>OX453014.1:19399456-20658390 GCA_949699075.1 Asteroscopus sphinx
CACGTTGAGAAGATGGACGAAAGAATATTGACGAAAAAAGTATAGACATAAAGCGAGAATTAATGGAAAAGTTGGAGTGGGACGACTTCGGCGATCGTAGTGCAAACAAATCGCGAACGTTTATAAAAACCAGTTTAAGAGTACTCAAGCTGACGAGCATACATGACGAGGTTAATGAACGTAGATAAAGCGAAAGAGGTGTGTCAGGATCGTATAGCAGATAGAAATCCATAGTCTTTGCCATACCTACCCCAGTGGAAAGCCTGACATGATGTATGTAATTACCTTGTGTAGAGTGTGAGGCCCTGTAACTGTTCAATATTATGACACACTGCTATACGTACATTATGAGATATGACCGAGAGATAGCGAATATAATCGGTAGCGGATTTAAATAACCGCAAATTAATATTGGTTTTAATGATTTTATCTTGTAGGTACACAGTGAATCTGTTTTTGCACACAAATCAATCTCAATCATTTCCTTCATCACAATTCTGGAGGAAAGAGCGTTGCTTATTCCATAACACAGAGCCTCAACGCTCTATTTTGGGAAGCAAAGACTTAACCCTTATTTTAATTGCATGTTCCTTTATCATGAATTGCACTATTATATTTTGGAAATAAATTGAAATTAAAATAATTTTCCTTCATATGTTTTTGTTGACGATGAGTCAGTAAACTAAAAATAGGTTTTTATCAACGATTGTGTTAACATATATTTCGTTGGTTTTTATAATGTTTATTGTGTGTCAAAAATCTTCAGACACTGACTACTACAGAACGAACTGTAATTACTCTGTGGAATTGTGTATTCATTTAAGGCGGCCCATACACCTAAAATATAATTGCGCAATATTAATATTGCATAATTATTATTGTATCGCCCCGATCTTCATTTGTGTTTCAATCTCACCCCTAAACGGTCAATATCATTGCGCAATTGCAAATATTGCACAATTATACTGTAGGTTGACTGCCTCGTTGGTCTAGTGGTTGCAAGCGCGGCTGCTGAGCGTGGGGTCCTGGGTTCGATTCCCGGGTCGGGTAAAGTGTTATCGGGTTTTTTCATTAGGAAATTCTCAGTAGCAGCCTGGAGTCTGGATTTGTGCCCGGTCAATGGCAATAAGCTTGCCCCCTATTACATGGGACTATAACATAACTGGCGAAATGTGGGTGTACTATTACACCTCTGCCTACTCCTTCGGGGAAACAGAGGCGTGATGTTATGTTATGTTATGTTAATTTACTCATGTTCCGTGTGGAAAGAATTGCACCACCCTCTCTCTTCTCATGGGTGTCGTAAAAGGCCACTAAGGTATTCACCAGAGGATGGGCAGCAGCGTTCTCTGAGTATTTAAACAACCAACTACGATCGCCAACCCGTCTGCCAAGCGTGGCGATTAAGGCATATCCCCTCCCTTTGGGGAAGGCCTTTGTTCAGCAGTGGACGTTTTTCGGCTGAAATGATGATGATGATGAATTAATTTACTCATACAATTACGTGGGACACTCAGAAAGTTTTGCGAAACTAAAAAAAATTGTTCTATACGTACATATATTTTTATCAAATCTTTTCAAAGTACTTTCCACCAGCCTCTATACAAAGATTCATGCGCCTAAACCAGTTTTCAAAACACTTTTTCCAGTCCGCCGCAGACACCTCGTTTACAGCCTGCTCGAACGCAGCCAGCGCATCTTCCGGCGACGAAAATTGTATCCCTTTGAGCTGATTTTTTATTTTTGGGAATAAAAAGAAGTCACACGGTGCTAGATCAGGGCTGTAAGGAGGGTGACCCAGGAGTTTGACTGGCGTGCTGTCCAGGAAGTCCCTCGTTTTGAGTGCGGTGTGCGCAGGTGCATTGTCGTGGTGGAGCAGTAGCCCGCGGAGCCCTGTGTTTGGTCGCTTGTTGCTTATAACAGAGAAAACTTCTGGCAAACATTTGGTAGTATACCATTCGGCATTAATGCTTCTTTGATCCCGTAAGGGAATTGATACCAAGTGGCCAGTCAAATTAAAAAAGCTAGCGATCAAAATCTTACCCCCGCTTCTAGATCGCTTCACTTTGGTAGGCGTTGGCTCATTTTGAAACACCCAAACAGTCGACTGGCGCTTGGTTTCTGGGTCGTATTGATAAATCCAGGACTCATCACCTGTAACGATGTCGTAAACACGCCGAGACGAGCCTGCTTCAAATTTGTTAAGCATATCACGGCACCATTCCACCCGGGCCTGCTTCTGAGCATCGGTGAGGTTGTGCGGCACCCAGCGTGATACTATCCTCCTCACGCGAAGATGGCTGTGTAGAATCTCGTGAACGCTTCCCGATCCAATCTTCAATATGTTTTGAATCTCCTGATATGTAATTCGCCTATTGTCTTGGATTAAATTTTTCACTGCTAGCACGTTTTCTTCGGTAACAGCCGTCAAAGGGCGACCGCTTCTTTCGTCATCCCCCAAAGTTAGTCGACCGCGCTTGAATTCGTTATACCAACGATACACGGTTGCCTTGGAAGGGCCTTCATCCATGAATGCCATTTGAAGTCTATCGTACGATTCATCCGGTTTCAGGCGACACTTGAAATCGTATAAAATCATAGCTCTAAAATGTTCCCGGCGCAGATCCATATTTCAGTGAGACACAATACTTTGAATTAACTCGCAAAAAATGTGGAGGGAAATTTTGAAATTGGAACTTACTTATTTTTACTTATAAATAATCATATTTTCGAAAAACATTATAACTGGCCAGTCTCCCATATATAAAAACTTTTTTTCGCAATACTTTCTGAGGGGCCTGGTATAACGAAACTGGCCTTTGCCCTCGGATTCACTTGCGTATAATTCGGTTTATCACAGTAAGACGTTATCGCGCATCCCTCAGATACTGTGTATATTTCCAAAAAAAAAGTAGCCTGTGCCTACACATATATCTATACATATATGTGAATCTAAGTTATGGTAATGGTCACTAACTGTAACTACGTAAAGAATCGACACTAACCTCCCCGTGTCGGTTTAGCATCTTCTGCAAAGCAGACCTATGCTGGCAGCATCGACCATGTGTATGTACATGTGCAGGTGTATGTACACTCAACCAAACGGAATCATGACCCACCATAAGCTTAATTTTCTACAAACATTCTAATACAATTAGGTCGAGTTTCGCTCAAAGATATTTCCCTGGCAACAAACTTGTTATCAATTTTATTGCAGTGACAGTTAGTTTCTTTTAATTTGATTGATATTCTTCTGGAATTGAAAAAGTTCGCAAAGGTTTTTGAAAAAAAAAAAATTGTTTACTTCTTTTTTATAGGTAAACTATGCGGAACGACAGTTAATTCGAAATTCAAAACATAATTCTAGCTTTATCAAAAACGTAATTTTTTATCCAATTATTAATCTATTGTATTTATTAACAAAGCTCAAAATTGCATAGACCTCTGACCCGTTTAACGTAGTTTCCTTAATATTTAAAATGTCATAAGTGCAGGACGATACAAATAAGAAGGAAATTTTACTGTTTTGACAATTTCATACGAATTATCGGCTGAGTGGGTCATGATTCCGATTTGTTGACTGTACATGTGCATGTGTATGTGTTGTGTATCGGTCACCCCAAAGACGCCTCATAACAGGCGACCGATGTCTGTCAATACATCTAAGAAATTTCACTAATGTAGGTCGCCACTATTCGCCACTTGAAATCTTCAAATCAGTTTTGACCACTTATAATGAACAGTTAAAACTGCAATTTTAGGCAATTAGCCAATAACCGCCTTGGTAGGGCCAATCGGATTGCAGTAGCTTCAGCTAGTGGCAGAATTTATTGTACGCATTATATTCAACATTAGACGTCTATTGGGCTGTATGGTCGATGGCTGGCAGTACGCTGTACTGAGTACGTACACATACAAACCTGTACAGAGAGGCTAACGCTAAATCTGTTTGCTAGTACGTAGTTTCGTGGGCCTAGTTATTTTATTTATTTTATTTTATTTTTATTGTTAATTATTTAGCACACCAACAGCGTAATCACAGCAATGCATATAGGTAGACAAAGACACTAAAAAGTATAACATACATAGTGATTACACAAATTAAAGGAATGCATGACATTGAATATAAATGTTATAGCAGAGACTACAATTAGGTACCTATACAATTTTGAAAAGAAGGTACTGTTAAAGAATGTAGTTAATAAAAATAGTAATAATAACAATCTGTGTACAAAGGAAATTGATAAAAATAGCCTTAAACTGTTACAAAGATGAACAATATATGAAAATTACATGCGAATTTTTTCGTTTCATAATATATATTGTACTTAATGCGGACAGTACAAGAACCATTTTTATATTTTAAGGAGTATTAATACATTAATGACGTAACCGGATAAAATTGTATCATCTATGATATCTGTGTATCATCCATATTTTTATTTCGATACTCTATAGTCTATGATTCAATATTATAGACTCCTTTTCACACTAGAAATTCCAAAAAATTGGCATCGACTGACAACTTGAAGCAAAGACATTTCTATACCAGTATAATACCTTTATGACTTGAAGACAATGTAGTTTGTTTGGCATAACGAAAAAAGCAAAATATGACTTCAAAATAGCACAGATAGCTGTGATTATATGTGTCAAAATAGTAAATATTTTAAAAATCTAAAATTATATTTAGTACTGTCCGTATTTATGAATGTATTGCAATACATTGGCTTCATTGAGTTGTATATGGTGAGCATCAACTTTAATTTGTACAGAAAAAGGCCGAGTCACTAAGGATCTTTAGTAATGTCCTTTTCATCTAAATCCTTCCGTACAGTGTGATTCACGGATAAACAAGCAAACAAAAAAACATTCATGTTTTCGCATTTATAATATTAGTGTAACGGCCATGATTCATTTATGTTTATTCAGGCACCCTGTGAATGTCACCTGCAAGATTAGAAACTTGGAGCTTGTTATTGCAAGTTGTAATCAGTTTAGGGTTGTTCCAGAGTAGTTCTCTAATTTACGTAGATTCTATGATCAATGCACAGGTAGCAGCTGGAAGGATTTGAAGTATTACTTGAAGCTTATAAGTTTAGTATGCTATTTGTTCTTAACTAGACTTAGATAGAAACAGTCTTCTATTTCTTCATTTTCTCCTTGGCACATACAAACAAACAAACAAGTGCAAACAGTTTTTTTTATAGTATAGGATGGCGAAACGAGCTAAAGGCCCACCTTATGTTAAGCGGTTATCTTTGCCCATAACAACTTCAATACCACCTAGGCTGTTGCCTAAATGGTACCGCAAGTCGGTTCGCCAAACTGAGACATGAAGATGGAAAGTCTCATGTGATTGTAATTTCACCGGCACCCGTACCCTTCAGACCGAAACACACTAATGCAAGCATCACTATTTGGCGGAGAAGTAGGTACGGTGGTAGTACTTCCCCGGACGAGCTCTTTCACAAAGGAGCTCTTCTACTAATAAAAACAGTGGAACTGTTCAATTTTAATTTACTATGAATCTTCTTTCTGTGCCATTTCCTCATTGGGTATCGGCAACCACCGTACGGAATTCATTTCTGTCTTGCCGGTCTGCATATTTGGCAGCGTCATTGATGTTGGTCTATCCAATGTCAGCAATCCAGGCCAATTTACTTGATCTCCTGCTCCTTTTTCCCTCTGTCTTATAATTGAAATTGCAACCTTTTCATGCAATCTATCTCATCATATATCGCTTCACTAAAAAAATAAATGAATTTTTAAATTAAAGGCTTAATACCCGGGAAGAGTTTCACCAGACGAGACGTTCCAGCTTTGTCTTACTCGGAAAGAAAATAGGGACAACACAACACTTGCCTGGATATACTCTCCCCGTGTAAATATTTGATTTTGGATGGAATTGACCTTTTGTTTTGGCTGTAAATCTATTTTCGCTTCCGATGTGAGTTCGGAGTTGTGAAGAAGGCCCTTACGCTTCTTAGTCTAAGCTTAACAACAATAGTAACACAAACTAATGCTGGTATCGTGTTTCTGCAGAGCCCCCGCGGACTTCGCCCCAGCAGGACGGCGGGCTGGCAGGAGCTACTCCTCGCTCGTCCGTCTCACCGCCTGATCCTTCGCCCACGTTTCCAACGGTAATGTTATTAGTGTGGTAAGGAATATAAATAAATGAGATCAAGAATATATTAATAAAGTTGATTTTAGAATGTAAAAAAGTCCAATGGTCATTATCTCATAACATTATTTTGTTGTAATTTAAACTAAACCATGTGTTATAAAAACATGGTTTCTAATAAAAAAACACATTCAATTTCTATTCAAATTGGCTGATGTATAGAATATTATGAGTTGCTAATTTAATAGTTAATTAGCAACTCTTCTTCATCTTCATCTTCCTGCTCTGGTCCCAAAGTACTTGAGGTCGGCACAATATATTTTCTTCTTCTATTTTCCTCTGTCAGCCGTCGTCTCATCACTTACTTCCTTTTCAGTCATATCATTCTTCACGAAATCATAAATGGAATTTTTTGGTCTTTCTCTCCCTCTCTATCCATGAGCATTCATATTTATTTTTTTCTTGACCATATCAACCCAAACAATTTATTTCAACTTTTCTGTCTGCCGCCACTTTTAAACTACTACTATTTCATCAAACCTATCTAATATTGCGAGTAGTTGGAGTAGTACTTCGATAACTTCCTTGTTTTGTACTGAGTTTTACGTATCAAACAAATTAGAGTACGTAGGATGTAGGTAATACATAATACTCTAGTTTTTTTTTTCTTCTAACTGATCACTTTTGGTAAACTATTACATATTAGTATCAGCAATGCCTAGAAGATCAAGCTTTTTTTGGCATTTGGCATAATATCTGACAACGGATTTAAAATTCCCAATAGTCACGATCCTTCCCGGTGGTACATTTTGTCGACAAAATCCCTTGAATGAATCCTGCTACATTATACGTACCTACGGCTGCCGTCGAACATTAAGTGCAAGCGTTTTTAGCCTTAGTGGTAGTTCACCGGAAAGATTTCCGACCTACCTAATTACCTAATTTATCAGTTTTTCAGACCCCTCATTATGAATCAATGTTTCTACAATTGTAATAATTTTGGGCAGCTTAAGTAGATACAGTTTACAGTTTAGGGCTTTAGTTTGATGTTAATTACTTACGGTTGATGACACACTAAGAAGACTTATGTTTGTTTTATTATCTGTTCTAGGTGACTCAAAATTGATCTTTTACAGTTCATAGTAAATTACATTGCAATCAAGGAGAGTGGTTAATTTTGTTTTGAACGTGACCTGTTTGACATTTTTGACCTGCCTTATTGTCCTATCAACCGAATGTAATGTTCAGGTTAAGGCTTTGTTCGCATCAGTAGGGGTCATATATGATAGGCAACAGTTCACTTTACGTCACATTACACTCCACATTTAGCAAATTCCTAAATAAATACAGTGTGAGCCTTCATAAAGTGCACATAATTATGAAATTCAGTGAAACTAGGCCATAAGTTTATGGACGGGAAAAATAATAACAAAAAAATTGATTATTTTTTTCTTGGATTTATAAACGTAAACTTTTTTATTAGCGTTTTTGAACCCTTTGTAAAAAAAAACCGGCCAAGAGCATGTCGGGCCATGCTCAGTATTATAGGGTTCCTTAAGTAGGTCTAATTACAAACGAATCAAATCGAATATTAATAATTGCTATTTTAGTTTTTGCAAACAGCGCCACCAAGCGCTAAATTTATGAAGATAAATTTATGAAGCTAAATTTAAGAAGTGTGTTTCTTTTTGTGATTTTTTTAAATAGAAAGTAACTAAAGGAGCATTATTTGCTACGATAATTTTTCTCTAAGGTCAATGAATTAGGACGTCTTAAGTATTTTTCAGTTTTCTCACTATAACTCCAAAATTTATAATCACATTATACTCAAAATAATTTTAAAAGAGAGTTTTTATAAAGGTCTATCAATGTTGAAGACTATAAGTTTCTACGTTGCATAGTTTAGAAATGGCAGGGGGGGGGGGACACATTGCAAGCCACTTTGGCGGACTGTATTTCGCAGATGGTATACCTGATAAAAAAGTTGTGTATGAAACATTACCTTCATTTTAGTAGACCTATTCAACGATACCTAACCTAACGATACACGAGGGGGTGTAGCGAAAAAAGTATTTTCCACCCCTAAAATACGTAATCAAGATGTTTTTATTCTTTTAAAATTGAGATCTATATCTATTCCATTTTTTGTCAAAATTTCATTTACTTATGTTTATAACTGTAGAAGTTATTAAGCGGTAAAGGATTAGGACAGACGGACAGACGGACAGACGGACGGACATGACGAAACTATAAGGGTTCCTTGTAGGACTACGGAACCCTAAAAAAGGAGTCATTTTTGAACCAAGTGGTCTATCATGCTAAAATGAAAACAGAAATGTTTGTAAATAACAGGCAATGATGATAAAATACAATTTACCCCCGAAAAAATTACCATCACTTTACAGTGTTTTTCCCGATAATTGTTAAAATCATAGAGGAAATGAATAAAATTCTCAAGGACGGTACCGAATTTGCTTTGGAGATAATTGTATTTCACTGTCATTGCCTGTTATTAACAATCACCCGTTCGAAGTTAGGCGGGTCGCTAGTAAAATATAATATAAAACCTATGCTACAAATATTCCTGAAATATACTTCTTAGTATGAAGAACAAAACTGATATATTATTACAGTAATATTTCACTATCACTATTTTGTAGCTAAGCCCAAAAATAACGGCCAGTAAAACTGATTACCTTAGTTAACTTTAACAATAGCGTTGAATTAGACTGTATTCATAACTAAAATTAGCAATTCAGATATTATATTTGGATGATTCGCTTTGTTAAAATTTATCAGATCGTGTTCAAGAGCTGTTGGCGGCAATCAGACCTTGTTTATCTTTAAAATTAAGATTTTCTATTCGCCACTTAGAATATTAATTGGTTTTTTGTGGGTAAGGGTTGGGAGTGTTGATTAATTCTATTGGTGTGAATTTTTCATTTAAGTAGAGAAATGTTTTTTATATCGGGTTTGGACTTTTAAATAATTGCGTTGATTTATAGATGGATTTTTTTAACATTCAGATATTTCCACGAATTATCGTAAATTATTTGTACTTACTTTTTGCTTTAATACCTAGTTTGTTGTTACAGGAAGATTTTTTAATCACCATCCTAATTTTAATATAGGTCTTTGGTGAAAGTAATAAATATGACGTTACAAAACGCACCGTACGTGACGTTCGATGTTCTGTAATTCGATATGGCGTAGGACATCCGTGCTTGCTGGCCCGCACCACCCACCGCCGCATTTTCTTATTTAGTATCCACGAAATATTGATAATTCTTTGGGGATTTTTTTTTAATAATAATATATCCTAGATGAAATTTGTATGTTGATCAAAAAGTAATTTTGTATAATTTGTGTTTAATTATACTGTCATTTAGTAGCAAGTAGTTATCAATATACCTATATTTGATTCACACAAAAATCACACAGTATATAACATTACAAGAATTTATTACATGTAACGATGTCATCGGTAATATTTATAGGCTTTCAGCGATGACAGGTCGTTGATTTCATTTTTATGAAATATCATCCATATTATCTAAGATCCGACCTTTTTTAAAAATGATGAAGATGATTCATACTCTAGGAAATTGACAAATTCAATCTCCGGTTCAGTTTTGTCAGGAGTCCGTCCGTTGATGTGGGCAATCTAAATAATTTCCAATTTTCACCGAAAAGGTGGCTCCTGGTCCAAATTTATTATCCTGAAAATCTTATAAGTAATATTTTCGTCTTTTACAAAGAAGACCACTGATGATTTGCTTTTACGAAAACAATTTTGCCTGGCATTAAATTGTTTAAGAAAAAACTAAATGACGGTTTAATTTTCGATTCAGTATGTGGCCTGTGGTACAAGTGAACACTGAGAAGACGGCTATTAAAAGAAGAAAAGATGATGATGACGCTAAGATTTATGGAAGAAAAGTACATGCTGCGCCGCTGTCCCCAAATAAGCTGCGATAAGGGCAAAGATAATATAATCACTACAGGAAGATGATAATGATTATGATTGTGTCCTGTGGTACAAAATTAAATAATGTTGAAAACTTTCCTATTTTTGTAACACAGATACGAGGCGTGGAGATTGGGATAGTAGTTTTGGTGCTAATCGTGTGGATCGGAGCGATAGCACTGTTCTTCAACAGATGGGGAAAGATCAGAATGTTGCTGCCATACCAGCCAGACTATAAACAAGAACAATTGAAGGTAAGCTTAATGATAATGTTAATTTAAAAAATAAATAAATAGATAATGCCAGAGATCCTAATAAAAATGATGAAATAGATGAAGGTGAGAAAAGTGTAAGAAAAAAAAAGAACTTACAGTAATTCTTTAGTTTAGTGAAACGTAATTTAGATGAGCCTAATGTATTCAATTAATTGATAATCCAATGAAAACTTCGTGTTAATCATTATTCTATTTGCAATTAGATATTAAATTACTACAGAGATATCTAACTACGAAATAATTTAAAAGATTGAATCGAGATTAATTGATTTCTTTTGTTGATTTACTTTGAAGTTAACTAATACAATAAATTTAATTATATTTAATTGTTAAATTGTATACCTCATTACTTTTTTACTGTAGATGTATTTTTTTTCTTTTCTAGAGCATTTAGTACTAATTCTGTCCAAGAATCGTACAAGCAAATATAATTTCAACAGGTGGAACTGTGTACTTCTCATGTACCAACGTCGCTATAGGAAATTAATATGGTTTGTTCTTAGTCCAAAAAATTGCTATTTTCTTATTGTTCCCAGTAAATTTAGAATCCTGTACTTTAGTACTAAGTATGTAGAAAGAATCGTCATAAATTTTTCGGTTACTACCCAACATTTATCTCTTATGATATTTATCTCTTTTGATATTAATTTCTGTTGCATTTTCTTGTGCAAGTTCTAATATGTAATCTTCATTAACAGTGTCTTGTTTTAGATTTGTATCCTTATTGGTAATGTTGAATATAAAATTGTAGATAGGTACTTCTAGTCTTAACCTCCATTCAGCTTAGCTTGCGGTAAGAAACTATTACTTTTTCATTTTCATAAGAATGAAATTAAGAATCTTATTAAATTTTTTAGCTAACTCGTTTACAACATTGCCAGTGTTAAACTTATTTTTATTAGATTTCACGTCGTCTTACTGTCAAAAAACTTTAACAAAATTTATAAGTTTGCCTGCCAGAATTTTTCGCAAGTAGAAAATATGATAATTTATTTAACAAGCAGAGCTTCAAGGTCTATGAAAGAACAAATTATTTGTGAATAATTTCAAAACGTGATTATAATCGTTCCTTCAAATGTATCTTACTATTAGTTGGTCTAAAGACAATCACCAATATTTCTTCTATCTACATTCTAAAAGCTTTAGATTCAAGTTATTAAGATACATTTTTATTTGGCAGGTGCCTGGAAGTAGTGCATTAGCTGCTGCAGCAGCGGGAGGTACATGTGCTCATTCCGCGCCTTCGGCGTGTTCGGTAAATGTAATTTCACTTTTCCATATATTTGTAGATATTTTATTGGTTCTGCAGTCAATATTGACTTCTGCAATTATGGTATCAAAATCATAGATTGTGAAGAATTTGAAGTAGCATTTGTGATTTTGACTTCAGAATCATTTGTAGAAATTGTAGTCTAAAAGTTTTCTAAATATTTTAAAGCTAAGTCCTCTTCAAGTTTTTCATCCAAACTTATGCCATTAACTTTTTGTATATCTCATCAAAACTCTACTACTATACTTAAACTTATTTTAATAGAAATAAATCTGTTTTCGTTTAGTTTTGAATTAAAAAATTCAAAAAGGTTTCCTCCTCAAAGCAAAAAAAAAAGGTGATAAATTATGGAGCAAAAAAATAAAAATATACATTTATTAGGCAAATCACTAGACTTATGTTATTACTGGTGTACTTAAGGTGAATGCTACAGGGTAGCCCGCGAAATTCAAATTTTTTGGCGTTTTTTGTCAAAATATGATTGGCGGAAATAGTAACAATATATCTAAGGAATAACACTTATAAAAAATATTAACCTAGCTCTATAACTCTACAAAAAAATTTATATTATCGAGCTAGTACAGCTAATAGAGCTAGGGTAATATTTTTTATGAGTATTATTCAGTAGATATATTGTTATTATTTCCGCCAATTATATTTTGACCGATATAAAACGCGAAATAAAGCTACAATTTGCAAAAAATGCCAAAAATTTTGAATTTCGAGGGCTACCCTGTAGCATTCACCTTAACCAGAAGCCACAGGTTCCAATCCTGCTTGTGATCAAATTTTCCTTTTTACAATTTATATCTTGCTAGACTTGTTTAATAATATGATTTTTGTCTATAATAGAATAACAAATTAGGCATTAATTTTAGAAAGTATACCCACCATTGGGTTTTTACTTAATCTGCAAAAATATTAGTAAATAACTGATTAAAATAAATATTTTTTTAAAGTTTTTGTTCTAACAAGTCGAAGTACACAGCTTACTTCTTATACTACGATACTTCCATCATGAAATAATTTATATTCTAAAAATATTATCTGATACAACGTCAAGCTACTTCACATAATATCTTGTTTCTCCATCTCTCAAGGTTGCCTATGTGAATTGTTGTAGTTATTGTAAGTAGTAAAAAAAACAACAAGATTCTTCATGTAAAACTAGAATAATATTCCGAGATTTTCAAGGTATGTGAAGTAATTTTTTAACTTACACAATATGTAACAAAAACCCTGTTTTTCCTGTGAGCTACGTTGTCGGAATCAATATTCATGCGTAAGGACAGAACTCATTTGGAAAAACTCTTTGATAAAAATAAATATTAAATCATTATTAATTTTGAATTAAAAGTGTGTATATCACTCAAAACTCACTCACTCAGTGATTATATCAATAAAAATAATTTAATTAAATGTTAAATCATTATTAATTGAAAATTGTAAGTGTTATAATCACTTTTAATAATGATTTAATATTTAATTTTATTATTTTTATTGAAGAGTTTTTCCAAATGAGTTGTGTCCTTACGTATGAATATCGATTCTGATAACGTAGCTTACAGGAAGAACAGGGTTTTGTTACATGTTGTATGTCTTTAGTTAAAAGTTTACCTTTTATATCAGTAGTAAATTTACTATAAAACGATTGATTCTTGTCGTCTAAAATTACGGTAATCCTGAAGGCCAATTCTCGTAATTAAAAACGTTCAAAAATAGTTCCAAACTAATCTCAAAGCCTTAAATCTCAAATCTCCTGACAGCAGATGTTTCTGATTGCCGTTTATTGGTAATATTAATGACAAGTGTGACAAATAAACGGCAAACAGGAACATCTCCTGTCAGACAACCAAGATTTAAGGAATTGAGATTAGTTTAGAACTATATTTAAACATTTTTAATTAAGAGAATTGGCCTTCAGATCAATACCCATTTGGCTACATAATTTGTCTTTAACCACATTAGGATGACATCTGGATGCTTTAGTCACGTAAAGAAAAAAAATGCCAAACAAAAATGTCACAACCCACGCAAATTCTACGTCTATTGCTGACTGGACCTACCTCAAACCACTTTATCTAATCGTTCTAGGAAACTATTACCATAATCATAGCGCTTAGCTTAGTGGTTTGGCTATCGCAGTACGTAGTTGCACGGTTATGAGCAATAATGTTGCCTGTTCTCTTTCTCATTAAAATACTAGATCTAGCCTAGTGGTCTGCATCCTGCAAAAGGATGCCAACTGCTATTTCTAATTCTAAAATAATTCAATGCGAATGAAAAATTAGTATTTATTCTAGTAAGTATTAGTATAGAAGTTTGTATTTGTTCAAGCTGAGGTTTATAATCTAACTCGACAGCAATAAATAAACAATCTATAGTTAGAAGATCATCATTTTCTGTATCTATATTGAAATCATTATTAATGATAGTTACCTATATCCAGAAATCTTCAACAAAATTTACCACTTCTAAGCTATACAACGGAGAAACAAAATCTGAATACGTTTGCATCAGATATGCCTACTATCTTAACTGTATCATTGATTTCCAAGGTTACTGTTAGTGAATTACTTGGATTGCAGTAAAACGAAGTAGCGTGATTCCTAGCCGCAATGCAGCATTACTTAGGCTGAAGGTCACGACATATCCTGCAGCGTGGAGCTATATTTAGAACTGTAGGGCTTATTGTTTTAAGCGTAGCGTGAACTTAAATTCTGTTGATAAGGTTTAGATTTAGTTTATTGTAAAATTTGCTTAAGGACTTTTCGGTCTACTATTACCTAATAAGGAACTCTTATCAGGAAACAAGAGTTCACCCGTTGTTTCGCTCGCGTGGATGTTGTTTATCGCGTATTCCACAGGAATTGTTTTTGAGATAATAAATGGCTTTCCTTCTCCAGATTCCAGGCTACGTTTTTATCAAATTTCATTACGATCGGTTCAAAGATTTAGTCGTGATAAGGTAACAAACAGGCAGTTACTTTCGCATTAGTATGGATTTAAGTATTTGTGACTATGAAAGAAATAAAGAAAGAAAGAAACATTTATTTGACACAAAGCACATAGATATACAGACACAATTCAACAGGAACACAATTAAATATACAAAAACGGATCATCGATGCTGTGTGTCTAGCGACTGTGCCAAAAAGGTCCAGTTCAGCATAAATGCCAAGCAACAAGTGCCTGACGCTGGTTTTCAACTGAACCTTCATTCGTAAACGTGACGGATGTGATTTTATTAATAAAAATTATAATAATTGTGATTTCTTTATATGAAAATAAATAAAAAATAAATAAATTTAAAACTGCAACTATGAAGTCCCGGATAAGAAATTACCACGTGATCAAAGATCATGGTGGATTGACTGATCCGCTACAAAGCTATAAAGTAGTGTTCGCCCAGTATTTCGGTGCTAGCAAGGTTAACAACAATAGTTAATTAACCGTCCATCGCTTCATCATACGAGAGATTCATCTAAGCAGATAGTAATGCAATAATTTTAGATTAATGAACTGTTTTATCTAATCTGAGGCAATAATGTATGAAATATTAGATGAATGAATGTAACCAATTTAACCATGATTCATTCAAAGCATTTTGAAAATGTATTGTAATTAAAAGGTACTAAACACTCAGGCGCAGGGCCGGTCGTTGTGGCGATACTTGGGGGAGGCCTATGTCCAGCAGTGGATGTCTTTCAGCTGAAATGATGATGATGATGATGATGAAACACTCTTACTCAAAATAAATCGTTATGCAACATGAAATCTTAACCAGTACGTACCTATATAATGTAGTTCCCAGATTAAATGCAAATACAGACCCACAGTTCATAATGAAATATCGAGTGTGCTCGGACGCTAGTTCAAAAGCTGAGCGATCAAACGTGCTTCCATGAAAGCCCTTTATATCGGGCGGATGTTTGATGCCTTTATATTGGTGCGAAGAGGATCGGAGCGGAGAATTATTAGCGAAGCGAAGATATGAATTTTGTACAATTGTAAAATTGGTGGAACATTTACCATTAAGTTTACCAGTGAAATAATGTATATTTAGCATACTATTTACCTGCTGACTGGCTCATCTTTTCCCACGGCATGAGCTGTTATTATTATGTAGCTAGCTCATGTCGTCACGATAGAAGAAGAAGCATAAGTAATATTTATTTATTAAACTTGCTGAAATTCAATTAATATTATTTTTAATTTCTCGACCACCATACCACATCCATTATCATTATCATTGTTATAGTAGAATGTATAATCTACTTCTGTTATTACCGTCTTTTTGTGTTACATTCTTGCCATAAATAATTTTGATTCAATTTAATCAACATGCAGTCCAAATTGGAGCTATTATTGAATTAAAAGAGTCAATACGATAGGCATTAATTCTAAGTAATAAAATATATCTCAAACAAATTGTCAGTTTGTGTATTTTTCCGCTCCGCTCCGCTTCGTTTTAGTGGTCACGCAGCCTTACCCCGCCGTGTGGATGTTTGAGTTTTTCCCTGCTTTTATTGTGAAGCGATGAAGTTTTAAAGGTCCGGATCTCGTTTTGGTGTTTTGTTGTTCGAGTGAGAAATATTTGAATGGTAGGTATTTGAGAAACTGTAGTATTTAGGTATGTGATGTACCTATATAAGTACCTATATTGAATTTTAAGGGTGCTGGCAGTTAGATAATGTTTTGAGCTTTTGCTAGCTCTCTGACTGAAAAATAAATTTTAGAAACCACCAAAATAAATTTTTCAGTCAGAGAGCTCTTAAAATTTTAGGCACTTTGATTAGAGCTCCATTTCATAAGTAAATCATTAACGTTCCATCTTTGATAAACTCATAGTAGCTTTTTACTCCATCATTAGAAAAATATGAGGATACTTATTATTAGTTCACAATTTAAAAATCACTGCAAATTTTCCAGAAAAGTGTGCAAATGTGTCAAATCCGACGTGTTTGTGGTACTGTAAGTCAAAATACTTTGCTCGCTTTCAGAAACTTTTCCCAAAGTGGTCTCATTCGTTTTATTGAGCGAAGGTGACGGACGAAAAGTCGAACCAATTTTATAGCATCTATCTCCTTAGTCTGTTACGAGATCCAATATCTTTATACAGTTAGAAAACGTGTGGAAATGTTTTTCTAGGTCATTGAATTCCTCAAATAGCAAGATCTAGATTATAGTATATTGATGGAAATGTTATGGGCTACTACATTTTTAAATTTAAATAATAAATGAGTGACCTGCAAGTTACCTCTTTACGTAAAATTATTAAAAAAGGGAACATAGATTAATAAAAAAACAGACCCAAAAACAACCATATATCGTTTTGTAAATTTGCCCAAAGAAAACAACAATTGAAGACTTACAAGAAATGAGGGTTTATTCCACTATGTCCACCTGGGTGAAATCACCTGGGTGAACAAAGTGGAATTTATGCTTTCTTTATTTATTTCACCTCGGAATCATTGCACCCAGGTGATATCACCTAGGTGAAGTGAATCGACATAATAGGGTGTTTGACAGGTATTGCCAAAAATTATGAAAATTATACACAACGTAGATTTTAGGTTGAAGGTTAACTTTTACTAAGTTAGGTTAATTTAAATATATTCTAAATATTTTATTTCTCTGTTTGAAATTTTGATTTTTTAATCTGTTGATCACGTGATACAAAACGTCTTGAGACTTGGCCTCCATTTTGGGTGACGTCATAGTCCTGTACGACGTAGGGCGAGCTAAATGTTGCCATGATCGTAAAAATAAAATGTACCAGTTTTTGAACGAGAGAGGTATATTATTAATAATTATATTCATGTTAATTGTTACTTTAGGTTAATTTTTATTTTATTGAGCCAGGTTATGTACTTTATAACTTACTAACAATTAAACTAATCAGCATTTGTAGGTAATTTGAACGTAATTTACAAGCTTTTGTTTTGTATGTGCGTGATTCAAACACAAACTACAAAACGTTTTAGTCATGTCTCATGTGACAAAAAAAAACCGCGTTCCGATTTTTTTCTTTTTGTCAAATTCGTACCTTTTTGGTAAGCGTGTAGTACTTTTATGGGAATTCCGGCAACACTGCTCGGAACACTGACCGGAACTAGAACAGTGATGTAGGTTGACGATAATGTCACGTGACTTAGCGTTTTAGTGCGAAATTAAAAATGAGAATTTAAAATCTTGATTATTTAATTTTACAAGCACATTTTAGTAATTATTTGTTGATGAATGCTTTAATTGGATGTTTCGCCATCGTTTTACGTACATTTTCAAAAATTGTCAAACACCCTATTGGTGTCATTTGTTCACCTTGGAACTTAATCACCCAGGTGAACAGGGGCAACTATTTTTATTATTCTTGTGGAATTTAATCACCCACATGAGCAGGCAAACAGATTACAAAGTTAAATTAAAAATTTTAATGAAAATATTTTTTTTGCGATTTTACCTAGGTACCCTTATATTGGTGGCGGAAGGCAGAGGACCGAGCGTTGTGGCGCAACTTGGGAGAGGCCTATGTCCAGCAGTGGACTGCGATAGGCTGAGTTGATGTTGATGACCCTTATATGGCTGAGTGCATACATACATGCATCTACATATTTACATAGTTTAATTTCAGATATATATGGAAAATAAAAAAATACACATGCATACATTTACAAATCAGTCAATAAAGTGCACCATACAACAACCAATCATCAGCACGTTCGAGACACAGAATGAACTGCTTCGAACAAAGTCGTTGAATCAATAATAGGCACTAAAATCTGTCGTTTCCATCCGATACGTAAAATAGGAAATAAAACATGATTCTTATTACAATTCCTTTTAGTGGAGGCGGAAGTGCGCCTTAGTACTTTTAGTGGTCGTAAGCAAACCATGATAGGTTCTCACAATCACGCTGCGTGTACCATCTTTACCACTTTAGGGTGTATGCAGCCTGTCACGTATTAGTGGCGATTTCAGTCTGTATTACTTATCGATAAGCATTGCTCGATGTGTATACTTGCGAGTTGAGATTGCCATTAAGCGTATTTTTTGGAGCGAAGGTTCATAACGCGGCTTGCAGTAGGTGTGATTCGGGAGAAACTGTAACGTCATGTAAGATTTTTGCATTACGAGCAGGCATTTACGAATTTCGGCTGAAATGATGATGATATACGCACACCACACGCTCTCTCTTTCTAGTATATCTGTGTGTGTGTGCGTGAGGAACTTCGTTCCTGACGGGGGTCCCCTGACCACACAAGTTTTTTATATATTTTATTTTTACGATTATATCAAAGAGATTTTAGAGACACAAAAATATAGTAGCAGAACCACAGAAATAGATAGATAGAATGGAAAAGGGGAGCACGCATGCCAACACTCTGCACCATAGCGCAGGGCATTTTAAAACCTTTCTCAATACGCCTCGACTTGTTTCTGTAAATACTGTAACAAAAACCCGCAAAAATGCCTTATTGCGCTGTTTATAACTGCAGAAACAAAAGCTGTGAAGTAAATTTGATAAAAGTTAATTTAAAAAAATTAATGACCCTAACATGGGAGGCGTGGTTTGTCCGAAAGTTGCCACACATGAATCGTAAGTAAAATTGTGATTACAACCACTCTATCTATCTATTTCTGTGATCAGAACTGCCTATTGGCGATCATCGGCAGGTGGTATTATTGTACACACGGCTACACATCAAGCTGTAAATGTCCAGTTTATGCTGACCTCGTATTGCATAGGCTTTCCGTACAATGCGAGATCAGCTTATACTGGAAATGTACAGCTTGATGTGTAGCCGTGCGTACTGTCTTAACAAACTAACAGTGCGACAAACCACGTCGCTTTGTCACAAAAAAACCCACACCGCTTCAAATCACTACGAGACAACTGAAGCGCGATATCGCGACCATCTGCATGAGTCCTTACAGATGCGATAAACTCAGTTGTAAAACGTGTTTTATATGGCATTATATTGCACCAAGCTTCTCGTTTCAAATAAAACAAGGGTGGCAGATGTGTCTTTTTTCATTACTCCAGTCTGATGTGATTTGCAGTTCTATTTTATTTCGGGACAATAAAATCGTTGATAGCGGATTGGGACGTTTGATTAGAGTGTTAGAGATGTGATTTGGGTGATAAGTTTTGGCGGCAGTTTGTAGAATCCAAGGTTTTATTTTAACATGTTCCGTGTGGTGTCGGACGTAAATAATTGCACCATCCTATATCATCTCATGGGTGTCGCAAAAGGCGACTAAGGGATTCAACAGAGGATGGGCAGCAGCGTTCTCTGAGTATTTAACCAACCTACTGCGATCGCCAACCCGCCTGCCAAGCGTGGCTATTATGGCATATCCTTTTTAGAGGAGGCCTATGTCCAGCAGTGGAAGTCTTTCGGCTGAAATGATGAGATGATTTTAACGTACTTTTTTTTTTGTATCATTACAATAATCTGGATCCGGGTCAACTACATGTGGGTCACACTCATATTTATGCAGAAACCGACTAAAACTATTGAGCTAAAATGTGTGGTGTGTGTGGCTAGGACAGTATATCTAATACTTTTTGAGTAACTTTATGCAAATCAATGTTATAAGTTGACATGAAAAAATCTCCCCAAATTACATCCCGGTTTAAATTTTCCACAAAATACAAATCCTAACATTTCATACGATTTTGAGTCACGTTTTTAATGTACATATATTTAAAATTAACAAATCTATTTAATACTTTCCGAAACCTAATCCATAATTAAGTAAAAAGTTATATGTACTCGTACAAAGTTTTCGTCCTAGTAATGATACCATCAATTAGAACTTCCTCGAACTTCAACTATTACCGCTGTTCGGGATCACATGATATAATTATTAGTTCGAAGTAGCTTTCAGTTTGTTTGTTGGGGTTCCGGGTAAAAAGGTACAATATAGGGATCAAATCACGTTTTGTGGTGAGACCCAGGACTAATAAATGAGGCCTTTCCATTTTTCTTGGTAGTATCGCTCGTATGTCGAAAAAACATAATTATCTATATCAAGTTGACGCCACAGATATAGTAAAAAATATAGATAAAGTGCTGCAAACAACCATAGTGAAGCTAACAAAACCATGCTCCTCCGTTTACAAACCAGCGCTCAAGTACACACATGTACACCAAACCGTGCTCACCGCTCTCAGTACAACAACTGCTTTCTAAGCCAACGTAAAATTTTTAAAATCTGGTGAATATTCCTTTAAATCGAATCATAATTCCTACTAATATTATAAATGTGAAGTATGGATGTTTGTTTGTTTATTTCAGGGTCTTATAATAATATTTATTTTGTGTTTGTGTGTCCTTCAATCATGCTTTAGCAGTGGCTGAACGGATTAAGATGCACACTGATCGACAATGTCCTGGATTAACAAAGGATGTTTTTATCGATATACCTACCCAACACACCACAGGAGCCAAACCGAGGGCGTCAGCTTGTGAAATAATTAAACAACTGAGTCATTCTATTCATAATTCTTCATATACATTCTCCTAAATACATTGCCTCGACGTGCGGAGCCATTCCTTATTATGTTATGAATCTCTAGTACCATAGTTTAAAGCTCAATTCATAAATGAAGAACCTCATTCACTTGATTCAACTCACGATGCAGGAATAAAGCACACGATCTACGATTAAAAACCTATGTATAACGTAGTATCTACCTCTGCAATTACTTACATACTTATTCTTCTACCAAGCTTAACTACTTTAATAAAATTCTAGCCGTGAAACATAGTTTTATCTCGAACACTTTTGTTTCACCTTACTTCTGAACTAGGAGTACGATTAAGTTACGCTTAGTGAAACAAAAGAAGATTGTTAAGGTTGCACTAGTCGGTCATTTGTCCATACAAAAGTTGTATGATGATTTCTCCACTGATTTCATATTGTACGGTGAAAAGTTCAAAACTAAGGATGAAAACAATTTTTTCTCCCACTTGCTCGGAAATTGGTTTATTATTTTAAAAAAAGAATACATCAATCGGCTCTTTTCCTTACGCAACGAATATTAGGCCAGTAATATCCAGTACGACAATAATATAAATAAATAGAAGGACATTTTTATTTTTTTAATTATGCTACCGAGGTTTTTAAGTACACACTTCAGTACTCCCTACATCAGACACCAGCTCCTCACATTATACCAGACTGTATTAAATCTTGTAATTTGTATGAAATATTTTTATCATGTATTCTGTATTGTGAGGAGAAATAAATTAATATATTATTATTGTATATTATTACTTATATAAATTAGGTGTTTTTAGGTACAAAATATTTATCGTAATAAAGGCTGAATGCCAATAATTTTTTTCAAAACTTTGAAAACAGAACGAGAACTGCGCGCGGAGGGATTGGTACGAATGAAAATTAGATAGTATTGTTTCCTCGCAAATGAGAGAACAGTAGTAGTCTCGGCCGAAATAGCAATTAACGGCCTCGTTTAGTTAAAATGGGTTGTTATCTAAAGGCGCTCCCTCACCGGGAGCATTCGCCTGTAATGTAACAATTCAGATTCGAGCATTACATCAGTGAGTGAGGAGAACCGAGCATTACATCAGTGAGTGAGGAGAACCGAGCATTACAGTGCGCAAACTGGGCCCTAATTCACGTAAATTCATGACGCGCCGATCAAGGTGCAGTGACGCTGCAGTTCGTTTCTGACAGCGATCGCCGTAGATAAGAGAATACGAACAGCAGACGAACAGCATTGTTTTGATCGAAACTTAACTGCAAATGCGCTGCAACTGCACTTCTTTAGTTACGTGCCTTGTCCTTCTTCCTTATGATCGTATCGTGATGCATCTAACTATTAACTCTCTATTTTTTCACGCCTTTTCAATAATATAGCTTCATGCTAGCTAGCGTTTCAATTTGTCCATAGAGTCTGTCCACGCTAAATCTGCATAAGAAAATGGCAGCACCGTAAAAAAATCTGACCACGCTAATTCTGCATAAGAAAATACAACACCCTAAACAATAACGATCAAAATCTTTGTAATGATCGTATTGTTCCAACAATGCAGAGTTAGTTTTGGTAAGTAAGTACAGGCCAGTAAAGTTAACTCTGCGTTGGAATAATAAGATCATTACAGAGATTTTGATAGTTATTATTTACGGTGCTGCCATAATTTATGCGCAGAGTTAGCGTGGTCAGACTCAAGGAATCTATAATCACGTATTATTGCATCTAATTCATTGTACTTATAGCTGATTCCTGTGGCCTACCAAAAATGTATACAAAATCTCTGTGTTGTTTGTTATCCAGGACCAAGTCTGGTTGCCACGCTTAATCCATTTAAAAGTCATGCAGAAATTTTAATGGCTTCTTTCCCGAAAAGGGGTCATTGTACTCATCATTATGAACAACTTTAACTATAGACCAAACCTGAAATCGCGAATAAAACATCAGCGTTTGACATACAAAGAGTGGTTCATAGCAACCACAATTACCAGCGATTTTTCGTATTTGAATCGCTTCTTTCCCGAAAAGGGTTCATTGTACTCTTCATTATGAACAACTTTTACTATGGGACCAACCCTGAAATCAGTATCAGGTGGTCAGGGTGGTCCCTACATTTTATCGATTTAAGTGAACACAAATGTAGGGACCAACTGATTTTTTTGGTGATTTCAGGGTTGGTCCCATAGTAAAAGTTGTTCTTATTGATGAGTACAATGAACCCTTTTCGGGAAAGAAGCTATTAAACTTTCAGCATGTATGTTTGCCACATCAATCCATTTAACCATTTTAGCGTTTTGAGTAAAAGACAAAAATATCTTCACAGTTTTCGTAAACCTTTATCTAAAATTGCAAAACTTAATTCATACTTAACTTCTGCATTCTGTAGCTTGCGGTTGAGAATCACATTCCTTGAAAACTGCGAGATTTAATAGAGTACATTAATTTGAAGAATCGTTTCGTAGGAAACACTGATAGAAAACGACCTACGTACGTGTAAAACGGTGGTCTAATATAATTGTATTTCTCTGAAAGTATGTAGAAATATAGAATTGAATGTAAGTGTATTGTAGGCTGTACAAATAGTTTTGACCATCTCTTTACTGCCAATGATTTCCTAGTAATATATAAGTCTATGTTTACTGCCCATTACTTACGTAATTAAAAACCAAATAGATCATCAGAACTTTCATCAACATCACAATAATAAGATGAACCTTAATTAAAACTTTAAACATGTTGTATGAAATATAGATTTTCTTCTTTTATCTTCGATAACTTTGAAGAACCTATTGGCGCTAGTTCTTAATTCAAGCATTTTCGTGGTTTTTTCCAGCCCCGGTGAGTACCAATAATCTCTAAAAAGAAAAACAAATGTTATGTATTTGACTTCAGCCCAAAACGTCATCATCCTCATCCTCCGAGCCTTTTCCCAATTATATTTGGGTCGGCTTCCAGTCTAGCCAGATGCGGCTGAATATCAAGTATTTTACACGGAGCGACTGCCATCAGACCCCCGCAACCCAGTTACTGGGTAATACTGATATTCGGAGGTTAGACCAGTTGTCAGACTTTCTGGCTTCTGACTACCCGTAACGACTGCCATAGGTATTGGTATGACAAACGGGATCGACACCTTAACGTGCTCTCCGAGGCACGGAGGGGATCGATATATAACGAAACGGTTACCCATCCACAGACTGACCACGGCAAGTGCAGCTTAACCTTGCAGATCGTACAATCCACGCAGTCGTTGCTTCGCTACGAGCCCCTTCAGCCCAAAACATGTAAAATTATCATCATCTTCCTGCCCTGCTCCCAAATTACTTAGAATTGGCACAATACGTCTTCTTCTTTCATTTTGTCTATCAGCCGTCATCTCAACATTTACTCCCTTTTCATCCATATAATTCTTAATGCAATCCACCCATCTTTTCTTTGGTCTTCCTCTCCCTCTCCATATATCATCAACTCAGCCTATCGCAGTCCACTGCTGGACATAGGCCTCTCCCAAGTTGCGCCACAACACTCGGTCCTCTGCCTTCCACATCCAGTCCCCCCCAGACACGTTCTTCAGGTCGTCGGTCCACCTGGCGGCTGGGCGCCCTACGCTGCATTTGCCAATTCACGGTTTCCACTCAAGGACTTGTCTGCTCTAGCAGCTATCGGTCCTTTCACAGACATGGCCAGCCTACTGCCACTTCAGCTTACTGATCGTACAAGCTATGTTGGTCACTCCGGTTCTTCTCCGGATAATCTCGTTACGGATTTTATCCTTCAAAGAAACTCCAAGCATCGCTCCATAGCTCGCTGAGCGACTCTGAATTTGTGAACTAGCCCAACTGTCAGTGTCTACGTCTGGGCGCCGTAAGTTATCATCTCCATCTATGAACATTCATATTCATCACTCTCTTAGTAACATGCGTTTCATCTGTCCTCATCACATGCTCAAACCAACCCAGACGATTTCCTTTCAACTTTTGTAATACTGGCGCCACTTTCAAACTCCCTCTGATGTATTAATTTCTTACTTTATCCATTCTTGTCACTCCACACATCCACAAAATTCGAAAAATCAACACCCAATAATTGATCTAATGAGATATCATTAGTATTCTGTGCCATAATTGTCTACTAACATACTAATTACCACGTCGATATAAACTGATTGACCGTAATGAGGTTAGCTAGCTTGATTGAATAATTCAATGTCTCTGAGAAACATCAAATGAACATTAGTTTCAGAGAATACTGCAATGTAATCAGGTTTTGAGAATCTTTCATTTTGTTCTTGAAATCGGTGTAGATTCTAGAAATGGTTTATTTTATTTCAAAGAGCTTTAAAGAAGGTAATTTTTTCTCTGAATTATATGTCGGATGCACATCCTACCTGAACATCTACTGGTATTCTGCTGGTAGGCCACGGTCGACGGCTTGTGACCACCCATTGGGCAAAGACGTGCTGCCAAGCGACTAGTCGTGTTCCGGTACGATGCCCGGTGTAGCCACTTGAGAGGATGGGTCGAAATATTTCACTGTCATCCTCTCATCTTTGCTGGGCAAGCGTGAACCATCGTCGACCGCACTATTGCTTAACATCAGATGAGGTGGTGGTCAAACGCAGGCAAGTTAAATAAATGAAAAATCTAATACGGAAAAAATGCAAGTGCTGAAAGAAATTTGTTCAGTATCATTAGGAGAATCGGTTGGTATGCCTTCGAAACCATGTTACATATAACCCTTCTTTTTCTTTATTAATTTTGGATACTAAGGATAAATAAGTATATCATCGCATCCTATGTAGATCCTTGAGATCCAGGAAGACCAGCGAAATGGGTTTCTGTGTATTGGAAACTTTCTGATGTAAAAAAAACAAGTCTTTTGTGGTCTAGGGATTCAACCAATGTTATGTATATTTTTTGGCACAATAAAGATTTTTTTTTTTTTTTTTTAAACCGATAGTAGGTATTCCTAATATTCTAATAGGGGTGTCTGAACTGTCTGAGGTCTTGGGTTCATTCTGTTACACGTTGTTTACATATTTTATTCAGTTCATTAAAGATGAGAATCTTTATATATTTAACAGATTCAACCCTGTTGGCGAACGTGAAAATGAGAGTGCTAGTGGTAAATGAGCTTTCTGAAATAAATTAGTTTTAGTCTGCACAGTTTTTGCGCCACTAAAATATTCTAACACTATTTCATCTTCTTCTTTTTTTTTTCGAAATGACTCTCGCAGATGGCACCCAAGATAGGTGCCCTAACAACTTAACTGGGCGGGTGGCGGAGAATCCCGTAAGGGACTCCATCCGCCGAAAAATTTCCCTAAACCTAACTTATAAACTAAAATCGCGGTTGCAAAACCACATAAGGGCGTTCCCCAGGGAGGGGCTCGGACCTCGGCTTACTAGAACATTGCGGGGGGACCTCGCCGCTATGTCCCCCTGGCAGCCGTTGCTGCATCGGGAGTGGTTTTCTCGAAAGTGGCGGACTTTCTGTATATCGGGCTAGCACTATTTCATCACAAAGTCCATCAATAATATACTTACATCATAACACAAAATGTTACAAGTTATACATAAATTTGTTAACACTTATTACTCAAATTACATACCTTCAAGTACAAATAATATTCCATTTGCCTAGCCCACTAATAACTCAACCGTCCTAAGAGAATAATATACTAATTTTATATACCCCACGTCACTTACATCACGGGCCGATAGGCTTACTAAATACTAGAGAAGCTCTCTCTTGGGATTGGCGGTCAAGGAGGCCCATGATCCAATATCTGTCAAGTATTCGTGCCCACTGTCCGTCTTTATTTGCTTAACTGAGCAATTACTTGTAGGTCATTTAGTTTGTTTATTCTGTGGGCTTTCGGGTGAAGATAGTCGATTTGACTAGCAAAGTTCGAGTCAGACTCACGCAGTGTACCGTAAACCTTTTGTTATTATTCTATATGTAACTATAGAGTATGCATGACAGTGGTAACACTTCATTTCGAAAACCACCCTTACTGCTTACGAAATAAAGATGCTGCTAATGTCAATGTGTTACCACCGACGTGCAGTTGACCGTACTATCGCGAAATAAAATATCGGTTGATCCCTACATTTTGTCGATTTATGTGAAGACAAAATGTAAGGATCATTTTTTATTTTTTATCAGGGTTGGTTCCATATTTAAGAAACATAATTATGAGCAGAGATTACCCTTAAAAAAATTCTGGTGATTTAAAAGGAGGGTGTATAAAAAAACGGCTCTAGTCTTTTTACTATCGACATACGCTTACAAGGTTCAATTTTAGAGCAGGTTAATTTTTTTATCAACTAATGACATGAACATGTTGACAGAGTTAATAAAATATAGACTGGCCTACCTACCTACCTACCTCCCTACCTAATTTAAGTACCTATATGATGTAAGATAATTTTTCACGGAGAGTGAATAAATGTCGTAGCGCTTCGCTGCTTAGGTAATTCTATATTTATCTCCGGAAGCCATAGAAATACGTTTTTTTTCTCTAGAATAAGGAAACTGAATATATTTATTTTCTCAGTTATAAATTACGAATAGTTGAGAGATCCATCAAAACACAATAGCAGATCTTACTCGGATTATATATCGGACATATCAGCCTTGTTGTAAAAATTTAATAAACGTAGCACTTTACGCTTAGGTAATTCTTTATTAAACTCCGGAAACCACAGGATATATAATTTTCTCTCTAGAATAAGGAAACTGAACATACATTTTCTCAGTTGTGTTATTTTATTAATTTATGTGTAATTGAGAGATCCATCAAAACATAATTTATACAGACCTTATTCGTATTTAAATAATACAATCAAAAATGTTTTCCCCAATAGTCATTTACTGATTGACATCAATGTAATTTGTCAAATTTTATACAGATTATAAATAAATCATTTTTCGCGACAGACCTTCAATTTACGCGGCCAATGGCTCACGCCCACACACAATTTAGATCACAGATTGCAATCACCGAGAAATCCGGCCTATATTTCAGGAACCTGTATTCCAGTTCTAAAATGAAGAAATATCTCAGCCCATAAAACTAGCGACCCTGAAAATTGAAGTAATACTTCACCGAACAAAAGGTCTTAACACTAGCGAAAAAAAAAACAATCACATTCCTGATTCAAATATCTTACTATAGAGTACGCAAAGCACTTTACATTTAGATGTATCAGTTCGAGTATCTTAATAAAAATATTGAATGTCGATATATTTTTATTTTATTGATACTTTGTACTTTCTTTACTTGACTGTGTGACTTAGGGGGAAAATTGAGATTGCTGAGGTAGGTACCTATACATATTGGAAATACTCGTACTTGACGGTGTGATTGTCAATTACATGACAAAACAATGTAGAAGACTGCTTGAGAAAAGTATTGGAAGCAATAAATTTAAAGAAAAACAAAACGTTAAAGACTAAATAAAAATAAATTAATTCTTAGTCACACAATTCGCTCAAAAGAATATTTGCACTCTCTATTAGATTTAATGCACTTCTAAACTTTATATGTTAACATTTTAAATAAACAACACGCTACAATAAACATACAGTTTTATTCAGTGAAACAATTTTAATATCGTAGAACAACCAACAATCGTAGTATGGTAAGTAGGTAAGTAAACAAAAGAATAATTTAAAATGTATTTTATGTAATTTCAATGCATAAATGGAAGCGGACACAACTGTATTAACTTTTAATTTACAAAAGCATTCGTTTTACAAATCGCAAAGGTCCATTAATTAGTAAAAGAATATTTTTTTCTCATAAAAATGCTTTTAAGCGCAGTCCAGACTTCAGACTACGATATTATATTTTGCTATGTTATAGTATTATTATTATTTACTGTCTATACGGTCGGGTCTAGGATCTTTAGGACCCGTCGTACAAACAGAAACAAAAAGCTTTCTGACCACACTCTCGAGCTCATGGCGGAAAGACGCGAGATGATTCTGCAGTCCTCAGATGATGCGACTAAGTACCGGCAGCTCAATAGACAGATCTCAAAGTCCTTGAAAAGTGACCTACGCCAATTTAATACCGAACGTATTAAAGACGCGATAGAGAAGAATAAGGGCTCCAAAGTCTTCGCAAGAGACCTGTCTATTGGGCAGAGCCAGCTTGCAAAACTGAGGACCGACGATGGCAGAGTCGTTTCCTCCAAGCTAGAGCTATTGAAGGAGGTCGAGAAGTTCTATGGACAGTTATACACGTCCACCCGGAAACCCGCTGTAAATCGGGCTAATGACCCAAGAGCTCGATTGACCCGACACTATACCGAAGATATCCCGGACGTCAGCCTGTACGAGATTAGGATGGCTCTAAAGCAGCTCAAAAACAACAAGGCACCGGGTGATGACAGAATTACGGCCGAACTCCTGAAGGCGGGTGGAAAACCGATCCTTAAGGCCCTTCAGAAGCTATTTGATTCCGTCATTCTCGAGGGGAGAACGCCACAGGCATGGAGCAGAGGTGTGGTGGTACTCTTCTTCAAAAAGGGCGATAATGCTCTACTGAAGAATTATAGGCCCATCTCACTTCTGAGCCATGTCTACAAGCTGTTTTCGAGAGTCATTACGAACCGTCTTTCGCGCAGGTTTGACGACTTCCAGCCTCCCGAACAAGCCGGGTTCCGAAAAGGCTTTAGCACCGTAGACCACATACATACGCTGCGTCAGGTTATACAGAAGACCGAAGAGTATAACTTGCCTCTTTGTTTAGCGTTTGTGGACTACGAGAAAGCCTTCGATTCGATCGAGACTTGGGCGGTACTACAGTCTCTTCAACGGTGCCAGATTGACTATCGGTACATCGAAGTGTTAAAGTCTTTGTATGAAAACGCCACTTTGTCAGTCCGATTACAGGACCAAGCCTCGAAACCTATCCTTCTGCAGCGAGGTGTGAGACAGGGAGATGTGATCTCTCCGAAACTGTTCACTGCTGCATTGGAGGATGTCTTCAAGGTTCTGGACTGGAATGGGCTAGGCATCAACATAAACGGCGAGTACATCACTCACCTTCGGTTTGCCGACGACATAGTAGTCATGGCTGAGACCATGGAGGACCTCGGTACAATGCTCGATGACCTCAGTAGAGCTTCCGATAGAGTGGGTCTTAAAATGAATATGGACAAGACAAAGGTTATGTCGAATTCCCATATAGCACCCATTCCCGTAAGCATCGGAGAATCTACACTCGAAGTTGTTGACGATTATGTATACCTAGGACAAACTGTCCAGCTAGGTAAGTCCAACTTCGAGAAAGAGGTCAATCGTCGAATCCGACTCGGTTGGGCAGCGTTCGGGAAGCTACGCAATATCTTCTCGTCCAAAATACCGCAGTGTCTCAAGACGAAAGTCTTTGACCAGTGTGTGTTGCCAGTAATTACTTACGGTACTGAAACGTGGTCGCTCACAATGGGCCTGATAAGAAGGCTCAAAGTCACTCAAAGGGCAATGGAGAGGGCTATGCTCGGAGTGTCCCTGCGTGATCGAATCAGAAATGAAGAGATTCGCAGGAGAACGAAAGTAACCGACATAGCCCGAAGAATTGCCAAACTTAAGTGGCAGTGGGCGGGGCACATTGCTCGCAGAACGGATGGCCGATGGGGCAGTAAAGTTCTGGAGTGGCGACCGCGTACTGGAAGGCGCAGCGTGGGTAGAACCCCACAAGGTGGACCAACGACCTGGTGAAGGTCGCGGGAATCCGCTGGATGCGGAAGGCACAGGACCGGTCGTTGTGGCGATGCTTGGGGGAGGCCTATATCCAGCAGTGGACGTCTTTCGGCTGAAATGATGATGATGATGATGTTATAGTATAGCATATTGTATAATTACTATTGTATTGCGTGCTATATAGCATAGCATTGTATCATCAACTCAGCCTATCGCAGTCCACTGCTGGACATAGGCCTCTCCCAAGTTGCGCCACAACACTCGGTCCTCTGCCTTCTGCATCCAGTCCCCCCAGCCACGTTCTTTAGGTGGTTGGTCCACCTGGCAGGGGGGCACCCTACGCTGCGTTTGCCGATTCGCGGTCTCCACTCAAGGACTCGTCTGCTCCAACGGCCATCGGTCCTACAGACATGGCCAGCCCACTGCCACTTTAGCTTACTAATCCTACAAGCTATGTCGGTCACTCCGGTTCTTCTCCGGATAATCTCGTTACGGATTAATCTCGTTAGCATTGTGTGAACATGGTAATATAAGGTATGCTAGCGATATTGTTCTGCTATACATTATTATTTTTTGTATCCTATACAGTATAACTTTTAAATCACCATCTAAATTTCTTATAAGCATTAAGTATCATTCGAAGATTATTAAAAAAAAAAAAAATGGGAATGTAGCAGCCAAGTGACGCCCCCATCAGTAAAAAAAATATTACTCGCTGAATATATTATTCATCGAAAATCCTTTTTAACGATTGAAGTACAGGTACTGTAGTTATATAAACTATAAACTCTGTAAATTATAGTTCGCTGTAGTTGTAGATACAAAATATGCGAAAACCGGCCACTTTCGCACTTGACCTACTTCTTAGTTTATACTAAACCTGAAAAGGGGTCATTTTACTCATCATTATGAACAACTTTTACTATAGGACAATCCTGAAAACGCAAAAAACAGCTGTTGTCGATTTATGTGAACACAAATGTACAGAACGGCTGATAATTTTTTTGCGATTTTAGGGTTGGTCTCACAGTAAAAATTGATCATGATGATGAGTACAATGACCTCATTTCAGGTTTAGTATCAACTACGAATAAGGTTGTATGAGTATGATGTACGAATATTGTTCGACGTGATTACGGAAATAACTTGAATCTTACTAAAACATAATTATATCACACTACTTACTACTAAAGTTGGGAAAAACGACTTAAAATCGTAAGCGTGTTTAAACGTTGTGTTTTTTGCTCCTTTACGTTTTTCACTTCTAAAAAAATTTACTTTTATTTGTCTACATTACACTATTCTATTTACATTTAAACTATTTACAAAGTTCACTAAAAACTATACAAACAAACTACAATCGTCGCGTAATTACCAAGGAGAACATTCAAAACGCATTCACTCGTTGACGACGAAAAATAAACTAAGCGTCAAAGCAAAAGCAAATCAATCATGTCAAAAACGTTTAAAATGTTTAAACGATACGAAAATAATCAACAAAATAAAAAGTGCTTTCTCTAAACAAATTTTACGTAAACGAATAAAATTTAATTCTGCCGGTTTCAAACCACCACCAGTCAACTTTGAAATTGAGTCTTATTTTCATCGAAATAAGGTTACATTTCAATCGTACTATTGAAAGCATAAGTTTGGTTTACGAAAAAGTCTAAACGAAATCTGCTTTAATTACAAAGCGTGCTTATACGCTTTTTTTTTAATTAGATTTTTTTAAGCTCTTTTCGTTTATACGCTCACTTCTACTTACTACTATTCAAATAGGAATTTATATTTTTTTCAAACGATATTTTTCTATACCTACCCTACCTAATCTTTAATATTTTATAATTGCCCAAACTTGCTTATTATGTTAAATTCGCGTGACTTAGACAAATCAAATTAGGTTCAATTTATCGAAATAGTAAAAATTCCGCATTCAATAAATTTAAATAGGACGTCTCAGTAATATGCATGAAAATCTTGGTGGAATTTAATGCATATTCCTGAGGTGAAATAGGAAATAATAATAGGAAACAGGAAGTTTCAGTTAAGAAAAGAATCTACTCGAATAATCTACTCGATTAGGGATTATTATTACTTACTCCAGTATACCTTAAAAATGCCTATTAATTCTTGCCTCAGAGTCCTATAAAAGAAGATTTTATTTGAGCATTAAAATTTTATATCGTTGTTACCTACTAAAATATATTACGTCACTGTCATTAGACTCTAAACAAAAAAAAAATAGGTAATAAAACAAGTTTAACCGGATTACATCGCGCATATTATTTAATGAATGAAAAATTGTGCGGTAGATTAAAATATTTTTTAGAAAGATCTGTAAAGACGTTTGTCATCGTAGTCTTCCTGCGACCACGAACGCTGCGAAGCTTTCGAAACGTCAGGAAAACCAAATTAAATATTATACGCGATGTAATCCGGTTAAACTTGTTTTATTATAATGTGTAGTATCGCGAAAACCTAAGAAATTATTAAGATAGGTAATATTATTTAGACTTGAAAAAAACTAGAATCATGATGTATTTCACGCAAAAATTCCAAAGAAAGCATTTTCACTTAGGTATTTCTTTGTCTCTTACATCAGTAAGTCCCCAAAGCATGCTATAATTTTACTGACCTCGTTGTGTTCATCGGATGTGGTCCGAGAGTTCCTCTCAAGGCAGCTATTAACTTGGTTAACTTTTATTAACTTAGATCACGTGATTCATCGTGCCCCGATTAATTTAGCGTGGACGTGCCTTCTTGACCCTTGGCTCGAGTTCAGAGGTTGTACCTATTTTGGTGACACCGTTTTTCGTACCGGTGACGTCAGCTGATATATTGTGACGTGTATCCGATATAGTATCGAATGTTGCGAGTCTGAATTTGAAAAATAATTTTGTGCTTCATAAAATGAAAAGGTTTTCAAATATGTACCTGATAGTGATCTATAATAAAATCACCAAAGATAATAACTCATCCATCATATCCTACTGCCCTCATACTAATTTATTTGGGGTTGGCGAAGTATGTATTTTGACGATGTCTGTGGTCTAGTGGCTCAAGTGTAGGACTGCTGATCACGAGGTCGTGAGTTCGATTCCAACAGGACACACATATTTGTGTGATGAACATGGGTGTTTCTGTTGGTCTGGGTGTTTCTTATGTATTATAACTATGTATTTACAACAAAAAAAGTTTCTAAGTATTATATCCATTATCTAGTACCCTTAGTACAAGCTCTGCTTAGTTTGGGACTAGATGGTGATGTGTAAAACAGTCCCAAAAATATTTATTTTATTTTATTTTTATTTATTTTTCTTCCATAGGTCTCTATCAGCCATACTTTCAGTGTTCACTTGCACCATAGTATCAAAATTTAATTTTGTGGGATCTACTCAAACAATCGTCTCTAACATTGCAAAGTACTGGCCCTGGGCAGTCAGCCCCGCTACCAACCTGCTGACTGGCTAATCTTTTCCCCACGGCATGAGCTGTTATCATTATGTAGCTCATGTCGACACGATAGAAGAAGATTGCAAAGTTTAAAAAAACAAAGCATCGATATATTAATGAATAAGGTAAAGTGTAGAAACAATAAATAAATTGAAGCACTTGGCAAACTTTAAGCATTAGAACGACTTTAAGCACGGCAACAAGTTGCGTCATATTTCGCGTAAAATCTGGGTCAACCCGAATATTTCACAAGTCTGTGCAAAAAGACGATATTCAATTATATCTTGGCAACACTCAATCATTTTAGATACTGTTTGAAATACGTGGCACGATCGATCAAATTGTCTGGTTTCATCAATGGCGTACCTGCACTTTGTTGTCACATCAAATCGAAGAGTAAAAGCGAAAGTAGGTATTCCATGCTAAAGAACTTCACCTTCAGGCTAATAGATTCTGCGTTTTTATTTTTATTCAGATCAAAGAAATTCTCAACCCTTTGTGTATATTTCCATAAATTACTATGTCTTTGACGAAGTAACAAAGTACGATGCCAACATTTTGTAAGTATTGCGTAAGACTTACGATAGTAAGTCTTTTTGAATTGTTACGTGTGTATGTACAGTCGATTGCATGATAGTGGTAACACTTGAATTAGAAAACCACCCTTACTGCTTACGAAATAAAGAGGCTGTCAATGTCAAACTGTTACCACAGACGTGCGGTCGACTGTACAACCACTTGCATTTTAATAATATTCCAATATTTTATAGCATTTCTCTATTTTTTTGGAACCAAGTTCCTTATAGGGACTTGCGGTAGGTGTGATTCGGGAGAAAATGTAGCGTCACGTCACGCTAAGATTTGCCTTATTCCCATAAAGTACATTTAATATACGGACGTAGAGTTGTCAGCCTGCTGACCTCACCTTTAGGCGCCATCTGGTTGGTAATGTCAAAGTCAAAAAGACATGTTTTACTGGAGAACTACATGTTTTTGAACTTGGTCCTTGTGGTATCTCAGTCCAACGCGTGATGTTTCCTGCCATCTATTAATGTATCATAGTTGTGAAATTTTGCATTATAATGAACTCAGTTATGCTAAAAAATATGATTTTCAAGCATAACTTAGTTCCTGATGGGGATCCCCTGAACGCACACGTTTTTTTATTGAGATTCTTTCAGGGTTATTATGTTTATAAATAATTTAATTCATCACTCTTTATTGTTTTATTTTGGCCCTAGTTACTTCTGGCCTGAACCAGGATCCGTTTTCATAATCCGTTTATCAGGATTTTGATTACTAATTTAAGTCTTACTTACTTTATTACTTATCATCATCCTCCGAGCCTTTTCCAATTATATTGGGGTCGGCTTCCAGTCTAGCCAGATGCGGCTGAATATCAATATTTTACACGGAGCAACTGCCATCAGACCCCCGCAACCCAGTTACTGGGTAATACTGATATTCGGAGGTTAGATCAGTTGTCAGACTTTCTGGCTTCTGACTGCCCGTAACGACTGCCATAGATATTCGTATGATAACCGGGACCGACAGCTTAACGTGCTCTCCGAGGCACGGAGGGGTCTCGATGTGTAACGAAACGGTCACCCATCCACAGACTGACCGCGGCAAGTGCAGCTTAACCTTGCAGATCGTACAATCCGCGCAGTCGTTGCATCGCTACGAGCCACTGTACTTACTTTATTACTTACTACTACTTAATTTAGTATTTCTTTTTGGCTCTATAATTATAAAGCGTAAACCACACACAGGGCGGGTGCGTGTCGGGCGCGGGTCAGGCCCGTGCTCTGTGCACAGTTTAACACAGTTTAACGATGCTCTGTCTGTAGTGGCGGGCGGCACGCGCAGCTCCCGCGCTCCATTCGACGCAGACCCGACACGCACCCGCGCTGTGTTTAATGTCATCCATATAAAACAGGTTAAGAAACCCGCCGCGGGCCCGACCCGACCCAACCCGCGCCCGGCCCGCACCCGCGTCGTGTGTGATTTGCACTTAAAATTGTCATCATTAGATATCAAATCTCCACAAATAGCAACATGCAGAAACAAATTCATATCTTTTCATAACAATGTTCTTACTCCACTAAGAAGATAAAATCCAACATTTTCTCATGAGATCGCTGGTAACATTCATGATATTATTATAGGTAATAGCGGCGTCCTTGCAAGTGCACCTTGATTCTAAGCCAACGATAGTGCACGAAGAAAGTGATTGTCTGAGGATTTTCTTTTACTTTGTTCATATTACTAAGCTTTGGTATAAATAAAAGACGCTGCAGTTTGTAGGGAACTTAGTTATGTAGCACAAAAGAATGAAAATGTTAATTAAGGAATACATTTTATTGAAGAAAATTTTTCCTACACAGCGATTCATTTTGTATCGTGGGTGCAACTATACACTGTTTTTTGTTACTTGTCTTATTTCGTAAACAATTCGTCATTAATAATTATTATAAGACATTATGTTAACAATTTTACACACTAATCAACATTTTTTTACTTTTACATGTGCAGAATTATATTTCATCATCATCATCATTTCAGCCGAAAGACGTCCACTACTGGACATAGGCCTCCCCCAATTATATGGGGGATATGCCATAATCGCCACGCTTGGCAGGCGGGTTGGCGATCGCAGTTGGTTGGTTAAATACTCAGAGAACGCTGCTGCCCATCCTCTGGTGAATCCCTTAGTCGCCTTTAATTAAATTAAAAATAATTTTATTTAATTGAATTATATTTAATCAGTAGTTATTTAAAAGATCAACATTAAAAAGACGTTAAGATTGTTTACTAAATAAAACAACAAAGAAAAAACAGAGTTTAGACACAAATTGATCTGCTGTTGACTGTACAATATCTTGTGCCGTTACAGAATCGATCTTAAGTGCACCCTTTAGAGCGTAATGCTGTATACAGCTTTTAGAGCTCAACGTTGTGCCAATCGGTAAACGATATTATAGCTAAGCACTCAAAATGTTGCACGTCAAAGCGTGTCGGAAGTACGCACATTAATTAGTTGGATAACCGCACCCCATAGCTATTTCGTTCTATAGATGTGTAGACATAGCTCGTATATACACACCCTGTTATTTAATCGGTTTTACGCGTACTCGTTTGATTGAAAATAATAAAATATTTGATCCTTATTTAGTGCAAACCGGGACTAAGTTTGTTAGTATTGGCCGGTTCCAGTGAATGTTAGGATATTTCATTGTTTATTGATTTATTATTTAAGTAGATATTTTTAGGAATTGTATAACCTATATTACTAGTATGTATTATATATGCTCCGAATTTCTTGTCTTGAACATTATTCGAGGGTAAAAAAACGTGTTTTTTACTGAAGTTTTCCAATGCTCACATAAATAGTTTTCTGTTGTGTGTAATATCAAGAAATACATATAAGGGGCTCGTGGCTAAGTAGCAAGCGTATGAGCGTGTGGATTATACGATATGCAAGGTTAAGCTGCACTAGCCGCGGTCAGTTTGTGGATGGGTGACCGTTTCGTTACACATCGAGACCCCATCGTGCCTCGGAGAGCACGTAAAGCCGTCGGTCCTGCGCCTGATCTCTCTCCGGTCGTGTCGGATTGCCGTCCCATCGGATTATGAGAGTGAGGGAATAGAGAGTGCAGCTGTGTTCGCGCACACACGCACGCACGCACTATAATATGTCCCGCACAGATGGCTAGTCTCCATTGAGATTGGCCGCCGTGACCGAAATTCGGCTGGGAGGACATTATTATTATAATATCAAGCTCGTGAAAAATGGGTCTTACCGTTGCCTCAATCTTTTTTTAGGGTTCCGTAGTCCTACAAGGAACCCTTATAGTTTCGTCATGTCTGTCCGTCTGTCCGTCTGTCCGTCTGTCCTAATCCTTTACAGCTTAATAACTTCTACAGTTATAAACATACCAGGCCCCTCAGAAAGTATTGCGAAAAAAAGTTTTTATATATGGGAGACTGGCCAGTTATAATGTTTTTCGAAAATATGATTATTTATAAGTAAAAATAAGTAAGTTCCAATTTCAAAATTTCCCTCCACATTTTTTGCGAGTTAATTCAAAGTATTGTGTCTCACTGAAATATGGATCTGCGCCGGGAACATTTTAGAGCTATGATTTTATACGATTTCAAGTGTCGCCTGAAACCGGATGAATCGTACGATAGACTTCAAATGGCATTCATGGATGAAGGCCCTTCCAAGGCAACCGTGTATCGTTGGTATAACGAATTCAAGCGCGGTCGACCAACTTTGGGGGATAACGAAAGAAGCGGTCGCCCTTTGACGGCTGTTACCGAAGAAAACGTGCTAGCAGTGAAAAATTTAATCCAAGACAATAGGCGAATTACATATCAGGAGATTCAACACATATTGAAGATTGGATCGGGAAGCGTTCACGAGATTCTACACAGCCATCTTCGCGTGAGGAGGATAGTATCACGCTGGGTGCCGCACAACCTCACCGATGCTCAGAAGCAGGCCCGGGTGGAATGGTGCCGTGATATGCTTAACAAATTTGAAGCAGGCTCGTCTGCCGTGTTTACGACATCGTTACAGGTGATGAGTCCTGGATTTATCAATACGACCCAGAAACCAAGCGCCAGTCGACTGTTTGGGTGTTTCAAAATGAGCCAACGCCTACCAAAGTGAAGCGATCTAGAAGCGGGGGTAAGATTTTGATCGCTAGCTTTTTTAATTTGACTGGCCACTTGGTATCAATTCCCTTACGGGATCAAAGAAGCATTAATGCCGAATGGTATACTACCAAATGTTTGCCAGAAGTTTTCTCTGTTATAAGCAACAAGCGACCAAACACAGGGCTCCGCGGGCTACTGCTCCACCACGACAATGCACCTGCGCACACCGCACTCAAAACGAGGGACTTCCTGGACAGCACGCCAGTCAAACTCCTGGGTCACCCTCCTTACAGCCCTGATCTAGCACCGTGTGACTTCTTTTTATTCCCAAAAATAAAAAATCAGCCCAAAGGGATACAATTTTTGTCGCCGGAAGATGCGCTGGCTGCGTTCGAGCAGGCTGTAAACGAGGTGTCTGCGGCGGACTGGAAAAAGTGTTTTGAAAACTGGTTTAGGCGCATGAATCTTTGTATAGAGGCTGGTGGAAAGTACTTTGAAAAGATTTGATAAAAATATATGTACGTATAGAACAATTTTTTTTAGTTTCGCAAAACTTTCTGAGTGTCCCACGTAAGTAAATGAAATTTTGCAAAAAAATAGTCTAGATATAGATCTCAATTTTAAATGAATAAAAAAATCGTGATTACGTATTTTAGGGGTGGCGCCCATACATGTGAAATGGGGGTGACAATTTTTTTTTCGCTGCACCCCCTCTTGTGGGGTATCATTGAATAGGTCTACTAAAATGAAGGTAATGTTTCATACATAACTTTTTATCAGGTGTACTATCTGCGAAATATAGCCCGCCAAAGTGGCTTGCAATGTGTCCCCCCCCCAGCCATTTCTAAACTATGCAACGTAGAAACTTATAATTTTCCACATTGATAGACCTTAGTAAAAACTATCTTGTAAAATTATTTCGAGTATAATTTGATAATAAATTTTTGAGTTATAGAGAGAAAACTGAAAAATACTTAAAACGTCCTAGTTCAAAGGTCATTGACCTTAGAGAAAAATGATCTTAGCAAATAATGCTCCTTTAGCTACTTTCTATTAAAAAAAAATACAAAAAGTAACTTTGTGTTATATTGAAATGACAAATTTCTTAAATTTGGCGCTGTACAGCGCCATCTAGCGGCTAGTAGCAACACTCTCTGAGTCGCCAATGCTGCCATCTATTGCATTTGGCACTTTATAGCGCCATCTAGCGGCGGCTACTAACAACACTATCTGAGTCGCTAATGCTGCCGTCTATTGCAAAAACTAAAATAGCCATGATTAATATTCGATTTGATTTGTTTGTAACACCTAGGAACCCTATAATACTGAGCATGGCCCGACATGCTCTTGGCCGGTTTTTTTATATTATATTTTTTTAAGGATTAAGAGAGGCTTAACAGTACAGTAATTGCAATAAAAATATCACTATGCCTAACATTTTCTGAGCTTATTTTATTTTAACCTACTTCTTAGATATCGGTGATTTAAATAACAGTGGGGTAATTGTGTAATGCATTGACATTGACATTAGCTTTCATTTTGAAATGATAACAATATTCATTGCGTGGTACATAGTTGCCGATAAGACGAATTGTCAAAACACACGGAGCAATGAACATTGAAATCCTATTGATTGCGATGGCGAGCGAGTTACGCAATTCGGCAGCAGATCATTTCACGGTACTATACTACATCCATTATTTCCAAAGTTAATTACAAGTAAAGAGCAATTAATTTAATAATAAGAAATAATAGCTTGGGGTGCAGTATGAAATATAAAAAAAGAAAAGATGACGTCACTAAAACAGGCGGGGGAAACACAAAGGTGTTTACTTAAAGACTTGATAAATTCGCTGACATATTTATGGTAGCAGTAATTTTAGGGCGATTCGTATTCGTTTGTGGATTTATGTGTGGGTTTTCACCAAATCCATTTCGTCTCTTTGTCTGAATGATGACAGTTTTAGTAGTTAGTTGATTCACATAATAACTCTTTGCCATTTGTTTCACTTTGTTTCCAAATTAAATCATAAATTAGGTTTTATTGGCACAGATAGGTAGATGAATATCTAAACAAAACTATGGACAGCAAATAATTTAACGTTATAATAAAACAATAAGGGCTCGTAGCGATGCAACGACTGCGCGGATTGTACGATCTGCAAGGTTAAGCTGCACTTGCCACGGTCAGTCTGTGGATGGGTGGCCGTTTCGTTACACATCGAGACCCCACCGTGCCTCGGAGAGCACGTTAAGCTGTCGGTCCCGGTTGTCATACGAATATCTATGGCAGTCGTTACGGAAGTCAGAAGCCTGAAAGTCTGACAACTGGTCTAACCTCCGAATGTCAGTATTACCCAGTAACTGGGTTGCGGGGGTCTGATGGTAGTCGCTCCGTGTAAAATACTGATGTTCAGCCGCATCTGGCTAGACTGGAAGCCGACCCCAATATAATTGGGAAAAGGCTCGGAAGATGAGGATGATATAATAAAACAATAAAACAATGAACGCTGAAATAAACATGATTGCGATCGTGAGTGAGTTACACAATTCGGCAGTGTTCCAAAAGCTAGATTGTAGGTCTAATATATAATTCTCCAAGTTAGATTATATAATTCGCAATGTGCAAATCGAAAGCCTAAATCATCAAACATATGTCTTGCAGTTCAACTCTTAAATGAAAAAAAACTGCTGAACATGTTTTCTCCCAAGCTGCGCCACAACACTCGGTCCTCTGCTTTCCACATCCAGTCACGGGCTATCTTCTTCAGGTCGCTGGTCCACCTAATAATTAATATTAGTTATTTAACAAAGTATTTATTGATTATGTGGCTGATAGACCGTGACCTGGAATTTTTCGCGTCAAAAGTACTAACTAAGCTTTTACTAGAGTATCTTCGAACCCTGAGTGGGTTGCCTTTAATCGTATTTAAGAGAAGAAACTGTTATTTTTTTGAACCATTATTGGAGATTGCAAGTGATCCAATTAAAATTATAAAATTACAAGTTATATTGTGTCTGTTCTGAAATGTATTAGTATCATAACTTGTTGACAATAATTACATGATATCAAAAATATTCTTGTAATTAATACGAGGTATTCGCTCTCAAGCGACGATGTATATTATATGTCACAGTCAAACCAAGTAGTTAAGACTAACACTCTTAACCTCAGTTTCTGGAAGGCTGATGAATTTGATCTATTGTCAAATCTAATGTCAGCTCCTGTGATTGGTCGGCAAAAATACTAACAACCAATCACATCGCTTGACCTGAGATTTGACAGTCGATTAGTGAAGTTTTTTTTTTGTGTTGATCAGCCTTTCGGAAACTGGGGGTAAATCTAAACCATTTCTAGCCGATGCTTTTCAGTTAAAAGTGTTTTTAACTGAACAATACAGTTAAAAGCGCTTTTGACTAACGAGGTTGGTCAAAAGCACTTTGAAAAAAATTCCGTTCAAGTGTTCTGGCTAATTGTATCGGTCAAAACTCATTAGAAATTGTATTTGAACCTAAGTATAATGAAATATAGGTCAATATGTGTTAAACAGATTAAAAGTATGGCCCTACTGCATGTGTTCAGACTCTTTCCTACCTCTAGAGAGTTTTTTAAAAGGGTGAAGCTAGAATTTTCTGACGAAGCAAACTCAGAAACACTTGCATGCTTAGGGTTAAAGTCAATGACCCGATTGTTCACAAGTGGTTTTGACTGAAACTCTTGATCTAAGCCAGTTTTGACCGATATTTTTCAGTTAAAAGTAGTTTTGACAATAAAAAAAAGTCAAAAGTGCTTTTGATCAACCTCGTAAAAGCACTTTTGACTGTTTTTGAAGTTAAAAGTACCTTCGACCGGTTAAGAGTTTTTACTGTAATATACATGCTGACATTTTAATCGCTTAATTCCCGAAAAGGGGTCATTGTACTCATCATTATGAACAACTTTTACTACTTTTACCACCTGTTTTTTTTTTTCGCGATTTCAGTGTTAGTCCTATAGTAAAGGTTGTTCATAATGATGAGTACAATGACCCCTTTTCAGGAATTAAGCGATTAAAATTTCAGCATGTATACACCATAATCACATACCTACTGACTACAGTAACACAACTGACGCTCAGAAACAAAATTTCTATTCGCATTTGTTTCCATAAAACACAACATTGACTCAACCGTTATCGATACAAACATTGGAATATATCCAAACCAGAGATTTAACTGTAATAGCCGAGTAGTAACTCGTAAGTGTCTCCTTTTATTTCAAACAGTTAAACATTACGATTATGTACGGACTGAAATAGAACTGTAAATACAAGAGGAAAGAGTTATGGCTTTTCAAAATGTATGAGATAGTGGGCCGTTGTTTTAGTATTTTATCGTAGGGTAGTTGGGGAAATTGATGGTTTGTTTGTGAATTAGCAATTGTATTTATAAATAAAGAAGAATATTTTTGACACCCCACACCTTCCACAAAATAGATACATACTACATTCCAAGTTTTATGAAGATAGTTAAAGTAAAGAAAGAAAGAAAAACTATGTATTTTCACAGTAAACCACGTGCAACTTGAAACGGTGAAACTTATATTACAATTTATAAAAAATGGGCATAAAAACATTAAAATACATACATTAATTCTTTGCCACAGACATTGTAAAAAATATAGACGAAGTGCTACGAACAATCATAGTGAAGCCAAAAAAATATGCTCCTTCGTGTACAACCAGTGCTCACGCACACACCATGCACCTGAAAGATATTTGCTTTCATGATGCTTACTGGCCGATGCTGCGACATGTGTACTGCGAGGGGTAAGCACGGTTTAAGGTGCATATGTCTGCGTGAGCGCTGGACATGTTGTTGTTGTACACGAACAAGCATAGTTTTTTTTGGCTTCACTAGATTGTTCGCAGCACTTCGTCTATATTTTTTACTATGTCTATGTTTATTGCATGCACTGTCTTTTTGTCGTAGGTAAACACCTAATAAAATACTGACAATTTTATTTTACAAATGAACACGTCAAAAACTATTTTAAGAACTCTCAATTTCTAGTATCGCACACTCAATATTTATCTCTTTCAAAATTGCTTTCAAATATCATTGTTAACAAGACTATCTATTCTCAAACACTATCGAGCTCCGTCAGGGATAAGTCTTAGGAATAAATTTAAACAACCAAAGCGAAGTAGTAGCGAGTAGTGAAAGCAGTGTCGATAAGATTTGAGAATAGGCCGCGGATCGCATTTACATTCTGATGGAAATCAGTACGTGTTTGAAGTTTTCATTGCGATGAGAATTCATAAAATGTAAAAAAAACGTTTGTTTGAAAATCGGTAAATGTTTTAATGGTGAAATGAAATGTTAAAGTTAACAATGCAATTTTGGAACCACTGTTTCGACTTAAAATTGTATTGTATTGTGAATTTTATGTAGTGACATAAATAAAAATTATTTATTCAGCATTTCTTCTATTTTTATAATACACAGGTATTATAAAAATAGAAGAAATGCTGATTTAGTCTGTCAAGTATACTAATACTAACTGCGTTATATTCATCATTATTTTAGCCGAAAGACTTCTACTGCCGGAAATAGGCCTCCCCCAAAAAATCGCCACGCTTGACAGGCGGGTTGGCGAGTTGCGATATATATATAGCTACAATATAAATACTTTCAAGGCTTTTTAATTCATAGATATAGACTAAAATCGTTGAAACAATAATTTAAACCACCACCTTTCGCTTAAACCATGGTTCTTTACAAAGAGATGTAAGTTAAGTTGTCGCTTTCATAAGGAATAAATGGATGCTGATAAGCAATAGTATGTCAACCTACACGGAAGCCATTTCGAGTAAATCGTGTTTCAAAATTACGGCGCCAATTTAATTAGTTTTTTCAAGAATTTGCTGCAAATATTGATGATATGCAGTTATTATATCATAATATAAGTTTAGATCAAATTTCTCCCATTAAACTTGTAAAATCTGTTATATTCATTCCAAAAACCGTTAAATTTGATATTACAAAATGCGCCAGCAAACATTTTATTAGAATATACATTTCAAGTCTTATAACACATTATTGCTAAACTGAAAACAATTAATTTAAATTCAATTTGATTAATGTCAAGTACCTTAACCCTATATTGATAAACGTATTATTAAGATAATAATTGTAATGTTAAGGTGTTATCAATAAAAACCATGATTTCTTACAATATTAAAATATTTATTTACCTCTTAAAAACGGAACAAATTAGGGACCATCGAGCGTTATTGATCATAATCAACATTATCTAAATTAAAACAGTATTTAAAAATCAAAATCAAACTACCTACAACAAAATAATCCCGTTTCGTTCGACTGGTTAGGGTATCAACGTTAACGGCGAGAACAACTCCCATCTCCGTTTTGCCGATGACATCGTTGTATGGCTGAGTCGTTGGAACACCTGGGCGAAATGCTGCATAGCTTAAACGGGGCGTCTCGGCGTGTCGGTCTCGGCATGAATCTGGACAAGTCTAAAGTCATGTTCAATATGCATGTCATGCCGAGGCCAATATTCGTTGAAGGGTCGCACTCGAAGTCGTAACGGAATACGTCTACCTAGGGCAGATAATTCAGCTTGGTAGACAAACTTCAAGAAAGAAGCCGACAGAAGGTTCTAGTTAGGCTGAGTAGTATTTGGCAAACTTCGCCGAGTCTTCTCGTCGCATATACCGCAAAGTTTGAAGACAAAGGTCTTAAACCAGTACGTCCAGCCTGTCATGACTTACGGTGCCGTGACGTGGATACTGACAGTTGGGCTGGTTCACAAATTCAAAGTCGCTCAGTGAGCTATGGAGCGAGCTATGCTTGGAGTTTCTTTGAAGGATAAAATCCGTAACGAGATTATCCGGAGGAGAACCGGATTGACCGACATATCTTGTAGGATCAGTAAGCTGAAGTGGCAGTGGGCTGGCCATGTCTGTCGAAGGGCTGATGGCCGCTGGAGCAGACTAGCCCTTGAGTGGAGACCGTGAATCGGCAAACGCAGCGTAGGGCGACCCCCACCAGGTGGACCAACGACCTGAAGAACGTGGCTGAACGTGACTGGATGCGGAAGGCAGAAAACCGAGTGTTGTGGCGCAACTTGGGAGAGGCCTATGTCCAGCAGTGGACTGCGATAGGCTGAGTTGATGATGAATCAGACAACTCATTGGGCTCGGACTGAATAGTTGCTGTATGATGAATAAGCTCAATAATCGACGAATGAGCTAGTGTTGTATTATCAGCCATAAACAGCAATCAACAGCAGCTAGAAACTCCAATAAATCCAGAGTATTCTCAAAGTCCAGATCTTGATCAGAAATATAAATATTCGGAAGGTATGTTTCTGCTGGCCGAACTTCTGGAAACCCCTCATTGAGACTGCTATTTGACGGAACCATACGCCTCTTTTCTTCAACATCGTGGCTAATAACCTCACACTGAAACTCCTCGTCAGAAGTAGGACGCGACGCATGGCTTTCCTCGTGAGGTATTAGGTACATGATCCGCAAACATGGCTTCTTGATCTTGGCGGTGGCATTCTGAAAATAATTATAATAAAACTTTTTAACAAAAAATTGAACCGACGAAAACAAAAACTGAAAAGCGAAAAATAACTAATTATGAGTCGGCGCCAAACGAATTTTTAACAAGGAAAGTGCGTGTAAGTTGCATGTGGCCGAGCGGAGAACTCATTTATGGAAAGTTATTGTTTATCGTTGAAAATTTCACGTTGTATTTGATGTGACGTTGTTTTTATTATTTATTTAAAGTAATTTAATGATCTTCGTTGATTGGTTGTTTGGCGCCGACTCATAATTAGTTATTTTTCGCTTTTCAGTTTTTGTTTTCGTCGGTTCAATTTTTTGTTAAAAAGTTTAATTTTTAATTTTTTTGTGGTTTAAATCTAACTCCAGGTCTCCATTTTGTCGTAGTGTCTAGAACTATATTTATGTGTGTCAAGTTTCAACAGAATCGGTTAACAGGTAAGAATTCAGTGGGTGAACAAACACTCATCCCCTGTTTTACTACCCTTAGGGGTGGATTTTGGTTTTGAAATTTAAATGGGACCAACTTCGAGATATACCCTATCCATTACAAAAAGAATCATCAAAATGAGACCACTCTGTAAAAAGTTATGCGTGGTCATACATAAAAAATAAAAAAAATATATACGCGTCGAATTGAGAACCTCCTCCTTTTTTTCGTCGGTTAAAAATAAGACACAACTTGCAAAATGAGGGTATGTGCCAAAATGTAATAATTTTGAGAACCTGAAGATTTGAGACAATGTCTGTCTACCCTGTTTGCGGATACTTACAGTCGTGAACCTGTTTGTTTTATTAATTCCCTCATTCCACGTTTTTCAAAAACGTTTCAAGTCATTTAACATACTATTGAAATAAACGAACGAACAAGTGAACGAGATTTTTTTGTAGCAATAACGTGTCAAGCTTTATAAAACTTTTACAAGCGCTAGTCAATAGTAGAATGTTTGTTAAGCAATAACCTGTTAATCAAAAATATTACATTTTGCTGAAATTAGGTAGTTAAGATAAGTAATATTACCACGGTTAGTATGTAAAACAAACGTATTTAAATGTAATTTTAAACTGTATTCTGTCATAAAAAAGGGTTGTTTTAATAATTTTACCGGTAAAATGACCTCTAAACTTGTATAGCTAAAATCCTTATATTTATGTAATATTTTGACTTACCTTTGATGATCTTATATTCCCCAAGTCTTCTACTGCGTTTTCCATGTAGTATTCGTGGCTAGTAGTCTTGTGAGGCCCACTTTATGCGTATAATTTTAATTAAATTATGGCCAATGTTGTTTACACAGCCGAAAAAGGATAATACTAATTACGCAATAACCGATCATGTCCCATAACTTCTTTTGACTTTAAACAGATGGCGCCTAGGGTCATCAAACAATGTTTCAAGTGCCTAAACATCTTATTGCAAAATGTCTTACCCTTCGAACTGATTTCGTGTCAACCTTTTTATACTCATTTTTGGTATAAAAACCATTCAATCAGGTTAAAACCCTATTGAAAAACGTTCTTTGTCAGCCAAAGAAGCGTACTGCATCATTAACTCAATTTTCGATTTTTTGTGGGTTGACACATTATTGCTTATCAGCATCGAAATTACACTTATGACCACAGATAACATAATACTATCTTATGACCAATTACTTTTAACAAAAATTACCTACCTTAATAAGCCTAATTTAAGTAGCGTTTAATTAAAGTGCTTCATTTTTCATTTGTTTTACGTTAAATCCTTCAATTACATTTACATTAGTAAAAGGGTAATTTTTCATTAAGGCGCATGTAGCAGCCAAGTGGCGCCCCAATCAGTAAAAAAAATATTACTCGCTGAATACATTCATCATCATCATCATCATTTCAGCCGAAAGACGTCCACTGCTGGATATAGGCCTCCCCCAAGCATCGCCACAACGACCGGTCCTGCGCCTTCCGCATCCAGCGGATTCCCGCGACCTTCACCAGGTCGTCGGTCCACCTTGTGGGGGGACTACCCACGCTGCGCCTTCCAGTACGCGGTCGCCACTCCAGAACTTTACTGCCCCATCGGCCATCTGTTCTGCGAGCAATGTGCCCCGCTCACTGCCACTTAAATTTGGCAATTCTTCGGGCTATGTCGGTTACTTTCGTTCTCGCTGAATACAATATTTATCGAAAATTCGAAGTACAGGTACAGTAGCTAAAAGTGGCCGTTTTTCGCAATTTTTCAACTACAGTGAACTAAAATTTACAGAGTTAATAGTTTCTGATTAAACTATAGTACCTGTACTTCAATTATTAAAAACGAATTTTCGATAAATGATGACGTATTCAGCGAGATTTTTTTTTTTACTGGTTGGGGCTTCACTTGGCTGCTACATAATCAGCCCATTACTGTCCCACTGTTGGGCATGGGCCTCTTTTCAGTACAGAAGTCTAAGGCCTTAGTCCACCACGCTGGCCTAGTGCGGGTTGGCGGACTACACACACCATTGAGAACTGTATGGAGCACTCAGGTGTGCAGGTTTCCTCACGATGTTTTCCTTCACCGTTAATGCAAGTGATAATCGAATATAAATCCAAACATGAATTAGAAAAGTCAGAGGTGCGGGCCAGGATCGAACTTACACCCTCCTGCATGGAAGGCAAGCGCTCAACCACTAGGCTATCACTACTTTGCTGCTTGCATGCACCTTAAAACAAAGTAGAGGTGCCTTTTTTCTTTTCTAACCCAATTTTAAAAGAAAGCATTCGTCTTTTGAAGCGAAGCGTAAAATTGAAGTATTGGAAGATTAATTTGATTGGTTCACGATTTTGTTCAAAGATATTTCTGTAAGATTGGGAAAATTGGACATTAAGAAATGACATTGAGAAATTCGACAAAGAAATCATGATTGATTCTTGTCTCTCTGTAGAATATTTTTTAAATGAAGCCATTATCTTAAAAAAATCATTGTCATTGTCTTTGCTTATTCGTACCCGAAATATTTTATTAAACATTTAATTTTAGGTATACTAAAAGCACTCCGATAAAAAAATCACTTGTGTAGCAAAACACAATAAATAAAAATTGATTTAATCTCTAAAAACCAATTCAAATCTCAGAAATAATATTTACGTTAGTTTTTGTACCATTATGATTTCAAAAGTATTTTTCCCTGCAGAGCAATAAACAAACAAAAGTTCAATTTTTATAAACAATTACACAAAGTGCATTCAACACAGGCCAATCGTTCATTATCACAACCCTTATAAATTTTTACATCTATTGTTATATTTCATTATTCATACTTCGATTTGATATATATGTTGATACAGTGCAATTTAAACATTCAGTTAGTATTAAGTAGGAAAATTACAATACTGCTGATGCTCTCTTGATTTATTCACACTAACCTCCAAATACTCAAACGCAACTCAAAGTCTTGTCTTATGTTGTCGCTGTCACTCTAAGATGCATTAAAGGAGCATTAAAGTGACAGAAAGATTTTTAAGAACGTCTTAAAGTTGTTTCGTTTGAGCATTTGGGGGCTCTTTCTAATTAAAAAAAAAAACATAATTAAAAATATAATTAAAAAAGGTCAAAAAATATTAAGCAACGTCAAATTAGTGGTATGTATGCCTTTGTATTTTACGGGTAAATAGTCGCACCTTCTAAAGATGGTGACTAAATTCACGTAGAAAACGAGCATTTGGAATAAATTCAACAGGACCAAAACTCTCTACCCTTTTCTAATGTTTTTAATTAAAAAGAGACATAATGAGACTAAGTTTACTTTACGTATGTTACGGGCAAAGTCCGCAGAGGTTGCAGAGTCCACACTGTCAAAGCATTGTGGACATTGCCTTGGACATTGAGTCCAGGCCCTTTGGGCATACTCCGAAAATGTGAATTATTAGCTCTGCCTGGTTTATAATGGGGACTGTCAACATTACCGAGTGACGGTGGGCACTGTTGAATTTATTTGCGTACTTGGTCCAAATTCGATTGGGCATTGATGACATTGCTAATTCTACGTTTTCAGATTTGCCACTTAATATTTCTTTGCAGGATTTATTCCTTTATCAATTGGTGCAATAATATAGATAGAGTAATATTTTTAGGCAAAAATTGGGTTTGATTCTGATCAAACCAGCTGCTTAAAAAAATATTCAGTTTTCGTTTTATTCAAAACTGAGCTCACGACTCCTTTGCCGACTATTCTCTATACCTTATAGTTTCGGATTTGGCCCTCCAGCATTATTTTCAAAACTCAACCTGTATATGTTTCATTGCATGCGTGAAATCGAAATTTGCACTGCTTTTACAGAATTTACAGTACTTAATACGCTTCACAAATACATTAATCCAAGGAATTTGTATTATATGGTATTACCCAAATTAAAATGGATACGTACATTCATCCAATTCACTTCCAGAGTAATAATGAGGATACATTATTAATTTTGTCATCATTGACTTTAGCATGAAATTCATTCGGCTTTTATAATTTACGTGACATATTTTATGTCTAGTGGTCACAAGTGCGACTGCTAAACGTGGGATCCTGGGTTTGATTCCCAGGTCGGGAAGTGTTATTGTTTTTTTTTCGGTTAATAGGAATAGGTTCGCCCCCTATTACTTGAGACATAACGTAACTACTGCGTGCACTATACACCTCTGCCTACCCCCTCGGGAAATACAGGCGTGATGTTTTACGTATGCATTTATGTACTTCCCTAACCAATAACCATAAATTCTTAATATTTTGTTATTTATTTAAATAATACTATATCATAATTTCTTAGGTTTTCGCGATTACTACACATTATAATAAAACAATGTTTAACCTGATTAAATCACCTGACGTTTCGAAAGCTTTGCAGCATTTCATGGTTGCAGGTAGACTAAGATGACAAGCGTCTTTACAGATATTTCTAAAAAAATATTTTAATCTTCCGTACAAAATTATTAATTAAAATCGTTTCGATGCACGCAGTAATCACTCACAATATCATTATCTTTTACAGTGTTGCGTGCTGTTTGGGACTTGATTATTTTTAGGACTGGGTTCCAAACACTGTTTTTTTTTTCTGTGTTGTTGTTTTTTGTTTTTTTTTTTCAACAAACACGTGGTGGTGGTAATTTTTTAGAAATATCTGTAAAGACGCTTGTCATCTTAGTCTACCTGCGACAACGAAATGCTGCAAAGCTTTCGAAACGCCATGAAAACCAATTTAAATAATATACGCGATTTGATCCGGTTAAACAGTTTTATTTTAATACTATATCAAATTCAAATTCAAAAGCTTTTATTTCAAAGCGTTAATTATGAATCTATTTACACAAGAGCCGGCAAGAAACTCCATGGATATATTCTTGTCAAATAATAAATGGTACAATGTCTGTTTGATACATATTTTGTAATATTATACATGATACATCACATCACAAACATCATGCTACATAGTAAAGCCAAACACAAACATTATGTCAACTTACATTGTAAAGCCATACTAAACATTATGTATTGTCATCTTACATTGTAAAGCCATACTAAACATTATGTCATCTTACATTGTATAGCCATACTAAACATTATGTCATCTTACATTGTAAAGCCATACTAAACATTATGTCATCTTGCATTGTAAAGCCATACTAAACATTATGTCATCTTACATTGTAAAGCCATACATAACATTATGTCATCTTACATTGTAAAGCCATACTAAACATTATGTCATCTTACATTGTAAAGTCATACTAAACATTATGTCATCATACATTGTAAAGCCATACTAAACATTATGTCATCTTACATTGTAAAGCCATACTAAACATTATGTCATCTTACATTGTAAAGCCATACTAAACATTATGTCATCTTACATCGTAAAGCCATACTAAACATTATGTCATCTTACATTGTAAAGCCATACTAAACATTATGTCATCTTACATTGTAAAGCCATACTAAACATTATGTCATCTTACATTGTAAAGCCATACATAACATTATGTCATCTTACATTGTAAAGCCATACATCATCATCATGCTACATAGTAAAGGCATACACAACCAAACATCATGCTACATAGTAAAGATATTTCTTCTTCGAAGCTTCAATCGATTATTTTGATCTCGATGATTTGATTGTGTAGTTTAGTTTATTTATCTATTAAACCCTTGAAAGGGAACTATAAGGTCTTGCAGGCATAAAAAATAAATCATGTGTTTTAAAAGTAAATTCAGCATTCAAAATTCACACTCTTGCATTCATTATTTTAATTCCCCTTTACACGCACTCTCTCCACAGACACATTCACAACACATATACGAGTATATGCACACAAGTAAACACACATGTACATACAAATTCATACTAACCATACTAACACTGCAATTAAAAATTGTAACTTGTAAATAACTTACCGCACTATTGTCAATGTACGAGTACTAAAACTGAAAGAAAACTGTAATTCTTACCCAAGGGTAGGAGACCTGGTGGCCTGAAATACAGGCTTACGCCTATTTTAGGCACCAGTCTCCCGGTCAACTCAGCCTATCGCAGTCCACTGCTGGACATAGGCCTCTCCCAAATTGCGCCACAACGCTCGGTCCTCCGCCTTCCGCATCCAGTCCCCCCCAGCCACGTTCTTTAGGTCGTCGGTCCACCTGGCAGGGGGGCGCCCTACGCTGCGTTTGCCGATACGCGGTCTCCACTCAAGGACTCGTCTGCTCCAACGGCCATCGGTCCTTCGACAGACATGGCCAGCCCACTGCCACTTCAGCTTACTGATCCTACAAGCTATGTCGGTCACTCCGGTTCTTCTCCGGATAATCTCGTTACGGATTTTATCCTTCAAAGAAACTCCAAGCATAGCTCGCTCCATAGCTCGCTGAGCGACTTTAAATTTGTGGACTAGCCCAACTGTCAGTGTCCACGTCTCCCAATTCCAAGTCTCCCGGAGTATACTGTAAATTGTGCTGTGGTCAGAAATAAATCTTATCTTACTACTAATTATACAAGAAAATGTTATTTTAAGTGAAATATTGTGGCGAGAAATTGTGGCGAGAACAGTAAATTCGGCTTCACGTTTATTTCATTTTAAATCCAATACAGTTTTTATTAGTACTAAGATAACATTGTCTCAGTAGATACAACTTAAATCCCGTAAACTAAAACAAATTCAAAGCTTCTCCACATACGAGATGACGGGCCTGATCTTCATAGAAATTCTGTAGAAAATCTCTGGGATTACGGCGACATGTGACAAAGACGGTGACAACAATAGGATTTTAAAGTATTATCCTTTACAAGAGTACACTAACTCGATTTGAGGGCTTTCTTATATTGATACGACGGCTTAAGACGTTGTTAAGTTTAAATAGTGATATCTTTATTTATTTATTTAGTAGGCCTAATGAAAGTTTTTAATTATTCAGAGTTTTTGTTAATTTATAATCTTCAACATAATTTACTTGAAGAGGGGCTCATAGCGAAGCAAAGGCTGCGCGGATTGTACAATCTGCTAGTTTAAGCTACACTTGCCGCGCTCAGTCTATGGATGGGTGACCGTTTAGTTACACATCGAAACCCCTCCGTGCCTCGCAGAGCACGTTAATCTGTCGGTCCCGGTTGTCATGCGAATGTCTATGGCAGTCGTTACGGGTATTCAGAAGTCTAAAATTCTGACAACTGGTCTAACCTCCGAATGTCAGTATTACCCAGTATTCGGGTTGCGGGGGTTTGATGGCTCCGTGTAAAATACTGACGTTCAGCCACATCTAGCTAGACTGGAAAGCGACTCCAATGTAATTAGGAAAAGGCTCGGAGGATGATGAATACCAGGCCCCTCAGAAAGTATTGCGAAAAAAAGTTTTTATATATGGGAGACTGACCAGTTATAATGTTTTTCGAAAATATGATTATTTATAAGTAAAAATAAGTAAGTTCCAATTTCAAAATTTCCCTCCACATTTTTTGCGAGTTAATTCAAAGTATTGTGTCTCACTGAAATATGGATCTGCGCCGGGAACATTTTAGAGCTATGATTTTATACGATTTCAAGTGTCGCCTGAAACCGGATGAATCGTACGATAGACTTCAAATGGCATTCATAGATGAAGGCCCTTCCAAGGCAACCGTGTATCGTTGGTATAACGAATTCAAGCGCGGTCGACCAACTTTGGGGGATGACGAAAGAAGCGGTCGCCCTTTGACGGCTGTTACCGAAGAAAACGTGCTAGCAGTGAAAAATTTAATCCAAGACAATAGGCGAATTACATATCAGGAGATTCAACACATATTGAAGATTGGATCGGGAAGCGTTCACGAGATTCTACACAGCCATCTTCGCGTGAGGAGGATAGTATCACGCTGGGTGCCGCACAACCTCACCGATGCTCAGAAGCAGGCCCGGGTGGAATGGTGCCGTGATATGCTTAACAAATTTGAAGCAGGCTCGTCTCGGCGTGTTTACGACATCGTTACAGGTGATGAGTCCTGGATTTATCAATACGACCCAGAAACCAAGCGCCAGTCGACTGTTTGGGTGTTTCAAAATGAGCCAACGCCTACCAAAGTGAAGCGATCTAGAAGCGGGGGTAAGATTTTGATCGCTAGCTTTTTTAATTTGACTGGCCACTTGGTATCAATTCCCTTACGGGATCAAAGAAGCATTAATGCCGAATGGTATACTACCAAATGTTTGCCAGAAGTTTTCTCTGTTATAAGCAACAAGCGACCAAACACAGGGCTCCGCGGGCTACTGCTCCACCACGACAATGCACCTGCGCACACCGCACTCAAAACGAGGGACTTCCTGGACAGCACGCCAGTCAAACTCCTGGGTCACCCTCCTTACAGCCCTGATCTAGCACCGTGTGACTTCTTTTTATTCCCAAAAATAAAAAAATCAGCTCAAAGGGATACAATTTTCGTCGCCGGAAGATGCGCTGGCTGCGTTCGAGCAGGCTGTAAACGAGGTGTCTGCGGCGGAATGGAAAAAGTGTTTTGAAAACTGGTTTAGGCGCATGAATCTTTGTATAGAGGCTGGTGGAAAGTACTTTGAAAAGATTTGATAAAAATATATGTACGTATAGAACAATTTTTTTTAGTTTCGCAAAACTTTCTGAGTGTCCCACGTATAATGTAGTTGAAAAAACGTGTGTATTTATTTGGTACAAAATAAATTGCAATGTGTAGGTATATTTTGCTTAGAAGTTGGATCAATATATACATATATACATACATACGTATTATTATTGACTGCCTCGTTGGTCTAGTGGTTGCAAGCGCGACTGCTGAGCATGGGGTCCTGGGTTCGATTCCCGGGTCGGGCAAAGTGTTATTGAGTTTTTTCATTAGGAAATTCTCAGTAGCAGCCCGGAGTCTGGAATTTGTGCCCATCATCATCATCATCATCATTACAGCCGAAAGACGTCCACTACTGGACAAAGGCCTCCCCCAATTAAGGGGGGGATATGCCATAATCGCCACGCTTGGCAGGCGGGTTGGCGATCGCAGTTGGTTGGTTAAATACTCAGAGAATGCTGCTGCCCATCCTCTGGTGAATCCCTTAGTCGCCTTTTACGACACCCATGAGAAGAGATAAGGGTGATGCTATTCTTTAAGTCCGGCACCACACGGACTTTGAATTTGTGCCCGGTTAATGGCAATAGGCTCGCCCCCTATTACATGGGACTATAACATAACTGGTGAAATGTCGGTGTACTATTACACCTCTGCCTACCCCTTCAGGGAAATACAGGCGTGATGTTATGTTATGTTATGTATAATTATTATTACATGTTATTTTAATAAAGGTAATTTAGTAACATACATTCAAAAAATAATGTGTGTAATTTAGGTATGTACGTGATATATTTTTAACCGACGAAAAAAAGAGGTTCTCAATTCGACGCGTATTTTTTTATTTTATTTTTATGTAGGACCACGCATAGCTTTTTAAGAAGCTAAGCTTTGGCGTGACTAAAAAGATTATTTGAATATAATTTTGCGTAAGGGTAACTAAACTTAATTTTTGCCTAACGCGCCTAAAAAGTACAACTTCCAATTCCAAACTAGAACAATTATTTAATTTCTTTACTCAATGAGTAAATAGTCCATACGGTTATAAAACTCCCGTGATTTTCACAGAATTTTATGGAGTCATGAAATCCTGAACGTATGTAGTGGAATCCATCTCTATCGGTTTTAAGATGTGTTCAATCTAGCAAAAGTTATTTTTATGTCTTGGACGAAGAAAAAAAGGCGGACGGAATCTCGCTAAACAAAAAGTGTAGCACCCATAGTAAGACGGCTCAATTAAAAGTACGGGCTTGCACGCATACATTCACACCCACAGTAAGACAAAAAGCCGCGATTACATAACAAATCTCGTGTGACGGTAGTCATTGTGTGTGTAGTGTCGTCACAAATAAAAAAATAACAATATACATGTTGAAGTTTGAATCGCTTATTTCCCGAAAAGGAGTAATTGTACTCATCATTATGAACAACTGTAATAACAGTAATTATTATTATTATTTATTTATTGATTAAGTAACAATGACTCACTGTGTTAGTAACAATATTACTTAATAACTATGTTAGTATTTCTATTCTATGCACTTAACCTAAACCGCTTTGGTATGCAAATCCCTGCTACAAGCTCAACACCGAGGTTGAAAGCTTGCAGCAGCGATTTACACACAAGCAGTCAAGCTTGCTGGCTATACAGCTGTTAGCTGCTGCTGTTAGCAGTAATGGGAACAACCCTGAAATCGCGAAAAAAAAATCAGGTGGTCCCTACATTTTATCGATTTAAGTGAACACAAATATAGGGACATTCATTCATTAGGAAATTCTCAGTAGCAGCCCGGAGTCTGGATTTGTGCCCGATCAATGGCAATAGGCTCGCCCCCTATTACATGGGACTATAACATAACTGGCGAAATGTGGGTGTACTATACACCTCTGCCTACCCCTTCGGGGAAATACAGGCGTGATGTTATGTTATGTTATGTTATGTTATGTTAATGTTAAATGTAGGGACCAACTGAATTTTTTTCGCGATTTCAGGGTTGGTCCATACTAAAATTTCCCCTTCCCTTTTCGGGAAATAAGTGATTCAAATATCAGCATGTATATCTGGTGCGTTAAAATTATGTCGAAATTATAGTGGGTTTAGGAAAAAACGAAGTGCTTCAATCTTTTTTTAGCGAGATTCCGTCCGGATTTTTTTATTCGTCCGAGGTTTATGTCATAACTTTTGTGAGTCTTCGGTTTTAAAGGGTTCAGTTTTTATCTTGATGTTTTATTTTTATTATTTACTAGCCTTTCACCACAGCTACGCAAGCGGATAATTCGGTCTATCACAGAAATACGTTATTACAACGCATCCCTCGGGACTGTTTATCTTTCCCCGATAAAAAGTTAACTGAAAATTTAGTCGTTTCGAACACGAAGACGGGTCATTGTACTCATCATTACGAACAACTTTTACTATGCGAAAAAAATCCGCTGATCCCTATATTGATGTTCACATAAATCTACACAGTTTAGTGATAAGCTGTTTGTTTTTCGTGGTTGGGCCCATAGTAAAAGTTGTTCGTAATGATGAGTACAATGACCCGTCTTCTTGTTCGAAACGACTACATTTTCAGAGTGTATATTAATCCGGGTTATGGTCTATCTGTGTGTCTAATTTCAGCCAAATCCGTTCTGCCGTTAGTGTGATTGAAGGACAAACAAACAAACATCTATAATTTTGCAATCATATTAGTATTCTCTGATCACGGGATCCGTGGAGACAAACCCGTATTAGGAAGTAGGATCATTGCAAAATATTGGACTCTGTACTAAAAAGTAAGTAAGCCTACTTCAAGATTTTTTTACGTGATATAAGAAATCCGTATTGAAGAAAAGGAAAGCTTTTATAAACTTCAAAATATTGTTTTTTGTAGTCTCTCAATACAATCCTAATTTACTAAATCCTAATTTACTAAATAATTTTATAAACGTGAAAGTTTGTGAAGATGTATGGATGTTTGTTAATCTTTCACGCAAAAACTACTGTATGGATTTTAATGAAATTTGGCACACAGATAGAATATAAACCGGATTAACATATAGGCTACTTTTTATCCCGGGAAGATGAACAGTTCCCGAGGGATGCGCGATAAACGACATCCATGCGGGTGAAGCTGCGGGCTTAGGCTAGTCATCTATATTGGCAGTTTAGTAACATAGAAGTATTTTAAAGTTCACCCACTGGATTCTGAAATTTCGTAGGTATTATCAATATTCTACAAACTAAATTGTCCCTTAAATATAAAGTTTTCGTTGCTTTTCTCCACTACTATGGCTTGGTAAGTAGGATTACGGAAAGATTAGTCATGTTACGTACAAGCTTGCACGATTTTAAATGTCGCGTCGCCACGTAGGCCAGCAGCTAGGGATATGAAAATCACATTCATTTTGCAATTTTTATTTCTGTATTTAAGATTATTTTTTATTGTCAATGATGGTGAAATAAGCTAAAAAGCTTACCTTATGTTAAACTGTTATCTTTGCCTAAATGGTATTGCTAAGCAATTCGCGTTCGCCAAACTGAAGCATGAATATGAAAATTCCCATGTGATTGTAATTTTACCGAAAATTCTTTTCAGAAAATTTTCTCTTTTGTTGAATAAACCTTTTAGTATAAGATATACAATGGTAATTTAAGCTTCTAGTTACCTATAACTAGTTATATTATATTTTGTTTTAAATTGAAACACAAAAAATGTATCTTTATTCTTAACTAATATAATTATATAAAAAAAAAATGCGTTAAAATAATAAAATAATAATTATATTTTTCATTTGAACAATGGGTTTCGAACCAGCATATTAATCTATTTTCAGTTTTTGTTATTAAAATCAAACTTCAAACTTTTGTATATTATCTTTTTTATCGAAATTAATGACTGGATTTGATTTGTGATACTCATGATTGGTATATTTTAACATTGGTATAAATAAACTATTTGTTGTGCTCGCGTATCCTAGTATTTAGCTATGTTTGTGTTATTTAAAATTCAAATTCATTCCAAGAAACTAATCAATCGGTACATCGAGTTGTACTTGGCTTCTAGACATTACTTTGAAACCATATCATTATGTACTTAACATGTCTGATACCGAAAAAAGTACATCGTAGATTGTTATCGCATTTTAGGAAGTAACCATAGAATCATTTGAAAATAAAAATTATGTAAGTGCCAGAATACAAAAAAACATGTCTTAACTAATAATTTTTATAATTTATCTTCTACCATTATGATATAGACAGATTGAAGATCCTGTGTTCTAGCACTGACATAATTCATATTAAAATTATTCCCCATTTCATTACTGAATGTATGACGTCCCAAACTGTTTCTTATAACGTAGGTAGCGGGCATAGTATAGTTGCTATATATGCGTGTTGCTTAAATCATGTCGTGCGCAGGACGTATGCTGTCTCCTGGACCGTTGCTTCCAATACCCGCGGCGGAGCGCCCGCGACTGCGGCTGTCAATTTGCATTGCTGCATGCCGTGCCAGACGACCAAAACCACGGTAGCTAGCGGAGCACTGCCCGCGCTAAATCGCGGGCTTGCCCCCACTGCCAATGCCGCTGTGCCGGTTGCGACCACCAAGTAAGCCGTAGCACGCTTACTAGTGTGTTACAAAGTCGTGTTGAGTTCACACGTATTTCTGCTACGCACGCTACTCACACGGAGTCGACATTTGCACCGGTTCACGTTTTTTCATTCATTTCAAACGCCTTTCTGGCGTACACATCCAATATAACTACATCATCACTACAGGCAGGGTTTCAATCACAATATGATGTTGTTAATTCACAGGAAGATGCTGCTTCTCATCTCTCTGATATAATTCCTCAGAGACCTACCGCGGCATCCAGCGAAACGAATGTGGTAGCCCTATTTGCTACCGAGAGCTACTCGTCACAGGTTTGACGACCCTTGATCCCAAATATTTATGCTCACTCTAGGTGACACGTCACTTCTGTGGGTTGACACGAGGTCACTTTGGTGTTTTTGTTCGTTTGAAGTGAGAAATTTATGTATAACACGAGTTAAAATTGAAAGGTATAGAAGCATGTTAAAGTCACTTTGGTCGAACTGTCCATAGTGGTTTAACCCTTTATAACCTTTGGCTCAGAATAATACTGGTTCTGAAGGACCAAATAATACAATTATGATAATAAACTATAGTAATTCACATTCGCACTTGCAGTGTTTTGGGTTTTCAGACACATTTTTTTCACCAAAGCCCCAATTAAGCACGCTAGCGTTGATAGCACCAAAATTATAAAATAATTATACCTACTTAATATCTGCAAGCACATTTTTATCGTCTGTAAAGTGAATTTTGGTATTTATTTTTGCTTTGTTAAACCTTCCACAACTTGAGCTTAAATTACATTATCCTAGGGTCACGTCTAACCTTTTTTATGGAGAGACATTATACCCCTCAGGTTTGCGTCAAGTCCTTGCGTTTTACGTCGACGTTAAGCAACAGGACAGTTAAAATAAATGAATGAAAACAAAAAAACTATACAAGTGGAACTGCTAGATTATAATGAAACTAAATTGTTATAAGCTTTGAAGTAAAAAAAAATATTAAGTGGATTATGTTTAACATGAACGTTTGTATTTGCTAAATGCACCAAACAACTGTCTCGAAATGTTTTACTTTCTGATTTTAGAGACGTTTTTATTTTTGTGCCAGTTTTTTATTATAGGGTTCTGTTATCTTTTTCTTCAGAACAATATAAAACATTGCTTATAACAAATAAATAAATAATTTGAAACAGAGTAAATAAACAACCAACGAAGACAAATAAACAAAAGACCAAAACCAACAGATACTAATTCATACAAAAACCCATAAACAGAACAGTACCTGGCCCCAATAAACCTATGTGGCCTATTATCCTAAATTGATAACTATCGCCATTTGCTGGACAAGGAAAAGACCAAAACCAACAGATACCAATCCATTCAAAAACCCATAAACAGAACAGTACCTGGCCCCAATAAACCTATGTGGCCTACCATCCTAAATTGATAACTATCACCATTTGCTGGACAAGGAAATTTAGCAACGTAACAAGCTTGCCTCATTTCCGTGGCCAATTTTCAAGGGTCCGTGATCGATGTTCGTGGCCGTAATAATTTGTTCGTAAATCTAGTTTGAAGCTCACTAAGTCCATTATAGGGAGCGAAATTGCGAACCGTTTTGTGTTGACAGCGATGAATGATGGATAAAAAGAAATGTTTTGTTAACTTGCTGTAATCTTTCTTTGTTTTCATATAACTTTTTGGATGTTTGCCAGCGTCTGTTTGTTTAAAATGCTGTTGTTTACATTAGTAAGTAAACAACAGCTTTTCAGGGGTAGGTTTTTCATGTTTAATAATGTATTTTATTTCTGATTTGACGTCAAGAGAATTTAGATTATTTATCAAGAACCCAGTTTTCGAATCACTTTCTCTTTCTCACTCCCACCTTTTTACCACGTTTTCATTAGCTCTTTCAGTTTTGTCTGTCTGTTCGGTACAAATCATGCAATCGATTTTAAACTAACTTCCCGATGAGCTAGAAACTTGAAACTTTATACATAGATCAGAACTGGATGACAATGCAATATTAACTCACTTTCGTTTTAAAAACGTGGTGTAAAAAAACATATTTTTCATCAAATTATTCTTCTTTATCTACAAATAAATATTTGCCATAAAGTGATTTACCTTCATTTCATCTAATCAGTGACATGTCTTTATTTGTTTTTTAACGTTGCCGACACTTTGACAGCTATTCTTGCCCATTTAAGTACGATGAATAACCGAAATTACCTTCAGACCTAATAAAACATACATAAATCCCGACATCTGCAACCGACTTGTATATCCAAATTGAGGAAAATATTCACCCATCAAATTACGTAATAGAACCCGACCTGCGTACCCTGCAATATGCACGTCAGCTGCAGCCCTTGTCTGTACCTATTACACAACTAACAAATGCTTGCTACCGAATGCTACCCTACCGTCTAAAGAGTAATTGAATTTCTCGTAAACTCCGAACAGTGTACTAATAAGCGTACCGAATTCAATTTAAATTAAGTTAGTCGGTCCATGCAGTGTTTATGAAATTATAAATGAATTAACAACTGATTCGTATTAGGTTTTGCTAATTAGGTTACGTTATTATACGTGGGACACTCAGAAAGTTTTGCGAAACTAAAAAAAATTGTTCTATACGTACATATATTTTTATCAAATCTTTTCAAAGTACTTTCCACCAGCCTCTATACAAAGATTCATGCGCCTAAACCAGTTTTCAAAACACTTTTTCCAGTCCGCCGCAGACACCTCGTTTACAGCCTGCTCGAACGCAGCCAGCGCATCTTCCGGCGACGAAAATTGTATCCCTTTGAGCTGATTTTTTATTTTTGGGAATAAAAAGAAGTCACACGGTGCTAGATCAGGGCTGTAAGGAGGGTGACCCAGGAGTTTGACTGGCGTGCTGTCCAGGAAGTCCCTCGTTTTGAGTGCGGTGTGCGCAGGTGCATTGTCGTGGTGGAGCAGTAGCCCGCGGAGCCCTGTGTTTGGTCGCTTGTTGCTTATAACAGAGAAAACTTCTGGCAAACATTTGGTAGTATACCATTCGGCATTAATGCTTCTTTGATCCCGTAAGGGAATTGATACCAAGTGGCCAGTCAAATTAAAAAAGCTAGCGATCAAAATCTTACCCCCGCTTCTAGATCGCTTCACTTTGGTAGGCGTTGGCTCATTTTGAAACACCCAAACAGTCGACTGGCGCTTGGTTTCTGGGTCGTATTGATAAATCCAGGACTCATCACCTGTAACGATGTCGTAAACACGCCGAGACGAGCCTGCTTCAAATTTGTTAAGCATATCACGGCACCATTCCACCCGGGCCTGCTTCTGAGCATCGGTGAGGTTGTGCGGCACCCAGCGCGATACTATCCTCCTCACGCGAAGATGGCTGTGTAGAATCTCGTGAACGCTTCCCGATCCAATCTTCAATATGTGTTGAATCTCCTGATATGTAATTCGCCTATTGTCTTGGATTAAATTTTTCACTGCTAGCACGTTTTCTTCGGTAACAGCCGTCAAAGGGCGACCGCTTCTTTCGTCATCCCCCAAAGTTGGTCGACCGCGCTTGAATTCGTTATACCAACGATACACGGTTGCCTTGGAAGGGCCTTCATCCATGAATGCCATTTGAAGTCTATCGTACGATTCATCCGGTTTCAGGCGACACTTGAAATCGTATAAAATCATAGCTCTAAAATGTTCCCGGCGCAGATCCATATTTCAGTGAGACACAATACTTTGAATTAACTCGCAAAAAATGTGGAGGGAAATTTTGAAATTGGAACTTACTTATTTTTACTTATAAATAATCATATTTTCGAAAAACATTATAACTGGCCAGTCTCCCATATATAAAAACTTTTTTTCGCAATACTTTCTGAGGGGCCTGGTAGTTGTGTATGTATTAAACCTTTATTAGTTAAAATGAATATGAGTGTTGATTCTGATTTAGAAGATTAAGAATTTATAACAACTGGTACTGAGTTAGGAATTAATCATGAAATGGAAACATATACTACATATATTGTTCCTAGAGAGAGTGGTCATTTATTTGAAACCAACGATAAAGAATGAGATGAAATATTGCGAAAGAAAATAAATAGAATCAGTCACTTCAGAAAACGTGGTAATATATTTTTCTCAATTGAAACTCGTAGCTCGGACAGAATGCAGCGATATTTTTCTTCCGTTGCAATATCAAAAAAGGAAATAAGAGATGTTTTGAAAGAATAATTATTAATTGTTAACGATATTGCTCATTTATTAAACTGTAGAAATGATAACGCAATTAATTTAATTACCTAACAAAGTAAGTCGCTAAATACGTGCGCACTTAATGGTTTAAACTATTTAACCAGAAATCTTAACAGCGTTAATAAATAATTCATAATTACATAATTTAATACACTTATAAAAGTACATAATTTTCCTAAAATTCTCGGATTAAAACAATTTGTTGAATAATTTATCGGCGGAAGTATAACTTTAATTTTTTTTTTTTATTTATTTATTTATTTATTTATTTATTTATCCCAATCACCACTACCATTACAGGACACTCCCAATGCGGTAGTGTGGTCCTTAATTATGCATAACATAACACGTACAATGTAATTTTTGTGAATTCATTCAGAGTGCAGGAAAATAAATCTATTCTCTCAGCTACATCATTAAGTGTAGACAAGGCGCGCGTCATAGGCGCTTTGCCGAGCAAGTTAGTTCGTCCGCGCGGTACTGCGAATAATTGCGGCTTCCGCCGCCGCCCCATGTAATTGTCCGGCACATATAGGCACACCTCCTTCAATACACCCGGGTTACACGTCTGGCCCCTTAGCAAACTAAACATATACGTGACAAGAGCCAAGTCCCTCCTTGTTTTCAACTTATTGTACCCAACCATGCCTAGGACAAACAAGGTTGGGTACATCAGTGGATAAAAAGGATATACTCCATAAAGTTTTAAATACAAATATCTTGTGAATTTATTTTGTATGCGCTCCAACATGAGACTGTACTTATCTTCATGTGGAGCCCATATAACCGCATTGAATTCAAGTTGACTTCTCACGAGAGCATTATACAGTGCTGTTATAGCTTTTATGCCTGTGAAACCCACTGCGCGACGAAGTATGAAACCTAAACTTCTGTACGACTTCTTACAAACATTTGTTATGTGCTCCCGAAATGTCAGCTCAGTGTTAAGGCGTACCCCAAGGTCACGCACTACTTCAGTCCGCTCCATTGCTGCACCGTCCAGCTCGTAAGTATAGCGAAGCGGATCCCTCATTCTACCAAAAGTTATGATTGAGCATTTATTGCCATTGAACTTGAGTTTATTTTTGTTACTCCACTCGACTACCCTGTTTATATCCTGCTGTAGCCGCATGCAATCCCGTTCATTTTCAACGGCCATCAGTAGCTTAAGGTCGTCTGCAAACAATAGACAGGTGGCATCTCTGACGACACCAGGCAGGTCATTTATCATGATGATAAACTGTAAAGGACCCAAATTACTGCCCTGACTGACTCCTGATTTAGTAAAATAAGGCTCAGATTTATAACCAGCATAATCTACAAACTGCTGTCGATCTCCCAAATAGCTAGCAAAAAACTCAAGTAATTTAGGAGTACATCCGACTGTTGCCAGCTTTGTTAATAAGATGTCATTATCAACCAAATCAAATGCTTTTTTGTAATCAAAATAGGCGGCGTCGACTTGTACTCCAGCATCAACATTTGGAACCACATATCTCATTAAATTTAGTAAATTACTGGTTGTGCTGCGACCCGGTCGAAAACCGTGCTGAGCGTCCGACAAATTCCTGGATACTTGTTCATATACGCATTTATGTATAGCTGACTCAAAAACCTTTGCTGGTGTCGAGAGGATAGCCACCGGTCTATAGCCACTCACTTCCGACCCCCCCTCACCTTTAGGTACTGGGATAACCCGTGTGATTTTCCAACGTTCAGGAAAATATGACTTTTCAAGGCACTGGTTATATAGGTGTAATAGCGGCTTCACTAATACAGCCCTGCAGTCCCTAAACACAAAAGCGGGAATACCGTCCGGACCCGCGGAGCGTTTTGGTTTAAGTCGAGCTAGTGCATCACGAACCTGGTCCACTGTGAGGCAACCGATATGAACACGCGAGCTGCTGGCCCCACTCACCGCTACTGCTTTGTTTACGTCCAGTCGTGCCTCTTGGCTATTGTAAACAGAATAAAAATATTTCGCGAACTCATTTGCACATTCCGATTCTGATAAAACATTTCCATTTTTGGTAATTTTTTTGTGGTTTCTTGTCCCTTTTTTAGCCCTCACATAATCCCAAAATGATTTTGGATCTTTTGCAAAACGTTGCTGAATTCTCTCTTGATGCTGATCATGAGCGCGAACTATCATCTCCTTAACCATTGTCCTACACTGAGCAAACATTTCGTAATCACTACTATTACCACTTCTTTTATATTGTTTATGAAGTTTTGCTTTTCTTATAATTTTACTAATTATTTCCCCTGTGTACCACTCAGGGTACTTTTCCCTTGAGTTAACCCGCATTTGTCTTTTTTTAGGAGCGCAACTACTAAAGATGTTACAAACCGTATCGTAAAAATAATTCACCACCTCTTCTGGGTCATATAAGTCATATATCGGACTCCAATCATTTGATATTAGCAACGAGTATAACAAGTTGTAGTTTGCTTTAGCGAAATTCCACTGCGGCCACAATTCGCTTGTGGTTGCGCTAGCGGGTTGTGGTGGGGCGGTGGAGCCGATCGAGTCAGCGCGTGCGCACTCACCTACCGGGATGCATATTGCGAGTGGCGGATGGTGTGGGTCGACTTGCACCAGAGATTCGTCCGCCTCGCTCACGTGCACCTCGCCTTCACCCAACGAACACAAAACTAAATCTAACTGTCGACTATTACAATTAGGAACCCTATTTCTCTGACTGAATTCACAAAAAGATATAAAATATTCATAATAATTCATCACATTTATATTACAAGAGTACAAATTAAAATCTCCTACAACAATTATATTTTTATATCCGACACACAACTGTTCTATAATTCTAAATAAAATCATATAATCATTCTCGGCACTACTCGGTGGAATATAGACGACACAACATAAAAACAAATATTTATTACGCGAATGTACGGTAGCACAAATAATTTCAAAGGCACAGCTATCGACGCTGACGCCGCCAGGTACCGTTACCTCACGTAACTCAAACCGGTGCGTGGCCACTAGAAACGCGCCTCCTTGCTTTCGCCCATCTACTCGGTCGCTTCTTAATATTTGAAAACCGTTTGGTACTAGTTCTGCATCATGTATAGATTGATTACACCCCGTTTCTGTAATAGCAAATAAATCGGCACCCGAACCCTCAATATTGTTATAAAACTGGCTCAATTTCGTACGCAAACCCCTTGCATTTTGATAAAAAAAATCCACAGTTTTACGTTCTATTGTTTCGGTTATTGGTTGATCTCCGAAACCAAATCCACTCCGCAAACTCCGCATTTAGAGGCCACACTTCAGGTCGGCATAATTCAGCATAAACTCCTTCCGTTACCCCAATAATAAAAGAAGCGTAATCTCGCTCAGTTTTATGCTGTATCTTCTCAATTTTCACATTAACATCCGTGCCACAAAACTTTTTTACGTGACTTGTTAACACTTCAACTGTTGTTTCTGGATGCAATCGCCAAACGTGAAGATGCTTTTTCCGCTCCGTCGCTTGTAATTCCGTCAAATTCGAATTTTGGCCCCTCTTTACCTCCTTCTTTTGAATTTTCCCTTTCTTCTTACTGACAATAGTCCACTCCCCCTTTTCTTCTACTTTGTCGTCTAATTCTAAATCCGGTAGGCTAGGTAGCATAGGTGGCTGCGACACTTCCTCCGTCACTGATATTTCCACCGTTTTCGTGGCCACACTCTCTTTAACTAGTGTGGCGCAGGCGGCGGATCTGTTATTTATGTTATCAGTGCGTTGTTTACATGCAGCTTCGGCAAAACTGGTTGGCTTCTGTGAAGTTTTTCCTATCTCACTCTGGGTCTGAGACTCCAAATACTGATTGCGCTTTGTCAGATTTTTGAGTTGTTTCTCTAGTGGAACGACCTGAGAAACTTTTTCTTCAAGTACCTTCACATATTTATGTAATTCTTGCAATTCATTTTTCATGCAATCGCAAATGTGTTGTATATTACTCATTGCATTTGCCTGACTATCAAAGCGCCCCAGTACGTCGGATCGAAATTCCTTCAGCTCTTCTAACAAGTTGCCTTGGTTTACTGTCATCGGCGATTCCACATTCTTGGTGCGGCTGCCGCGCTGAGTATTGACATTACTGCTAATCGTATAGGTGTTTGCCTGTCCAGACATCCTACTAACAGGTGTTTCCGCGTTGCGATTCGGTTTACGTTGTGTACAAACACACTCAGGGCATACCCATTGATTCTTATACTCCTGAGTGAAGTCTTCGAACTCATCCATCAGTATTCCCAGGCACTTTAACTCAAACACTTTGTTGCAGCTACTTTTAGAACACTCCATAAATGGCATGTTAGATATATCCACACCACAACCACTGCAGCTCTGAGACATTTTAAATTAATTTAATTGTCGGTAACGAACCGAAAACACGTCTGCTCGGTTCGCACGCGCGCGCAAATCTAATGACTCGTAAGAACAGTATTTCGTCCATAGCGTCCATAAAATTTTAATGTAAAATCAGAATTCAGTTTGTGATTCCTAAACCCTTTATTTAAACGCACGATTTGTTAGCTATAATTTAGTTAAAATATGCGTTATTACGAACAAATGGTAAATTATAGCCGTAATAAAAAGAAAACGGTAAACTGAGTTTAATTGTAAGGTATAGGTTATAATTTTAGTTGTAGTTACATTGTAGGCAAGAAAAGGCAACATTTGAATATATAAAAAAAAAAAAGTAATACAATATATTTTATTATGTAAAACTATAATTAAAATTTCAAATGAAGGTGTAATTACAGTAAAATATAGTAATGAAATTGCTACATAGCTGTTTGAAGGGTTAATAATAAAATTTCTAGAGGTATGCTTAAACAAAAGAGACGCAAAAATAGTGGCTAAAGCACTGGCGTACTGAGCTAGGAGTCGCAGGTTCGAATCCTGGTCGTGAGCGATTTTTTCTCTTCACAATTTAAATCTTTAAACATAATATATTTAATTCTAATAATACAATACAACCATGTTTTATTCAGCCATTAATTATTACTAACCAGACACGCAAAACCGTAAATCTTATTACATAGGTATAAAAATAACAGAATAAGAACTTGTCACATTTATTTAAAAACGTAACGGTTAAGTTTATAAAGAACAGAAACAACAAACCGTAAAGCCTAGGTCAGTCGTCCTTCTATATAAATAAAGCCAGGTAAAAACGGTGTCCACTTTAAATTAATAAATAATAACTATGCCCCCACATTGTAGGGTGCTGCACGCGAGGTTTATAGGCAAATAATAACATTTTAAAATACTCTTGTACCGTTTAGGGCGTGTTAGGGTAACGTAGAATTTTTTAATAGTGAAAGTGAAAAACTTTACACGAAAACCGTAAAGTTGTATGATAAGCTAAACAGTGTTTTTTATGTCGACTTTATTCTTTTAAAATGCATTTTTTATAATGAAACGGGAACAAACTATAGCTTTAATTTAATTTTATATTATACGAGCAAACAAGCAAGTGGGTCACCTGATGGTAAGCAATCTCCGCCGCCCATAGACATCCGTGACACCAGAGGAGTCACCGATACGTTGCCGACCTTGACGTATGCTCTTTTCTTGAAGGCTTCTATTATGTCGAATTTGTTCAGGAAAACCTGTGGGGTAATTGTGTGATAAACAATTATTTATTATTATAATAATAAATCATTTATTTCAGATTTGTATCCATTTTGTTAGTAAACATTGTCCTTATAACCTAATGTTAGTAAATTACAAATTTCGAATTTAATTTAATTAAAATACCTACGTAGCTTATCTATGCCACTGGGGCGTGTAAGCGTAACCAAAGCTGCAGTATGGGGGCGTCCCACCTGTCCTTTATGGTATTCAAGATGCTGTTGGGGCTGTCGCGCACCCTGCGCAGAACAGAAGCGCAGCGTTTGCGCATGATTGCAAAAAAGTCGTTAGTAATAATGACAATATAATAATAATGACAATAGTTTTCATTTTGGTATCACAGCAATATTCATTTATTGTCAAAACATACGGAGCAATCTATTTAATAATAAAAAATAACACTGACAGATAACACACAGCCTAAACCGATGGCTAGGTCCAGACATAGAGGACATATTGGTGGGATTTAAAAAAACATCTCTAAAAGGATGAAAAGGGGTGGTAAAGTTATATGCATATATGAAAAATATACTAAATAAGACTCTACTGACTAACAGACAACGTATATCATAAACCAGTGGACCTAGAAATTTGAATGGAGAAAATATTTTGTTTTAATATTTTTATATATTTTTTCAATTTATTTAATTTAAAACATACACAAAAATTATTTAAAAAACATCACAAAAACCTTACACAGGTTTGTCTGGAAATTGAGACACTAAGTTTAAAAAATAATAATTCAATTGCAATAATAAGTACCTAATGCGTAGGTAGACACAAAAACATTGAAGGAACGTTTTAGATAAGCAGCACGACACGGGGCGCAGGTATTCCTTGAGTACTTAATAATACAATATATTAATAAAATAAAATACATCTATACAACATGTTGCTCTGCATTCGTGCCATATTTAAGGTGGTGACTATACCACTGATACTGAACACGAATCAGTAAAAAAATCAACATAAAAAAAATAATGTTAAATACCTATTTTTAAACAAACAAATTCCCCCCGTCTGTCACGTGCGACACAAAAACGATGCATGCGACACCACTAAAACAATTTGCAGGTATTTCCACCCTTTGACAATGCCGCCGATGACTTATTTTCCTAATCGTTGGAGATTTTTTCTCGAACCCTTGCTATGTTTCTAAGTGAAAATTTAGGTATTAAATAATCGTAAAATTTTTCAAGTATTTTTAGGTAAATAAGCACATTATTTATCATCAGATCTAGAAATATGGCACGATTACAGATCAACACCTTGTATAATTTAATACTTTTAAATAACATTGTTGAGTACCTTGAAGAATTTTTTTAAATAACATCTCTAAAGGGGTGAAAAGAGGTGATAATGACTGTATGAAGAAAACACGGGAGCAAAGCCACGGGCTTTAGCTACTGAATATACAAATCACCATTACTGCGATCGCGAGTTACACAATTAGGCAGCAGGTTATGTTCCGTCCAGTTTTATTATTCAGAATACCTAGTACAAATTAGGTAATGAGAATAGACCAGTGGCCTTACTCTTGAAAATAATTCCAATCTCAATCCAATACCAATGTCAAAAAGTGACAAGGATAAATAGGTATTTTTGATTAAAAATATACACAATACACTATTTTAGTTCTAATAAGGTTTAATTAATTATAAACATACAAATTTTTAAACCAATTTATTGCTAATTTTGCATTTAAAAGTATGAATGGATATTAGTCCAATACCGATCGATCGGAATTATTTTCAAGAGTAAGCCACTGGTAGTTATATCTATATGGAATACTCCTATCTTCATCTTCTTACGGCCAAAATTAATATCCAATCTATCCACGATTTGCCCTACTAGAGATAGGATTTTGACATAATCTCCATACAAAATATGTCAAATTTCTATCTCTAGTAGGGTAAATCGTAGATAGATTGGATATTAATTTCGGCCGTTACTGTATAAAAATATTATTCCAGACATAAGATAACTTACGTACTCAGCCACATAGACAGAAGAAATCGTAAATTTTATTGATTGATTAACATTTTGTTGAATGTGTCTCACAATCAGCTAGGTGTTTTGGGATAAATAACATTTTTTAAGTGTTCACAGTATTTTTACCTCACCTGTATTTTTAATAGTCGCACTGAAATCACGTTGTATATAACCACGAATCACAAAGTTATACTCCAAACATTTATTTTTACAAATAAAAAACCAAACAGAATCTTACCTACAAAAATTTACAAATCGCGTGTCTTACTATGACAAACATTCTTGAGGATCTGAAAATATGTTTGTGCAGAATTGAACCTTATGTCTTCAAGTTAAGGATAATTAAATTTTGAGTTCTTTGAATTCTGAGTGTTTTCACTTTCAAGCCTTGGATTTGTTGTTGTTACAATTATCGCATGTTTGTCACGATGAAATTCTTCTGACATGCTAAAAATAGCGCCAAAATATTCTTCTTTATCATTTTATTTTGAAGGAAATATTTTATTTTCAAGGTCAGCATTTTTTTTAATAATATTGATTTTGTCAATTGTACATCACAAACGTAATTTTAATGTACATACTATGTATGTCACAAGCGTAATTTTAATGTCCTATGTCACAAATGTAATTTTAATTCTCTAAAATATAAAGCAAACTGTAAACTATGGAACTTATAAACCTTAAGCAAGCTTTAGAAATTTCGTAAAGATTAAGTACTAGTCATTTATCACAACTATAATAGAAATTAATATAACTTTTTTTATTTAGCCATAACTTCTTTATAAAATTTAAGATTATCATCCAACACAGTAAAATAATTTTTGGTCGTTATTATTAAGGCATTAAAGATTGTTTCTACAAGAATCTTTATCAAATACATATGTATAAATCCTTACCCCAAGTTGGACAACAAGCGATATAGTTAGAATTGAATTTATCTTGGTAAGTGTTATGCGGGCAAACTTGAAACTTTCCTCTTGAAGTTACCACACTGCCACCGGTACGACTGTACGAGGATCTTGTTCCAAACTTGTTATCTGAATCCAATACGCCAATTGTTTTACATTTGCACAATCCTTTTTCAATATTTCACCTCTATTTTTAACTTACACTTTTATATTTTTATACTTTTCTACATATTACACACTTTCATATCATATCTACACAATTGTATTCTGAATCCACATTTTTGCTTCGCTCTCCAGTGTTTCTTTCAAAAGATTATTTAATAACCATCTTCGAATGATAATAACGAAAAATGGTGTTACCTTCTCTCGAAGTTCTGTTCAGTTCGAATCTTCCCTATATTTCCATTTCGAAATTGATGAAAAATGGATTCAATGTTTTATTCAGTATTACAACAATTGTTACCAATTCTGAATCCTAGATTATTTCCGATTGAATACTTTCTCAATGAATTACTTTAATACTACACTCTATTATACTTAACTTTCACTTACTGTGAATTTATTTATTGTTTTCTATTGGAATGCTTTTGAAATATTTATTATCTTTTTTTATCGATAAAAATTCTATTCACTTCTCTATTGTCTGTCTTTTACTTTTTCTTAAGCAATAGTATTTTTAGATCACAGAGATGGATTTCTTCACAAAGTTGTTTTTTTTTAGTTTTAAGTATTTGTGGAAGATAGTCAAATCTTCAACGTTCTTCTTTCTATTACAGCATATGCGTTGGTCGCATACGCATACACAGAGCTTGGAGTGCGAGGAGCGTTTATTGGCACGTTGCAGCCGCCCTCGGGTCAACTCTGCAATCTTCGTGTCAGCTGAGCCTGCTGGTGGTTTCCCAGGCTTTGATGCTGGCGAGTTTCTGAGGCGACATGGCTCGCAATCTAAACTTTGTCGCAAAGCAAGGTAAGTAGGATTTCTATAATTTGGATACTTTTAGAATATCACTACAAATCAGGGGTAATTAATATTATCTAAAACTTCATTACTTAATATCCCTAATTCTCTTCGGTACTTAATCTATAACCAAAAATTAACCAGTACATAATCGTGAAATAAAAACTGTTATCTTGATGTTGGAGTCAGTTGGAGCATCAGTATCTCAACAACAACTGAACAAATGAAAGAAGAGACAGGTAGATTTATTTTATTAACCTTGATATTAACTTACAGATCGGCTGACAACATACCTTTAACAGCAATGAGTGACTCATCAGAGCGACTCTGCAAAGGAAAACATCCCAGAGAGGACACAATCAACGAAGAAGCCAAATCCGATGACAGTGGCAGTGTCGAAACTGTCAGACACTTCGGATTACCGATTCTCTCTGTATCTGGCCCGTCACCTCCAGACGAAGACTACGACCAGATAGATGAGTATCTGTAGCATTTTCATACCAGTTTTCAGCTGAAATACGTGCTGGAAAAAGTAAGGCCACCATGGCCCAGCCCCGCACAAAGTCCCTAAGCTGATGACTAGACTAACATCGCACTGCACTGGACTACTATAAACTTTTCCCTGTTGTGATAGTGTGTGTTTTTGAATGAATGGTTCAGACTCTTCGGCGTCACAACGAATTTCAAAGACATTTCGCTGAAGTTCTAAATGTGTGTTTTGTTGAGGGACCATAGCTTAGCGTGTGTTTTCATTCATCCTAACATTGATATTTTTGTATCTAATCTCCTGTGTCTATCGAGTGTTAAGAAACCGCGATTATACTTTTAATATTAATTCACTTTAATAGTGTAAGGACTGCACAATAACTTTACTAATAATTAATATAACAGTGCCACTTTTAACATTACTGGAAGTGTCTATAAATTTATTATAAGCAATCTCGGTATAAGTACTGTCTAAATTATGATGTATAAAATAATAATCTGCAGTGTCTTAGACTTTTTCATTTAATCTAGTTGCTAGTTCACTGTGAGTGTAATAATAATGCATAAAATTTTGTATTGCAAGTAGGTATGAAACATTTTGCATGTATCTAGTTTAATATGTAGTGGTAGAATCTATAAAAATGATTTGAAGGTTGAACTTTGGTCCAATGAAATGTATTACCTGCACATGGTGTGTTAGAGTGTATAAAATGTAATGTTTAGGGGATTCTGTGTGATGGGATGTTGCATAGCAGAGTTCTGTAAAATACTTAATATTAACGTGTGTAAAATGTATCATGTATACTAAATACCTTTTTATAAATTTGTCCTTCGACTCCGCCCATGTTTATTTTTTTAAACGTAATAGCAAATCTAGACATGTTATTTTCTGAGCACACTGTATAATTTTATTTTTCGACCCATATTGGAAATCCAAAATATATTTTTAAGATGTCAATTAAATCTCGCCACTGATATATCGTTTTTGTTTTGCATTAGTTAATATTTTTGTAAATAATTAGGAATACTGAAGGTACTAATAAAAGAATCGATAAATTTAGTCTATATTAAATCTAAATATCTGTTTATTTTTTAAATGTATGGATCTGTACTGGTGATTGGGGACCAGATGGACAGGACATGTCACAGTAGGCCTTAAATCCAAATCACGGAGTTTTTCCAAATCCTATAATAAAAAAATTGAAATAATTATTAATACCTATTTCAAAGCTAAGACTATATTATTCCCTCCACTATTTATAGATTTTATCCTTCATCATGTTTTAATAGTAGTGTGATGCACATACCTTAGAAATCATTATTTCTTTTTAATAGTAGATACTTTAAAATCTTTTGAGATTGGGACGTGCATTTTGATAAAGTGCGTCGAAAAATTCATAGATCATTTAAATGGAATAGAAGAGCCGTTTCTAGGTAAAACCAAATTGTAACATGTATTTACAACTCTTTTTATATTAGATTTCCTAGTTCACGAACAACCTTCCGACAAGCAGACATTATGATAATCGTATTTTATGGAATATTACATGTAGTTGTCAATTTTAATCCCAAATTGTAGATCTCACACAGAAAATATATTATTAAACTTTTTGATTGATAGGTTATGTAGATTATAATATTGATTATAAATTATTAGAGTTGTACTGAGCCTTAATTTTTTAATTTATTTATATATCATCATGTAGCGCGTATTTTAACGATATAAAATATATTATAATCGCAAGAATTGTAATAGAAATATGGAGAAAACTTAGGATTAAAAATAATGTCTTAGTTTATAAAGAAGCATACCTATTGCATAAAAAATAGATAATATAATATGAAACTATATCATTTGCATCGATTATTCGAGGTCCTTTTAAGGGGTAGATGTACTCATCATAACGAACAACTTTTAGTATGGGACCAAACCTGAAATCTCGAAGAAAAAGTCTAATATTTTTTCAAGCGACATTGATAGTTTTGTAGGGACCAGCTTTGTTTATTTTGCGATTTCAGGGTTGGTCCCATAGTAAAAGTTGTTCGTAAGGACCTCAAGCTAATAATGTTACACATATAACTTTATTCTTAGTTTATACTAAACCTCTTAAGGGGTCATTGTACTCATCATTATGAACGACTTTTACAGTGGGAGGAATCCTGAAATAGTGAAAAAATAATCAGCTGATCCCTTCATTTTGTCGATTGATGTGAACACAAATGTAGGGATCAGCTGATATTTTATTTATTTCAGGGTTGGTCCCATAGTAAAAGTTGTTCATAACTATGAGTACAATGGCCCCTTAAGAGGTTTAGTATAAAATAAGAATATGGTTTTATAAATATCATATCGCAAATCGATTCGTAAAGTATAAGAAAACTTACATGTCATTTTATTTTTAACTATTAACATTTTAAAAACAAACGTTTGAATTCAAATCTCATGAAAAAAGTTGTCTTGTGCCAATATTTTATCGACGTTTCTGTATTCCTTTATTATTTTAATTTATTCTACGATTTTTGTTTTATATTTGCTATTATTATAATATATAATTTTGAGCCTGATTGCTGATAGCGATTTGATTTCAGAGGAATTATACTGGGTGTCAGGGAAACGCTTCCGAAAACGAATATAGGTGATAGTGCTGGTGATTATTGATACGAAACCACGAAAAAAATGCGATTCTTTTTTTAGATTTTTTCATATTTTTTTTGCATTTTTCATACATAACCAGCTTTGGGCTAATTTTTTTAAAATTCGAAATGTAATTCAAATAAAATATCAGGTGGCGAACTGCGTATGCGAGCGGATGTCGTTCACCTCTAGTGAACGACATCCGCTCGCATACGCAGTTCGTGTCGTAGCGAGCTAGGTAGGTTAAGTACACGCGGCATTGATCCCGAGTTATGTACGCTTTACATTGCGGATTTGCAAAATACCAAATCACTAAAACATTGAGTAGATGGCTAATGGTTATTGGTATTAGATTGTGTTTAGGTAGTATGATAATAGCCTTTCAGTTTCGGGAGCGTTTTCCTGACACCCAGTATAGCGGAAACAAATTCTATATATTTTTAATCAGGCCCTAAACTAAACGAATTTTCTTTCCGAATTTATTTGAGTCGACGATGTTCTAAAATTATAAGATTATAAAGCTAATAGTTTAGATGTTATATCACTAATTTTGTAATTTAAAATACTTGTGTAGCTTTTACATGATATTAGAATGCATACAATATATTATAGAGTTTTATTAATTAAAGTTGTACATATCTCTGAATGATCACGATTGTTATAATTATAAATGCTCATAATTTTAATGTACATTATAAAAAGGTCTATTAAGTATATTGTACAATTATTACTATTTACATCCTTACGTCTATTTACTATCACGATGAAATAAAATTTTAAAAATCTTAATGACTATCTGTTTTATTTTATCTTTAGGCCCTCGAAATCACATAGCAAGAAATTACCAAACTGGTGTAGATGAGTCGAATATAAATATTTATCTGCATTTGCATGTGATTACCGAACGTAACAGTGCCATAAGTAGTCTTTTAAGAAAACGAGGATAAAAAATAGCCCAATGTTAATAATGCCGGGTTATTATAAATACCTTAGCTATTGTAACAGAAATTCTTCTAAATTAAAAATATTGTTTGCTAGTTGTATTTTTATTTGTTATATTTTATTAACGAAAAGACAGTTAAAAAGTCTGTTTTCCAAAAAAATAGCAACAACGCTGTGTTTTTTTGCCGCTTTTATGTGTACGTTTACGTGCGCATTATTATTATGGAATTTATTTTGCTGTCATCATCATCATCATCATTTCAGCCGAAAGACGTCCACTGCTGGACATAGGCGTCCCCCAAGCATCGCCACAACGACCGGTCCTGTGCCTTCCGCATCCAGCGGATTCCCGCGACCTTCACCAGGTCGTCGGTCCACCTTGTGGGGGGCCTACCCACGCTGCGCCTTCCAGTACGCGGTCACCACTCCAGAACTTTACTGCCCCATCGGCCATCCGTTCTGCGAGCTATGTGCCCCGCCCACTGCCACTTAAGTTTGGCAATTCTTCGGGCTATGTCGGTTACTTTCGTTCTCCTGCGAATCTCCTCATTTCTGATTCGATCACGCAGATCATATTTTGCTGTATTAACCTACATTCTTAGAGTAGTCTAAACAATCTTAGATAAAAATATCACGATTTTTTTTCTTTATCAATGGATTTTGTTATTATGGATTAATAAATAAATATTTTTGGGACATATTTACACAGCACCATCTAGTCCCAAACTAAGCAGAGCTTGTGCTATGGGGACTAGACAATAGATATAATACTTATATACTTTCTTTTTTTTGTAAATAAATACTTATAATACATAAGAAACACCCAAATTAACAACATTAATGGCTTTCATAAATAAGGTAAAAATAACGCTTAACCTTACCGTACGTATGAAGGCTGTGTGTGAGATTTTGTGGCTAAAATCTAGATAAAATGTTATAAATTGTGTTCGATTGGTCTTATGAGCCGAAGAACCGATAATCGCTGGGGGTTAACTTATTATTAAGTGCAGACTTTTCTAATCAGCAAACGTAGCGTAGGACCATAGGCCCGTATTATAGAACGCAACTCAAACTTAAAATTAGTAATGAGTTGAGTTTTAATTTTAGTCTCTTCCTCAGTTTTGATATTCATAAATAAGTGATCACCAGAGATCGGATAATCGGATGTAAATTTATCTAAAGTTGTAGTTGTTGGCTACTATGGAAATCACTTTACATCGAAAAAAACGCGATTTCGGGATCGTTCTGATTAAATAATCGGATTTGGCTAATGTAAGATACACTTTTGTGCCTATCGTAAAAACCATGCGATTCCAGAATCGACAGATTTTGTGTTTTTTCTGACTATCGGATGCACACCTGGTTGTATTAACGTATGCGTTGACTTTAAGTAAACATTATATTTTGTGCAATCCCGGAATCCCATTTTTTTTAGTACATAATTTTACGAAGTCGCTCCCATACAATGCATCCGGTTGTATAATCATACCTCGATTTCTTGGCATTCCGGGATCTAAGTTGCAATAATATCTTTTTTTCAATGCCGCTTACTTAATTTCAAAGCAGAAAATTTACTTTAGGTGAGTATGAATCTGAATATCCGATCTATAGTGATTATAGTTCAGCTGAGATCTTATAGATTCGTTCTTGAGCAGAGATGTGATCTGTAATCACGAAAATATGGTTGAGACAGTGCTTGAGCAAAGATCTGATTTCCTAGCTATTTCAGGTTATACAGTTGCTGAATTTAAATTTAAAATTATCGTATTGGAATAAAACCGATGCAAAAGTAACGATTCTATAGTTTTTTAGAGATCACAAAATTCAAGATGAAACTGTACTTGAGGAACGTTCTGAGATACGGACTTATGATGCGTTTCCACTGACTTGGAAAGGAACACAGTGGAAAATTATTGCCGGTGGAATTGCACAAAACATCAAGGAGTAATAAAGTATTTTTTTTTGTAATTCCACTGGATATACCTAGTGTTGCGCTCGCCTCTGCGTCAGTGAAAATGAACCCTAAAATTTACGATGACGTGACGATCATCGCAAGGTAGCTAGCTGGTAGTAGTAGCTGAATGAGAGGCCGAGGATCGAGGTCAGTCAGGTTCAGTGGTATGATATTAGAAAGATCTATGTCCAACAGTGGACTGCTACAGGCTGATAATGATGAATAATGCTGTGAAGTGGAACGCTGTGGATGTAGTCCAGTTCGTAGAAAATACAATATCAGTAGCGCCTCTGGCGGAAACGAGGAGGAACTAGTATTAAGTAATCAATCAACTATGCTTAAGTTACAAATTCGCACTAGGCACTCAGCTATCTTCTGTCAAACATTATATTTTAAGTGTACCGCATCAACTTCTATGGCAACTACTTAATCATAAATAGGTGGTTAAAGTAACATTTAAAAAACTTTTAAACCGCAAATATACAGCGAGCAGGACGGAACAGAAGCGTTTCGCCGACGGGCCACGTCGTATTGTAACATACTGAACTGTATTAGATAATACACACATCAGTGTCCTTGCCGAGCGTATCGACGGCGCGCAACTGGACTGATCCGCCACCGTCCTGCACCGTGCGGAAAAACAACACCAGGTGCAGCGTGCGAGAGGCCCGTGATCTGAGCCACCCGCAGTGTGACATGCACGCCGCGTCCACGTTTAGTCGAGCGACGCTCTGCCACCGCCGATCCGTCCCGCTCGCTGTGTGTTTGAGCCATCATCTGAAATTATCTGTGTGAAATATATTTTAATTCATCCAAATTGCAGCTACATTTTCACGAGAAACCGAGTTTTATTTCACCACCTTTTATACAATAATGAATTTTTAATAGGTCAACTTTTTCACGCTGAAACTGTTGGATTATTTTTAATCCATTGGTAATGTAGACTACAGATGGTAAACATTTTAATCCATAAGTACTATAATGTAGACTACAGATTCTAAACATTTACTTTAAAATCTTTATTTGATGATTTCCGGGGCTTATATTGTCGACTCTTATGGTAATTGCTAGACTTATTCAGCACTCAGATAAATTTATCTAGTAAAAAAAAACCCGTTATAAAAATGGAAACATTTACTCATTCTAAGATCAAATATAGTTTTTTTATCAAAGGGAATATTATCCTTTAGTCGGAGATATTTTATCTGTAGTCACATTTTATTAAGTACCTAGTTTTACAGACAAAAATAATAATAAATATCTATTCATGAATTCACAAGACTAAGCAGATGCTAAATGACAACGGCGCGGTGCGGCGCGGCGTCGACATGGATGTGTTTACAACACACGGCACATGTCACGCCTTCTCATCCTCGGCCAAAAGTAATGGCCTGTTTTTTTTTTTTGATTAATTAAGAAAATAGCTGGTGGACAGGTAGTTCTTTGTGTTTTATAATCAACTTCTTGCCAACCTCGAAGAAGACATATCCTTCACCGGGGCTGTGTTCAATGTATCTTATTAGCGATTGCAAATAGGTACACATACTACAGAATGTACTGATTTTGAATATTATAAAAGTAAGGTTTTTTTGTTGTTGATAAATTAACAAGAAAAACCATTATTTTGATGTAAACTTGACCTTACATTCCGCAAAAGTCGCTAAACATCTACCTTTGTTAAGAAATATCTCGGATGTAATATAGAAGTATAAGTTATGGTTAAAAGAACTTACCTGTAAGTGAAGTTCAACCATAATTATACGAGATATTACATCCGAGATATTTATCACCCACCCACCCATTAAGACAGAGCGCAGCCAAGGGTCGCGCCCTGCCATCCCAATTTCTTTTTGCAGAATGTACAAGAGACGACTCCAAACTGAATGACGTTATTAGAGTTGTACCGGTTCAAATAGGGGTGTATGTATGCACGGAATCGATTAGGCCATCGATTCTTTTAATTTAATTTTTGTTTGTTTTAGCAAGCTTTAAACTGTGTGAACCGATGCGATATGCATGGATGGACATAGAACTTATGTCTTTCTATCTCTAGTCTTTGTCTCTATTAATTTTGGTCGTTAATGTTAATGTTATCATCGTCAGAAGTTTTATCGTAGACTACGCCCGTTTAATCAATTTACTTACTAAAATCTAAAGGGTTTCTTATTAAAATATCCATATAGTAAAACAACTTCATAAACCGATAACATCAAAATTTATATTCAGGATATTAACGAGTACCTCAACAGCGTTCTCTACAAAGCGTTGGTTTTTAAGTTCATGTTGACTCGACGTATTTGCATAACATTGTAACACATTTTTTGATGGAGTGTCGTCGATAACGTTGCCTTCTATCCTTTATAATGAAAAAAAATTGAACTTCTATTAGGGTAGGAAAAAATCACTTTTGGGCAAGATCTTTCTCTGCCAGTAGTAGTATTGGTTGGTAGTAGAAATAGATAGATAGAATGTTTGTGATCACAATTTTACTTGCAATTCATGCGTGGCATCTTTCGAACAAACTATATCTCCCATATTGACGTCATAATTTTAAAAAATTAACTTTAATCAAATGTTCTTTACAGCTTTTGTTTCTGCAGTTAGAAACAGCGCAATAAGGCATTTTTGCGGGTTTTTGTTACAGTATTTACATTACAGAAACAAGTCATAAGGCGTACTGAGAAAATATTTTAAATGCCCTGCACTCTGGTGCAGAGTGTTGGCACGCACGCCCCGCCCACTTTTCCATTCTATTTATCTATTTCTGTGGTTTTGTTGGTTGAGCCAACGGCTTGGATGGCCGTGGCTTCTTTCTGTAAGCCTGTCATGCTCTGGAAGGAGGCCGCAGAGTGCGAAAGAGAGAGGGCTGATCTCACTTAGAGACGGAGGCGCCGGAGAGGCAAACACCCTGGCGCACAATCCAGATAGGGGTTCACACCGCATACTCTGTCGCTATTTACCTATGGAGATCGTGGGCATTAAGAGTAGGGGACTTGAGCCATCTATTAAGTGACCCTGGAGAGGACAGCAGTATATGGTGGTCGCGTACTGCTCTGGGGTGGAAAGCACTGTTTTCCCGAAACTTGCCAATGGCATAGCACCAGAGGGGCACCGGCGCGGTCCACAGGAGTTCTTGGAGCTTCTCTATTTTGTGCTGAGGTCGACCATCATGTGGTTTTAGTTGGAAGGAGTCTGACATACCCCTCCGCCTTAGCCATAGACGAAGGGTATCAATGAAGATTTCCACTCTAAACAAAAAACGGGTAGGAAACATTCATTCAGTATATTACAAGTCAAACGATTAGTATTGTCTTTTGCAAGGCAAAGGCATCTTTTTATAAAAAATAAGCGACGAGAATTGATCAAGCTTTCTCACTGCGGTTTGTCGATTTCAGACAATTTAGGTAAGATTTTCCTCACAATGTTTCTCTTCACCTTGAGTCAGTAGTGTCTTATATTGACTCGCAAGGTACCTACATAGCGTCTTTGTTATTTTTATATTGCTAGGTTTTGAAACTGCAACCATAGAAGTACGTACTTAAGAAGCGGACTCGTAAACCTCCAGGCCACCACGACCCTAGTAATTTTATTACTTCTTAGGTTTTCGCGATCACTACACATTATAATAAAACAAAGTTTAACCGGATTTAATCGCGTATATTATTTAAATTGGTTTCCCTGACGTTTCGAAAGCTTTGCAGCATTTCGTGGTCGCAGATTAATTGAAAAATAATCAAGTCCCAAACAGCACGCAACACTGTAAAAGATAATGATATTGTGAGTGATTACTGCGTGCATCGAAACGATTTTAATTAATAATATTGTACGGTAGATTAAAATATTTTTTTAGAAATATTTGTAAAGACGCTTGTCATCTTAGTCTACCTGCGACCACGAAATGCTGCAAAGCTTTCGAAACGTCAGGGAAACCAATTTAAATAATATACGCGATTTAATCCGGTTAAACTTTGTTTTATTATAATTTTATTACGTTTGGGTATATTGACAGAAGTTGGGTTGTGGAGGTCTGATAGCAGTCTCTTCGATTAAATTACTGGTATTCAGCCGTTGTTTTAGCCTGGAAGCTGACTCCAACGTAATTGAAAAAAAACGTGAAAGATCTACGTGCTTATCATTATGAACAACCTTTACTATATGGGACCAACCCTGAAATCGCGAAATAAATCAGTTGATCCTTACATTAAGGTCTGTATTACAGAACGTTCCTCAAGTACAATGTGATTTTCAATCAACTAATCACTACTTAAGGATTGAATCGTTACTTGAGCATCGGTCTTACTCCAATACGGTAATTATAAACTTCAATTCAGCAACATAGCACACGAATATAAGCTGGAATATGAAATAAATCTCTACTCAAGTACCGAAATACCGAAATAGGTAACAATATAACATAAAGCTAATCTCAGCTGAACTGTGATCAATAAATCTCTGCTTGAGGAATGTTCAAAAATTAAATCACAACTCAAAACTAGTTTTAAACAGTGAGCAACGCTTGAAGAACGTTCTGTAATACGGGCCTAAATTTGTGTTTACATAAATTGACAAAATATAGGGACCAGCTGATATTTTTTTCGCGATTTCAGCGTTGGTCGCAAACTAAAAGTTGTTCATAATGATGAGTACAATGACCCCTTAAGAGGTTTAGTATAAACTAAGAATTAGGTTGTAAATATGACCAAAATCATACATTGCCCTTTACACATAAGTTATCGATATTGGAAGAACCGAAATAGTTCCATTAGCGAGTAGAAATCAAACATTCAGCGTTTCCTATTATTTTGTTTGAGCAATTTTCGTTCTAGTTGGTTATTTCTGTGAAAGTTTTTATTAGCACGTTAATAGTACATTAGTATCGATCTGAAGTGTTAGTCGGAATAGAATACGAGATTAGTTTGTGTTTGATTATTTTTAGAATACAGTAAAGGTTATTACACTGTGCTTTATGATCATTGGTTTTTGAAGAACCTTTAATTATTATTATTATCAGCCTGTAGTATCCCGCTACAGGGCAAAGACCTCCCTTCCCTTTTTCCACTTGTCCCTATCTTTTGCCGTCTGGGGCCAATCCTTCAGATAGGAGTCAAGTTCGTCCCGCCATCTCCTTCTGAGCCTGCTGCGTTGTCGTTTGCTGCTGTCTGGAACCCACTGTGTGGTTGTTTTCGCCCATAGCTCCTCCGGCATTTGGTAGATGTGACCACCCCAGTTCCACTTAAGCTTGGCAGCTGTTTGGCCTACATCAGCTATTTGTGTTTTGGAACGCAGTATAGAGTTTCTTACACGATCAGTAAGTCTTACTCCTAGGATACTGCGTTCCATTGCTCGCTGACAATTTCCAAGTGCGGACTTTTGACGCATTGTCAGTGACCATGTTTGTGCTCCATAGGTGAGGGTGGGGAGGATGCACATTTCCAACTTATTAAACAAAATAAACCTTTACAAAATAATACAAATAATGTAATCCTGGCCGAATTTCGGTCGCGGCGACCAATCTCAACGGAGACTAGGCATCTGCGCGGGACTTACATTATAGTGTAGAAGTGTGTCCGCAAAAACAGGTGCACTCTCTATTCCCTCACTCTCATAATCCAATAGGATGGCAATCCGACACGACCGGAAAGAGATCAGGCGCAGGACCGACGACATTGCGTGCTCTCCGAGGCACGGGGATGTAGCACCGCCAACTGCCTGACTCCGGGCTGCTAATGAGAAATTTTCCTTTACAACATAATATGGTCTCGATGAAACAATTTTATTGTTAGGAGCGGGTATTATTTTCTTCCAGCACAAAGGGAGCGGATTTTATCCTTCAAAGCAAGCAAGCATTGCTCGCTCCATAGTTTGCTCAGCGACTTTGAATTTGTGAACTAGCCAGACTGTTAGCGTCCACGTCTCGGCACCATAAGCATGACAGGTAGGACACACTGGTTGAAGACCTTCGTCTACAAACTTTGCAGGATAGGCGACGAGAAGACTCGGCCAGGTTTGCAAATGCTACTCAGTCCAACTGGATCCTTCTGTCGGCTTCATTCTCGAAGTTGTCTCTATGAAACCGGTATTCCGTTACAACTTTCGGATTATCTGGAGAAGAACCGAAGTGACCAACATAGCTTGTAGGATCAGTAAGCTTAAATGACAGAGGGATGGCCATGTCCGTCGAAATGCCGATGGCCATTGGAGCAGACGAATCCTTCAGTGGAGAATGAAAATCGGCAAACGCAGCGTAAGGCGTCACCCAGCCAGGTGGACCGACAACTTGATAAAGGTAAATGGGGGGGACTGGATGCCGAAGGCAAAGAACTGCGTGTTGTGGTGCAACTAAGGAGAGGCATATGTCCAGCAGTGGCAGTCAAGCCATAGGCCGAGTTGATGACAAAGAGAGCATTCCCCGACCAGACTCGGGTTTTTTGCTTGGTGGGCCGAATACAAAATTAATTTTAAGGTAAAGAAAAGGAATCTTAGTTGTAAACTGACTTTGACATGATATGAATTTTGTTATTATCTGAATTTTATTTTATTTACCCACCGAATAAAATAAACAATTCAATAAACAACTCTATTATATACTTTAGGGTCCTTTTAATCAAATTTAATTTTTAACGATTATAATTTTATATGATTGTACCAGGCCCCTCAGAAAGTATTGCGAAAAAAAGTTTTTATATATGGGAGACTGGCCAGTTATAATGTTTTTCGAAAATATGATTATTTATAAGTAAAAATAAGTAAGTTCCAATTTCAAAATTTCCCTCCACATTTTTTGCGAGTTAATTCAAAGTATTGTGTCTCACTGAAATATGGATCTGCGCCGGGAACATTTTAGAGCTATGATTTTATACGATTTCAAGTGTCGCCTGAAACCGGATGAATCGTACGATAGACTTCAAATGGCATTCATGGATGAAGGCCCTTCCAAGGCAACCGTGTATCGTTGGTATAACGAATTCAAGCGCGGTCGACCAACTTTGGGGGATGACGAAAGAAGCGGTCGCCCTTTGACGGCTGTTACCGAAGAAAACGTGCTAGCAGTGAAAAATTTAATCCAAGACAATAGGCGAATTACATATCAGGAGATTCAACACATATTGAAGATTGGATCGGGAAGCGTTCACGAGATTCTACACAGCCATCTTCGCGTGAGGAGGATAGTATCACGCTGGGTGCCGCACAACCTCACCGATGCTCAGAAGCAGGCCCGGGTGGAATGGTGCCGTGATATGCTTAACAAATTTGAAGCAGGCTCGTCTCGGCGTGTTTACGACATCGTTACAGGTGATGAGTCCTGGATTTATCAATACGACCCAGAAACCAAGCGCCAGTCGACTGTTTGGGTGTTTCAAAATGAGCCAACGCCTACCAAAGTGAAGCGATCTAGAAGCGGGGGTAAGATTTTGATCGCTAGCTTTTTTAATTTGACTGGCCACTTGGTATCAATTCCCTTACGGGATCAAAGAAGCATTAATGCCGAATGGTATACTACCAAATGTTTGCCAGAAGTTTTCTCTGTTATAAGCAACAAGCGACCAAACACAGGGCTCCGCGGGCTACTGCTCCACCACGACAATGCACCTGCGCACACCGCACTCAAAACGAGGGACTTCCTGGACAGCACGCCAGTCAAACTCCTGGGTCACCCTCCTTACAGCCCTGATCTAGCACCGTGTGACTTCTTTTTATTCCCAAAAATAAAAAATCAGCTCAAAGGGATACAATTTTCGTCGCCGGAAGATGCGCTGGCTGCGTTCGAGCAGGCTGTAAACGAGGTGTCTGCGGCGGACTGGAAAAAGTGTTTTGAAAACTGGTTTAGGCGCATGAATCTTTGTATAGAGGCTGGTGGAAAGTACTTTGAAAAGATTTGATAAAAATATATGTACGTATAGAACAATTTTTTTTAGTTTCGCAAAACTTTCTGAGTGTCCCACGTACGGTGCATCCGAACATTGAGAAATTATTGTACAACCCGCGTCAGTATTATCCGCAAACATTCATAATTCATTTTCATTTAATTTTAAATTAGTTCACTACCGATCATCGAACGCGCCGTGTGTACATATACCTATCAATATCATATCAATATCATTTATTCTTTAGGACTTAGTATTTCTGTCTGAACTTTGGTGTTTATTTAGTGCAATAAACTATTGGTCTTCAAAGGACTCGTATCATTTATAATTATTATATCAGCATATCAGTAAAGTTGTTCGGTACCTACAATACCCTACAATGATATTGTTTTTATTTTACACTCCTAATTGTTATTTTTTTATAACATATATAATATTTTAAAATTAATAATATAGGTTACACCTACAATAAATATTTTTTATCACGTTTCCTTCTCCTAAATCGTTAAGATCTGTTTCCAACTAAGTTACTGTGCTCATATATCATACTATAAGTAGGTACATTTATAAAACAAAGAGTATCAACGTACCGTATTGTGTTCAGTCATAATGTACTTATGTATCTAACGTAAACGTAGTAGCGTAAGTTGTGACACATTAACCTATTTACACTAGTATAACATGAATGTACAACTTGAGCGACAGGCCGTACATTGTTTGTCTTTCTTTTGTTTATATAAATAACTGAGCTACTAAGCTGATAACAGCTTGGAATTTATTTATTTATTTATTTATTTATGGTATACCAACAGCAATACATATATAGCATACAGAAAACACACAATACAATAATAACATTTCTTATATGTATGCCCATTACAGGTACACACAGCACTCATAGAAAAGACAGCAAGTTCAAAAGTAATGTAGGGTTACTAACATTAATATGCGAAAATAAATAATTATTTAGATACAAGAGTAAAAGTAACTAAAACTAAAACTAAGCAAAAATTTTAAAACAATTTTTTTTTTAAATTAAATTAAATTAAATTAATGCACTGACGTTGTGCCCCCGCACCTCCGTGGTTAACTTCCTAAACCTATTCAGCGAGACACAGTGTATGTCAGTATCTGTAAATTTGCAGAAGCTGTTATACTCCCTACTCATTCTGAGCAAGGGAGCATTTAGACCTAAGTTGGTGTTGCGTCTTGGGATATGGAACACTCTGGTGTTAGGATGTCGGGGAGGTTTAGAAGGGACTGAATATAGGATACGTTCAACTAATTCACTGCATTTAGTTAATCCATTCACAATTTTGTAAAACAATATAAGATCGCGTGTACGGCGACGGTCATACAACGTCTTCATTTTAAAATACTGTAAGCGCTGCACATATGCACAGCGGTGGCTTATATCTCTAGATATAAAAGCTAGATGTTTGGAGAATGCTCTTTGGATAGTCTCCAATCTCTGCGAATGAACTGCATAGAATGGGTTCCAGGCTACACTGGCGTATTCCAGTCGACTACGCACAAGGGTGTTAAACAAAACAATTCTGGTCTTTGGATGTTGGAAGCCTCTAGTATTACGTTTTAAAAAACCCAGCATCTGCGCTGACTTTTTAGCTACATTGTTGATATGTGGCTTAAAACTCAGTACATCGTCTACTATCACACCAAGATCTCGTATTTCACTTACCTTTTCTAAGGTGGTGTTGCATAGTGTGTAAGTGGTAGAAACGGGTACTTTTTTTTTTGAAAACCGTATATGAAAGCATTTACGCGGATTTAAGGTCATATTATTGGTAATGCACCAGCTCTCAATGTTTTGTAGGTCACTCTGGACAAGCATAATGTCTTCAGCTCCTGTGATCCTTCTGTAAATTTTTAGGTCGTCAGCGAACAGTAAACATTGACAGTGTTTGATTTGACTTGTGATATCATTTACAAATAACAAAAACAATACTGGGCCAAGATGTGAACCTTGTGGCACACCAGAACGTGCTTGAAATTCAAGTGACACATAACCATTTATAGCAACGAATTGAGAGCGTTTCATCAGATAAGATGCAAACCACCTCAACAGCGATCCGTGGACGCCACTAAGTTCGAGTTTCGCTACCAGGAGTGAATGGCTTACTTTGTCAAATGCACTGCTGAAATCAGTATATATTGCATCGACTTCTTGCCTGTCATCCAACGCCTCAGATATATCAGATATATATCTGACTAGATTAGTCTCTGTAGATCTCCCAACTCGGAAACCGTGTTGGCTATCTGAAAGTTTAGCATCTAAGTAGTTAGTGATAACTGGACAAACGAGACATTCAAAGAGCTTCGAGAAACATGACAAGATGGAAATTGGCCTGTAGTTTTTAATATCGCTAGAGTCACCTTTTTTGTGCACAGGTACAATGCGGGCTTTTTTCCATTCATCGGGGAATACGCCCGACTCCAAAGACCGATTGAATAAAAGACACAATGGCTTCGCAAGTGCATCCCCACAAGCCTTTATAAAAAAAGGAGGAATAGAATTTATCGGTTTTTACCATAGCCGGGCACAGACATAGTAAAAAATATAGACTAAGTGCTACGAACAACCATAGTGAAGCCAACAAAAACCGTGCTCCTTCATGTACAACCAGTGCTCACATACACACCATGCACCTGAAGGATATTTGTTTTCGCGATGCTCACTGGAAAATGCCGCGACATGTAAACTGAGAGGGGTGAGCACGGTTTAAGGTGCATGTGTGTGCGTGAGCACTGGTTGTACATGAAGGAGCACGATTTTTGGTGGCTTCACTATGGTTGTTCGCAGCACTTAGTCTATATTTTTGAAGTGAAACTTCTATATAGACGGGGGGGAATTGGATTTTTTTGTCACGAAAAAGCGTTACGGCCTCGTAAATGAAGACAAAAAGCCCAGACGCTCTAGTGGGATCCGAACGTATGACTCTATTTTCATAAGTCTGACACTGTCACCGATATGCTATCGTGACCGATAATTTAGGAGTCGAATTTAACTTTCACTTACATCTTTTGGTGACATCAGAACTTTTTTTTTTACAATTTATATCTTTAGATATCGCTTTAAATGCGTAAAAAATATTAGTATAACTAGAAAACACAATTGATAAGTTTTAATGTTGGTGTTATTTACCAAATTACGTTTTCTAACATAATTATACATTAATTATCTTGTGGAAAAGGATTTGTTAAATTTAACTAATAAATAGGCAAATTAAACATACAAAAAACTGAGGCAAGTAAACTGGAAAACTTAATTTTTGGTAAATAATTGTCGACGAATTAGAATTCTAAATTTACGCCATCTACACAATTTTTTAGACGAATGTCATTGTCAATGACAAGTGGAAAAACGAATAGCAACAAAATTTTAAGTTGAAGTTTTACGGGCAGATTGTTAATATACTTATCCAATTTGAAAACCTGCCCGTAAAAGATAAAGTTGAAATTTTGTTGCGATTCGTTTTTCCACTTGTCAGTTTCCATTTGCTTTTCCACTTGTCCGTTGCGATTCGTTTTTCCATTGAAGTTTCACTTCTACCATGTGTCCCAGAACACATTTCGTTTTTTTTACTATGTCTGTGTAGCCGGGTGCGTACATCTATTAAATAGGTAATGAATATATCAAATTATTTGGGGTAGTTTTTTCTAAGAATTGGCTAACTGAAATTTTCAGTGGAAATTACGATATACAAGATGTTGATCTGTAATCGTGTCATATTTCTAGATCTGATGATAAATAATTTGCTTAATCACCTAAAAATACTTGAAAAATTCTACGAATATTTAATACCTAAATTTTCACTTTGAAACATAGCGAGGGTTCGAGAATAAATCCCGAACGACTCGGAAAATAAGTCATCGGCGGCATTGTCAAAGGGTGGAAATACCTGCAAATTGTTTAGGTGGTGTCGCACGCATCGTTTTTGTGTCGCACTCGACACACGGGGGGAATTTGTTTGTTTACAAAAAGGTATTTAACAAAAAAAAAAAATTGGTATTGATTTTTTTATTGATTCGTGTTCAGTGTCAGTGGTATAGTCACCTCCTTAAATATGCCACGAATACGGATCAACATGTTGTATAAGATATTAAGGTATTAAGACTCGGAAGTGAAAAGCACATAATAGAAGTTTATCAAGAAAGCTGTTTTTTGCCTATAATCTGACTGCGTGAAGAAAAAAGAAAACCATCTGATTTTATTGATAAATGTCCTATTCCTGTACCTACAGACGAACTTAAATGTAAAATGTGATATAACTTAAAACTCATCTACAATCATTGTATGACTTTGCCCTATGTAACAGAAGAGAATGTTTGTCATTACGAGTTTTGAAGACCAGCTGTTGCACAATCGTAACCTGAAACGTGTGTCGTGTCCATCCACAAAAACCAATGTACGTCACAGAGTTATGGGTCAGAGTTATGATTATGAGTAGGGTTGTTAGGTCCCATATAACGACTTACTTCCCACGAATTAGGCCCTTGGACATTCATTATCTCTCATAATAACGCAATCACGTAAAATAATATACGAGTATTATCTAATCAAAAATATGTGTAACGTTTATTTTAACAGCTCTATAAGGAAGCGTTTGGTCTATAAAATACCTTTTATGGACCCATAACAACACGTTTAAGTAATATAAGTCAGAAACTATAAGAGAGCTCCGATTTATTAGTTTTGTCACGAAGCTCTAGCAAACGATGGTATCAGTGTTGGAATCTGAACAACTTATACCGCATTGCGGTTGGATCAATTAATTTATGTTATAATTAGTAAAAATATTTTGCAGTATAAGATAGTAAAGGAACGAGGACGAATAAAAAAGGCGGACGGAATCTCGCTAAGAAAAGATTGAAAGCACATCAGTTTTTCCTAAGCTCGCTATAATTTCGACAGCATTATAACACACCAGACGGCATATAATTATTTTATTTGTAATACTAAACACTGTGCGGAAAGCGCAGGACCATTCATTGTGGTGATGCTTGGGGGAGGCCTATGTCCAGTAGTGGAAGTCTTTCGGCTGAAATGATAACGATGATGTTAATGATTTGTGACACTACAACGACTACCGTCATGCGTGCCAGCCCGTACTTTTAAGTGCGCCGTCTTACTATGGGTGTTTCACTTATTGTTTAGCGAGATTCCGTCTGCCTTTTTTATTCGTCCATGGAACGAGGGTATTTAGCAGATTTATTGCACTGCGGATATCATCTAACAGCGCACGAGTGCAGTTCACGTAAAGCTTTTGTTTAGAAAGGTCCACAAAATCCTGTTGTCTTCTTCTTCTTCGTGTCGACATGAGCTACATAATAATAATAGCTCATGTCGTGGGGAAAAGATTAGCCAGTCAGCAGGTTGATAGCGGGGCTGACTGCTCAGGGTGCGCCGGACGGTCAATTAAATATCGTCACTCGTGGAGGCTCTTTTAATGCACCCCAAAAATTAAAAAATAAAGACTATATGAAATACATTTTTCAGTGTTTTAAAATAAATTCATTGCAAATTAAAAAAAAATTCTAAATAAAAATAAATAAATCTATTCTATATTCTATATTCTATACATATAATAAAATCGTAACGAAGAAAAAACTGTACATTAAATATTTTTTTGAAAAATTCGTTGCTAAGCATTCTAGGAACGATACTGATGCCAAAACTGCAACTTTTAGAATTTCTGTCTGTTTGTCTGTTTGTCTGTATGTCTGTCTAGGGTTGGAGCAAATACTACTGAATCGATTTCATTGAAATTTTGCATAAACATTTCTTAAAGCCCTGCTCAGAAACTGCAGTATAAATTATCACGCTATTCTTTATAGGAGGTGAGTAGTAGAACAAAACGTGTACACCAAAGCTATATTATGAAAAAACAGTATTTACCTGATCTAAAAAAACAACGGATTCTAAAAGCGGTTATTAAAATCATCAACCTAAATTAAGAATCATCACGCTATATCCAAATGGAGCTAGACTACGATTTTTAATGTTAAGAACGCCTATTTTGAATGTCTGAGGAAGTGACTACGTAACTGGGTAGTCTAATGAGTAGGATGCGATTCTTTTGTTCTGAGATCGAATCCCAACTTCAACTTCACTTTTTGTGATTATTTTTTGAATATTATGTGTGATTTTCAATAGTTCATATTTTGTAAAATAAAAATTAATGTTTATTCATTTTATAATTCCGTTGTAACAAAAGCGTTAAAACCTGATGGATGCCTACTTTACGCCTCTTGAAAGGGTAAACTAAGCCTGTTTACGTCAACTTACGAACCCATGCATCTTCTTATACTCACATACACATCACGCCTGTATTTCCTCAAGGGGTTCGCAAAGTTGCACTATTGTATGTACACTCACAGTTTATCATAGCGGCACAAATTCCAAGTACCTAAACGATATAAGCTACATATTTTTTGCCGTCATGGTGGTGTTCTGGTGACAAAATTGAAATTAAGCGTCATTTAGGTCACAGTGACTGAGCGATTGGCTTTCTATACCTTGGGTCGTGGGTTCGATTCTTACATAATCGGCCACCATGCTTGCTTGGTACAAGTAAAAAAAAAGCATAGACTGAGAACTGAAAACTACGAAGATAATCCAGCTTAACAATCAACATAAAAATCGTTTTTTTTTTCTCTAAAACGATGGATTCTTTATGATTAGTTTCGGACCAAATTAATCGAAACTGAAACAATTGAACTGAATTAAAGAATTCATAATTATGTAAATAAATGAGATTAAAAAGAATCATCATCAGCCAAGCCGTTTCATGGCTTCGTTGGGGTAGGTCTGTTTACAGCCTGGATAATTAGCTCAAGGCTGATTTGAAAGTAGGTTTTTTATGTGGAGCGGATACTGAGGAAATTTTAGTATGTAGCTCACATAGTAAATTTTCTTTGTTGTTCGTTGCTCTTCTGAAAGATTATTCAAATAAAATTAATATTCAGGGTGACTTATTTCAATGGGTTTGTGGGGGAGTGGGTAGTTCTCAGGAACCTTGACGTCGATGTAAGAGTAATGAAAAACTGCATCCAAGGATTTTCAAAACTGATACACAGCGCGGGAATAGAACCCAGTAATTTCCTTGAAAAAAAGTCAAGTCGCTTTATCATGGTAATTTTTAATTAAGGTTGTCAGGAATAAATCTTACTAGCAAACCCCATATCCACAACGAGTACAAACATATTTATTTGAAATTGTTTGTAGAATTGAGTAAAGTTCAAAATGTCAGCCAGTTACATGTCTTTTTGTATGTTTAAGATGGCGAAACGAGTTAAAGACCCACCTGATGTTACAAGTTAACAAGTTACCTTTACCCATAACAACTGCAATATCACCTAAGCTTTTGCTTAAAAGTTATTGCGAGTCGGTTCGCCAAACTGAGACATGAAGACGGAAAGTCTCATGTCATTGAAATTGCATTACTGTTTGTAGGCAGAAGTAGATATAGTGGCAGTACCTACTTTCCCAGACAAGCTCTTTCACAAAAGAGCTCCACTATAACCAAAATATGACGCAATAATTTGCTCTTTTTATGTATCTAATACATTAGTTGAGTTTTGTCATTTGTGTTGTTAATTTGTGTTCATGTGATTTCTTGTGTTCATGTGATTTCTACGACTGCTGTTTATAATTCCTCTATGGTTTCATAGCTGTTTTGATGAATGCCATCATTGCAGCTTTTTTTGTGGGGAAATCCCCATGGATGCACTCCGCCCGGGAAGGTGGAGCCAGTGTCGGACTATTATCGACTAAAACCACCACAGTGTTTCTCTACCTACCTTTGGCCGGGGGCGTGGGAAACACTCTGCATTCACCAACCACCCCCGACAGGTCCCGGCTCGCCAACAACGCGCCACCGTCACGGGCCTTGAGTGGTCGGGCTGTGGGCTAACCCGAGTCCGCCGACCACAGTCCCATTCCTAGGGTAGGCCCTCCTGTGACACCCGGTCAATCTCTTGCGGGTGGGGAGAGAGGTAACCACCTCTCGCACACTCTCCGCCGCCTCCTTCGCGAGCATCACCTCCTCTCAGAAGGAGACGGTACCTTTCCAAGCGCTCTCGCTCCCGACCATGGATAGAACCACAGCCGGAAGCGAGAAATCGCTGCTGCCTACTGCGCCATCATTGGAGCTACCTCGCAGAAACAATTTTAGCGAAACTATTCTGTGACCTACCCAAGATCGTCTGTAGAAATCTATTTCTGATTATTTTTCTACTTATTGTAAACATAGGAATCCTTAATAGGAATTTTCCTGATAACCTAAATTAACAATTACCACGATTAAGCGAATTGAATTTTTTTCAAGGAAATTTACTGAGTTCGATTCATGCGCTGTGTAACAGTTTTTGTAAATAATTGAATGCTGTTTTTCATTACTTTATACAATGGACATCGTGGTTTCTTAGTACAAAGTTCTCTAGCTGTCATAGTTTATGATTTCTCCACCCTGACCCATTGAAATTAATTAACCTGTAAGTGTATATTCTTCAGAAAAGTGAAGCATAATCACTAATCGCCTTGCTTGGCTAAATTTAATGTTCATTGTCATTGGTGATTAATGTACCTAATGTGTGTAATTTCATCTAAGAGCGTGTGTTCATTTTTGGTTTGTTTGGAACACAGACGTGTGGCTACACATTCTACTATCTACCTACTAATATTGTAAATGCGAAATTATGGATGTTTGTTTAATTGTTTGTCTTTAAAAAAGAAAGGTAAGAACGAACTACGCATAAAAATTACCTATGAAGCAGCACAGCTTTTTAATAAATTGCTATCCAATATAAAAAATTTGAGCTCATTTAGTGGTTTTAAGTCTAAACTGTCTCAATATATAATGGAATATTTTTCACCGTCCTATTGAGGCTATGAAACTATTGACTGAGTGTTCGGCGACCATTAGAATAAGTTTACTAAAATGTTAAAACTATTTTCATGTAAGTGGCATATTTTGACTTTTTGAAAATAAATTTCTTTAAACCGTCTTTCTATCACGCTGAAACGGCTGAATGCTAAATGGATTTGTATGAAATTTGGCACACAGATAAACCATATCCTGGATTAACACATCGGATACTTTTTATCGACATAGCACCGGAGCGAAGCCGCGGGCATCAGCTAGTAAAATAATAAATAAATCCTGTTGTTGACTTTCACCTCTTCATGTCATTGGTTTTAAAGCAGTTCACACTATATTCATGTGATATTTGGCGTTATTTGTGGCTATGTTTTGATCGTCTCTTTTGCAGGTCGTACAAGAGATAGGCAAGAAAATGGGCACGGGACTGAATGGGGGCCCCGTAATTGCATTCAGTACTAAAGAAGTCTCGCATTCCCCATTTGGACATATTATCTCTGCAGTGATCGACTTGAGTCCGGAATCTTTGACATACGGCCTAAATTAATATTCTATCTATCCACAGTTTGCCCTACTACTAGAGATAGAAAATTAATAAAAGCTCCATAGATTTTATGTCAAAGTTTTTACCTCTAGTCAAAGTAATATATAAGTAAAAAAAAAAAAAAAAAAAATATATAAAAAAAAAAAAAAAAAAAAGTAAAAAAAATCGTGGATAGATAGGATATTAATTTTGGCCGCAAGAGATCGCAGTTCATCCTAAAGACCACCTGACCTGGTACTCACCATATCTCTCATGTTTTGGGAGTATTCCACACCAGGTATTTTGAACTATCTGACACTTAAGTAGTAAGCCAGGGGGCTTCAAAAATATTTAATGTCCGATCCAAGACATGGTCTATTTGTGTGCCAAATTTAATTAAAATCTGTTCAGCCGTTTCAGCATTATTGAAAGACAAGCAAACAAATATCGATACTTTCGTATTTATAATATTAGAAGGATAGGAAGTATCAGTAAGCCTTCTTTTACTTTATACAAGACCATTGATTTGTTCTTTTTCACGTCTTTTAGATACTCTATGTGATGTAGACTTAAACTTAGCGACATAGAACGGGAGCGCAGGGCGTTGGCGGTGAGGAGCAATATGCTCACCCGCAGGTTCGCTCGCTGCACGGCAGACGTCAAAGTAAGTTTATTTAAGGCGTTCTGTCAGTCCTTCTACTCAAGCGGCCTGTGGGTATCATATACGAGCCGAGCCTACAACGTCCTGCGCGTACAATACAACAACGCCTTCAGGATGCTGTTGCGGCTGCCGTGGCGTTGCAGTGCATCAGGAATGTTTGCTGAAGCTCACACAGATGGCTTTCACGCCATCATGCGTAAGAAAGCGGCTTCCTTACTGCAGCGCATGCGTAACACTCGGAACAGCATCCTGAAAATGATAGTTGACAGACCAGATTGTCCCATCCAGAGACATTGGGTGGAGGTCGCTATAGGTTTAAATAAATAATTTGTTCAGTAATTTAAGTACTAATAACACTAATCTAGCATATAAGCATAATCTGTTACTAACTCGTCACTAACAACTTATGGGCTAATGCCTGAAATAAAGACATTTTATTTATTTTATTTTATTTTATTTAAAAGAAACATTTTCAATTAACATGAAACTAGCACAGCAATAGACAAGCTGTAACATATTTTCAATGTCATGACCGATATTAATTAATTCACTTTTATCTACTAACTCATCAGCATTTCCTATTATTTTTTAGGAATATGGAAATGATTAATGTTTAGTAAATTCAATACGTCTGTGGTCTCGTGGTCCGTGTGTCGGACTGCTAATCATGAGGTCGTGGGTTCGATTCCCACAGGACAATTATTTGTGTGATGAACATGAGTGTTTGTGTTGGTCTGGGTGTTTATTATGCATTATAAGTATGTATTTATAACAAAAAAAGTATATAAGTAAGTAAGTAAGTATCCATTATCTACTACCCATAGTACACACGGCTACACATCAAGCTGTACATTTCCAGTATAAGCTGACCTCGCATTGTATAGGTATTCCTTCCAAAGCGAGGTCAGCCTTTACTGGTTTTGTACAGCTTGATGTGTAGCCGTGTGTACAAGCTCTGCTTAGTTTGGGACTAGATGGTGCTGTGTAAAAATGTCCCAAGAATATTTTTATTTAATAAACAGAAACAAATCTGAGCAATGAAAACAATTAAAGTAATCATGCAGCAAGCATGAAATAGCTTACAATTTAGTCAAAGCTGAGATTGGTAACAACTGTACGGTACGACACAGTATAATATTTGCAAGTTTGAGAACAATGGAAATGAATGAAATTTCAGCTGTAAACTTGCAGTTAATTAACTTGTAGAACATAGTTAATTGTGCTTACTTTCATAAAAATTGCTAATGGAATAGTATTTGCAATGAATTTATTTTAAAACACTGAAAAATTTATTTCATATAGTCTTTATTTTTTATATTTTGTGGTGCATTAAAAGAGCCTCCACGACTGACTAAAATTGATCGTTCGGCGCACCCTGGGCAGTCAGCCCCGCCTGCCAACCAACCTGCTGACTGACTTATCTTTTCCCCACGGCATGCATGATCATAATGTAGCTCATATCTATGTTTTTCCTTTTTCATTAATAGTTGTCTAATTTATGCACTAGGCCTCTAGAGACTGCGGTCTATATACGCAATTTTGAGAATTTTTTAGGGCTTCTAGAAATAATTTATCAACAAAACGAAAACATAGGAAAACACAAAAGTTGATATTTATTTTACCGTAAAAATCATTTCTATAGGGTTATAAACCAGAAATAGAACAGTTGAGAGCGTTTATATGGAGAAAAGACCACCCACATTAAGGCAATATTTTTCACCAGACTTTCAGATGTTCTATGAGTAGTAGAGTTGCCTGTGAAAAAGCTCGTCCAGGGAAATACCGTACCTACCTCTGCCGCTAAACAACTACGCTTAATTAAATCGCCTTGTTAGTTAATTGCGTTCTAGACTTAGCTTCCCTGAATAATTTATCTTGGTCTTACGTCTGAGTACTTTTTACTCGACTGGGATAGCAAAAGCAGGGATAAGTTTTAATAATATAATATGAAACAGGAATTAATGCGCACATAACTATTTTAAGCCCAACGATTGGACCATTTGCTACTCGTCGGTGGTCACAAGCTTACTGATACAACGGTGTCACTCAGATTCCGAGGTGGAAGAATGTTAATTATTGTTCATCCACCCTCGTTTTATTTACATAAGTATGGTAGTGAACGTTGGGTATGGTAGAAGAAAAACCGGCCAAGAGCATGTCGGGCCATGCTCAGTATTATAGGGTTCCTTAAGTAGGTCTAATTACAAACGAATCAAATCGAATATTAATCATTGCTATTTTAGTTTTTGCAAACAGCGCCACCTAGCGCTAAATTTATGAAGCTAAATTTAAGAAGTGTGTTTCTTTTTGTGATTTTTTAAATAGATAGTAACTAAAGGAGCATTATTTGCTACGATCATTTTTCTCTAAGGTCAATGACCTATGAACTAGGACGTCTTAAGTATTTTTCAGTTTTCTCACTATAACTCAAAAATTTATAATCACATTATACTCAAAATAATTTTAAAAAAGAGTTTTTATAAAGGTCTATCAATTTTGAAGACTATATGTTTCTACGTTGCATAGTTTAGAAATGGCAGGGGGGGGACACATTGCAAGCCACTTTGGCGAACTGTATTTCGCAGATGGTATACCTGATAAAAAAGTTGTGTATGAAACATTACCTTCATTTTAGTAGACCTATTCAACGATACCCCACACGAGGGGGTGCAGAGAAAAAAATATTTTCATCCCTATTTCACATGTATGGGCGCCACCCCTAAAATACGTATTTAAGATTTTTTTATTCTTTTAAAATTGAGATCTATATCTATTCCATTTTTTGTCAAAATTTCATTTACTTATGTTTATAACTGTAGAAGTTATTAAGCGGTAAAGGATTAGGACAGACGGACAGACGGACAGACGGACGGACATGACGAAACTATAAGGGTTCCTTGTAGGACTTCGGAACCCTAAAAAGCAGAATAAATGCAGTAGAAATGAGAGCTTTGAGATGTATGTGTGGTGTAACTTTGAGATATAAAGTAAGGAATAACGTGATAAGGAAGAGTTGTGGAGTGAAAGAAGATGTAGTGACAAAGATTAAGAATGGTGTGTTATTTGGACATATAGAGAGTATAGAAGAGAAGAGATGGACGAAATAAGTATACAAAGCGAGTGTGGATGGAAGAGTTGGAAGGGGACGACCTCGGCGAACGTATCGCAACCAAATCGCGGAAATTCTCAAAAAATGCCAGGTTAAGAGTACTCTAAGCCGACAAGCATGCATGACGAGGTTAATGAACGCAGATGAAGCGAAAGAGGTGTGTAAGGATCGTAGCAGGTGGAAATCAATTGTCTCTGCCTACCCCAATGGGAAATAGGCGTAATAATATGTATATGTATGTTTTTCGTACGTATCTCTTAAGTAATTGTAGGATTATTTATTTCCTTTGAGCATGAGGTGTCAGTAGATTCGTCTAGGGCTCGTATCCCAGAACGATACCCAAGCGTTGGTCACTGTTTAAAATTAGTTTTGAGTTGAGCTTTGATTTTAGAACGTTCCTCAAGCAGAAATTTATTGATCACAGTTCAGCTAAATTTAGCTTTATTTTATACTGTCAGCTGTTTCGGTATTTTGGCAGAGATTCGATCTGTAATCACTCTAGTGTGGTCTAGACTACGCTTGAGTAGAGATTTCTATTCTATTTTAGGTCAAATTCGTGTGTTATGTTGTTGAATTAAAGTTTATAATTACCGTTTTGGAATAAGACCGATACTCAAGTAACGATTCTATCCTTAAGTAGTGATCAGATGATTGCAGTTTAAACTGTACTTGAGGAACCTTCTGTAATACGGCCCTTAGTGGCAAAAGTAACGCAGGATGTCGAAAATCATAAGAAATAACTTGGTAATGTCGTAAAAACTAACAATCTGTCTGCTAAAAGCGAACGGTGAAAATTCAGTCAAATACATTTTTTACGTGATTCAAATTTGAATTTTTGTTTGTTGCATAGTGTTTTCGGTGAGCAATAATAGTCTAGCGGTTGGACGCTTGCCTTCTATGCAGGAGAGTCTAAGTTCATACCCGACCCGAACGACTTTATGGATTCTATGCGGATCAGGATTTGATTATCACTTGTTTTAACGGTGAAGGAAAACATCGTGAGGAAACCTGCACACCAGAGAGTGCTCCACACAGTTCTCGATGGTTTGTGTAGTCTGTCAACCCACAGTAGGCCAGCGTGGTGGACTAAGGCCTGAGCGTTCTCATTCGGAGAAGAGGCCTGTGCCCAGGAGTGGGACAGTAATGGGCTGGTTACGTGACATGTTTTGTATATACACAGTGTTAAAATTAATTCAATGAGTTAAGAGATTCGTTAATTTACTAATTTGTAAATTCAGCTAAGATCTTGCAAAATTCTTTTTAGTAACGTCAATTTTATTGTTGTATCTCACTATTTTTACCTGGTATTAAAAATTAAAAGCGTTACAATTAGCTCCCTGACCATTAAAAAAAGGTTAAAAATAAGAATAACAACACACAACAACAACATAACATCACGCCTGTATTTCCCCGAAGGGGTAGGCAGAGGTGTATAGTACACCCACATTTCGCCAGTTATGTTATAGTCCCATGTAATAAGGGGCGAGCCTATTGCCACTAACCGGGCACAAATCCATACTCCGGGCTGCTACTGAGAATTTCCTAATGAAAAAACCCAGTAACACTTTGCCCGACCCGGGAATCGAAACCAGGACCCCACGCTCAGCAGTCGCGCTTGCGACCACTAGACCAACGAGGCAGTCAATAAGAATAACGAAATACGATATAAAACAAACTTGAAACATAAGTAGGTATATCTATATTTTTTAATACCAGACCGTAATCACCCGTTGATTAAGCTTGACCTCAAAAAGCCTTACGTCTTGAAGCCACAATAAATATTTAAAAATGTAATAAAACTGCAGGTGTGCCTCAAGGTTCAGTGATGGGACCGTATTTGTTTTTAATATACCTAAATGATATTCCTAAGCAGCCTCGAACGCATCTTGCTTGCTTCGCAGATGACACTGCAACGTTCACATCAGCACCTGACACCGACCTTGTAATAAGTCGTCTCCAGCTTTCTATTGATCTCCTAAGCGAATTCTTTAAGACCTGGAAGCTGAAGCTTAATGAAACCAAGACTGAAGCTATACTATTTACTCGCAGCCGAAAACAACCATTGAGAAAGTTGCACATTAACGGGCACAATGTCCCATTTCACAATTCTGTTAAATACCTCGGTGTCTTCTTCGATTCCAAAGTTAACTGGACTTTCCATGTAAACACGCTCCGCGTAAAAGGTATAAGGCAATTAAATGCCCTCAGTCCTGTTCTAAATAGAAAGTCCAACCTTAGCTCATTTACTAAATTGAGAATATATACGACCCTGATAAGACCATGCATAACATACGCCGCACCAGTATGGAGCAGCACCTGCAACACTAATTATGAAAAGCTTCAGGTTGTCCAGAATAAGGCGCTTAAAATAGCATTTAACACCCCATTTTATACCAACCTGCGGAACCTTCATGATAGTATTAATTATCCTACAGTTAAAAAATTTATACACAATCTGTCTGTTAAATTTTACCTCAAAACCAACCCTAAGCATAAGAATAGTCTGGTCTCGGGTATTGGTAGGTTCAAATACCATAATTCAACTCACATCGACAACTGCAAATCTTATCGATTGCCATATCATTACGTCCTTAGTCATGACTCCTCCATCCTACCATGAAACTCACGATATGGATTTTGTTGCGATCGTATCGTTCGTCACAGTTATACAATGCCGACTGAGTAGCAAGCTTCGCGTACTAACGACCGTAGCGATCCGCAATGTAATTGGTGCATCGCCGACGCTAGACCTGTTTTTAAGGTGTTTCTATCGTTTCGCGTGGTACCAAAAATACAATCATGTTTATTTTGCCACTTACCCACGAGGTAATTTTATTAGTTTATCTATTTACTGTATTTTTTTTTTTTTAAATTGCCTAACTTTTAATCTAAAAGTGTTCTATAGTCGAATGGTGCACATATTATGTTTTGATTACTTTGTTTACACTCACTGTCAGTTGAAGGGAAAACATTATCTTACATTTACTAACTCGAAGCGTTTGACTCAGGTGGGTATGTTGAGCATTTTTTCTCTGCAACTGATCGTGTGATAGTTATTGTTTACCTAGCCTAAATCAACAATATTTTAAAGTTTTATACAAGTGTTGTAGCTTAAGAAAACATCACAAACCATTATGTATACTTACTGGACTGTGTCTGGTTTTTGTATCAACTTATGTAAAAAAAAAATTATAATAATAAAGAACTTTTGAAAACAAAAACAAAACAATAAAATTGCTCCTTATAAGACTGATTCAACTTTTTAAACATTTCTTTGACCCGTTTCAGTATTCTTTCTCTTTTTATACGAAAAAGTTATTAGGAATAAGGTTTCGTGACCAGACTGGAAAAAATTGCTATTTACTTTGTATTTGATGAAATCGAATTTCGATGGATTTATTCGGCTTTTACAACTTGTCAACCATAACCCCGTTACTTTATTTATTTTATACTAGCCTGTGCCCGCGTCTTCTCCCGCGTGGATAATCGTTTATCGCGCATCCCTCGGGAACTGTTCATCTTCCCGGGATAAAAAGTAGCCTATATGTTAATCCGGGTTATGTTCTATCTGTATGCCAAATTTCATTAAAATTCATACAGTAGTTTTTGCGTGAAAGAATAACAAACATCCACACATCCATACATACATACATACATCTTCACAAACTTTCACGTTTATAATATTAGTAGGAAGTAGGATATCTACTTTTCATTTTTCGAACAAAATTTCACATCAAATGCTAAAATTCATGGTCTTCCTTTTATTTGTGACACTATGTTATTTAGCAAAATATAATCCTTATGATGAAGCCTTTCGATGGGTATGATAAAGCTACAGGGTGATTATTTTTCTCATGTAACGGGTTCGATTTCCGGTTCAACCATGTAATTATTTAAATATCTATGAATGCAGTTTAAATTACTATACTCTAATTTGTCATGGAATTGTAAAGTATTTATGTATTAAGCATTGTAGTGTGTGCGTCAAATGGAGCGCAAGAATAAAATCTTTTTCTTTCTTTCTTTCTTTCAAATTGTTTTTTTAAATTCAAATAATGTCTTCTTTCAGTAAAATGTTCCATCTACAATATTCAAGTTACTTTCCCTCCATGTGGAATATCCGTGGGACGCCATGTATATATATATATAAACACTATAGTATAGTATAGTTATACTATAGTATATTCGAAATTAAAACAGATTTTGATAACACAGAAAAGATTCAGCGTTCCATTAATTACTGTATTTTACAAGGATTTAATTGCGTTTTAATTTCGTGAAGTGTGCAGTGTGCATTTTTGTGCAGCTGACTGTATAAAAAAACACACACATATAAATACACACATACATATCGCACCCCCAGAACAATACTGCACTAAGTCAAAATAGCTCATTTTTCAGAATCGACGAAAAACCGTTATCTCATGTTACGTCAAAGTTATTGCAAATGTTCTGAACATTGCATGTGAAGAATCCAATGCGTATCAGCATTATGTAGTTCAGTCGATTCAAAACGAACTAATAAAGCCAAATAATGAATTTTTTTACTTAATTCACTGTTGTGAAATGACTGAACAAAATAAAAAACAATTATTTCGAGTTACGTGCTTTTTACTGATTGATTCTGAAGTAATGCACTATTATTCTACTGTTTTTTACTGAGATTCAATATACAATAACGACCTTATGTATCACTTGAGAAGTATTCTCTTGTAGTTTGAGTTCTTAGGTAATGATACTCTATTCTAGGAACAGAATTTATGAAATTAGTCACACTATCTTTTATTTGAGTCTATTTTGCGGTGATTGGCGTGCATCAGATTTCATAAAACTACTATCTGTTTTCTTTGAAACCGCCGTCTTAATATCATAATTTCAGCCGGAAGACGTCCACTGCCGAACATATGCCTCCCCCAAGCATCGCCACAACGACCGATCCTACGCTCTATGCATCCAGCGAATTCCCGCGACCTTCACCAGGACGTCAGTTCACCTTGTGGGGGGCCTACCCACGCTGCGCTTTCCAGTACGCGGTCGCCACTCCAGAACTTTACAGCCCCATCGGTCATCGGTTCTGTGAGCAATGTGCCCTGCCCAATACTACTTAAGTTTAGCAATTCTTCGGGCTATGTCGGTTACCTTCGTTCTCCTGCAATCTCCTCACTTCTGATTCGATCACGCAGAGACACTCCGAGCATAGCCCTCTCCCTTTGAGTGACTTTGAGCATTCTTATCAGGCCCATTGTGAGCGACCACGTTTCAGTGCCGTAAGTAAATACTGGCAATACACACTGATCAAAGACTTTCGTCTTGAGACACTGCGGTATTTTGGACGAGAAGATATTTCGTAGCTTCCCGAACGCTGCCCAACTGGGTTGGATTCGACAATTGACCTCTTTCTCGAAATTGGACCTACCTACCTAACTGGACAGTTTGTCCTATGTGTTTTTTCGGCAATCGTCAACAACTTCGAGTGTAGATTCTCTTATGTTTAAGAAAGGAATTCGACATAACCTTTGTCTTGTCCATGTTCTTTTAAGACCTACTTAATATCATATCTATCACAGATTTTCAGAGTAGCCTTAAAAACTCTTTACATGCCCAAATCCTGTTGTTATTTATTTCAAAATAGTAATCCGAATTTGACACTCAGCTATCAGTTTTGTAAGGTTTGTTAAAGAAACATACGCTTTTCCTGTATTCCGCAAAGTTTTCTTAGCAATCTTATACTTCTAGCCAGCAGGATTTCTTATTCTCTTTCTACTTAACTTTGGCTCGATCTCTGATGGAGCAGTATCAATGGCAGAAGAAGTTGATGGTGCGTTTGTCGGAGTAGAATTGGAATCTCCTTGAGTATTCGCTGTAGAACGACCCGGTCTATTAGATTCTTTATCAGATGAACTACTTGAGCTGCTGGAGCATGACGATGGCGAGCTGGAGTCTGACGAGGAGTTCGAAGAGGAAGAAGAAGATTATCTTCTAGGGATTAAAAGAGGCCGAGGTATTTGTTTAAAAGGCAGAAAAAGTGTATTAGAGTAAAATATTCTTCATCGGCTGATGCTGCCAACGCTGATCTCTCATCGGTTGATGCTACAATAGTTATCCTTTTCCACGCTGTTTTGTTGAACAGAAGGTCAGGTTTCTACTGTGGTTGCTTGCATTGCCTTTTTAATAGGAGACCACAACCCCTCATCATCTGCCAAATAACAATTACAAATTTTTCAAATTCTACAATAGTGCATTATCACAAAAAAAGATGATTAATCTTCTTGTAAATAAAGAACAACATAAATTGTAAATACATTTCTTTTAAATATAATTCAAGTACCAGTTCTGCGTATAAAAAATACATTTATTATGTCTTTTTAATAAAATTAGGACATCATTTATATTTACCATCAATAGTGCATCATTTCACAGATTTTCACCTTTTACGAACAACACTGAACCATTTTGGAATAATCCAAAAAGTTTGAAATACCTTCGTCAACAACAGAGTACTATTTCGAAATAGTATCAAATACGTTGTATAAGCACAGTCACCCATACTGAATTAAAACTAAATAATTTGGAGTAATTTTCGTATTACATTCAACAACAGTGCATTATCACAAAATAATTCACTGTTGCGTAAAGGGTATGGTGCTGTTCTCTAAGGTGGACAAGTTGCAACTAGAAATAGTTTTGTGTTCGTGGTATTACTCTGGCAGCGCGTCTTCACCAATAGAGAGTTAGCGTGCCATCTGTTGGACATTTTTGTAAATAGAAATACGCCTGTCTTCGTGGTATGCGCGGCAAATTTTTGGCTATTCGTCCATAGACATAACTCAATTTTGAGATTTTTCGACATAATACAGTGTTGTTCTGGGTGTGCGATATGGTCGGTACATAGACTAGTTTTTTTAACCACATCGCTGTCGCTCTACTACTCTGGTCATAGCTTTATTGTCTAGCCATTTGTAGTCTCTTTTTATTTCCTTTGCTCTAGTGTTAATAGTCAGTTTGCGTTCGTAGTCTATTTGTAAGCATGAGCAACTGAGTTTCAGAAAGGTTCGTTGATTCTGAACGTGTGTTATTTTAAAATTAGCCTAAACATATAAAAGGGAATATAAGGAATTTTTAACTCAATATAGTGCATAAACTTGCTATTTCAAGGGTTGCCAGTGTTCAGAATGCTGTAGATTTACACAGAATAATGTAAAAAAACTTAAAAAACTCGTAGTTTCTTTTAAGGAATTCTTGTGAGGCTTCTATGTATTTTTTGGTATAAAGATAATAATAATAATGTTGTAAAAATACTAGGAAGAAAGAATCTTGGAAATGCGGCGACAGAGAAATTATCTATGAAAGAAAAAAAAATTCTTTTAACTAACAAACAACTAGGTAAGTTACCGATTTAAATTGTGGAAAGAAAAATCGCTTACGAGCAGGATCCGCAGCGCAATTGCGTTACTCATTTGACAGTTTCATTTTGATTTAAAATTGAAGACGACGTTGATAACATCGCAATCAAACATTGTAATTGTCGACATAGAGGAATCTCATAGAGGAATTATGAAGTAAATGACGTCAGGAGGGAAATCCATTGCGATGTAAATGACGTCATGTATTTAGTAAGTATTTAGATCACGTTTTGTTATGCAAGTAAGCTGCTGCAAGTATGCGTTTTAAGCTTTATCATACATTAAATTTCATGATGAATCCCTCCGATATCGTAATCAACAGTTTTGTAGTTACGCAATTCGAATTGTATCATTTTTACGGATTGAAACGTCAAAATTAACATTTTGTTGATTACGATGTAGTTACACAATTGCCCTGCAGATCAAATCAGGAACTGAGGTGCCAGAAGTCGCAGGTTCAAATCCTGCTCGTGAGCGATAGTTTCTTTCCACAATTTAAATCGTTAGATTTCCCTTCGCATGCGTAAATGCGTTAAAAATAATAAAATAACTAGGTAAGTTGTATCATCTAAATTATCTCTGGAACCAAGAGAAATACCGCCACCTGAGTTATAACAAAAAAATCGAAGACCGCTGGAGCAGATGAGTCCTTGAGTGGAGACCGCGAATCGGCAAACGCAGAGTAGGTCGCGCCCCAACCAGGTGGACCGACGACCTGAAGAACGTAGCTGGGGGGGACTGGATGCGGAAGGCAGAGGACCGAGTGTTGTGGCGCAACTTGCGAGAGGCCTATGTCCAGCAGTGGACTGCGATAGGCTAAGTTGATATAGCCTCGTAAGGCCCATTGATCTACTTTACATAATATGGTCATAGTCATTCAGACCCAAGCAAGCTTTTGAAATCATCAAATATCGACCCAACGACCTAAAAAAGGGACATCTTTGTTTGTCTTAGTTTGCATTTAGTATCGCTGATTTAGGTATATATTTTTACAAATTGAAGTCTGGGCCACAACTACTTCCACCTATTTTTAGTACATTGGGTCGTCATTTATATCGACCTAAATTTAGTTTGGGCCTTACGAGGGTAGATAAAAGTCGTTACTTTTATATCAAAGCTACTCTCTCCATTACATTTTTAATTGCCTCAAGTTATACTATACATAGAAATATAATGTCTGATAACATAAAAAGCCAGGTCACTAAAAATAATGGGCACAACAAATAAAGACCGTATAAAAAGCCTATACATACACCTGGCCCAGATATCGTATTGAATCATTTTACCCATGGCATTGTTTGAAAAAGGGTCTGTTGACTTCAGCGGTCATCCGGTTTCCTGACCGCCATATCTGTTGCATTTACCTTTTATTTGACCATCAGTTATGACCAGTGTATCTGGGTCATTTGGAAGCGATATATACTTTTTGAATTTGAAACTAAACTTGGCTGTGTTATGAACATAGAAATCTCAATACTAAGGTAATAGAAATGTATATATACTGTGTTTTACTACGGGAACGCATGTCACCGGTTTTCCGCTACCAACACTTATACGTGATCACGCCTACCATGTTTCTAGCATTCAATGCAAAATAAATTAAGCCTAAAAAGAATTCCGCTGCTAGTTATGCTGCAAAATACGATTTTAGTGACTCTGCGTCCAAAACAGCACTGATGATTAAGCAAATGGTTCGCGTACTGGTGTCCTAAAAGACACCTGAAGAGACATAAAACATGGCGACCGTGACAGGACAACGAATTTCTGCAAAAAATATCGCCACAAGTCGGATGCAACGTGTTCATCGAGACCAACTTAAGGCCGAAGCCCGTCGTGCAGCTACAAGAGGCAGATCCAGCTCATCCTGGGCATTGATGCATCATAAGTATCAACACAGGCAGGTGAACGGAAGACCAGCAAAACTAGAAAATACTCCTGAATCGGACATCGGATGGTCATCATAAGTTAAGGTTACGTTTTTCGGCTGAAATGATGAAATGATGAATATCTAAACATGATGGAATAGGTAGGTTCGATTTACTATTAGTAAGTAGGTGCAATTAGCGTCAAGTAGCTCAAAAAATTGTTTAAGATTGTCTAGTACCCATAGCACAAGCTCTGCTTAGTTTACATGACTATGAGGACTACATGGTACGGTGCAAAAATGTCCCAAAAATATTTATATATTAATTTTATTTAAAATAACACCTAAAATATTGTTTTTTTGACTACATGAATAATGACCGTCCGGCATGATTACGCGTGTGACTTTAAAATACTCAAATAGTGTGACGTACTAAGTGGTTGCGTCTTGCGTTGTCCGCTGAGTCAAACCATTAAACTTAATGTAAATATTTTTATTATTTTTTATTATTGTCTCCTTTATTTAGTTATTACCTTATAAATCACATTTTTAATTTTTATTTTATTTTATTAATATTATAATAAACATGTTTTCTTTCTTTCTTTCTTTACTCTGTGTCAAGCTAGCGAGTGAAGCGGCCCTTGACTGAGGCAGCCGAGAGACTCCACACGCCGCGCACCGCGCACGGCCCCCGCGCTCACCCTGACCCGCATACATAGCCGCGAGCAATTTTACGAGCACACATGCTTAAGTGTCACGTCTTGTCGTTAGTATACAGGGCGTCCCACAGATATGCCACATGGAGGGAAAGTAGCTTGAATATTGTAGATAGAACATTTTACTGAAAGAAGACATTATTTGAATTTAAAAAACAATTTAAACTGCATTCATAGATATTTAAATAATTACATGGTTGAACCGGAAATCGAACCCGTTACATGAGAAAAATAATCATCCTGTAGCTTTATCATACCGATCGAAAGGCTTCATCATAACAATTATTTTTTGCTAAATAACATAGTGACACAAATAAAAGGAAGACCATTAAGTTAGTGAAAAAGAGAATCAACACCATTCGTTTAATTTATCTAAAATTAATCACCATTGAATTACTATATTTCACTCTAGCACACTTTACACCCACTTTCGAACTGTAACTGTGTAGTTAAAATCAACTACAACAACCACAATATTTTACAGTTACATTAACAATTAACTATCATGATTTTACGATTGTTTCAGTTTATATGACCGCAATTAACCGACTTGTGTCAACTCTAGTTTGCTTTAGTTTAACGCTAAAGCCAGTCTACATGTGTATACAGAGATAATATAATATATAATATGTATTAGTGTAGCGACACACCTGCCGAAAGTTACGTTGCTTACACTTCGGTGGCTGAATTGTCGGTCGTAGTATTCGGTTGGCATGACACACCAAACCCGCCGAACAGTCGGAATTACACGGCATCTTGTTCAGCGCGCTAAGACGTAAAATTACGTGATGTCGTAGTTGGTTGGTGGCGTCATTTTCGATAGACATATCGTGTCGGAAACGCGCGCTGAACGTTCAACTATGCGCGCCGAACTTTCGGTTTCGTTAGGGACTTTACTCATGACGTGACGCGATGCGAGCGATATCGCATCGATTGTCAACTCGAGTTGTACGGTCGACCGCACTTCGGTGGTAACACTTTGACATTAGCAGCATCTTTATTTCGTAAGCATTAAGGGCGGTTTTCGAATTGACGTGTTACCACTGTCATGCAGGCGACTGTACGTACGTTCTAATTGATACCAAAAATATTTCCAACAGATTACTAGTTGCGCAACAGAAGAGAATCGCGTGCAAGTGGAAACAAGTGCCAGCACTCGCACGCCCCCGTACATTTATTTGAAATAGGATCGCAGGTCATTAGAACGTACATGCAATTCGATATCGAGCAGATCTGTGAGCGATATCGTCAATCCATGCGATCTTGTCTGAAGACATTTGCGATTTTCAATACATTTTTATCGAACACATGTTGTTGCGATATCTGACCGATATCGGCAATCGATGCAATTCTGCGCCGCGTCGCGCCATGAGTAAAGCCCCTAACGCGTCGCGTGATGTATCGCTTGCAATGCAAAATACATTGAATGCGTTCTCGCGGAAATAGTCGGTAATAGTTAGGTTCGGCGCTACGCTGAACGCGACTTAATTTTGGCTTTTTTTTTTATTTTTTATTTAATCACAGGTACAATTTCTTTAGTTTGGCTGATGTCATAGGTTACTTAAAAACAGTGTGAGCGTATTGGGCTGAACGTTCAGTAGTTAAACGTTAAAACTGGCGTGAATCGGCACCTAATTGGTTTGTTCTATCATCGATCGATTCTTGAAAAAGCTGTCTAGATTGCGGTCAAGAGCAGATCTATATCTCGTCAAAAATAGCGACGTATTTTTGGCAGGTGTGGCCGCACACTTATTCTAGAGATTGGTGTTTCCAGTGTACCTTATAATGTTTATTCTAGAGGTTACTACAGTAACCGTCTGAAGCAATATAGTTTTGTAGTTGATAAATATTAAATGTCTAAAATCAACAGAAAGTGAGTTTTTGGTCAACTCGACTGATAGGGCGAGTTTAAATCCGTTCATGCGTTTCAGCGTGATTGAGTAACAAACATCCAAACACCAAGGAGTGAGTTTTTGGTCATCTAAAGATGAGAGAGAGAGAGAGAAAGATGATGAGAGTAAACATAACCCGGATTAAAATATAACAATGTTTTTATCCCGGGAAAAAAACATTACCCGAGAGATGCGCGATAAATCTTTCTATGATAAACTGAATTATGCAAATTACACAACGTAACAAAAAAACATTAAACATAATACTAAACTTCGTTTTTTTTCCTCCGACCCTTTTCTTAACTATGTTGGGGTTGTCTTCCAGTCTAACAAGATTACGAATGAATATCACCAATTTACACTGAGCAATTGCCATCAGACCCCGTGACCTAGTTACTATAGGCAACACTCTAAGGCTAGACCAGTTGCCAGACTTTCAGGCTTCTGACGTCACGACGGCCACTGCAATCAGTACTGTAGTCAGCATTGAATGCTGACTGATATTCGTATGGAAACTGGGACCAACAGTATATTAAACTTAGATTAATAAAGTAAGGGACAAATTAATTATTTTCAACATTAAACTTTGATTGAATTTTGTGTATTAATTTGAACTTAGTTACGCACAATTTAATATTGAATACTGTTTCGGGTTGTATTTAAATCCTTTGAAATTAAATGATTAAATAAATAAAATGATTATGCGAACCCCTCAGCTTTCAGTACAAATTCTTGGAAGCAGTAATGGACTGGGAATCGTTCAAAATTAATTAACTATAGAATGTTTTGATAGTTTTGATGTCGATGAATGTTCATAATTTTGTTTAATATTTTACGTATTTTTTCTGATAATGATTCAGGTTGTGAATTCAATTATTTGTTAGGGATGTACAATTATCGCTTTAAATAGATTTTGTGGATCGATAACAAAAATAAAAATCGGCCAAGTGCGAGGCATAAGCTAGTGTAATAACCTATGCCCGCGACTTCGCCCGCGTGAATGTCATTTATTGCGCATCCCTCGGAAACTGTTCATCTTGCCGGCATAAAAAGTAGTCTATATGTTAATCTGGGTTATGTTCTCTGTAGGTATGCCAAATTTCATTAAAATCCATACCAAAGTTTTTACGTGAAAGAGTACCAAACATCCACACATCCATACACACATCCACCATACATCCTCACAAACTTTCACGTACTTATATAATATTAGTAGGATATACATATAGTAAGAAGGATTGACAATCTACAGAGCCCCCTTCTTATAAGATTTTTGTGATACTTACCTGTTAGAATTACTTTGTATACCCAAATAGTAACTATGAAAAGTACTAACTTCAAAATAACCGTAACGATGGATCGATTCGCTCAAAAAAAAACTACATTTAAATGGCACTGAAATTCTTCACTTTCAACAAGGTGCATCGTTGTGCTTTAACAATTGAATATGTTGTGAGCTCGTTAGCATCTACTTTTTATTCTCTGTTCGTTACTAGTTGATTTATTGTTCACTATAGTCTGTCAACGTCTGACGTGGACACTGACAGTTGGGCTAGTCCACAAATTTAAAGTCGCTCAGCGAGCTATGGAGCGAGCTATGCTTGGAGTTTCTTTGAAGGATAAAATCCGAAACGAGATTATTCGGAAAAGAACCGGAGTCGGAGTCGGAGTGACCGACATAGCTTGTAGGATCAGTAAGCTGAAGTGGCAGTGGGCTGGCCATGTCTGTCGAAGGACCGATGATCGCTGGAGCAGACGAGTCCTTGAGTGGAGACCGCGAATCGGCAAACGCAGCGTAGGGCGCCCCCCCGCCAGGTGGACCGACGACCTGAAAAACGTGGCTGGGGGGGACTGGATGCGGAAGGCAGAGGACCGAGTGTTGTGGCGCAACTTGAGAGAGGTCTATGTCCAGCAGTGGACTGCGATAGGCTGAGTTGATAGTCTGTCAACGTCAACATGGCTATTTTTACAACAATATGGTAAATTGCAACGGTAACCACCAATCAAAAGTCCATGAATAATATACAGTTACGTCAGTATACAAATGTCTTTGTATGCAGGCCTAGCCAAGTAACAATCGTTTCGTATCTTATCTCTTTAAGATTATTGACTTCTTGACATACAAGAGTTTAGGCTGCACTGAGAGGTGGCTGACTTAGTGCTTAAAGTCTAGTGTTATCCATCTGGTTGCATGTTGAGTCCTAGGAGCCTACAGTCATTTGCATGTTGGCACGTCAAGATGTCACTTTAAAAATGTATCTCGTAAACTGCTACTTTAACAGGGCGTTCTTCTTTAAAATACACCATTCTATGGCCTTATCTGTAACCTTGGGTACATGGAATAAAAGGAATCAAGCTCAAAGTCATGAGGAATTTAATGTGCATTTTTACGTAGATCTTACTTGGATTACGCACAGGTTCTCTTATAAAAACTGCTTCGAATTAGTGCTTCATCCATTTTTAACGTAAACATGCTTAGTGCCTCGTGAAAAAAAAAACATGTTCCTTTACTTTGCTACATGCCTAGGAATTTTAGGCAATTCTAGAACGTTTGTTTCACTTCGCTAAACGCCAGGTGACTCGCTACGCTAGGCTCTAGGCGCTAAGCAAGCCACCCGTCAGTGCGGACGTAGCCTTAGAGTTCTGACCACGTGACTTCTACGTTGACATATGTCATTCCCATACATTTTTTCTGTGATTTTTTGTTTTCAAATAGCGATGACGATGGTAGATTGTCAACTTGGCTAAGCCTGCTGGAGTTTTAAAATGAGTTACTTGGGCGTCTGCCTAATGCTTTCTTCCATTCTCCTCTGTCAGCCGAGATGACTCACCATTCACTCTTTTTTAGGGTTCCGAAGTCCTACAAGGAACCCTTATAGTTTCGTCATGTCCGTCCGTCTGTCCGTCTGTCCGTCTGTCCGTCTGTCCGTCTGTCCGTCTGTCCTAATCCTTTACAGCTTAATAACTTCTACAGTTTTTTTATTCATATCATTCTTCACACAATCCATCCATCTTTTTTTGTGTTTTTTTTTTCCTCTCTACTTATCAACATTCATATCGTCACTCACATCATTAACCTATATGTGCTTCATCCCTCCTCAATACATGTGCATATCAATACAATTAATGTTTTCCTTTCAACTTTTTTGTCACTGGCGCCACTATCAAACTCCCTCTAACTGTATACATTTAACAATTCACATTTAACATTTCTCTACATTGTATACAAATGTTTTTTGTCGTTATACTATTCTTTAACATACTCTTTCGTTATTTGTTAAAAAATATTAGAATTTTTAAATTTTATTCATTAAACATTTTCCTAACTTTGAGCAATAACCTAACCAAGTTTAGTGATCTAAAGTAAGGAGGTACTATTGTTGTTGACTATACTTATTGCTACAGTCGACAAGCTTTTCAAATATATTAATGAACACATTGTTATTATTGGCAAACAGGAGAATCCTTCCCATCGTCCTAACGTCACGCCCACCGCTTAATTATGGACTTCATTCACAGACCCGGTCCCAAAACTTTGGAGACCGTGTTGTAAACACCAGGCTATACCGCGGTATACCGATATGATGTTTATTATACAGCTGGTACATTATCATCATCCATTTATTTATTAATAATAGAAGAGCTCCTTTGTGAAAGAGCTCGCCCAAGAAAGTACTACCATTGTAACTATTTTTGCTGCCAAACAATAATGCTTGCATTGCTGTTCCAGTGCGAGGAGTGAGTGCAGATGAAAAGACGTTTCACACTAACTAAACTAAACTAAAGTTTTACTTATCTATTCCTATACATGGTGAAGGTGGTTACAAGTGGTTGGGTATTATTGGCGTTCTTTAACAGTAGTGCCAACGTAATACATTATAAAACCATAGAGTACTTACAAGGGGTTTGTCAAAAATATGAAGTCAAATGGAGTACCATAGCCGTTCACGTTATTATTGGGTTGATTAACTCTTTAAAATAAAAAATGTTTACTGTATTGTCCGTATTAAATACGATGAATAGTAAGTAGTGAAAATATACGAATGTAATAGTCGTACATTTTCTATGTTTGTACAGCCTCAGGGCTATTCTTAGCGATGTCCTTTACAATCACTTGAGACTTTCCATCTTCATGTCTCAGTTTGGCGAACGCAACTTATAGACAACTAAATAGGCAATACTAGATGGTATTACAGTTCTTATGGAAAAAGGTAACCACTTTACAGTTGGGCCTTTAGCTCGTTTCGCCATCCTACACCTACCACCGTTCTCCTTAAAGGTTGCCTTACACCAGATCTATGCGAGGAAGTTAAGTGGTGTGAGAGGAGATAGGAGAGGAGAAAGAAATCTTAGGGATTTTTCCTCATCATCATCATCATCATTTCAGTCGAATTTCGTCCACTGCTGGACAAAGGCCTCCCCCAAGCATGTTGGGAGGATATGCCATAATCGCTATGCTTGGCAGGCGGGTTCGCGATCGCTGTTGGTTGGTTAAATGCTCAGAAAACGCTGCTGCCCATCCTCTGGTGAATCCCTTAGTTGCCTTTTACGAAACCCATGAGAAGAGATAGAGTGGTGCAATTCTTTATGTCCGGCACCACACGGAACGGAACGGGATTTTTCCTAGGAGCACGAAATTACGATAAACAACAGTATTTAACCATCCAATATAAAAATAGATTATTATTTTCATCTTTTTTAATCCACTTAGTGTATAACATGAGCCAGCACTGGTTCTAAACATTATAAGTGAGTTCCTTGAACATAACTCAATTACAGAGCTCAATCAGTGTAGCAGTTTCTTCGGGAAAATTCTTAGTAAACTTAATTGGGTCACACCAACCGCCGTAGCAGCCGTAGTGACGAAGAAACGAAGGAATTGAATCCAATATGTTACAAGTTTATTAAGTACTTTAATACCTTATTTCTATGGTAAGTTACATTTTTATTTTACTGTAAGCTGATATAGTTACGTGATTACTCAATCATAGTTGAAAGTAGTCTTCTATTAAAGGTATAAATTGTAGAAAGATAAACGCACTCACAAGCAGAATTCAAACCTGCAACTCACCGTTCAGTACACCAGTGACAATATATTCTATGCCAGTGATTTGGCCGCTAAACTACCGAAATCTGCTAGTGGTATCGAATTTAATTGGTTTTCCTGACGTTTCAAAAGCTCGTGAGCTCGTTCGTGGTCACAGAAAGACCGAAGAATCTACCGTAAAATTTAGATTTAAATATTTTTTAGAAATATCTGTAAAGATGCTTGTCATCTTAGTCTTCCTGCAACTATAAACGCTGCAAAGCTTTCGAAACGTCAGGAAAACCATTTTAAATAATATACGCGATGTTATCCGGTTAAACTTGTTTTGGTATAATATGTAGTGATCGCAAAAACCTAAGAAATTATTACATGAAGTAGTAATTAATTATGTTTCTTTATAAAATCCTTTCTGAGCTACAATCAAACATCAATACAAAGATATACATGAACAAATAGAAAAAAATAGAGATAGACAAATGTACACAGACTATTCAATTTTAAACCCTTCCTTTGTTGCGCTACTGTCGGCTAAAAAAGTTTTGTGAGCTGTAAATAAATAATTATATGATGGTAATATACTTTTATCGCACCATTTTACGTCTCAGAGCATTTAATGAACATCGAATTACTCTTAATTCAAGGTAATTAGTTAGCTAGATACCTATCTTAGGAATTTATCTCTAGCCTGCTTCACACAGAGCACGGGCGCGGGTCGGGCGCGGGTATATTAACCTGTTTTTATATGGACGACATCACACGAAACGCGGGTGCGGGTCAGGACCGCGTCGGGTGGAGCGCGCGAGCCGCGCGTGTCTTCCGCCACCACAAACAGAGCGCGAGCAGCGCGGATCGGGAGCGGGCGTAGCATCAATGACATTCGTCGTAATATACGTATTATACGTAATATACGTACAGAAAGCGCCGCGCCGCCCGCCACCGACCCGCGCTGTGTGTGAACACAACAAGCAGTGCGGCTCACGCGAGCAACACGACCCGACTCACACCCGCTTTGTGTGATTTGCGCTGAAAAGCTTACAGCGTCATCCCTTTGTCAATGCTATGTCATAGATTAAAGAAAAGTTAGACTCGGTGAAGTTAGATAGTATACAATAAGTACATCTACGTATCTTGTAATCTTTGTAGCCTTAAGACTTGAATATTGATTCCAATCGTGTAAATACAAAGGTTAGAGCAATGATATTTAAAAGTACAGATATGTTACTTGCGCTCGCAATCTGAAGACTTGAAAACGTCGTAATTAAGACGTTTTTCTACCAGTAAGGCGCCGAGCGTGACTGGTAACAAAAACCAAAATGTGTGTACAGAAAGTGTTCCAATTATGACGCGAAAGTAACTTGAGGTAACCAACTTACTACGTACTTTTTTTTGCCGTGGGGAAATCCTCATGGACGCACTCCGCCCGGGGTAGGCGGAGCCATGTACGTCGTTCGGTTGAAATGATGATGATGTTGATGAACTTTGTTCATCTGCTTGTTAACTATTTACGACTAAACCTCTGAACCGATTTTGATTAAACTTGGTACAGAGATCGTCTGTAACCCGAAAAGCGATAGGGTTCCTGCGGAATATGTGATAAACGACATCCACGCAGGGTCTATAGGCTGGATCTCTAGTAATAACTTCTTAGGTTTTCGCGATCACTACACATTATAATAAAACAAAGTTTAACCGGATTAAATCGCGTATATTATTTAAATTGGTTTCCCTGACGTTTCGAAAGCTAGTGACCACGAAATGCTGCAAAGCTTTCGAAACGTCAGGGAAACCAATTTAAATAATATACGCGATTTAATCCGGTTAAACTTTGTTTTATTATAATAGATCTCTAGTGTTAGATAAATGGACTGATTTATTAAAAAAATATCAGCGAGAGCGAAATATTTACTCATTGGTGCTGATTCTCTTGTTTATAAACTAAACTTATTTAGGCTCACTGTCTCGTTCTAACAAAAATCAATAGTAAACAACATAAGATTTCAGTCCTGTCAAATTATTGCATTTTTTTTTTCCGTGTACAAATCCCACAGACCAATAAGCCTCTAGACGCCGCTTAGCCGGACACCCCCGGTCACAACGCATATGCAGTAGCACAGCATATCATACGCCCCGTGGCCAATCAGGACGTCAGTCCGTCAGCGAGCGGCACCAATCATAGGGAATCGTACCACCGTACTTTTGAGCCGACCAATCATAACCCAGCGTCCGCCTCCCGGTCCCCGCCAACATTATACGACTGCTATCACATGCAAAACTTTGTTTAAGCGGCGCCTTGAAGCTTACTGGTCCATAGGAAATCCTCATGGACGCACTCCGCCCGGGGTAGGCGGAGCCACTGTCGGACTCTTACCGACTAAAACCACCACGGTGTTCCTTCAACTATCTTAAACGGGGGCGTGGGAACCCGTGAGTATTCACACAACCACCCCCGACAGGCCCCGGCCCGCCACAAGCAGGCGAGCTCCTTCTCCCCGTGCGGCCTAACGTTGGCCGCACCCTCCTAGGTGGCGCACACGGAACACTGCACGCCACCTTACCTCACGGGCCTTTACCAGCCGCGCCAACTACGCCAGCTGTGCCAGCTACGCCAGCTGCTGGTCGGGCAGCAGACTACCCCGAGTCTGCTGCTCGCAGGCCCTACCTCCCGTAATTTTTTATAGAGGTTTTCTTCCTCAGAGTGAAAAACGTAGACTACGGATCAATAATACAATCAATAATAGGCAGTGCAAAATTTGAAAACAAAAAACGAAAGTCAAAATACTCGAAATAACAGAGAAAGAGTAGAGTTCGATAGAACTAAAAAATGTTAATATTACCCAACACAAATGAAAAAATGTTACAATAAAATTAAAACCGTAAAAGTGAAGATTTCTTCGCCTTAACTCGAAAGAGTTCATCTGGCCAATTAGCAGACACAATACTTAAACAATGGACGTCGTCGAAAATTTTCTGTTAGATTAATTATTTTCACCAACATTCCGGATTTAAATAGTCAAATTTTGAACGAGCCTTTTTCCGAGCACCTTACGTCAACAACACTATTCCATGATGTCAACGCCCATCCGTCTTCATTTATTATTCAAAACCTTCCCCAATGCCCGGAAAGTTTGCGTTGTAATGAATACCGCTTAGTACCTACTAAGGCACGTCCGGGCAAAAAGCTCTCATAACTTGCCACTGCAAGTTGGCAGGTTTCGTCACTTTATGTCGGAGCTACATAGCTTTGATACCGGCTGAAGCCTTCATGCAATTTGACGCGTAATTTAAATACTGGAAGATGCTAGAAGTTAAACTGAAAAATCCACTGGAAAAATCATCATCTTCCGAGCCTTTTCGCAAATATGTTGGGGTTGGCTTCCAGTCCAACCAGATACGGCTGAACATCAGTATTTTACACGGACCAACTGCCATCAGACCCCCGCAACCCAGCTACTGGGTAATAACGACATTCGCTTCGTGTGGTGCCGGACGTAAAGAATTGCACCAGCCTATAAATTCTCATGGGTGTCGTAAAAGGCAACTAAGCGATTCACCAGAGAATTCTGTGAGTATTTAACCAACCAATTGCGATCGCCAACCCGCCTGACAAGCGTGGCAGTTATAGCATATCCCCCTAACATATGCTTGGAGGAGGCCTATGTCCAGCAGTGGACGTCTTTCGGCTGAAATGATGACCATCGCTATTCAATCGGAGCCACAGTTGTCCTTATCGTACTTATTTGATGCCGGACGCTCGCAAAGCGACAGCGATAGTTCCTTCAAATACATAATTTTCAATAGTCTCTGGCCACATTTCCTCTTAACAAAGAAATATAAATAAAATTATACCATAAAATCCATGGAAGACAGCAAACAATACAATACACCTTTCTCAACATAAACGTCACAACGTTTATCAGATCTAGTCCAGCGGCACTACATCTGCATTTCTATTCAATACCTACTTGTCACGAGTTCTCGACGTTATTACATGTTGTTGGCATCTTGGAATCTATTTCACACTGTCGATGGAATCTGTTTGCGTTTGAAACGTAATAGTTTATAGTTTTGACGTTCACGTAATGAGTATGCGATGTGTTCATTTATTGTTTGAAGGAGGTAATTGCAGTGATGTTTTAGGATTACCTATGTAAAGACCACAGAAATAGATAGAATGGTTGTAATCACAATTTTACTTGCGATTCATGCGTGGCAACTTTCCGAACAAACTACGCCTTACATTTTGACGTCATTAATTTTTAAAAATGAATTTTAATCAAATGTACTTTTCAGCTTTTGTTTCTGCAGTTAGAAACAGCACAATGAGGCATTTTTGTGGGTATTTGTTACAGTATTTATAGAAACAAGTCATAAGGAGTGCTGAGAAAGGCTTTGAAATATCCTGCACTATGGTGCATGGTGCTGCCCCGCGCGCCCTGCCCACGTGGCCATTCTATCTATTTCTATGGTTAAGACCAATTTAGGTATGTCTTAGAGCGTTCATAAATATCAGCTGGATAAGTAGTGTTTATTTTTCACTGTACTGAAACAGAAAACTGAATTTTGTCAATAGTTACTTTAACACATTTCAATTCATTTTTTTTTTTGACGGCTGTGGTCGAGTTTCACACTGCTGATCACGAGGTCGTGGGCTCGATTCCTACAGGACACAAATGTTTATGTGATAAACATAGGTATTTGTGTTAGTCTGGGTGTTTCAAGTATTAAAAGTACGTCTGAAAAAAAATTTATATAAGTATTATGTCGATTGTCTTGTACCCCTATTTACTTAGCTTAAGACTAGATGGTACTGTGTAAAATAGTCCCAATTTTTTTATTATTATTATTAGTGCAAAGTAGGTATACATAATAGCAAATCTGTTATTTCTAAAGAATTGAAATAAGGTTATACCAGTTGCACAGAATATCTAATAGAACTGACGTACGGTCGACCGCAAGTCAGTGGTAACACTTTGACATTGACAGCATCCTTAGTTCGTAAGCAGTAAGGGCGGTTTTCGAATTGAAGTGTTATCACTGTCATGCAGTCGACTGTACCAGAATGCCAATTCTCATAATTTAAATCGTTCAAAATATAGTTCCAAACTAATCTCAATGCTTTAAATATCAATCTCCTGACAGTAGATGTTCCTGTTTGCTGTTTATTTGTAACACTTAGGTCATTAATGTTACTAATAAATGGCAATCAGAAACATCTACAGTCAGAAGATTGAGATTTAAAGCATTGAAATTGGCTTGGAACCGTATTTTAAACGTTTTTAATTACGAGAATTGGCTTTCAGTTCTTGGACTGTTTTCAATACCCAAACAATTTTGAAACGCTCTGAAATCGTAATTGAAAAGTCTTCTGTTAAAATCCTGTTAATAGTATTAAGTGTTTTTCTGTAATTATTACAAATCTGTAAATGTCTGTTTGTTGTTTATTCAAGCACGCCCAGTTCACGTCTAGTCCACGTCCAGTTCACGTCCAGTCCACGTTCTGTACTCGTCCAGTCCACGTCCAGGACTCGTCCACTCCACGTCCACTCCACGTCCAGTCCAGTCTAGTTCATGTTGGCTTTAAAACATTACAATATTTACAACATTCTTCTTCTTCGTGTCGACATGAGCTACATAATAATAATAGCTCATGTCGTGAGGAAAATATTAGCCAGTCAGCAGGTTGATAGCGGGGCTGACTGCCCAGGGTGCGCCGGACGATCAATTAAATATCGTTACTCGTGGAGGCTCTTTTAATGCACCCCATTGACTACATTTATTTTATGGTACATAATCTTTAAAGCTAAATGACGTCAGGTAATGTTATTGATCCAACTATTAAAGTATGACGTGAACATATCCCTGAGGGACTCGCAATTCATTATAACACACGATACAATGTATTTATGTGTTGGATAATGAATTCGCTGGAAATTTCATGGAGCTTAAGCTAATTTGTGTTGTAGCTTATATTATTATTTTTCTATAAAATTGAAAAACATTGAATTAACATGTTTTATAGCTAAGTTCTTAAGTTTTCGCGATCACTACGATGATTATGATGTCATAATAAAACAAGTTTAACCGGATTACATCGTCTACATGATTAAAATTGGTTTTTCTGACGTTTCGAAAGCTTTGCAGCATTCGTGGTTGCAGGAAGACTAAGATGACAAAAAATATTTTTTTCTACCGTATGAAATAAAAACACGTTGTGTTGTGTCGTTGTGGCGATTCTTGGGGGAGACCTATGTCCAGCAGTGGACGTCTTTTGGCTGAAATTATGATGACAATGATGATGATGATGATGAAAAAAAAATGCAAAGGTGGCAAACGCGATGTAATCCGGTTAAATATGTTTTATTGTAATGTTTTACAGCATAGTTTTTAAGACTATCTTTTATTCAACTATCATTAAAATGTATAATTGGCGGCATGAGACGTGGGGTGGTAATTCAAGTTACGCAGTGGTCGAATCTCGGGGTGTTGGGCCAGAAAATCTCCTCGGGTGCCTGACGGCTGCTGGTCATTCTTGATACATCTGGAGGGAACAGAAGTTGTTGGGTCGGTACACCCTGGGCACGGGTAATAGGTCTTCTTTGGACCGAGGAACCTATTCAATATAGTAGCAAATATTCTAGCACAGGAGGGGCTTGATCTGGGCCGGTGGGACGTCGCTCTACGTCAACGTGCCTTACGTATCTTCCTCTTCATCTACGTTGATACTCAAAACCATTCTCGTAACATGCTCCTCGTTCCTCCGCCTCAAATTTAAATATCATGACAATATACTGCAGCTCAACTTTTCCGCCACTGGCGCTACTTTCAAACTCCCTCTCACATACTCATTTATATATGAAATATGAATACGAAAGGATATGGTAACACATCCTTTCTCGTTACACCACACATTCCTCTTAACATTCTCATCTCAACTGCATGTAATTGCCTTTCATTTATCCCTTTCGTAAGCCAACATTCTGATCCATACAATAATTAATTAAATATCAAAAATTAACAAAGCTTGATTACCTAAATAATTTTGTAAGGTAATTAGAATACATTAACGACTTTTCTTATTAATCCTTTCTTATAATTATGCTAATTAATAACCAACTCGGCCAACATCTGTTGCATACAAGAAAATTTTGGAAGTCCATAACTTCCTTGAACTGAATGTACACAGAGTTGACGAGACCTGATTCGTTCTATTTAATTAAAAAGTTTCACGCTTTGAGAGAAACTATAGCACTACAAAACAGGATTTCTGGTAGGTTCAAATTAAATAAATGATTAGACTAACTATGCAAATATATTTTACTTATCTACATTATGAAAGAGAAAATTTGAACGTTTTTGCACATAAAAGTAGAAAAAAGAAGTTCCAATACAGAAGTAAATTAAGTGTTTAGGAACGTTAGAATAAGGAAACTCAAAAAATAAAGGTATAGGGACTAGAATTTTATGTTACTGGTTGTTTAACCAAGTGTTCCATGTTGGTGGAGACCAGCGTAAGGCCCGTATTATAGAAAGATACTCAAGCGTTGATCTCTGTTTAAAACTAGTTTTGAGTTGAGTTTTGATTTTGAACGTTCCTCAAGCACAAATTTATTGATCACAGTTCAGCTGAGTTTAGTTTTATTTTATACTGTCACCTGTTTCGTTTTTGAGCAGAGATTTGATCTGTAATCACTCTAGTGTGGTCCAGACTACGCTTGAGTAGAGATTTCTATTATATTTCAGGTCAAATTCGTGTGTTATGTTATTGAATTAAAGTTTATAATTACCGTTCTGGAATAAGACCGATACTCAAGTAACGATTCTATCCTTAAGTAGTGATCAGGTGATTGGAGTTTAAACTGTACTTGAGGAGCCTTCTGTAATACGGGCCTTAGTGACGTCACGTCATTCAAGATTCGGTTATACAAATTTTCTCGTGCGTTCACCATTATTCGAAGCACGTCACGGTGCAGCAGACCAGAAGCTAGTATTGTGAATTATTCATGTAGGACGAGCTGACATTTTGTTTTATGTTCCTAGTCTGACAATGTGGGTGACACGATGTGGTCAGCGTGTAAGCTATTGCAAGTATACCGAACTGTGAAAAATGCACTGAATTTTGAAGCGAAATTGAAATTTTGCAGAGTTTGATAGTTTTTTTTTTGAAATTGTGATTTTAACACACAGCATGTTATTATATTATTTTTAACGCATTTACGCATGTGAAGCGAAATGTAATGATTTAATTGTGGAAATAATTAGTTAGGGTAGGCATATCTTACGACTTTGAATTAACTGCAAAGTTAGTAGAGTCGGTTAAGAAACACTAAATCATCGAAGTACTTAAAATAAAACTAGTACGTAACGCAGGTAACTAAAATCTTCCTATTTCGTACTAAAAGTTATTTTACTTATGCCTACCAAAAGTAAAATTTACGAAATGGGATGTGGCCGCAAAAAACCCATACTTAATGTTTTTCTTATAAGTATTACTTTTTCCACAAAAAATTTTTTTTCATCATCATCATCATTACAGCCTAAAACCGTCCGCTGCTGGACAAATACCTCCCCCAAAGAGGGCCATAATCGCCAAGCTTGGCAGGCAACTAAAAACTAAAAAAAACTATTCTATTCTATTCTATATGTTGATAAATAATACTGCATTCCAGATTTATTTCTCCTAACTCAATGTTTTTCTACTCGAAATCGTGTAAATCGGGATTAACTAACTAACCTACGACTTGTAAAAGAGATTTTCGCCGACTAAAAAGTTTCGTGAAAGAGCTTAATGGATCTTTTACACTACCAGTAAGTTTTTACTAATACTACAGACTAACAGTTAATGTATTTGGGTTTTGTTGTTGTCAATGGCGATTGTCCACAGCATTATAAACTAATTTGAATTATACTTAAGTATGAATTTACAAAAAAAAAGGTAATAAATTTTATATCCATTGTCTAGTACCCATAGCACAAGCTCTGCTTAGTTTGGGACTAGATGGTGCTGTGTAAAAATGTCCAAAAAATATTTATTTATTTTTTATTTACTTAATCTCTTTCTTACTAGTTTTATTGAAAAAGGCAGAAAATATTAAGAACTGTCAAATTCTAAAAGTCTATAAACAGACTTTGCCAGTTCAATGATCAGACCAAATGAATAAGATAAACGGAGCGCGTAGAACTAGCTAATGAAGCCAGAAAAGGGAATATAAAATTGCGAAGGAGTACCTGCTATTCCGCCCAGTGTTCAGCGCTTGGGAAGCGTCAATCTCTTAGTTTGAGTATTAGACGTATGCTCCAGATTACGGCTCGAGAAGACTGTGGGTGGAATAGTACCTCCTCCTTTGCCATTTTGTATTAATTTTTCTGGCTTCATTCACTAGTTCTACGCGCTCCGTCTGTTTTATTCTTTTGGTCTGCGGTTCAATGTAAATATTTTCTGTACTTTTTGTTTACGGGAATATTGTAGTGAACTGTAAAGATGGCACGTAAGACGGCGAAGCGTTAGTCGCCTTAATTCTAATTGAAAACAAGCAAGTGCACTAATTTGACGGGACTAAAATATTTTGTCCTTTTCTGTTGATTTTTGTTAGAACCAGACAGTAAACCTAAATAAGTTTAGTTTCTAAACAAGAGAATCAGCATAAATGTGTAGATATTTCACTCTAGATGATGTTTTTTCTAAATAAATCAGCCCATTTATCTAACACTAGAGATCCTGCCTATAGAGCCTGCGTGAATGTCGTTTATCACGTATTCCGCAGAAACCCTTTCGCTTTTCGGGTTACAGACGATCTCTATACCAAGTTTCATCAATATTGGATCAGAGGTTTAGTCGTAAATAGGTAGCAAGCATACAGATAGAGTTCATCATCATCATCATCATTTCAGCCGAACAACAGCCACTGCTGGACATAAACTTCCCCAAGCATATGTTGGGGGGATATGCCATAATGGCTACGCTTGGCAAGCGGGTTAGCGATCGCAGTTGGTTGGTAAAATACTCAGATAACGCTGCTACCCATCCTCTGGTGAATCCCTTACAGACAAAGTTACTTTCGCATATTATACTAGTTTCTGTACGCTGCTTCGCACACATGTAATTTGTTTATCACAGAAATACGTTATCGGTTGTTGCGCATCTTTCGAGAACTATTTATCTTCCCGAGATAAAAAGTAGCCTATGTCCTTTGGACCGTATCCAGATCCCAGGCTACCGCTTTGCCACATTTCATTACGATCGGTTCAGAGGTTTAGTCGTGATACGGAAACAAACAAACAGACAGACACAGTTACTTTCGCGTTTATGTTTACGTTTAGTATGGAAGTATGGATTAGTGTGGATTACAATACAATCTTCTGTGTGTCTTAATGCCCAATGTAGGCCACGTTAGCTTAAATAAAAGCACAATCACATTTTTGCGGATCGTGTCACCCACGTCCATAGGAGAGTACCCCTTTTACGAATCCCTACACTTGATCCCTGGGTGGAGCAAATCAGGTGACACACTGGTGGTATTCCACGGCCGACGGCTTGCGACCACCCACCGGGCAAAGACGTGCCGCCAAGCGACCTAGCCGTGTTCCGGTACGATGCCGGGTGTAGCCACTTGAGAGGATGGGTCGAAATATTTTACTGCCATCCTCTCACCTTTGCTGGGCAAGCGTGAACCATCGATGACCGCGTGAGGTGGCGGTCAAACGCAAGCCCGATAAATATATAAAAGAAACAGTTATATCTGCATATTTTTTCACTTTAACCAAACTTTGTGGATTAAGAATAATATTGTCGTTGACGTAAGAATCTAATAAGTCCAAAATTTATGTCCTACATTTATTAGTCTTTTAGGCTTAATTGCGCTCATAATTCTACCTGAAGAAATAATTGTTGGCACTTTGGTAAGTAACTATTCGTTAAAATGAAAAAAAAAGTGAAATGAAATGAATGAATGAATGAAATGAATGAATGAAATTAATGTGAAAATTATTTATCTCTAAATAATTTCTTTAAACGAAAAGATAAGAATTTCAAGAACGAAATTAAACGTAACAGATAATGGTGTTGGTTTCTCGTTCACAAACAACATACTATGTCTTTCTTTTACTAATAGTAGATTCAAGAAAGAGATGGCAACAAGTTTTGAAGTAAAACTTCTTAAGACACGCTTGACTTGGGGAGTAAGCTGGTGAATGCGTTACGGAGTTACGAAAAGTGAGGCGAACGGAGGGGGTAGTGCGGGACGCGGGGAACGAGGCGCGCGCGACGGCCGGCCACGACACAGCGCCGGTAGAGCAGACGCGCGCCGCGCCGCCATTCCTTTGTTCTCATTGAAATAGTATTGAGGGAGATATAAGTTAGTGAAGTTTTACTTCAGCCGTGTGCTCTAAAGCACACTCGTTTTTTGTGCTGTCAACTTTAGTTTACGTGTTACACTTCTTCGTATTTTAGTTGGCAAGTTCCAAGACCCCGACTAAAATTGTATGGAAATTGTAATTCCGACTAATTTGACAGCACTGTCCCCATCACTTTCTTGTATATACTATTAGTAAAAGAGAGCGATAGTTTAAAATAAGTGTAGTTTGTGAAACAGAGAATCAACACCATTACCTACCTATCATATTATACCTTTAGTCCCTAAACCGCAAATTTTCATTCGCTTCAATACGTCCGCGCGTGGTTCTTGTTCTATTTTCAATGTTTTGAAAAAATAAAAATGCATTCAGTCTTTTTAATGATAAATAACACCTAATTTATGTAAGTGTGTGCTTAAAAACCTCGGTAGCATAATTTAAAAAATAAAAAGTGTCCAGCAATTTCTATTATTGTCGTGTTGCATACTACCGGCCTGTTATTTCGTTGCGTACGGAAAAGAGCCCATTGTTGTATTTTTTTTTTTGAATAATGAACCAATTTCCGAGCAAGTGGGAGAAAATGTCTTTTATGGCATTAAATATACCAACGCAAAACTAAGACGGTACTTTAAGGATTAAATTCTGAATACTCTTACATAATTCTCGTTCCATTGAGTAGGTATGTATGCGATAAGCTAAACTTTACCCGAGTGTATGAAATGAAACATTTCATATAGGTTTCTACTTATTTAATATTTACAAAGTACGGATATGAGATTACGATGTAACCTTCCCAAAAAACGGGTAGGTACCTATGCGAGGGAGTAACACTGCCTCGAAATGAGAGTAAATGGTATTTGGTAGTCGTAGTCTGTTTTTCTATACTTGTCTTATTTAGAAAACAATCTTGGTAGGTCTCTTTACTGTTGATTTTTAGGGTTTCGTACCCAAAGGGTGCTAACGGCACCCTATTACTCTCGCTACGCTGTCCGTCCGTCCGTCCGTCCGTCCGTCCGTCTGTCTGTCACAGGGCTGTATCTTTGTAACGGTAATAGATAACCAGTTGAAATTTTCACAAAATATGTGTTGCTGTGAGGTGTATCACGACAAATACTAAAAACAAAAAAAAGTCTAAAACCAAAGGGGGTCCCCATATAAGAAACCTCAAAAAACATGCATTTTTTCAAGGTTTTTTTTCCTGCTCTATCTTCAAAACAGTAATATTTACCAGCGTCAAACTTGGTAAGATTATAGTGCATATTATGTAGTTTAGTAAAAAATACTAAAAATATGACAAACATAGACATATGTGGTGGTACCTGCGTAAGAAAGACATGCAAAAATTCATATTTCGCGCACTGTACGTTGATGTCTTTTGGTAAACTCTCGTAAATTAAATCAGTTTTTATGGGGTATCAGTTCGTCGAGAGGTACGGAACCCTTACTGCGCGAGTCCGACTCACACTTGGCCGGTTTTTTAATAAGCATTAAGAAAACATTACTCATTCCGCACACGTAAAAAATTGTTTCTTAATATTTAGCATTGTTAATAATTATAATATAATTTAATAATTATTAATGACAAATTGCATTAAAAAGACAAACCAAGAATGTTTACTAAATAAGTCAAGTATATAAAAATGGACTGTACATAAAATGTTTTTAAATCCTGTTTTCTGCGCAAGTTTACGAGAAAGTTGTTTAAAAAATACTATGAGACTGACTTAGAAACTGGATTTGCAGAGAGCACATAATCTCACCTTGATATCATCAAATAAGAACCAGTCTATGGATATAGCAGAAGCACCGATCTGCTCCGATGCGCGTTGGCCGTCGGTAGTCGGCCCAGAGTATAAATTACTGAATTTGCTGCCTCAACTAGCTTCCGTCATGTACATACATCGGCGCCAATAAGCGACGGCGAATCAGCGCCATATGAAAGGTAAATAAATAAATATTTTTGGGATATTTTTACACTAGTCTCATTTTTACTCTAGTCCCAAACTAGGCAGAGCTTGTGCTATGTGTACTAGACAATGGATATAATACACTATATACACTTATATACTTTACACTTTGCTTTACTTTTTACTTTTTATTTAAGAGTGGAATTCCTTGCCGGCGTCAGTGTTTCCCGAGAAATATAATCTGGTGGTCTTCAAGACTCGAGTGAATAGGTTTTTGCTGGGCAAGCGTGTACCATCGTCGACCGTACCATCGCTTAACATCAGGTGAGGTGGCGGTCAAACGCAAGCCCGATAAGAATTAAAAAAAAAATACTTGTTTTTACTTTATGTACTTATGTTTTCTTTCGTGTATATTACAAAACAGTCCGTTTAATCAAGAGCATAGTTACTAAATAGTTTATTACAGCGATACGCAGCTGCTTTCAAGGTCTCCTAATTAGTGGACACCGATCGAACACTGATTAGATATGTACTATGTAGTATTGGGAATTACTACGGTCCGTATTACAGAACGTTTCTCAAGCACTTACAGTTTGATCTTCAATCATCACACGAATATAATCTGCCTCCCTAGCAAAGTTAACAATCTATAATCGTCAACGCTATAGGAAACAATCAATAAAATCGAATAAGTCATTCGTTGAGATATGCCATTCCTACACATTTTGATTGTTTTCTATTAGCGTTGATGATTGTAGATTGTCAACTTGGCTAGGGGGGCTGAAATAGGAAAGAAATCTCTACTCAATCGTGGTCTCGACCACACTTGAGTGATTACAGATCAAATTTCTGCTCAAATACCGAAACAGGTGACAGTATAAAATAAATCTAAACTCAGCTGAACTGTGATCAATAAATTTTGACAAGGTTTTTTTTTCTTTTTCTTTTGGCAGGCTTTGTAAAGGCCAGTCTTCTGGTCACGTGAAGTGTCGACTAACCGTCTAGAAATATTTCTAAACAAAAGGTGGGCACTCGGACCCCACGACCCGAGGGTTTCTACCCCAAACGGCTCGAAAATATAATTGTTACTAAGTTATTATATTTTCGCCGTTTGAGGTTCTCTGCAGCGGCAGCGGTAGCGCCAGCACAGCTTGCCGAGCTAGGAAGATCAGAGACTTACCCATCTTCCATGGTAACAAAGACATACCATCTGGTCTCTTGCCATCGTCACGTGCCAAGCCGCTTGGTTCTAAAATAGCTGGAACGCCGGCGGTGACAAGAGCACGACGGATAATGTCGTTTATATTGGCGTGCCGTGCTATACGACCTGCACTTCTGCTGCAAGACAAGCCGTGGTGTCCGAGGCAGTCGACAGCTTCACCACAGTGGCAGCGATGCGGAGCACAGCAGGGAGCACCTAAACGAAGGCATGCAGCGAGTCTGAAGGTGGTGTCGTCCAGCATTGTGCCTATGTTGGACGACGGAAGCGCCTGAAGCCATAGGCCCGACTCCCATTCGCCCACAGCCAGCAGGCGAGCACGCTCGGTGGTTTAAATTAGTTAGAATTGATTAAAGTCACATTGTGAAACATTATACTGATATGTTTACATCAATCTCATCCAAAAGGAAGCGTCTTTGTACATTTACAATGACGCTTCCTTTCCTTTCGTCGTGATATATGTCTATGTCCTCGTGTCTTTATAAACGTGATATAGGTAAGAAGTTCTAACAAAGTTGTTGCGTATGAGGTTGAGTCCGTCACTCTCAGAGTTTATACGCAGGAGGTCTACTCGCGTTTGACGATATTCGATTAATCGTACCATTCATCGCACAATTTGCTACTCCAGTCGACTATCGTTCCTTGATCGCATACGATGATCGTATTTTGACGTTTGTTTCTCTGATCTCCGGTCAATTTCATACGACTATGAACCGTAGCACAGATTACATATTAGTTACACCGTAGTCGATCTTTATTGTGCCTTTCTTTATTGCGTAGGTAGCAATCGGAACGAAGGTTCAAAACTATTACAAACAAAAAAGATAATTACAAAGACGTAGGGACTTCAGTTGAAATATTGCGATGAACTTATACTAGCACACAATTAATAAGGGATATTTTATAATGCTTCGTTCTAGTTTTGTTTTTAACGTGTTGTGTGTTTTATATTGGAGCATAAACAGCCACCACAGTTTCCTTAAAACAACAGAGACATATACTTGTCCACGTAAATTACATCCACCTATCAACTACATCCAACCCAGCGTGAAGCTTCCTGTAGGAAAGATCTCCCCTGGCCTAGATGGAAGGCCCTTAACCGACTGCGGACCCAGGTAGGCAGATGCAGGCAGGCAGGCTGTTATGGCTTTATAGACCAGACGGCTTCAGCCTGTAGCCTCAATTGATACCACTGTTGTTATTGTCCTTTATAAGTTGTGTTTGCAAATTGAGTGACCTCAACAATGCCACAGAAATTGCACGAGATATGGCTTTCTGGGCCAGTAGTCAGCCAGTATCTGATAGCTAAGCCGCTATTATTGTACTATCGACACGAAAAAGAAGAATTGGTAAAAATATTGTGACCACGTAAATTAAATATCGTAAATTATTACAATGGCAGCGGCTATGGCAGCGGGTGCGGTAGCAGCAGTGGTAGCAGTAGCGTCAGCAGCAGCGGTACCAGAAGCAGTTGTGGTCGCGGCAGTAGCAGCGGTAGCAACGGCGGTAAAGGCAGTGGTAGCGGCACCGGTAGCGGCAGTGGTAATGGCAACCGAGCGGCAAGTTAGAACACATACATTTCAATTAGAGAGTGGTCTTGACGTCAGTGGTAGCGGCAGTGATCAGGAGTGACGAATGACAGACCTGACGGTGGTGCGCGCTTTCATAGTGCAGATAAACAAGATTCGTTTTAGGGGTTTTAAGGGTTAAGTACTCATCATTATGAACAACTTTTACTATGATAACAAATCTGAAAACGCAAAAACAAAAACAGCTGTCCCCTACATTTGTGTTTACATACATCGACGGAAAAGTTATTTTTTTTGTGATTTCACGTTAGGTCCCATAGTGAAAATTATTTATAATTCATCATTATGAATAACTTTCACTTTCTCAGGTATAAACTAAAAAAAAATGTTGTAGAAGTTAGTTGTCTGAGCCTCTTAAGAGCTTGAGTAAAAGTTAAGTTCATAAGTAAATTTCTCGCAGATCTGCTGGAAGAGATTTTTCAAAATAAATAAATTTTCTGTAACTTTCTGTGTGCATCGCCACGGCAAGTAGTATGAGTTATTCTGGTATAGCCGTTGCTGCCGTGAAAGTGGAAGTATAAGGAAACTTGTGATCTACTTCCCACATATCGACTCATTTTTAAGCTATAATTATCATCATAATCATTTCAGCCGAAAGACGTCCGTTGCTGGACACAGGCCTCTTCCAAAAGGGGAGAATATGCCATAATCGTCACGCTTGACAGGCGGGTTGGCAATCGCAGTTGGTTGAATAAATAGTCGGAGAACGCTGCTGCCCATCCTCTGGTGAAACCCTTAGTCGCCTTTTACGACACCCACGAGAAGAGATGGAGTGGTGCTATTCTTTGTGTCCGGCACCACACGGAACAGAGCTATCAATGACAGTTAATTAGCAGAAATACCTATGTAATTAACTCACAACACTCAACCTGAGTGCTAATTATAGAGCATTATTTTTATAATAATCAACTCACAAAGAAACATAATGAGACTGTCTGTTTATATTTATTCTTTTTGTGGCTAAGTAAGCCTTTGTTGTCTGCAATACATTTTCGAAGCGAAAAAGTAATGAGCTAGCTTGCAACGCCGCCTTACCTAAACCACTCTGTTGTAATAAATTAATTAAGTAAGATGAGTTATAATAATATAACGCTCTCGTTTTTTTATGGAATTTGGTGGCAAAACGATCAAGATCCTGATTTTAAGCGGTTACCTTTGCCCATAGGTCATAACAACTGCAATACAACCTAATAGGCTGTTTTCTAAATGTTATTTGCAAGTCGTTTAGCCAAACTGAGACATGAAGTTGTAAGTAAAGTCTCACAACAATCACATGTTTGTAATTTCAGCGGCACCCGTGACCATTCGCACCGACACATAGCTAAAATAGGAAAAATGGTTTCAGCCAAAATGTAATTTCATAATGAAATATGAGATACAACTTTTGAAGAATAAAGACGTAAATATAACAGTACTCTGACATCTCAACTTCAATAGTTTTCTGAAAATAACAATCTTGAAACAAAAGTATCTTCGACATTTTACATGAGATGTTTCTTTTCATACTTTTAGAAATACTTAAGTCATTATTTTCAAGTATAAGCAAATTGCTGCGAACGAAACAAAGATAGAAAACGTGCACTTAAATAAATTAATTTCTCTTCGCCGAGTGCTCTTTGTTCCACAACTTGATTTATTTATTTATTTTAACTTTACAGCTGACAGTAAGTAATCAGAGAATTATTTAAGACATTACGCCAATTACGTAGTACACTAAATCATAATCTAATGCAAAGCAGAGAGCCTTGTTTGCCATTGATGTACACACGGCTACACATCAAGCTGTACATTTCCAGTAAAAGTTGGCCTCGCATTGTATAGGCTTTCCTTTCAATGCGAGATCAGCTTATACTGGAAATGTACAGCTTGATGTGTAGTCGTGCGTACATACCTAATAAAAAAAAAAAATTGAATGTGTGTCTTTTTTAGGTGGGAAAATCCTTAAGGAAGCACTCCACTGGGGTGACGGAGCCAGTGTCGGACTTTTACCACCTAAAACCAACACCTTTGGCCGGGGGCGTGGGATACGATCTGCAATATCTATCCACCCCCGACAGGTCCCGGCTCGCCACTAGTAGGCGAGTCCCTTCTCCTCGTGCAGCCTAGGTTCGGCCGCACCCTCCTTCCGAATGGCACGCGCGGATCACAACGCGCCACCGTCACGGGCGGGTGTATGTTTGTTTCTATATCTGAGTGTGTGTTTAATTTAAAATTGGTACATATTTGTTGCTATTTTTATGGTGTCAAGTGTCAAATAAAGCTTATAATATATCCCAATAAGACGAAAAAGCACTCAAAATGCTCCCTTACCTACTTAAACGATAAAAACAAAATTCTAGCACGATAACTGAAGGTACCACGATGTCGTCTCCGTCAGACCATCAGACACTCAATAATTTATAACAAACAAATGACCAGTCAACCCCGGTCAGCAAATAGTACACACGGCTACACATCAAGCTGTACATATCCAGTATAAGCTGATCTCGCATTGGTTTTCCTTAAAACGCGAGGTCAGCCTTTACTGGTTTTGTACAGCTTGATGTGTAGCCGTGTGTACCTGCCTGGCCAATGAATAATTTAAAGTAGTGCGGCCATTGTAAGTTACGTGATTTCATTCCATATTTGAATTGTAAGTGAACTTTTCCACGGGTTTAACACAGACATAGTAAAAAATATAGACGAAGTGCTGCGAACAATCTAGTGAAGCCAAAACAAATTTTGCTCCTTCGTGTACAACCAGCGCTCACGCACACATATCCACCTCAAACCATGCTCACCCCTCTCAGTACACATGTCGCGGCATGCTCCAGTAAGCATCGCAAAAGCAAATATCCTTCAGGTGCACGGTGTGTGCGTGAGCGCTGGTTGTACACGAAGGAGCAAAATTTGTTTTGGCTTAAGCAGCATTTCTAACAGCGCTTTTTTTGGCTTAATTTATTTTGTACTTATTGCTAGAAACACGTTGGGCGTATTTATGTCTTAGTAGCAGTACGCCGGCGTCACGCGTTCCGGTATACAAAGACCGTTAAGTAGGTAACATTTCTATGACCTTATAATTTAGATTTCTACGTCCAAACCAACCAGTACTGGATTTAATGTTAGTTATGTTTGCATAAATTGTTTGGTTAAAATGTGGTAATTTAATGTTGTTAAATTTAGTGTTGTTATTTAGGATCTTCAACGTTCCTGTTACATGAAGCTTTGCATGTGATCAGCACTAACCTAATAAGTGTGTAATACTTGCAATGGCTTTAATTTCAGTAACAATTTAATCCTAACCTACTATTTTAACATACCATCTTTTCGGTACATATTACCGTCTTTTCAAAATTGAGCTATGGATACCTACCTACATAATATGACGATGTGTACAGGGGGTATGAGACAAAAAAGAAAACTACCGTTCTCTTTTTTGTCTCATACACATCCCTGTACACATCGTAGATAAAACTAACAAAAGTTTTACATTCAGAGTTGTTATCATGCCTTAGTACAATCGCTACATGACGATCATGACATAGGCTGGGTTTCGTCAACACAATCTGATAATTTCAATGAAAATGGGAACAGTACTGATATCTTTACCCAAACCTTTTCACGTAAAAAGGGCGACCATTCTAAAGAATGGGATGAAAAGCTTTTGTATTTGAGTCTAGATTTGTGTAGTCAAATATTTATTTTATTATTTTATTTTAACGCATTTTACGCATGCGAAGCGAATTCTAAAGATATAAATTGTGGAAAGAAAAAATCGCTCACGAGCAGGATTCGAACCTGCGACTCCTGGCTCAGTACGCCAGTGCTTTAGCCACTAAGCTACCGTGAACACTGCTCATGGTATCGAAATTATCGTCCGTCGTCTTTGGGTGACGTCAGCGATATCTTATTAAGAAACATTGTTCCTTAACCGACTCGACTAACTTTACAGTTAAATCAAAGTCGTATAGAATCAGGTTCGAATCCTGCTCGTGAGCGATTTTTTCTTTCCACAATTTATATCTTTAGTCAAATATTTGTTTGCTCGAAATATTTTTATAAGGAGCTAAAGTGAGTTAGATAAACGAATAAAACACATTCCGTACATGAAATCGCATATAAGTACAAAAAGTACGTCCTATTTTTTGATTGAGTATTCTCAAATTTAAAAACCGCAGCAGCAGGGTCGGTTTCTCAATCGTCTGATAACTTTTAACTGAGGAGTTTGGCGAAACGAGCTAAAGCCACCTAAACCTAAACCTTTGCCCATAACAGCTAAATAGTACCGCAAGTCGGTTCGCCAAACTGAGACATAAAGATGGAAAGTCTCATGTGATTGTAATTTCACCGGCACCCGTAGGTACCCTTCACACTGAAACACAGCAATGCAATGCAAGCATCACTCTTTGGCGGCAGAAGTAGGTGCAGTGGTAGTACTTCTCCGGACGAGCTCTTTCACAAAGGAGCTCTCACAGAAATAGATAGAACGGTTGTTATCACAATTTTACTTGCGATTCATGCGTGGCAACTTTTGAGCAAACTACGCCTCCCATAGTGACGTCATCTATACATATAATAAAATCGTAACGAAGAAAAAACTGTACATTGTTTTTTTTTTGAAATATTTGTTGCTAAGCATTCTAGGAACGATACTGAAGAAAAAACTTTTTTTTTTAGAATTTTTGTCGTTTGTCTGTATGTCTGTCTAGGCATCACGCCAATACTGTTGGATAGAATTGGTTGAAACTTGGTAAAAATGTTAATTAAAGACCTGGTCAGATTTTAGGCTACAAATCATCACGCTTTTCTGCATAAAAAGGGACTAGCAGAACAATTAAAAGCGAATATTATGAATTTTTAAAATTTTGTAGATAAATTATCAGTTATAAGTAATAACTAGAATCATTTTAGAAACATAAAACATCACGCTATATCTAAGGGAGCTAAACGACAGATTTTATCAATGACAAGGCTCATTTCATTGCTATCCGTAGATGATTACTTAGCCTGGTGATATGGCGCGTGGATCGCGATTGTTTTGTTCTAAGATCGAATCTCAGCCTCAATCTTACTTTATGGATTTTTTTTTTGCATTTTATTCATTTAAAAACAATTTCAACATTAAATGTTCTGTCTGCTGTCGGTAGTTAATATTTTAATTAATATATTGTTATTATTATTCCATTTACTTATTGTATACATTTATTAATTACATTTTTAAATATTTTTTAAACAAAAAAAAACAAAAAGTTTATTATTATTGTTGTTATTATTATTTATCATGAGACGGGTGCAAAAAATAAGTCGTAGCTTGGCCATTCTATCTATTTCTGTGGGAGCTCTACTACTAATACCAGCCTTAAGCCAAGTAATCTTTTGAGGCGGATGGAGTCCCTAACGGGATTCTCCGCCACCCGCCCGGTTAAGCAGATAGGGCGCCTATCTTGGGTGCCATATGCAAGAGACCAATCGATTTAAAAAAAAAAAACAATTTTTTTGAGGGACATTATACTTTGTGACACTCCTAATAACACAAAAATTCGCTGGCGTTAGTAAAATTATTGTTATGAAAACAACAGACGAACAGTCAAATATCATTTATCTTTTTAATAAATTTCAATTCAAAGAAAGACATAATGGCGGATGTACACGAAATCACTAAGTATCACTTAATGATACATTGGTGATACGAGTATGCACACTAGGTCACTCAATTATACATCACTGAGATAAAATCAAGAAGAATTTTATTAATCACTGAATTATGTTTAACTCAAGTGATAATCATTTAGTGGTCAGCCTGTATTTACACTGTATCACTTAATGATGTATCATTCAAGTAGTGCCATAAATCTTATTCTAAACATTCATCTTGCACCCATTTCTGACGTTTCCCAAAAAAAAGAATAATAAAGCATAAGCATAAGTGACTCGACAATATAGTTTCTCTCTGCAAAGAAATCCGTGAATGTAATGGAATAGCTGAAGAAACGAGTCGCAACGTTCTTAAAATGATAATCTTAGAAAAAGTGTTTTCTTTTTTGAGAATGTTTTCGTTACTCTTTTCAAAGATGCGCTTCAAATTGAAAGACATGAGCTTGACTTAAATGAAGTTTTTTTCAAAGTATCTATTGTCACCAGCCAATAAAGGCCAAGCACACACTATACTTTTAGCATCGGTGATCGGTGATTTTGCGACTGAATTGTTACTGTATCGCGCTTTGGAGACTTGCTACTTTCGATTGCTGTATTAAAATCGCGCATTTTAGCGACTTTGCCGATGCTACATCGCGTGTTGATAACTAAATTGCGGTATCAAAATCGCGCATTTCTGCGACTGCAACTATATTCCGCAGATGCTAAAGCCTCACTAGGTTGCTGGGACTGGCATCTGAATGCGTGTGGAGTGTTAGCAAAGAGAATATAATCTTCAATCGCTGCATCGAGCGTTCAAAACGAGACTTCAACGCCGCTACTGGAGTTTGTATAGGTATGTGCGGCTTGAAGCGTTCGGACGCGGAATCACAAGTCTCGCAAGTCTGCGTTGGCCCTTAGTTTAAAAACAATAAATAATTTAAAAAAAATCTACTGCTTACACAAACATAAACCTTATCTAAGCATAAAATATTTTATTACAACCATTATTTTGAGATAAAAATAAAAATATTATCAACCTACCTGTTCGAGGGTTTTATTCAAACAGTAAAAATAAGAATGTTTTTCAGATTTTCAACAATGCTAACAGCTACTTTAGAATTCACAATAAAAGGTACTACACAATGAAAATGGTAATAACATAACTTCTTAAGAAATTTCAAATTATTTATTGTATTCATGGTACTATGTAGATAAGAAGGGTCATAAAATTTAAAATCTTATCATTTTTTTTTTATTTCTTTTATTTGCTTTTCAGACAAAGTTTTGCATAACACATTCTGTTTAGAGTATTTAATAATAAGTTCCAACAGTAAATAGGTCTATATTGTCAGGATTTAAGACCAAAATCAATAATAAAATTATAGGTAACCAATCTAATAAATTAAAAATATTTAGCGTGGAAATGTAGACATAACATATTATGTAGATTTTTTATTTCAGACGTTAGACGATTTATAGAAATATCTTAAAACGGGAAACGGCCAAAGTTGGAATCCAGTCTTCTATGTTGGGGCCACATTTATGTCATGACTGCGAGTGCGTGCGGGGCGCGGGCGAGGAATCTTAAATCGGCGGGGGGTGGTGAGTGACCTTTCTGTACGTTAGTACTATTAGATATTGTGTGCTTATGTGTAACTCTCATTATCGCAATAATTATGTCTTTAAAAATACTATGTAAGTCAACAAGGTCTGCGTCGATCCTGCGATCAGCTGACTTTTTAACCGACTTCAAAAAAAGGAGGAGGTTATTAATTAAATGATTAGGTTAGATTTTTTTATTTTTTTTAATAAGTATATCGATACCCATTACGTTTGTGAAGTTTCGTCAACCAATTTGATTTAACCTTATATTTGACTCCAGAACATGGTCTGTCTGTGTCTAATTTCATCTAAATCGGTCTAGTACTTCTTGTGTGATGCTCGAATAAAAAAACAATCAAAAAGACAATTATAGTTTTATAATCATCAACTCAGCCTTCCGCAGTCCACTGCTGGACATAGGCCTGTCCCAAATTGCGCCACAACACTCGGTCCTCTGTCTTCCGCATCCAGTCTCCCCCAGCCACGTTCTTCAGGTCGTCGGTCCATTTATAATATATATTCATTACATAATTATAATAGTTAAGATGAAAGAAACACCCAGATAATTATGTACAATCGCAAATTCAGCGTATGAAAAGGAACTATGGTATTTATTTATTTATTTAACTGATTTGTTTTTTTTATCGGCAACGGAATTCTTGAAAATGGATGCTCCCTTTTCCCATGAATGTAAATAATACCTTTGGTTTTTCATACCCTACTTTCATACGCAAATATCGGTTACATACAAACTTTTTATTTCAGTTCGTTAAACAGTGTTTGCTTTGTCAATTTTTGCAGGCGTTTTTTTAAGGAATTTCTTTGTAGGTCGTGTTTATGGTTGTTTTTTACTTTTTTTGAACAGGAATGTAAGTGTGCCTATAAACAATGTTTCATTTTCGTTCTCGATGTGAGAGGCTTTTTGGTGTAGTCCGAGTAGTTAAAATAAAAAAAAAGCACAATGTAATATTTTGTATCATGAATACCTACTACCTACAAACATAGTCGCAAAAAATACTACAATTATAAATAAAATTAAGATATACCAAAGAGTTACTGAAGTAGTGACGTTCTTCGTTTAAAAATATTTTAACAGAATTAAACACTATCTAAAACCCCAAAAAGATTTTCCCGTACCGGGAATCGAACCCGAGCCTCCTGGGTGAAAGCCAGGTATCCTAGCCACTAGACCATACGGGATATGAATGAGAATGGCGAAATAGTGGTAAATATTCCAATATAATAATAATGATGACTAATAAGACGTATGACTATGTTAATAGTGTTAATTATTATTAGAAAACTACTCGTGAATAACGTGTATGGAAAAACAATACAAAACGGTTCAAGAAGTTGAATATTATTCCAAAACCGGTTTTATTTCCGAGCTGTTACAATGTGTATGCAATACTTTTTCATTCACTTCCTTTTTATTAGGGTTCCGTACCCAAAGGGTGCCAAACAGGACCCTATTATCATCGCTACGCTGTCCGTCAGTCCATCCATCCGTCTGTCTGTCACAGGGCTGTCTCTTTTGAACGGTAATAGGTAGCCAGTTGAAATTTTCTCGGAATATGTATTGTTATGACGTCTATTGCGACGCATACTAAAAGCAAAAAAATAATGGGGTATAAACCAAAAATAGAGCAAACATAGACTTATGTGGTGGTACCTGCATAAGAAAGAGATGAAAAAAATTCATATATAACCTTTTTTTTTTCTCATACTCGGAAAGTTGTGTTTGTTTGATCTGAGTGGCAGGTGGAAAACGCTGCTTCCCTCCCTAGGTGGAAAATTATTTTAAAAATAGATCTAAACTAGCTTAGGTAGTCGGCTACGATTTTTTTTACATTATTTAGAAAAATATCGATTTAAATAAAATAAAAAATGCTGTGGTCTTGTGAGTATACACCCAGTGTGAATTAAAAAAAATACCTGATGGACGACCCGCCGCGGCGCAGTGTGTTCTATTAGGTGGTATGTCAAATCTGTGGTTCCATATTTAAAATTTAAAAAAGACTATATAATTTGGTGAGATACTAACTCTATCTGTACCGAAATTCAAAATCTCGGTTTTATAGACTGATATTTGATTAAAAATGAGTTCAAGCGATTCTGATATGTTGACCCTAGATTCGGACAAAGACGAGGCAAATACAGTAATCGAAAATCTTTTGCCAGAAATTTCATGCAATGATTTTATGAAGTGACGAACAGACAAGAAAATTGGTACGTATTTTAGAAAAAACTAGTATTTTTAACTTTCCTTACATTCGAAATGAAAAGTAGAGTGTTTAACACGGGAAAAAGTCATCAATTCCTACACGGACTACAGCCGCCCTCGCTGCGCTCGGTAGTCTAAATACCTTGTGTGGGAATTTATTCCTTTCGACCCTTGTATAACAACTTTTGTCACGTCATTCCGCAATGCAACACATAGCTGGCACTAGAGTTGCCGAATTATCGATAGTTAACATTGATAATCAGTTACATTATCGATTGTCCTATCGATAGTATTGTACATTAATAGCTATAGTGCTATCGATAGTATCGAAGCGATCAATACTATCGACAGTTTAGTATGTACTATCGATAGTGGCCTGTACTTTGTTAGTATCAATACTATCGAAACTGTCGATAGTTTGTATGCAATACTCGATGATATCGATAGTACAGCAGTCACTATCGGTGGTCAATACTATCGATAGCATTGTTATATGTCGATAGTATTGGCACGTAGCGATACTATCGATTGTATCCATACTATCGATAGCCTATGGATACTATTAATTTTGCGTGGGCTATTCAAATTTAAATGTTTTTTATTTTTAATAAACCTATTTACAGGCACTTTTGAAACGATAGGCTCTAGTTATTGACAGTTTGTTACTATCGATAGGCTATTGATAGACTATCTGTAGTCGACCTTTGATCGGCAACACTAGCTTGCACTATTCCCGAGACAGCTCGTGGATCATAATAGCCCTCGTGGATACTATCAATAGATTCCTTATGCCTACAGTTGCTTTGTGCTGTTACTTAGATATTATTATGTACAGTGCTTGTATAGGTCCATGTATTGAAGATTATATCAGTAGTGTGTATTGAAGATTATATCAAGGCTTACGAATGGGCGAGTCGATTGTTTGGTCGTCCGTAATTAGTAAAGTGTAGAATGTCAGAGTTGATTTACACTAGTTTACAGTGCATCTGTTGCCGGGAAAATTATTGCTGTTGCTGACTACATATACGGTACACTAAGTTCAAACACATGCTTACAATTTTTTGATCAGATCTGGTTTTTGAGTTTTAGATACCATAGAGTGTTTTATTCAAAACAGAAAAAACACATGTATTTAATAAGAAACGGTTATTAAAAATACACACATGCATATTCTCTACATTTGTAGTAAAAATTACTTGGATTGTTTAAACAACTTCTCCTAGGTGTATTCATGACGCAAAAAATTCAGATATTAATTTTAACAACGTGAAACACGCACGTTATCAACGGAAAATAAATAAAAAATAAAGTAATTTGAGCTGCACAAAAATTTCCGGCGGTAGCCTTAGAAATTTTTGTGCAGCTCAAATTACTTTTTTGAAAATAATATTATTATGTCATAACGAAACTGTATCAACCATAAAATTCGCGGCAACAGCACAGACATAGTAAATAATGTAGACGAAGTGCTGCGAACAATCATAGTGAAGCCAAAAAAAACTATGCTCCTTCGTGTACAGTCAATGCTCACGCACACACCATGCCAATGAAGGATATTTGCTTTCGCGATGCATACTGGCCGATGCCGCGACATGTGTTCTGTGAGGGGTGAGCAGTGAGCATGATTTGAGGTGCATATGGCTGCGTGAGCGCCGGTTGTACACGAAGGAGCATAGTTTTTTTTGGCTTCTTTAGATTGTTCGCAGCACTTCGTCTATATTTTTTACTGTCTGTGAGCAACAGACAAAAGTGTAAATTTTGTAAACTAGTGCTATCTATCACAGATAATAATAATGTGAAAGTAAGTTTTTGAGAGCTTATTATCGAAATCCAAGGTTGGTGTCAATCCTAGCTAATGTAAATATTAATAATTATTTTTTGTACGAGATGTTTCGATTGTGTTCTCTTCCAATTACATATTACGCATTATTATTACATCCTCATGATGGTAAAACCATTTAGTGATTACTGTTCATGTCTCTTAAAATCACGAAGTCTTGCCTTGACACAAGAAAAATGTTTGCGGATGGTTCACTTTTTTTCTTAATTTTTATAATATTCTGATACCGATAGCGTTTTTAATTTAATTTAATTTTGCTGGGTGGATTCAAGTCCTTGAGAGATAATATAAAACCTTCGTTCAAGATATTACAATTAATGTAACAGTAATTCGTTTATAACAAGTGGCGAAGGTTGGTTGCCCTACCCCCTTGACACAGAAACAAATGCTCGGTGGACTGTTCCGCTTTGCTTATAGTATTCTGATGTCATTCGATAATTTATTTTTAAATAATTATCGTGAGTTAAAATAATTGTCCACCCGATGGAATAACGTGTGTGAAACCCTTTAATTAAACATAACATAACATAACATCACGCCTGTATTTCCCCGAAGGGGTAGGCAGAGGTGTAATAGTACACCTACATTTCGCCAGTTATGTTATAGTCCCATGTAATAGGGGGCGAGCCTATTGCCATTGACCGGGCACAAATCCAGAATCCGGATGCTACTGAGAATCTCCTAATGAAAAAACCCAATAACACTTTGCCCGACCCGGGAATCGAACCCAGGACCCCATGCTAAGCAGTCACGCTTGCAACCACTAGACCAACGAGGCAGTTAAATCCCTTAAATTAAATAATTAAAAATGTAACGTTTCAAAATCTTCACCTGTTTTAAGGAACATATAGAAATTCTAAAATTATGTTTTTTGGTGATTTTAAAAATAAATTAATAGTTTCTCAGATAATTTGGTGGAAAACTTGGGGTTTTGGTGAAATAAAAACTATGTTGTATAAACCAGCTTACCATTTTGTAAAGTGTAGAAATCTTTTATTTGGATAAATATTACTTAGTTTCATCTCCTATCTTTAAGTTAAACATATAATCAAAAAAATGGTACATTATTACTATAAATGCGAAAGTTTGTGAGTGTGTCTGTTTGTTACTTTTTCACGCTGTAACGGCTGAACAGATTTGGATGAAATTTTGTACACAGATAGAAAATAACCCAGATTAACCTATAGGCTAAATTTTATCCTAGGATGCGCACGCAATAGTTCCCAAGGGATGCGCGATTAGTCTTTCTATCATAAGCCGAGAATTGTCGCGGGCCGAGACTAGACTCTGCCCGCGGCAATTCTCGGCTTAAGGCTTTCAAGTTATAATTTTCACTATCTTGGAATCAATAATTGAAAGTCAAAGTGGGCTGCCATTTCTACTTGCAAACAAACCGTACTGAATCATAATTATTGTAACTTGGAATCACCTTGTTACTCTTCATGGAACTTTTCCTGCCAGGCCTTTTACCAAATTTGGCTTGTCTCTAGTCCAGGTGTCGCCCGTAACTTTAACGATGTCATCAACTCAACGCGATATCAACGGTACCTATACTTTTTCTTGCAACATAACATCGACATAAAACAACCTTTAAAAAGGTACTAAAGTCACACCCTAACATAACGAGTGACTTCAGAATACATTCCAAGCATGAATATGGCCCTTCACAGTCCCCATCTTGGCAGCCGGCCAAGAGAAATGTAGGCTGTAAAGAGTCACTTTACATTGTTAACATTTACCGGATTTCATTGTGCCAAGGTCACAAGGGTTAGCGTTTTGTAAGTGACACACTTCTAGTGTTTGGCCTTGAAGATAAGTTTAGATGTCAGTAGTTTAAATACTTATAAATAATACGATTTTTAATAAAAGAATCACATGAGACTTTCCATCTTCATGGCTAAGTTTGGCGAATCGACTTGCGGTACCATTTAGGCAACCGTCAAGGTGATATAGAAGTTGTTATGGGCAAAGGTGGGCCTTTAGCTCGCTCCGACATCCTTTAATTTAAAAAAAGAGATTTTATATGACAGATTACCGAATAAGTTTCTAGTCCCAGAAAATATAGTCTCTAGAAATGTGGTATTGGATGAATGTTAGGAATACCTTGGACGGCTAAAAGAACCAACCAGTCTATTCTTGACTAACTGTCTATCAAAACGAGAATTCTTAAGTGAATTTGTCGCAGTAATTAACCTAAATTATTCTCATATAATTCTTTCCAAATCATTTAACAAATCATTGTACCATTTATTATTTGAAAAGAGTATATCCATGGTTAGTAGTTTCTTGCCGGCTCTTCTCCATAGGACCAACTTTTTGGAACTGTGCAACTGTATTTCATAATAATTAACGTTTTGAAAGTGCATGTAAATGCTTATACGTAATAAAAACTTTGACTTTGAGACTATCGATAACTTGTTTTCAGCGAATACTCGGCTACTTTGGACACAGCGCGAAGAGAGCCAGACAACCTCAAGAAGCGTGTTATAGTCGGGAAGGGAGAGGAAAAGCGACCACGCGGACGATCACTTGGCCGCTGGTTAGACCAGGTAAAAGCTCTGACTGGTCTGCCGGGCAATGAAGCAATGAGGCACACCGAGAACCGAGATGTGTGGAGAAGCATAGTATCGGCTTTTCAGAACGGACACGACCCTCAGTAATGATGAACACGAAGAAGAAAAAGAGACTGAAAAGTACTAAAGTAAAAAAATTAGACGAGTAAATAGAATATGTTTTATTGTACAGCATGAAAACAGCAGAAAACAGGAACAACTTATAAATTTTGGGTAGGTATGTACCTACATTGGCGGATTTGGCGGTCTTATCGCTAAAAGCTGGAATTATGATGTTCATTGTGTTTTTTACACAATATTTTTGCAAACTGATAAACTTAACAATATTTATTTTAAAACGGATTTTCAGCAATAATTTTTCATAAGAAATTCTAATGAAAATGAATCATATTGTGGTTAAAAACTTATTGATAAACTGGATAATCATAATTGCTTATACCCATCCATTTCATAATTATGTAAATTTTTAACGTTATGCTGCAAAATCGATCTGTAAGCTAGATAGACTTATAAATGCCTGACATCCCAACCAAAACATACAAGCTTTGTATAAAATAATGAACTCTATTTCTAAGGTTTAGGGACTTTATTTGTCTGCCCATCAAAAAGCTAATTCAGACAAGAGTCAAATTACTCTTACGTATTAAAATAATAAAACTCACGAGCTGGTTGTATGTTTTTCATCAAGAAATAAATTGAATTTGTTCCTTTGACGAAGGGGAATGTGAAGGGAAAATAATTTGGTTAAATAAAAACGGGTTTTGTCTGTTACTTTTCAAACTTCGTAATTTGATTGTTTTATTTCTGCAGTTAATTATAATAATTTCTCCATCTGGTCATTGGTGACTTGGCAAATTTCATGGTCTTAAAATGTTTATCTATAACATGTACGGCAGCCAATGCGTTGATCGATGGGGGCATCGTCAGAGATAAACAGATTGCAAATAAATTTTGGAGCAAATGATTTGTCTAATATCCTATTTATTCTACTAATATTATAAATGCGAAAGTATGGATGTTTATTTCTGTTTGCAAGCTTTCTGTCCTAGCAGAAAATAAAACTCCTTACTCCTATGACATGCTAGTTTTATGAATGGAATCAGTGTTTACAATTATAACCACTATTAGCTGTTGTAAAAGTACAGATTGTTATCGCTTCAAGCATGAAAAAATACATCAGCCAAGTGAGACAATATTAGACATTGCTACGATGTTATTTCTATCAATTTTAATGACAATTAAGATACGTTCTGATGGGCAATGAGGCTCAGAATACGCCATTTTCCTTAAATGTAACAGAGGAGTAATCTTTGATGTGAAAAGGAGCACTCTTGCACTGAAATAAGATTGAGGTAATGGGGTGGAACTGAAGCGAAGAGCGGATAGCTTGACATCACACTGAAAATTATAAGCTATGTAAAAATAATACTATTGGCGGGGTTAGGTATTTATATTCCAACTAGCTGACATCCAGGACTCTCGGGTCTGGTGATAAAAGTATCCTATGTGTTGATTCAGGACATGATCTATATTATGTGTGCCGAATTTCGTCCAAATATGTTCAGCAGGATAAAATCCGTAACGGTTATCCGAATAAGAACCGGAGTGACCGACATAGCTTGTAGGATCAGTAAACTGAAGTAGCAGTGGGCTGGCCATGTCTGTCGAAGGACCGATGGCCGTTGGAGCAGACGAGTCCTTGAGTGGAGATCGCTAATCGGCAAATAAATGCAACGTAGGGCGCCCCCCAGTCAGGTGGCCCAACGACCTAAAGAAGGTAGCTGGGGGTGACTGGACGAGGAAGGCAGAGGATCGAGTGTTGTGGTACTTGTGGCACAATTCGGGAGAAGCCTATGTCCAGCAGTGGACTGCGATAGGCTGAGTTGATGACGTTCAACTATTAATAGATCTATCAAGCACGTAGAAGCAACAATGTGCTGGGTCAGGCAGGACATAATTCGGAAAACACGAACTTTTGCCGAAAAATTAAAAATTTTAACTATACAATTAATTTGTTTTCATTGAGCATCCTCATCATCAGTTTTTAAATTTAATGTAATTATTTTTTTAGAAAGTGTCTAAGACAAAAATGCCTCTGGAGTGATTTTTCTCTAACCATGGTATTCTTTGAATACTGGGATTATTTTTTCCCTGCATAAAGCCTATAAAACGACCTTTACAACAACACTCCATCTATATAATGTTATTTGTTCTACAGTGCAAACCTTAAACACCCCAAAAAGATTTCTATTAGGACCAATGCAATGATCAGAACTATTGGAAAAACAAATAATTTAATTTTTTATTAATCACAAAACAAAATGCTTTTAAAATTAATGTAGGTCCCCCAATAGAAGGTTGAGAAAGTAAATGTATAATAAAAAAAAATCCGCTGAGTTGCAACTCCGACCTTGAACCTTCACGATCCGCAGATTTTTTGAATTTAACCGTAATAATAACCAAATTAATATTTATTTTTTTGGCTTAGATATTACATGGTATACAAACTATCCCAACCGGTGCTCCAAGTTATTCTGAACGAAATACTTTCGGTTTGAACTATACTAAAAACCGGCCAAGTGTGAGTCGGACTCACGCAGTAAGGGTTCCGTACCACCCATCGACCTCATACCCCCATAGAAACTGATTTAATTTAAGAGAGTTTATCAAAAGACATCAACGACGTACGCCAAATGTGATTACATCTCTTTCTTACTTAGGTTCCACCACATATATCTTTTGCCCTGTTTTTAGTATTTGTTACCAAATTACATAGTATGTACTATAATCAGACCAAGTTTGACGCTGGTATGTTTAGCGTATTGAAGATAGAGCAGGAACAAAAACGATGAAGAAAAATAAAAAAAATTCTTGTATGGGGACCCCCCTTTGGTTTTAGACTTTTTTTATTTTTAGTATTTGTCGTAATAGACACCATAGTAACACATACTCTGTGAATTTCAACTAGTTATCTATTACTGTTACAAAGATACAGCCCTGTGACAGACAGACGGACAGCGTAGCGAGAGTAATTAGGTCCCGTTTGGCAGCCTTCGGGTACGGAACCCTAAAAATTAAGTTGTATAATGTAATCGGCCCAAAGTGGTTCTCGCGACTAGCAACCTCTCGCCACTATGTTCTTACCACCGTCTTGCCCGCAGATTTACGAGAGCCCTGTCCTTCCAACAGCTCGAAGGATTTAATTTACTTCCACAAAGAGGTCGTTTTTCTCCGTTGATGTTTTTCTCAACGTTTGTAAGACGACGCGGTGTTATGGTGGTGTCGGTGTTTCATTGTTTGGCTCGTAACAGTGCATTTTGTGATGAAATTAATTTTTGTAATACTTTATTAACATTATGTTGTGTATAAAATGCAGTGAAAATACTTTTATTATAATTTCTGAAGTAAATAAATAACTACAAAGATAATACATACATGAACCTTGATTAGAAAGATGATAGAAATTAAGTATTTAATAAATGCTTTAAGTTGTACCAATGAAACTTCTTACACCAGACCTACTTACTACCGGAGAGTTTGAAAAAGCAGTGTTTTTTTAAGTGCCGACAATAAAAGCACATAATAGTAGTTTATGAAACTGTTGCATAATAGGGGTTATTAAAACACGAGTGTGAGTTTAAAAACCGAGCCGTAGGCGAGGTTTTTAATAGTATCACACGAGTGTTTTAATACCTAATTATGTCAGTTTCATACACTATTTTATCTACACTCATACAATTTTAAATAAAATACCAAAGTCAAAATCTTGGTAACATTGTCGTTGTTTTTCTTGATTTTTCTGGTAAAAGATTGTTCGTCATTTACGTTGCTGCATCCAGAAATTCAGGCGGGGTCATATTCTCCTCAGTTCAGTATCACTGCTGTAGTCAGATATTTTTGCCCAGAATAAAACTTTCGACATACAAAACCATAATAATAACGTAAACAATAACAATAAATTTACAAGTAATGATGACCAAATCCAGTAGGCCGTGGCGCGCGGCCGCGCACGCGCGCTGGTGGTCTACACAGATAATAAAATATAGTCTGGCGAAAACATTATAATCGGAACTAATTTTCCATCCTTGCCAGGATTCCGTCAATCTCTGTTTTATCATACAAAAAATATGCCTGTAAACACTTAAATATAATTAAAAGCAATATGACAATCAAAAGTTCTGCCAAAAACGCGATTTTAAACGATAAAAATTTTCAATGTATGACAAGTGGCGCCACCCTGAATTTTGTGTACTCATTGGTGCCAAACTGTACGACTGCTAAAAAAAAGGTTTGAAAACTCCTTGGTTAGATCGAAGTGGCATTAAAAACTCCTTAGTTGGGCTGAAGTGTGCGGTTATGGAAAAAAAATTAAATTACCGCATTGTTTTGTTCAGCAAACTGTATCGTAATGAAACTTTTTAAATTCATTACAGGTGCATGTGCGTAAAGTATGTCATTATGACATTACTTTCGAGTTCATAATTCGAATTTTACGATACGAGTGTAGATAAACACTTTTATCTATCAGTATGATAAAACAGAGATTGACGGAATCCTGACAAGGATAGAAAATTAGTTCCGATTATAATGTTTTCGCCAGACTATATTTTATTATCTGTGTAGGCGCGCCCCAGCGCGCATGCGCGACCGCGCGCCACGGCCTACTGGATTTGGTCATCGTTACTTGTAAATTTATTGTTATTGTTTACGTTATTATTATGGTTTTGTATGTCGAAAGTTTTATTCTGGGCAAAAATATCTGACTACAGCAGTGATACTGAACTGAGGAGAATATGACCCCGCCTGAATTTCTGGACGCAGCAACGTAAATGACGAATAATCTTTTACCAGAGAAATCAAGAAAAACAACGACAATGTTACCAAGATTTTGACTTTGGTATTTTATTTAAAATTGTATGAGTGTAGATAAAATAGTGTATGAAACTGACATAATTAGGTATTAAAACACTCGTGTGATACTATTAAAAACCTCGCCTACGGCTCGGTTTTTAAACTCACACTCGTGTTTTAATAACCCCTATTATGCAACAGTTTCATAAACTACTATTATGTGCTCTGAAATATCTATTACAGTTTACAATTTCTAGTATACTACCCTGTGAAAGTCCAATTCCAACATAAAGTAGCTAGATTATGTAAATCCCAAACCTCGTCAAAACATGGTTTTATAACGTGAATATATTTGCAGATATTATATTATGCACCAACAAAAACATTGCCCTTCTTGTTGGAATGGAGGTAAAGAATTTGGACCTCAATTTTGTTAAAGTTCACTTGAATTTAATTCATGAATCGTATTGCCTGGTGAATCTACTTTGCTTTTCTATGATAAACCATGATTTACAATTTGATTTTGAATGTTATATAATAATAATAAATTGTTTTCTTCCAGTTGAGGAAATTAAAACCAGTCCATCAAACACCCATATCCATAGCCAAATTCATTTTCGTTCATTTCGCAATAGTTCTGCACCCTCCCGAGACGTGACTACTTATATAGTGCAGCAATGGACTGTCTTCAGTTCGTGCCCCATCCTATCTTAGATTACAGTTGCCAAATGCCGAAATTTTAGCCGGACCTGTGTCCTCTGCCTTCCTAAGGTCCGGACTTGTTCCTGACGGAAAATTAGCCGTTGTTGAAAAAAGACATAATGCCGCGATGAGCCAGAACCGCTTCTTAAAACACAGATTTCCCCGCTATTGATAGAATATCTTCCTTCCATAGCAGGATTTAATTATTAGGAAGATGGATATTGCTTTATCCTAAATATCATAACCTAAATTGTAAAGATAAACCTGATCCACTTCTTGAAATACTGATTTCTCCGCTATTAACAAAATATATTCTTAGTTTAGTACTATTTATTTAGTAGGAAAATGGATATTGCTTTATTCAAAATATAACTCATAAATTGTAAAGTTAAGCTTGATCCGCTTCTAGAAATACTGATTTCTCCGCTATTGTCAGAGTATCTTCATAGCTAAGTAGGATTTAAATAGTATGTACAAATGTGGATATTGTTTTATCCTGCTGCTGAATGTATGATTTCTCCCAGTAACCTAAATTCAAACTCGCTTTCACTTCTACAAATATTTTACATATTTTCCATGCTCTGTCCCTTGTGGGATCCGCAGACAGAAACAAGCGAAGACGGATATGATTTCTGCATATTTTATATTGTGACCTATTTTCATGAAGACGTCTCTAAATCTGAACGTTTGGAGCATCAGTTTAGTTCAACATGGCTACTTTAAAACTGGGGTGTAGCACTTTCGTAGACATATAAATAACTTCTATCAACTTTTCATACTCAAACTTCAAAAATTACTCAAACTTCAACTTAACGATGTGTTTTATAGCCACACTGAGAAGTAGTTTATTGTAATAGGTGTAAAGAAAGAAAGAAAGAAAGAAAAATATTTATTTGACACAACTGAGACACATACAAAAGAAATATACATGAACAAGAAATAGATATAGTGAAGAAGTAACAAAGCGAGGAAAAAAGTCATTGACAGTCATGCGCCATGTGTGTCTCAAAATGTAAGCTTCCGTCGTGACACCTACTGCCAAGGAACTGCTTAATATTGTTTTTTGCTAGGTGCCAGAGTAATTCAAAGATCTAGACTGATAAATTTGTGTAAAGATAGAGACTTGTGAGTGTTTTCTATCAATAATTTTGTAACTAGACATTTGAACTAATTTTTGTCAGTTCGTCCTGCCTGTCATGGCTTACGGTGGCGAGACTTAGACACTGACAGTCGGGCTAGTCCACAAATTCAAAGTCACTCAGCAAGCTATGGAGCGAGCTATGCTCGAAGTTTCGTACGTAAGCAGATGAGTACTTGAGTGGAAACCGCGAATTGGCAAACGCAGCGTAGGGCAGCCTCAGCCAGGTGGACCGATGACCTAATTAAAGTAGCTGGGGGGACTGGATTCGGAAGGCAGAAGACAGAGTATTGTGGTGCAACTTGAGAGAGGCCTATGTCCAACAGTGGACTGCGATACGCTGAGTCGATGAGACATTTTAAAGGAGTTTTCTCTATCGCCTGTTTTTTCATTTCCAGCCCACGCTATATGTCTGAACATGAATACGAATCCTTATGGAGATCCGACCTGATGAATAGAATTACATTAGATAAATAGTGATTGGGTGATTGATTGTGTGATGATAAATTAAGATGTTTAGTATAGAATGGAAATCTTTGTAGACAATACATAAGGCAAGAAATATATTTCTACTAGCTAGCACCCGCGGTTTCACTCTCATGGTGTACCTATGTGTTAATCCAGGACATGGTCCATCTGTGTACCAAAATTAATCTAAATCCGTTTAGCCATTTCGGCGTGATTCAAGGACAGACAGACATCCATACTTTCGTATTTATATAATTTTAATAGGATTTACTGGTAGCAATAAGTACTACTACTGTCTATACTATAGACTCTATAGTATAGACCACCCGTAAAAAAATTGTGTAAGAAAAATCCTTCGTGTAAAAACAGATGCTTCAAATTCAATGAATATTTGAGTCACATTTATTTTAATTATTGGTAAATATACAACTTCAAATTTATTCTGAGCTTTATAAGCTGAATTTGCAGTCAGCATTTCTGGATGTCAGGCATTATTATAACGACGTATTCACGTAAAAGTTTAATGCCAAACAGCAAAGTGATATGTCAGCTTTATTGTTGCAATAAAAAGTAGACAATTTTATTCTTCTTTTAATGGAAACATGGCTTTACAAACGGTTTAAGAAATGACATTTTTAGAGTGCACTATTCCTTAAGTAAAGGTTAAAAAATGTGGATTCGTAACTATGGTGTAAGAAAGATACTTTGTACTTTGCAAGTTTTTCTTTCATTATTTTGTTCAGATATTAAATATTGAAGAAGAAGAGCTGAGGTTTATTTGGGACGGAAAAGTTTTAAATAAACAAAGCCTATATTTCGTTTGCTGATTGGAACAATTCATCATAGATCAGGTGCGTAGTGCGCAATAAAGGGTTTAAAATAGTTACTTAGTGGTTTCCTTCCGATACTACGTGGCTATTTTTGAAGAACTCACTGTTAAACTCACTTCCTGAATCTGCAGTGAAATAAATATCGCATTGTTTTTATTACTTTTCACTGCAGCTCCTCGAACCAGTTTTTTTTTTTTTTGATATGCAGTTTGCGACCGATTGGGTTGTTACACAGAAAAAGATAAAATGGAAAAGTGGGCAGGGCGCGCGTGCCAACACTCTGCACCATAGTGCAGGGCATTTCAAAGCCTTTCTCAGTACGCCTTATGACTTATTTCTGTAAATACTGTAACAAAAACCCGCAAAAATGCCTTATTGTGCTGTTTTTAACAGCAAAAACAAAAGCTGTAAAGTACATTTGATTAAAGTTAATTTATTAAAATTAATGACGTCAACATGTAAGGCGTAGTTTGTCCGAAAGTTGCCACGCATGAATCGCAAGTAAAATTGTGATTACAACCATTCTATCCCTATCTATTTCTGTGGTTTGTTATCTCTTGTTCTTTCTTTACGTGAATCGTAGATGAAACGAGATAACAAACCGAATTGGTCGACAACACTGCTTATCAAAAACTTTCTGAATCGGAGAGCTGTTTCAAAAGTAGCTTGCTAGTGAGTTCTTACAAAATAGCACTGCTGATGCTGCTGGGCACATTGTTCAGAAACCTTAAGTTGCGATTAACTAAATGACAGTCGCTGCTGTATTTAAAAACTATTAAGAATCTACCATACCATTTTTTTTGTTTTTTTGTTGTTGTTTTTTTTTAGTTTGTTTTTTTTTGTTTTTTTTTTTAGTTTGTTTTTTTTTTGTTTTTTTTTTTCTATAGAGACACAGACATAATAAAAAATATAGACAAAGTGCTGCGAATAATCATAGTGAAGCCAACAAAACCGTACCCCTCCGTATACAAACTAGCGCTCACGCAGACACATGCACATCAAACCGTGCTCACCGCTCTCAGTACACATGTTGCGGCATCGTTCAGTAATCATCGCCAAAAACAAATATCTTTCAGGCTTCGATCAAATATACTATAGATGCACGATCACCGCTCGAAAAATGGTGCCATTAAAACTGTGCAATAATCAGTCGCGTGCACAGTTTTGCTCTTAGCCGCTTCACGACCGCGCTAGCGGTGAGACGTTTCACGATGCTAAAATGTGTCGAAAAAATTAATAAAAACTACCTATACCCCAAATATGCAAACAACGAATGAAGTATAATAGGCTCGCCCCCTATTACATGGGACTATAACATAACTGGCGAAATGTGGGTGTGCTATTACACCCCTGCCTACCCCTTCGGGGAAATACAGGCGTGATGTTATGTTATGTGTTATGTTAAGAATGGAGTGTCATACGTGTCGCTCTCTTAATCGTAATTACAAGTACACTTTCTCGCGGAGACGTTTTTTAGGTTTGATTTTATACAAGACCGTGCATCTATAGTATATTTGATCGAAGCCTTCAGTTGCATGTGTGTGCGTGAGCGCTGGTTTGTACAAGGAGGAGCACAGTTTTGTTGGCTTCACTATGATTGTTCGCAGCACTTCGTCGACATTTTTTACTATGTCTGTGCTTATAGAGTGGTGCCGGACTAAAAGGACGATTGCCGTTTCTCCAAACAAAAGCTGATAAGCAAATAGTTACTCGCAATTATACAAACTATTTATTTTATTATTATACATAAATCCCTTTCATTATACTAAGAATCGTAATAATAAATAAGAACTAGATTCTCATCTCGCTTTACGATGTTGACTGAGATTTTCCCAGGCGGTTTCCAGCGAATGCACCATAAAAATCTATTATGGCCTAATTAAATGGCGAGAGTCATAACTTTTAGTGCCCACATACGGACCCAATAAGGCCCACTATAAACATTTGAAATATGAATGAAAATGGGAGCCGGTTAGAGCTCTTTTATTAGCAATAATCTCGCCGCCTCTTTAGAATATATTATAATTGAATTGGTTGGGTTTTTATGCATAACATGGAACTCAATTAATTTATGTCCTATTGGCTCGTTATCTGTTAGGGGAGATAAATAATATAATCATACCAAAGACATTTCCATACTCAGTATAATAACTTTATGAATTGATTTACTATAAAGTGAGTTTTTCTAATAGATCTATGAAGATAAGATGAATAGATAACCATGAAGGTTCGTTGGTAAACAGTTTATGAATCAGATTCTTATCTCATTATCGCCCACAGAATAAAGAAAACATGTGGAAGTGCACTTACAATTACTTAGTACGGGAAAAAGTGTCACCAAACCCACACATTGACAATTGAAATACTACATTAAAATATACAAAAACAATTATGAATTTAAAATTCAAATGACGACCGCTGTGGTCTAGTGGTTCGAGTGTCGGACTGCTGATCACGAGGTAGTGGGTTCGATTCCCACAGGACACAAATGTTTGAGTGATGAACATAAGTGTTTGTGTTGGTCTGGGAGTTGCTTATGTATTATAAGTATGTATTTACACAAGTATTATATCCATTGTCTAGTACCCATAGCACAAGCTCTGCTTAGTTTAGGACACCATCAAAAATATTTATAATTTTATTATTTATTTTAAATGGGGCCTAGCATATATTATTTAAAAAAAACTGTTATTATTTTATTGAAATTTATCAAAATTGTACACATAGTGGTGATATGGTAGACCTCTATGAGAATAATTTTTCGTTCTGCTATAATTTTTACACGTTAAAATGACACAATAAGGTATAATCTAATATTTCACGTAAGCATTCGAGACGTCACAGCGTCGCAGCGGGAAACTAAGCTCGATTAAGCTAATGTTGCGCATCTGCGCCTAATTGTGCCACGCGTGCGGTAGCCGTATGCCACTTCCCCTTGTTTTATTTATTCCGTGTTATCGCCTAACCACATGTTATTGTACACCCTTTTGACAACATTCACGAAAAGTAACGTTCCAGCCTTAGAATATATTAATTAAAATATGTAAACCTAATTTTGGCGCCTGGAGAAAAAATAACACAGTAGTGACAATTTTTTTTCATTTTATTTTATATTTTGTTCACTGATACACTCACCGTTATTTCGGTTTCAACATAAATTGATAAAGAAATTAAAATCCTTAATAGCATTTCGTCCGATACCAAATACGATCCTCCATTTTGTGAACAAATCGTTGTTTATTTTTTCCCAGAAAACGTGAGGATATCGTATCATATTATGCCTGACCTGAACATGTCATCATCATCATCATTTCAGCCGAAAGACGTCCACTGCTGGTCATAGGCCTCCCCCAAAAAGGGGGGATATGCCCGAATCGCCACGCTTGGCAGGCGGGTTGGCGATCGCAGTTAGAGAACGCTGCTGCCCATCCTCTGGTGAATCTCTTAGTCGCCTTTTACGACACCCATGAGAAGATTTAGGGTGATGCAATTCTTTACGTCCGGCACCACACGGAATATGTATCAGCAAACAAATACAGACCTGGGATGACTATAAGATATCTACGTAATATAGAACATCGCGACTTTTACATATTTTATTATTTAATGTTTTATGCACAAACTATTGAATAGAGGCTGACTTACTTGGGCATTTTTTACCAGTCGATGCAGAGACAAAACAGTAATGCGGACACAACACATAATTACCGCTTTCGTGTTATCTAGAATAGAATAGAATCCGATATTCGCGGTCGCGGGAACAAACATCAACGAAACGCTTTTGATCTATGACGAAAATGATACTCCTTTGTAAAATTATTATAAGCTACCACGAAAATATAATATAAATATGGTGGAGTGAATGTCCTTTTGTGACTTTTGAGTAAGTGAGAACTTTGACAAGATAAAGATAAGTTCAGCTTAGTGTGTGCACAAGTCTGAAGATTTACAGCGGTTATTTAAGATAATATTATTATGAAGGTTATACAGATTATGAGGGGCTCGTGACTAAGTAATAACCATGTGGATTGCAAGATCTACGAGGTTCAGCCGCACTAGACACGGTCAGTGCTTTGGTGGGTTACCGTTTCGTTGCATATCGAGACCCTTAAATTCCATGTCTCGGAAAGCACGTAAAGCTGCCATACGAATATCTTCGGCAGTCGTTACGGGTGGTCAGTAGGCCAAAAGTCCGACAACTTAAAAAAAAAATTGCCGTGGGGAAGTCCTTACAGACGCTCTCCGCCTGGGGGATAGCGGACCCCACAGAAATAGATAGAGAGGCCACGTGGGTAGGGCGCGCGTGGCAGCACCATGCACCATAGTGCAGGATACTTCAAAGCCTTTCTCAGCACGCCTTAGGCGTGCTGAAAGACCGCGAATCGGCAAACGCAGCGTAGGGCGCCCCCCCGCCAGGTGGACCGACAACCTAAAGAACGTGGCTGGGGGGACTGGATGCGGAAGGCAGAGGACCGAGCGTTGTGGCGCAACTTGGGAGAGGCCTATGTCCAGCAGTGGACTGCGATAGGCTGAGTTGATGTGCTGTTTCTAACTGTAGAAACAAAAGCTGTAAAGTACATTTTAATAAAATTTATAGTTTAAAATTAATGACGTAAAAATTTAAGGCGACGTTTGTTCGGTAAGTTGCTACGAATGATTCACAAGTAAAATTGTGATTACATCTATTTCTGTGGCAGACCCAGTGATGGACTCTTACTGACTAAAAACCACGATGGTGTTCCTCCAACTACCTTTGCCCAGGGGCGTGGGAAACGCTCTGTATTCGCCAACCACCCCCGACAGGTCTCAGCTCGCCACTAATAGGCAAGCCCCTTCTCCTTGTGCAGTGTAACCTCAGCCGCACCCACGGAACACTGAACACCACCTCATGGGCCTTGGTGAGCTACGCCAGCTGCTGGTCGTGCAGAAGACAACCCCGAGTCGGCTGCCCGCAGGCTATCCTCCCGTATTTTTAATTTTTTTATAGAGTTTTCTTCCTCGCGATCCGGGCCTTAAAGCCAAGACCTTTGGGCCCAAAAGGAGGAGTAGGAACTGCAACTGCAGCACTTCCTCTGAAATTACGTAATCGATAGGGGCAGGACAAGACAGTTCCCTCGCAGCCTGCCCAGTAGCATGGTGAGTAGGTACACATTGAGCCTATCCCTGCTCTTCTGTTGTGCCCTCTGCTGACATCAGAGAAACAAACGGAGCAACGCTCCATTGGCCCAGATCAGACCCTTCTCGTGCCAGAATATTCGTCACAGATGATCCCCCGAAGAAGATTTATTGCCCATGCTCAAGGTGCACCAGCCCAACAAACTGTTTTTCCTAGCAGACGTAAAAAAGACATGTGACCATCAGGCACACGAGGTTTTCTGGCTCAGCACCCCCTGGCAACTTAACTGTTCTAACCTTAGGATATCGGTATTGCCCAGTAACTGGGTTGCGGGGGTCTGATGGCAGTCGCTCCGTGTAAAATACTGATGTTCAGCCGCATCTGGATAGACCCGGAGCTGACCCTTACATAATTTGGGAAAGGCATGAAGAAAGAAGATGCAGGTTATTTACTATCTGATAACTTTTCTGATTAATTTAACCTTACTGGTTACCAGATCTTAAATTTATAGAAGTATCAAGGTTGTAGAAATGTACATACTTTGAACTTTTATTAAAGAAAATCAAGTATTTAGGGTGGGTTCCGCTAGTTCACAGATACCACATACAAATACCCAAACTTTGATAGTTGTCTGTAAGCCTCTGACTAACCCTGTATGAGGCATTATGTAAAAGCTCTTACCCGGGCTTTTTCCGTTATTCGACATTCCGCATCACTCAATACCCAAAAAACTCGTTTACTCGTTTACTCAATTCACTCCTATGCATAAAGTTATTCTACTGAGTATAGAAATGTCTTTGCTCTTATTTGTACCTACATAATAATAAAAAATGTATTGAAATCCACATTAATAGCACTGTGCAAATAATATTTTTAAGCTTATTTAATATTATACGTTCTATATTTTAATCAAACTCCTAACGATATGCAAATACATATTTCATTTTAAAGCTTCCATAAGCCATAACAGAAAATAAACAATAAACTGGTATTTTATTCCGAAAGTTTCGAGGGTTAAAATATTATTATACGTTAAAACAAATGTGTATAGTTATGTGTATAAAACATAACTGTGTGACTGCCTCGTTGGTCTAGTGGTTGCAAGCGCGACTGCTGAGCGTGGAATCCTGGGTTCGATTCCCGGGTCGGGCAAAGTGTTACTGGGTTTTTTCATTAGGAAATTCTCAGTAGCAGCCCGGAGTCTAGATTTGTGCTCGGTCAATGGCAATAGGCTCACCCCCTATTACATGGGACTATAACAAATGGCGAAATGTGGTTGTACTATTACACCTCTGCCTAGCCCTTCGGGGAAATACAGGCGTGATGTTATGTTATGTGTATAAAAAATAGATAATAACTAGAGATGGACCGATTAGTCGGGAAAACCAACTATATTTTCTAGTCGACGACTAATCAGTGCCTAGTCGACAAAAATGGCCGAATATTATTTCTTATTTTCAGTAGAATCATAGAAAATTATTCAATTAGAACTAACAACATATATTGTTATTTTCATAGATATTCTAAGCCACAAAAAAGTATTTCTCTATAGACAGTTCTAGCGTGCCAGCTCAGATAATATTAAAATTTTGGCAATACGAGGCATTTTGGGTATCTTATATAATTCTGTCACCAACACTCAAAAGGGTGTTCACTGAAGACTGCATTAGTCCTAGTGAGCCGGAGATGCCCGAATTTGACCAAAGCACGAATGAATGTATCATAACAATGATACATTCATTGTTATGATTAGTGATTATCAATGGAAAATAAACTGAAACTAAAAAAGGTATCTTATACTAAAAATTTACTCTGTAGCTACCTATATAATTATAGCCCTTCATTGTAGGTACTTACACTCCAACGCCGTCGTCCTAAATATTGTCCCCGCCGGCGCGGACCGACGCGACACCCACACGGATACCGAGAGTCCGACTCAAGAGCAGCGGCTGCTGGGGGGACCAACTCCTGGCTCAGTACGCCAGTGCTTTAGCCACTAAGCTACCGCGAACACTGCTTGTGGTATCAGGTTCGAATCCTGCTCGTGAGCGATTTTTTCTTTCCACAATTTAAATCGTTAGATTTAGCTTCGCATGCGTAAATGCGTAAAAAATAATATAATAACATTTTAATTTTTAAATCTAGTGGAAATATAATAATTTTATTTACAAAAAAAATACACCAAAGAAACCGAAGCAAAAACAAGTGTACAGAGCAGTATTCGTTATCATATTAAGTGTCATAAGATGGTCTGCATGGCTAAGATAAGTACAAATAACTTAAACATTAAGTTTTACATCCCAATAAAATAAAATATAATTCTTATTAGCAAGTATTATGCAATTGTTTCATGTCGTTATGCCAGGTTTTGGCTGGTGAAGATAAGCTTTCAATAGCTTCCGCAAAATGAATGTTTTGGAATAATACGATCCTATTCAGATTTATACAGTAGTACTACTGTAGTACCATAAGTAATTACTGGCAACACACACTGGTCAAAGACTTTCGTCTTAAACGTGGTCGCTCACAATGGGCCTGATAAGAAGGCTCAAAGTCACTCAGAGGACAATGGAGAGAGCTATGCTCGGAGTGTCCCTGCGTGATCGAATCAGAAATGAGGAGATTCGCAGGAGAACGAAAGTAACCGACATAGCCCGAAGAATTGCCAAACTTAAGTGGCAGTGGGCGGGGCACATTGCTCGCAGAACGGATGGCCGATGGGGCAGTAAAGTTCTGGAGTGGCGACCGCGTACTGGAAGGCGCAGCGTGGGTAGGCCCCCCACAAGGTGGACCGACGACCTGGTGAAGGTCGCGGGAATCCGCTGGATGCGGAAGGCACAGGACCGGTCGTTGTGGCGATGCTTGGGGGAGGCCTATGTCCAGCAGTGGACGTCTTTCGGCTGAAATGATGATGATGATGACTACTGTAGTAGTAGAGTTCCTTTGTGAAAGAGCTCGCCCGGGGAAGTACTACCACCGTATCTACTTCTCCGCCAAATAGTGATGCTTGCATTGCTGTGTTTCGGTCTGAAGGGTGCCGGTGAAATTACAATCACATGAGACAATCCATCTTCATGTCTCAGTTTGGCGAACTGACTTGTGGTACCATTTAGGCAACAGCCTAGGTGGTATTGAAGTTGTTATGGGCAAAGGTAACCTTTAGCTCGTTACGACATCCTATACTATATAAAAAAAAAACTCTAACTAAAGAGAGAGAGATTGGAGATTTTGTAAAAATTAAAACTTTGCTTAAATATTAATTCGGTAAATGTTCTGTGTAAACAATCTTTTTGAACGTAAAATAGGTAATAATAATATCCACTACTAGACACCGGTTCTACTATGTCTCCCTATAGGAGGATATTGATATTATCCCTTTCAAATGATATGATTACCATTGACTTTTCAACGGCAGATACTTATACAACCTTTTTCTTAGTTTATACTAAACCTCTTAAGGGGTCAGTGTACTCATCATTATGAACAATTTTGTCTATGGGGTTAGTCCCATGAACATAAAAAACATAACATCACGCCTGTATTTCCCCGAAGGGGTAGGCAGAGGTGTAATAGTACACCCACATTTCGCCAGTTATGTTATAGTCCCATGTAATAGGGGGCGAGCCTATTGCCATTGACCGGGCACAAATCCAGACTCCGGGCTGCTACTGAGAATTTCCTAATGAAAAAACCCAATAACAAATGGCATTCCCATGAAATAGCGAAAATTTTAAAATCAGCTGATCTCTACATTTAATCATCATCATAATCATTATAAATTTTATTTATAAACGTATGAGTACAGGTCAACTTAAGTACTAGATTGAGCGACAGATACATCTGGAATTTTACGTGGGAGACAGAGCAAGACCCAGTCCCGAGCTAGGACACATAAATGTATGTATGTTTATGTTCACATAAATCGACAAAATATAGGAAACGGCTGCTTTTGTTTCGCGATTTCAGTGTTGGTCACATAATAAAGGTTATTTATAATGATGAGTACAATGACCTCTTAAGAGGTTTACTAAAAACTAAGAATAAGGTTGCATAATCACATAAAATCTCTTTTCGCCTATTTCTTGACTGGTGAATCCTCCCCCAGAAAAAGTAGGCTAATCTAAGGTAAAATTAATATGTCGAACACCTTTGTACCCACCGCTCTTCACATTTGAATCTCAGCATTCAACAAAAATGCTTCATCCAAACTCCACAACAACAGAAACGTCACTCCATTTAAAAAAATAAAAGTGGACAAGCTTCCTTTGTGTTTCGAATCAGTTTTAAAATAGAGACAAAGTTCTTGTGACGTTGAATGAGGGTAGTTTTTCATTTGTGCGAGACATCGTTAGTACTCTTAAGAGTACTTCAACAAACCCTGGTTCACGAACAGACTGAACTAAAAATTTGTATGCATACCTTTTTTGTATGATTTGCTTATGCAAAGGCTTAATTTTCATATTTTTGAAATGGTTTTTGTTGTTGACTGTTTTCCCCGAATTCAAGATTTTTTGGCAAAACAATTAGTGATTGAGTTTCTGACTGTTGTTTCTTGCAAAAACAGTTTTTGTGAACGATTTTTTTTAAAATAAGTTGTCAAGTTTCGATTTTAGAAAATGTACAACATGTAAAAATTTTAGCAGATTCAGCTCGACTTTGAATTATCTTGATGTTATATATTTTCGGACTAGTCCGTGTGGTGCCGGACTTAAAGAATAGCACCACCCTTATCTCTTCTTATGGGTGTCGTAAAAGGCGACTAAGGGATTCACCAGAGGATGGGCAGCAGCGTTCTCTGAGTATTTAACCAACCAACTGCTATCGCCAACCCGCCTGCCTAGCGTGGCGATTATGGCATATCCCCCCCTTAATTAGGGGAGGCCTATGTCCAGTAGTGGACGTCTTTCGGCTGTAATGATGACATATTTATAGTTATATATGTAGGTAAGTATAATATGTATATTTTATTATATGTATAATGTACTTAGGTATTTATCTATTTTTATTATATGAATTTATATGTAATTATAAGTCCGTAGTACGAAACATATTTTACTACTTTACTGGTGCATCTACCGTATACTTTGTCTCTGCATTACCCTAAGATTGTCCGGTAGAGAACGCCTATGGCGTTAAGACCGCCTTTGTACCCTGTTGTGCATAAAGAATTAAATAAATAAATAAATAAAACAGCATTTTTTTTATCTAGTTGCAAAAATGAGATACGGAAATACACATTTGAGAGGATTTTTAATCCCCTTCAGAGAATCGGGAAATTTTCATTTCGCGTACCCAAACACATCATGTGCTTGACCCTTCATACCCTTTTCTTTTCGCCGACATTTTTACCCTGTCCGGGTAGATAAGCAGCTGATACACTCAGCATACGTATTAAATGTAAGTATATTAGCTGAGTTTATTTTCATTTCAAGAGTGTTTATGATTTAATTTGTTTCTATAAAGCAAAAAAAAAACGTTTGGATATTGAAAGCGGCGACTGTTTTTGTTTATTTTCGTTTAAAGAGTAGTTATGACTTAATTTATTCCTATAAAGCAAAAAAAAAGTGTATTGAAAGTGGCAACTGTCTTATTTATTTATTGTTTGGAAGAGACAAGTTATTGGTTTCATGTAGGTAGATACTACTCGCGCAGATAAATAATGGGGTTGAAAATTGTGGCTGTTATATTTGCCTCTCACTCACACGTAAAGTATTGTGTATGCGAGAGGCACATAGAACTGTAGAACTGCCGATCTCATTTTTTATCTACGCGAGAGTATCTCTCATCGACTCAATAACAATTGTAAGGTCCTAGTACATTAAAGATGTTGTATTGTCTACTTTGGTTTTGTGAAGTATTATAATAGTCTATCAATCTATCTACATTAGAAAGTTAAGCACTGACTAATTAATTTGTATGTTATATTTTTTATGGTTGATTAATTAATTATTTGAATTATCTCTTGTTAGCCGAATTTATTGGTAATTAATTAGTTTGTCAATGTATTTCAGTAGATCAATTGACTTTGTATTAGCTACTGATTTGATTGAGGCCTCCCCACTTAAATGGTGGGATGGGTTGACACGTGAGGACATCCACATTTAATGGCGGGGATGCCTCGAGCGGGCAGTCGCGCTGGAGCACTGTATGAAGTGACAAGTGTACAGAATTAAAATAATAAAAGTTAGTAACTGTGAAATCGTTACTTGTTTAATTTCCTGACCCAATACAATTGAGACTATTAAAAAAATGTGTGAGGTTGGTACATTTGGCTTTATGTATGTATAAATAAAAATAGGTTATATAAAAATAAATATAATGGTGTGATTCATTGATATTTTTTATTTTTAACCACTGCGTACTGACACCTTTAAACCACTAATCATTGCACGTCTTCTCGAATTCGTAATAAAACAGGCCAACCTAAAGTTTTATTGTTAATGTAGGTATTGACACTTTAACAGGAAATACGTTGACCTCACAAGCAGTTTAATACCGCCAATAATAATAACAAATTTTGGCCATGAACAACTTTGTTCAGGTAGGGTGGTCTTCCACATACATTTGTTCTATGCACATAGATAGATACAATAGATAGAATATTCTTTATAGTACACCATTAACATTATTAAACTTAGGACTAACATGTAAAAATAATAATAATACATAACAAACATAACATCACGCCTGTAATTCCCCGAAGGGGTAGGCAGAGGTGTAATAGAACACCCACATTTCGCCAGTTATGTTATAGTCCCATGTAATAGTGGCACAAATCCAGACTCCGGGCTGCTACTGAGAATTTCCTAATGAATAAAACTTTTTAACAAAAAATTGAACCGACGAAAACAGAAACTGAAAAGCGAATAATAACTTATTATGAGTCGGCGCCAAACGAACTTTTAACAAGCAAAGTGCGTGTAAGTTGCAAGTGGCCGAGCGGAGAACGCATTTATGGAAAGTTATTGTTTATCGCTGAAAATTTCACGTTGTATTTGATGTGACGTTGTTTTTATTATTTATTTAAAGTAATTTAATGATCTTCGTTGATTGGTTGTTTGGCGCCAACTCATAATTAGTTATTTTTCGCTTTTCAGTTTCTGTTTTCGTCGGTTCAATTTTTTGTTAAAAAGTTTAATTTTTCATTTTTTTGTGGTTAAAATCTAACTCCAGGTCTCCATTATGTCGCAGTGTCTAGAACTATATTTATGTGTGTCAAGTTTCAACAGAATCGGTTAACAGGTAAGAATTCAGTGGGTGAACAAACACTCATTTTTACTACCCTTAGGGGTGGATTTTGATTTTGAAATTTAAATGGGACCAACTTCGAGATATACCCTATCCATTAAAAAAAGAATCATCAAAATCGGACTACTCTGTAAAAAGTTATGCGTGGTCATACATAAAAAATATATATATATATATACGCGTCGAATTGAGAACCTCCTCCTTTTTTTCGTCGGTTAAAAAATCCAATAACACTTTGCCCGACCCGGGAATCGAACCCAGGACCTCACGCTCAGCAGTCGCGCTTGCAACCACTAGACCAACAAGGCTGTAATAATAATAATAATTCGCATAATTTATATGTCACGTGAAATTTTCCCTAAGGTGTCATAAAACTCGATTCTTATTGGCCGCCTGTCTAGTTTGTATCGCATATACAGGAACAAGTATGCTGCTACTAGTACATACGGCTACACATCAAGCTGTACATTTCCAGTATAAGCTGATCTCGCATTGTACGGAAAGCCTATACAATGCCAGGTCAGCTTATACTGGAATCTTACAGCTTGATGTGTAGCCGTGTGTACTACTACACTAAGCAATCAAGCAAATCTCTGCTAAGCGAGCATTTGTGTCCATTGTTGTGGGCGGGCACATTGCTCTCAGAAATGATGGCCGATGGGGCAGTAAAGTTCTGTTCTGGAGTGGCGACCGCGTACTGGACGGCGCAGCGTGGGTAGGCCCCCCACAAGTTGGACCGACGACCTGGTGAAGGTCGCGGGAATCCGCTGGATGTGGAAGGCGCAGGACCGGTCGTTGTGGCGATGCTTGGGGGAAGCCTATGTCCAGTAGTGGACGTCTTTCGGCTAAAAATAATGACGATGATGATGAAGCATTTGCTGGACTTAATTTTGTGGGACAAAAAGCCCACGCAGGGGCCCAGAAAGCCTGCGGGGGCTTCCGCGCCTCTGGCGACCGCGCCCCTGGCGACCGCACCTACGACGGCAACCACGACTCCGGTGACTGCGCCACCGGCGACCGCACCACCTTCTTCCTCACCTCCCACCCAGGATACCGACGGGTGGACGACGGTGGGGAAGAAGAAAAAGAAGAAGAAGAGCGGGAAGAAGGCCAATGGAGCACCGGCCAAGACACCCAAGAAGGCGAGAAGACCGCGTAGAGTCAGGGCCCCGCGCTCCGCGGCTGTAGTTATCACGCTGCAGCCCGGAGCTGCAGAAAGGGGCGTCACCTACGCGGCGGTCCTCACAGAGGCCAAAAGTAAGGTCGCGTTCCCCGACCTCGGCACACCGTCCGGCTTCAGATTGAAGCCGGCGATTACGGGGGCGCGGCTGCTTGAGGTGTCGGGTGCCTCCAGTGGCGAAAGGGCGGACACGTTGGCCGCCAAGCTGCGAGAGGTCCTCAACCCGGAGGACGTCAAGATATCCAGACCGATGAAGACCGCTGAGCTGCGCGTCAGCGGCCTGGATGACTCGACGAACCCGACTGAGGTCGCGGTGGCCATCGCCCGTGCCGGTGGGTGCCAGCCCGATGACGTGCGGACGGGCGAGATCCGTACCGACGCCGGTGGGCTCGGCACGATCTGGGTGCGGTGCCCGGTGGCGGCGGCCAATAAGGTCGCTGACGCAGGGCGTTTGTTGGTGGGTTGGGTTGCGGCAAGGGTTAGACTGCTGCAGCCTAGGGCCATGCGGTGCTACCGGTGCCTGGACGTTGGTCACGTCAGGTGCCGGTGCACCGCCGAAACGGACCGCAGCGATCTGTGCTATCGCTGCGGCCAGCCCGGCCACAAGGCGGCCCAGTGCTCTGCGGCGCCAAACTGCAGCCTCTGTACAGCTGCAGGTAGGCCCGCCGGGCACAGAGTGGGTGCCAAATCATGTGGCGCGCCCACCAACAAAAAGAACGGAAGGGGTGCCAAAGCTGTCGGGGGCTCTTTACCCCCCCCTCAGCCTGGCTGCCCTTCGGCCGACTCCCGGCCTGGGAATGGGGCGGTGGAGGGAATGGATTGCGCATAATGGCACAATACCATTTCCTCCAGGGCAACATCAACCACTGTGCCAGAGCTCAGGATCTCTTGCTCCAGAGCATGGCAGAGTGGTCGATTCACGTGGCCGTGGTCGCCGAGCCGTACTGGGTCCCGCCCAGGGATAACTGGGTGGGAGACCTTGACGGTTTGGTGGCCATCATCGGCGGGGCTCTCGTCAGCCCGTCTCGAGGGCACGGCTGGGTAGCCGCCCTCGCAGATGGCGTTGGCGTCGTTGGGGCGTATTTTTCGCCCAACAAGAGTCTCGCCGACTTCGAGAGGTTTCTTGTCGAGTTGGGTGCCGTCGTGGGCCGACTCCATCCTCGCCCGGTGCTGTTGCTCGGCGATCTCAACGCCAAATCTGCGGCGTGGGGATCCCCGGTGACCGATGCTAAGGGCGAGGCATTGGAGGAGTGGGCGGTCACGACTGGCCTGGTCGTCCTGAACCGGGGCTCGGTCCACACGTGCGTGCGGCAGCGGGGCGGATCGATAGTAGACGTGTCGTTCGCTAGCCCTGCTGTCGCGAGCCGTGTTCGCGACTGGCGTGTCGCCGTGGAGGTGGAGACGTTGTCGGATCACCGTTACATCCGTTTCGACGTCTCCGCCCAGACCGCTGGCGACCGCAGAACCGCAGGATCAGTCCCGCGTCGGGACGGCCCGCGCTGGGCGCGTAGGCACATCGACAGGGAATTTCTCGAGGAGGCTGCTATTGTCCAGGCCTGGAGCCGGGAGTCGGCAACGAACGGACCCGATGACGTCGAACGGGAGGCGCTGTGGTTCCACGGGGTGATGACGCAAATTTGCGATGCGTCCATGCCCCGGGTCCACGCACAATGTGCAAGGCGCCAGGTGTACTGGTGGACCGCCGAAATCGCGCAGCTACGCATCGCGTGCGTGGCGGCTAGGCGCCAGTACACCCACTACCGGAGGACACGTCGTCGGGTACCCGACGAAGAAGCCGCGCGGTATGAGGGGTACCGCGCAGCAAAGCAGGCTCTGTGGCTGGCCATCGGCGAGTCGAGGACGCGATCCAGGGAGAGGATGTTGGAGACTCTGGACGGGGATCCGTGGGGGCGCCCGTATAAAGCGGTTCGAGGGCAACTTCGAGCCGCGGCGCCCCCACTTACGGAGTCTCCAACCCGAGCTGCTGGAGGAGGTAGTTGCGGCCCTCTTCCCGGCTAGAGCGGAACACACTCCGCCGCCGATGGCTTTGCCCACGGCCGCAGAGCTTGCAGAGGAGGAGGACGCCATCAGCGTCCCAGAGGTGACACAGGAGGAGATGAGGGCGGCCGTGAGGCGGCTCCGGGCCAAGAAAGTGGCTCCGGGGCCCGACGGTATTCACGGCCTAGCTTTGGCCCTCGCCCTCAAGGAGCTAGAGCCCCAGCTGAGAGGACTCTACACAGCGTGCCTCGAGCAGGGTCAGTTTCCCACATTGTGGAAGACTGGTCGTCTGGTCCTGCTCAGGAAGGCGGGGCGCCCGGCGGACTCGCCGTCCGCGTACCGGCCCATAGTGTTGCTCGACGAGGTGGGCAAGCTGTTCGAGCGTATACTCGCAGCCCGCCTCGTCCGCCACTTGTGCGGAGAGGGGCCGGACCTGGCCGAGAGCCAGTACGGCTTTCGGCATGGGCGCTCTACCATCCACGCTGTGTCGAGGGTGAGAGTCCTGGCGGAGGAAACCGTGTCCCGGGGCGGGGTGGTGGTGGCGGTGTCTTTAGACATCTCCAACGCTTTCAACACCCTGCCCTGGAGCTGTATTAGAGAGGCACTGCGGTATCATCGCGTGCCTCTCTACCTCCGCCGCATCGTTGGGGCTTACTTAGCCGGGAGGTGTGTCACCTACGTGGGACGCGATGGCGGAAACCAGCGCCAGGTGTCGTGCGGTGTTCCACAGGGTTCGGTCGTGGGTCCGCTCCTGTGGAACATCGGGTACGACTGGGTGCTAAGGGGCGAACTCCCGCCGGGCGCGGACCTGACGTGTTACGCGGACGACACGCTGGTCACGGCCCGGGGGAGTTCGCACAGGGAGGCAGCGTTGCTCGCGACGGCGGCGGTCTCACTGACGGTGAGCCGCATACGGCGCCTCGGTCTGGAGGTGGCCCTCAACAAGTCGGAGGCCATGGTGTTTCATGGTCCTCGACGGGCGCCGCCGGCCGGATCACACATCGTGGTCGGGGGGGTCCGGATCGCTGTCGAGCCCACCATGAAATATCTGGGATTGGTGCTCGACAGCCGTTGGGACTTCGGACCCCACTTCCGGCGGCTGGCGCCTAAGTTGTTGGGCGCGGCCGAGGCGCTGGCAACGCTGCTTCCCAATCTGGGGGGCCCGAGCGCCGCCTGTAGGCGGCTCTACATGGGGATCGTGCGATCCATGGCGCTCTACGGAGCGCCGATCTGGGCGTCTGACCTGACGGCCGGTAGCATAGCTGTTCTGCGGAAGCCGCAGCGGGCTATGGCCGTCAGAGTCATTCGGGGGTATCGCACGATCTCCTACGAGGCGGGTTGTGCACTGGCCGGATCCCCGCCCTGGGACCTGGAGGCGAAGGTGCTCGCGTCACTCTATCGGTGGCGTGAGGACGCGAGGTCGCGGGGCGAGCGACCGATGCAGCGAGAGATCGAGCTGCGTCGGTCGCAGCTCCGCGAGGTCCTGGTGGCTGAGTGGCGGGACAGGCTTTTGCGCCCTTCCGCCGGTCTCGCTACCGTCGGGGCGATCCGACCAGTGCTCGACGAATGGTTCGGGAGGAGGCACGGCTCCCTGACGTTTCGGGCGACGCAGGTGCTTTCGGGGCATGGTTGCTTCGGGAAGTACCTGTGTCGCATAAACAGGGAGCCAGACGCACGGTGTCACCACTGCGTCGACTGCCGGGAGGACACGGCGTGGCATACGCTGGCAGAGTGTGCTGCTTGGGGGCCACGTCGTGCCCTCATCTCAGAAGTAGGCAGTGACCTGTCGCTGCCGGCCGTAGTTAATTCGATGGTCGGCAGCGTTGAGTCCTGGGACGCGGTGGTTTCCTTCTGCGAGACAGTCGTCTCCCAGAAGGAGGCTGCGGAAAGGTTGAGGGAGGTGGAGACAGCCCTTCCGATCCGCAGCAGGCGCACCGGGCGTCGGCGGAGGGCGGACAACGCCCTCTTCCAGCCCCCCTAAATGGGTCCAGGGGCGACGGAATCGGGGACGTCCGCCGCCCCCCATACATCAGGACCCGAGGTGGCGGCGCGTAGTGTTCCACGCGCGCCCCTCTTAGCCGTTGCGGGGGGAGTCAAACACCTCACTCCCCCCGCTCGAGACGGGGCCCGCGCTAGCGGGCCAGCACCAGCCGGGGTTGCGGAAGAATAGCGCGTTCCCGCGACCCCGGCGCAGGTGAGTGATGGAACACCGGGGTGGTTTTTAGTCGGTAAGAGTCCGACAGACCCCCCCCGCCCTCCCCGGGGCGGGGGACATCCATGAGGATTTTCCACCCCGAGATCAAAAAAAAAAAAAAAAAAGGTTAGGTTGAGACGGGGCCCGCGCTAGCGGGCCAGCACCAGCCGGGGTTGCGGAAGAATAGCGCGTTCCCGCGACCCCGGCGCAGGTGAGCGATGGAACACCGGGGTGGTTTTTAGTCGGTAAGAGTCCGACAGACCCCCCCGCCCTCCCTGGGGCGGGGGACATCCATGAGGATTTTCCACCCCGAGATCAAAAAAAAAAAAAAAAGGTTAGGTTAGGTTAACGTAGTTGAAGGAACACCGTGGTGGTTTTAGTCGGTAAGAGTCCTATAAATTATAACATTTCAATATATTAGCTGTAAAACATAACTTTGTAGACATTTTGTTACTCTACTGACCTCCCATGTACAAAAGCGTGAGGATTTGTAGCCTATAACCTGACCTGGTCTGTATCCGACATTTTTGCCAAATTTCAACTAATTCTGTTCAGTAGTATAGGCGTCATGCTCAAACAGATAAACAGACTAACATACAGAAATTAAAAATTTTAGTTTTGGCATCAGTATCGTTCCTAGTATGCCAGCAGTGATTTTTTTCAAAAAATATTCAATGTACAGTTTTTATCTCTACGATTTTATTATATGTATAGATTATATCAGTATCATATTTATCGATATAATTATTTTATCAATCCAAACTCTTTAATTATAAGTACCAGCGGCGGACGTCGCTGTGGCGTTGATCTATGCTTATAAATTCCCGAACGGCGAACCCAGCTGACCGAAGAACCGGAGTGACCGATTAGTGATTTATTTTTGTTTTCTGGTATGGATCTTTGAAATCGAAATAAAGAATTATTATTTATTTATTATAGCTTGTAGGATCAGTAAGCTGAAGTGGCAGTGGGCTGGCCATGTCTGTCGAAGGACCGATGGCCGCTGGAGCAGACGAGTCCTTCAGAAGAGGCCGCGAATCGGCATACGCAGTGTAGCACGGCCCCCAGCCAGGTGGACCGACAACCTAATGAAGGTAGCTGGGGGGGACTGGATGCGTAAGGCAGAGGACCGAGTGTTGTGGCGCAATTTGGGAGAGGCCTATGTCCAGCAGAGGACTGCGATAGGCTGAGTTGATTGAACCCAGCTAACTTCACTTCCTAAAAACGATCGACTTATAATACTTACTACTTATTTCGTTGGCTCAGTGACCCAAAATGTGTCTTGGCCTCCGAAACGAAAAATTTCTTTATTATTTATTTATTTATTATCATTGGCTCGAATCGCCAGATCACCTTCCACCGCATCGCTCCAGCACTGTCTGGGCGTCGCCCTTTTGGTCGATCCAGATAGTCTCTCTTCGCATCTCGATCTTCTCCCATTCTCTCCATCCACTTGTAATGATCTAGTTTAATATTATTGTTATTATTTCAAATTCAAAGTCAAAGTTTTTATTTTGAATAAGCATTTACATGCACTTTCAAAACGTTAATAATTATGAATCTAGCTGCACGGTTCCAAAAAGTTGGTCCTATGGAGAAGAGCCGGCAAGAAACTCCATACACTTTTCAAATAATAATAGTACAATGATTTGTTACATGATTAATTGGAAATAATTGTGTGAGAACAATGTTCATCTCAATGCCATGATTAATTGGAAAGAATTGTGTGACAATAATGTTCATATTAATGTTCATGTTACTGTTAATTTTCAGCCTATACCGTCCCACTGCAGGGCAAAGGCCTCCCTTTCCTTATTTGACTCTTTCTGGTCAAGTGCAAGTGTGGACCAGTCTTTTCTATACGAGTCCAGCTCGTCCCGCCATCTTCGCCTGGGTCTACCGCGATGCCGTTCCACGTTTTTTGGGACCCACTCGGTACAAAATTTTAGCCCAAAAATTTACCGACATTCGGCGAACGTGTCCGGCCGAGTCCCACTCAAGCACAGTAGTAGTATTAAAAATAATAGTGGAAAATACTTGTGGTTTATTTTACTTACATTTTATCGGGAACCTTTGAGAGTTTTTCTTCTCCCTTGTACCTACGCGAGTTTTATAATGAGTCAGGAAAAGCTTGCGGCTGTCAAATTTTCTCTAAAACAATTTGTGTGAGAAGTGTTTCATTTATGTAAGTGCTATTTTTATCACTTTCCTATTCACTCTTTGTATTCGCATATTTTATTTCTGGGAGACGTTTGTGGAGTGTGATAGTCAGTTAATTAATACCAATTCGCTTTTAAATAACACAACGCTGGTTTTCACATGTCATCGAGCATCTATACTATAATAAAACTGTAAAGGTCGAAAAGTCTGTACATTGAGTATTTTTTCGCGAAAACCGGCTAGGGGGTCTAGAAATAAGCTATAGAACACGAATCAATCGTTAAAAAAAATGATGTCTGTCTGTCTGTCTGTCTGTCTGTTTGTTACCTCATCACGTGAAAATGGCTGAACGGATCGTAATGAAACTTAGCATTTGTATTGGTATTAGTCTAACTTAAAATATAGGGTATGTTTTATCTGAATCGGTTGAGTAGATCCAGCGATACAGGTTGACCCCTCTATTGTATTAAGTTGCATACAAAGTAGAGGTCATGATTGTTGGTTAGATGCAGGTTGCAGGTTCCTAAAAATACAACTGGATTCTATTAGTATTATAGAAAATATAGAATAACATAACATAGCCCATCACTGTCCCGCTGCTGGGCATGGCCCTCTTCTTGGAATGAGAAGAGTTAAGGAACTGGATATTGTTAGTGTAATAGATTATCATAACATAATCAGCTCATTACCTACTGCCCCACTGCTGGGCAAGGACCTCTTCTCGGAACAAGAAGAGTTAAGAAACTAGAAAGTATAGAATAACATAACGTAGTCAACCCATTACTGTCCCACTACTGGGTATGACCCTCTTCTCTAAATGAGAAGAGTTAATGAACTGGATATTATTAGTATTCTAGAATAACATAACATTACCAGCCCATTACAGTCCCACTGCTGGACACGGGCCTCTTCTCAGCATAAGAAGAGATGTGGTTAGTGTTATAGAATAACATAATCAGCCCAATTACTTCCCACTGCTGGGCACGAGCGTCTTCTCAGAATGAGGGAGTTTAGGGCTAATTCCATGAAATTCCATCACCTTAGCCGGTTGGTTGTAAAAACAAAATATAGTATGGTCGGTAAATAGTGTAATCGTCTGTGTAGGCGCTTATATGTATATATTTGAAGATATTGTGTTCATAATAATGACACGATGTTATTTTCCGACATCCACGCGGACGGAGTCGCGGGCACAGCTAGTTTAAAATAAAGGTGTAAATTGCGTTGAATGACGTAAACAAATTTTAATTATCGACTGAAGTATTTTGTGAAAATTTCATCCGTCTCCGTAATTGTAGTGCGGTAATTTTCAGTAATTAAACAAAGTAAGCGTTATACGTGGGACACTCAGAAAGTTTTGCGAAACTAAAAAAAATTGTTCTATACGTACATATATTTTTATCAAATCTTTTCAAAGTACTTTCCACCAGCCTCTATACAAAGATTCATGCGCCTAAACCAGTTTTCAAAACACTTTTTCCAGTCCGCCGCAGACACCTCGTTTACAGCCTGCTCGAACGCAGCCAGCGCATCTTCCGGCGACGAAAATTGTATCCCTTTGAGCTGATTTTTTTTTTTGGGAATAAAAAGAAGTCACACGGTGCTAGATCAGGGCTGTAAGGAGGGTGACCCAGGAGTTTGACTGGCGTGCTGTCCAGGAAGTCCCTCGTTTTGAGTGCGGTGTGCGCAGGTGCATTGTCGTGGTGGAGCAGTAGCCCGCGGAGCCCTGTGTTTGGTCGCTTGTTGCTTATAACAGAGAAAACTTCTGGCAAACATTTGGTAGTATACCATTCGGCATTAATGCTTCTTTGATCCCGTAAGGGAATTGATACCAAGTGGCCAGTCAAATTAAAAAAGCTAGCGATCAAAATCTTACCCCCGCTTCTAGATCGCTTCACTTTGGTAGGCGTTGGCTCATTTTGAAACACCCAAACAGTCGACTGGCGCTTGGTTTCTGGGTCGTATTGATAAATCCAGGACTCATCACCTGTAACGATGTCGTAAACACGCCGAGACGAGCCTGCTTCAAATTTGTTAAGCATATCACGGCACCATTCCACCCGGGCCTGCTTCTGAGCATCGGTGAGGTTGTGCGGCACCCAGCGTGATACTATCCTCCTCACGCGAAGATGGCTGTGTAGAATCTCGTGAACGCTTCCCGATCCAATCTTCAATATGTGTTGAATCTCCTGATATGTAATTCGCCTATTGTCTTGGATTAAATTTTTCACTGCTAGCACGTTTTCTTCGGTAACAGCCGTCAAAGGGCGACCGCTTCTTTCGTCATCCCCCAAAGTTGGTCGACCGCGCTTGAATTCGTTATACCAACGATACACGGTTGCCTTGGAAGGGCCTTCATCCATGAATGCCATTTGAAGTCTATCGTACGATTCATCCGGTTTCAGGCGATACTTGAAATCGTATAAAATCATAGCTCTAAAATGTTCCCGGCGCAGATCCATATTTCAGTGAGACACAATACTTTGAATTAACTCGCAAAAAATGTGGAGGGAAATTTTGAAATTGGAACTTACTTATTTTTACTTATAAATAATCATATTTTCGAAAAACATTATAACTGGCCAGTCTCCCATATATAAAAACTTTTTTTCGCAATACTTTCTGAGGGGCCTGGTATGTATATATTGTATAGTGTTGTACGTTTTAATTAATTAAAACCGACGCAACGTATCAGTACCCGTGAGTTTTGCGGAAGTCGTAAAATACAAATTGAATATTGACTTTTTTACAAAACGTCCGCCAAATTTAACATTTGTTTGATATATACACCTACTAAAATACACTAAACTTATTTTACTACTTTACTGGTGCATCTACCTTATTCTTTGTCTCTGCATTACCGTAAGGTTGTCTGGTAGAGAACGCCTATGGCGTTAAGACCGCCTTTGTACCCAGTTGTGGATATTTTTTTTATTTATTTTTTATAGTATAGGATGGCGAGACCAGCTAAAGGCCCACCTGATGTTAAGCGGTTACCTTTGCCCATGACAACTTCATTACCACCTAGGCTGTTGCCTAAATGGTACCGCAAGTAAATAAATAAATATATTCAAAATGACCGGTCCTGTGCCTTCCGCATCCAGCGGATTCCCGCGACCTTCACCAGGTCGTCAGGTTGTCAGGTCGTTGTGGCGATGTTTGGGGGAGGCCTATGTCCAGCAGTGGACGTCTTTCGGCTGAAATGATGATGATGATGATTCAAAATGAGGTTTTGTTTGTATACTTTGGGAGGCATTTTGAACACATTCATTCACGTACTTTCGTGTTTATCAAATAGAGTTGAAAAACATTGGTATTTTGTGAAGTATCGCTCGAAGCGAATATTTGTAGTACTGCGATAACATGCAGTGAAATATGGTATTTGTTTTTTTTAAATGTCCGTATTTAAATAAACATACAAAAAATACTAGATACGTATATTAATATTAATAATTGTATTGAAAAAGGCCTACTTGTAACTACAAAATAAAATAAAATATAAAGCTGCCATGAAAGAAAGAGGTGCAATGTGACGTAAAGACAAAAATCGGCCAATTGCGATTCGGACTCGCCCATGAAGGGTTCCGTAGCAGCAAGTAACATAATATAAAAGTTCTTGTAGTTCGTTGTAACTTTGATCGATGTTTTAATAATAAATGCCGCTAAATCACGGTTTACTATTTATGACGTATTAAAAAAAAACTACTTACTAGATCTCGTTCCAACCAATTTTCGGTGGAAGATTACATGGTAATGTACATCATATATTTCTTTGTTTTATCATTCTCTTATTTTAGAAGTTACAGGGGGACACATTTTACCACTTTGGAAGTGTCTCTCGCGCAAACTATTCAGTATAGAAAAAAATTATAGTAGAAACCTCAATATCATTTTTGGAGACCTATCCATAGATACCCCACACGTATGGATATGATGCAAAAAAAAATGTGTTTCAGTTCTAAGAATGGGGAACCCCCAAAATTTATTGTTTTATTTTTTATTTTTGTGTGAAAATCTTAATGCGGTTCACAGAATACATTCTTATAGTTTCGGAAAAAAGTGGCTGTGACATACGGACGGACAGACAGACAAACAGGCAGACATGACCAATCCATAAGGGTTCCGTTTTTTGCTATTTGGCTACGGAACTCTAAAAAGCCATATTATGTTTGTAATGAAACTAAATATGTGTGTGTATGTTATATGAGAAACAAGCAAAAGCTTTCTCGTAGTTTTCGTACTATAATGGAACCACGTTTGTTGTAAACAGGATTACTACGATCGATCTTAATGGTATAATTCATTATTTCTTATGAAATGACGTGCGACACGAATTGGAAACTGCAATGTGGTACTTCTATTAACATAACACGTAACATAAAATCACGCCTGTATTTTTTTTGTAGGCCTGGGGTATGGGTAGGGGTATGTGTAGCAACCCGGAGTCTGGATTTGTGCCCGGTTAATGGCAACAGGCTCGCCCCCTATTACATGGGACTTATAACATAACTGGCGAAATGTGGGTGTACTATACACTTCTACCTACTTCTATTAGATCTCTGAAAAACCGCTGCCCATCTTCTGGTCTTAGATATTTTGTTATCTTTCCCGACTTCAACAGAAAAATAGGGAAAGGCCAATTAATGACCGCATAGAGTTCTACAGGGGCTCGTGGCTAAGTAATAACCACGTGGGTTGCAAGATCTGCGAGCTTAAGCTACGCTAGTTGCGGTCAGTCCATAGATGGGTGACCATTTCATTATACATCGAAACCTCTCCGTGCCTTCGAGAGCACGTTAAGCTGCCGGTCCCGGTTGCCACACGAACGAAGGGTAGACAGAAGCCCAAAAGTCTGACAAGTGGTCTTAAAATTTCGGTATGTTTTAATATTTAATTTGATTATTTTTAGTAAAGAGTTTTTCCAAATGAGTATGTGTAGTATGTGTTTTTCCTTACGTATGAATATCGATTCTGATAACGTAGCTCACAGGAACAACAGGGTTTTTGTTACAGATGGTGTTATAGGATGGCGAAATGAGCGAAATACCCACCTGATATTAAGCGGTTACCTTTATCCATGACAACTGCAATACCACCTAGGCTATTCACTAAATTGTACCGCAAGTCGGTTCGCCAAACTGTCATGAAGATGGAAAGTCTCATGTGTTTGTAATTTCACCGGCACATGTACCCTTCACACCGGAACACAGCAATGCAAGCATCAATGTTTGGCGGCAGCAGTGGGTATGGTGGTAGTACTTCTCTGGACGAGCTTCTTCACAAGAAGCTCTACCACTAGTTTCCTCAAAATTAACATTTTCTATTACAACATTCAACGGAATTACGCGCTAGAATAATATATGGTGAGAAAAAGAGACCCTCATTTTTTATGAAGACGACGGTCAAGCCTTTTAATGGAATGAGAAGGAACCAAATTACCACTCTGAATTAGACAATTTATATCACATAATAAACATTGCCGAAAGATCGAGAAAATTGATAGTCTAGGTCGAAGGTCTAATTTAGTCCATAATGGTAGGATTCGTCTAATGAGACTCTTAAACTGTTTTAGACTTATGGCATTCGGCTTCGCCGTGGATTGAAAGAATAGGATTCTTGGTTTTTACTCTGCCTTTTTTTTTCGTGGGGAAGTCCTCATTGACGCACTCCACCTGGACAAGGCGGAGCTGGTGTCGGACTCTTGCCAAGTAAAACCTTCACGGTGTTCCTACAACTACCTTCGGCCGGGGGCAGGAGATACATGTATTTTCCTATCACCGCTGACAGGTCCTAGCTCGACTAGTAGGCAAGCCCCTTGTCTCCGTGCAGCCTAACGTCGGCAGCACCCTCCTCATGATTGGTGCATGCGGAACACTGTGGAAAATCTACACGGGCCTTGACTGGTCGGGCCCACTCCTAGGGTGGCCGGAGATCAGCGTACTCCGCCTGCTGCGGCGCCGGGTCTGTCTTCTGTGGGTTGCCTACGCCGTCTGACACAGAGCTCCGTAGTAATAGGTGGCCAGTGAAAAATGTTCAAAAATATGTGTATCTATGGCTATAATGTTAAATACAAAAAAATATGCTTGATAAAATAAACGTAGACAAATTTGTTTTTTTAAGAAGTGGAACAAACAAAAACGTTTTTTGTTTGTTCCACTTCTTAAAAACGGCTATACCTACATACAAGCTTCAAACTTGGTGTGATTGTAGCGCATACAACAAATGTAGTACATAAAATGTAGTTTTACAACAAATAGGTAATAAATAAGGCAAACACAGACATGTATGGTGGTACGAAACTCTTAGTGCACAAGTACTACTCGCACTTGGCTGGTTTTTTCTTTCTGTACTCTTGTAAAAAGTGTATTTGTGGAACACGTTGAAGAATTCTTTGAGGACCCATTAATGCTGTTTAAAGAAAAATATTTTTAGCAAAAAGTATGCGGCTTATTACATTTTTCTCATTCAGATAATCTTACAAGATTACTGTGTAAAGACGTAAGCTAACAAGAAAATATTCTTTTTAACAGCGTAATAGGTTTTAACTTAGCTAAACTGACAATTGAGTTGAAAAATGCTTTCCCCGGTTCAAATAAACACATTATTACGGTTTTACTTTACGGTGATGATAAAATAACTGTTAAACGTCTTATATAAATGAGGTATTTGCAGAAAGATAGCTAAAAAAGTTTCGCTTGTGTGGTTGTATCTTTATGATGCACAATACGGCATAATATTTACGTAGTAAATAATAGGTAATCTGTGATAATATCGTTTAAACTGCAAAAAGGTAATTATGAAAAAGATAAGCTTTAGATTTGATCATAATTCCATGTACAACTTGATAACGCGAAAACAAGATGATTGATTTTGGCCTTGGGTGCAAATAAGTCAGATTTTCTTCTTTTCTGTCAATTTAGGTAAAATCTTTATCATACACAATACGGTATAATATTACATGAACTTCTTCAAACTGAAAACAGGTAATAGAATAAGTTTTAGATTTGATCATAATTTCAAAGAACCTACTTTTTTGAAAACGCAAATATGTTACTGGTACTGTTTGGAAAAATGCAATATACGGCGTTTGATGATTAAAAGGTTACCTTTGGCAGGGTGAATTCTCTGAATCCTTAGACCATTTTAAGAAGGGGAGTCATCTTGATTTTCTATGCAGGTGGGGGAGGCGGGTTTTGGCAATTTATGGTGTCAATTTTATAAAAGTGTACCTATAATAAGTTTGGTATCGATTTAAGATAAATCAAAGACTTCTGGAATAATATTTAGCCTGTTGATGAATGTTTTTTTTATATATGTACTAAAATTAAACAAATGCGATAAAAGTCGCAATTGTCAATAAAGACACACTTGCCATTTCGAGACATTAGACATTCTGCGCATAAACCGGTATAATGCTCATCCGATGTTCCGTAACTATTCGTATGATCTTGACTAGCGGCCAAAATTAATATCCAATCTATAGAGATAGGAATTTGACATAAGCTCCATACAAAATATGTCAAATTTCTATCTCTAGTAGGGTAAATCGTGGATAGATTGGATATTAATTTTGGCCGTAAGTGTGTATGTATAACTGAGCACGCTTTCAAATTACCAAACCAATGTCGATTTAATTTAATATTTATTCCAGACGTTTGTCCATAGGTTTAGTACAACACACAATAAAACAACAAATTAGTGACACACAAAAGTAATCACAAGACACGAACAACATAACAAATTATTAATAAACAAATAGGTCAAGGAGGAACTACCCTCACTGATCACAGTGCAGTGTGTAAGTGAATCCAGTGGCGCAGCAGTGGAGTCCCACTCAAAGAAATAGATAGAATGGCCGTGTGGGCAGGGCGCGCGTGGCAGCACCGTGCACCATGTGCAGGATATTTCAAAGCGTTTCTCAGCACACCTTATAACTTTTTTCTATCAATACTGTAACAAAAACCCGCAAAAATGCCTTATTGTGCTGTTTCTAACTGCAGAAACAAAAGCTGTAAAGTACATTTTTTTTTTTTAATAATGACGTCAAAAAGTAACGACGACGTTGACTGCCTCGTTGGTCTAGTGGTCACAAGCGCGACTGCTGAGCGTGGGGTCCTGGGTTCGATTCCCGGGTCGGGCAAAGTGTTATTGGGTTTTTTCATTAGGAAATTCTCAGTAGCAGCCCGGAGTCTGGATTTGTGCCCGGTTGATGGTAATAGGCTCGCCTCCTACTACATGGGACTATAACATAACTGGCGAAATGTGAGTGTACTATTACACCTCTGCCTACTCCTTCGGGGAAATACAGGCGTGATGTTATGTTATTTCAAAAAGTAAGGCGTAGATTGTTCGGAAAGTTGGCACGCATGAATCGCAAGTAAAATTGTGATTACAACCATTCTATCTATTTCTGTGGTCCCACCTACCCGCGAACACGCTTAGCATGCTGTTGTGGCTGGACCTGACACGATTCAACAGCGACGCACATTGCTTTCTTATAAGTGCATGAAAGCCATCTGTACGCGCTTCTGCGGTTTACCTGATAGCCAGATTTAATAGCTACTTATTATACAAACATAGTCACAAAAATCGTTGCAATATTTTATCGATAACTTTGACCAAAATCAATATTATTTTCAAGTCTACTTTTTTATACTGAAAATTCTGATGTAAATCACATTTTGTACTGTTTACGTATACAAAAAAAATGTAGATCGTTTTGCCTGAAAACATGTCTGCTGGTTTTAAATAACAAAGGGAAACAAAATATTGCGCTCTACATACAGACTTTACAATTTGTCCATTCACGATAAAATGCAGTAGGCCAGTAGGTATAAATATTTTTTGTGAAACTGCATACTTCTCAACGAATTTTTGCTCCCGACGCTTGCTAGTTGAAATTAACTAACGTAAAACAATAATTATTCATTAAATTATTAGAACAACAAAACTTGCTTAATAAAACGGTGAAAGGCAAAACTTAAAACTTAGGGACGATGTGGACATTGAGAGGGAGCGTAGGGCACTAGCGGTCCGGAGTAATATGTTGGCCCGCAGATTTTCTCGGTGTACAGACCTAGTAAAAAATACACTTTTCAAGGCTTACTGCCAGAGTCTGTACACAAGCAATCTGTGGGTCAATTATACCAAAAGATCGCTGGATGTCCTACGCGTCCAGTATAATAATGCTTTCAGGATGTTGTTGAGACTGCCTCGTTACTGCAGTGCGTCGGAGATGTTTGCGCAAGCCCATACCGACGGCTTCTACGCGATTATGCGCAAAAAAACAGCTTCGCTGCTGAAGAGAGTGAGGGACAGTGGCAACAGCATCCTGAAAACTGTAGCTGAGAGCTTCGGCTCTCCTACTGTGAAGCAGTTTATAAGGAGGGTGATCGGTACTAACACTAGATATTAAGCTATTTTATGTTACTAACAAAATATGGATACTGTAATCCGAAATAAAGAGTATAATAATAATAATAAAAACTCAACATTAGCAACCGCTATCATTAGTTTTACCCATAAAATTCTTTGTTTATTTTCACATACTCCTATTACGAAAGTGTAATTACACACACATACTCCTTGCCTTCTGAAGGACTTCTGTTCGAAAAAGTAAAGGCATGTCAAACGAATTACTAATTATTTTACAATCCGCACATGTTCAATAAGCTTCATTACTGAGATCTCAGTCTCTACTTGCCATCATAATGCGATGATACACTCATTCGCTCGATTGGTGATAGTACTTATCTATTGGATACCCTATCTCTTCTCATGGGTTTCGTAAAAGGCGACAAAGGGATTCACCGGAGGATGGGAGCAGCGTTCTCTGAGTATTTAACCAACCAACTGCGATCGCCAACCCGCCTGCCAAGCGTGGCGATTATGGCATATCCCACAAACTGCTTAGGGGAGACCTATGTCCAGCAGTGGACGTCTTTTGGATCATTCTCGTTAGATCCATAGTCTAGATCCATAATGGATCTATGGAGAATTTATTTTCCCTTTAGAACCAATTTTTTAAAAGTGGATCTATTGAGAACTTTCTTTCTCGTTAGATCCATTATGTAAATCTATGAGATCCATAATGGATCTATTGGGAATTATTTTTCTCATTGGAACCAATGGCTGAAATGATGATGATGATTGAGATGACCCAGTCTTTTAATTAGTTAAGGCCGATTCACACATATAAGTGAAGTCACAGTTCCGGCAACGCGTCCGCACAGGTCCGTATCAGTGCTACAGTGATCCGGCAGTGCTTTGATTCACACATATCAGTACTCAGTTCTCTACGTGTGTTCCTATTTTGATACACAAATTGTTTTTGTATTTTGTATCCATGTATCTACTTTGCATGCGAAAAATCATACAAAACTGGATTTTCACGAACCAATTTGATCAATCGCTCGTCCTCCATTTTGTGTTAAAATAAAAATAAAAATAAAATAATTCGATAAAAATATCGTCGTCACCGATTACGTCCGCGATTGCTGGCACCGGCACTATCACTTAGACCACTGTGTCGTCACTGACACTGACAGGTGTAGACGCATTCATAGAGAATGTATGAAAGAATTACTATCACGGTGGCGGTACTGTGCCGGAACTGTGACTTCACTGATATGTGTGAATCGACTTTAAAGCGTCAAAAAATACCCGGGAGTCCTAACAATACATTTTCTATTGTATCTACTTTACGTCACTTCAAATATCAATTTTATAACTTTTATCCATGATAAAATAATGATAGGATCATTTTTAACATAACATAACATCACGCCTGTATTTCCCGAAGGGGTAGGCAGAGGTGTATAGTACACCCACATTTCGCCAGTTATGTTGTAAGTCCCATGTAATAGGGGGCGAGCCTATTGCCATTAACCGGGCACAAATCCAGACTCCGGGCTGCTACTGAGAATTTCCTAATGAAAAAACCCAATAACACTTTGCCCGACCCGGGAATCGAACCCAGGACCTCACGCTCAGCAGTCGCGCTTGCAACCACTAGACCAACGAGGCAGTCATCATTTATAACAATAAAAAAAAAAATCAAAAAATCATCAAAAAAATAAATCATAAAAAATAAATCAAAAAAAAAAAAAACATTTATATATTTTTTTTTTTTTTTTATATATATTTTTTTTTTTTTTTTTTTTTATTGGATCATTTTTAACATTAACTTATCTAACGCCGATTCCTCCACAAAGGAAAACTTTGCAACTCTTCAACATCTTAACTCCTGTTTTTGTTCTCACAAACAATCGTAATGTTTTAAACGAAATAAACAACCCCCTTTGATATAAGTTTCTAACAAGTTTTCTTTTGTATAACAATCAATAACCTAAAGGTATGCAAATAAGTTCAAACTCTCTACGACTTCCTCGACTTGACTCGACTGCCTCGTTGGTCTAGTGGTAGCAAGCGCGACTGCTGAGCGTGGGGTCCTAGGTTCGATTCCCGGGTCGGGCAAAGTGTTATTGGGTTTTTTCATTAGGAAATTCTCAGTAGCAGCCCGGTGTCTGGATTTGTGCCCGGTCAATGGCAATAGGCTCGCCCCCTATTACATGGGACTATAACATAACTGGCAAAATGTGGGTGTACTATTACACCTCTGCGTACCCCTTCGGGGAAATACAGGCGTGATGTTATGTTATGTTATGTTATGTATCTCTAAAACTTCATTATTTTCAGATAACCGTTACCGCATCGCCAATATTAACTCTCATATCGGGCGTGTAATACACCACAGACTGCCATGATATATTTTTCACGTCTGCCTTGTCCATACATAAGTTGTCTAGAAAATTTCGCTATTAGCGATAAAACCGCCTAAGTATCCTAAGTTAAGGGGAATGTAGGAGCCAAGTGGCGCCCCCATCAGTAACAAAATTATTACTCGCTGAATACATCATTTATCGAAAAATCGTTTTTAACAATTCAAGTACAGCCGACGATTGTAGATTTTCAACTTGGCTAGGGGGGCAGGTACTTTAGTTTAATCAGAAACTATTAACTCTGTAAAATACAGTTCGCTGTAGTTGTAGATAGAAAAAATTCCAAAAGTGGCATTTTTCGCAGTTTTTCTATCTACAACTACAGCGAAGTATAATACTTCAATCGTTAAAAACAATTTTTCGATAAATTATGTATTCAGCGAGTAATATTTTTTTTTTACTTGGCATCTACATTCCCCTTAATATCTTCATCATCATCCTCCTGCCCTTATCCCAATTTATTTGGGGTCGGCGCAGCATGTTTTTTTCTTCCATAAATCTCTATCAGCCGTCATCTCTGTGTTTACTTTCTTTCTATTCATATCATCTTTCACACAATCCATCCATATTTTCTTCGGTCTCCCTCTTTTCTTTCAGTTTTAGTTTAGTTTCTCTTTTAGTTTTAGTTTTTATTAATGGTGTAAAATAAAGAATATTCTATCTATATATATATATGTCTCAAAAGCAGACAGTTGATAAGTTAAAATAATAGACGGGTTGAACAACTTTGTCACTTCCGAATTCTCGTAAGCCACAAAGTTGGACTGTCAGCTGTCATATGGATTTGCACGTCAAATTAGAGACAGATATTGGAAGGTACTCGGTTACTCACCGTGAGCATTCGCGTGCAATATTAATTCAAAATTCGAAGTTGAGCATTACATTACTATAGTGCGCGAGCTCAACGTTATTGATCGTGCAGTATTTGCTTTTGTAACCGCTCGACATCCAGCATCATCATCAACTCAGCCTACCGCAGTCAACTGCTGGACATTAGCCTCTCCCAAGTTGCGTCACGACAATCGGTCAAATGCAAGCCAATTTCAAAATAAAAATTATATTTTCCAGTAGTGTTTGAGTGATGGTCGAACAAAAAAACAGACAATTACAGCTTTAGCAGTCAGTCAGGGCTAGCCGGCAGGCGTCACTCCCGTGGTATATTGATAAAAGGATTTTGTATTTTAATGTAGGACACAGCCTATTTGTGTGTCAAATTTCACCCTTTGTCTAGTATGGTCTAGTAGTATTTGCGTGATGCTCGAACACTCAATGGGCAATGGATAGGGCTATGTTCGGAGTGTCCATGCGTGATCGAATCAGAAATGAGGAGATTAGCAAGAGAACGAAAGTAACCGACATAGCCCGAAGAATTGCTAAACTTAAGTGGCAGTGGGCGGGGCACATTGCTCGCAGAACGGATGGCCGATGGGGCAGTAAAGTTCTGGAGTGGTGACCGCGTACTGAAAAGCGCAGCGTGGGTAGGTGGAACGACGACCTGGTGAAGGTCGTGGGAATCCGCTGGATGCCGAAAGCGCAGGACCGGTCGTCGTGGCGATGCTTGGGGTAGATCTATGTTCAGCAATGGACGTCTTTCGCCTGAAATGATGATGATAATGATAATGCTCGAACAAATAAATAAACAGATAAACAATGCAAAAAAAAAAGATGATAAATCAAGAGAGACACGAGAGGAAGCGCTCTAGAGCTATATTCCATAAACTTCACATAACATTAACTTAATAATAATTTTATCTGATCACCCTCCCAGATGTTAGATAGGAGTGATGTGCAGTATAACCTGGCAAATGGGCAATAACTTCGAAGTCTGATTGCTTATGAGAATTTTATATGATACGTAAGAATCTAATCTAAGAATAATTCTTTTTTGTAGTCCTTTAATGGAATTTTTATGGTTTTTAGGATTGAGATAAAGGAGATGGTGAGATACAAAAGATGCATTTTTGAATGCAAAACTAATGTTTTTGAAAAATGTACTATGAAGGCTCGCGCCTTAGATTATGAACACTACAGATGGATTCCTAACTACGTTAGAGTATGTGGGATAGAAATGGACTTATGCCACTGCTGCTAAGATAGAGCAAGACACAAATATTATATCGCCATCTCTTACATGTTACCCATATTTTCGTTGTCACACTTTTAAAGTTTGACAAACAAAGCGTTCGGTCTGTCAAACTAAAGAGTTTTATTAATTGTGCTTCGTAGTTTTCTACAATTTTATGGTGAAACTTCGTGATAAAACACTCATACAGTTCCGTGATATGGTCGGGTGTAGTGTGTTAGGCTGCAAGAGCCGCAGCGAGCAACACATTGAAGGTTTAACTTTCCACGGGTAAGTGGCATTTTATATCTAAATTGTTGTGTTTATTTAACTACATACAATGTGTTTCTACAAGTACGTAAGTGTTAACTATTTTGAACCCATTTCTTATAGAAATATTAGCAGTTTTCAGCGTTTTCTAAATAACATAACCTAAAATATTTCCATGTTTAGTGTTGCCATGATAGACATGTTTACGTTCCCAATATTTAGGGTGCTACCTGTTATATGGTGCTTTTTATTAAATTGTTGAAGGAGACGTATGTTTTAAATAATTCCGTGATTAGTGCTGCTGTGATTTACGTAATTATGTACCCATTATTTAGGGTGTTTTTAATTTTCATCTTTATTTATTGATGAAGTAGATTGGTTTATATGGTTGTTTTAGTATTATGTGTAGGGGTAGGTACACACAGTGTAGTATGTGTGTAGTATAAAATTTTTTTAGCCACTAACAAGGCAATGGCTCATATGGTTATGACCATTTTGAAAAAAAACATTGAGAAACCCACATTTACTACGTTGAACGACCATGTTAGAGATCAAAACCCGCTGGATAGCCACCTCGTAATCCTAATAAAAGCTGTTGCATTAAAATATTTAGATGTACGAATACATCACCTTATAAAAACTGTTTCACAGAAAGGTGATAGAGTGAGAAACTTTCATACGAAATTGATTCTGTTTAAAGGCCAATAAATTACACTTAAAATTACAATAAATCCTATACATCCAATCAATATCCAAAATATATCTATGTATAAATATATCCAAAAAAAATTACAATAAATCCTATTTTTCCAAAATACTTTATTTAATTTCCCTTTTCTAAATTACCTTTACATACATACGCGATTCATAGACGAGAGTGTAGGAGCCACTGGCTTCCATTAAATGTTAATCCGGCAAATAACTTGAACAAAGATGGTACGATTGCGCTTGTTACTATACTGACATAGAGTTTAAAATCGTTTAAACTGATCACTGCGCATTTTCAAGTTATTTTCTACGTACGCTAAGAGCCCTTAACTTAATCTCAAAAAAATGGGGGTAAAAATCTTAGTGTGGTATCACTGAAGTAAAAACTATTGCTATCTAAAAGGGGCACGTCGATTTTCTATCTATAGTGTTCTAAATCTATGGCTCGCGCAGATTACAGCCGTGGCGGGCTGCAGCGCATCGCATAGTTAAATTTTGCATTAACAATTTTCATGCAAGTTTACGAAGGCGGATTTTTACAATGCGTTGTGGAAAACGGCCCACCCTAATGTGACTGAGCCGTCAAGAGGTCGCCACCTGACTTTTTTGTTTACCGATATTAACTTCCTAACATAATAAAACCTTCTACTTTATATGGTAAATGTCTCAGTTGTAACAGAATGTGAACTTTGATTAACGCCATCTGTAGTTTATGCCATGAACTGAAAAGTGACCCAGGTGTCATTAGAATTCCATTGAGCATTGGTCTTAGCTACCTATTGAATGAAACTATAGGGGCTCTCCTTACCCTATATCTTCTCATGGCTGTCGTAAAAGGCGACTAAGGGATTCACCAGAGGATGGGCAGCAGCGTTGTCTGAGTATTTAACCAACTAACTGCGATCGCCAACCCGCCTGCCAAGCGTGGCGATTATGGCATACCCCCCCATATTATTGGGGAGGCCTATGTCCAGCAGTGGACGACTTTTGGCTGAAATGATGATGATGATGATAGTGGCTTAGATTTAGGAGTACTTACGTATCAAGCATCGATCTTACAAAACGCGAAAATTAATTGGACACCCGTGTTATTATAGTAGAAGAGCTTGTGACCAGAAATAAATGGCGGGATAACCAACATAGTTCTTAAACATTTGTTCGTACTTGGTCGGATTCGCAAATGGTCGGATTCTCATTTCGCCGGAATACAGTTATGAAGAAAAACTGTTTTATATTTTCTGCGAAAATTACTTACATCAGTAGAATGATTTGTAGCAGCTATCTTAATTCTTTTTGTTTTTTATCCTAAAATGGGCTTGTGTTTATTATTATTATCTTAATTTATTTTTACACATATGATTAACATTTTTAAATATTTCTATAAAAAAAATCATTTAAAAATATAAAATAGTATCCCACCGCATGGGGAACAGGATCCAAACTACCGGCGGTCAGGGCGTCAGTGAGAGGAACCTCCTGACGAGACGCGCCGTGTCCAGGAGTACCGCTTTCTGTATCAAGCCCTTGACCCAGCTGCCCAACGCGAGCCTTTCCAGATGTAGATCGAGGCTCTTGGCTATTAAACCATTGGCCGTAACGACAATCGGCACAATGACTGCTGAATCAACATCCCACATGTCGACAACGTCGTGTGCCAAGTCACAGATAATATAATACTGGCCAAGTCAAAGTATTTCATTTCTTTTTCCTTTTCCGCCCTCACGAGATTCCCGTCATGCGGGACGATAACATTAGCAATCATTGTGCGGTGCTCTGATCAATCTATCACCACTATCAATAGTTCTGTCGATGATGATAGATCGGTCCCAGTACAATGTGATATGGTCATTCTCAAGAACTGGGTCGGCCACATACTTGTAGTAAGATACTTCTGCGTCCACAAGGCTGTATCTCAGGGCAAGTTGCTGGTGATTATTATTATTATTATTTATTTGTTCAGAGATAAATTTAACAAAAACATATTCTAAGGTAAACATAAACTCATTCAAGTTTTACCGTACATCAGTTTCATCGACTAAACTCGGCTTTACCTCGTACTTCCGAAGTGATATTAAAAGGACGAGGCGCTAGCCGACTCCTTTTTAACTGAACGAGGCCGTTAATTACTGTTTCGGCCGAGACTTGTACTTTTCTCTCATTTGCAAGGAAGCAATACACAAATTAATTCAACAATATCTAATCTACATTCACGCCAATTCGTCCGCGGGCGGTTCTTGTTGTATTTTCAGAGTTTTGAAAAAAAAAAAGCGCGTTCAGCCTTTACAATGATAAATATTTTATACCTAAAAACACCTAATTTAAAGTAAATGTGTACTTAAAAACCACGCTAGGATGATTTAAAAATAAAAACTGTCCAGCAATTTCTATTATTGTCGTGTTGGATATTGCTGGCGTGTTATTTCGTTGCGTATGGAAAAGAGCCGATTAATTTATACTTTTTTTTTAAATAATGAACTAATTTCCGAGCAAGTGGGAGAAAAATATAATATTCGTAATTTAGTACTAAGTTTTGTAAAAAAATATTCGCTCGCTGATTACATCATTTATCGAAAATCCTTTTTTAACGATTGAAGTACAGGTACTGTAGTTTAATTATAAAGTAATAACTCTGTAAATTAAAATAATAAATAAATAATATAAAATAATAATAATAATATAAATAATCCCATTACCAAAAAAACCCAATCCTAGTTCCTTTTCTGAATATCGTCCTATATCCATTTTGCCATTCTTATCCAAAGTCCTCGAACGGCTGATCTATAATCAACTGAGCACTTTCCTTTCCAAAAATAATCTCCTTAATCCCTTCCAATCTGGTTTTCGTTCCGGTCACAGTACTACCACAGCCCTTGTCAATATTACGGATGATATCAGGTCAAACATGGAAATCGGAAATCTAACGGTTCTAGTGTTATTAGATTTTAGCAATGCTTTTAATACCGTTGATTTCGATGTTTTGCTTGGCATACTATGTTCTCTAAACATATCTCCATCGGCGTTAGACTGGTTTCATAGTTACCTGTTCGGTCGTCGGCAACGTGTTTGCATTGAGAAGACTTTGTCTTCTTGGAGCAATACCGTTGCCGGTGTTCCACAGGGTGGCGTTTTATCCCCTTTACTTTTCGCAGTTTTTATAAATTCTATCTCCAATGAACTACTTTCTTCCTACCATCTTTATGCAGATGACTTACAAATTTACTCACGAGCACCTCTTGGTAATCTGTCTGAAGCTGTTCACACTGTTAATAAAGACCTAGCCGTTATATGTGACTGGAGCAAGCGGTACGGACTCACAGTCAATCCTACGAAGACGCAGGCTATTGTGGTTGGCAGCTCCAGGATGATTTCTCGAATCGATTCGTATCTTCCCCAAGTTTCCTTTGACAATATTTTGCTCCCATACAGCGAAAAAGTCAAAAACTTGGGGATTTTCGTCGACCGGAACTTTTCCTGGACTGCCCAACTACAGGAAGTTAGTCGCAAGGTCTTTGCATCTGCTGGGTCTTTAAAAAGACTCCGGAATTTCTTACCGACTACCACCAAGACTGCGCTTGCACAATCTCTCCTTCTTCCCATCCTTGATTATGCTGATGTCAGCTATCTCGATCTTACAGAAGACCAACTTAATAAACTTGAGCGGCTTCAAAATTTCTGCATTAGGTTCATATTTGGTTTGCGCAAATATGACCATGTTTCTGATTTCCGCGTTAAGCTCAAGTGGTTACCTATTCGCCTTCGTCGGAATGCTCATATTCTTTATCTTCTCTATAATGTGCTTTTCTCTCCTTCTACTCCCCTTTACCTGAAGAAACGTTTGGAATTCCTCTGCAACACTCACACGCTATTCCTTAGGTCATCAAATAATTTAAGGCTGAAAATGCCAATGCATTCCACAACATTTTTTGACAAATCCTTTACGGTTCAGGCTGCTCGTTTGTGGAATGCATTGCCAGTGCCTATTAGAAGAGCGCAATCGCTGCCAGTGTTTATGAGGCTTGTGAAGGAGCATTATTTGTCGCTATGAACATGTTTCTTCTCCTGTATGTGGTCGTTTTTAATTACTTTACCGTTGCTTATTATTTATATGTATATATGCATATAGTATTTATGTATTAGGATTTATAGAATATATTTTTGTTGTTATTTTATAGTAGTAGTATAGTATTTTATTTTATTACTAAATTATGTATCGAAATTGCACATCTGACAACCCCATTTTCTGTCCAGTTCATTCTTGTCCATCCTAAGGTTGCCTGGAAGAAATCGCTGATCGCGATAAGGCCGCCATTTGTACAATAGTTTAAATGCATATTCAATGTAATGTCTTTTATGGTGTACAATAAAGCATATATAAATAAATAAATAAATAAATAAATTATAGTTCGCTGTAGTTGTAGATACAAAATATGCGAAAAACGGCCACTTTTGACACTTTTTGTAGCTACAACTACAGCGAACTATAATTTACAGAGTTGATAGGTTCTAATTAAACTACAGTACTTCAATCGATAAAAAAGGCTTTTCGATAAATGATGTATTCAGAGAGTATAAATTTTTTTACTGATGGGGGTGCCAAGTGGCTACTATATTCCCCTTAAATAATTAATTCAGAGAGGTGTAACGATACAAATAAAACACAACTTTATAGCAAGAACACCGATTTCTCTTCTTGTTGACCACATTTTTCGTTATTTACATAATAATATTATTTAGAAAAAAAACCACAATGTTTCATACAACAATCATCTTGGTACAGTCGACATCGATATGCTATGTAGGTATAACGACTATGGTAACTTTCTGTCAGTGTCCGACCGAAACTGTTTGACTGTCTCTTCTAGTAGAACTCCCGTTTTGCTATGCATCGCGAGGGATTTAAACACAGAGTACATTTGTATATACTGGATTTAAACGCAGAACCTCTAAATCAAAATAATTATGTTCCTTGCGTAGAACGTACAACGCAGAAAGCGCGGCAAAATAATGTACTCCACAAACCTTTAAAATTCGCGTTGCATTATAAAGTAAGGTTAGCATAATAAAAATAAAAAATAATAATAATCAAGTCCTAAACAGCACGCTACACCGTAAAACATAATGAAACTGAGTGGTAGCGAGACCTAAAAAAAAAGAAAAAATATATACTACAGGTTGGCTGGTTGAACGACAGACTTATTGAAGGAGGGTGTTTGTCTCGTTGGTCTAGTGGTTGCAAGCACGACTGCTGAGCGTGGTGTGGTTCAATTCCCAGGTCGGGAAAGGTGTTATTGGGTTTTTTTATTAGGAAATTCTCAGCAGTAGCCCGGAGTCTGGATAGTGCCCGGTTGATGGCAATAGGCTCGCCCCCTATTACATGGTACTATAACATAACTGGCGAAATGTGGGTGTACTATTACACCTCTGCCTACCCCTTATGTGTTATGTTTAGTACTTGATTCTCGTTCCAAATATGTATAAAAATACGTACCTACCTTAATTTTTGAAATATTTTTATTATCGATTTCATCAATTTCTGTGGACACTATTCCGCGCTTACAAATCAGCTTTATGCAGTGAGGTGATGCACCTAGCACGGCAGTGTCTATCGGTGGCTATGTTCACCCTCTTTGCTTTTTGTACAGGACAGAAGACCCATAAGCAGTGAGAGCTAGCGCGAGCATTTTGATCACTACCTACGCTTAATTTGTCGTGGATTTTTTTTTCTTTGCGTACGCATATTCTACCATAATCTTGAATATGTCCCTCGTTCACCTGGGTGAAAATAAATAGTAGTATACAGCATGACTGATCATGCTGTATACTACTATTTATTTTCTCGCAGTCAATGGTAAAAAGAATAGTACACAACTCGTGAAGAAAAAATAATGTCGGTCCTTGTATCCCTCGCTCCACTCAGGATTCTATTTTTGAACTCTAAGGCCCGTATTACAGAATGATACTCAAGCGTTGATCTCTGTTTAAAACTAGTTTTGAGTTGAGCTTTGATTTTAGAACGTTCCTCAAGCTGATTTATTGATCACAGTTCAGCTAAGTTTAGTTTTATTTTATACTGTCACCTGTTTCGGAATTTCAGCTGAGGTTTGATCTGTAATCACTCTAGTGTGGTCCAAATTACGCTTGAGTAGAGATTTCTATTCTATTTCTGGTCAAATTCGTGTTATGTTGTTGAATTAAAGTTTATAATTACCGTTCTGGAATAAGACCGATACTCAAGTAACGATTCTATCCTTAAGTAGTGACCAGGGGGCCTAGTACGAGTTTGACACTTACGAATACTTTCAAAGTATTCGTCGACTTTCATTAATAAATCTGTAGTTCCTCCTCGTATCCGCCAGGGGCGCTACTGATTTATGAATGAAAGTCGACGAAAACGATGAAAGTATTCGTAAGTGTGAAACTCGTACTAGGCCCACAGGTAATTGCAGTTTAAACTGTACTTGAGGAAGCTTCTGTAATACGGGCCTTAGAATCCTTCGCTGCGCTCGGGATCCAACTTAGTCCCTCGAATTAAATTCCCTTTTTTCCCCTCTTTTCCCTTTTCCCTTTCACTTGTGGATATAATCCACTATATTATTTATTTATGCGTCCAGTGGGGTAAAAGTGAATAGATCAAACTTTTATCCTTACTGTGCATGAAAATTTCGTTCCCAAGCAAAGGTAGATATGTAGTGCACTTATGAATCAAATAATGAAATACTTTCGGTCGGACACTACATTCCACAGAATATATTATCACTTACTATGCAATTATGCATATAACACTGATAAAAAACTTGTGATTATGACCTTATACATTTATTCATTTAACAAAACACGCGGGTATTTTAATGCAAAAACACATCTTTATACTTTTAATTCTGGCTCTGCTTTCTCAATATTAATATTAACCTATTACAAAAAATATGTTTGCATTATTTTGTTAAAACATTGATTATGTTGAAACGAATGAAAAGAAAATAGAGTAGTATTGCCAATGCAATAACTCAATAGCAAATGAACCTAAAAAATGCAGAATTAAAAAATAATAATAAATATACGCGTCGAATTGAGAACCTCCTCCTTTTTTTCGTCGGTTAAAAAATTATTTATAATATAATATTAAGTGGAGAGGGTTGATACAAGACAATTATCAATTCACAATAATCACAACAACTATTGTGCTTTTATTATATTTTTGATTAATGATTATTTAAGTAACTTCACAGTGTAACGCAATATACATACCAAATTTTTTGCAGTTTTTTACATAGAATAAAAAAATAATTTAATTCAATAGTAATAATTTGTGTATAACCTATGTATTTATATTAATGTCTGAATAAAGTGAATAAAAACTTATACATAACATATCATTATTTTAATTCGGATATGTATATTTCTGTGATGATACAAGCATATAAAAAGAAATGATTATGATTTTACACAGACCAGTAAGCCTCAAGACGCCACATAAACAAAGTTTTGCATCAGAACATAGTCGTAAAATGTTGGCGGGGACCGGGGGGCAGACGGCGCGTTATGATTGGTCGGCTCAAACGTTCGGTGATATGATTGGTGCCGCTCGCTGACGGAGTGAAGTCCCGATTGGTGGCTGGGCATAAGATATGCAGTGCTACTGCATATGCTTTGTGACCGGGGGTATCCGGCTAATAGGCGTCTAGAGGCTTACTGGTCTGTGTGATTTTAAGAACTACCATCGAAGTAACAACAAACATCCCCGTTTATATATACAATATATTATAAAAATACTTTCACGTCAGACAAATTGTATAACATCGAAAATACATTTAAACTGTCCATATCTCATGTCAGTGATCGTATAAAAGTACGTTATTATAGCATTAGTGTATTTCTTAATTCCTCACTCGTCAGATAAAAGTTTAAGTATAAGATATGATTACACACATTCATGATAAAACAGGAGACTTTTGTACAACATCGTGGTTGGAATTTATCAAAAAATTAATAAAAGTCCTATACATATACATACATAGTAATACCACAGTCTAGCCACTCCAAAAGGTCGTCCAACGCGAGAGTTAAGTGTCCCAAGCTACCTTCAAAACTGTCAAGCATGTCCCGAGTTGCCTTTAAAAACAATCAATGTCAATTTTCGTTAAACCACTGTATGGAACAGGTAATTACACTGTGGTAAAACATAGATGTATACCCCACGTAAAATATTTCCTTCACGCGATGTTTGACGCGCATTATCATAATACATATAGGTACACCGTACTCATTAATAAGTAAATCTTCATTATGTAATAATAATATTAACAACAAGTATATGAACCATATAAATTTAATTTCTTATCTTATTACACAGTCAGAAGTCCGACCACGGACGACTAAAAAAAGGCGGACGGAGTCTCGCTAAGAAAAGATTGAAGCACTTATTTTTTTTCCTAAACCCACTATAATTTCGACAGCATTTTATTATATGGTATTTTGTCTCCCCCACTCGGAGGAGCTAACACCACTAGCAGAATCTCCTTGGCTCCCCCAAGGGAGACACCGGGGGAGCCAAGTCCAGGTAGCCATTTTAACACACCAGATGGCATATTGTTATTTTATTTGTGACTATACGACAAAGACTACGTCACACGAGAGTTGTTGCGTAATCGCGGTTTTTGTCTTACTATGGGTGTGAACGTGTGCGTGACAGCCCTACTTAAGCGAGCGGTCTTTCTCTAATTGTTTAGCGAGATTCCATCCGCCTTTTTGTATTCGTCCATGAGTCCGACACATAATGTCGATACCGACCAGAGGACCAGCCCCTAAATTCATAAGAATACGAAGAAGTTTCCGAAGCGTCATTGATTTAATACAATATTCATTGGCGAGTCTTCGTCAATCGCCGCTAACTAATCTATGCTAGCTGTTTCTAGAAAATGGAGAAAAGCGCGTCATTAACCTCGAGTACCCCACCGTATAACAACGGCCGCGCTTAGAGGAGGTACTCTCATTGGTCCGGTCTATCAAATGATGTATTTGGAGTGCTCTCTACTTTTTTCAGTACTATTTTGAATGCAAAAGTGTGTTTTGGAGACACAGACGCTGGGCGAGGAGTTTGAGGTGACCGTGGAGGAGGTTCAGGTGGCATCTCAGATCGAGTCCTCGTACGCCGAGGTGCTGGTAGATTTCGCATCACTGGAGCTGACGCTGGCTCTTTTGCTATCTGCGGCGAAAGTCTATTTGGAGTTAAGCGACCAGGCGATGGCTCTGGAGTAATAGGTGGTAACATCAACGGTGGAAGATTAGCACATGGTGATCCACGGGAACCTCGACGCTCCTTCAATCCCATTGGTGGGGGCGGTGACATAGGCGCCTCATCATCCTCAGCTGCCGCAACTACGACCACTGGCTCAGTCCTCAATAGTGGAGGCTTCGGTTCAGACGTATCTGACGCGATAGATCTCCTAAAATAATTGAGTCCATTTTCTATCTCAGCTAGCGCACGCCTCACAAAAGGGAAACTCTCAGATATCTCTGAAGTGGACTTGCGGACTGGAAACTCGGTTTCACTGTCACGCTTCCTCGGTCTACATCGCTCGAACGTTGGGTCTCCTGACGCTGCCACTGTTTCAGAGACCTGTCTTGTTAGAGCTGCATGCTTTACAGAGTCCGACTTCGATCGGGGCTCCCGCGTTTTCGGTGTCGGGGAACGACGATCGCCGAACTTTTTACTGGCAGCACGCTTGATGGAGGAGAACAGTCCGAGTTTCTCCGGCGGCTTGTCCGTTGGGGGAGCAGGAAAAGGTGCAACGGGAGCTGAGGAAGGGCCAGGGGTGGGTTCGGGAGGAGGACGGGGGATGTTCCCCTCGCGTTAGTTGTGCCGAGAGTCTGACGACGGAACATCGCTCGAGCCAGTAGAGGAGAGGGTGGTGTTGGATCCGTAGGGGTCAAGCGAAGACTGCACGGACATGGAGCGGCCAGCGCGTCGGACTCGCGCTGGGGAGAGTTTGCCTGGATCTACGCTGGCCGGGTCTGCCTGCAACAACAGCGGTTTCAGCGTTCTATTCAATGCACTACTACTAATAGCACAGAATGTTAGATATGAAAAGGAAAGAATAGAAGATACAGGTCTATTATTTAGCGATGGTACCAAAACTATACCATAATCATAGCTCGCATCAAACCAAAGAATTGACTTTTGTTAGTATGGTGTGTATGGACTATGAAATCATGCGGCAATGTCGCATTAAATGACATAAGCGCTAGAAGAGAGTTAGTAGATACGTTATAAGTCATATCAGCATCATCATCATTTCAGCCGAAATACGTCCACTGCTGGACATAGGCCCAGAGGGGGGATATGCCATAATCGCCACGCTTGGCAGGCGGGTTGCCGATCGCAGTTGATTGGTTAAATACTCAGAGAACGCTGCTGCCCATACTATGGTGAATCCCTTAGTCGCCTTTTAAGACACCCATCAGAAGATATAGGATGGTGCAATTCTTTACGTCCGCCACCACACGGAATAAAGCATATAGCATATAGCATCACGTAATAATTTTCCTGTATCAAAGTAGGCAGTATTTCATACTACTAAATACTACAAAGCTTTGCAAAGAAAAAATACTAAAGTCATAGATTCCCAGAATGTTTGATTGTTCTTGGAATGGATTAGATCTGATGACCTTGACGCGGTACACACAGTAGCTTAATTTTGTGCAAATAATCAAATAGACTACAAAACAGCACCTGGTACGCTAACGCGTTCATGATGATAGAGTAAGGCACCAGGCCCAGTGGGTGGACTTCTCTCATCAGAACGTTGGCTGGGATCTTGTGAAACTGGATGTACTCCAGGAAGTTACCGATCACTTCCTTCAGGTTCATGTTCTGGTTTGTATCGCAGTACTTCTTGCTCCACATCAGGGCGGCCTGGAATATTAAGGATTTATTGTTAGGAACTTCATTAAGTGTTCAGTGCTTCGATCAAATATACTAATAGATACACGGTCTTGTACAAAATCAAACCCAAAAAACGTCTCCGTGATAAAATGTAAGAGTAATTATGTTTACGCCAAGACAAGTGCGACACTACATCCTTTGTTTACATTACATTTGGAGTATAGTTTTTACATTTACGATTTAAATGATTGTGAGCGATTTTTTTCTTTCCACAATTTAAATCGTAAGATTTCGCTTCGCAAGCGTAAATGCGTTTAAAATAATAAAATAGTTTTACATTTATTTTCTACACACTTTTGCATCGTGAAACGTCTCACGGTCGTGAAGTGACTGAGAACGAAACAGTGCACGCGACTAATTATTGCAGTATTGATAGTGCTGTTTTTCGAGTGGCGATCGTGCATCTATAGTTTATTTAATCGAAGGTTCAGTGCCTTTATTTTTAATCAAACAATAATAAATACATAATGACTCAGATAGGTACTTAATTTGAACGAATATTATTTAATTAGGTTCACTGTCCCCAAAGCAGACATAACAGCCAAACCACAGAAAAAGATAGATAGAATGGTGTGGAATGGTTGTAATCACAATTTTACTTGCGATGCATGCGTGGCAACTTTCAAACAAACTACGCCTCCCATATTGACGTCATTAATGTTTAAAAATTTACTTTAATCAAATGTACTATACAGCTTTTGTTTCTGCAGTTAGAAACAGCGCAATAAGGCATTTTTGCGGGCATTCTTTTGTTTTTTTATATTTTATATTATAGGATGGCGAAACGAGCTAAAGTTGTTACAGTATTTACAGAAACAAGTCATAAGGCGTACTGAGAAAGGCTTTGAAATACCCTGCACTCTGGTGCAGAGTATTGCCACGCGCGCCCCGCCGACTTTTCCATCCTATCGATCTATTATTATTATATATATTGTTATTATTATTGGTTGTTATGTATTAGAAGTATGTATTTACAAAAAAAAGTATATAGGTATTATATCCATTGTCTAGTACCCATAGCACAAGCTCTGGTTAGTCTGGTTACTAGATGGTGATGTATAGAATGTCCCAAAAACATTTATATTTATTTCTGTGAGTCAAACAGTCGCGCTGAATCATAATATTTTGTGTAATCTACTTAACAGGGAAAGGGTTAATTTTGTTTTCCAGTTTAATCAATCCTTGAAACTATACTACGTATCGCAAGCTTGATTTTGAACAAGTATTTATTTTGTTTGACAGAGGGACTCGCGGCTAAGTAGCAACCGCGCGGATTGTATGATCTAGTTGGTTAAGCTATACTTGCCGCGGTCAGTCCGTGGATAGCTGACCATTTCGTTGCACAACGAGACGGATATCTATGGCAGTCATTATTGGTAGTCAGAAGCCTGAAAGACTGAGAACTGGTCTAACCTCCGAATGTCGGTATTAGCCAGTAACTGGGTTGCAGGGGTCTGATGGCAGTCGCTCCGTGTAAAATACTAATGTTCAGCCGCATCTGGTTAGAGTAGAAGCTGACCCCAATATAGTTAGGAAAAGGCAAGAAGGATGATGATTTATTTTATTTGACCAACAGACCAACAGATAATAATTGTTCCGAGTTTGTGCATGATGTGAAGATTTGTATCTGTGAACATCAAATCTAATAGATTCCACAGCCTTAAAAAATATATTGTTACAGTGAAAACTTTGTGGGTATAGCAACCGGTATCTCAATAAGCTCAGAGTGATCTCAATTTGCAAAGAATTCACAGCTGTCCATAAAACAGAAGACCTTCAATAATTTTACATCAAGAAAATGATAAATATTATAAGCTACAGTACTACCTGTCTGCTACGAGAATGAAAGAAAGAAAGAAAGAAAAAAAGAAATAATTTATTTGCCACAAACTAGGGACACAAAATAATAAATAAAAAGTGTAGATTTACATAACATTGTGTGCCCCACGGCTGTGCCAAATAGGTCCAGTTCAGCATATGTCAGGTCACTAGTACCTGACGCTGGTAATGCCGTTTTCCCTTCCCAATCCCTCGGACTACACCTCAAGCCAGGTCCGACTAGCACCAATATTGATCAATAGCAACGCTGTAAAGTGCCTTATGACGTCATTTTTATACGGTCGAGCGCGACATTCTCACAGCAGACAAGTAGTACTTTCATACCTGGAACTTGGTAAATTCATCAGCCCTAAGCTCATCCCGCGCCAGTATTAGCCTGACGACATGCTGGGGCAGCAGCGTGAAAGATCCGAGATTTAGAACTTCGTTGCCATGTTCATCAACGAACTCCAACACCTGTAAAATGAATAGATTTTTATTAGTTTGGTCAATCAGTAATAATGAAATTAAATTATTTATTGAAGCGTCGAACCGTTGAAGCAACCATCGAGATACAATAGCCTTCGCAATATCCTGCTCTGGGGGTCGTGTTTAACGATACTCGATTAATCGTGAACCTCATCGGTGCCGGTTGTCTTGAGACCTAACGAAGATATTTTATTTTGTTATGTAATTTTAGGTGCGGTCGACCGTACGTCAGTGGTAACAGTTTGGCTCTGGCGGCGCCTTTATTTCGTAAGCAGTAAGGGCGGTTTTTCAGACTCGGATGTTGCCACTGTCATGCGGTCGACTATACTTTTCTTATATTTTGTATCGACTGTCCTTTCTTAATTTTTTACCTATGTTTTTTTTTGTTTTACTTTCTATGTAACCACACCTATAAGTTGCCTGCTTGTGTTTATCACTGTGTTTTAAATGTTGCGCGTCGTTAACTGTGACAATAAACTATTTTTCTTTCTTCTTTTTTCTTTCTTTCATCGCAAAATCGATTGTCTCTGGTTACTCCGGTCAATGTTGTACGCCTATCAGTCGTTGTAGATACGAAAATTCGTACAGTCAAGCTCACATCAATGCCACGATGGTGCTAAAAACAGAATAATTTAAGCCTATCTTGTATGAAATTTACATACTAAGCTAACACCCTTATTCACAACCATCCGAAAGTATTTCGAATCCGAGAGGCAAGTTACTGAACGCGTTCTCTGAACGCTATTCGTAAATCCGAAATCGAAAATTTTGCCAGTTCTAGAAAAATCTACTGCCTCGTTGGTCTAGTGGTCGCAAGCGCGACTGCTGAGCATGGGGTCCTGGGTTCGATTCCTGGGTCGGGTAGTGTTATTGGGTTTTTTCATTAGGAAATTCTCAGTAGCAGCCCGGAGTTTGGATTTGTGCCCGGTTAATGGCAATAGGCTCGCCCCCTATTACATGGGACTTATAACTGGCAAAATGTGGGTGTACTATACACCTCTGCCTACCCCTTCGGGGAATACAGGCGTGATATTATGTTATGTTATGTAGAAAAATCTAAGACAGAAACTCTTCCGAGAACCATTTTCTATCGGAAAACACTCGATGTGAAAAAAATAATACGAATAACGTTTCCGAATTTGTTCGGTTTTCAAATCGTTGCGTTTTGTTTGTCTATCAACCTTCACTTCGGATACGGAAAAATTTCGGATGCTTGAGAATAGCACTGCAATTTCGCTTTAATGGTTTTGTTACCACTGATATGCGGTTGACTGTACATCATTAAACGGGATTAGATCCTCATTAGAAATAAACGAACGTTTAACGTTCTTAACAATATCTTATCTTATCATATCTATCTAAACACCCTATATTTATTTATTTATTTATTTAATTCTTTATGCACAACAGGGTACAAAGGCGGTCTTAACGCCATAGGCGTTCTCTACCAGACAACCTTAGGGTAATGCAGAGACAAAGTATAGGGTAGATGCACCAGTAAAGTAGTAAAATATGTTTCGTACTACGGACTTATAATTACATATAATAAAAAAATAAAAAAGATAAATACATATGTACATTATACATATAATAAAATATATATATTATACATACCTACATATATAACTATAAATATATAACATCAAGATAATTCAAAGTCGAGCTGAATCTGCTAAATTGTAAAAAATTGTAATTGTATTGCTAATTGTATTCTGCTATATCTTCTAATGGGTGTCGTAAAAGGCGACTAAGGATTCAATAGAGGATAGGCAGCAGAATTCTCTGAGTATTTAACCAACCAACTGCGATAGCCAACCCGCCTGCCAAGCGTGGCGATTGTGGCATATCACCCCCACTGGGGGAGGCCTATGTCCAGCAGTGGACGTCTTTCGGCTGAAATGATGATGATGATGATGAATCAAATATGTTTTAAAACAACCGACCTTCTGCACCAGCGACTTGGTGCACTTGTACTGGATGTATCTCTCAGCAGACGCGAGCAGGGCGCAGACGGTGTCCACAGTGATGCAGCATTGCACGAAACCAGCGCAGGCGCGGCGCAGTTCGTCCAGACCGTAGTAATCAGCCGCGTTCATTACACCTGGAATTATTGTAGAAATAATAGACATTATTATAGAGTTTAAGTACGTATTGTAAAGCGTTAATGGTATGGAGTCTTTTTTCACAAACAGGTAACATATATTGTGTCGTGTCATGGTTCGGATACAAATTTAATATCCAACGTCTGTATCGGGGGCCACACAATTTTCTTTTCAGTGCGGGAATAGAATCTACGACCACAACGTAAAACCAATGACTAAGCTAGCTACTGTTACAATTGTGCCGTCAAGGAATATAAAGTTAGCAGCTTAAATCGGATTACTGCAGCTTCTGAATATCGGCTGATTCGATTATAATAAGAAATATTATTCCATTTCGTTTGTTTGTGTGCTGGTTCTCTTTAGAACAAATCTTCCTAGATTAATTCGACTAGATAGAAAGAAACATGTATAAAAAATAACAAAGAAGTTCTTCAAAACTCGGTCAGACATTCACAAGAGTACAATTTTGGGATACAAAGTCAGCCCACATATTAATCTTTTTGTCACATGCCCACAACACGTATGAGTAAATATTAGATTTTTATTCTAAGTCGGGCACGACTGAGTATATTGACAGTAGAACTATAAATAGATAACCCTTCATATTTAACTTCACGTGGGAGAAAGATCGAAACATTATCGGAGCCAGAAATTTATTGAACCAAAAGGGTGGTTTAAAGTGAGGCTTGAAGTTCTTCTGTGGCACCATGTCTGAACTTCAGACCATCCTTAAACAATAATAGAGTCCTTGGCTATCGCTTGGCTAACGATGTCCACAATTCTAGTAGTCTTGGTTGGTTCTAAAATTTCAAATACAGATACGAAGGTAAGCGTAAAAAATACTGCAAGATTATTTTCTGTCCACACTATCATTTTGTAGGCGTTTTGTTTGGCGAAAAATTAAATCTAATTGGAGCCCCGATACAAATAGACGGCACTGCTACAGACTGCAAAGAAGTTAAGCTGGACAAATTTATACTTTAAATTTTGCACAATATACTGAGACGGCGCTTTTTAGGGTTCCGTATTTCCCACATGTGCTCTACAGGCAAAACTGTTGGTCAGTATGGCGTCGGATAAAAAAAAGTGTTCAAACGTAACATAGAGAGCTATACTGGGATATCGGAAAGAGTATGAGTTCTAAAACTGAGGTTTGAAGATTATACTCTGACTCTCATACAAGTTTACGCCCCAACAGAAAACTTCTCTGGAGGAGGCCTTTACCCGAAGAGGGGTCCACGTAGCTCAAATTTAATTAATTATTTATATTAAAGTAATTACTAATTTATTATGTTATTCAAATGAAATCATTGAGTTGTTACTATTCAATTATTTAACTAATTATAAATCAATTTTTATTATTATAATTTTGCATGAAGATACTGTAATTGTAATTGAATATTAATTATGTAATATAATTATTTGTAATAAAATTGAATTAATTTTAACTATAATGAAAAGTCAAGCTATTCTGTAGTAACGACAAGCATGCTAATTTTTAATTCAAGTTACTGGAAAATAAAAGGCTTTTTTATTTTTATTTTATTTTATTTATTTCCTACAAGGAACCCTTATAGTTTCGTCATGTCCGTCCGTCTGTCCGTCTGTCCATCTGTCCTAATCCTTTACAGCTTAGTAACTTCTACAGTTATAAACATAAGTAAATAATTTTTTTATGGTCCTGCGACCACGAAATGCTGTAAAGCTTTCGAAACGTCAGGAAAACCAATTTAAATAATATACGTGATTTAATCTGGTTAAACTTTGTTTTATTATAATGTGTAGTGATCGCGAAAACCTAAGAAATTAATAAATGAAATTTTGATAAAAAATAGTCTACATATAGATCTCAATTTTAAAAGAATGAAAAAGTCGTGATTAGGTATTTTAGGGGTGGCGCCCATACATGTGAAATGGGGATGAAAATGTTTTTTTTACTGCACCTCCTCGTGTGGGGTATAATTGAATAGGTCTGCTAAAATGAAGGTAATGTTTCATACATCACTTTTTTATCAGGTGTACCATCTGCGAAATACAGCCCGCCAAAATGGCTTACAATGTGTCCCCCCCCTGACAACACAAAAAAAAACACAGAAAAAAAACACAAAAAAAAAAACACAATATTGCAACTGTAACGACCAACAATCCTCGATTTGTATCTTTCGTTGCTTCGTGTAAACGATAGTGAAATCGACTTTCCTCAGAGTAAGTTTCGACCCCCGATAAAATAAATCTCACCGACATAATTATCGATTTTGTGATTAGACCCCTGATATAATATACCTACTCGTAGTGACATAATCTCACAGTTACGTATAAATATTCTAATTAGCAAAGAAAAAATAAATAAGCAAATGTTTGCCTCGTCAACGAACTCACAAATGAATTTTAATGATATCTCCAAAAATACACTAAGTAAAAGTTTCCGCATTTAGAGTAGGTGTAATAAAATAAGTTATTTCTGGAACAGACAAACAATTGTATTACAAATCGTAGGCGTAAACCTTAATTACATGGATGGAAGCGTAAAGGGCTTCTCATCTATAACTGACGTTTGAATGAAATATCCTCTATAAATAGACATACTTAAACTCTTTGAATCATGTGAATTGTGAAATAGGTAACTAGTTATGTATTTTCTTTTTATCTTTTTATATTTCAGTTTTTTTTTTCATACCTTCATTTATCATTATAAAAAACTTCTTAGGTTTTAGCGACCACTACACATTATACAAGATGTTGATCTGTAATCGACTAATCGTGCCATATTTCTAGATCTGATGAAAAATAATGTGCTTAGTCACCCAAAAATACTTGAAAAATTCTACGATTATTTAGTACCTAAATTTTCACATAGAAACATATCGAGGGTTCGAGAATAAATCCGGAACGACTCGGAAAATAAGTCATCGGTGGCATTGTCAAAGGGTGGATTTACCTGCAAATTGTTTTGGTGGTGTCGCACGCATCGTTTTTGTGTCGCACGTGACACACGGGGGGAATTTGTTTGTTTACAAATAGGTATTTAACAAAACTTTTTTTTTTGGTATTGATTTTTTTACTAATTCGTGTTCAGTATCAGTGGTATAGTCACCTCCTTAAATATGGCACGAATACAGATCAACATGTTGTATAATAAAACAAGTTTAACCGGATTACGTCACGTTATCATCATCATCATTTCAGCCGAAAGACGTCCACTGCTGGACAAAAGCCTGGTGCTGTGCTTTCGACATCCAGCGGATTCCTGTGACCTTCACCAAGTCGTCGGTCCACGCTGCGCCTTCCAATACGCGGTCACCACTCCAGAACTTTACGGCCATTGCTCAGCCATCCGTTCTGCGAGCAATGTGCTCCGCCCACTGCCACTTAAGTTTGGCATTTCTTTGGGCTGTGTCCATTACCTTCGTTATCTTGCGAATCTCCTCACGTATATTATTTAAATTGGTTTTCCTGACGTTTTGAAAGCTTGGCAGTATTCATGGTCGCATGAAGACTAAGATGATAAGCGTCTCTACATTAACGCCCACTATGTTACTATAATATGTTGTATGTTTTTACTTTCTTCATTTATTCACATAAAGATTTTGGCAATGATTCGTTTCAAATAATTTCAACTTTGTGCTTGTGCCTTTTAACGCAAGTTAAAGAAAAGAAAGAAAGAAAGAAAAAATATTTATTTGATTCAAAAGTGACGCACAAAATTACCCAAAAATTCAAGAACACAGAACAAATGCAGTACAGAGCCAAGAAGTGTGGTGAGATATGCGTTACATCCGCGCAAAACGGCCACCGCTCAGCATATTGCTGTGCCTCATGCACGGAGCAAAGACACAGCGCTGGTTTTCAGCGACAGCCGGCGTCGACATAAATTCATAATGCAATAACGTAGGTCAGCGAGGCGTGATGTTGGTAAATAACGATAAAAAAATAATAAGTAAGATTAAATACAATACGAGATAAAATGTGTAATATTTAATACATACGCAAGATTGGAAATTCCATAGACCATAACACAAAACCACACAACATGGCAACATTGTAACAAGTTCAGTCAATATGAAATCTAACGTACTGAATGTATAAGCGTTGCCCAGAGACATGGCATAAGATCGTAAATGTCATGTCTCTGGCGTTGCCATTCAACATGGCAATGCTGAACAGCCGTCAGTCTTCTGGGCACTATGCCAGATAACAGCGATGTAGATACTTTGACGCTTAAGCGCGCCTTTTTATATTATTTTCTTTTTAACTTGTATTTTTTAAGTGTGTTTTAAATATTAACATAACATAACATCACGCCTGTATTTCCCCGAAGGGGTAGGCAGAGGTGTAATAGTACACCCACATTTCGCCAGTTATGTTATAGTCCCATGTAATAGGGGGCGAGCCTATTGCCAGTGATCGGGCACAAATCCAGACTCCGGGCTGCTACTGAGAATTTCCTGATGAAAAAACCCAATAATACTTTGCCCAACCCGGGAATCGAACCCAGGACCTCACGCTCAGCAGTCGCGCTTGCAACCACCAGACCAACGAGGCAGTCAGTTTTAAATATTGTATGGTGGATTAATAAATTTTTATTACAAAAAACCTACCGAAAAGAAAGCCAAATATATTAATTATGTAGTAGGCGTAGAAAAAGTGTCTCATCTATGCGATTGGAACAGAAGGTTTCTGATCACTTATATGTTTCATTTGGTACAATTGTAACATTGCAACACAGATATAAATAAAATACGAATATATATTTAAACGATGAGGACTGACCAGAATTAGTGTATGACTAATGGCGCCTTGTATACTATTACTCTTTTATGCCAAACGAATCTGATTTTAATTATTATTGTTATTATTTTTTTGCGTGCCACTTATGGTAAAATATGTGGAAACTAACTGTGACTTATCCATCTGCCTGGACCCGTATTTTTTGCGAAATAAATTATTCTTATTCTTACAGATTGATGCATCGCGTTGCGGGCAAACTGAGGCAGAGAAACGGGCCGTGATTTCATTAAAAAAAAAGTCGAACAAGGAACATCTTTTCAAAGATATAGAATACAGATTTTTGTGAAAAGTCTTATAATATAAGACATAGTGGTCAAGTTTACGTGGCTAAGCTCGAGAATAATAAACTGAGAATATAAAAAAAACATGCTGTATTTTTGTAAGCAATTTGCTATTGAGAAGTAATATAAATTAGTTGAGGGTATTTGAGAATTTTTGCATGGGGCGAGCGAGCGCGATGCGTCGTCTTCACCCACCCACATCTTGTTGTAATGAATTTCGACGGACCAAGCGGTGTACAGAAAAACCTAAACTGGTTTATGTTCTGCACTGTATCTGCCAAATGTACGTTTTGTTTTTTTTTTGAGGAAATAAATAAATAGATAGTTTAACAAATTGTTACACCCGCCTATTATGTAGATAACGATTAGGTTATTTTTGTAATAAACAACTCTTCTTCTCATGTTGGTTTCCCACTTTTGAGGATCGTGGCTCCTTCATACACACCCTTCTCTCCTTTACTTCTTTAAGTATTTTTTTTTGAAGCGAAGCTTTTATACCAGCGATGTCCGCCAACCCGCACTAGGCCAGCGTGGTGGACTAAGGCCTTAGCCTTCTCGTACTGAGAAGAGGCCCGTGCCCAGCAGTGGGACAGTAATGGGCTGGTTATGATGCGCGCTTGACGTTACAAATGCGTAAAAGCTTCGCTGTTGGGTATCTCCCGACGCCACCCGTTTTTTGGTATTCGCCATATTCAACGACATGAAGAGCATCATAAAGCTTAGTGTGACATTCAATCAATTAGATCAACGTCTATTCTCCAAGTAAGAAAGCTCCATGTAACTGTTATATAAAAAAAACGAAATAGGAGATTGAAATGCCATCATCATCAATATCATATGCCCATTAATGTTTTACAGTAATTCTATGCATTCCTTCCCATTTATTGTCCAGCAGTATGAGTCTGTCATGCTCACTTAAATGTCATGCTGATGGTGGCGTTAGTATGGGGTCGTTAAGTTCCCTGCAATATGGTTGGTTAAGCGATGGCTGATGCCGTCGGGTGCCGTCTGTCGGGACAGGTCAGCTCCTACATACTATGGCAACTCTTATTAGGTTTATTTCTAAAGGCAATATTCTCACTTTTAAACACATGTTTATTTTTGACATTAACCTACATTTAACTCACATTACTTGAATGAATTTGATGTAATAAACAACAACCTATCTTAAAAAGTTTTTTTGCCGATTATTCTCCATAGGATCCACAAATGCATGGTTCCAACCATGCAATTCGAGGCTGACGGTTCAAAAGTGCCTGTAATTAGGTTTATTTAAAATAAAATAAAAAATAAATTTATGAAACAAAATTAAAATAAATATTCTGCTGCCAATCCGTCTGATGTAACTCCCTAATTAATTATTCAACTTAATAGAATTCAAGCTTAAATAGAAACTAATACCCTCTGGTACTGATTAATTAACATAACATCCTTTAGATTATCGAAATTCTACGTACATAACACAATATAATCACAAAGTTATCACGTGTAACAAAACTTGAGAACTAAGCCCGACATATTCTATTACCATAATTAAATTCGACATTCATTTAATTTTGACTGAAAGCAGTAAGCACGGCTTATTTGCGAACCAGTGTATTAGCAAGTTTTAAGCACCCAGTGTATTTATTGATAACAAAGTTAAGAACTTTGATAATTAAAGGGATTCTTGTTTTCAACTTGTAAAGAGAAATCGCGTTAAGCTGTGCTGAAAATTGTAACAATATCTTTCTTGGGATATTTTTTTCCTCTTCAAGCGAGTTTATTAACGCTCGAAGCAACTCGAACCTTTTTGATTCGGGTCCAATAATTTTATATTTTGTTTGAAAGTCAAACGAACGATTTTTGATTTGAAGTTTGTGTATTGGAAAAGATGGCTGTAGCGTGGCTGTAGCAGTTATCAACCTTTTTTATGTCTATTTAGAAAATATTGATTGAATTTATTCAGGTACTTATTTACTTAAGAAGAATGTAGGAGCCAAGTGGCGCTCCCATCAGTAAAACAAATATTACTCGCTGAATACGTCATTCATCGAAAATTCGTTTTTAAAGATTGAAGAACAGGTACTGTTGTTCAATCAGAAACTATTAACTCTGTAAATTATACTTCGCTGTAGTTGTAGATAGAAAAAGTGCGAAAAATGGTTATACGGTTTAGGTCAAATCTTGCAAGCCAAATTTAAACTAGTTTCCCTTTATCAGAATTGGCTGAAATTTGTTACACATAAGTAAATAAAATACAAACAATATCTTTATTGCAATAAATAGAGTACATCGAATGTTTTTACATGATAAAAAAAAGTTCAAGCCGCTTTAGCCATCATCAACAGCATGCAAATTTTACTTAAATCCGATGACAATGCAATATTATGGTGTTTAGGAGCTGATCTGATGATGGAGCTGGAAGGTGGTCGCAGGATTTCTGCTGTAGTTACCGTTGACACACTGAGTTTGGGTTACAGTACCAAATCCATCTCTTATAAAAGCTTGTCTTGAAAAATAGATTTTTGAACAAAAATCACATCTCTCTATCGCTCTAAGGTTTGCTGTTAGAAAACTCAGTTCTGAGTTAAGCTCGCCGTTGTACATAAACTTTCCTACTGTAATATAAATGTATATCTATGTGTACAATAAAGAATAATAATAAGAATAAAACATTATTTCGATAGTTTGGAAATAGAACAAGAACCGCGCGTGGGCGAATTGGCGCAAATGAAAATTCATGATTTATGTTGTGTACTGTTTCCTCGCAAATGAGAGAAAAGTATTAAACAAACCTCGGCCAAAATAGTAATTAACGGCCTCGCTTAGTTAAAAAGGACTCGGCTACTGCCTCGTCCTTTTAAAATTTCTTCTGAAGTTCTCGGCTATGCCTCGTCCTTCCAATATTAGACAAGACAAGAGATATATAGTAGACAAGTTTAAGTATCTTGGTCACATTGAGACCTCTAAACTGAAAGATGATGCAGATGTGGAGCGACAATGCAGAGCTTTATGTGTAGTTGGCGACATAATCGTTAAGAAGTTCTCGAAGGCAGCTCCAGACGTAAAGATCCCACTGTTTAGATCCTTCTGTCAGACCTTCTATACGTGTCAACTTTTGACTGACTATACGAAGAACACCCATAATGGCATACGGGTGGCATATAATAACATCTTCAGGCAACTGATGGGCTTGAAGCGATGCTGCAGCGCTTCAGAAATGTACGCGGAAGCTCGAATTGACGAGTCTTTTATGTACAGGGTTGACACGTGTAGGAACGCTGTTATTAGCAGTCTGGCAAATAGGATTATAAGGAGGAAAACGTACAGATATTTGATACGGGTCACCCATTAATGTTATTTTTATTTTTATATAGTAACTGACATTTATTATAGTATTTTTAATCTTATTAATTTGACTGTAATGGTTTTTACTATTATTTTATTATTGTAATGTCTTAGTTTTAACTATGGTTCTCTGCGATTGAAATAAAGTGCAAATAAATAAATAAATTACTCGGCCGTCAATTGTTTTATTTCAGGCCTGGACAGTAATGTACCATTGTGAATTGAGCTTCGATCAATAACTAAAGCGTAATCCACTCTATAATATTCATACGGGGATTAATTTCAGTATCAAGTGCTGACCTTTTGAAGTTAATAAATAGATAATATTGAAACAACAGCTGATAAAGGCTGAATTTATCGTGTCCATGATTGCTTTCAGTGATTTTGTCTGAAGATTTGTTATTTACAGAGTAACCATGGTCACAACCTTGGATTTGGGTATCAAGTGGCTGTACACGTGGATAAAATGTAATGAAATAAAGATTTTGTTACGGGTAAGTCTTTAGTTCTCATCATAAGCGGTGAATATTCACTGCTTAATATAGGCTTCTTATAAGACTGTCCAGTGACAGTCCTTGAGTGAGTGGAGACCGCGAATCGGCAAACGCAGCGTATGACGCCCCCCCGCCAGGTGGACAGCCGACCTGAAGAATGTGGCTGGTGGGGACTGGAAATGGAAGGCACAAGACCGAGTGTTGTGGCGCAACTTGGGAGAGGCCTATGCCCAGCAGTGGACTGCGATAGGCTGAGTTGATAAGACTGTTGCCATTAATGGAAGGAAAATTTTCATAGTCACCTTACATGAGAAACAGATTTATGATCGAAGCGTAGTGTTATCAGCGTACGGGAGGATTATGAAAGAAAGAAAATAAGAAAAAATATTTATTTCCACAACAAGACGTGGTAAGTGAACATAAAAATAACTTTTATATTTTATGCTGTCCGTCCTGTCGACAGTTTTTTTTACAGCACGCTTGGAAAGAAATGGCGTACCTAGCAATTCTTTGCAAGGGATCTGGGCTCTAATTAACCTAATTTCATGACGCAACGTTCATGTTGTAGCTTGAGAACTGTATGGAGCACTCCCAGGTGTGCAGGTTTCCTCACGATGTTTTCCTTCACCGTTAAGGCAAGTTATAATCGAATATAAATCCGCACATGAATTCGAAAAGTCAGAGGTGCGGGCCGGGATCGAAATCAAACCCTCTTGCATGGAAGGCAAGCGTTCAACCACCAGGCTATCACTGCCATGCATGCATAACTAAATCTTCTAAATGTATTTTATTTTTATTTTTATATTGAATTTCTATAAGATTTTTCTTACATTATTACCAATGTGCATAGTGCTTATGACGGAATTAGTGTAATTGGATATCGTTCGTACCAATTTATAAACAAATAAAATCTTTATGAAACAATATTTTTTGATTCTAACACAAAATTTTAAATGACCTCTGTAATTTGTTATGTTCCGTTTGGCTCTTTTTTTGTTACATATTATTTCCTACACATGGTATGATTATACCTGGCATAATTAAAACTATTGTTAGTAATAAAATTACAGAAAACCATTGCATATTTGTAAAATCTATTTATATTAAACGAAAACAAAATTGGGAAGCTCATTCATAATCGCAAAGCGAATGTCAAACACATTTAGTCACGTTATTCATTACTTCCCAACGATTTCATTAAATATTATTATGTAATGCCGCAAGGTTACGCCAAACTATTCTCCCTACATGACCTCAATTTTATAGAAGATAACTTTGAAAACAATCTTCATAACTTTTTAACTAAGTATGGAACACAGCATAAATGTCTTTTTTGTGGAAGCCTATGTCCAATTGTCCAGCAGTAGACGTGTTTCCGCTGAAATGATGGTGATAGAACACAGTTCTCTCCAGTCTAGTCTACGCAGTATCGACACTTTTAAGAAAACTTGAATTTGATATCAAAAATTTTTGGTAGTGGTTCCAGCAGTCGTATGGTGTAAATTTTATTATGAGCTTATGCTGTCCCACTCCTGGACAAAGGCTTTGCTCAATTTCAATTTCCACTTTTTCCGACTTCGCGCCTCTTCCGTCCAGTTTTAAGGAAAGTATCCATTTCGTCGAGCCATCTCTTTATAGCCTGCCGCAATCTCGTGTGAAGACACCAGGTCTGTGCAATTTGAGTTCACAGTTCGTCCGGCATTCGGCAGACATGTCCTGCTCAGACCCATTTCAGCTTGGCTTTTGAGCTACGTCTGCTGTTTGTGTTTTAGAGTGCAGTGTGTTTTGAAAAAGATTTGTCATTATAATACCTAGTATACTGCGCTCCATAGCTCGTTGGCAGACATTGAGTTTGGAGTTTTGGATTTTAGTCAAAGACCAAGTCTGTGCTTCACCAGTTCAGACGGAGAAAATACACATGTTCATGAGCTTAAGCTTCAGAGGCAAAAGCAAGATGGTAGATAGATAGATAGATAGAATATACTTTATTGTACTGTACACCATGAAAGTAGTAGTAAACAGGAAAATAATAGTAAATAATAGTAGTAAATAGTATGTGAGTATTTTATGGTACTATAAAATACTAATATTTTATTAATTCAAAGCATTTATTTGCAACTAAGTGATCATCATCATCATCATCATGTGATGATGATGATGAAGTGTACAATATAGTTATTATTGATGAAAAATACATTAGAAGGTACTTATAACTTAGCGGCCTTCTTCAGTCGTAACCGCATCCGATGAGTAGAAATCCAACCCAACAATAGACAAAGCTCAGCTGATAGCGATATTTCCATACCAACCGATGTAGCTAAGTAAACTAGGGATGGGTCGCGTCACTTTATTAAGACATAGTCAGAAAATATAAACATAACATAAACAAGAGAAGCTGCAATAGGATATTTTAATCCCAGTCCCAGTCTGGAGCAAGATAACAACAACTTAGGCGAAGTCTCTTGCGTAAGACTATTATTAAACGACAACAATATTCTTGAACACGTCTGTTTCTGACAAAACTTATTATTATTCTCTTAACAATGATGTTATATAAGATCTTACAATTCCTGCTTGTTTTATATTTTGAGGGGTTTCTTGTCTCATTGATGTAAGTAATCATAAGCGTGGTTGCTAAAGTATATAAGCAAAAAGCTGCTGAGCTATTGTGTTTTAAATTAGTTAAGAAGTCGTCAGTTGTAGCCTGAAGTTTTAAATTGTGCCCGAAAACGGCCAAGGTCTCACACCCTATTAAATAGGTCTAAACAATATAATTGTCGAAATATAATATTACAGCAGTAACAGTAAATATCTGCCTACCCCTTTGGAATACATATGCATATGTAATTCATAAGCACGATGGGTTTATCATGTAAATAAATACTACGTCATTGTATCTTCAGTTTTCAATGCATACCAACAACATTTATTCTACTTTCAATACAACCCATATTTACGCAAACGCATCTGTAATGGAATTCCTAACATAGTTTGTTTATAAAGCGTTTGAGTTATGTATCTTATAATGAATCAAATTTTGGGAGAGTGTACATTCTAATACAATTTACTGGCAGGTTGCGGTAGTAGGAAATTAACTTAAATTGATAAGGGTGACGTCACAGGCACCGGTTGGAAACCAGTAGCAAATACCTACTTTATTGGCACAGCAGACTTAATTGCATTTGGGAGATGAGACAACGATATAAGTTTTCCGATCTTACTGCAGACAGAAATTACTGAGTGATGTTTGACTCAATTAGTGAAGTCGAATCTAGACTGATTAAATCTAAAACTCTTCAGTCAAAGGAGTGACGTAGATAGAAATTTACTAGACTTGCTAAATATTTCATAGTAATTAAGATTACAAGACGTTGGTGAGACAACACCTAACATTTTTACATAATTGTATGTAAATGGCACAGAATGTAGAAAAAATTTCAGTACAACAACTTGAAAAAAATAGTGTTTTATTTTTATTTGAATATTTTTAATGTTATCGAAAGTTTCTAAATCAGTTTGTTAAAAAAATCCTTTATAATTAAATGATATCCGTTTAGCCCAAAATAATTATATTACTGTAATTTTCAACCAAAACAATTTCACAAAAGTCTATACGGTAACCATATTTCGAAACTTTATAAAACAAAATCAAGAGTTTATTTACCAAATGTTAACATTTGACACGTTTTGTTCAAATATTCATTCAAAACCTATTTCTGGGTCCAGTTAATAATTAACATTCGCTTTTTACAAAAGGGTTGAAATTGCATTTTGATTGACAAGGGACAGAAAGTTTTAATTGGGAATACATGGAGACCCTAGACTATAATATTGTAATGAACGAAGCTATTACACAGTTAAATTGGATTCCGATTGACGTTAACAATCCGATTAGTAGGGTAGTGAGTGAAAGTAATTTATGGATATTGCCTATCAATTTCTTGGAACAGAATTCTGATATGCCGCAACGATTCCCAAATTCAGCCAATCGAAATTTATAGATATAAATAGAATTTTATAAAAGACACCCGTACTTTTAAAGCCATTATCATCATTAGATAGCATAATTATATCTGTTCGGCTGCAGTCAAATAATCTCTTGAAAAAAAATATAGTTTTAAGAGACATTTAAATGTTGTTATTTTAAGTGAAATTTAAACTCTAAACAAGAATTTAGGGACCTTGCACACCCATGCCGCCATGCTTGAATTAAAATCAAAGGTGTAGAAGTTTAGACTGAAGTTCAAAGCCACGCACTTGGTCGTGACCACACAAAACAAAACAAAATTATAACTGTGTTCTGTGGTTTTTTAATTAAAATATCTCTTCCCTGCAAACTGCGTACCGTTGTGTTTAATATGGCCCTTTGTGAGACAAAAATTCATGCAAGTTTCTCGAACACCCAGGCTCTAAACAAATATCAGTGGACCAATGTTTGTGAATGGAACCTCTTTACACGAAACGATGCTCCATCACTATGCCATTTAAATAATCTTTATCTTACCCCACAAAGTACGCAAGATTTCTTTTGATAATAAAATATCCTACATTAATAATATATACGAAGACACAAGTCACAACATCTTGCAGTAGAATACTAATAAAGACAGAAAATAACACGGGCCAAGAACAATTGGTATTCTGCGTTGGAAACTAATAAAAATTCAATTTACGGCAACGTTAAACTTGATTCTGTTTTCAGCCCAAGCTTTAATACAGGCATCGATTTTTCAGATTCTCAATACATTCCATTCGGCCACGCTCCACTCCACTCATTGTCGTTAAATCGGAAATTGAATCGAGTTCTCGATTTTTTATTTCTTGTTCAATGGTTAAACAAAATTCTCTTTTGGACATAGCTGATGAAAGAGATTTCGAGTGTCTGAATTAAGTTCGATGTTTGCGTGTTTGATGCTATTTTTATTTATTTATTACTATGATGAAATATGAATTAATGAAACCGAAACATGTCACGAATAAAATTACTCTTATAAGCAATCTTTTAAAGTGTTTCGTCAAAATAATGTTCTACATCTAGAACGAAACAGCTTCAATTGATGAAAAATGTAAAGCTCAACTTCATAATAAAATCTATTTGTGACTTATCTCCTTACTTCAGGTGTTTTGATTTGATCACTTTCATCTTATAAAAATTTAAATTATAGATTAACGTTTATTTTGAAACATCAAACAGTCTTCGTTCAAGAAATAGAAAGTGTTGTGTAAAATTGTCGCCTTTGATCTCTATTCAAATATTTTATCACACTTTTCCGTCTCCAAATATATACCAATAGCTCAAACAAAATTTGAATTTCTATAAAGGGTAGTAAGGTTTATACACTTACCGAGTAATGTTCTGGGTTGCAGAGTCACGCATCCAGTGTGAATGTATTCAATCAGTTGACGAAACACGTCAGGCTCAAACTCTTCTATGATCAGTGTCTGATGCTGCTGCGAAGATGGCTGTCACAAATTAAATAGAAATTACTTTTTGAATACATGAAAAGTGTTTCGTACCAAATAAATTATGAGACTTCAAGAGAATTTACTGCTTGGCTATCCAAAAACCTTTATGTTCCGTATAATTCAAAGTTGTAGCAAAAAGAAAAAATCCGAAGAAAATGTTGATCAACATTATTAGGTACGGAACACTTGTTATGCGAGTTAGTCTTGTGAACCAAGTCATATTGCATATTTTACACTGATGAAGTTATTTACAGTGACTTAACACAGTGCTTTTATTCACAATTTGAAATTGAGTGCCTTAAAAAATCATTCATGAACTGAACTGAAAGCAATTTAAATGGCACAAGAGACCGTGTTTTGCATAATCGAGTAGGTACGCGTTGAACGTTCAATAAAATAATTTTCTTGTCAATCTTGTGATTTCAGTGGAAAAAATTGAAGACGGAAACTTTAACCTGAAGTAAAAGTATTAATAAAAGATAATAAAAACAGTAGAATGACACCAAAGAGTATAAAAAATTGTTTTCGTGAGAAATAAATACACCAAACATGCTTTATTGCTGCATGCTTCATTTGGATTAATAAAGAACAAAGGTGGAATAAAAAAGTAAAAATTAAACAATATAGAAATACTCACCTGGTTTTAATTAGAAAAAATCAATAATATCATGCAACAAAACAATCGTGACGCAATAGCCTAGTATAATAAAATTTTAATTGAAAAAAGATTTCAATTTGATCAGACGAATTCAATCCTATTCTACATTGTGTGTTGAAAAGTGAAAATTTATACAATATGAACACCGAGTCCCCTAAAACACCGTTAATTTTGTTTTTACCTCTTGTATTGGAGCCAATTGCTGCGCGAAAGTCGATCTCTGAAGCGAACACAGTAAAAATTCAACGTTAAAATTAAAATTAAGCCAGGCTACTTTGGAATTTATAGAAACTCTTTCCCTCTAAAAGTATTTTTCTGTCGCGTAGTTACTTATGCAAAATATGGTATTGCAAAGGATTTATCCTATGACAAAACTTTTCCGCATTCATGCATTTATATTATGAAGTTATTCTGGCTTGAGTAATGGGAGAGAGTCCTTTTGAATGGAGCAAACATTTGTTAGTCATAGCAGCGGGTCTAGAGATGTATTTCAGAGGATGAGCTAATACGGTTGGAGAGTTTCTTTGTGCATATTGGAGTCTTCTTTGCAGTTGGTACGTTATATTTATAAAAAAGAAGCTCAGAGGTTTTTGAAAATCCTTGTCGATTAAACAGGCATCAAAACAGGTAATTTGATGAGAAGTATTTTTAATTTTGTACAATAATATGCATTAATTTCTGTCAAAAAATTGTCTTCTGAATCATATTTTTTTTCGCCAAGACAACGTTCAAGACAAAGAAACAATATGCAACTCATTGAACTCAACAATGAATGTCAGGGCTTTTATTAGAGCTTAAGAACTAAAGGCCATTGACAATGATGATTATATGTTAAAGGTCGCCACTGAGGGAGGTTCAACATTTAACATTCTCTTGCAGTCCAACACGATTTTCATAAAATGTGACAAATTTTGGTTTTACCTGCTGTGCGGCATTTTGAAGGTTGAGAAGAGGCTCCGAAGATCTTTTTAGGAATAGCCGCAGTTTGTTCTCTCTGGGTGCTGGTTCCTTCTTCCGTTGAGGACTTGGAGCTTGGTAGAGCATCTTTTGAAATACTCTGGTAGAAAAAATATGAATTGAAATTATTAAAAAATAAATCAAGAAAAGAAATGGACCTAAAATATATCGTTGTGGCACTCCTTTTTTAATTTAAAAGTCTGGAAAAGTGATTTAAAAACAGCAACCTATTTTTATTTAAAAATAATATTTGCCTATTATTTTTAAACAAAAAAGTAGTAAGTTCAAGAACGGTATTCGTTTCACTTTCAAGGTCTAACATTTAGTGCTATTTACCTGTAAAGCAAATTATATAATGTGTCCCGGTTTGTAGTTAAATACACTAAATTTTATCGGTAAAAACATCCCACTTGTAAGTTCCAATCCCAACACCCCCAAAGATAGAGCAGTTCTAGTATTTGACTTGCCTACTTAGACATCTGCATAATCTAACAATCATACCTTAAGACGTAACACAGAGGTGAAACGTTATAGCATACACTATCTAAAAAATATTCATCTGTCATACAAAACATAAGTTACTTTTGAAAAGAATCATGAAAGTGAAAATTTAAACATAATTTTACACAGTTTCAGTTCACAGCACACTGACAGTTTCGGCGGACATACATGTAGACAAAGCACGACGCGAACACTTCTCGATTACCGGATTCCACGAGGAGGACAACCTATATCCATCTTCCCGATTGAAATAAATAAATATAAATATAGTTCAATATTCTACACATTGTTAAAAGAATCACAGCTACGTCAATTACTTAAAACCTTAAAAGTTATTGTCGCTTAAAAAAGCCCCCGCGCACGGCCTTCGTTATAATTTTTGATATTTTTTTTTATAAAATTTCACATGTGGGACGTTTTCATCGATAAAATTTTATGTATTTACCGCCCTTAAAGTTTTATCAGTACAAACCGGGATATATTGTATAAATAAATGAACTTTAATGTCGACTAGGACATTGTTGGTCAATCACATGATTTACAAATGCGAATACTTCAATGTTGTCCAGATATGCAAAGTGTCCACAGTAACATGGGTTACAAAGGAATACTTTACAATAATGTCAGTTATGTATGGAAATTTTTGTTGAAAACAATTATGAGCCACTTCGTTATCATTCTTTGTATCCGAATTACTATTTTAATATAAACCCATTTCAGTTTTATTAATGATATACATATACTCACCATGTATCATAATAAATATTAATCATCTTGTTAAATAATATATGTAATGACCACGAATTTATGAAACTTTTTGAATCAGTTTTTCTCTATGCCCACGCTACCGTTTGATTACTACCCACAACATACTTCAAGTTATAATTATTTTTATTTAATCACAAGTAGTTCCGCTGATCTACTTCAAAAACCACTCCCACTTTAATCCAAATTGTTAATGAAAGTCTAATTTGTTTGTAACAAATAAAATGTTGAATCCGAACCGACCATAGACGATAAAAACATAAAGTGTTGCCCTCAATTATTTTGAAAACAAATCTTCTTTGTTCAAGGTTCTATTTTACACCAATATAAAAATAGACAAACCTGCTTCTAGCAGCCAACACAGCCTTCACAGCACACACTGGCTCCCTGGTGTCACCCACCAGAAACGTGACGTCACACAGCTCCGGCATAGAGGCGAGGAACTTCATGTCCTCGGCCAATCCTGACTTGTTCTCGAAGGTGCTGAGGTCAGGCTCGGCCTCCATTGCCGCTAGCGCCCCGCTTCGCATTGACGACTGCATGAATAAACATATTGTTAATACAAAACTCTTTATTGATTGCAAGTATTTCTAGGTCTGTAAAATGGGTAATTGCGAGTGCTTAATTAGAATACAAATCATTACAATACACGAGTGAATAAGCATTATTATAAATTCGGTCTATCATTGATCGCATTTTTGCTTCCAAGGCTAGATTGAAGTCAGGAGAAAGATAGCTCATACCATACTTTTAATAAAACCAGCCAAGTGTGAATCGGACTCATGCCGTAAGGGTTCCGTACCACCCATCGACCTGATACCCAATTGAAACTGATTAAATTTACTTCATGAAAAGATATCAAAGCACCGTGCGCGAAATATGAATTTTTGCATCTCTTTCATACGCAGGTACCACCACATATATGTCTATGTTATGTTGTTATGTCTATGTTTGCCGAATTTTTTATATTTGTTACTAAACTACATAGTATGTACTACAATCAGACCAAGTTTGACGCTGGTATGTATTACCGTTTTGAAGATAGAGCAGGAAAAAAAAAGATTTAAAAAATGCATGTTTTTCGAGGTTTCTTGTATGGGAATTAAATCCCCTTTGGTATTAGACTTTTTTATTTTTAGTATTTGTCGTGATAGACACTATAGTAACACATATTCTGTGAAAATTTCAACTGGTTATCTATTACCGTTACAAAGATACAGCTCTGTGACAGGCAGACGGATGGACGGACGGACGGACGGACGGACAGTGTTGTGAGATTAATAGGGTCTCTTTAGCACCCTTTGGGTACGGAACCCTAAAAATGTGGGTTTATACCTTTTACCTTTCCCGCCTAATATTGGGTGTAGTATATTACACTACCGTCTAACACTTTGGCCATATTAGTATCAGTAATATAATTATATCGATCAGAAAGAGGAGGTACTAAAGTATCCATTACTGAGAATCAACTTCCTTGTAAGAGATCTATATCGAAGAGCTTTGAAAGGTTATTGTCATAACTATCATGAGTATCCGAAAGATGTTAAAAGGGTAGAAATCGCTTTCAATTATGATGATAATAATAATTATATTTTGGAAAGTCCACATGACTCATAGACTGGTAGATGGTAGATGCAAAGCATGTAGACGACGTGAAATATAATTTTAACTGTTTAGCGATGAAGTTATTATTTTTGATTACCACCGAATGAATTTAATTTTGAAAAGGAGTGTACGTTGATTTCTTAAATCAGAGATTTTTTTTTATAATATAGGAGACCAAACGAGCATGCTGGTCACCTGATGGTAAGCAATCTCCGCCGCAATAAAACTTTTTAACAAAAAATTGAACCGACGAAAACAGAAACTGAAAAGCGAAAAATAACTAATTATGAGTCGGCGCCAAACAAACTTTTAACAAGCAAAGTGCGTGTAAGTTGCAAGTGGCCGAGCGGAGAACGCATTTTCGGAAAGTTATTGTTTATCGTTGAAAATTTCACGTTGTATTTGATGTGACGTTGTTTTTATTATTTATTTAAAGTAATTTAATGATCTTCGTTGATTGGTTGTTTGGCGCCGACTCATAATTAGTTATTTTTCGCTTTTCAGTTTCTGTTTTCGTCGGTTCAATTTTTTGTTAAAAAGTTTTATTTTTCATTTTTTTGTGGTTAAAATCGAACTCCAGGTCTCCATTATGTCGTAGTGTCTAGAACTATATTTATGTGTGTCAAGTTTCAACAGAATCGGTTAACAGGTAAGAATTCAGTGGGTGAACAAACACTCATCCCCTGTTTTACTATCCTTAGGGGTGGATTTTGATTTTGAAATTTAAATGGGACCAACTTCGAGGTATACCCTATCCATTAAAAAAAGAATTATCAAAATCGGACCACTCTGTAAAAAGTTATGCGTGGTCATACATAAAAAAAAAAAAAAAAAAAAAAAAAAAAAAAAAAATATATACTCGTCGAATTGAGAACCTCCTCCTTTTTTTCGTCGGTTAAAAAGACGTATGCTCTTTTCTTGAATGGTACACAAAGGGTGCCAACGGGACTTTATGCCTTCTGTTCGTCAATCCGTCCGTCTGTCCGTCACAGGGCTATATCTTTTTGAACATAATAGGTAAAAAGAAACTAAGTCCAAAGGAAAGCCCTAAAGAAGAAACCACGAACAGATGTTTTTTCAGCTTAACATAAAATGGGTATTACAGACAAGCGTCAAACTTGAACTAATTGTAGTGTTGTCAAAAAACAAACAATATAAATAAGGTTATTTAAGACATATGCGGTGGCTTTGAAATAAGTTATTTTAGTTATTTAAAACGAGGGTTAGTGGTGGTTCTAAGCTAAAGTTAGATCTTACCTTTAGATACGATTAAAATCTACTAAGTACCTGAAGTACTTGGGAAGATTTCTTTTAAATTAATGTTTAAATTATGACGGTAAATTCACTATTGTAATCCTCAGTATAAAAAAAGAAAAAAACCGACTTTTATCTTCCAGAAATTACATAGATAGACGACATCACGATACTGATAACATTTTAAAATCAGAAAAAAAGAATTAACGTACAATGAGGTTCTTTTCACGGTTCTTTTTTCGAGGTCGATTATTAAAACAATTAATTATAACTACGCCATCAATTCTTAAACCCTTTGAGAATTATAAATGAAAATAATCTTAATCGAGTTAATAATAAAAGCTTTCAAAGAACAAGAGTTACGATATTAAGTAATTACTGAAGATTTCCGGACCGAACCATTAAACGAAGATCAAAACAGGCCACTTGATAAGGCAGAAAGAACTGCACGGCGAAGAAGATTAACTTTGCCGTCAGATTAATTAGGATTTACTTAATATAGGAATGTTCAAGAGAAACGTTAAATACCTGTAGATTGGAATAGCGATGGTGATAAGCCGATTTTACTAGATAATTGACGGAGTGAAGCGAAGCGAGGTCTCTGAGTTAACTGGGCCGTTCAGCGCTTTGTTCGTCCGTCTGTCTGCTGTCAGACACTTGTAACTTCCAATCCGAATAATATAATGACTTCAAAAACTCACATAATACGTTAAACTTTAGGCCAAAGCCGAATATGATATTTAAAGTTAAATAAAATGAAATTACAGGGGAGCATCCATACATGCAAAGTGAGACGAGAACAAGAAGAGAACTTTAAATAAAAAGTACAAAACAATTTTTAGAAATATTCTAAGTCATAGATTAACAATTTGGTGGACATCCAAAGTCCCTGTTTTAAGACCTGTTTTGTCCCGAGGTCTATCTGAAAAACGGCTCCACGTCAAAAGTTGTTACTTATGGATAATTTCAATAATATCCTGTACTTAAACAACAAATACTAAAACTTATCAATTATCAGTAAGATAAAAAGTTACAAGCAATAAAAGCAAAAACCTTTTCTCACCAGCACTTTCTGGCCAGTCTTTTCACACCAATTTCAGTCTTTAAAAAAAAAATTTTTTTTTTGAGATATATGTGTCGATTTAGTTCGTCAAAATGTTTATATAACATAGACTTATAGGACATAGGCCTATCCCAAGTTGCGCCACAACACTCGGTCCTCTGCCTTCCGCAACCAGTCCCCCCCAGCCACGTTTTTCAGGTCGTCGGTCCATATGGCGGGGGGGCGCCCTAAGCTGCGTTTGCCGATTCGCGGTTTCCACTCAAGGACTCGTCTGCTCCAGCGGCTATCGGTCCTTCGATAGACATGGCCAGCCCACTGCCACTTCAGCTTACTGATCCTTCAAGCTATGTCGGTCACTCCGGTTCTTCTCCGAATAATCTCGTTACGGATTTTATCCTTCAAAGAAACTCCAAGCATAGCTCGCTCCATAGCTCGCTGAGCGACTTTAAATTTGTGGACTAGCCCAACTGTCAGTGTCCACGTCTCAGCGCCGTAAGTCATGACAGGCAGGACGCACTGGTTGAAGACCTTTTTCTTCAAACTTTGCGGTATAGGCGACGAGAAGACTCGGCGAAGTTTGCCAAATGCTGCCCAGCCCAATAATAACACTACAGTACTTTTAATTGACATGAGACTTCCCATCTTCATGTCTCAGTTTTGCAAACCAACTTGCGGTACCATTTAGGCAACAGTCTAAGTGGTATTGCAGTTGTTATGGGCAAAGGTAACCGCTTAACATCAGGTGGGCCTTTAGCTCATTTCGCCATCCTATACAAAAAAAAAATGTTATTTACTAGATCAATATCATCATTAAAAGAAGTTCAAAATTCTCAAGTGAATATAAGACATTTTAAAGTAAATGAAAAGAATAGTTTTCTCCAATATTCGAGAATATTGTATTGAACCAATTCTGAACGGTTCTAAGAAAAGTGCTAAACCGATTATTAGTTGACCTTTAAAATCCTTTAAGAACTAATTTCCGTAGATCGATGAGTTGAGAGAGATCTCTCTACTTTCGCTTCATCAATCTCGCTTCATAGGAAAGAAAGAAAGAATGAAAGAAAGAAAAACATTTTATTTTTGCGCTCGATATTTAATAATACTAGCTTATGCCCGCAACTTCGCCCGCGTGGATGTCGTTTATCGCGCATCCTCCGGGAACTGTAAATCTTCCCGGGATAAAAAGCATATATGTTAATTGTTCCAGGTTACGTGCTGACGTTTCAAAAGTGCCTGTAATTAGGTTTATTTGCAATAAAAAAAACATTTGATTTGATTTGATTAGGTTCTATCTGTATGCCAAATTTCATCCAAATCCGTTCAGTCCTTACAGCATGATTGAGTAACAAATATCCAAACATCTTTACAAAATTTCACATTTATAATATTAGATTAGATTAATATTAATCTTCCTGATGGAGGATGAGACGTGATTAAATAAAGACATACAAATAATAATAATAATAGCTTGGTCCCTGTATCCGATACCGGTGGGCCACATTTTTTATATTTTTAAATGTTTTTTTGTTTTTTGTTTAATAAAGGAAATAATAAATCATTTATTTTCAGATTTGCATCCATTTTGTTAGTAAAATAAAATGGGCAATGCCGTTACAACCTAATGTTAGGAATAGTTAATGTAGAGTCGCAGGTTCGAATACTGCTCGGGGTGCTGGCCAGAAAACCTCCACGTGTGCCTGACGGCTGCTTGTCCTTCTGGACACGTCTGGAGGGAACGGCAGTTGTTTGGCCAGTGCATCCTGGGCACGAGCAATAAAATCCTTTCGAGGGATTATCCTTCGGGGGATTTTTATTGCCTGTGGCGAATATACTGGCGCGGGAGGGGCCCTTTCTGGGCCAGTGGCGAGTTGCTCCACGTGTCCCTCTGTTGACAACAGAGGGCACAGTGGAGGAGCAGGGGCGGGCCCGGTGTGCACTCACCCTGCCACTAGGCAGGCAGCGGGGGGACTGTCTTTCCCTGCCCCCGTCGATCTCGTAACCCCAGGAGTGCCCGCTGAGTAGTGTTCTCGCGCCTCTTGGGACCGAGGGTCTTGGCTTTACCACCCGGACTGCGAGGAAGAAAACCTGTATAAAAAATTACGGGAGGTAGGGCCTGCGAGCAGCAGACTCGGGGTAGTCTGCTGCCCGACCAGCAGCTGGCGTAGCTGGCACAGCCGGCATAGTTGGCGCAGCTGGTAAAGGCCCATGAGGTGAGGTGGCGTGCAGTGTCCCGTGTGCACCACCGAGGAGGGAGCGGCCGACGTTAGGCCGCACGGGTAGAAGAGGCTCGCCTGCATGTGGCGGGCCGGTACCTGTCGGGGGTGGTTGTGTGAATACTCACGGGTTCCCACGCCCCCGGCTAAGGTGCCTAAGGTAGTTGAAGGAACACCGTGGTGGTTTTAGTCGGTAAGAGTCCAACACTGGCTCCGCCTACCCCGGGCGGAGTGCGTCCATAAGGATTTCCCCACGGGAAAAAAAAAGGTTCGAATACTGCTCATGGGCGATTTTTTCTTTCCACAATTTAAATCGTTTATAACTAGTTCCTAAATAGCGGTTTAAAATTATGTAATATCAGCTACTAGAAACCTGTTGCAGAAAAAACCTATTGTCGCAACAGGTTTAAAAAAAATCAACTGGTTGAATCGTTTCGTTAAAGCAACAATAACGCCCATCTCTAGTACTGGATAAAGTCACGTTCCACGTAGGAAAGGAGGTGATATAAATAATGCTTAAGTTTTGATAAATTGCGAAACACGAGAGGGTAGCTATCATTATCTATCGTATGATTCACAAGATAGGTGATTTCTTCCCCGACTCCCTCTTTCTTCTTGAAGTTTATTGGTCGTTAAATTATATGGCTTTCGGATATTACGAGTACGGTATTACAATATCCATAGCAACGTTTATGGGATTAGTTTTTACGATTTTACGTTTCCATTATGTTTACCAGGAAATTTTCTTCGTGTGATTGAAAACTGAACCTAACATGAAATATTGAAAGGAAGAATTTTTCAGAGGAAGTTTTGATATTAAAACAAAACTTATACCGGAAATTTTACTAGTAATTGTTTTAAAGATTATTATAGATTTTGGACATAACACAGAACAATTATTGATCACAGGCTTAGTTAGGAGTAGATCTTTTGAAAGTGGAGTAATTAGCCATAAACATATTCAATTATTTTAAAATAAAAATAGCGTAAAGGTTTTCGATGACACTACTTTTTTCGAGTGGATGTATTAAAGGCAGAACATCAAAGCGTAATGAAAGATGTAAATAACAGAAACTAAAAAATAATTTCGAAAATAAATTAATATGAAAATTATTGTACACCCTGAGAAGGCCATCGGATTGACTTTATAGATAAATCTTTTAGAATCCCGATTTGAACAAATTAAAATTAGTTTTTAATGATTGAAAACAGCTTCTTTTATACAAGAAGTCAGATTCAAATTAATGAAAATAAAGTTGAGATCAATATTATTTGTTTGATTTCTATCGAATTACTGTCAGCGCCGCTTTTGAGTTGTCGAAAATTTGTTATAGGTTTGTGTTGTACAGTTAATATTTTGTAAATAAAAACTAATATAAACACTCTTAATAAGATTTAAATTATACCCCTAGTATAAGATCAATATGATCTTTTGGGGGAGGCCTATGTCCAGTAGTGGACGTTTTTCGGCTGAAATGATGATGATGATGATAATATGATCAATAAAAAAGACTGGATTAAACTGAAACTAAAAATATTTAAAAATAAATTTGAAGTGGCCACTGGACATCTCGATGAGTTCAAAAGACCCTTCAATCATCTAAAAATTCAATTCATTGGTTTTGAAACAAGTCTTAGCAATACTTGAATGGTCTTGTCCTTCGGCTCTGTATGAGTCCTCGAGTGTTTGATCTTAGTCATAGGTACGTGACATGGTCCCTAAAAGCCTTTGAAGTACCTATTGTTGTTTAGGCCGAGACTAAGAATGATTACTTTGGACAAGTTCGCTATGATTAAAAGAAATAGGTACGTAAACAAAAAAAAGTTGTAAGTCACAGAACATAATTTCTGTTACCGATAATATATCTAAAGTTAGTATTTGTCGTGATAGGGTTTAAAGGAACACATATTCAGATTTATTTACTCACATCGAAATTAAAACATTAAAAACATTATTTAAAAATAAAAAACCTTAAATAAAACTACACCTAAAGCTAAAAACTAAAAAGGAGTATCAAAATATCCCTCCGCGTCGCTTTATTTATCTAAAGTAAATAATGTGACAAAAACGCAAATTAAAAAAAAAAACTATTAAATCACAATGCAATAAAAATAAAACCGGCTAATTTTAGTTTTAATAATACTCACTTCATCCAAACTAAAGTGTCTAGTGATAGTGATATCCATTTTGGAACCAAAATTGTTGACGGTATAAAATTGAATTTTTTAATTAATACGGTAGCAACGACTGGTGCGCGCGGCGTTTGAGCTAGGACTGACGGAAAATAGGAAATGGAAGTGACGCGTGCCTTCATGCAAAATGAAACGTTTGTGGTCCGAGTGAAAACGGATTTATTATCAATGTTGTATCATACTTTTATGGAAGCGTTTGGGCTGTTGCTGATAAGGTTATTACGATGATGTATCGTTTTCATAATCGTATCAGTTTTTTGCTGCCTACTGCTAGACATAGTAGCTGTTATTCAAAAGAATCCATATAAAAATGGTCTGTACCAGGCTGTATGTTTGTTTCCGTGATTTCCCGTCCCGTTGGGTCAGATTAAAGGCAGTTTATTGAGATATTTAAGAAAACTTTCCGTACCTTTTCTATTTGAGAAATTATCATCATCATCATCATCATAATTTCAGCCGTAAGACGTCCACTGCTGGACACAAGCCTCCCCCAAGCATATATTGGGGGGATATGCCATAATCGCCACGCTTGGCAGGCGGGTTGGCGATCGCAGTTGGTTGGTTAAATACTCAAAGAACGCTGCTGCCCGTACCGTGACCGTACCGTGCCGAACGTAAAAGGCGACTAAGGGATTCACCAGAGGATTCTGGTGAATCCCTTAGTCGCCTTTTACGACACCCATGTGAAGATACAGGGTGGTGCAATTCCTTACGTCCGGCACCACACGGAACATTTTACAATTAATCATATTAGTTTTAATCAGGTGTATAGAAAGGTGTGAGTAATTATAATAACAAAAATTGTTTCTCAGTAACAATCTACGCACGATTAAATTCAGACCAGTAACTGACAAAAAACAGCTACTATTATTATATGTTTATATTGCACACTTTTTAATGTTACTTAATCCTGTTCTGTTTACCTAAAATAATTATTTGTTGCATAATTATCTACGTTTGCAACCAACTCAACTACTTTTTAATAGCTAGGTACAAAAAAAGAAAACAAGCAGAAAACTAGAGTTCATTTAGCAACGGAGGAAATAGTGGAAATTTCCTCAAAGAAAATTGAATGTCGTGCTTCGTTTCTTGAAGTTTATTTCTTGCGTGATTGCAAAAAAGTTTTTGCTGTATTTTTGATCTGTACTACGACCTTGTACGTTTGCTTGAAATTGTATTGTGTTGTGAACGTTTGCTTAGAAAATAGATATTGGCATTGATTGAAATTTTCAATTTTACTTTCTTTCGATTTGGTCATTTAAGAATTTTAACAACTTTTGAGTATATTTTATTATTATTATTTTATTATTTTTAACGTATTTACGCATGCGAAGCGAAATCTAACGATTTAAATCGCTCACGAGCAGGATTCGAACCTGCGACTCCTGGCTCAGTACGCCAGTGCTTTAGCACGGTTTTTTCTTTCTTTCCACAATTTAAATAAAATATATATATAAATATTTTTCACTTTGACTTAAAAAAAAGGAGGAGGTTCTCAATTTAGTTGCATTTTTTTTAAATGTTTCTTACCTCAGAACTCCATCATTTATCAACCGATTTGTATTTTTTTTAATTTTATTTGAAAGGATATACTTCCAGATTGGTCCCTTTTTATCAAATTCTAGTTATGATAATGGGATCCATGTGGAATTGAGGGAACTCCTCAAATATTATAAGCATATATATAGCGACTTTGGTATTTTCATGGCAATTTTTTCTTCAATCAAACGGAATCTAAGGCACCTACTTCCGAAACTGTTTCACACAAATTATTTTAGTATTTTTGAAGTCAGTTTTTACTTTTTTTAAAGTATAGTTGTGTTGGATAAATTTCAGTAAAGTATTTGATGCAGCTTGTCTGATTGAAAGCAAACACGGTGCAAATTTTGCTTTGAGTGCTAGGGGTGCATCTGGCCAAAAGAGTGACCAAAAATAATCCAGTTATATGCAATTATACTATCCTGATTGTTTTGGCTTGTTCATGCATTTGGTTTGGTCAAACTAGTGCAGTTTGACTAATACAGGTTGGGCTTTGCATGGTCAACGAAAAACTTGATATTTTTGGGCAAAACATTGTTTTACAAAGAGGAGTACAATATCATTAAACAAATCAATTTGTTTTATTAGAATGGCAAGTTTTTTACATGACATTGATTCACTAGTCACTTATAAGCAAAGGTTTAATTCCATGATTTTAAACTTTAGCCAGTTAGTAGCGACAAGAGGCTTAGAATAATAATCGTCGGCAGCTATGGCATTAAGCTTACCTCAGTTTTAATTTACGAAGAAAAAAGTTTACCGTACTCTGCCTGTTTTTTCAAGAAATACAGCTATCACTAAAGGTAGTGTTGACACTAACAAAACGAAACCCAATAATAGTAGATTGTATTATAGGGGAGCAAAATAATATTTTTACGGCGAGGGTGCTTTTTTGAATCCTGTACGTAGCGAGGGATTCAAAGTACGTCGGCCGAGCCAAAAATTTATTATGCGCCCGAGTGATACACTCTACTTTTCATCACCCTCTATGAGAAAAACATAACCCTCCTTCTGGCGCAGTCGGGTAAAAATAAAAGGCGCCTCATATTTTATTGTAATACTAGCCTATGCCCGCGACTTCGCCCGCGTGGCTATCATTTATCACGCATCCCTCGGGAACTGTTCATATTCTCGGGATAGAAAGCCTATATGTTAATCCGGATTATGTTCTATCTGAATGTCAAATTTGTATACAACGTGTATCTATACATATAATAAAATCGTAGAGATGAAAAAACTGTACATTGAATATTTTTTGAAAAAAATCACTGCTGCGCATTCTAGGAACGATACTGATGCCAAAACTACAATTTTTAGAATTTCTGTCTGTTTGTCTGTTTATCTGTTTGTATGTTTGAGCATGACGCCAAGACTACTGAACAGAATTAGTTGAAATTTGGCAAAAAAGTCGGTTACAGGCTGAGTCAGGTTATAGGCTACAAATCATCACGCTTTTGTACATGGGAGATGAGTAGAGTCACAAATTATCTGCATGTTATGATTTACAGCTAATATATTGAAATGTTATAATTTATAGACTAAAAAAAACTAAAATAATTCGTTATCAGAACGCCAAAATTAATATTTAAAGAAATAACCATCACGCTATATATAAAGGGAGCTAAACGACAGATATTAACAATGAAAATGCTTATTTGGTAGTTTCCCGTAAATAATTACTCATCCTGGTGGCTTGGCGTGTGGATCACGATTGTGTTGTTCTAAGATCGAATCTCAGCCTCAATCTTAGTATTTTTTTTTTTGCATTTTTTTATTAAAAAAAAAAACAACTTCAACATTCTTCAACAAATTAAGTTATTTAGCAACAACGTCCGCTAAATAGCGGATTATTAAGTTATAAAACAATTAATGATCACGCTATTTGGTATGAGGGGTGAGCAATAGTGCATTGTGTTGATTATTTTCTGCTTCCGTATTTATTTTTATTTATTTTACTTTCTACCACAAACAGTAGTTATCTAACAGTAGTTTAGTAAAGTATTGTCTGCTAAAAAGTGCTTTACCTATTTAACAGTGAAAAAAATATTGAAATCGGTGCAAAAAGTGCCATTGAACCACTTATTTTACTAACTGCTGAGCCCCCTAACCAAAAAAAAAGCGTGAAAATTTATTTGTATTGTTATCCTTAACCTATGGAAAATATTACCAATTTACGACTACGTCTCCCGCTTACTTAGTTTTGTAAAATAATTAATTTAATTTAAAATACTTCTTTCCTAACCAGATGGCGTTAACGTTGAATTAGATCGCGCTATGGTTTCGTTCACAAAATTTGATGTTATTAGTAGAGAAACGGGGGTTACCTTTTTTGTCTTTGTGTTTGCTTCTTCGACTGTCTTGAAATACTTAGTACCTACGAATTGCGATATTTTACACCATACCAATTGGCGATTCTTACGGACCTATGTTGATATAATGAACGCGTTTTGAATAGCTGTCTTTGTTCACTTCAAGACATGGTCGTTTCGATCGGCTGCAATTCATTGGGTGAGTACGGTTTACCGACTCCCCAAGCTGTGGCTCATCATCCCGGCGTTAATCGTGAATACGCCGCCGAAACTGACTACAATCCGGGCGCAATGTCTGTCATTGTTAACGACCACGTCGACAACTTCATCTCAGAGCAAAGACAGCTATTCGAAATTATCCTGCAGAGCGTTGAACTCTGCCAAGGGAAAATGTTTTTTTGGATGCTCCTCGAGGAACAGGCAAAACCTTTCTTACTTCAGGCATTCTTGCAGAGGTCAGAAGGCGAGGAAAAATAGCCCTCAACACTGCTCCCTGGTGGCAAAACTGCGCACACAATGTTTAAGATTCCCACAGACTTGGAGAGCAACGAGACGCCCGTTTGCGCAGTTTCACGAAACAGTGACAAGCCCGCTGTTCTACGAGACTGCTCTCTAATTGTATGGGATGAATGCACGATGGTGAACTGAAAGGCAGTGGAGGCTGTTGACCGAACCCTGCAAGACGCAGGAACCACAACATCATGGGTGGGGTAACAGTTCTCTTTAGCGGCGATTTTTGGCAGACGCTGCCTGTGGTGACGCGAGGTACTAGGGCTGATGAGGTGAATGCTTCGTTAAAACTCTCTATTCATATACAAATTTCCTAACGCTATAATTGATGTCTTATGTTGTAGCTGTTTATTATCCCTCAATAAATAAAATAAAATATTCTCTGGCTGCAAGTTCACAGATTGTGCTTGACGGTCAACATGTGCTCTCAAGGCTTGGCGGGAATTCACATGCTCAAGAATTCACTGATGTCCTTTTAAACATTGGAGTAGGAACTTATCCAGAGGAGAGTGGCCAGGTGGACCTACCGGAAACGCTTTGTAGAGTGATCCCTACGTTAGAGGATCTAATTCGTTCTGTTCATGGGGACATCAGCCAAATCTCGCACCAGCAGAATTCTTGGTTGTGTGAGAGGGCCATTTTAACACCAAAAAATGACCAAGCCGCTGCCATTAACGATAGCATTCTCTCAGAAATTTAAGGGAATGAAGTGGTTTATATTTCTATAAACACCGTTATAGATCTAGATGACGCTACTCACTACCCAGTAGAATTCCTTAACTCTCTCTCTGCAAGTGGACTTCCTGCCCATCTTATCAAACTTAAAGTCGGTGTCCCGTTTATGCTTTTGCGGAACTTAACATCGCCTAAGTTGTGTAACGGGACTAGAGTAGATTCTCACTGGGTGTGCCGTTAGCGAGACGGTGTTTATTCCACGTATACCACTGACTACCCACAATTACCCTTTCCAATTTAAACCATTTATTTTGCCACACATACACAAAATATACAATTCAAGCGCATACAGTTTCCTGTGAGTCTGTGCTTAGCGATGACCATCAATAAGTCGCAGGGGCAGACACTGAAGGCGACCTCAGGACCAGCTGCTTCTCACATGGACAACTGTACGTCGCTTGCTCTCGCGTCACCAGCCCTGACACTCTGTACATTTTGGCTGCTGAAGGTAAAACCTCGAATATAGTTTATAGAGAAGTTTTGTAAAAAGGCGTTTTATTGTATACATTCATATCATTCTGTATTATTTTTGTAAATTCTGCTCAAAATTTGTTTGTGTTTGTTCTAGGTTTACGTTTTAGTCTTTGACTTTGCGCCCAGCGCCTTAACAAAAAAAATAACGGCAAAAAAATAATTATTGCTATCATTTGTCCATTATCTTTGAAATTTGACTCATTTGAAAGTTTACCTTATGATAACGTGAGCAAAGCCACGGGTACAGCTAGTCAGAAATACGTGGTCATATTTGAAGAGCTCATTCAGGGGATGCTATCGAACAACTTTTACTATGGGACCAACCCTGAAATCGCGAAAAAAATATCAGCTGATCCTTACATTTTGTCGAGCGACATCGATGATTTAGTAGGGAACAACTGAATTTTTTTTCACGATTTCAGGGTTGGTCCCATAGTAAAAGTTGTTCTATTTTATGCCCTGAATGAACTCTTAAAATATGACCACGCATTTCTGATACACGTTGTATATTGAGATTATTATTTAATAAAACATAGAATAACAACTAAATTGAAATTAAATAGTATCTAATAATAAAACAACTAAAAACTTATATTTACATTTGAGACATTTTCGCAAATAATATGAAAATTATTGGCGCCTCTTGCATTTCTCCATTCAATAAAATTACTATAACATAACACATAACATAACATCACGCCTGTATAAAATTACTATAGGCTTTCATATATTTCTCCCGCGATTTTGCAGGTAATAGATTATTATCCATCACATTTCTTGCGTCAGTTCTAATACTTTCAGGAGTTAATTCTATACTTTCACTGTCACTTGCAGAATTCTATTTTCAAAACAAAACTATGAATTTCTAATAATCCGTGAAAATTGACGAAAACGCGGGCTGTGTAGTTCGCGCGTTTTTAATTTGATTAAATTTTTTTTTATTCAGCCGGCGGCGCGACTTTGGGCCGTCGTACCAGCCAGTCTTTATTCAAACAATATTAATTGAATTGGATTTCAATGGCGCTGAACACTAAGATCTTCCAAATTCAAAAAGTGCGCGACAAAAATAATTGCGGCGCAATATAAAGAGGATTAAAAACTCATTACTGCCCGCTAAAAGTTTCTTATAGAAAACACCACCTTTGGGTGCACTTAAAGGCGAACCAAGTCGTCCTTTTCGAATAGATGGAATTTTTATTATCTTTAAAAAAAGAAACGAATCTTCAAAATTCAAGTTTCACATTTATTTTTATATAATAACTATCGTGAGTTAAATTCATATTTACTAATATAAACGGTTTCACTCACGTTATTCCATCGGGTGTGCCCGACCAGTTTCCATATTTATTGCAATTTTTTTGCAACAACGCATTTTCTCTATCAATTCAAATCAAAGGAGAATGAGATGAAACTCTAAATATAAATCAAATGCGCTTCCTGTTAGTACTTAGAGGAAACTAAATTCATTTCCTTGAAATGTTTGTACTGAATAAACAGCAATTAAATTTCAAAGTGTAGAAACCGTTTTAAATGTTAACGATTATTTGCATAGCAGTAATCAAAAAGATTTCAAAACCAAGTTTGGCATCGATGTTTTCGCACTGTTTGTGTATTTAGGTGTCGTCTTGTCAATTTTATTGGGGTGGCACTTTATTTGAAAATTAATTTAGTTTAAGGAGTTATTTGATAGGATGTATTTCAATTGTCGAGGGCCTGGAAGCCAGTGGTTAAATTGTGCTCAGCCTGAAGAAGTGTCGAAAAATGTTCGCGAGTTAATACAGTGAGTTTTGTATATCGAGAACGATATATCGTCCATGATCTAGCTTAACCATATAAATATGGTACTTTTATATCGGTCCATGTTGTCATATGAACATGCATGCCGTAAGGTTAATTAGGTTGATACTATAAACATTAGATAGATAGATAGATAGAGTATACTTTATTGTTTGCACACCATAAAAATAAAAATAAAGTTATAACAAACATGAGCACAGTACTAACAATTGGCGGTCTTATCGCTTAAAGCAATTTCTTCCAGACAACCATTGGATGGACTTGAAATGTACAAGAAAATACAACAGGTAGTTGGCGGTGTACTATAGAGAAAATAAAAAAACTATATAAATAACTAAAATAAAAACAAAAGCTTATTAATATATATATCAAAATTATAAGTGTATTTAAGATAATACATGCTTACCGAAATATAACATAACTGGATATATATAAAGATACATAACTCTATTATACAATTATATATAATATAAATATATAAGTAATAACTATTACATAAAAATAGTAACAAATTAAGGAGCTAAGTAATATTCCTTTACCATTCTCCTGAAAGCTGGCAACGATTGTGCACGTCTCACAGACACCGGCAGTGCATTCCACAGGCGTACGGCTTGAACAGTAAAAGAGTGGTCATAGAAACGTGTGGAATGCTTGGGCATCTCTAGCGTTAAGTTTTCTGATGACCTCAAGGAATGTTTATGTGTATCACAGACGAACTGAAATCGCTCTTTAAGATAGAAGGGAGTAGTGGGATGAAAAAGAATACTATAAAGCAGTGATAGAATATGAGCATTCCGACGAAGGCGTATTGGAAGCCACTTGAGTTTTGCGCGAAATTCTGACACATGATCATATTTGCGTAAACCAAATATGAATCTAATACAAAAGTTTTGAAGTCGCTCAAGCTTTTCGAATTGGTCTTCGGTGAGATCTAGATAGCTGGCATCGGCATAGTCAAGAACAGGAAGAAGAAGAGATTGTGCAAGCCCAATCTTAGTGGCAGTTGGAAGAAAGTTACGCAGTCGTCTTAGCGATCCTGCTGAGGCATACATCCGACGACTGGTTTCTTGTAATTGTGGACCCCAAGACAAGTTTTTATCCATGAATATGCCCAAGTTTTTCACCTTATCACTAATGGGAATTTGAATACTGTCGAAGATAACTTGCGGAAGGTGGGACCAGTCAATCCTCGAAACCATACGTGAGCTGCCAATAACAATGACTTGGGTTTTTAAGGGGTTAACTCTCAGTCCGTAGCACTTGCTCCACTTAGATATTTCAGAAAGATCTTTATTAACATTGCCGATGGCTTCCGACAACTGTTCCACTGAAGTTTGTGAATATATTTGAAGATCATCTGCATAAAGGTGGTAAGAAGAAAGCAGTTTATTAGAGATTGAATTTATAAATATTGCGAAGAGTAATGGGGATAAAACGCCACCCTGAGGCACACCAGCAGCTGTATCGTTCCATGAAGAGAATTTATCTTCAATGCGAATACGTTGCCTTCGGCCATACAGGTAACTACGAAACCAATCAATAACCGTTGGAGATATGTTAAGAGAGCATAGTATTCCAAGCAAAACGTCAAAATCAACAGCATTGAAAGCGTTGCTAAAATCCAACAGTGCAAGTACTGTTAACTTTCCATTTTCCATGCCTAGCCTGATGTCATCCGTAATATTAACCAGGGCTGTGACGGTACTATGACCAGGACGGAAACCGGATTGGAAAGGATTTAGAAGTCTATTCTTACATAGGAATGAACTGAGCTGGTTGTGAATTAGACGTTCTAAGACTTTGGATAGGAATGGTAATATGGATATTGGACGATATTCGGAAAAGGATGCAGGATTGGATTTTTTTGGTAAAGGAGTAATTTGGGCGTCTTTCCAAGCAATTGGAAAAACACCACTGGAAATGGAATGATTCAGGATGTGACATATAACAGGAAGAATTTCGTCAAGGATAGGAAGGATCATATTACGGCTGACACAGTCACTTCCAACTGCGTTAGAAGTTATAGATAAAATGCTCTTCTTAACATCACAATCAGAAAATTGATTAAAGACGAATGAGGAATAATCGGGAATCGGAAGAGTTGAAAGGTGATTAAGTGTTTTAGCTTTGATTGTCCTATCAAAATTGGACGAGGCAGAAAAATGTTGATTTAATGAATTGATGTCTAAATTATTAGGAATTGTATCTTGGCGAGATTTTCCGATTCCCATTGATCTCAGGAACTTCCAGACTTTAGCCGGATCTCCATTTTGAACAGAACTATGAATATGTTGGCGTTGAGCATTCCTACACACCTTATTGCAGTCATTTCGAGTTGTCACATACTTTTCCCAGTTCAAAGGAGTAGGCCGACACTTGTATCTGGACTTAGTCGCTACTTTTTTGGACATAAACGTTTTTATTTCGTTGGTAAGCCATGGCGACGGCAAGTGTTTCACCTTTACCGCTCGAATAGGTGCATGGACATCATACAGATTTATTATATTTGTACTAAACAAGTTAACTTTCTCGTCCACTGAGTCCGAAGTAATGAGGGGCACCCAGTCGATGTTACTCGCATCCTCTCGAAGGTTTTCCGGATTCATGCCACTAAAATTGCGCTGTAAGAGAATTCTTGACTTTGCCTTAGGAGGACGAATTTTGTATGACAGAAAAATTAGATCGTGATAAGAAAATGCATCAGCTGAGCACTGCCCGTGCTTAGCAACATGATCACGAGAAGAAACGAAAATTAGATCAAGAAGAGATGGGCGTACGTTTGGGAAATGATGAGTTGTATTAAGAGGAAGAATAATAAGGTTGGTAGATTCTATAATGGTATGAAGAGAAGAAGAACGGGAATCATTTTTAAGGAGGCAGGTGTTAAAATCACCCATGATAATAGTATGACTGTAAGAGGCGACTAAATTTTCTAGAATTTTTTCAAATGAGCCGAAGTAATTTATGCCTGAGGAACAACAGTAATAAACGCCAAGAAGAATTTTAGAATGGTGTAATTCTACTTCTAGAAAAAGATGTTCACCAGCGTTTGACGGAGGTGGCTGCACTGACGCATCTACAACAGAGAATGAGAGATTTGAACGGAGATATATGGCCACACCGCCACCACGTTTACTAGTGCGATCATTTCTGATTAGCTGGAAACCAGGCAAAGTGTAGGAAGAAGAAGGGAGACAAGGATTTAGCCATGTTTCAGAAATAAGTATAGCATGGATATTCTTACAGTCAAAACTAGCCAGCATATCGGAGAAATGAGCCGGAATGCTCTGAGCATTGAAGTGAACAACGTTAAAATTCCCAGGAACATCAGAAAACCGCGCCACAAGAGTATCATTAAGTGAGGGGATACTGGTAAAACTGTCATCGTCGCTAACTGCCGAAAAAAAGGTTTCAGAATCGTTACTACTATCATTACTACTATCATAAATAGACATAAATTATAATTCGAATAAATATACTTATAGGTTTATAATACAATACAATGTAAAAAATATATATATGAAAATTACACAATTATAACTAAAACAAAAAGTAATAAAAAGTCCACCCGCCGGTTTTGTGGTTTGTAGGAAAACTAATACCTACTTCACTTGCAGAACAAAAAAATTAAATTTAAACATTTTGTATGAAAAGCAACATCATTATTAATATAATACGGTATCAGGCTATATTTTCCGGGTATTTAATATAAATTAACAAAAAATAAAATTATAAAGTATCAGTTACATAAATAAACAGAAATTCAATAGGAGTAACGAAACGCAACTAAAATATATGACTGACCGATAAAGTCATAGTGACAGTAACAGTAAGTAACAGACGTCAATGTCATTTATTGTTTTTGTTGAACTACATACTTTTAAAGAAAGAAAATAATTATCAAATAAAATGTGGGTGTAATAATAGTTACGGAAAATTCTAATACCCGGACTCCATCTCACAACACTAACTCGAAGTAGTCTACTTTTTGTTTGCGGCAGCACGCTTCGATCTACTTGTAATGGGCTTCTTCGGTGTTGCAGCATTACCCATATTTCGCAAATAAATTCAATTGAATTGAATTGAACAACAGATAAAGGTACGTAAGAATATCGGGAAAGCCACCTAATCTCTTTTTTTCTTAATTTTCTTATTTAGTAATCATTTATATCATATTTAGCTCGGACGAATAAAAAATGACGGACGGAATCTTGCTAAGAAAAGATTGAAGCACTTAGTTTTTTCCTAAATCCACTATAATTTCGACAGAATTTTAACACACCAGACATATTATATTGTTATTTTATTTGTGACACTACGACAATTTTTATTTTTTATTTTTTATTTATTATCACCATAGGAACATACAAGAACACTTGGATAAATCATTTACATTTTTTTTAAATTCTGAATTAATAAATTTAAAAAGCAATATTATACAAGATAATTTTATACATTATTTGTTTTTTTTTTTTTTTTTTTTTATACTGGAATCTTTAGCAGCTGTACAGAGGCCTTGTCATTTAATAACTAAGAATGGGTGCAGCTGTAAAGAAGCTTTGTCAAGAAATTAAGCAATCATAAAGAGCATAATTATTTGAATAAAAAATAGATTTTAAAAATTAGTAGATACATCAAAATACAACTTTAAAGCGGCTGTAAAGACGCCTTGTCAGTGGAGTACAAAATTGGAAGCAGCTGTAAAGAGGCTTTGTCAAGTAAATTACGCTAAATAAGTGAGCATCATAAAAATAAAAATGAACAAAACATTAATACATAGCGGATGTAAAGAGGCCTTGTCAATTTAGTACATGTACGGAAGCAGCTGTACAGGGGCTTTGTCTGACTTATATCTAACTATCTTGCAGAGTTAAGCCAGACCACGCATGTTTATCCTCAATATAATCGTTCACACTATAGTAAGCTTTTTGAATAAGGTTTTTTTTCACAGTTTTTTTAAATTGAGTCTCGTTTAATTCACATAACATGAAGGGAATCTTATTATATAATCGCACTGAGTTTCCTACAAACGACTTGTTGCTTTTTTGAAGCCTAAATAAGGGAACTACTAATTTATTTTTGTTACGGGTATTGATCGAATGTATATCACTGTTCTTCTTATAGTTGCAAATGTTTTTACGGGTATACATTATAACTTCGTATATATATAGCGAGGGTACAGTAAGAATATTTATTGTCTTGAATAACTCACGCAATGATGCTCTAAAGTTCAGTTTGTAAATTGCTCGGACAGCTCGTTTTTGTAGAATAAAAATAACATCAATGTCCGCAGCGGCTCCCCATAATAAGATTCCGTAGCTCATCAAACTATGGAAGTAAGCAAAATACACGAGTCTGGCAGTCGGCACATCCGTTAGTTTTCTAATTTCACGCACGGCATATGCAGCAGAGCTTAGTTTATTTGCAAGTGTGGCTATATGCGGTGCCCACTGTAGTTTAACATCTAATGTCATTCCCAAAAATACAGTAGTGTCTACCAATGCAAGCTTTTCATCCTTCAACTTAACTTCCACAGTCACTTTTGACAATGACTACCGTCACACGAGATTTGTTGCGTAATCGCGGCTTTTTGTCTTACTATGGGTGTGAAGGTGTGCGTGCCAGCCCGTACTATTAAGCGAGCCGTCTTACTATGGGTGTATCACTTTTTGTTTAGCAAGATTCCGTCCGCCTTTTTTATTCGTCCAAGATATTTAGTAAAACAATCTTGGCATGTCTCTGCGGCGTGCAACTACCATATTGGTTACAATAAATCACGTTATCTTGTTTTTTTTGTTGATATCTTTTGTTTTTTCCTTTTAGACATTATGTTGTGTTAGTTCTATTTGCTTTTTTTTTTTTTTGGTTAAAGTATTGTTGCACGCTGAGTTTTTGTGGAAATAAATGATTTTCCTTTCTTTTTTCTTTCTTTCTCTGTGTAAAATACTAATATTCTGAATCTCATTAAGGTCCCTCGTTCACTTGTCGGTGTGGTATCTGTACTCTCGGTAAAATCTACAGAATTTTAACAGATACGTGCCCCTCCTACTGTTCTGTTTTATCTATTCTATACAATACGTCCAGGTTTGTAGTAATAAAACATTAAGGGCGGGAAATACACTTACGGCCAAAATTAATATCCAATCTATCCACGATTTGTCCTACTAGAGATAGGAATTTGACATAAGCTCCATACAAAATATGTCAAATTTCTATCTCCAGTAGGGTAAATCGTGGATAGATTGGATATTAATTTTGGCCGTTAGTTTTATCGATAAAAACGTCTCTCTTGTGATAAGGTGACGTAATTTCAAATGCATTTTACATGTATTTCTAGATCAGGTCGACCCAAATAGGTTATTTTATAGTACGCGTCTGTAGTTTAGAGCATAAAAGTAAGATATTATCCAAAATAACGTATACAAATTTTATGTTTCTAGCTTCAGCAGCGTAGGCTCTGCACTGATCTCTGTTAGTAAGTTAGACAGATAAACAGATAGTGTTTGTATTAATTTGAGTTAGAAAATTTATTCATTCTTATTCTTTATTGTACACACATAATTATATACATTTATGTTATAGTAGAAACGTTTATTTACATGTAGTTTGTGTAACTCAAAATGAGTTTTCTAACATCAAACCTTTGTTTAACAAACAAATATTTATGTGATCCACAAATAGTAATTCCGGTTCTGAATGTTTGTATACATGAGATTTGTGTTAGTAAACGCACAAACAGAAGAAACCATAGCGTTAGACAACTATAAATAAAACCGGCCAAGTGCGAGTCGGACTCGCACAGTAAGGGTTCCATACCTATCAACGACCTGATACCCCATACAAACTGATTTAATTTACGAGAGTTTATCAAAAGACATCAACGCACAGTGCGCGAAATATGAATTTTTGCATGTCTTTTTTACGCAGGTACCACCACATATGTCTATGTTTGTCTTATTTTTAGTATTTGTTGCTAAACAACATAATATGCACTATAATATGAACAAGTTTGACGCTGGTATGTATTACCATTTTGAAGATAGAGCAGGAACAAAAACCTTGAAAAAAATGCATGTTTTTTGAGGTTTCTTGTATGGGGACCCCCTTTTGTTTTAGACTTTTTTTGTTTATGTATTTGTCGTGATAAACCTCATAGCAATATAATTTCTGAGAAAATTTCAACCGGTTACCTATTACCGTTCAAAAGATACAGCCCTGTGACAGACAGACGGACGGACGGACAGCGTAGCGAGAGTAATAGGGTCCTGTTTGGCACCCTTAGGGTACGGAACCCTAAAAAAATATTGCTACTTTACAAAATTTCAGTATTCTTTTTTGATTCGACAGCGTACAGCATTTTTCAGTATAGTACTTCCCTACTTCATCGTTTTGTTTTACTGCTAAATAATTTATATGCACGTACATACGAAGTGAACGAGGTGCAGTGAAGGTAGGTGGTTAGGTTATTAATTCCTGTTCAAAATCGTTAACATGTTCCAGTATATAGGACACGAGCAACGACCCGTAACCGTTTGCAACATACCCAATAGTCAATATTGATTTTGTGAGAATTTTCTCCAAACAAGAGCTTAGGTAGTTGTTGGGTTATGGACGGTGTTAAATCGATTAATTACATTCTGATGATTGATAATATGATTATACTAATTAATCTTTAAATTATACTTTCAAAGGAGTTATTTTGGAGTAAAAATAAATCTATTAGATACAAGGCTCATTTTAATTACATTTTTTTTAAAAGTTAATATGTAAGTAGCTAACGGCCGTAGCTTTACACCCGTTTTCCTTCATTCAAACTTTACCATCCCTTTCACCCCTTTAGAGATGGAATTCAAAAAACCCCCTCTAGAGTACTCAAGAAATATTTACTTCAGATTTCAAATCTCTAGGTCCATTGGTTTAAGCTGTGCGTTGTCTTCCAGTCAGTCGCAGTACGGTTTTATAGTTTTATATAATTATGTTATTACGTTTGGGTTACGATTAGAGGTTAGTAGAATGATTTGAACAGTGAAGTTTATGCCATTATAACTGAATGCTAATATCATCAGATAAACCATAATAATATTATTAATAATATCAGTCATCCACTACTGATCATAACATTACATGGCTTTTATGAGTTGCGTGAAGTTTCAAACTTTGGAAGATAACACTACTTCGAATGAACCATTTTACGGTCGGAAATATGCAACACCCACTAAGGTCACATTTGTATGCGAGAGAAAATCTGACGTCATTTGGCGTGTTGTACAATACAAAACCAGATTTCTATGAAAATCGAAGTCATTTACATTTATCTCCCACAATGATCGTATTTGAATCGTTCGTGAGTTGAATTTATTTACCGTCGTAGAGTCTACGACAAGCCAGATGTTCCACCCACGCAGTTTGTCTGGAGTAACGCCCACAACCATCGTACATCTATACGTTTGTCATCAGATAACTATAAGCAAACAAAACCTACCTGTTGATGTATCACCTTATATACTTCAATGAAACAGTTCTTTGAATTATTAACGTGAGGCCAATCTACTCTGAATGGGAAATGTTTTATCAATTACACTGCATTCACTAGTCCGAGCGAATACCACTATATCATCCAAGTACACAAAACTGTAGAAAAAAGGATCTACTAAACAAAAAGTAGCTACGAAAGCTATTTAAAACACGTTAAACACGTTTAGAAACCCATTTCAATATAATACCGACTTATTATTACAGCTTGACAGATTTTGGTACATGAAGGTGTACAGTATACACAACATTTAGCCCTGACGATACGCATGCGCGAGGTCTAGTGCGCATGCTCCAGGATGATATCAATATGACGCTGTCGCGACAGAAGGTCATTGCTCAATGGGTGAAGGTGAAATTCATGAATGAAACCAAGCCAGTGAAAGCTTTATTTCAGTTGCAAAAATTAAGAATTGTACCACAATTTAGATAGATATGATATAAATGCCGATGCTCTTTCATAAAAAAAACATTGATATGTTAAGGATTCATGTTCTAATTCGTATTATGAAAATTGTTATAACATATTTTGGTATTGCCTATCTCTTTTGTATTTAGAATTTCAGTAGTACTTTTTACCCTTATTACGTGTACTTTAGAGATGACCAAATATACTAACCTACGATAAAATAGAATACATACGGTGGCAATGGAAGTCGTAAAATGAATTTATGAATATGTTTTATGAGCTCAGGAGTTCACGTCATGGATATACAATTTGATGAATCATAAGACAGCTAGTAAATTAGTAGATTGAAAATTTCGAAATTGAGCTGTTTGAGATTTTAAAAAGTCGGCACAATTTTCTTTTTATTACCATACTAAAGGTATGAACCAATAATATCATTTTACTTACATTTTTTTTTTTTTCTGTGGGGAATACTCATGGACGCTCTCCGCCCGGGGTAGGCGGAGCCAGTGTCGGACTCTTACCGATTAAAACCACCACGGTGTTCCTTCAACTACCTTAGCCGGGGGCGTGGGAACCCGTGATTATTCACACAACCACCCCCGACAGGTCTCGGCTCGCCACAAGCAGGCGAGCCCTTTCTCCCCGTGCGGCCTAACGACGGCCGCTCCCTCCTCTGTGGCGCACACGGAACACTGCACGCCACCTCACCTCACGGGCCTTTACCAGCTGCGCCAACTACGCCGGCTGCTGGTCGGGCAGCAGACTACCCCGAGTCTGCTGCTCGCAGGCCCATCCTCCTATATTTTTTATAGAGGTGTTCTTCCTCGCGGTCCGGGCGGTAAAGTCAAGACCCTCGGTCCCAAGAGGCGCGAGAAGACTACTCAGCAGGCACTCCTGGGATTACGAGACCGATGGGGGCAGGGAAGGATAGTCCCCCCGCTGCCCGCCCAGTGGCAGGGTGAGTGCACACCGGGCCCGCCCCTGCTCCTCCACAGTGCCCTCTGCTTTCTCAGAGGGACACGCGTAGCAACCTCACATTGGCTCACATCCCGTGCCAGAATATTCGCCACAGGCAATAAGGTCGCCCGGTCCAAAGGAGACTTATTGCTCGTGCCCAGGGTGCACCGGCCCAACAACTGCCGTTCCCTCTAGACGTGTCCAGAAGGACAAGCAGCCGTCAGACACACGTGGAGGTTTTCTGGCCAGCACCCCATCATTTTACCTACCTATCTTGTATACATAATTCTAAAGCTAGTTATATACATCTCTCTTCTACATCGCTTCATGCATTCATTAAAAATATTATTTATTGTAAAAGTGACATCTATCACATTTCTAATGAACTAAGGCACGCTTAACAGTTACATGAAATTTTACTCCCTTTATCGTGGGCGGGCGGTATTTTGACATCACACAGCGCGCAACCCTCAACGTTCAAAGTAGATGCGTTAGATGGCGCTGCTTATACTTAGCTAAATAATTTATTTCAAACGGCAAAATAAGTAGTATTGTAATAGTAATTTGTGTTATTTATTTATTATCTAAAGAATAGGTATTCATGATAAAGAGCAGAGCTAGAGTTCCTTAGACTGTGATAATTGTTTTAGTGGCTACATACATTTAAATGCAAAATACGAACGTCATAAACTTGAAACTAATCTTTTATTTAAAACACACTAAAATTAAAAGCATGAAACCAAATTAATCCCAGCAAAACTATCCTAAAGTACATACTTTAAAACTTAATTCAGCAGTTTAATTAACGTTTACACGGGTAGCAGCTGAATTTAATTCTCGGTACCATTTAAGACAATCTTGAAGGGACGGCTGTATGTAAGCTATTAATTAGAGGCATCAGCGTGGAATCTCATACGATTAGTAGTGTAATGGAGCGAGAAGACGGGACAGACGTTGATATATGTACGTTTAGCAGACGCATGTGGTACATTGTTCGGTAAATGACGTGTTTTCTTGATATTTTTAGGTGTGAATGGAATATGGTGTTCCTTTCTTTGAGACTGTTGTTATTGGCTTGTTAGGGTCTTTCAGTTTTATTAATACCTAGGTTTTTTTTCGTCAGACACAGTGATTAGTTTGTCAGTTCTCATCATCTTTATCAGCATCATTATTTCTGGACAAAAATGCAGATAATGTGTAAGATATAAATTCGCAGAACTATGTTATGTTATCACTTTACGATAGCTTAACTTGAATACCTATTGGTTATGGGTAACTTCAACAATTTTAATTTTATTTCTAATAATAACTTCACGTAAAAGTAAAATCTTACTGTTATTCCTTACTAACTTTTAATGTTTTTAAATTAAAAAATGTCTGAAATAATACTTAATTCCAAACTGAAACTTTTGAACTGTAGTTCTGAAGACAATGCCAACATTTTCTAAAACCATTTCCAACCAAGTGCACTCCTAAAGTCTATTATCATAAGAGAACTTGGCTGCAGATATATTAAATCCCTTCTCTCGGGAAGTTTCCGAGCCAACTAAATACGTTACTGCAGAAGGCATTCTTGATACAAAAATTTAACTTGGTTGGTTGGTTGGCTTGGTAGGTTGGTTGGTGGCTTACTTGGTTGTTGACAAGCACTTAGGTGCTTGCTTGTTAGTGGTAAATAAATACTTTGTCTATCTTTCTTTCTGTCGTCTGATAACAAGTTTAGGTACATCTCGTACACAATTATTTATAAGACCGCAACGAAACAAGACAATGGCTAAAACACTTGCTATCTGCTATGGCTACGATTCGGAACTGTTACGTTTTATCATGGTGGAGTTTATTTCATTTGAGAATTAGGCTCGATTCTCATTTACCAGCACGTAGCGTGTCCAGTACGTAACGTGTCAAACACGGCAAAGACACCAGCATTCATATCTACCGACAGACGGCAATTTTTTCGAACAATATCTGCTGGTGGCCCATGTCTGTGCAGACACGCTAAGCCACGCTCATGTGCGCTAAATGTGAATACGCCTATAGATAATGTGTGAAATATAATTTTTGATCTGTGCTGGTACGTGTCTGCCACGTACGGTATCTTCAGATGTGAATCGAGCTTTAAACTGAATTGGTACGTAACTTTTTAGCAATTCGTTTGTCAAATGTATGTCTTCTCACGATCGTTATAAAGGCGGTCTATCATGTTTATTTGTAGGTGACCATGAGCCAATTTGCTAATGAATTCATCATCAGCCTATTACTATCCCACTACTGGGCTTTTCTACGAATAAGAAGGTTAAGGCCTTAGTCCACCACGCTGGCATAGTGCGGGTTGGCGGACTACACACACCATCGAGAACTGTATGGAGCACTCTCAGATGACTTAATAGGCAAAATTTTATTTTTTCTTCTATGTCATGAATAGTCCTAATAATAATTTATCATACGTTCTGTTCCAAGTGCTGTTATGAGTTAGCCTTCTGCATCTTCTCGTGTTGGTACGATACGGTGCTTCAATGTCTCACGTTGATGTGACGTGACCCCATTTCACGCTTAATTGCTCAAGAGCCTTTTTGTTTTTAAATGTAAATCAATAAAGATATGGCTATGTTACGTTATTGATTTTCGTTTTTCGTTGGGTATCTAATTAAGCATGGTTAGATTCAAGCATTTTGTACGATGATATTGTTGTTAAAGACTATGAACAATTGACAGTTTATATCAGGGCTGTTGTTTATTCAGTTATTATGATTATAATTATTGACATTACAATGCTCATTTTCTACAGTAACCGTTTCTATGCTGACATGATTTTTAGTGATCTAGAAAAAGAATAATGTTTCATCTGCTTCATGCTCAAAAAAAAAGTAGCTACATACATTCTTAAGAAACTACAATCTCTTTTAAAAAATGAAAGTAAAAAAGGGCCAAGTTCGATACAAAAAAAATGCACAAAGATTTGAGATCTAAATGGGTGCCAAGTGCTATGCAGGTTCCATAAATCATAGCTCCTGGAATGTACAATTTTACAACGTTCGGTACTCATTTGAAAAGAAGTTTTTTAGATTCCTTGGTACTGGATAATTGTAAAACCGGCAAGTTTTCATAGCTAATGAATCAATCATACATGGAAATAAAATAATTGGTTATTATATATTTGGGGGTTTCCGAAGTAGCTCGAAATCGTGTAATATAACACACGGCTGGTGCGTCGGCCTTTGTTCTGAACTTGGCTCGACAAACTGCCGTGTGTCTAGATTACATTTGTGTTTTATTGATATAATTTGTTTTGTTTGTTTCGGTATTTCTTCTCAGAGGTAGTCATATAGGAAATGCCGATGTCATCTAGTTTTTATAATTAACCGACTTGTAAAAGTGATTTTTAACATCCAATTTGCAGAATAAATGATTTGTATTGGTATTTGTAATTCACCTGTCAAATATGACAATATTTCTGGTTCAAAAGTACGACTATAGCCACAGATCTATTTGACTATACAACTATAGCACAATAGCGTCACGATTTCTCATTCACAAGAATGTCATATCCCAAAATTCAGAGTTCAACAATGCTGCATAAAAAACACCCACCGGGAAACATGCCTTGTTTGGACTGGCTGATGAGTTGTTTGCCTTGTAAACGAGACCCGTATTTATTAAATATATTCCTTCCTTTTATACCGCGAGTTTAGTGAGCTTTCTTGAATCTTTTTGGCTCACAATGCTATTTTGATCACACACATATGATGATATGAATATTTTATAAGAAAGCGAGTTCAAATCTAAATATGTATATAAAACAAAGTCGGGCTAGTTACATCATTTATAACTCATGAACGGCTGGACCGATTTTAATAAAATTATTCATACAGATAGAAAATAGTCTGGATTAATATACAGGCTGCTTTTTATCCCGGGAAGATGAACAGTTCCTGAGGGATACGCGATTAGCGACATTCACGCGGGCGAAGTCGCGGGCATAAGCTAGTTCTGTATAAATAATGCCATGAGTTTGTTTGTTATTTCAATATGTAATATCAAGCAGATCAGATGAATAATATACCAACTATTCATAATAAATATCCATAAAAATACTATTCATGAACAAAACATCTTACTTTTTTCCAGAAATCCTTTTCTTTGAAAACCTTAATAAATATCAACAGAATCTTGTTACCACGCAAAATCCTCGCCCTATATTTCCTCATTTTACGGTTCTCCTTACTTATGAGCGGACATCTAGATTGTCTGCTTCATACGAGATCTATTCTATATTATCCTAGATTTGTAACTTTTTTTTTTGTTATTTGTGCGAAAAATCATTTCTGTGGGCATAACGAAAGTTTCGTCCGTCTGTCCAACAACTCTAGCATTTTATTTTTTTAATAAAAAGGGACCGCAAAAAACTTACAATACGATTTCTTTTGTGAGTTTTTGCGTACAATTCTGTTGCTTCTTTATCTTTATTAACTTGATTTTGTTCATCATTGTTTAAATCTTCAAATTCCTCTGTCAACACAAAAACGTTTTTGTTATTTTCCTTCAGATTCCAAAATAAAACCTTGAACTTCATAGGTACTTAGCACTAACGTTGTCTCATAGATTCTGGTTCTTAGTATCATGCAATCAATCACTTGATAAGCTACCCATACAACGGCACGCAGTCGGAAGCGTCTGTAATGAATAGCCTGAAGATATTACGCGTCTCCATATTAATTCATGACTGTGGACAAGACGTTGCTGTTTTGTTATAGCACAAAGGCCTAGGAAATGGACTCATAGTATTGTCTTTTTTATCTTATCGAGCAACGATAAATCAGCTATGAAGAAAAGGTGTATAATATTTAAAATAATTAACGACTTGTTTAAAGATAGTTTTTAGATATAGGTCGGGCAAAGTCTTATTAGGTTTTTTCTTTAGGAAATTCTCAGTAGCAGCCCGGAGTCTGGATTTGTGCCAATAATGGATTTGTGCGGATAATGGCAATAGGCTCGCCCCCTATTACACGGGACTATAACATAACGGGCGAAATGTGGGTGTCCTATACACCCCTGCCTACCCCTTCGGGGAAATACAGGCGAGATGTTATGTTATGTTGTTAAGATATTTTCAGTTTTGGCTTAATTACCCTAAAAGTTCAGGCACAGCTTAAGCGTAATCATCAACTGAATATCTAAACACGCTATGTCGATCCTTAGCACCGTCATGGGTAATATTAGCCGTAATTTTCCATTCATTTACTGCCATTATTCCGCTATCTGTAGTTCCCACCACTAAACCACCGCCCCTTATCTCTGACGTCACGTATACCGTACCTTGCACCACGTGCTCATTACGTTCCCCAAATTAAAGATAATTTGCGCCAACCAGATTACGTTATAATGTCAAGATGTAATCCGAGTCACCTGACGTCGAGATAAATTTAGGGTCGTATTAGATGAATAGTTCCGCCTCCCTTCTATCGAATCCTACTAAAGATGGATTACCGGCCAAACTGAGATTAATTACATTGGTCTCTATACTGACATCGCAGTATATAGCTTCAGTTAGGTACAGACATTATTCAAGAGAGTCTAGATTAGGTTTTTGTTTAAGGTTTGGGCTTTTTGTCATCCGAGTAGCCTTAATGGTCTAGATGAAGATTTTTCTTGAGATGTAATACTTTTTCGTAAGCAAATGTCTGTTCTCAGTTTTTTTTTGTCTTAGCTGAAATCACATTCGATTAAAAGTGCTATTTTTATTTCTGAACTGCTATTCGTTTTTAATAAATACTCAGTCTCTTTTAAATAAATAAATAATAAATATTTTTGTGACATTTTACACAGCAACATCTAGTCCCAAACTAAGCAGAGCTTGTGCTATGGGTACTAGACAATGGATATAATACTTATATTTTTTTTTTTGTAAATACATCCTTATAATACATAAGAAACACCCAGACCAACACAAACACTTATGTTCATCACACAAATATATGTGTCCTGTGGGAATCGAACCCACGACCTCGTGATCAGCAGTCCGGCACTCGAACCACCAGACCACAGACGTCAAACGTTTTAAGTTTTTACTTTTATAATAAAACAAAGTTTAACCAGATTAAATCGCGTATATTATTTAAATTGGTTTCCCTGACGTTTCGAAAGCTTTGCAGCATTTCGTGGTCGCAGGTAGACTAAGATGACAATCGTCTTTACAGATATTTCTAAAAAAATATTTTAATCTACCGTACAATATTTATTAATTAAAATCGTTTCGATGCACGCAGTAATCACTCACAATATCATTATCTTTTACAGTGTTGCGTGCTGTTTGGGACTTGATTATTTTTAGGACTGGGTTCCAAACAGGTGGCAGCTGCCAACCATCTTCTCTATTAAAATTAGGATGTTTTTTAATTTCAATAGCCTCACGGAGCATTCTAGGTACATATCGGTTTTCCTTCGCCAGAACTTGTGGTTTATGATCTTAGTCTACCTGCGACCACGAAATGCTGGAAAGCTTTCGAAACGTCGGGGAAACCAATTGAAATAATTGGTTTCCCCGACGTTTCGAAAGCTTTGCAGCATTTACTTACAGCTTAGCAGTTTTTACTTTTACCTGTCACAGAAAACATAGGTATTTCAATACCTCTGTGTGTGTAACAAATAATGCTATAGTGCAATGATTACTTGGTCTGGATGTTTCTTCTGTAATATATGTATGTATTTACAAAAAACAAGTAGGTAAATAAGTATTACATCCATTGTAGACAATGGATGTAATACTGCAACCATTGTAAAAGCTCTGCTTAGTTTAGGACTAGATGGTGCTGTGTAAAAATGTCCCAAATATTTATTTATTTATTCATTATATTATTTATTATAAATGAATAATAATAAATAATAATAAATTCGAGAGCAAATTGAAACCACAAACGCATTGCATGGCATTGTATATTTTTGATGTGCCATCGTCGACCGCACCATGAGCACCATCGCTTGATAAGAGGTGAGGTGGCTATAAAACACGTTTTTAAAACGAAAGCGAGTTATTGTTGCATTAATTGTCATCCAGTTCTGAGCTATGTTTAAAGTTTCAAGTCTCTAGCTCATCGAGAAGTAAGTTTAAAATCAATTGCAAAATGTGTACCGAACAGACAGAACAGATAGACAGACAGGACTGAAAGCGTGTTAGTAAAAACGTGGTAAAAAAATAACCTGTATTTTTTCATACATTTAACGTGGAAAAAAAATAACCTGTATTTTCATACATTCAACGTGGTAAAAAAATAACTTGTATTTTAATACATTCAACGTGGTAAAAAAAGCTGTATTTTTAAACTTTCTTCAAAATACTCCCAAAACACCTTACTAATTAAACTGGAAATAAAAATAAACCCTACAAAACATATCTTTAGATTTCGCTTCGCATACGCATTTGCGTTATAAATAGTAAAATAATAACTTTTCTAATTTCTATAAAGAAACACACTTATAATGTCTATGCACGGCATGCCCATGGCAGGCTGGAGGAGCGCGGTGGCTGAGGCGACGCGCGTCTGGTCTTCGCGGCGGCTGAGGGGGGCGCGGACGGCGTGCCGGCATCGGTGCAGCGCCTGCGCCGCCCCGCACTTCATTTCTTACCACGACGGTGGTACTACGTTATTTTATTGTTATCTATTTTCCAAGTACTTATTACAAATTGTAACTTACAGTCCACTCTTTTATTTCACTGTACCTGATACGAACACTCAAGCTCGAACAATAATATAAATATAGTAAAATAAAATCAGGCATACATGCAGCATATCCGGCTTAATTACTGTGAGGCAGCAAACCGCGAGCGGGGCACAGGAATTATATCCCAGATAATGGCGTACATTCAGAACTACGGCGACATCTATTGTCCTGGAGCACAACATGTGCCATGCACTGTGTAGTTGTGAAACGGAAATTATTTTGAGTGCATATGGGATAATTATTTTGTCTGGATTTTTTTCCGTACATTTTTACACAACACCATCTAGTCCCAAACCAAGCAGAGCTTTTACTATGGGTACTAGACAATGGAAATAATACTTATATACTTTTTTTTTGTAAACACATAATTTTCATAAGAACACCTAGACCAACACGAACACTTATGTTCATCAGAATTGTTATAATTTTAAGTTTGCATTTGATTGCGTGCCCCACCATTGACCGAGATTTCTTTTATCTTTAGCTTAGTAAAAACAAAACGTAAAATTCTACTTTTTATCGCTTCTAGAGAATGGTAGGGTATCTACTATCTCAAAGTCTGAAAACCTCACTTTATTATTTGTTATGAAATACAGTCTTAAATTGTTTTGACCAATGGCTTGTAAAATAAGAAAAATAAGTAGGTATCTCGCATATTATCATCCACTCACATTAACTTCCAGAATCATGATTATTGAACATTTTTATTTTAATATAACAAAGAAAATATAATTCTCTGTATTTTATTTAATATTATGTTTTCTTTCCATTTTTTACCAGAACCAAAATCACATTCCGACTTTATCTGCGACATATCTCAACTAGGTATTATGTCGGCCGAAATATATACATACAAACATAACTACGTATCTATTCATAACCCGATGTTCGCGCACCAAGTCAAGATAGTGCGGTTTACTAAGGAAATACGCTGTGAAGCATATATGACTTGACGCCTTTGAATTTATGAACGCCTGAATTTTATGCACCAAAGTGGAACTGAATACTATCCTGTTGAAGTAGTAAGACGTACGTGGAAGTACGAGTAAGACGGAGATGGTTCTAAGAATTTGTTGTAGAAAATGGAGTAGATCATTACCTTTTTCACTAGATGTTTGATCCGTGTTGTGCAAAAAAGTTCCAACCAATGATTTATACAAGTCTATGGTTCCAACCCACAAAAACGAAAGTTATTCACGGTTGAAAGATAAACATTCCTTATTCTTATTCTTTATTGCACACACACATATATACATTGATATTACAGTAGGAAAGTTTATGTACATCGGCGAGCTTAACTCAGAAATGAGTTTTCTAACAGCAAACCTTAGAGCGATAGAGAGATGTTGATATTAGAGGACAGAAAAAAGTGTACAACAGAAACTAAACCCACTTTACGAAAATATTTAAATATTTACATACATTCATTACTACCTAATAATAATATAATCTCGTGAAAGCTGAGACAGATAAACAAATGAGATATTTGAACTTAGCACACGAGGTTGTCGACATGTAGGACGTGGATTCGGCAATCATTGTGCCGATAGTCGTAACGGCCAATGTTCTCATAGCCAACAGCCTAGACCAACATCTTAAGAGGCTCGTTAGGTGGCTGGGTTAAGAGCCAGATTCAGAAGGCGGTTCTCCTCGACAAGGCACGTATTGTGAGGAGGTTCCTGTCTCTGGGGCCCTAACCGCTGGTAGCTTGGACCCTGCTCCCTATGCCGGTGGAATACTATTTTTTATATTTTTAAATATATTTTTTTGTTTTTATAAAAAATATTTAAAAATGTATTGAATAAGTTAAGAACTAAATAAAGGAAATAATAATATTTTTTTATTTTTTATTATTAAATACTTAAATATAAGGACACATAATGATACCAGGCCCCTCAGAAAGTATTGCGAAAAAAAGTTTTTTTATATGGGAGACTGGCCAGTTATAATGTTTTTCAAAAATATGATTATTTATAAGTAAAAATAAGTAAGTTCCAATTTCAAAATTTCCCTCCACATTTTTTGCGAGTTAATTCAAAGTATTGTGTCTCACTGAAATATGGATCTGCGCCGGGAACATTTTAGAGCTATGATTTTATACGATTTCAAGTGTCGCCTGAAACCGGATGAATCGTACGATAGACTTCAAATGGCATTCATGGATGAAGGCCCTTCCAAGGCAACCGTGTATCGTTGGTATAACGAATTCAAGCGCGGTCGACCAACTTTGGGGGATGACGAAAGAAGCGGTCGCCCTTTGACGGCTGTTACCGAAGAAAACGTGCTAGCAGTGAAAAATTTAATCCAAGACAATAGGCGAATTACATATCAGGAGATTCAACACATATTGAAGATTGGATCGGGAAGCGTTCACGAGATTCTACACAGCCATCTTCGCGTGAGGAGGATAGTATCACGCTGGGTGCCGCACAACCTCACCGATGCTCAGAAGCAGGCCCGGGTGGAATGGTGCCGTGATATGCTTAACAAATTTGAAGCAGGCTCGTCTCGGCGTGTTTACGACATCGTTACAGGTGATGAGTCCTGGATTTATCAATACGACCCAGAAACCAAGCGCCAGTCGACTGTTTGGGTGTTTCAAAATGAGCCAACGCCTACCAAAGTGAAGCGATCTAGAAGCGGGGGTAAGATTTTGATCGCTAGCTTTTTTAATTTGACTGGCCACTTGGTATCAATTTCCTTACGGGATCAAAGAAGCATTAATGCCGAATGGTATACTACCAAATGTTTGCCAGAAGTTTTCTCTGTTATAAGCAACAAGCGACCAAACACAGGGCTCCGCGGGCTACTGCTCCACCACGACAATGCACCTGCGCACACCGCACTCAAAACGAGGGACTTCCTGGACAGCACGCCAGTCAAACTCCTGGGTCACCCTCCTTACAGCCCTGATCTAGCACCGTGTGACTTCTTTTTATTCCCAAAAATAAAAAATCAGCTCAAAGGGATACAATTTTCGTCGCCGGAAGATGTGCTGGCTGCGTTCGAGCAGGCTGTAAACGAGGTGTCTGCGGCGGACTGGAAAAAGTGTTTTGAAAACTGGTTTAGGCGCATGAATCTTTGTATAGAGGCTGGTGGAAAGTACTTTGAAAAGATTTGATAAAAATATATGTACGTATAGAACAATTTTTTTTAGTTTCGCAAAACTTTCCGAGTGTCCCACGTATATGTAAATACAGATAAATATATTTCTTTCTTGTGACAGTAACTATATTACATCATGTTCTGCATATTTTTTTAAAGATAATTGAATACTGATTCTGGTATAATTTATTATTTTTAAGAAGTCCATCTTTTTTGGAGATAAATAAAATTACATTACTTAAGTATATTTGAATTTTGGTCAGTTTGTGGTTTCAATCATTTCTGCACAACACGGTCTGTTTGTAACTGAAAACTCATTTAACTCTGCGAAATTGTGATTTGTATTATTAATTTAATTGTTAATTTGATTTCATACAGAGGATACACAATTTAAAAAATAAAGTATGTAACACAGGGACTATAAAAAGTCTGCTCCTTCTTACAGGAGACCACATCGTTCACTTATAATCTAGGTTAAATTAATTAGTTTTAATGCATTTTTGCATCAGAAGCGAAATCTAAACATATAAATTGACGATATTTTCAATACAAAATTTATAAAATCTTGACTGCCTCGTTGGTGTGTCGCAAGCGCGACTGCTGAGCGTGGGGTCCTGGGTTCGATTCCCGGGTCGGGTAAAGTGTTATTGCGTTTTTTCACTAGGAAATTCTCAGTAGCAGCCCGGATCCTGGATTTGTGCCCGGTCAATGGCAATAGGCTCGCCCCATATTACATGGGACTATAACATAACTGGCGAAATGTGGGTGTACTATTACACCTCTGCCTACCCCTTCGGGGAAATACAGGCGTGATGTTATGTTATGTTATAAAATCTTTAGGTAAAATCAAATAAGTTTGATGAAGACACAGAAATTAAAAAACATACACAAAAATAAACAAAAACTAAAATCTAACAAAACAAAATGTTGAACTTACAAAGTCTTCTTTATGATAACTTCCCAGTTGACAATAATTAATAGATACACCAGTTTTCAAAATAGTTTGCAATGACTTCAAACAGTGACCCACATGTTTCCATCATTAAAAAAAATATTAAAAATCAGTATAACATTTGAGTTTACACCATTTATTTCTTCATCGGATTTATTTCATAATTCCGTCTTCCATAATTTTATTTTTACTCCATTCTTGACGTTTTACTCTATCCCGATGAAAACATCTCAACAAAACTTCCAAATATTTATGACCCCTACAACATCGCGTGCATAAAACAGACATAAAGATGATAATATAGCCATTAAAATCTCTTATTATGACGCCATTTGAAATCACGATAGCACACTGAAAAGGATTCCATAGTTCAAGCATTATCTACTGCGGAGTTCTCACAATGCACCTGCCGAGACCCATTCACCTTCATAATTGTGCAGTTTTGTCAGTTTATATAAGCCTTTAGAGAGCCTTGGTGGGTCGTTAAAACTATTATAACTGCCATCAAAATAAAACTGAACTTCGTTTTGAGTAAAGCGGGACATCCCGTCTTTAAAAAGAAAATGTCGCCACTCACTAGGTTTTCTCACATGGGTCTGTTTACAAACACTCATCAATTTTAGTCCACATGCACAACTCCTTAAATCATAAAAATTATTAACTTTAAATGCAAATGCAAAACTATGAATATTTGTTTTTCTTTCATGCTGAAACGGCTGGACAGGTGTGGATGAAAATTGGCACATAGATAGATAGAGAGAACATTAAGGCTAGTTTTGAAACAGAGAAGATAGTAAATTTTTGAGGGGTGTGCGATAGTGTAATTCTGTGATAAACCGGTTGTTATCACAATTTTACTTGCGATTCATGCGTTGGCAAATTTCGAACAAACTACACCTTACATATTGACATCATTAATTTTTAAAAATTTACTTTATTTCAATTTACTTTACAGCTTTTGTTCCTGCAGTAAGAAACAGCACAATAAAGCAGTTCTGCGGGTTTTTGTTATAGTATTTACAGAAACTAGTCATAAGGCGTACTGAGAAAGGCTTTGAAATGCACTGCACTATGGTGCAGAGTGTTGGCACGCGCGCCCTACCCGCTTTTCCATTCTATCTATTTCTGTGAGCCTATATTAGTCCACTGCTGGACATAGGCCTCTCCAATGGCACGCCACTGAAATCGATCCTCGGCTACTTGCATCCAGTTGCTACCAGCACCTTGCCAATATCATCGCTCCACTGAGCCTGAGGGCGTCCTAGGCTACGTTTACCGGTATTGGTTAGTCCGTAATAAATTGAAACCGCAGTACCACAGCCAAAATTGCGTTTTAATTGCGTTACACAAAATATGCCGTCTTGGTCAAGTTGTCGCTAGCATCTTGCATTCATGGTGAGGTCGAAAGATTTTAATTAAAAGCTTAAATTAAGTGGAACGTGTGTGTGACCGATGCAGAGTGACATCAGATGTAAGGTTAGGTGTGAAACTATTGCCTGTGGCGAATATTCTGGCGCGGGAGGGGCCCGTTTTGGGCCAGTGGGAAGTTGCTCCACGTGTCCCTCTGTTGCCAACAGAGGGCACAGTGGAGGAGCAGGGGCGGGCCCGGTGTGCACTCACCATGCCACTGGGCAGGCAGCGGGGGGACTGTCTTTCCCTGCCCCCGTCGATCTCGTAACCCCAGGAGTGCCCGCTGAGTAGTGTTCTCGCGCCTCTTGGGACCGAGGTTCTTGGCTTCACCGCCCGGACTGCGAGGAAGAAAACCTCTATAAAAAAATACGGGAGGTAGGGGTTGCGAGCAACAGACTCGGGGTAGTCTGCTGCCCGACCAGCAGCTGGCGTAGCTGGCACAGCCGGCGTAGTTGGCGCAGCTGGTAAAGGCCCATGAGGTGAGGTGGCGTGCAGTGTTCCGTGTGCGCCACCTAGGAGGGTGCGGCCGACGTTAGGCCGCACGGGGAGAAGGGGCTCGCCTGCTTGTGGCGGGCCAGGACCTGTCGGGGGTGGTTGTGTGAATACTCACGGGTTCCCACGCCCCCGGCTAAGGTAGTTGAAGGAACACCGTGGTGGTTTTAGTCGGTAAGAGACCGACACTGGCTCCGCCTACTCCGGGCGGAGTGCGTCCATGAGGATTTCCCCACGGCAAAAAACAAAAAAAAAGGTGTGTAACTATACAAAATGTCACATTTACCGCCAAACGGAACGTATGCAGAACAACTACATACTTTTGGCATGCGTACTCTGTGTTTTTTATTTCTGATTAAAAAATTCGCAGTATGTAGATAAGTAAACTTTTTCAGAGGTCTTAATTACATAGAAATAAATAATACTGTTTCCATATTTAATAGGAACAAAGTTACCTACTTAGGTAACTGCTTAGCCTTTAAAAGTATAAAGGCGTGAAGAAGTGACAACAAATTGTTGCTAAGTCTCTTTTCAAATTCCTGTAGCAGTCTAGAGCCTGTTGGAAATCTAAAAAAATCTTCAGCAACTTGCTTTTGTTTTAATACGAAACTTCTTGTTATTTATTAACAACTTCAAGTTGTTAGAATTTCATTTTCCACGTGGAAAATAACGTAGTTCTAATATTATTTTCTACGAAACAAGAAACTACGAAGTTTTTCACCCCCTGACTTTATTAAGTAGGAATGCGAAGACTTTATTTTATACTTTATATCAAGTTCCACGTAATTTAGAAGCTGGTAGGTATGTAATTGGAAACTTGGTATTCTAATTATTAATGTTCTAGTATTCTGTGAAAAGAAAATGGCGCGCATCCGTTCTTTCACACCTATAATAAAAAAACCGGCCAAAAGCATGTCGTGTCGGGCCATGCTAGGGTTCCGTAGGTGGGGTGTAGGCCAGAAAATCTCCACGTGTGCCTGACGGCTGCTTGTCCTTCTGGACACGTCTGGAGGGATCGGCACTTGTTTGGCCGGTGCATCCTGGGCACGGGCAATAAAATCCTGCCGAGGGATTAACCTTCGGGGGATTTTATTGCCTGTGGCGAATATTCTGGCGCGGGAGGGGCCCGTTCTGGGCCAGTAGGGAGTTGCTCCACGTGTCCCTCTGATATCAGCAGAGGGCACAGTGGAGGAGCAGGGGCGGGCCCAGTGTGCACTCACCCTGCCACTGGGCAGGCAGCGGGGGGACTGTCTTTCCCTGCCCCCGTCGATCTCGTAACCCCAGGAGTGCCTGCTGAGTAGTGTTCTCGCGCCTCTTGGGACCGAGGGTCTTGGCTTCACCACCCGGACCGTGAGGAAGAAAACCTCTATAAAAAATTACGAGAGGTAGGGCCTGCGAGCAGCAGACTCGGGGTAGTCTGCTGCTCGACCAGCAGCTGGCGTAGCTGGCACAGCCGGCGTAGTTGGCGCAGCTGGTAAAGGCCCATGAGGTGAGGTGGCGTGCAGTGTTCCGTGTGCGCCGCCTAGGAGGGTGCGGCCAACGTTAGGCCGCACGGGGAGAAGGGGCTCGCCTGCTTGTGGCGGGCCGGGACCTGTCGGGGGTGGTTGTGTGAATACTCACGGGTTCCCACGCCCCCGGCTAAGGTAGTTGAAGGAACACCGTGGTGGTTTTAGTCGGTAGGAGTCCGACACTGGCTCCCCCTACCCCGGGCGGAGTGCGTCCATGAGGATTTCCCCACGGAAAAAAAAAAAAAAATAATAAAAAGGATTCCGTAGGTATGTGTAATTAAAAACGAATCAAATAGAATGTTATTCATGGCTATTTTAGTTTTTTCGTTTTTGCAATAGACGGCAGCATTGGCGACTCTGAGCGTGTTGTCATAAGGCGCCATCTAGCGGGCCAAATTTAAGAGGTGTGTCATGTCAACATTACACATACTTAGGTATTTTTGAAATTTGTTCAAATGGAAGGTAGCTAAAGGGGCAGTGTTTGCTAAGTTTATTTTTCTAATAGGTCAGTGACCTTCGAACTAGGACGTCTAAGTATTTTGCAGTTTTCTCTCTATTACTCGAAAATTTATAATCACTTTATGCTAAATTCGGAATAATTTTAAAAGAGAATTTTTACTGAGGTCTATTATCGTAAAAGATTATAAGATTCTGCGTTGCATAGTTTAGAAATGGCAGGGGGGTGGGGGGCACATTGCACTTTGGCATGCTGTATTTCGCAGATGACACACCTGATAAAAAGTGATGTATCAAACATTACCTTCATTTCAGTAGACCTATTTAATGACAGGAGGGGGTACAGCGAAAAAAAAATATGTCTTCCCCATTTCACATGTATGGGCGCCACCCCTAAAATACGAGTACATAATTACTCTTTTTTTCCATTTAAAATTAAGATCTATATTTTAAACAATTTTTGAGCAAAATTGCATGTATCTACATTTATAACTGTAGAAGTAATTAAGCTGACAGGATTATGACAGACGGACAGATGGACAGGCGGACAGTTGGACAGATGGACAGACGGACATATGAACAGACGGAGAGAGGGACAAACGGACAGACTAACGAATAGATGGACACACGGACAGACCGACACACGGACTAATGGACAGACGGACGGACATGACGAAACTATAAGATAGCTAAACATTTTGTTAAAAATACGGAGTTACACTACTTTTACAATGAAGGAAAAATTAAACTCAGCATAGTATTTTTAAAGTCCTCTCTAACTAAAATGAAGCACATAATAGTTAGCACTCGTACTTTTCCGCACACCGTGACAATTTCTACAAAGAAAACAAAGAAATAAACTCATTAGAAACACAATTTGCTAGAAAGTTAAGATTTTTTCACTCCTTATTACTAACAGAGTCGGTCATTCAAGTATTTTTTCACTAATTATCTGTTCCTGTTTAATTAAATTAAAGATTCCATTATGACATCATTACTTTTATGAAGAATAATAAAGTTTTATTACCAGTTGTTTGAGAAATACTACTAATGTTTTTTCACGGAATTAAGAAAACAAGGGGAAATGGCATATGGCTACTGCACGCGTGGCATAATTGGGCGCAGATGCGCAAAAATAACTTAATGACGCTTAGTTTCCCGCTGCGACACTATCACGTGTCAAATGCTTACGTGAAATACTAGATTAGACCTTATTGTGTAATTCATTCTAACGTGTAAAAACTAAAAACGATGGCAGAACGAAAAATGATTCTCATGAGGTGATTTATATCACCGCTATGTGTACAAATTTACCTGCTCATACCCATCCTACTAGAGGTAAAAACTGTTTAGACCATCTTATGATACGTAGCAAGACTAAAACAGTGACATTTGTCTATGATACAACGGTGACAGACCATAGCTCGTCCCTGTTATGTCTGAAAAATAAGCAAACAAAAACCACTTCACAAAAATCAATCCCCAGGGTCGACTATGAGGCACTTGACATCGTAATGGGTAAATTAGACTTCACTTCCCTTTGTCTTACCTCGGATCCCAACAATGCCATAGACAATCTTATAAAAATAATAAAAAATGCCTTAACAGAATGCACAACAATAGTAAAAGTACCCGCAAGGCAAAGAATACTGAAGCCATGGATTACTCCAGGTCTGCTACGGTGTATACGGAACCGAGACTCTCTGCACAAAAAAGTTAAACAGTCACCAGACAACCAAACACTTATTATCACCTACAAACGATACAGAAATTATTGTACAACCCTTTTAAAAAAAGTTAAAAGACAATACGATTCTCAGGAATTAAGTAAGGCTAGTCACAATCCTAAAAAACTCTGGGATACAATAAAAAATATAACTAATACACAAAAAGCTAAAAACCCCTCCAAACAATTATTAACACACTCACACTCTCCCACACAGTCTTGCAATGAGGTAAACAGATTCTTCGTCAACATTGGGTAAAAACTAGCAGAAAACTTCAAGAGCGCCCAAAATCACTTACCACCCCACACCTCAAAATCTTATAAATCCTTTGTGTTAGAACAAACGGATCCAGAAGAAGTAATATCTACTATAAACCTGCTGAGGGTTAACGCTGCTTCTGGTTGGGACGGCATCTCTCAAAACTTCCTGAAACGCTACGCCCGACATCTTGCACCCACACTTTGCCATATTTTCAATATTTGCTTTCATACAGCTATTTTCCCCACTTCTCTTAAAAGGGCAACCATTCATCCTATCTTCAAGGGTGGAGACGGTAACTTGCCAAACAATTACCGCCCCATAGCTGTTCTCAGCACTTTATCCAAAGTACTAGAACGCCTCGTTAACAAGCGACTAGTGCACTATCTCGAACACTTTAAACTCCTATCACCTCAACAATTTGGCTTTCGCAAAAATAAGTCCACCTGTGACGCAGTCGATGTTTTACTTAACAACATAGTAGACAACCTAAATTCTCATAAAAATGTTCTCACCATATTCTTAGATCTTGCGAAAGCCTTTGACACCGTTCCCGTTTCCATTCTTCTTCATAAGCTCGAGGGTGTGGGTGTCAGAGGATCTCCACTGCATTTTTTTGAGAGTTATCTCACAGATCGCTCTCAATCGGTCATTATAGAGAATTACAAGAGTGAAGAACTTCCCATTCAATATGGCGTACCACAAGGTAGTATCTTGGGGCCAACACTCTTCCTTGTGTTCATAAACGATCTTTGCAATCTCGACATCCCTAATGCCAAAATTGTTACGTATGCAGATGATACGGCTATTTCTTTTTCCGCAAACTCATGGTCAGAACTACAGACTGCTGCACAGAACGGCTTCAATACTGCCTTAAATTGGCTTTCCACACACACCCTTACTCTCAATGCTACTAAAACAAATTTCATTACGTTTTCAATAACCACTGCTTCCCAACCAAAAACCACAATTTCAATAAAAGCCCACTCTTGTGCCTCACAATCTCATATTAATTGTCAATGTCCTTCACTCACCGCAGTGGAACAAATTAAATATCTTGGAGTAATCCTGGACAAACACCTCAAATTCAAACCTCATATTAACACGTTATCTGGCCGCGTACGTAAGCTAATATACATTTTCAAGACTCTGCGACAGGTAGCAAACCCATTAATCATCCGAAATGTATATTTTGCTCTGTGCCAGTCAATCGTAACCTACTGCATCTCATGCTGGGGTGGAGCAGCAAAGACCGTACTTATGCCACTAGAGATCGCCCACAGAGCTATACTAAAAGTCGCAACGTTCAGACCCATACTATTTCCGACAAATGAACTTTATAATACATGCAAGGTAATGAATGTAAGGCAACAATTTATTTTACATACAGTCCTTCTACGACACCAAAAAACACCATTCCGACAAATCACAAAACGCCGTAAGGACCTAATCTGTACAATTCCTCCTGCTCACACATCTTTTATAAAGAAATTCTCATTATATCTTGGCCCTTCGCTATACAATAAAATTAATGCAAAATTCCCAATCTATAGTTCAACATACTTTAACTGTAAAAAAACTGTCCGCTCATACCTTCAATCCCTTAACTATGACGAAACTGAAGAGTACCTGAATAAGTGAACACACACACAGACCCCACACACACGCTTATGTAACTCCTAACAAAAACTCAAACGCACTACACAAATTTGCACACACACACACACACACACACTTACTCATTTAACGCACATACACACACACGACCCACCCCCTCATACCTCCACACTCACACTAACACACAATGCCTATCAAGTTTAGAAACGATTGTACTTACCTTTTGTTTGCTTGTTTTTATGTTTCTTTTTATTATTATTTATAAACTCGGAATGTATAACATGTGCTATAATCCTTCCATATCGATAGGGGATCGGAACTGTCTCTCCTAAACACAGGTTACTTTGTTGCCTATCTAGGAGAACAGTACTCTACCCTTTAACTTTAACTTTAACCTTTAATTTAAATACCAAACATTCCACCTTATATATTTTTTTAACATGTTATCTTAATGTTTTTAATTTGAAATTTAATAAAGTTAAACTATTGAAACAATTTTGATAAACAATAAAAGAATTTAAATTTACACACACAAATAATTTTGTGATGAACAAAAACCATACCCATAGCACAAGCTCTGCTTAGTTTGAGACTAGATGGTGTTGTGTAAAAATGTCCTTAAATATATTTATTTGAGATATTTATTAATCTTAACAACTTGTATAAAGATTGAATTAAAAAAAAAAACATATTTACGACTAATATTGTTTTCCTAGAGCTACATATAAATGGTTATACTGACGCCTTATAATTTTTCTGCAGAATTAGTAGCATAATTTTAGCTGTTAATAATCATTTAAATATTACAATTCTCCATTCCCCATCTCTTCTCGTGGGTGTCGTAAAAGGCGACTAAGGATATGGTTTATTTATCACCAGAGGATGGGCAGCAGCGTTCTCTAAGTTTTTATGTAACCGATGTTGCAAAAAGACTATGTCAATTAGTTTACTTCATTGATTAAGACTTCCCTTATTATACTTAGGTTGATCTTATATTGGTTTTAGTTAGATGGCATAAGGCATGATGGGGTTGACATATCCACATGGATAAAAACCCCAATTTTCAAAATAGAGGAAAAAAAAAAAAAAAAACTATGATCACAAACCCGCCTGCCAAGCGTGGCGATTAAGGCGTATCCCTCCCTTTTGGCGGAGGCCTGTGTCCAGCATTGGACGTTTTTCGGCTCAAATGATGATGATGAAAGTATTACAGTTATACTTTTACCTCAACTTGTAATAATCCATCAACCTATAATTGATGACCTCTCTGGTCTAGTGGTTCGAGTGTCGGACTGCTGATCACGAGGTCGTGGGTTCGATTCCTACAGGACACAAATATTTGTGTGATGAACATGAGTGTTTGTGTTAGTCTGGTTGTTTTTTATGTATTATAAGTATGTATTTACAAAAAAAAAGTATATAAGTTTTATATCCATTGTCTAGTACCCATACCACAAGCTCTGCTTAGTTTGGGACTAGATAGTGATGTGTAAAAATGTCCCAAACTTATTTATTTATTTGTTATTATAATTTAAATGTTAATATGGTTATAGCTCGGACTGTTCATTAATGCCTTCTAATTTTTTTTCAAAAAGTAATATACTTATAAAGAGAGATGTCTTGACTGACTGATTTTTCAACGCAGAGCCGAAACTAATCGAGTTAGAAACATGAAATTTGGACAGTAGGTTCCTTTTGAAACATAAGCACACATTAAGAAAGGATTTTTGGAAACTTTAACCCTAAGATGGTGAAATAGGGTGTTAGAGTTTGTATGATAAATCTTTTCTCCTGGCCTGGATCGATTCACTCAAAACTTGAAAAAAAATATCTTTAAAGTAAATAATGAACCACATATCTTTTCTTTTTCAAAAACTACTCCTGAATGAGGGTGCAATAGGGTTATCAATTTTGTATGGAAGAATATTATTGCGTAGCTGGATTGAGTCGAAAAATTATTTTAAAATTAAACACGATGGGAATAAAAAGGGGTGTTAAAGTTTCTATGAAAAAATTCCCTGGGTTCACACTTGACACAAATACTCTTCAAATTAAATAATAATACAGAAACACGTATTTTTCTTTTCCAAAAACTACGAAGGAAACTTTATACGGGGCATGTTAAAACTCCGCCGCCGTGTATCGTTCCGCCAACTCCTTGGTGGCCGCAGTGCTTGACTGGGACCACTGTACAGCCCCCTACACCAGAAGTGGCAGTCTTATCACACACTGATCAACTAATTTGTATATATTCGTTGTTTGTTTGTACCTATTTATAATCTATTGTAAGCCAGACGGCAGTTGTTGTAATTAATTATTATTGGATGTAATAATCTGGAAATAAACGATTTCATTTCATTTCAAAACTTATTACGCGGGCAAAGCCGCAATAGCATTGCTAGTATCTACATAAGATAAGATAAGATAATCATTTATTTTCCAAAAATAACTGTATTTTTACATTTCCTTAAACATAAACCGACACAGTCATTATTCCGAAATTTATTAAACTTTAATATTCTCTGACTGCCTCGTTGGTCTAGTGGTCGCAAGCGCGACTGCTGAGCGTGGGGTCCTGGGTTCGACTCCCGGGTCGGGCAAAGTGTTATTGGGTTTTTCATTAGGAAATTCTCAGTAGCAGTCCGGAGTATGGATTTGTGCCCAGTTGATGGCAATAGGCTTGCCCCCTATTACATGGGACTGTACTATAACTGGCGAAATGTGGGTGTACTAAACACCACTGCCTACCCCTTCGGGGAAATACAGGCGTGATGTTATGTTACTCTCTGATATTTCAGGGCTCATGTAACTATCATGATCTTCATTTCCGTCATGTTGCCCGTACTGAGAATAATTTTGCGGTTTCAGGGTTTGGGTTTCAAATTCGTCTTTTGTTACTGCTATGCCGCGTTGCTACGCTGGTACGCTATGTTGCTACAATACAAAGCAATGGTAGCGTAGCGCAGTATTAGCGTAGCCGACAGAGCAAACAAGTTTTCCCGAATTTTTGGATTCGAAAATAAATAATCTTATAAAAAATCTTTTCTGGACACTTTAAGAAGACACGTATCATGAAACTTGTCGATCAAATCATTAACTATTGGCACTTATTATATTATGCTTACGTACGGCACAGTTAACTTAGTTAACTTTGTACCAAGATTTTATCGTCTAAATTTCTATGTGTGTATCTGCTGACACCAGTGATTTATTGCTATAAATTGTGAGTAAATATTTAAATAAAGAGAGTTTTATAGAAATATAGAACACGCATTCCTATCACTACAACTACAAAATTATTCAGTACCAACTATAGCCCAATCACACACAAGGCGGGTGCGGGTCGGGCGCGGGTTGGGTTGGGACAGCGGCGGGCCCGCATCGTGTGGAGCGCGGGAATCGCGCGTGTCTCCCGCCATCGCCACTACCACAAACTACGCCACTACAGAGAGCGCGGTCCGTGTGGGTAGGGAACCGCGCGCGGCTCCCGTGCTCCAACCGACGAGGGCCCGACCCGCACCCACGCTGTGTGTAGTTTGCGCTTTCCAAACTTTGTTACTTGAACAATCTCTCATTAACTACTACCCTCCACCACTTTGTTTTTAAAGAAGTCTCGCGCAGTCGCCGGTGTTCGCTCCTTCATAATGTAGCTGAATATTATCTGGTATCAACCCTCATTGTACTTACGTGGGACACTCAGAAAGTTTTGCGAAACTAAAAAAAATTGTTCTATACGTACATATATTTTTATCAAATCTTTTCAAAGTACTTTCCACCAGCCTCTATACAAAGATTCATGCGCCTAAACCAGTTTTCAAAACACTTTTTCCAGTCCGCCGCAGACACCTCGTTTACAGCCTGCTCGAACGCAGCCAGCGCATCTTCCGGCGACGAAAATTGTATCCCTTTGAGCTGATTTTTTATTTTTGGGAATAAAAAGAAGTCACACGGTGCTAGATCAGGGCTGTAAGGAGGGTGACCCAGGAGTTTGACTGGCGTGCTGTCCAGGAAGTCCCTCGTTTTGAGTGCGGTGTGCGCAAGTGCATTGTCGTGGTGGAGCAGTAGCCCGCGGAGCCCTGTGTTTGGTCGCTTGTTGCTTATAACAGAGAAAACTTCTGGCAAACATTTGGTAGTATACCATTCGGCATTAATGCTTCTTTGATCCCGTAAGGGAATTGATACCAAGTGGCCAGTCAAATTAAAAAAGCTAGCGATCAAAATCTTACCCCCGCTTCTAGATCGCTTCACTTTGGTAGGCGTTGGCTCATTTTGAAACACCCAAACAGTCGACTGGCGCTTGGTTTCTGGGTCGTATTGATAAATCCAGGACTCATCACCTGTAACGATGTCGTAAACACGCCGAGACGAGCCTGCTTCAAATTTGTTAAGCATATCACGGCACCATTCCACCCGGGCCTGCTTCTGAGCATCGGTGAGGTTGTGCGGCACCCAGCGTGATACTATCCTCCTCACGCGAAGATGGCTGTGTAGAATCTCGTGAACGCTTCCCGATCCAATCTTCAATATGTGTTGAATCTCCTGATATGTAATTCGCCTATTGTCTTGGATTAAAATTTTCACTGCTAGCACGTTTTCTTCGGTAACAGCCGTCAAAGGGCGACCGCTTCTTTCGTCATCCCCCAAAGTTGGTCGACCGCGCTTGAATTCGTTATACCAACGATACACGGTTGCCTTGGAAGGGCCTTCATCCATGAATGCCATTTGAAGTCTATCGTACGATTCATCCGGTTTCAGGCGACACTTGAAATCGTATAAAATCATAGCTCTAAAATGTTCCCGGCGCAGATCCATATTTCAGTGAGACACAATACTTTGAATTAACTCGCAAAAAATGTGGAGGGAAATTTTGAAATTGGAACTTACTTATTTTTACTTATAAATAATCATATTTTCGAAAAACATTATAACTGGCCAGTCTCCCATATATAAAAACTTTTTTTCGCAATACTTTCTGAGGGGCCTGGTATTTAATATCCTATCTTGTTAACTATATTTTTGGTTTACCTGTTTGCATATTCGATGATACTGATGTACGGTAAAACTCTAATCAGTTTATGTTTACATCTTTAGAATGTTTTTGTTATGTATACCACTGAACAAATAAATAAATAAACTCGAAAACTGTAAATACTAAGACACGCTTATCAGTCTTTACAGCTCTTGTCCCAAAAACGCAAGACACTAAAACATTTCGAGTGAAATTAAAACCACCAGTTACATTTAAATGGATACTTTGTTACCGCGAAACATTAATTACTCCGAACCGGGAACACGAAATTAAATGGATAAGAATATACGAGGCTACGTGAAAAATGTACCAAGTGTATGATAATCCTTATCCCATGTGTTTTCGTTTATAGCCATCCATATCCAGCCTGGTGTACTGTACGTGCTGGGTAACAGAAAGTATAGTGGGTGGTTGTTAAAATAAATAATTAATATCCTTGTAAAACATTTCTGGTTTTATCCGGAGCATCCGTTTTCGTAATCCAACTTATGAGTATTAATTGACCAAGCTAAGCGAGTCTCTGAGTAAACTAGGCCACTCAACACTTTGTCCGTCTGTCTGAATTTTATAACTTGTAATAACAAAATTACTTCAAAATTTCACATAACACGTAAAACTTCAGGCCAATGCAGAAATAGTACATTATGATACAAGTGAGCTAAGTTAGCTATTATACTCGAGGCCGAATGGAAATAGTAATGAAGCCGAGAATATAATAGTACCTTTGTGCTCAAGTGTTTGTTCTGTATGTTATCTATTATAAAATGCGTAGTGTGGACATAAAAAAAAAAAAAAAAATTGTCAACATATTTTAGACAAATAGTGAATTTGTGAAAAATGGCGCGCACGCACGGTGACGTATAGCTATGCGGTGGAAGGAAACCGCCAAACAGCCTTAAATTAAAAATATCAGTTTTTTTTATTTATAACTCAATTTTTTTTTTGTTAATGTTAATTTGTTGACAAAAATAAATAATTTGATGAAATGAAATGTTTATTTATCATATTTTAATTAACACAGTTTATTTATTCACAAAAATGATTAATATTATTTTGACATAAAAACTGTTTTAAATGGGAGTAAGTCAGCGTAGAAATATATTTAAGTACAGAAGTGGATAGTCTGCAAGTTTTTTTTTACCCTAGATTTTTTATTTCGAATATTCATTTACATGCACTTTTAAAACATTAATTATGAATCTAGTTGCACGGTTACAAAAAGTCACCCCTATGGAGAAGAGCCGGCAAAAAACTCCATGGATGTATTATTTTCAAATAATCAATGGTACAATGATTTGTTACATGATTTGGAAAGAATTGTGTGAGAACAATGTGGTTTAATGACTGAGAAAAATTTACTGAAGTGGACTAACTAGTTTAGGCTCGACCACAACAGGAGGTAACCCAACGATCCAATACTCTATGCCATTAATTGTCTATGGACACTGCAGTCACTTTTATTTTAAACTTAACCTTATGTGCCTTATGCTTCGTTTAAATAAAATGTTGAGAAACAACGAAAGTATTTACATTTTCGATACCTATTGGTGGGTTTTTCGCCTAGCGTTTTTATTCAAAAGTAGTATTGGCAAAATCTATTGTGACGTGAACACATGATATTATTTAACTTATTTGTTACATTGTTAAATATTTATAAAACAAAAACAAAAAACATTTGAAAATATTAAAAGATTTGTAGCCCACCGGTATCGGGAACAGGGTCCAAGCCAGACCACAGGGCCTCAGAAAAAAGAAAAACTTGAACCTGCCTATACGCGCCGTGTCAAGAAGTACCGCTTTATGCATCAAGCTCTAACCCAGCCGCCCAACAAGAGTCTCTGTAGGTCTTGGTAGAGGCTCTTGGCTATTAAGCTATTGGCCGTAATGACGATAGGTACAATGACTGCTGACAACAACAACAACAAACAACAACAACAACAACATCAACAGTCAACATCCCACATGTCGACAACCTCGTGTGCCAAGTCAAAATATCTAATTTCTTTATCTTTTTCGGCCTTCATGAGATTCCCGTCATGCGGTTCGATGACATCAACAATCATAGTCGGCGCTCTGATCGATCTATCACCACTATATGAGGCTTGTTGTGAACAATAGTCCTATCAGTGATGATAGGCCTATCCCAGTACAATGTCACATGACCATTCACAGGAACTGGGCCAGGCATATACTTACTTGTAGTATGTTACTTCTGTGTCCACAAGGTTGTACTTCAGGCACAGTATAAGGAGATACATCCTTACTCTGTGCTTCAGGGCTATTGCTTGTTTAATTATTTATTGTGTTTCCAAATATATATACTTATTTGTTATATAGCGCATATATTCTTATTCCAGTTAAACTTCCTCCACATCCTTTATTTGAAAACAGAGGCAGTATTTCATTTGCACTTAAAAAGAAACAAGAGGATCCACTGAATGAAAAAAACCATACATCTTCCCAAACAAATGAAATAACAACGTCTAATAAATAATTCATTATATTCTAATAAACATTTACGTTCGTGCCTACGTGTCTTAGAAAACAAAAATTGAAACTCTTATAGCGGCCCAGCATTTTTTTTGCACATATAATAAGGCTGCCCGCACATAGAAGCTAATACTAAGGTCATCAGGTGATTGTGATCGTCCGATTATGGAACCGGTCGTGCATGGAGCATGGCCCAAGTAGCACACAAGCTCTATAACAAGTCGTATAGTAGCCGATTAGAGTTGTTAATAACGGCATTAAGGCTGTACAAAGCAAATAATTTTTACCCAAGATAGAATGCGGACGGAGAAATTTAAGAACTTCAAAAATGAATAATATACCGTTCATATAAGGTCCAAAATCTTTTATCAAAATCAAGGAGAAAATACCGGTCTAGCCCGGTGTTCTCAGATAGTATTACCGAGAGCCCGCTGTCCCTTTCCTGCATGTATGGACACCTTATAGAAAGAGACAAAGGGCTCCCCAATCATCGGACCGAATTTTAGTCAGCCGTCCGCTTTCCAGCTTGATATATAAGTTCCTTGGTACAAAGCCTACATACTACTCATACTATTGTTTCTTCTGTGTCACGATCGTTGTGTTAAATACAAGACTTTCTTGTGTTTTTTTAACCGAGTTAAAAAAAAGTGGAGGTTCTCAATTCGATTGTATTTTTTTATTTTTGTTACCTCAGAACTCAGTCATTTATAAAACTATTTTTTTTTTTTTTGTAAAGGTCGATCCGATCGAAATCCATTTCTGATAATGGGTTCCATGTGGAACTGAGGGAACTCCTCAAATATTAAAGGCATATATTTAGTAATTTTGGTATTTTCATCAACAAATCAAGCATTTGCATTCAGAAAGTATCATTTGGTGAAAATCTGATGAAGATCTTTGGAGAAAAGAAGGGTACCCTTCAGTGGATGACAGCAAATCATCGGGGATTGCAGCAATCGCTTGACTTTTATTGTTAATGCCACTAAAAATAGAATAATAAAATAAACTTTAAATATAGTAAAAACCGACTTCAAAAAGAATAAAGTAATTTGTGTGAACCAGTTTAGGAAGTTGGTGCCCATTACTTTTTCTTAAATCAAACCGAAACTACTTCCTAAATTGTTTCACACAAATTATTTTATTCTTTTTGAAATCGGTTTTTACTTTTTTTAAGTTTATCTTCTTTTGCATAATATGTCTTTGAATTGGGATTTTTTACTTGAATGTCATTTGTCAGGTTTTGTCTTGGAACAGTGACTAATGTTTAATTTCTTTGGGTTTTGTGTTAAATAAACATTTTATCTATGTCTAATCTGTCTATCTTGGAGTGCTACGTCGGAAATGGTCGAATTGATCAGCGTCCATGCGCGCTTGCACATAAAACACCTATCTTCTTCTTCTTCTTCTGTCGTGTCGACATGAGCTACATAATGAAATAGCTCATGTCGTGATGTAAAGATTAGCCAGTCAGCAGGTTGGTAGCGGGGTTGACTGCCCAGGGTGCGTCGGACGATCAATTAAATATCGTCACTTGTGGGAGCTCTTTCAATGCAGGGTGCAATTTCATCTATGTTGTAGCTTGATGATAGCTTATTCGACCGATGAAGTAAGCTTTCATGCGCGCCAAGCCTAAGGCGAAGATGTTAGTTAAAATTCCGCACCGGTCTCGCCATTACCCTATCAACCACGTGACAGACAGACAGAAGATAACATAGACGTGACAAATGTGTTTAGTGTTGCCAGAATTCGGGATATAAAATGGGATTTTTCGTGTGACCGAAATATGTATGGTTTGATATTGGTATAAGGCATATTGATGTTGAGAACGTGATCTATCAAGGTATCACAAATGGGTGTAATAAATACCACGGTATATTTATTGAAATATAACGTAAGTATTAAGTCTTTTGTTTTAGCTAGGCCGTCTAGAACTTTCAATTTTCGATTTTTGAAATGGCTTATTGACACTTTATTAAGTAGGAAATGCTGGTGGCACGATGACGATCACGTGTTAAGTGATTAGTAAAATCAGCATTTAAACTCAATCAGCACTGGATGTTCCACGCCAGCACATGCTGAGTTGGTGACCCTTTTGGCATGGGCATGCCCGGCAGCAACTTCATGTTTTTCTTATATCTTTATTATTGTTATTGTTGCGCTGTCCTGACTCCTGTCACTGTTCTGTGCCAAATAAAAGTTTTTCTTTCTTTCTATAAATTGATACGCCGTTCAGTGATAAGTGCGATGACAAGCGCAAGTGCAAAGTAAAATGAACTAAAGCATTAAACGTTCACACAGAACGTTTTGAAATACACTAAACACTTGACACCACAAAGACACGTTAACTTATCACTCAGCCATCTATAGTGCATGTTTATATTGTCATGAAAGTTATATCAATTTTAATGAAGATATCCTGTTATTTAAAAGTTTCTAATATTCGTCACAGCATTTCGTCGCCTCAGTGCTTGAATGTCCAACCGACCATTGACCAAATTTTACTGGAGACGTTTTTTGTAGTTCGTTTTTTAAAATTCGGTCAATGGTCGGTTGGACATTCAAGCACTGAGGCGACGATTTACAGAATGTGAAATTCAAGTCAGGAAATAAATTATGTACAAAAATAGTAACAACAAATTAATTCCCCATTCAATTTAAACTCCACCTTCCGTAGTATGGCAACCCCAATTACAGTAAATTCCTTTCTATTCTATAAGCGTACGTCTTTCAGAACGCCCACTCGTAAGACGAACGGTAGAATAAATAAGGCTTTACGTTGCAAGAAAATCATATACGTAATAAAATATGTGACGGATCATCCTAAAAAATTACAACCCCTGATAAAACCGTTTTTGTATTGTATTTGTACTGGTCGTTTTATTCAATCGTGCCTTCTGAGAAAAGTTTATACCAATTTCAAACAAGAAAAGTGTGTATCAAACATGGACGGAAAAAAAAGCCGGACGGAATATCGCTAAATAATAAGCGGAGCATCTATAGTAAGACGGTTCGCTTAAAAGTACGGGCTGGTATGCACACATTCACACCTATAGCACAGCTGTGCCTATAGTAAGACAAACAGCTGCAATTACGCAACAAATCTTGTGTGAAGGTAGTCGTTGTCATAGTGTCACAAATAAAATAACAATATGATGTCTGGTGTGTTAAAATGTTGTCGAAACTACAGTGGGTTTAGGACAAAATAATGTGCTTTAATCATTTCTCAGTGAGATTCCGTCCGCCTTTTTTTATTGTCCGTTGTATCAAAATTATTTTTGTATAAAATCAAAATTATGCAACGTACAACAGAATAAACGCAAGTTCTGAAAGTAGTTTGTTCAGAATAATTTACTATGTTACATAATAACCCATTACTTTTCAAAATTTACTTTGGATACAAGGGTAGATAAGTATATTAGCCGATCCCGAGCAGGTCTTTGAAGAGAGAAAGACCAGTGAAATCGGTTTTCGTGTGTCAGGTAACCCCTAAATGGCATCCTACAGCTATCAGGCAACCAACTCGGGAATTTACTGTTGCCTAAAAACCATTTAATATTGTAATTTCGAAAGAAATATATACTAGATAGTAGATTTTTTATATTCCCTTTGGGGTGTCTGAGGTCTTGCATGTAATCTGTAACACATTGTAAAGTATCAAATATATTCAAAACCTTAAAAATGCAAACTTTGACTTTTATTAATTTTACAAATTCATCAACCATACACCCCATAGACGCCTCATAACAGGCGACTGATGTCTGCAACACATCTATGAAATTTTATTAATGTAGGTCGCCACTATTCGTCACTTGAAATCTTCAAATCAGTTTCGACCACTTACATGAGCCGTCAAAACTGCCGCGTTAGTGATTAGCCAATAGCCGCCTTGGTAGGGCCAGTACCCCGCGTTAGATAGTGGCAGAATATATTGTACGCATTATATTCAACATTAGGTGTCTATTGGGCTGTAAGGTCGATGACAAAATTGTGTAGCTGTCGTTTTTGAATAAATTATTATTACTTATAAAGTGATCCCTTTATATTTCATGGATATTTAATCAGATATTTTTATCCAAAAATAAAACAAACTTATACCTGCTAAACCTCTAAAATATTCAGAAGTATTTAAAACCAGAACGAAGGACTACTAGCTCCCAAAAGTTTTCCCTATTGAATTTTTGAACAGGCTTTTTGCGAAAAACAATTTGTTTTCGCTTCCAAGCCGGATTTGTTCGCCCATAACAAACCTGATTACGTCTTTAAAAATATTGTTTAACAAAGAAATCTGCCAAACAAATCAGTTTTTACCGGTTTCCACCAGTTCCCACCGGTTTTAAGTTAAACGAATCCACGGAACTTTGATTCGCCCACGCGAAGTTTTGACGAGATTCGCCCAAGTTTGCGAATTTCGGCGAGACTTGTCTGAGTTACTGTTAGCGATTCAATTATAGAGGTGTTTGGGGATATAAATATGCTAATAAATATTTTTGTGTGCCGCATAATTAGATTATTTTTGACGTGGAAATAAAATTGCTTATTGCAATAAAAATATATTTAGGATTAGCAGATTTTTTTGTAAACAAAAAAATAAAAGCTTGTAAAATGGGGTGACTTTTTAAAGTACTTTCGAAACGTGAATTATGAATCTAGTTGCACTATTCCAAAAAGTTGGTCCTATGGAGAAGAATAAATAAAAAAAAAAATATAAACAATAAAATAATAATGTACTTTTTTTAAGATGAAGAAGGCATCATCATCATTATCATTTCAGCCGAAAGACGTCCACTGCTGGACATCGGCCTCATATTGGAATGCCATAATCATCACACTTGGCAGGCGAGTTAGAGAACGCTGCTGCACGTCCACTGGTGAATCCCTTAGTCGACTTTTACGACACCCTCGAGAAGAGATAGTGTGGTGCTATTCTTTGTGTCCGGCACAACACGGAACACGGCGTGACCCTCAATAAATTAAAAACGATCAGTTCATATTTATTTAGGGTCACAACACATTGATCCACGGCTATCGACTGTTAAACTGGGAAACCGTATGCATCCTTTCGCATCGTTGGGTACGGCGTCCCATACTAATCGTGCATTTTGTATAGACAAACCGTCGATCGCCGTCGATCAAATGTCGTGACTCTTATTGAAGTATCTAACGTTTCCAATTTTTCACTTCTTGGTATGTTTTCAACATATTGGCACGGTTCCCTATATTTTAATCCGTACCATATCCTCCCAAACCTCGATGGTATAAAATTTAGATAGATACACAGCTGTTATTCAGCGAGAGCATTGTCTACGTGAGATGTGTGAGCAAAAACTTTCTTTATTTATATTTATTTTGTTTTTTATTTTAGCCGCCTATAAATAAATGGAGAAGTATCGCTCGTTACGACGAAAGATTGAGAAGGAAAAACAGTTTATGTTCAGGATCTTTTGTTGACCCAGCAAAGTTTTTAAAGTGCTTCCGTACAAAGTTTTTATGTTTTCTAATGTAATCCCTAAATAAAGGCTGAATACAACAATTTATGATGTTATAACAATGGTTTCAAAATAATAATTTTATGAAAAAGTTTTTTAAACCACTTAAAAATAGCGAGTTAATATTGCATTTTCATCCAGTCCTGAGCTATGTTTAAAATTTGAAGTCTCTAGCAGTCAGTAGTCAGTCTAGTCTCCTCATCCTCTAAATTGAATTTTTCAAGACAAGCTTTTATAAGAAACGGATTTGGTACTGTAACCCAAACTCGGTGTATCAACGGTAACTACAGCAGAGATCCTGTGACCGGTGGTCCATCATCAGATCAGCTCCTAAACAACATAATATTGAATTGTCATCGAGTTTACATAAGGCCAATTCTGATAATTTCATTTAACCCATTTTTTTTATAACCCCGTTTTCTGTCCAGTTCTTTAAACTCTTGTCCATCCTAAGGTTGCCTGGAAGAAATCGCTGATCGCGATAAAGCCGCCATTTGTACTTGTATTTCCATTCGTATTTGTTTAAATGTATATTCAATGTAATGTATTTTATGGTGTACAATATTAAATAAATAATAAAATAAAATAAATAAAATAAGCCTTTATTGCTGTTTGTTTGCTTACTACAGTTTTTACAAAAAAAAAAATACACTAATAATTTTTGTTATCGGCATCCGGTTGTTATTCTGGTATAACAGCTTGTCTCTCGACAAAGGCCTCCTCTAGAGATTTCCATGCCTCCATGTCTTTTGCTATTCGGGTCCATGTGGGACCTGCCACCTTTTTGATATCGTCTTCCCATCTACAATGTTGTCGGCCTCGGTTGCGTTTGCCATTTCGTGGACGCCATTCTGTTACTATTTTGGATCATTTGTCAATTTTCTCCCTTAACATGACCTTGACATGACCTGTCCAGCGCCATTTTAATCGTTTGTATAGAAATCGTGTACAATAAAGAATATATAAATAAATAAATAATAATGGGAACTAAATTAAATTTGGCTTGCAAGATTTGACTTAAGCCAACTAACATACATTACAAGTTAAATAAAAGCTTGTAAAACGTGGTACAGTGAGAAATGTTTCTCTTTAAAAAAAATCATACTTAGAAAAGTACGCAGAAGCGTAAATATAAGAACTTAACATTATAATGTTGATCCTGTGTGGGTTTAATTTTGAGAGGAAGCAAAGCCAAAAATATATTTTGTCAATGTGATACAGTATTTTATACCGAATAAGGTCTTACTTTTACAGGCAGAAGTCACGTGGCACCGTAAGTAACAATCGATATACTTTAAACATGAGATACCATTACACCGTATTTGTAATGAACTTATTTGTTTACCTTATTTTTTAAAGACTTGTGCAGGTTCTTGCTTTAAAGCGCAAATCACACACAACGCGGGTGCGGGACGGGCGCGGGTCGGGTCGGCCCACGTCGGGACCGCGGCGGGTGGAGTGCAGGAGCCGCGCTTTTCTCCCGCCACTACAGACAGAGCGTGGGGCGTGCTTATCGGGACCCACGCACGGCTCCCGGTCTTCACCCGACGCGGGCCCGACCCGCGCCCAACACGCACCCGCACTGTGTGTGGTTTGCGCTTTAATCATATCATTTATGTTGCTCATAAAACACTATGTGTTCGAGCTATTAAATGTTTAAAGAAATATGGGTTGTTCCATATTTATCCGAAGTCTCATCCTATTAGGTATTACCACGAAATAAAGAAAACAAATGGAACTGCCAATACGATTACTTAGTATGGGAAAAAGTGTCGACAAAATCACACTTTGACATTTGAAATATTGTATTAAAATATACAAAAAAGATTTATGTGACTAACCCCCAGTTTCCGAAAGGTTGATTAACGCAAAAAAATAACTAATCAGTTGTCAAATTTCAGGTCAAGCGATGTGATTGGTTGTTAACATTTTTGCCGGCCAATCACAAAAACTGACATTAGATTTGACAACAGATCAAATTGATCAGCCACCAAAAACTGGGGGTTACAGTAACTATTTAAAATTTAAATGGGGCCTAGAAATAATGTATTTTTCTTTTTCAATTAAATTTTAATATAAGTTGTTAATATTAAAATCGTTTTATTGAAATTTGTCAAAATTATAGAAATAAATAAAGAAAGAAAGAAACTTTACACCTTATAATTAATAATAAGGTATTATCCAGTATTCCACGTAAGCATTCGAGACGACAACGTGTCGCAGAGAGGAACAGTGCGATTAATTTAATGTTGCGCATCTACGCTTAATTATGCCACGTGTGCGGAAGCCGTATGCCACTTCCCCTTGTTTTCTTTATTCCGTGGATATTAAATTCTTTATTCGTTCGAAACTATCTCAACCGATTACATAATTTTCTTATCTCAATCGAAATGAGTTCCTTACTCAAAGACATTTTATTACGGGGTCAACCCTGAAATTGCGAAATTCTTTTTTCAACCCTTTCATACGTTTTGGTCGAGTAGATATTGCACTTTTCTATGAAACAACTGTTTTTTTTACGATTTCAGGGTGGTCGCCATATTAAAAATTGTTTTATTGCTGTTATTATTATTATTTATATATTTATGAGACTCATTATCGTTAATAAAACTACTAACTATACTACTACTACTTAAAACTATATTAGTACATCACAAATACTCAAATTAAATATTACAAAAAATGGCATTTATGAGATCACTATCGCAAGGCCAAGGGTCCAGCCGAAACCTTTCAGCAGTAATTCAAAAATACAGTCTAGCTGGCCAACATCATTAGGATGCTGTTATGTTATCCTGATGCTATTGGTTGCTGTGACTTGATTGTGCTCTCCAAACATTTTTTTTATATCTACACCTTTCTATTAAATTTTGTGTTTTGTAACTGCTTGTATATTTTACAGCATAAAAAGCAGTAAAAGTATAGCTTATTGCGACAGAGTTAACGGTTACACCTAAATAGGAAAGTTTTCACTCAACTATGTTCGTGGCAACACAACTTTGTACTTTATGAAGTTACACAACGGTGTAAGAGTCACTCACTTATCTCGCTGTCAGTACAGACGGATACAAAATTGTTTCCCCGGTAGTACAGTCGAGTCGTGACGTGACTTGTGATCGTACACTTGTTTACTTGATGATACTCTTTACGTCACATGTGGAGAAGTTTCTGTTTTTCGTGGGCGTATTAAGTTGTTTAAAAGTGATTCAATCAAGCTTTCTTAGATGAAAACTGACGTCAAGCTCAGAATTCTAATTTTAGATGAAAAAACCCACGTAGAGTACCAATTTTGAAGAAAAATAGGATGCTATTATCTTAACAAGTATCTCTTGCTTTCCATACATAAAAGGAACATTATCATTATTTATATCATATCATTAATTATCTAGGAATAATAATACTTTTTTTATTTTCCAAAGTACTCTTAGTTCTCAACGTTGTAAGCCTGGCTCACTTGACCAAATCATGCACCCATACTTGGCACTCACTGTCAGTCGTTCGGTGTAATGTAATATTGGTTATGTTATATAACAGGATATCATCCACATTTGGTAGAAATCCCTACTATCAAGACCAAGCACTTTGCGAACTCTTTCATAATGCGTACAGCCAAGTTGTGGAATTCACTGCATCTACAACAACGGTTGGTTATCGTTGGTGAACACCAAAGTTCGGGTTAAACATCTGGTTTTTACATAAAACCCCTTTTTACATAAGGCCCCTAGGCCAGTGTTTACCGATGGTAATTCTCTGATTAAACGCCCGATTACTCGAAAAATGTACTGGATTTGTTGGTAAACAGTTGTTTAACCAGAGAATTATCGTTGGTAAAACCAAGCACTAATAGGCTGATCAGTAATTGAGGTATTGTAGGTATTTTATAACATATTAGTATTATCAGTATTAAGGTGCAGGCACACAGCGGGTGGGACGGAACTGAGGTGAGCGTAGACCGAACGTGGACAAAACGACAGAGTATCGGTCGCGCACCGCGTTGCGTTTTCTTTCCGCCCGGCCGCGGCGCGGCGGCGTAGCGACGGCGGATCAGTCACGCAGGCAAAACGGACGGACGCAGGACGGGTCTGTGTGCACTGTCTAATACAGCTCTGTACATTACAACACGACGAGACCCGCCGACGATACGCTTTAGTTCCATCCCGCTTCAGTTCCGCCCGCTGTGGGTTTGCAGCTTTATGTTGGACACTGTTACCGATCTTTTACATATTGTATAATACGTTTCCCAATAAGTAAAATCTGGTGACTTTCAGGGTACCACTGAATAGGTTTTTAAAGTGGAAGCGTGCATCATCGTCTACCGCATTTACGTTTAAGGCACCCTATATACTTTCAAACTTGGTTGTCGTATAAACATCACGTTTGCATCAAACAATGTCGCAGACGTTCAAGCTTGTTTGACAAACACGAGACAAACTCCTTGACGATCAAAATTTCCATCAAATACGCTTGCGGACGCCGAAACAATTTGACATACACGTAAAATTTTACAAACTATTTGATCGTCTACAGGGCGCTTAACATTAGGTGAGCTGGCGGTCAAATGCAAGCCCAATTAGGATGAAAAAAAAATGTGATCATAATATAACATAGGAGACTTAATGAACTGTTCATTAATAGGCAAAACTGCGATTATTTTCGATGACTATATTTGTTATAATGGAAATATCTTTCGGCCCTTGGACGATTAAAAAGGCGGACGGAATCTCGCTAAACAAAAAGTAAAGCATCCATAGTAAGACGGCTCGCTTAAAAGTATGGGCTGGCACGCACGCATTCACACCTATAGTAAGACAAAAAGCCGCGATTACGCAACAAATCTCATGTGACGGTAGTCCTTGTCGTAATGTCGCGTATAAAAAAAAATATAGGTATATCTGGTGTGTTAAAATTCTGTCGAAATTATAGTGAGTTTAGGAAAAAATTAAATGCTTCAATCTTTTCTTAGCAAGATTCCATCCGCCATTTTTTATTCGTCCAAGTTTGGGTCGTTATGTTGTGCTTCCTTGGGTTTATATTTAATCATCATCCTCCGATCCTTTTCCCAATTATATTGGGGTCGGCTTCCAGTCTAGCCAGCTAGTAATATATTAGTCTATGAGCCAGAGTTTATAATAGGGAAGGTGACTATTTTTTTAAAATGAGTTTTTATTAGAAATCTCGAAACTTTTTCAAGAAAAATAAGCAACAGTGAAAGAACTAATAAAATATTTAATAAAATGTCCAAGTTATAAGCGATTTTAATCTCTTCACTAGACAGAGAAAGCACTATTGAATAATGACGTCATTGTACAAACCTTCATAGTAACTTGACATTTCTCTGAACAATGTCCGTTTCGCATGACAAGGACAGAAAATAACCCTTCCAAAAACTTAAAAAGCGTGTATCTTTCCTATTTTTTTATGGATTTTGTTTATACTTTCTACAATGTTGTCCTTTCTGTACCTTCTTTTAAATAATATAAAAAATTTGGTAATTTTTGACTGTAGTCAACTACCGGATTAATAAATGTCCTAATTTGACTTCTATCAATAATGTGACTTTTCATGTGGAAAAGACTTTCCATAAATATTCAAGTAAGCATGGATGTACATATAAATAAATAGTTACATACAAAAGCTTGGCTTGACCGTTGTTGTTAAATAATATATTATACACTAAACAAAAAATTTAATAAAATGTAACCCAGTACTCGAAATATACTACAAACAAAATACAGACTGGCTTTATGCAATTGCTAGTCACCACTTAATCCATAAAACTGTATAATCGTCATTCGTTCGCGCCCATTGCGCGTTAAATGGGCTTTAAACGATTGACGTAAAGGATGATTTGATGCATTTGCGACGAGCGTTGGTAAAACGCAAATTGGTGCGATGCGGTCGACAGAGCCAGCTTTCTGTTTAATCAGCTTGGTTTCATCGCTGATTGTACCGTCCATGGTTTTGGGGGATTTTAAAGTTTACAAAACGACTCGTCATTATTTGAGACAAATTCTTGTACACAAAAATATGTCACAATTTGTTTGTATAGTGCAAGGTGTGACTCTCAGTCAATGATATTTAAAAGTAGAGATATGCTACTGAGCACACAATTTGGAGACTCGAAAACGTCCTAATTAGGACTTTTTTCTATTAATCCGCGTCAAGTAAGGCGCCGAGCGCGACCGGTGGCAAAAAAAAACTCAAATGCCGTCATGCGTGTACAGAAAGTATTAAATTGAAGTTATCAACTTACTTTCTACTAATTTATGTGAATTGTGTTGCCGCTGCGTACAAACCATTTTATTCGTTGGCTTTGTTAGGGTATGACATATCTATATTTTTAAATATCATTGCTCTCAGTGTAAATAACTATTTAATTGCTTTTAAATTACATGGGACAATAACATAACTGGCGAAATGTGGGTGTACTATACACCTCTGCCTACCCCTTCGGGAAAATGTAGGCGTGATGTTATGTTATGTTAAGTTATGTTGCTTTTAAATTTAACTTTTAAATTACTTTATTTCAAAGTATCACTGATATATATAACTTAACATAACATAACATCACGCCGCAGGGAAAGAAAAAAAAACGGGTGGAAAAGAAAAATATGGGAAAAAACGGGAAAAATGGAAAATATCGGGTTTTTTCCCAAATGGCGGGAAAATACTATTCTATACCAAGTGAAGTAATATGATGCTAACATTTGCCTTCGAAACGTGTATTTAGTGCTCTAATATGATCCTAATCTAATTAATTAGTTTTTTTCTAAGCAGTATATCTAACACAATTGATTAAATTCACACACTTATGTTAAATTCTTAATACTTCATCATCAACTCAGCCTATCGCAGTCCACTGCTGGACATAGGACTCTCCCAAATTGCGCCACAACACCCGGTCCTCTGCCTTCTGCATCCCCCCCCAACTACTTTCATCAGGTCGTCGGTCCACCTGGCTGGGGGGCACCCTACACTGCGTTTGCCGATTCGCGGTCTCCACTCAAGGACTCATCTGCTCCAGCGGCCATCGGTCCTTCGATAGACATGGCCAATCCACTGCCACTTCAGCTTACTGATCCTACAAGCTATGTCGGTCACTCCGGTTCTTCTTCGGATGACTATCGTTACGGATTTTATCCTTCAAAGAAACTCCAAGCATAGCTCGCTCCATAGCTCGCTGAGCGACTTTGAATTTGTGGACTAGCCCAACTGTCAGTGTCCAAGTCTCGGCACGAAACTCCAAGCATAGCTCGCTCCATAGCTCGCTGAGCGACTTTGAATTTGTGGACTAGCCCAACTGTCAGTGTCCAAGTCTCGGCACCGTAAGCCATGACAGGCAGAACGCACTGGTTGAAGACCTTTGTGTTCAAACATTGCGGTATAGGTGACGAGAAGACTCGGCGAAGTTTACCAAATGCTGCCCAGCCCAAACGGATCCTTCTGTCAGCTTCTTTCTCGAAATTGTGTCTACCAAGCTGAATTACCTGCCCTAGGTAGACGTATTTCGATACAACTTCGAGTACCGACCCTTCGACGAATATTGGTCTCGGCATGACATGCATATTGAACATGACTTTAGTCTTGTCCAGATTTATGCCGAGACCGACACGCCAAGAGGCTCCGTTTAGGCTGTGCAGCATTTCGCCCAGTTAGTCCAGCGATTCAGCCATTACAACGATGTCATTGGCAAAACGGAGACGTGAGATGTTCTCGCCGTTAACGTTTATACCCTGTCCAGTCCAGTCCAGCGTCTTGAAGACTTCCTCCAACGCGTTTGTGAACAATTTCTGGGATATTACATCCCCTTGTCTCACCCCTCTGCGCAGTTGGATTACCTTCGTCTTTTGGTCCTGGAGCTGAACAGTCATAGTAGCAGCATTGTATAAGCATCATCAACAGCATCTCTATATACCGTTCGTCAATGTGATATCGCTGAAGGGCATCCAGAACTGCCCAAGTTTAGATGGAGTCAAAGGCCTTCTCGTAGTCTACAAATGCCATACATAGAGGCTGATTATGCTCTTCAGTCTTTTGTACGATCTGCCGAACAGCATGGATTTGGTCTACGGTGCTTAGCCTTTTCAAAACCCAGCTTGCTCTGATGGCTGGAATTCGTCGAGTCTTTCGGCGATACGATTCGTGATGACCGTCGAGAACAGCTTGTACACATCACTCAGGAGTGAGATGGGTCTGTAGTTCTGCAGTAGGGTTTTATTCCCTTTTTTGAAGAACAGTACCACCGCACTCCCGCTCCATGCCACCGGTGTAAAGAGCCTTGTTGGATGACGGAACTATACAGACTCTGTAGCTCCTTCAGGACCGGAGTCCCGCCTGCTTTTAGGCATTCAGTGGTAATTCCGTCATCGCCCGGAGCTTTGTTGTTCTTAAGCTGCTTGAGAGCCGCCCTAATCTCACCCTGGTCAACGTCCGGGATATCCTCGGTGTAATGGCGCGTGAGCTGGGCTCTTTTGTCGTCATTGCTAGGAACCGCTGGTCTCGCCGTTTTCGTGGAATACAGATGCCGATAAAAGTTTTCAACCTCATCGAGCATCTCGAACTTAGAGGTGACAATTTAGCCATCCGCGGTTTTCAGTTTCTTCAGATGGGTCCTCCCTATGTGTAATCTTATCCTAATCTGCATAAAGCAATATTAATTTGGTATTTCTGGAAAAAGTAGTTTTTTTATGGACTGCTAGAGCTTGCATTGCTGGCATTGCTTCTCCATCTTGTATTACAAGGCAATTTAAACTGTTGGCTACTTATTTCTTGTATACATTTTTTTATATAAAGTAGACAAGACTTGATTTCCTTTAATGTTTTTTTTTAAATGTTAGTAACTATAACTATAAGATTTTTAGAGAGTCGCACTTTAAATAATCATGGCATAAGACGTTCAGAATGTGTACAGCTAAATAACAACAAACAAAACGTGCCGCTCGCAACTATTATTTAAAATAATCTAAACATCGAAATCACGTCATAAACGATAAACGTAATTTGATTTTTCTATAAAAAAATATATTTTACATGAATATACATCTAAATGGTTACATATACAATGTAAATTATGTATTATTTTGATTACTTTAATCAAATATAGTCAATTAAGTATTTTCCCGACCAATGGGTTTAAACTCACCTTTCGGAAAATTCCCGGGTCTAAACCCATCACTAAGTATCACTTTTTCACGAATCAACTCAGCCTATCGCAGTCCACTGCTGGACATAGGCCTCTCCCAAGTTGCGCCACAACGCTCGGTCCTCTGCCTTCCGCATCGCATCCAGCCCCCCCCAGCCACGTTCACGAAGCCGAAATATATTTCGTTTTTTTTCTCTTACTATGCTAATAGCCCCTTTAAATCGAAGCTTTTTATAACTACCCTCACGAATGTGGACTTTCCTTATCTACCATATTAGGGATGTGAGATCTAAAAATATCCTTATTGATTCATGAATCATGACCCGTACTTATACTTTGTAGTCCAATAACGTCCAACGTGTAGGCGTTGATTGATCCCATTACGGACCCGAAAACGAAATGGGTGAGTGAATGATTTGTTAAATGTTCTGAAGGTTAGACTACAGTATTTTTCACTGTCACCGAACCATTTCGGTCAGTCTTGGAACGTACGTGAGCGAAATTACGATGTTGTAGCATGTGGAACTACATACATTTTGGATAAGGAAAATAATGCTACCATTATCGTTCTGAAATATTAAAAAAATGTTTCATGAAGCCTTAGATCAGGTTTAGGATGCTTTACATATCATTATGTTCAGGTATAATGATTTGGCCATTTCATATTTCAAACTAGTTGATGAAACCGCTCTTTAATATGAATTTGAAACGTCATCACATGATTGAAATTGAATGTCAATTGTGACCAGTGACCACATGTCTTGTGTGGGTGGTCTGACCAATCCGTCCAACAAAGACGATTCAAAGTGTGGTGGTTCTAGCAATTTCTCCTATGAACTTTCCTTAAAAACGTCGTTAAGAGACCCACGAGCCCAGCAGTGCAGATGTGCAAAGCAGTGGACATATTTTACAAAGTGAATATAGTAAATATTGCACATTCAAAGATACTAGATTCAAGTTAATTTGAGGGGTTACTAAGTTGCGTTCATCGGACATTAAACCCTTATTAATCACATCGTAACACAGTGCAACACAAGGGCGTAGCATTGCGCGAACCAATAAGAAGGCTTCAAAGTGCGCACTTATTGGCCTATTTCATATTTATTTTATCTATGCAAATCAGAAGAAAAATTTCGTAATTGGATACCCTGTTTTTCATCTTTGTAGGGTTGAATGCTCCATGGTTGCGTTAAATCCCAAAAAGAGCTACAAAATGGTCCACAGTTTCCGTGGTACCATTTTGGAACTATTCATTCTCTTCGCAGCAGGGCGTCACCAAATGAGTTGTAGGTACGTGTGTTCGATTATATATCGATATGTGAACTGACCCAATTTTGGTACAAAAACATCGCTAATTCTTTAACATCAATACTTGTTTACAACCCGTTCTCTAGAAATAAATTGATGTAGAACTCAAACAAGTCTTTTAGGCAAAACAAAGAGGCATCAGTTAGTCATGTAGGCTTTAACACATTAGTAACATCAATCTCCCTTGTACAGTTTACTTATGTTACTGAGTAACACAGTTAGCTGAGTAATTTCAATTACAGCTTATTTATTTTCTTTGAATATTTAAGAAGACAGCTGTTTTTTAATATAATATAATAATAATATAATATAATCTTTATTTCGGATCAAATTAGGTATCCATATTTTGTTAGTAACATAAAATAGCTTATTATCTAGTGTTAGTACCGATCACCCTCCTTACAAACTGTTTTACAATAGGAGAGCCGAAACTCACAGCCACAGTTCCCAGGATGCTGTTGCCACTGTCCCTCACTCTCTTCAACAGCGAAGCTGTTTTTGCGAAAAATCGCGTATAAGCCATTTTAAAGGTGCAGCTTGGAAAAGACCTTAGTCCTATTGATCGCTGAAATTGAAAGTTGATGATACAAACGAGGTACTCATCGTTTTTTTTGTAAATGATTTTGTAAATCTTAAAAATATACTGTTTTGAAACTACAAGACATCAAACTTATAGTAAATTATGAAAAAAAAAAAATTGTTACTAGAGCTACCAATTTTATCTACCTATTTTTTGTAGATTTTCAATATAAAAATGCTTAGTTTAATACCATAGTACTCTCTAATGAAAAATGTACACACATTTTAATCGAAAATTTCTTAAGAATAGCAATGAGCAGTAAATCGTTGAATGCTTTTAAATGAATTGTAATTTATTAATGTAAATAAATAACATATTACACAAACCCAGAATCAGGGTTTGCTCTATCCCTAGAGCAAACCAAAAAGAAAAGGTAATAATCTTATACAAAGTAAAAAGTACAGCAACAGAACCGGAAAATCCAGTTCTAGGTGAAGTCGTAGCAACAGCCAGTGTTGATATTTTAAATAAAGTTCACCTCTATTAACCCTCCACCGCTCACGTTCGCAACTTTTTTACGAGCGGACAACTTCTAAAGGCAACGCTTATTAAGGTCAAGCTAGCCCAAAGGGCATGCATAAAGCAGGCCTACAAAAACTTTTCCATTTAACTTGGCCCGTGACATCCTGATTATATCTACTTATGCTGACCCGACCTGACTTCACTCGGGAGCAATTTTTGACTGACTATCACCTCTGTGGCCGCATTTTCGTTTTTATGAGGTCATATGAAAATTGAGGGTATTATGGATATTCTCTTAAACCATTCGAACAAAAATATTTTTGATAAACATTTTTGAAACCAAGTATTAGTTTAGTAGGCGCTATTACTTAACAAAGGACTCCAAATAAATTAAATTTAATAGCAGTGGTAGCTTCGACTATTGATAAAACTAATTCTATTGACATAGCAGTTCTTCAAAATAAATTTGCTTGGGACCTTGGGACAGACAACAATACTTCATTTGCTATACGGAAACGATACTTATCATAAATTCCGGGAGGTAATGATAAAAGTTAACAAAACGTAACCAACTTAGATTAACAACATAAAGGACGCAGATTTGGCCAAGTAATTTGGAATTTTGGTCTCAACGGCCAAAAAAGGTTTTCAAGTAAAAATATTAAAATTTTAATACTATTTGAAAATTCTTCTGTAATTGGTCTTTTTGTTTCTTTGGATTCGAATCTTCTTTATCTTTGGTCTCAAGGCAAATGTTTCCAGTTAAATACAGTTTAATTTATCTTTAATCTAAAAAAATCTCTACTAATCTAACAGTATAAAGAAATTGAAGTAAAAATTGTATTAGGACGAGTGTCCTACTGTGCCATTCTTAAAATCTGTCTAGACCTTCAAATCTTTTTGCTAAACTGAATCAAAGTTTTTATAGGATTTATTTCCATTAGGGAACCTCAAAATACTTATCCACTTTTGAAAATGACTCAACATTCTTAACTTAAGCAATTTGTACGTAATTCTCGTAAAGGTCCATCGCTGATATTATGGCCATACATTTTTTAGATGAAGTTACAGAATCCAATCTTTGACGTGAAGGGTACTCGAACAAGATTATTAACCTCTATAATATATTATACAGTTTATTACTTCGTAGCAATATTATGTATATCTTTCTAAGTAAGTTATATCATTCATTATTACTATGGTCTTGTTTAATCTGAAATTCATCCAAAATTCATCAAGTACTCAGTCGTCATTTAAGACTTTTAAATTGCCTTCCATCGAAAATTTAAGATTTATTCAATAGATATTTTTGCATGTCTACTTTTCTCGCAAAGGTCCATCGCTAATATTAGGGCCATACATTTTCTAGATGATGTTACATAATCCAATCTTTGACGAGAAGGGTACTTGAACAAGATTATTAACCTCTATATTATATAGTTTATTACTTCGTAGCAATATTATGTATATCTTTCTAAGTAAGTTATATCATTCATTATTACTATGTTTTCATAATTTGTTATCTACGTTAATTTATCTGGAAATAATAATATACCCAGACGGCATTTAAGACTTATCGTTTTCCATCTTAGATGATTTTAGATTTTCAAATAGGTATATTTACATGTCTGCTTAATTAACCATCTTTCAGTGTGGCAGTTGTTGCTATAGTTTTTACAAACTATAATTACTTCTAAATACCTTCATCTTAGCATTTAAAAAGTCATAATATAGCTCTTAATTTTCTGGAAGTTTTATTGCCATTCATCGCACAATCTGTAAAATTATATCTAAAACATTTCAGACCGTACTTCGAGTCGGAACCTTAACATGTTTTCTATCGCCTAATTCGACCATGGTTACTCAAAATAACATTAACAATACATAAGATTCAGCATTTGAGTACGGTGTAACACTTTATTATAACAAATGATACCGGATGCTTCGTACGGGAAAGGATCAGTGGGATCTCATCGTTTATCATGTGACGTGATGGAGTTACGATTTTTTTTTTTTTTGGATTGTCTATGTAAGTAATATATTCTGAATAGAATTTAGCTTTATATTATACACATCACCTTCACTTTTACTCACATCACTGTTTACAGTCTTAATTACAGTATTTTGCATAACTCTGATTGTAGTCATAATTATTGTATGCCGTAATTTTCACGGTATGAAATGAAAATAAAATAATTTATGTTCTCTTTTTCAGCGCTAGTTTCAGAAATATGAGTTTTTTAACTAACATGATCACTAACACATATAATATTAAGTTACGGAATATTTACCATCTTGGAAACTCATAATAGGATTTACATAGAATAACATAATTATGGATTCATCCCGTGACATATTTTATTAGTTTCAGAAATAAAGTTAGTTCAGTACCAAAACATTGTGATCGAGTTTCGTAAACGAATATACTCTAAATTTTTCTTACATCCACAGAACTTGAGATTTACAAACTTACGAGGCTTTCAAAGGTGCCTTACAAGAATAAGAGTAACTAAGGGATACGGATCTAGGAGAGGGCTCCACATTTGTGTGGATAGGATCAATTGGCCATCTTTAATTTCCGATAGGGATATCGGTCCGAAAAGTTTTTGTTTAATTTTGTCCTACATTCTTATCGAGGCGATCATATGGGGATCGATGGATGAGAAGCTGAATTTAAGTGGAAACTTTCTATTTGAGTGGGTAGGTTTGTCCATCAAGTGTATAATTCATATCAAACGTATTACTATTATAAACGTACACGAGTATTTAGTGCAGAAGTAATAGTAAAGACGACTACAATTCTAAGGGTTTTGTTCGATTAAGTTGATTTATTTCCTATGAAGAACACTTATTAGAAAAAATCTCAAGAGCTCTTAAGCTATTGGATTTTTTCAACCTTTTTGTGAATATTATTCGCCTTGTGTATTCCTATGTATTTTGCGCCAGCATGAAAACATGATACTTAGCTGTTATGTTTAAGTAATAAACCCTAGTCGACCAAATTAATCTTGACTTCTTGTAGTCAGCCAAATATTGGCAAATTAATTTAATTTGCATAAGTTAATGGAAATATTAATACCACCACGTCCAAGTGTTTGCAAATGATAAGCAAGGGATTGACCAAGCTTTGATAGTGGATGGTACATTCAATACATAAATAGGCACATTAAATCATGATGACGATCAAGAGTAATTATTTCCAAATTGCTACTTAATTAAATAATTTGTTTATTTGTTCAGTGTAGGTAAAGGTAAATTAACGTAATTTGGTATAGTGCAAACCTGAAAGTAGTTTGTTCTGAATCACTAGGAACATCGATTGGGACAGTTTTTATACCATGGTACATGTATACATAACATACATAACCAGCCAATTACTGTCCCACTGCTGGGCACGGGCCTCTTCTCAGTATGAGAAGGCTAAGACCCTAGTCCACCATGCTGGCCTAGCGAAGGTTGGTGGACTGCACACACCATTGAGAACAGTATGGAGCACTCTCAGGTGTGCAGGTTTCCTCACGATGTTTTCCTTCACCGTTAAAGCAAGTAGTGATAATCGAATATAAATCCGCACATGAATTCGGAGTCAGAGGTGCGGGCCGGGATTGAACTCACACCCTCCTGCATGGAAGGCAAGCGTTCTACCGCTAGGCTATCACTGCTTTGTACATGTATACCAAAAATATTCAGAAACATAGTTTGGTTATTATGGTTGAATTCAGTAAATCAATGAATGTCGTATACCTTTGTCCAATCCAATTTGATGATCAGTAATAAATTATATACAACATTTGATGAAAATCATCCAATTTCTTGGCAAACTTCGCCGAGTCTTCTCGTCACCTATACCGCAAAGTTTTAAGACAAAGGTCTTCAACCAGTGCGTCCTGCCTGTGATGACTTACGGTGCCGAGACGTGGAAACTGACCGTTGGGCTAATCCACAAGTTCAAAGTCGCTCAGCGAGCCATAGCTCGTTATCCTTCAAAGAAACTCCAAGCATAGCTCGCTCTATGGAGTTGAAGGATAAAATTCTTAACGAGATTATCCAGCGAAGAACCTGCAAGCTATGTCGGTCTCAGTAAGCTGAAATGGCAGTGGGCTGGCCATGTCTGTCGAAGGACCGATGGCCGCTGGAGCAGACGAGTCCTTGAGTGGAGACTGCGAATCGACAAACGTAGCGTAGGGCGCCCCCCTGCCAGGTGGACCGACGACCTGAAGAACGTGGCTGGGGGGGACTGGACACATACCATCCAAGACATTAACTAAATGTCCTACAATTACTGAATGTCCTTGATTGAGACAGATTGTAAGAAAGGAAGAGGAAAAGAAAAAAAAAAAAAAAAATTATCATTAACCTACGTTATTTTCACACAATTCTTTCCAATTAATCATGTAACAAATCGTTTTACTTTTATTAATTGAAAAGAGTATATCCATGGAGTTTCTAGCCGGCTCTTCTCCATAGGACTTTTTGGAACCGTGCAACTAGATTCATAATTAACGTTTTGAAAGTGCATGTAAATGATTATTAGAAATTAAAACCTTTGACTTTGACTAACTATTTTATTTTATGTGGATTGTATGGACTATGACATGTCTTAAGAAAGATGGAATAAGCAACTGTTCATTCACCTTGAATAATGTCTGAACACTAATTTCATTAAAAAAAAATGGTACCCAGGACCCAGACTGTAGTGACGGTCAAAAATTCAATTTGTGTCCACGTGGGCACGGCCTGGGTCCATGATTTATAGCGTGGCTCACGTCAAGCACGAAACTCTTGGACGCACGTGACGACCCGGCTTGTATGCAGCAAACCTAATTTTTACTTAATTCCTTTTTAACAATATTAAACTTTATGTTGTATTCTTAGGGTATAATTTACAATGCTGTTTTTACAGGACAAAGATTCTTTTAGCTTCGGAGTGTTGTGCATTCATGCAGCGAGGATTATTTTTCTTTATAAATACTCTTTTACTTTCGAATTTCAACCTTAACACAACATTTTAAGATTTAGTTTACTTTAGTGTTTTGTTGTATTTACCAAGTATTTGGTTTAGAATATAGTTTGCATTCATGCAACGTTTTTTATACACCATCACTTCGGAAAGTGATTTCTTCGAACAGTAAGGTATTTTCACTTCCCTTCAGTTTTTAATAGATTTTTTCAATGCGCAAAGTGAATTGAATTTATGAATTCAGCAAATCGGTTTGTGCGTTAGGGTGGAATGTCTACCATATAAGTGTGGTGCAACGCCGTGCATCTCCTTGTCCGATGCAATGATGGAAAAGGCTTGACAAAATTAAATCGTGTAGGTAGTTCCAACGCACACTCGCAGAAATGCATCCGATAAAAACCGATAGGCTAGCACTAGGCATGCTACTCTACTATTTCTATTTTTCAATGGATTTTGTAGAGGAACAAAGTATCATGTTCCTCCAACACAAAGGGACCTGCTGACTGGCTAATCTTTTCCGCACGGCATGAGCTATTATCATTATGTAGCTCATGTCGACACGATAGAAGAAGAACACAAAGGGAGAACCCTCCGACCAGGCTGGGTCTGCGCCTAGCGGGCTACTGCCCAATGGTTGTTGTTTTTTTTTTTCGAATGGACTAACTGCTTAACTGGGCGGGTGGCGGAGCATCCCGTTAGGGACTCCATCCGCTGAATCCCAACAGTTGATGTTGGGTGCTTGTATATATGCTAACTTACGTGTAATACTTTGCGTGCATGATTCAGGATAGTTCCCATGTAGCGGGATAGATGTCACTATATTACTCTCGTTCTCGTCGTTGCCTACGTCTCTGTTGGTTTCCATGTAGCGAGACAGATGTTGCTACAGATTTATCCTAATTTCCACTAATAATATAAATGCGAAAGTAGGTTTGTGTATTTATTTTGTTTGTCCTTCAATCACGCTGAAACGGCTGAATGTATTTAGATGGCATTTGACGCACAGATAGACCATAACTCAGATTAACATACTTAATACCTGGGCTACCTTTTTACTCCGGGAAGATAAAAAGTTTCCGGTAGATGCGTGATAACATCCTTTTTTGATGAGCCAAATTAAATGCAGGAGAAGCCGCGGGCATAGGCTAGTTAAATAAAGCATAAAAAACTGCTATTTATGAAATACTTAAACGATACTCATAACTTCCAGACATCAATATAATCAGAAACGTTTCAGACGCTACCTTTCGAAGAAAAAATATGTATTCTATCAAAATATATTTCAAGCTAAACAGATATTGTAAATCACGGTAACGAACCCATCCATTTTGCAAAATAAGCGTACTTTTTTCTCTTTTCATACCTCAATTTGTTCCTTTTATAAGTAAAAAGTATCATAGGATATAAAAGAAGCTCGTTACAGGATTATTTGTCATCATTATGTCGTAGAAGTTCTGCTAAATTATTTATGTGATCATTTTGTCAATGTACTGCTTGGGCACGAAATATCTAATAGTACTAACGTATAGAACGGTCACACACCGCCCCCCGTCAATTCAAGATTCCTTACCCGGACTTCGGACCCACCTACAGTTTGCCGGCAATTGGACTGCAATATTGCAATGGATATCAATCATTGACCTATACCTATCGCTTATGTCAATCGCCAGTCGCTATACAAGCACGCCATCTCTGAAAAGCGCTAGGAACCTAGTCGATATTACGAGCGGCGAGCATCCCTTTTTTTTCCGTGGGGAAATCCTCTAGCTCTGCCTGGGGTAGACGGAGCCAGTGTCGGACTCTTACCGACTAAAACCACCACGGTGTTCCTTCAACTACCTTAGCCGGGGGCGTGGGAACCCGTGAGTATTCACACAACCACCCCCAACAGGTCCCGGCTCGCCACAAGCAGGCGAGCCCCCTCTCCCCGTGCGGCCTAACGTCGGCCGCACCCTCCTCTGTGGCGCACATGGAACACTGCATGCCACCTCACCTCACGGGCCTTTACCAACTACGCCAGCTGCACCAACTACGCCAGCTGCACCAACTACGCCAGCTGCTGGTCGGGCAGCAGACTACCCCGAGTCTGCTGCTCGTAGGCCCTACCTCCTGTAATTTTTACAGAGGTGTTCTTCCTCGCGGTCCGGGTGGTAAAGCCAAGACCCTCGGTCCCAAGAGGCGCGAGAACACTACTCAGCAGGCACTCCTGGGATTACGAAACCAACGGGGGCAGGGAAGGACAGTCCCCCCGCTGCCCGCCCAGTGGCAGGGTGAGTGCACACCGGGCCCACCCCTGCTCCTCCACAGTGCCCTCTGCTTTCTCAGAGGGACACGCGGAGCAACTTCCCATTGGCCCACATCGGGCCCCTCCCGTCCAGAATATTCGCCACAGGCAATAAGGTCCCCCGGTCCAAAGGAGACTTATTGCCCGTGCCCAGGGTGCACCGGCCCAACAACTGCCGTTCCCTCTATACGTGTCCAGAAGGACAAGCAGCCGTCAGACACACGTGGAGGTTTTCTGGCCAGCACCCCGTGACGAGCATCCCTAACTTACACGTGTGTGTGAGCGTTTTCAAAATAAAGTGTATCGTGTCCGAATTTATTGTCAGATTTTAAATGTGATATTTTCGATGGTTTTTTGGTTACAATATAAGTTAGATGTATTGCAATTTATGAAATTATATTTATTTCCTTCAATAGTAAGCTATTTTACGAGAAATCATAAAATTAAACTGGCTCTGCTGAAAAAAATGTCAGTTTTGCGATTATCTTAAAAGCTAAATATCTTACAACTTTGAAGAAACACACAAATTATTTTAATTGTATTTTGAAGATAATCATATTTAAAAAAAAAACTACGACATTATAGGGAAAATATCAATAACATGTGAATTATATGCTAATTTTAAGTTCGGTTTTGTCACAACTGATGTTAGTAACCGTTACTTTTTGATATTATGTAATGGTTAAGTAGTTTCACCGGGAAACTACATTATTGCTTTTGAAACATATGTTACTATTTTCAATGTTGAAATTAAATAATTTGTACCCTTTCATATCAAAAAATGACAAAAACTAAGAATTCCCTCGTCGCAAAACACAGGACAATCGCAAAACCGACAGTCCATTTTTTATAAAGCTGGGCTTACATGAATATATTTTTGAGAGGGATCGCGATAGAATAAAATAAAACCGAAATATATTTTAAATGTTTAATATTATAGGCGAAAGTATAGGCTAATAAAAAAAATATTATACTTATTTCACAAATCAGCCATAAAGTATCATAAATTTCAAGTATCAAAATAATCACAAATTTAAATTAGTTGTTACTTTTACAACTCGAGTAATACCTAAAGTATTTTCACAACCTTTGTTTAAGGCTAGGCTTTGCTTAATTCCTATAAAATTAACTATTCTTTTAATAAACATTATATTATTATTATTAGAAATCAACATTGGTCTCAGTTAAAGTGTACACCTACTAGGTTTTACATATAATATCACAAAAATTTTGGCACTTTTTTTCTCTTATCAAAAATTAAATAACGCTTAGTATACTTTTATTGTAATCTTAATAATATTAATTACCTACTCTAAAAACTTGAGATCAAGATTAAACTGAGATCGATCTACATAATTTGTCAGTCGTTGTTAACATACACTTGTAATAAAAAATAATATAAAAATAGGTGGAGGTGACAGTTACTAAATAATCAGGTAAATAATAAAGGATATAAATGAACCTACTATAAATGAAACCACAAATAGTAACAACAAACAACAGGTAGGTACTTTGTACCTACTAAAATAATATTTAAGAGTTATCATCATGAACTGACTAATATATTCAAGAATATATTACGGCATTTGCTAACAATAAACAATAAATCAAAACTGGCACTCATCATGGGCACCGTGTATTATTAGGCGGAAACAAAAACATAACACGATTTCGATTCTTAAACCAAATTATAAATCAGAAAACTAAGACGAAAATAAAAAAAAGAGTCAATAATTCCAACAAATTACACATTCTTCAGCAGGAAAATGATCGTAAACACATAGTTCACAATCATTGCACCAAAAATATGAAGTATTCAATAAGTAAAAAATATCAGTTCTAGTCATGGCTAGCATTAAATGAGTCGGTCTTTCTGCATTATTTGTATGTAGCTCCTGTCGACATCCATAGCAATATTCAGTTATGACAAAGTGAGTTACAGGCCAAGGCCATTTAATATGATTGTAGTAACACTGTTCAAAATCATATCTTGCTAGAATTTTATCAATATCGTAATAAATAACCATGGTGTAGGTCTTATGTAGGAGTTCAATCTGAAAAAAAAGAAAACAAAGTAAGTAAAGGTGCAACAAATATTACGCTATCAAACCGTCTAGTAAATCGGTAAAACATTAGAATATAGGGAACTGCAAAGCTGCTTAAAAAAAAATCAATGGATTGCTTTAGAATTGAGAAAGAAATTATGATCGAAATAATTTCGTACTAGGTACCGAAGAAATTAATACCTACATTATTTTTTAGCTTTCTAGGCATGGATCACATATGAAATCAGGATATATCTGCTGACCAATACATTCGCTGCAATATATTTTTTTGCAAACCATACATGTAGCTTTTTGTCCCGAGATGGTCGTAAGACATTTCTGACATTGGACACCCTTTATTGTTTGAATTTTAAATTTGCAACGTTGAGTGCTTGGAACGTTATTGTCAGCAGAATTACGATGAATTTCAGTTAAGACCTTGTTTGATTTTGGAAAGAACCTCCTCTCTTCTAATATCTTTATTTTAGGTTCATTTGTGGAACTACTCTCATTTGTAGGTAAATATTCTTCCAATTGCTGTACGCTAATTATTGGAAGCTCCATCGTATCAATTATTTCAACAGTATCAACTATTTCATTGATGGATAAAGAGCAGTTAGATCCAATTTCTGCTGTCGTTTGATCGTCATTAATATCTACAGGTTGATCAAAGGGTAGATTCATCACAGCTGAAGACAATAAAAAGGGATCAACTGGATTCATACCATCCATACCATCAAGGGCTATTCTAGGATCTATCACATGATGAGGTTTTGGAGAAAAACACTCACACTGTCCTCTTTGTTCTCCACAAAAGCAGCTTACATCTCTATATGATATTTTGGATTTGTCATTTTTGTCTGTTATTATCTGATGCAATTGCATAGTTCCTTTGAGAACTGGTACTTTAGCTGGCAATATTTTTGATATGTTGTCAATATCGCTTTTTAAGATGAGGAACACTTTGGTTTTTTTCAAACAATCTTTGCAGACTTCATAAGCATCTTTTGCATCTACTATGTCGGTTCCAAGACATACTTTTTTATCTAGACTTCGTTTCACGCTGCCACCGATTCCGTCAGCTACACTTTTGCCATGATGCGCTTCATAAAATGACCAAGTCGAATACTTGAACCCGTAAGTCTTTGTGAAGTGAGCAAGTAAGTAGAAATTGTTCTTCTGACGGTACTGCGAAGACGGGCCATCAGTGTAAAAATGAAATATCTCTACATTCGGTGTTCTTGTTTTTACCATTTCGATTACAGGAGATAGGTGAGCCCAAATCGCCGGTGGCTGGTGGCTGCTCTCGTCTGACATCGTACAAAAAGACTGCGCTTCAGTTTTCGTATATACCATGCCTGTGTGCAAAGATATTTGACGTTTGGAGGCGCCAAAGTGCATGCTTTGAACTTCATTTGCCATTTTCGCTTCGTAAGATTCCGAGAAGTCACACACAATTAGACATTCGTTATCTTTTAGCTCGGATACAGCCTTTTGATATTGTTTCTGCATATGAATATTGTTAAAATGGTGTTTTTTAAATAGGATCATATCATTTTCGTATTGAATTTTTAACTCCCTTATACTTCCCTTTTTAATCACTTTTTCGGTTCTCATGGTCTTAACTTCTTTCTTTGACACTAAGTCTTTCTTTTCATATGTATGTTCTTTCCTATCCCATTGCAGCCATTCTACTTCCTGGTTTAATTTCTCCTCTGTAGCCAGATTAAACTGTACCTTTCTACCTTTGCATTGGCGACATGTATGGTACATGCAGTCGTAGTTGGTTGTGTCGCAACATATATTCTCTAAAGCGTCTTTTCTCGTGCCACTGATGATCCCATGTTTTAACAGCGCTGTATGTAAATAGTCTATATTACTATGCTTGGGGCACAAACAAGTATTTCTCGAATTTATTCCTGGCGAAAGAATAAAAAACGGTTTGCTCCTGTAAAACGTTGTAAATCCGTAGCGGCCTCCCTCACTTTTATATTTTTCAAAAGTTTTCAGTAGTGTATCACACAAGTATCGAATCTGTTTTTTGGTTTTATCTTTGGTTCTTGTTTCCTTTTTTCCTGCTGTATTGCGGCTGACGTCATCTCTCATATAAAATTTTCTTATTTCTGCGATCTCTGTAGGTTTTTTGCGTTTCTTCTTTTCTCTTACTTTGCCTTGTAAACCTAGCATTTTTGTCATAATCTTTTTGTTTTGGGAATTTTTCACGAGCTTTTTTAAAGTCTGTTTTTCTGTTCGCTTAGTGCAATTTTGATACGTTTTTTTTAGTGTATGTTCTAACATTTCATTCCTTGCTTTTATTTTTAATAACTCTGTTTCCAAATAATTTACTTCCTGTTTGTTCTGTTTCAAAAGCCTTTGGTTACGTTTTTTATAAGCCTCTTTCTGTCTTTTTAGTTTTACGTTGTATGCCATGAAACGTCTGCATTTATTCGTCAGGTATGTATTTTTCTTTGTAATGTATTGGATAGTTTTTATACAATGAGTTTGAGATGCTGAAGCTATATCTTCTGATTGTAAATTGTCGTTAGGTGCCACGTTGACACTATCCTGAACACTTTGCCTTTTTTTCTGTCTACTAGCTTGTTTTTCTTTTCGCCAAACTTTTCTCCTGTTCTCAGCTTCTTCCAGAGTCATTTCTGAAATTTTTTTTTTCTTTTGTTTTATTCTTTGTAAATTTTTTATTCTTTGTGCCTCAAGCTTATCAGGATTTTCCTTTCTCATCTTTTCTCTATACCTCCTAGACCTTTCTGCACTAGTGAGTGGCATCGTGTAACCTAAAATGTATTTAACTATTTATAAATAATAAGAATTTTAAAAAATACTGACAAAAAAACTTTATAGGAGGCCTTTGCCCAGCAGTGGGACAGTATAGGCTAATAAAAAAGAAAAATAATTTTAAAGAATACTGACAAAAAAACTTTAGAAAAAGTTCTACGTACGTATTACTTAATAAACCTAAGCAAATAAACTATACTTGATTTAAAAAATAACCCACTATTCAAACAGACCGAAAGACAATACAAAAAAGTAAATAAAAAAAGAACTGTAAATCCTAATGTAAACCTTGCTTTATGGTGTCGGTTTTGCGACTTAGCTGGTCAGCCTGGTAGGTCACGGGATAAAATGTCGCAAAACTGACGTGACGCTCTCTTCCCTTATAATATTCTGAACTGTATTCTAACGAAAACATTTACACTAGATTTGTTATTAACTATATTACGATTACATTATAAAATTGTTAATCTTTTAAATATCATGAAATGATGTAAACTTACCGGAATCAGCAGTTATTGTGTCTCAAATCCGACACACGAAATCTTGACGTTCGTGGCACAACAAAATACACGTATTGTTTACTCGGTTTCGTATCACAATTAGTCTTTTTTTATTTCGAACGGTGGACTGTACGGTTAATGTTGCCAGTTCAGAACTTAAAGAATCCTTATTTATTATTTAAATAGCAGTTTTAGCCGTGACAAACCTGTCATGTCCGGTCGGTACCACTTTTTACATGTTTGTTGGAAATTGAATTGTGTTTCTGTGTGTTTTAGGTTTAAATTAAAAAGTATCGGAGACGATAGATGAGTCAGAGTGCTTTCAAACAGTACCAAAAAGTCAATGTATCGCGTACAAAAATTTTTCAGAATAGCTTTTAACATCGAGAAATTCGAGTGGGGGACACGTCAAAAACTGACTTCTTGCTTATTAAATTGGTCATTATTTTAATTGCTCTCAATTTTTTTCATATTTGTGGCATTTCATTTAGTAGTTTAAAATGTGTTTAATGCTTACAGTCATTAAAATATTTACCATCATATCATATTACTTGTTAGTAATACTTCAAACACAAGGGACAACCGAAAAGTTGGGGGTACACTTTTTTGTGAAAACGCTCGTGTGCGTTCGCATAAGACGTAATCTTGTGTATGTAGGTGGTGCCAGCGTTTATATTGTATTGAGTGTCCGAGGTGTGACCTGGGTAAGCCAAATTATACAAAATATGTATGAAATTGTATGCGCCAACGGCTAGTTATAATTATAAACAATATGTAATCAATTTTGACTCCAACATAACAAAAATGATTTTTTTTTAAACCCTGAAAAAGCTTGGAACCATTGTTTTAAAGTGTGTGTGTGATGACAATGACAAGTGTCAGTGTATATATATACAAATCTTCGAAACCTCTGCAGAGTCTGAGATGTACCTGGTGCCGTCTAAGCATTTTTTTTATATATTGTAGGATGGTGAAACGAGCTAAAGGCCCACCTGGTGTTCAGTGGTACCAATGCCCATAACAACTGCAATACCAACTAGCCTAAATGGTACCACAAGTCGGTTTGCCAAACTGAGACATGAAGATGGAAATTCTCATGTGATTGTAATTTCACCGGCACGTCCGGCACTCGTACCCTTCACGCCAAAACACAGCAATGCAAACATCACTGTTTGGTGGCAGAAATAGGTTCGGTGATAGTACTTCCCCGGATGAGCTCCTTTATAAGAAGCTCTACTACTACTAATAGTAGGTGATAGGCGTAGCACTAAAGGGGCAGCGGTGCGGTCCAATAGAGTTCCCGGAGTTCCTCTATTCTGTGCAGAGGATGGCAACGGTATAGTTTTAGTCTGTAGGAGTCCGACATATCACCTGAATCCTTCCCCAGGCGGTGGATTTCCACACGATAAAAAAATTGACATCACAGATTATCACAGGAAGACTTATCGTGCCTCCCCCAGGAACTGATTCTTTTTGCGATAAAAAGTAGCCAATATGTTGTTAATCCAGGTTATATTTGTGTGCCAAATTTCACCGAAATCCGCGCAAAACCTTCGCAACCTTTCATATTTATAATATTAGTAAGATAGCAGGAAGCAGGACACAAAAATCCCCTGAACTAACTCAATCACGTCGCTCGTAAAATTAAACCAACCAACCAAAATAAACTGGACCAAAATTTGCGCCCACCAAAAATATCCTGGTCATTTTAAAACACCAGTGTGTACTGCAGTTGTTACACGATAAATTAATCTTGTCAATGAACCGATCGGCTCTCGCAGCCTGGTTATGTTCTCTTTGCTTGCAGCGATACTATTGAAAAACGACGCGTTCACGCTGACATATGACCGGGGAAGCTATGACGCTGTTTTCCATTTTTAAAATTTTTGAAGATAAAACATTTTTGGGAAACAACTTGGTTTTTAGGGTTCCGAAGTCCTACAAGGAACCCTTATAGTTTCGTCATGTCCGTCCGTCTGTCCGTCTGTCCGTCTGTCCGTCTGTCCGTCTGTCCTAATCCTTTACAGCTTAATAACTTCTACAGTTATAAACATAAGTAAATGAAATTTTGTTAAAAAATAGTCTATATATAGATCTCAATTTTAAAAGAATAAAAAAATAGTTTTTCCGTATTTTAGGGGTGGCGTCCATACATGTGAAATGGGGAAAAAAAATTTTTTTTCGCTGCACCCCCTCGTGTGGGATATCATTGAATAGGTCTACTAAAATGAAGGTAATGTTTGATACACCACTTTTTTATCAGGTGTACCATCTGCGAAATATAGCCCGCCAAAGTGGCTTGCAATGTGTCCCCCCCCCTGCCATTTCTAAACTATGCAATGTAGAAACTTATAATCTTCCACATTGATAGACCTTTGTAAAAACTCTCTTTTAAAATTATTTCGAGTATAATGTGAGAAAACTGAAAAATACTTAAAACGTCCTAGTTCAAAGGTCATTGACCTTAGAGAAAAATTATCCTAGCAAATAATGCTCCTTTATCTACTTTCAATTTGAAAAAATCACAAAAAGTAACTTTGAAATGACCATTGAATTAAGAAACCTATGGAAGTGGCCCATTCTTCTATATCCACCTAGTTTATACAAATATCTATTAAATCGTTATTGAATTATGAAACTATTCTTTGTCTCTTGTTAACCAACGTGTTATGTCGTCTGGTGAAAGAGATCGCATGCTATTTGTATATTCTCTGTTTGGCAACATCTTTACGGGATGTCAAAATACCTACGCCGCGTGGCAACCCCGCTTACCCCGCAATGTGGCCCATAGTACATGAGCTGTCAAGTAAACAAACTAGGGCTGTTGATATTTTTTAAATATCAGATTTTCGATCTATCGATATTTTAAAATATACAATCGGAGTTCGATATATTGAAAAAAAAAAGATTTTTCGATATATTGGCCAAATTTCATGATTCTAGGTCAATGCGAAGTACCCTACAGGTTTTTTATGTGAGTTTGCGAGTATCAAAATGTGATGTAGTGTCGGGAGTAATAATAGACGTGTTGATGGTTATAAGGTCTGTATTATACTAAAGAAAGTAAGGAATACTGCGACGAAGTTTTAAGGTCAAATGATGACGTGTTTTTTTTTTTCTTCAATTTTCACAGACCCGTCTCGGATCGCCAAAAATCGCCTGCCCTGCTCCAAAGTCACTAACGCAGGGAGTTTTTTTTTTCTTTTTCTTCTTCTTCTGCTTCATTTTGGATGTGTGGTCTTCTTAGCAGCGATAAACAGTTCTCAGTAATATATTTAATTAGTTACTGCATATTGAAAATATTTCTAATCAAGCGAGTACGCTGGCGTCGCTCGTCCTGTCACGGTCGCCATGTAGTGTCGGGAGTAATAATAGACGTGTTGATGGTTATAAGGTCTGTATTATACTAAAGAAAGTAAGGAATACATCGAATATATGGCAGGGCATGTACTACTACACTACAGTGACATAGCCGTATGATTGCCTTGACCTAGAAGCCGTGGCCCGGATATTGTAGGTATACCACGCTTATTTCGTAGGTATTACTGGTCCATAGGTACAAGTCAATGGAAATGACACACTTCTTAAATTTGGCTTCTTGCATTTATCGCTAGATGGCGATGGCGCTACTAACAACACGCGCTGAGTCGCGAATGCTGCCGATTATTGCAAAAACTAAAATAGCTATGATTAATATTCGATTTGATTCGTTTGTAATTAGTAATTAATAAAATAAATAAATAAATAAATAAAATGTTTATTTTCATAAAATATCTTTACAGAAAAAAAAAGGTAACACACAAGGTAAGGTAAAGTAAGGTATTACACCTACTTAAGGAACCCTATAATACTGAGCATGGCCCGACATGCTCTTGGCCGGTTTTTTATTTTGTTAATTTCTCAGGGTAGTAAAAATCTATGAGGTGTAAGTGCTGGCTTCTTTATTGATCTTAAAGAGGAATTTTAAAGAGTAACTTGCTTCTTATATAATCTACGACAAAAATAAGGTCAAACTAATGCCTTTAAGTAGCTGCAGATATTTGTTTAGCTAAAAAATGTATCAACACAATAATAGTACATTACTGTCGAGGCCTGAAATGAAGCAACTGACGGCCGAGTAATATTGGAAGTACGAGGCGAAGCCGAATACTTCCGAAGTGATTTTAAAAGGACGAGGCGCCAGCCAAGTCTTTTTTAGAGTCCGTTAATTGCTATTTAGGCTGACGCTTGTATAGTACTTATCTCTCATTTGCGAGGAAACAATACGCAATTCAACAGTATCTAATTTTCATTCGCGCCAATTCGTCCACGCGCGGGTCTTGTTCTATTTTCAAAGTTTTGTAATAAAAAATGCGCATTCAGCCTTTATAATGATAAATATTTTTTACCTAAAAACACCTAATTTATGTGAGTGTGTACTTGAAAACATTGGTAGCATGATTTAAAAAATTAAAACTGTCCAGCAATTTCTATTAATACCAGGCCCCTCAGAAAGTATTGCGAAAAAAAGTTTTTATATATGGGAGACTGGCCAGTTATAATGTTTTTCGAAAATATGATTATTTATAAGTAAAAATAAGTAAGTTCCAATTTCAAAATTTCCCTCCACATTTTTTGCGAGTTAATTCAAAGTATTGTGTCTCACTGAAATATGGATCTGCGCCGGGAACATTTTAGAGCTATGATTTTATACGATTTCAAGTGTCGCCTGAAACCGGATGAATCGTACGATAGACTTCAAATGGCATTCATGGATGAAGGCCCTTCCAAGGCAACCGTGTATCGTTGGTATAACGAATTCAAGCGCGGTCGACCAACTTTGGGGGATGACGAAAGAAGCGGTCGCCCTTTGACGGCTGTTACCGAAGAAAACGTGCTAGCAGTGAAAAATTTAATCCAAGACAATAGGCGAATTACATATCAGGAGATTCAACACATATTGAAGATTGGATCGGGAAGCGTTCACGAGATTCTACACAGCCATCTTCGCGTGAGGAGGATAGTATCACGCTGGGTGCCGCACAACCTCACCGATGCTCAGAAGCAGGCCCGGGTGGAATGGTGCCGTGATATGCTTAACAAATTTGAAGCAGGCTCGTCTCGGCATGTTTACGACATCGTTACAGGTGATGAGTCCTGGATTTATCAATACGACCCAGAAACCAAGCGCCAGTCGACTGTTTGGGTGTTTCAAAATGAGCCAACGCCTACCAAAGTGAAGCGATCTAGAAGCGGGGGTAAGATTTTGATCGCTAGCTTTTTTAATTTGACTGGCCACTTGGTATCAATTCCCTTACGGGATCAAAGAAGCATTAATGCCGAATGGTATACTACCAAATGTTTGCCAGAAGTTTTCTCTGTTATAAGCAACAAGCGACCAAACACAGGGCTCCGCGGGCTACTGCTCCACCACGAAAATGCACCTGCGCACACCGCACTCAAAACGAGGGACTTCCTGGACAGCACGCCAGTCAAACTCCTGGGTCACCCTCCTTACAGCCCTGATCTAGCACCGTGTGACTTCTTTTTATTCCCAAAAATAAAAAAATCAGCTCAAAGGTATACAATTTTCGTCGCCGGAAGATGCGCTGGCTGCGTTCGAGCAGGCTGTAAACGAGGTGTCTGCGGCGGACTGGAAAAAGTGTTTTGAAAACTGGTTTAGGCGCATGAATCTTTGTATAGAGGCTGGTGGAAAGTACTTTGAAAAGATTTGATAAAAATATATGTACGTATAGAACAATTTTTTTTAGTTACGCAAAACTTTCTGAGTGTCTACTGGCCTGTTATTTCGTTGCGTACGGAAAAGATTCGATTGCTGTATATTTTTTTGAATAATGAACCAATTTCCGAGCAAGTGGGAGAAAAATACAATTACTCTATTACCTACACAAAAATCAATACTTAATTTACATTAAAGATATAAATGGGCGGTCCTGTCGCTCTAGGCAATTTCTTCCAGGAATCGTTAGGGTGTACAATTTAATCAAGTAAAGTCAAAGGTAGTAACAATTTAATTGTACTGGAATACATAACTTCATAACATAAATACTAAAGTAAAGCTAAAGTAAGAAAATTTCAAGGTCATAATATTTTAAAAATACGATTATGGTCATCTTTGAACAACTAAAAATTCATGCAAATTCAATACAAAACAAACTTTATCTGCCATAAATAAAGTAATTCACACAGAAGTATAAAAGCTACCCAAAGAAACACAACATTAACAAGTTTGAAAGAACGAACAAAGCAAAAACAATTCACAAGACTGAAAACATGAACTCATCTACAATACTAACACAGCGATAATCCGTAAAGAAAAAAGAAGCGAAGAAAAAAGCAATACATTCCAGGATGCAATCCAAATAAACACAAACTTTTCCTCGCAGCTCTTACTAAAAAGTCGAAGCAACTTCTGCCAGTCTAGATATTACCTTCGGAAATGAAGCTCGGTACAGTCCCGACGAAAGCTAACATTGTATTGAATAGAAACCGATGAAGAGCCTTCAATGTTTTTATTTGGTAGTATCCAAGTTGATAACGAACCGAGTTGGTTCTACAAAGAACATGTTGGCATTTCTGTTGCGTTTTTTCCCAACATTGGATTAGGAAGATATTTAAATGTTTTTTGGAAGTATTTACGGTAGAACTACTGTTCAGTGCTATTACTGGCCAAAAATAAACACTAATAAACATGGCAGACAGTATTTATTTTAATCAGGAATCGAACTCAAGGGTTTTACAGCAAAAAAAATTTTGGAACAAGAGCTTAGAGATCTTAGTGTTATGATATTGTCATCAGAACCACACATTTATAACACTTACAGGATTTATAGAATACAGACAAACAGTGGCGGCTGTCCATGAAGTGCACTCGTGCGCTACACGGTAGTGACTGACTGGTAAGTCAGTGGGGCAATTGTGTAATGCATTCACTTTGACATTGTAGTGTTGCGTCTTTTACGCCTATTTTTACTTACGGTTTATGTTTATAACATCATTTATATATTCAAATTAAGCAGTAAATTATAATTGTTTACCATCATATTTATACTGACGCATGACATGTGTCGTATGTCTGAATGTTTTCTTAATATATAATAATGGCCACTAATGGAAAAAGAAAACAATCTTATTCAAAAATCTACCTTGGTGTTTGGAACGGATCGAAAAAAGATGGGGCTGTCAGTGAAAGACTAGATCTGGCGTTGAGCTGATGCTTTGAGACGAAATATTGAAGGGGAAGTCTGGATTCCGAATTTGCACGGAAGGTTGGATTGTGAGGGACGCCTCCTAATTAGCCGACTCCCTAAAGCTTCCTCTTGAAATGTTGCAGACAATCCAGACTGAAAATCAAAGGTGCTCTCTGTTTTGCGGCCCGTCTTCTGCGGCCTGCTGTTCCTTTTAGCGGAGGTGCCCTCCGCTACCCGGCCCTCCCTTACTCTGCTCTGCGTGCTGTGAATATAGGGACGTTAAGTGTTACGGCCAGTGTTTTTTAGTGATTTTATAAAGTTGTATATAATATAATATTTGCCTTTTCCACTAGGGGCATTTTCATTGGTCTCTCCGACCACTACAACATTAGCTTTCATTTTGAAATTAAAACAATATTTATTGCGTGGTACGTAGTTGCCGATAACACGGATTGTCAAAACACACGGAGCAATGAACATTGACATCCAGATGAATGCGATCGCGAGTGAGTTACGCTATTCGGCAGCTGATCATAAATAATTCCTTTAAAAAGAATCACAAAATATCTAAAACATCATTCTCGCTCTGACACTCGCCCCGAGAGGTCGTGCTGCTCCTGCTCCGTCCTGTCGTGCCGAATTACGTGCTCGAATATTTTTCGCTACGGCTCACCGTAGCGCCCTCCGCAGTCGCCCCGCCGACTGCAGCCCGATAAGCACATTCGCTGTCTTTTTCAAGACAGCGGGCGCGCTTTTGTCTCTTTAGACAGAGTTTCGTCAAAAACGTAGTGTCCCTTCAGGAAAAACCCACTTATTTACTGTGGTCCTCAGTGGATACCTAACGGTGCTAACGAACTGAGGGGCGTTGACCCGACACGCCAGCTGCGCTCCTTCAGGGCAAAGCAAAAATTGGAAGGAGCTAGGACCAGAAGGCCTTGGGGGATCTCCTAGTCTTCCCTAGCTTTAACCCCGTTTCGTCCTATCTAGCACTCTCTAGGGGTTTACACCCATTGCACACTAGAGACTTAGGGAGCAAGCTTAGGGCTCACCAATAGGCACACAACCTCCCCGTCTATACCCGACGGGGAGGGTTTGAACACACTCCCGGGAACACCCACCCGAGGAGCAAACCCCCATGATTAGTACGCCACTAATTTTTCTCCCCTCTCATTGTTGCTAGGCTTGGCTTAGTCATCATCTGTACGATGGTGTCTGATGCCAAGTTCCTGAGCATCCTGAAAAACGTCCTCCTCAAGGACCCCAATTTCCTAGCCAATTATGGCAACCTCTTTTGCGACGATGAGGTGGTCAAACCTCAAACGTCCGAAACCCCCAACTCTCCAGAGTTGCCCGATACCCCCCCACCCCAAAAGAGGAATAGGCGCCCCGCCCGTTCCGACAGCGATGAGGAGAGGCCGAGGTCTCCGCGTGGTCCGCCTAGGCGTTCAGCCAGCCTGGACCATAAGGACCGCACCCCCTCACCTCTCCCCACCCCAGCCCCCACCCAATACCCTGATCGCTCCCCGATCCCATCAGACCAAGAGATGTCTTCGGACAGTGAGGTCAACTCAGACGAGGCCGACGCCTTTACCACGGTAGTGGGTAAAGGTAAAAAACGCAGCCGAAAGACAAATAAGGCCGAGGCTCTCGCCTCAAAAGCACTTAAACTTTCCGAGGCAAACTCTGCCCCGGCCCCTACCCCCCGTCCTGCCTCTTACTCCTCCTCGCAGGATAACAGGCCTGCCTCCCCTCACGATCATGAACATACCTCATCTTCCCAGAAGAAGGTACCCATCCCGCCTCCCTTATTCATCCAGGATAAGGCATATTGGACCAGAATTTCCGACTGGTGCAATCAAAATAAAATCAATTTTACTAGTGCCCGCCCCACGCAGCAGGGCATTAAAGTAGTTGTCCCCACCCCCACCGATTACCGCAACCTTACCAGGTTGCTACGCGAGCGTGGTGTGTCTTTTCACACCTACGCACTCCCAGAGGACCGACTCCTTAGAGTTGTGATCCGAGGGATTCCGACCGAAGTCAGCTGCACGGAAGTGCACGCCGACCTCGATCGTCAAGGGATCCCGGTTGCAATAACCCACCGAATGTTCCGTGGTAAGCACGGTGAACCCTACAATATGGTTCTTGTCATCTGTCACCCTGGCGAAAACGCCAAAAACATCTATAACATAAAGACCGTATGCAACTTATCAGGCATCACGGTCGAGCGCCCCCACAAGTCAAACCAGCCTGGTCAATGTCACCGTTGCCAGCTGTATGGTCACTCCCAGCGTAACTGCTACGCAAAGCCCAGGTGCGTTAAGTGCCTAGGCGATCACGGGACTTCCAATTGCGAGCGTCCCAAGGAGAGGGACCAGTGCACGGAGCCCCCTAGCTGTGTCCTTTGCGGCAAATCCGGGCATCCAGCGAATTATCGCGGATGCCCCAAAGCCCCCAAAATGCGCAACGCCAAATCGGCGAAACGCGCCTCCGACCGCGTTGCGAGGGAAGCCCCCTCCTACGCAGCCCCCTACCAGTACCAACCACCAAACCCTAGAGGCCCACTCGGGCCCTCCCCTAATTTCCGCGGCCCACTCGGGCCCAACCCCTGGTTTAAGGGTAACCAAAAGCCCCATTTCCCACCTCTTCCGCCCTCTCGTCTCGCGCCCCCGGCCTCAGAGCCCCCTGCGCTGATGAACTTACCCATCCCCGCACCTTCTCTCAGGCCCAAAACTGCACCAGCAGCTAAAGCCCCCCCCCCCATGAGAACCCCCCCTCCGGTAAACTCCCCCGGCCTTCTGCCGAGAGAATACCTCGAACCCCAGTCAGGGGAATCCCGCATTGACGCCTACTCTAGACTTTGGGCCTTTACCCAAGGCATCCATGAGCAGCGCCTTCAGGTACTTACCAAGTACCAAGACATCTATAGAATACTTAATTCCAATTATAATGTATAATACGGCCCCACCTAAAAGATTCAAACCCCGTTCCCTAATTTTAGGCTTTTTTAATGCCCGAGGCATTAGTGGTCAACGCGACGACGTAGCCGTCTTCTTGCGTGAGCACCAAATCGATATTTTACTCATTCAAGAGTCTTTTCTCAAACCCCATAGTCGTAATCCCAATATAGCCAACTATAGGCTGATAAGAAACGACAGAGCACACACCGCACTAGGCGGAACGCTCATCTATTACCGAAATTCATTGTATTGCATCCCCATTGATCCCCCAGAGCTAGCATGCCTGGAGGCTTCAATCTGTCGCCTAGGCATGACAGGGCACCAGCCCATCACCATAGTCTCGGCCTATAGATCCGCAAACAAACCCGCGAGTCTGCTCGAGGACGACCTCAAATCCCTACTCGATCTTAGTAACTCTGTAATTATTGCAGGCGACTTAAACGCCAAACACCGTTCATGGAGCTGTGTCTCCAATAATGCCGCTGGCATTCAATTAGGAGCACTTAGCGACAAACTTTCCTTCGACGTCATCGCCCCGATGCGTCCCACTCACTATCCTGACACAGTAGGGCACCGGCCCGACATCCTAGATATAGCCCTCTTAAAGCGCGTAAACCTCGGTATTCGCTCTATCGAGGTAATCCAAGAATTAGACTCAGATCATCGCCCTGTGATCATTCAACTGGGTCCCCGAGGTGGTCCCTCGGATCCCGGTATTCCACCCATAACAAAAACGATAACCGATTGGAGGAGATTAGAGGACCGCCTCAAATCTACCTCATCCCCCCAATTAGATTCAATCCCTGACTCCATTGAGACAGTCGCGGACACGGTGGCCGCGATCACCTCGCTCACCAACCATGTGCAGTCCGTAGTGGGCGAATGCTCACGGCAGGTTCCGATGCTGGATGACCAGCGTCTGAAACTGCCGGACGATGTGAATGAGTTGAGGACCGAGAGGAACGCGGCCATCCGTGCCTATGACGCTTTTCCCAATGAAGCCAATCGTGCCCATATGCGCTCCTTACAGAATACTGTAAAGAGACGTGTAGCTCAGGTACGGGAGGAGCATTGGGACAAGGAAGTCAGCGCAATCCAACCGTCTCATGTAGCCTTCTGGGCCCTTCAACGCAGACTTAAATGCGAGACCACGGCAACTATGCCCCCCCTAAATCGACCCAATCAAAGGCCGGCCTTTGACGACGACGAAAAAGCCGAATGCTTAGCCGACAGTTTGGAGTCTCAATGCACTCTCAGTACGCTTCCCGTAAGCCAAACCCACCTTGATAAGGTCAATTCAGAAGTAGAGCGTAGGTCAGCCCTCCCCCCCCCCCCAATAGATGACCCTGATGACCCGCTCCCACCGATCACCCCTGACGAAGTTCTCTCTATAGTCAAGGATCTTAAGCCCAAAAAAGCCCCCGGCGCAGACGGCATCACCAATAAGGTGCTGAAACGTTTCCCTGCCACCCTAATCGCTCTAATGACCGTCATCTTCAATGCGGCATTTAAAAACAACATCTTTCCCCAGGCTTGGAAACAGGCTACGGTAATCGGTATTTCCAAACCGGGCAAACCAAAAGCCGAGCCGAGTAGTTACCGGCCGATTAGTCTCCTCAATGTCTTCGGTAAAATCTACGAGAAGCTTATTTATAAGCGACTCAAAGATTTCGCCGACTCAAATAAACTCCTTCCCGACGAGCAGTTTGGCTTTCGTACAAAGCACTGCTGCGTTAATCAACTGCACCGCATTGTAGAACACATCAGTGCAGGCTTCGTACGCGGTCAAATGACCGGCACTCTCTTTTTCGACGTAGCAAAGGCTTTCGATAAAGTGTGGCACAACGGCTTATTATATAAGCTGTACACTATGAATGTGCCACATCGTCTCGTGCTCATCATCCGAGACTACTTGTCGAATCGTACCTTTTGCTATCGCATAGAAGGGGCTCTCTCCTCCCCCCATCCCATTCACGCCGGTGTGCCTCAAGGCTCCGTGCTCTCCCCCCTACTGTTCACGCTGTACACCAGCGATATTCCAAAATGCGGTGCAGCCCGTATGGCCCTTTTCGCCGACGACACGGCAATCTATTACTCCGGCATGACCCATGTCGCTATTTCTCGTACCCTCCAATCCGCGGCCAACACCCTAGGTGAATGGTTCCGGAAATGGAGAATCGAAGTAAATCCCGAAAAAAGTGCAGCGGTCCTCTTCGATAAGAGACCCCTGTCACAGTACCGTAAAGAACTGAGCGTACCAGTCTCAATGTTCGGAAAACAGATCCCATGGCAACGAGAAGCCAAATATCTCGGAGTGATCCTTGACCGTAGACTGACTTTCCGTCCGCATATCCGCAGGGTGAAAAACCGTGCCGCCCTTGTCCTCGCACGTCTCCACCCCCTTCTCAATGCGCACAGTAAGCTGCCCACTCATCTCAAAGTAAGGATATTCACCACCTGTATCCGCCCCATACTCGCCTATGCTAGCGTTGTGTTCGCACACGTTAAGCCGGTGAGAATTCACATGCTCCAAACCATCCAAAACCGTTTCATGCGTAGGGCTGTAGACGCCCCCTGGTACGTACGCAACGTCGACCTCCACCTAGACTTCAAACTGCCGACCATCAAGCAGTTTTTCAAGCGTGTCTCAAAACGCTATTTCGATTCCGCTCCCAAGCACCCCAACCCCTTGGTCGTGGCGGCCACCGTCTACCAGCCATCCGCTATCAGCAAAACCCGACGTCCCAGACACACACTCATTGAGCCCGATGACGATATCACACTCCTCCAGGAGTCAGATAAAAGTACAAGCACACTCCGACGCCGTCGTCCAAAATATCGTCCCCGCCGGCGAGGACCGACGCGACACACACACAGAATCCGAGAGTCCGACTCTCGAGAAACAGTAACACATGCCGACGCAGCACCGGCTGCTGGGGGGATCAGTGGTGGGGTCCCCCTGCTGCACCCTGAGTCGAGGTCCGAGCTCCCCCCTGGGGACGCCCTCACGGTGTAAGCAACCGGAGATAATCTCGTCACGCGAGACCGGCCCTATGCTCTAGAGTAGTTCCTAGGAGCAGGCTATTGCGTAGCCACTGGTTAGGTTTTCTAGGTAGGTCTTAGCCTCGCCGGCGAGGCTTGCCGCTTCACGGCGTTTAGCACGTCACCCGATAGGGACCGAAAGTCCGCTACTTTCGAGGTAACCAATTCGATGCAGCAACGGCTGCTAGGGGGACATAGGAACTGCGGGGTCCCCCTGCAATGCCCTAGCGAGGTTCGAGCCCCCCCCTTGGGGGGCGCCCGCCCGATTACGCGCGGTATTGATGCCGCGCGCATCTAGTTTGTAAGTATGTAGGGAAAAAACCTTCGGCGAATGGAGTCCCACATGGGACTCTCCGCCAACTAAGTCCGGTTAAGCAGAAATGGGACTTCGGTCCCACCTGCGAGAGCCCATTCGAAAAAAAAAAAAAAAAAAAAAAAATCTAAATCATCAATATTAATTAATAATAGTTATGAAGTAACGAGAAATTTAATCAGTTATGTACGTATGACTCTCGTGGGTCGCAGCTGAAAATTAGCGTTGGGTAGTCAGTACCTGTACTGCTACCTAACATTATGCTGAGGTGGTGGCATTTTACATTGTTATATTTTTTATGTTCTTTTATTTTTGTAAATTTTATTGTTTGTGCCAATAAACACATTTTCTTGCTTTCTTTCTTTAATTTAATATCTAAACTAAGAACTTTAAACTAACTTTCGCTTGAAAAAAAAACCCGTGCGCTTCACGGAGCGTGCTCTTACTATTTCTATCAAATACGAGCTACATCACCTGACGCGTGAGATGTAAGATAATTGGTACTTTACCATGAAGTAATTTGCTTAGATTCGTGCGCCGCACGACACCGAAGATTTCCGAGATTAACCGATCGTTGACGAAATGCACTCAATGCGAACCAGCCGAAGGGGCGGTGGGGGCGTTGTCATAGTTCGCACGCTCTATTATTTTTCTCCTTGTTTTGTTATTATTTAGTGTTTTTACGATACTGTGACTTTGAATTAGTGTAAAAATAAGCATTAGATTTAATATTGAGTACCGTAGTAGTAGTATTTATTAAAACCAGTAATATAACTTTTCAAAACCAATTTTCTTAATATAAAAGTGAATTAAACAATAAAAAGCAAAGGTCGTGTGGATTTCTTGTTTTCTTTGCACGTTTTTGGTGGAAAGTTGATTTGGACGTAAACTGGTATCAAAGTTTTTTATTGTATTTTAAATCATAACACTAAATAAAACAGTACAGTGCACCACCGGTTCTCTGAGCCAACTGCCGCCACTGCACACAAACAACACAGCAATCTAAATAAAAATAAACAGTTTTATTATAACAATCAACAAAGTGATGACGTCTGTGGTCTAGTAGTTCGAGTGTCGGACTGCTGATCACGAGGTCGTGGGTTCGATTCCCACAGGACACAAATATTCATGTGATTAAAATAAGTGTTTGTGTTGGTCTAGGTGTTTCTTATGTATTATAAGTATTTAGTTACAAAGAAAAAGTATTTAAATTGGTTTTCCTGACGTTTCGAAAGCTTTGCAGCATTTTGTGGTCGCAGGTAGACTAAGATGACAAGCGTCTTTACAGATATTACTAAAAAAATATTTTAATCTACCGTACAATACCGTAATATACGCGATTTAATCCTGTTAAACTTTGTTTTATTATAATGTGTAGTGATCGCGAAAGCCTAAGAAATTATTATTATTTTATTTAATGTTACATAGCAAGATTAAATCTTGCAAAGTATTGTTATGACGTAAATCATTAAAACGACAATTTAATTTCGATCTTACCAGAACTGAATCAAAGTAACTATAGAAATCTCAAGACAACACGACACGGCGGTTACTCAAGTCATCTAAGTAAGATCGAAAGGTTATTAGGTTCACAGAACTTGAGACAAAGTTAAGGAATTAAGTGCCTTATGACAGCTAGTTTAGATGAGGAAGGTTCAAAGGGGAAATCGTTAGATGTCAGATGTGGCGTAAACGCATTACAAGTATAATTCATATTTCTGCTGCTAACTTAATGTACTTGTGATGGTTGTTAAATTGTAATTTTGTCGAATTGCCGTCCCATCGGATTATGAGAGTGAGGGAGTAGTGAGTGCACCTGTGTTTGCGCACACACCTGTGCACTATAATATGTCCCGCGCAGATGGCTAGTCTCCATTGAGATTGGCCGCCGTGACCGAAATTCAGCCGGGAGGACTTTATTATTATTAAATTGTAATTTTGCAGGATATCATTCAAGCTTTTCAAAATGTTGCTGTATATTACTCGACTAAAGAATAGTACTTACTGCCGCGGCCGGCAACAGGAGTATTGATGAACGAACGTGTTAACGTGGACCGAGGCGAAGCCGAGGCACACATACGTCAGTCCATCAATGCCTGGTTGCCGCCAAGGCCTGTATAGTAATTTTCTCAAATAATTCGCGGAAATTCATATTAATATAAGTACTATGTAAATTCTAGAATCAATGACGAACAAACGAACAACAACAATTTTTCATGCGTCCATATGTTCATTTGTTCATTTTTTACTTTAAACAGCTCTATTTGCAAGCCGCTTCGAAATTTCGGAGTAAAAAATTCGTTCCATTTTTAAATTACACGACTGATACACGAGTTTTCATAGTCATTTATTTGGCAGCTAAACAGGACATTTATGGATTTTCATACTAATGTTGCCGGCCGCTACTCGCATGTATCTGACCAGTACAGCAATTTTGATTTATCTGGAAGATGGTTATCAAAATAATGTTCGAATTTCCAAGCATGTTTGAGAAAAATATTTTATTGAAATCTAAAGGGTGCCACTGACGATGCATCCAAACGTCCGAAAGGCGTGGCCGCATTTCAAAATCTGTCCGTGAATGTTGAAAACGTATGTCATTTTTAAAACAAGACATGATTTTTTGGAAGTAGTCATTAAAACGACGTCCGAATGAATACATCGTCAGTGCCCACCATTAAATCCTACAATGTGTAACTGAATACACGCAAACTTCAGTCACCCCAGTTAGAATATAATGAATACTACCTGTTTTTTTTTTCAAAATCACTAAATTTGAAGGTTTTTTTAGGCATTAGTACAAAAAAAAAGATTGGGACATTTTTACACAGCCCCATCTAGTCCCAAACTAAGCTGAGCTTGTGGTACTAGACAATGGATATAATACTTAAATACTTTTTTTCCGTAAATACATACCAGGCCCCTCAGAAAGTATTGCGAAAAAAAGTTTTTATATATGGGAGACTGGCCAGTTATAATGTTTTTCGAAAATATGATTATTTATAAGTAAAAATAAGTAAGTTCCAATTTCAAAATTTCCCTCCACATTTTTTGCGAGTTAATTCAAAGTATTGTGTCTCACTGAAATATGGATCTGCGCCGGGAACATTTTAGAGCTATGATTTTATACGATTTCAAGTGTCGCCTGAAACCGGATGAATCGTACGATAGACTTCAAATGGCATTCATGGATGAAGGCCCTTCCAAGGCAACCGTGTATCGTTGGTATAACGAATTCAAGCGCGGTCGACCAACTTTGGGGGATGACGAAAGAAGCGGTCGCCCTTTGACGGCTGTTACCGAAGAAAACGTGCTAGCAGTGAAAAATTTAATCCAAGACAATAGGCGAATTACATATCAGGAGATTCAACACATATTGAAGATTGGATCGGGAAGCGTTCACGAGATTCTACACAGCCATCTTCGCGTGAGGAGGATAGTATCACGCTGGGTGCCGCACAACCTCACCGATGCTCAGAAGCAGGCCCGGGTGGAATGGTGCCGTGATATGCTTAACAAATTTGAAGCAGGCTCGTCTCGGCGTGTTTACGACATTGTTACAGGTGATGAGTCCTGGATTTATCAATACGACCCAGAAACCAAGCGCCAGTCGACTGTTTGGGTGTTTCAAAATGAGCCAACGCCTACCAAAGTGAAGCGATCTAGAAGCGGGGGTAAGATTTTGATCGCTAGCTTTTTTAATTTGACTGGCCACTTGGTATCAATTCCCTTACGGGATCAAAGAAGCATTAATGCCGAATGGTATACTACCAAATGTTTGCCAGAAGTTTTCTCTGTTATAAGCAACAAGCGACCAAACACAGGGCTCCGCGGGCTACTGCTCCACCACGACAATGCACCTGCGCACACCGCACTCAAAACGAGGGACTTCCTGGACAGCACGCCAGTCAAACTCCTGGGTCACCCTCCTTACAGCCCTGATCTAGCACCGTGTGACTTCTTTTTATTCCCAAAAATAAAAAATCAGCTCAAAGGGATACAATTTTCGTCGCCGGAAGATGCGCTGGCTGCGTTCGAGCAGGCTGTAAACGAGGTGTCTGCGGCGGACTGGAAAAAGTGTTTTGAAAACTGGTTTAGGCGCATGAATCTTTGTATAGAGGCTGGTGGAAAGTACTTTGAAAAGATTTGATAAAAATATATGTACAGTCAACCAAACGGAATCATGACCCACCATAAGCTTACTTTTCTACAAACATTCTAATACAATTAGGTCGAATTTCGCTCAAAGATATTTCCCTGGCAACAAACTTGTTATCAATTTGATTGTGCAGTGACAGTTAGTTTCTTCTAATTTGATTGATATTCTTGTGGAATTCAAAGAGTTCGCATGGGTTTTTAAATGAAAAAAATAAAATTTACTTCTTTTTTATAGGTAAACTATGCGGAACGACCGTTAATTCGAAATTCAAAACTTAATTCTAGCTTTATCAAAAACGTAACTATTTATCCAATTATTAATCTATTGCATTTAATAACAAAGCTCAAAATTGCATAGTCCTCTGACCCGTATTAACGCAGTTTCCTTAATATTCAAAATGTCCTAAGTGCAGCACGATGCTAATAAGAAGAACATTTTTCTGTTTTGACAATATCATACGAATTCTTGGCTGAGTGGGTCATGATTCCGATTTGTTGACTGTACGTATAGAACAATTTTTTTTAGTTTCGCAAAACTTTCTGAGTGTCCCACGTACTTATAATACATATTAATTTGTATAAGAAACAAAGTTTAGTTAGTCAACATTTAAAATAACGTTATTTTTAGTCAGTACATGTGGTTTATTTATAAACACCCTAGAACCAACGGTCGACTCATTGCGTGATAATTTTCGGTAAAAATAATTGTGTCTCACTTTACGTGTCTACTGCGAGTAAGCGGGCGAAATAGCATGCTTTTTAACCACGCCCACCGATAAGTTCAAATTGTCGAATAGTTCGACCGGAGTAACGGACTTTTTCATAAAATTGTTCAAAGCCAGAGGTGAAAAGAAATTAATTTAATAAGATCAATAGTACTAAAGAAGTAGAACGCTAAAAAAAACTTTCCGCCATTGAATTCTCCGTAGCGGGCGATGCTAGCAACATTTTATAAACTTTAATTACATCATCAATGTTTGAAATAAGTACGTTCAATGTAAATGACAGGATATTTGCCTCTCAAAAGGACGGTAATTAGCGATGTCTATTTAAAAGAAAAATCTTTCTGCGTAATTTATTTTGTGGACTTCTTTTTTACCGGAATGGCCAGTTAGACCGACGTAATTACCGGCAAGCCGGGTCTTTGCGTTGTGAATTAAAGAATAACTTTTTTTAATGTAGGAGAAACATAAAATTAAACAATTGGGTGCGGAAAAATAAACATTGGTCGTTTGATGAAATGAATTTTTTTTGCTGAAAATTTCCGGACTCATTTCGGGCTTATACTGATTTTATCAAGTGCCAGATATATTGCGTGGTTTGTTTTACGAAGAAAAATATATTATATGCTTAAAGTAATAACGTTTTTGTATGACGTGGTTAGGGTTTTGTCGCATTAGGCCCCATGAAGGCAAAAAAAAAAAAAATAGGCAAAAAATATTATTACTAACGTATAGCTACGAAAGATTTTTTCATGCAATTCATGATATAAGCTGTTGTTTATACATGCTGAAATTTTAATCGCTTCTTTCCCGAAAAGGGGTCATTTTACTCATCATTATGAATAACTTTTATTAAGGGACCAACCCTGAAATCTTGAAAAAAAAATCAGGTGGTTTATCGATTTAATTCAACACAAATGTCCAGGGACCAACTGATTTTTTTTTTCCCGATTTCAGGGTTGGTCCCATAGTGAAAGATGTTCATAATGATGAGTACAATGACCCCTTTTCGGGAAAGAAGCCATTAAAATTTCAACATGTATTTATCTATTAGACAATGTACAAAAATGCTAATGTACAAACGACTTGCCTGATGACTTAAGATATTCAACATACCTGTCATTTTGTGCTTAAATAAGGAGACCAACGAAACAGATCACTTTAGAAATTCTTAAAAAAATCGAGCAGCCATAAATGTGGTACTTTTACACCAACACAGTCCTAATATCCTGCAAAAAGTCTTAAGAGTTCTATTAGCCAGTGAAATCCTGCTGTCATCGAAATAAGTCGTCAAATGTTCTTTTATCAAACACCAATCTTACTTGGGTGGTCGTAACTTGCGCGCGTATCATGTCAAAACTTTGACATGGAGTTGTGAAGCAACGTGAAGTTTTAGCGCGTTGTAGATGTGTTAATGATGAAAATTAAAACCAAAAATTAAAGTTTAGCAAAGTTTCTTAGAAAGCAACAGTTCTATAAACAAACAACACACTATGTTAGAAGGTTCTTGAAATTTTCACCTGTTCTCCTAGATAAGCCTGGGTCAATTTGTGTGAATACAAATGTAGGGAACGGCTGATAATTTATTTTGCGATTTCCCCATAGTAAAATTCGTTCAAATTGATTATTAGGTACACAATCATCCCTGTAAGAATTGCTAATGAATTCAAAATCACCGGTATATTTCAACTACACTCGTCATATCCACGAGCTCACTCCAAAAGCTAGCTCAAGGTATTTCACGTATCCAGAAGTGCGAACTTTTCTCAGGTAAGACCAAAGTTTGATTGAATATTTCAGTAGGGTTAGCGAACTTTTTCGCTTTCTGCTCGCACCCCAATTGCATAGGATTAGATTGGCATGCGTTCCCATGATTCCGTTGACGTTTTATGTAAATACGGCACAGATTCAATTTGTCGAGTTTGCTTTTCTTGTTAGTTTACGTTCTGTTTTTGTGGAGCTAAAAATAGGTTTCCGTTAGCAGCTGTATCGATAAAATACTTAAGGTACGTTTGAAAAATGTTAATACACTATTGTGAGTTTCATACTTGATGAGGTCAAAATATTTTGATTTCAATATTATGACAAAAATGTACCAAAAAATTATAAATTTTGTTTAGGAATATTACAGATTAGACTTTCCATGACCATTATCTTTTCAACAAAAAGTTTCAGTATCTAAATATTGTAATTGCTTCAATTAAGAACTTCAAAAAGTTTCGGCATCAATTACCTATAGTATTTTACTGTAATTGCTTCATTTAATTGCTTCAAAAACAAGAATAATAGTATATAGTATAATTATACTGGTAGTATGAAACAAATTGCAGTAATTTAATACAACCATAAACTACAATATGTCACGGTTTTAAAACTTTAAGGGCGGTAAGTACACTCAATTTTATCGGTAAAACATCCCACTTGTGGGGTCCAATCCCAGTACCCCCAATGTTTAATATGTTTAATAGTTCAGCGAGTAGTATCTTGAATCCTTTTGAAATGAAAAAGTTAATTAACTAAACCGAAAAACCCGACTGCGTGTAAAAATAACTGAAAAGATGTAAACAAGACTTATGTAGGTAAGTATATGTGAAAGTATCAAATCAACACGCAGGCGGAGGCTACATATGAACTACTTATGTTATTCATGACCAAAACAAGTCATGTTTACATCTTTTCAGTTATTTTTTCACGCAGTCGGGTTTTTTGGTTTTGTTAATTAAATTTTTTTTTAAGACTAATATGGCAAAAAATATCGGCCATTTTAATTTTTATAATTTTAATATATCCAGTGTCATTCGACGAATCTAACGACACCTCTCAAGCTAAAATCCATCAAGCCGTTTAGGCTACAGAGCATGCCAAAGAAATATACATACATACATACTTACATACATATATACATACATACAATCGAAAAACATAACCCTCCTTCTGGTGCAGTCGGGTAAATATACCAGAGGCTCGTTCCTAGGCTATCACGGTCTCTCCAGTTCTCACCTTCCAATGTATCGGTTGATCCAACTTTGACGGAGCCTAACTTTTTTTTTTCGAACTCAATTTCACTTCGGTTTCAAGTTAATACACTGTCTTCTAGTACTTTCCGTACTGTAATGTTTCCTTGCTGAGATTGGTTTGATAAAAATACGGTTGCGGATTCCGAGAAAAAAAGGATTTTCGGTAAGGTAGACGCGACTTAAAATTATTGGTTTATTTCTACTTCCAACTAATATGATGAGATATATTACATGTTATGTATTATATATCTATATATATATATATGAATGTATATATTCTTATGTATCTATTATATATTCTTATGTATCTATTATATATATTTAAGTATCTATATATTATTTATATTATTATTAGCTAGTACTGTAAGTAAATAAAGTAGGTTTAATTTATGTTGTACACTTGTTTCTGTCCTCTACATTCAACATTTCTCTATCGCTCTAAGGTTTGCTGTTAGAAAACTCAGTTCTGAGTTAAGCTCGCCGATGTACATAAACTTTCCTACTGTTATATAAATGTATATCTGTGTGTACAATAAAGAATAAGAAAAAAAAAATTAAACCTACCCCAATAATATTACCCCTAATATTTAGCCTGCCCTATTTATTTGCCTACCCCTTTGGGGAAATACAGGCGTGATGTTATGTTATGTTACTAATATTATAAGTATGAAAGTTTGTGGAGATGTTAAGATGTTCGTTACTTAATCAAGCTGAAACCGCTGAGCGTATTTGGATGAAATTTGGTACCTACATAGATAGACCATAACCAAGGTAAAAATTAAAGGCTACTATTTATATTGGGTTATTAAACAGTTCTCGAGAGATGCACAATAAGTTATTCTGTCATAAGCCAAATTATACGTGGGCGAAGTCGTAGGCAAAGTCTAGTAAATTATTAATTAATTAAATATTTTTACCACCTGTGAACGATTTTGAATAATTTAAAAGAAGTCTTTAGTCCATTTTTACGATTAGACAATCATTGTATGGTAAGGCTCAACCAAATATTAATACTTTAGTCCAGCCATTCTCAAAGTATGCTCCGTAAGGCTTCTGTGAGGGCTGTAATAATATCAACTTAAGCCTTAAAGAACGAAGCACATCATGTCTACGTAGTATCCCCTAGTAGTCTGTGATCATGTCGTCACGTAATAGCCAAAAATGGAATGATAGAAACAATTTCATCAACTTATAATGGATTAGTACCTACAGTGTTATGTAAAGTACCTATTTTTGTAAGAAAATAAACACAAACTCAGGTTAATTGCTTATTTGAGGGGCCCGTAAAACATAATATCGTGTCGAAAGGGTTCCATCGCCAAAAAAGTTGAAGAATGGCTGCTTATGCTTAGTCCTTTCAAATGCTGACGGTGACTACGAAACAGTATTTAATATGAAAACAAATTAATGCTAATCAAAATGTGTAATTATGTGAAGCAGTCTCGTTTCCATATGTACTAGTAGTAGGCACTAATTTGCTTACGATGCACACTTTTTAAAGATGAAAAATTGGATTACAATTTTATAATCTGAAATGAAACCAAACGCAACCTGACGCGCTCTGTGGAGCTGTCACCCAGAACTGTCATTGTACTTTTTTGTGCGCGATGCGCATGCACGTTATTTTCTAAATACTAACATAATAGTGTTTAAGTGTACTTATTAGGTGTAAATATTATATATAATCACATACTCGTAGTGATATGTGTAAGGAAAATCAAAATCGATACAAAACACAGTATTAAAGAACTGAGAGAAGAGACCGGCGCGGCGGCGTCGGCGTCAGGGATGCTTGGGAGTGAGTGATAACAATTTCAATCATTATAAACATGATTACCTGTGTAGTGGTAGTGAATACGTTAATACGTAACAAAATAATACTGTGCGCTTATGTCTTAAGCTCAGCTAGTAGCGATTAATCAAGAAATTGGTAAATTCATCAAGCAAGTTCGAACTTGTTGGTAAAATAAGTAGCAGTTATTTGAGTGATTCTCGTGACTTTATTTGAGTGAGTGAGACAATACAGATTAACTATGCGCCCTTGAGCTCTCACGAGAGGTTAGCCGTGGCTGTGATACATCCTATATGTTCTCTTTACTCCGAGAGCTTCCACGAGAGGACAGCCAAAGGAGTGAATAGAGATTCACTATGCGCCCTTGAGCTATCACGAGAGGTTAGCCGTGGCCATGATACATACATTTTCCCATTACTCCAAGAGCTTCCACGAGAGGTCAGCCAAAGGAGAGAATAGAGATTCACTATGCGCCCTTGAGCTATCACGAGAGGTTAGCCGTGGCCATGATACATACATTTCCCCTATACTCCAAGAGCTTCCACGAGAGGTCAGCCAAAGGAGAGAATAGAGATTCACTATGCGCCCTTGAGCTATCACGAGAGGTTAGCCGTGGCGATGATACATACATGTTCCCATTACTCCAAGAGCTTCCACGGGAGGTCAGCCAATGGAGAGAATAGATTCCATGCATCCTTGAGCTTTCACGAGAGGTTAGCCATGGCCATAACATGTGCATGTTCCCCATGTTCCTTGAACAGGATGTTAATAGGAGGGGCGGAAAAGACTGCTTTATGGGTCCTCGAGCTTTCATGAAATGTCAGCTGCAGCCTTCATAACATTTATATTCTCAGCACAGCGGGAGCTCCAGCAAAAGTTCAACTTTGTTCATATGTCACAGTCTAAGAGCAGTGATACCTACACATTAATTTGTAATAAAATCAAGCCTAACTCAGGCCGTTTTCCTCAGGTGAGTAAGACACAAATGATAGTCTGTTGTAATAAGTTAATGAATATTACTTTACAGCAAAACACCTTTTACATGTAGAGGATTTCACTTTACATAAGTGTAGTGTTGAACATGGCCAATGACATACAAACATAACATCACGCCTGTATTTCCCCGAAGGGGTAGGCAGAGGTGTATAGTACACCCACATTTCGCTAGTTATGTTGTAGTCCCATGTAATAGGGGGCGAGCCTATTGGCCAATGAGCCAGTCTATATTCATGAAACATCTGAACATCTATCACTTTCAGTGGAAGACATATCTGAATTAGTTCACTTGAGGTTGAGGCAATACCTGAAGATACTAATAAGATCTTAGATAACAATAGCATATTGTTATATACAAATGGAGAAATCTTTCATGAGACATCCTTTATTTAAATGGAAGAAATATTACAAACAAATCCAATTGGCCGCTACGGGCCACCTATGTTACAGGTACAAACCAGATGATTAGAATATCTTCCCAATTAGTATGTATTGTATTATTACTAATCCTAAATATGATAGGATATTAATAATATATTCCTGTTCTAAACTTAGAAACATGTTGACCTGTGGAACACTAGTTCATTATCTAGTGTTTCCGTCCATCTAAAGTGGATGGAATCATAAAGGACATCAAGTAAATGCAGGTATTCATACCTACTTATTGTGCATTTTATACTGAAAGATATTGTGTACTACACCACTGAAAGCTAAGGATACCTTATAGTGTCTTAAAGATCTAAGAAAAGATAAAATATCAGTTTCATGAATCTAGAAATACATGAAAAGCTATTCAACTACCTAATGATTGTATTACTGGATTTAATTATTATTATTTTTGCATCCAACTTTAGTAGGTACCTAGCAAATTATAATGTGAGATTCTCTTGATAACAGGCAGTAGAGAATCCAGTCTTTCACATTTCACATAAAAGAAGAACCAATGAACACAGCTTGGTGGTTTTTTCACCAATCGAGTCAATTTGTTGGTTGTTTTAGTTCAGCGGTTATCACTAGATGGTGTTGCTTCAATCACGGAGGGTTCCTGAATCGCGTGGAAATGCAATAATCCTTAGTTGTTTGTTTTAGTTCAACGTTTACCACTACCTACATAGTGTTGCTTCAATTATGGAAGGTTCCTGAATCACGGGAAAAAACACAACTATTACACAAAATTTTGTTGTATTATACAGAAAATTTACAGATGGTACTGTTAAATTAAACTACCTACCTACCCATGCTAAATAATTCGCTGCAGGTGTTATGCGAAATTTATGACAAATTTGGAAAAGCTAATAAAATTATTCCTAATCTTAGAGTAATAAGACACAGAGTGATAGTTTCATCCAAATTTCCGCTCAAAGTTGAAGCACAAAAACAATCGATAAGTGCTCGCAAGCGGCACGTCAAATGTTCACCGACACGCACATGGGCGTGCTTAAGCTGTACGGAATGGAGCCATTTGTGCCTGCTGCCCATGCATCAAATTGTGCGCATGGACATGGTTTCTGTATATAGCTGTTCTAAGTTCCTAATGATAAGTAATACATTGTAGGTAATAGGTAGATCATATGTTTTGATATCCTGAAATACATAGGTGCCTCCCCTTTAAAATAGGATGAGACATTCTTTCCTCCATTTGGCCTTCTAAGTAGGATCAAAAAAGGTGGGGGGGGGGGCATTGTTGGGGTATTTTGGTGGCCGCTAAACCATGGATGGTACCATGGTTTTTTAATACACGATAGTACACGAATAAGTTTGATAGAACTAGTTATGACTCCACAAATTGGTTTTATCCCCCATCAGGACTCAACTTCCCTTGTACAAGACCTTTACTTAAGCAGCAATGGTTGCATGCTAGCTTACTTATCAAACTGAACTAAGGTGCTGTTATAAAAATGCTGCCTGCTCAGATCCATAATCGGAGTCAGTGTGTACCTATAATAATAATAATAGGACCAGAAATATTTAATTTTATCTTTAAAAATGGCCGATCTGAATCAATATTTAATTATTTACTAAAGATATTTTAGTTAGAGGATCAATCCTTAATAATATTGATGATGTTTTTTGGATAGATTTCCATCAATGCGACCTCAACTTTACATATTAAGTTACATTTTCATCGCTCAAAATTATTATATTATACAAATTAGGGAGCAGCAAAATTGTTTGCTTTCGTTATGCTCTCTAATTATAATCCTTAGTATAAACTGTAGAATGCGGTTAACGCAATACCAACATTATAAGATTATAACACAAAATAAAAATAAAAATCTTCCTTGAAGTAGGTACACCATTATGATATACTAAATAGTTGACACCACTAGGCACCTACTATTACTAGGTTGTAAAAGTGACTGCTCATTAGGGATGTGCAGAATAATTGTGTCTAAAAAATCGAAATCGGTAAAATAAATCTTCCTTTGAAGATTTTAATTAACAAGTGGCTCAGTTGAATGAGATAGAGTAGGAAATTATTTATTGGATGAATTATTTAAACCAATTATTTTGTTTACACAATTGGGTCAAATAATGATACTCCTCAGTTAAAGGTGTTTTACAGTAAAAACGAATACTTAATTTAACTGTGATATTTTTGCAGTCAGAATTCTTATAGAAACCAAGAAGGAAATGGACTTCTTGACTTTTGTTTTACTCAATCAATACAAAAATCCTTATACCTACATAATATAAGCACCTATTTGAGGCAAATAATGTTATATAATAATAATGTAATGATAAGTAAATCAATAATAAAAATCCACATTGTCTATACATATGTGTACCTACCTAATCTCATGATCTTATTCTATTCTTTTGAATCTTCGATCAATTTGAATAGCAAGATTTCATAGTTTGAATACAGAGATAGTTAAAATAAAAGATATCTGTACGAATCATAGCCATACATCTCTACAGACCTGCATGCCTCAACAAATCTACTTTTCCTTTAATTGTTTATTGTGTTTAAGGTAATTGTTATTAAACACACATACACAAGGACTTTACTTGACTTGTGAACTTATGATTTTGCTTTATATAAAGATAGCTACATCTACTTTTATTACCCAAGTAACTAAGTATAGAAAATAAGACCGACATTGTTACCATCGTATCATGTTGTATGTGATTATTCTGATTTCCTTTTTGATACCAATTGCGTGATTGGTTAGTTTAGATTAGGTATCTAATCTAAACTAATACTACACAACTTTCTTCTTTAAACATCTACTAGTACATATGGAAACGAGACTGCTTCACATAATTACATAGATCGGACTAACTTACCAAGTGACGTCCGATCCTCGATTATGTGAAGCAGTCTCGTTTCCATCCAATTCCCGACCCGACCCAGTGTATCCTAGATTCAATATCTCTTATGAAAGTTGTGTCTACCTGTGTGACTTTGAAGTAAATGACAGTTCTGGGTGACAGCTCCACAGAGCGCGTCAGGTTGCGTTTGGTTTCATTTCAGATTATAAAATTGTAATCCAATTTTTCATCTTTAAAAAGTGTGCATCGTAAGCAAATTAGTGCCTACTACTAGTACATATGGAAACGAGACTGCTTCACATAATCGAGGATCGGACGTCACTTGGTAAGTTAGTCCGATCTATGTAATTATCTAACTTATCCTGGGGCTGGTTATCAAAATATTTTTTCGCTTTTCAGCCAACTCAAGTACTTTTCTAACTTCATAGTAAACAAAGTTAAAATGTGTAGCACCTCTAATAATGAAGGAATTAAATTACTTCATCGAGTTTCGAGATGATTCAGTTACTACCCGTCGGAAATATCTATGGCACCTCGAAAGAATGTGGTCTAACGGCGGGACGCTACGATCGGCGTACTTATGGGGCGAGACCGGGGTAAATGCAACGTGGGGGCGGGGGAAGCACATTCTTTCAAGGTGCCAAGATATTTCCGACGGGTTGTACCACGAAAAAAACTTTTCATCTATGGTTTGTACGGTTGTACAGTCGACTGTACTGTACGTCACTGGTCACTGGTAACACTTGAATTAGAAAACTGTTCTCATTGCCTATGAAATACAGACGACTTCAATGTTAAACTGTTACCACTGACGTACGGCGGACTATCTGTAAACTTGCCAGCATATCTCGCAATATCATGTGCATAAGTAAAACGATTCAAACCTCAATTTTAGTTATTTCTTGAATATGGATAGATACTGTTGAAAAATCCATAACAACAGCAACTACAGCTTACAGCAGCAAAGGTTTTGTTTGTTAAACACATTAATAGTTTAAGTATAGCAGTGACACAGATTATATAATACTCAGTGATAACTAACGTCATACCATACTTCCTAACAAAAAAATCTAAACAATAAAAACTTTTTAACAAAAAAATAAACTGAAATTTTTGTAAAACTTTCTAGTATTCTTAATTAATCTCTTATACTAATATAAGTAACTAATTTTGAGTCGGTGCCAAACAAACAAGCAAAGTGCATGCGAGTTGCAAGTGGTCGTGCGGAGAGCGCATTTTGGGAAAGTTATTGTTTATCGCTGAAAATTTCTCGTTGTGTTTTTATGTTATTTTGTTTGATTATTTTAATGATGATGTTTGGCGCCGACTCAAAATTTGTTACATTGAGTCGAATTGAGAACTTTTTTTCGTCGGTTAAATAAGAGATTTTTATGAGTCCTAATTACTCAAGATACGGTCAAAATAACAAAGTGTATTTCAAAATCACCAATATTCACTTGAAACTAATAATATTGAAATGAAAAGTTTAATAAGTTCACTCTAACAAAGCAATGCTGGCAATATTATTTTAATTGACTCCTGTACTGTCCCCCTTTGATGGGAATAGGTCAAATGAATACTTGCAATGATTAAAGAGAAATTAGCTTTAAATATCGCATTTTTTTTTCCAATATTTTACAGAAGCATTGAAGTTTTCATCAAAATGCTGGTTCTCTGTTTAATATTATAAAACTGTCCACTTACAAAATAATTTCATATTATATTTTCGAATAAAAAAGGTTTTCCGTAAAATAAAAAAGATATTATAATTTTTAACGTTTGTAGGAATGATGTGAACGCAATTTAATATTTCTTTTTAAGGGCTGTTTCATAACGTGCCGATGGTTATCTGTTTTAAATGAAAATTGCGGAAGGTGCCTCTTTTTAATTTTATATTTTACCGGAATAATATTATAAGTTGTAGAAAATCTGGTGTAGTGTATTACTGTGTTTTTAATTCCTAAACGCAGTTTTAGAAAATATCATTTTATTTTTAAACTTTTCACTACTGTTTTAAAAAAAAAAAAAAACTATTGAGTTGAGATCTCGTCTGCCTAGCGTCATCCTTAACAGTCTTTATGTCGTAGGATAATCATAAAAATCGGATCTTCCCGAAAATCCCACATCTTAAAATGCTGTCTAGATTACGGTCAAGAGCAGATCTATATGCCATAAAAAAAAACTTGGCTGATTGCAGAGGACCATATAATTTGAATCTAAGAAATATTTTCGTTACTATCCAAACTATTTTCAGGATAATCGCAAAAATCAGGCTTATCTTAGGTAAGTCGAGAATAACCGCTCAATTTATAAGCGCTGATTAGCTGATATGAACGTTAAGCCCTGACGGATGTGCTGATTGGCTACATTCTTTCATCTTTTGTTTTTGTCTGATATTGTTTTGTTGACTATGTACCTACCTTTTTTGATATAATATTTTAACATCATAATATTTAATAACTTCTTAGGTTTTCGCGATCACTACACATTATAATAAAACAAAGTTTAACCGGATTAAATCGCGTATATTATTTAAATTGGTTTCCCTGACGTTTCGAAAGATTTGCAGCATTTCGTGGTCGCAGGTAGACTAAGATGACAAGCGTCTTTACAAATATTTCTAAAAAATTATTTTAATATACCGTACAATATTATTAATTAAAATCGTTTCGATGCACGCAGTAATCACTCACAATATCATTATCTTATCGCGATTTAATCCGGTTAAACTTTGTTTTATTATAATCATAATATTTTATTTAAATTATTACCAATTGTCTTGTCACTTCTTTACTTTTCTATATCTATACTATAAACCTTCATGAAGAGCCATGTTCTGAGTAGTTCTGACCAACCAGAATAAAGATGGTATGGAATCGACTCTTCGATTAGCCAATCAGCGTTCAAGTTTCCAATCGCTGGAATTCTTGCAATGATCCTGAAGGCCAATTCACGTAATTAAAAAAAACCGGCCAAGTGCGAGTCGGACTCGCGCACCGAGGGTTCCGTACCTTCCTTGGACGTATAAGAATTTATTTAGTTGTTCATCTAGCTATAACTGTGGTTAAATAAGGTTTAAGTTTATGAAATTAAATGTTTTTTTTATATTTTTTTATATTAGAGTTGATTGAATGAAAGGTAAATTGCGGTTTACGATTTATGAAGTATTAAAAAAAAAACTTACTAGATCTCTTTCAAACCAATTTTCGTTGGAAGTTTACATGGTAATGTACATCACATACTTTTTTTAATTTTATCATTCTCTTATTTTAGAAGTTACAGGGGGAGGACACACATTTTATTACTTTGGAACTGTCTCTCACGCAAACTATTCAGTTTAGAAAAAAAAAAAAATTAGTAACCTCAATATCATTTTTGAAGACCTATCCATAGATACCCCACACGTTAGATGATTTTTTTTTTGAGTTTCATTTCTGGGAACCCCCAAAATTTATTGTTTTTTTTTCTATTTTTGTGTGAAAATCTTAATGCGGTTCACAGAATACATCTACTTGCCAAGTTTTAACAGTATAGTTCTTATAGTTTCGTAAAAAAGTGGCTGTGACGGACGGACGGACAGACAGACAGACAGACAGATATGACAAATCTATAAGGGTTCAACTAGAGCCTGACCTTTCAAAAGTGCCTGTAATCAGGTTTATTTGAAATAAAAAACATTGAAATTTAATTATTTATTATTTTAACGCATTTTACGCATGCAAAACGAAATCTATCGATTTAAATTGTGGAAAAAAAAAACTCACGAGCAGGATTCGAGCCTGCGACTCCTGGCACAGTACACCAGTGCTTTAGCCACTAAGCTACCTTGAACACTGCTCGTGGTAACGAAATTCTCATCCACTTGGTACATCTTTGAAATTGAAATTGTTCCGTTTTTTGCCATTTGGCTACGGAACCCTTAAAATGTTTAAAATATAGTTCCAAACAAATCTCAATACTTTAAAACTCATTCTCCTGACAGTAGATGTTTCTGATTGCCGTGTAGTTACTATTTGTGGAATAAAATTTTATATACTTATTGTTCCACGAAGAGCAGCCGCCAAAAGTATTGAAAGTAGCTGTTCGTGGAATACTTCAGTTGCGATTCACTCAGGTGCTATTCGAGCAGTTTCTGTTCCTGCAATGCCTCACGTTAATGGCCTAAGATCGAAAAAAACGTTTTCAATGTTAAAAGACAATTCTTTACGCTTTAAATAATTTGCTTAGGCATTTTTATGGTACTACACCCACGCAACACCCACAGACCTTTAACATATTCTTAGTCAAGGAGACGAGGACCATATTGCGAAAACGTACGAATAAAATATTAGTAAAAAAAAAAGACGTGTGGCACTCGGAGACTGCCGCGGTAAAACTATTGCATAGCATTTTTTATGTAAATACAAAGAGGAGGTGCCCTAACGCCGAAACTCTAAGCAGGCATGAGTCACCAGATTGCGGGGCGAAGAGGGGGATTACGCATGCGCAGTAACGCCGATACAACCAATGCCACCTAGAGGCGATTTGCAGAACTAAAGAGACAAGCGTGATATTTCAAAAAGTCATTAAAAGTTCTGCTATTCATCGATAGATGGCAAAACTAAAAAGTATCACCGCTGTGCCGGTCGGAGTTGGGGGTGTTAGGTTATTTTCGTTACGGAATTTCTGGATTCGGTCTCCATGCTCAAGGCCCGCGATAGAAGCTATGCAATAGCTTAAGCGCAGTAACGCCGATTCAACCAATGCCACCTAGAGGCGATTTGCAGAACTAAAGAGACAAGCGTGATTTTTCAAAAAGTCATTAAAAGTTCTGCTATTCATCGATAGATGGCAAAACTAAAAAGTATCACCGCTGTGCCGGTCGGACTGGGGGGTGTTAGGTTATTTTCGTTACGGAATTTCTGGATTCGGTCTCTACGCTCAAGGCCCGCGATAGAAGCTATGCAATAGCTTAAAATATTTTTATGAACGCGTAAAGACGGGTTCATTATATGAAGATATCTTCCATATTATTGCACTGACACTTCCCCTTTGGGGTGGACAGGCTATATCGTTTTTATATGCTCACTTTATAGTCCAGCAGATAATGCGGTTCTAGTTTCATGACTTTTATGTGGATTAGAAACTCGTAATGCTAACTTTATGATTATATGTTATGTGTATGGTTGTAAGTAGGTAGGTACCTAAATGATATTTAACAGCAGCTGGATAGAATTGTACAATATGATACAAGTGAACTAAGATGTTCATTATACTCGAGGCTGGATTGCAGTCCGAACCAAAGACGAGGGCGTAATAAAGCCGAGAGTAAAATGAACATTGCTCACTCGTTTCATATGACACACTTAAAAAAATCATAAACATAGTTCCGCCAAACGGCGTCGTATTAAAAATAAAATAACATATATATTTTATATTTATAACACAAATTAATGTTAATTTGTTGACAAAATTAATTAATTTAATGAAATGAAATGTTATTTTATCATATTTTAAATAACACAGTTGATTTATTCACAAAAAAAAATTAATTTTGTTTAGACATAAAAACTCTTTGTCGAGATTTAAAAATATACTGTAAAGTAAATAGTACTAGTACGATAATGTAAAGTAAAAAGCACGCGTGCGCTATTCATGATATTAATTAGAAATATTATTATTATAAAAAAGAAAAGTTTTTTATATAAAAAGCATACTGGTGCACGAATACCCAGGCCCGAGACAACTATATGTTGGCCATGCAAATATTTTAACAAAAAAAAACAATGATATACTGCTGGACAACAGGCCATTTGTGATATTATTGTAGGTTTAATTGACATTAATATTTCATATTCTGACTTGTATATTTTAGCAACTTACATGCCGTAAGGTCATCATTCATGGACACTGCTTATTTTGTTTGTCCTACTATCACCAGAAATCATATAACATAACATAACATAACCAGCCCATTACTGTCCCACTGCTGGGCACGGGCCTCTTCTCTGTACAAGAAGGCTAAAGCCTTTAGTCGACCACGCTGGCCTAGTGCGGGTTGACGGACTACACACACCAAATGAGAACTGTATGGAGCACTCTCTGGTGTGCAGGTTTCCTCACGATATTTTTCCTTCACCGTTAAAACAAGAGATAATCGTATTAAATTCGCACATGAATTCGAAAAGTCAGAGGTGCGGGCCGGGATCGAACTCACACCCTCCTGTATGGAAGGCAAGCGCTCAACCACTAGGCTATCACTGCTGATAAAAAGAAAAAAGAAAATGAGAAATCATTTATTATACCGAAATTCGGAGTCCATGAACAAGGAACAAATCCAGAAAAAAACATTGCAAGGCCACATAAACTTACATGTTTGGAGCATGTGGATTTACGAGCTCATGTGAATCTTCTACATAGGCTAAGTGCAACAAAATACCTACGTTGGTGCTGAATATTCATAGATATTTGGCAGTTTACGTAAAGTTTTTGGGTACACCGTTGTAGAGAATACTAAGTGATCCTCTACATATGTTTATTTGGTATGTTACGTACACAGAAATAGTTAAAATATAAACGAAGTGCTACGAATAATCTAGTGTAATGGTAGAGACTAGCAGGTAGGCTGCGCAGACCGTTAACAAAGATAGATAGGTGTCACTGCGGTGTTAGGCACCACAGTGACCGATAAGGTAGAGTGTTGAAAGATGATAGAGAACACTCGGAGATTTAATACATTTATCATACTCGGCTAGGTCACTGGTAAGGTTTAACTTCACTAGCACTTTTATTGAGCGTTCACACACTTTGGAAGGAAGGTGGAAAGGTACCGTCTCTTGTCTGGCCACGTGGTTGGTATGGGCAGGCCGGTGGCAGCAGGACCGCAGGTAGTCGCTGCCTCGTGGTTGCAGCGGGGTCAGGAACGGTACGTAGTATTCAGGCCTGAACGTAGAATTCGGGCCGGAACGTAGAACGTCCTTTCGGAACATAGAATTCCAGCCAGAACAGTGAATTGCAGCCGGAACGTAGAATTCCAGCCGGAACGTAGAATTCCAGCCGGAACGTAGGATTCCAGCCGGAACGTAGGATTCCAGTCGAAACGTACGACCCCGAGGAAGGGGATAAAATATAAATTCTAAGAGGATAGTTACCACCCTGGAAGCTGCTGTGTTAAAAGTGACAGAGGCCAACACGATTACTAGTGTTGCGCATACATTTTAGGGATGCGCAACACCGGTTACATTTTATATCGTTCACTCGAATAAACTATTAAGATCCACAACGCTACACTAGTGAAGCCAAAAAATCTAAGCTCCTTCGTGTACAACTAGCGCTCACGCACACGCATGCTCCTCAAACCGTGCTCACCCCTCTCAGTATAACACATGTCGCGGCATCGTCCAATAAGCATCGTGAAAGCAAATATCCTTCAGGTGTATTGCTTAACAAATTCTCAACTCTGATACCGGCCCTATTTAGATATTAAGATCTATAAAAATAACATAACAAAAACTCATCACAAAGCCAGGTGCCTAGCATAGAAATAGACGTGAAAATAGTCCGTACATAAATTCTGAACGCCCGTAACATATTTGTTAACCCTCATTCTGCTCTTCATTTAAGCGGAAACAAGCCAAACAATTATGTACCTTATCACTTGGAAATAAGAGCTATAAGTTATACGTAAATTAAAGGTTCCAGTTTTCAGGGCGCGATGCTGAAGCAATTTTTCTTCATCCCTCCCTTCAATATGTTGGGAAGCCCCTGGAATACGCCGTATATCTTCCTATGTGGCCATTATGCAAATCAGCGCTTGGCAAATATATGTGGCTGGACATATATTTTGGATTCAATGTGAGCTGTAAAAGTTTTTCGTTTAATTGAATTACTTTTCAGACAATCAGGTGGAGTTAATGCTATGGAAGTGAATTATAAAGTTGTAACTGCGTTGTTCTAGAGGTCGCAAGTGTGACTGTTAGGCATCGGATCCTGACTCTTGGGTTTGATACCTGGGTTGGGCAAAGTGTTATTGAGTTTCTTCAATATGAAATTCTCAGTAGCAGCATGGAGTTTAGATTTGTGCTCGGTTAGTGGCAATAGGCCTATTACATGGGACTTATATCATAACTGGTGAAATATATGTGTACTCTTATGGCCAAAATTAATATCCTATCTATCCACTGTTTACCCTACTGAAATTTCACATATTTTGTAAGTAGCTTATGTTAAATTCCTATCTCTAGTAGGGCAAAGCGTGGATAGATTGGATAGTTATTAATTTTGGCCGTTAGAATAATGGTGTAATCTATGAATGTACTATACACCTCCGCGTTCGGGGAAATACAGGCGTGATGTTGTTTTGTTAGATAGTTTTGTACCTATTTCAGATCCACGTATAGCACAGAACTAGATAGAATGGTTGTAATCACAATTTTACTTGCAATCCATACGTGGCAAATTTTGGCGAAACTACGCCTTACATATTGACGTCATTAATTTTAAAAAATTTACATTATTCAAATGTACTTTACAGCTTTTGTTTCTGCAGTTAGAAAAAGTACAATAAGGCATTTCTGCGAGTTTTTGTTACAGTATTTACAGAAACAAGTCATAAGTCGTACTGAGAAAGGCTTTGAAATGCACTGCACTAAGGTGCAGAGTGTTGGCACGCGCGCCCTGCTCGCTTTTCCATTCTACCTATTTCTGTGACATACCTATAGTCTTTGAACCACAGTTATCTTGTCTGTTGTCGTTTCTAGTGACTCACTGTTACACTAACTCCAAGTTTCTTAAAGCTCGATCTATATAACAATTTTTTTTTTCTTATATTATAATCGGTACTCCTTTTTAGGGTTCCGAGGTCACAAGGAACCCTTATAGTTTCGTCATGTCCGTCCGTCTGTCCGTCTGTCCGTCTGTCCGTCTGTCCGTCTGTCCTAATCCTTTACAGCTTAATAACTTCTACAATTATAAACATAAGTAAATTAAATTTTGTTAAAAAATAGTCTACATATAGATCTCAATTTTAAAAGAATAAAAAAATCGTTTTTACGTATTTTAGGGGTGGCATACATGTGAAATGGGGATGCAAATTTTTTTTTCACTGCAGCCCCTCGTGTGGGGTATCATTGAATAGGTCTACTAAAATGAATGTAATGTTTCATACACCACTTTTTTATCAGGTGTACCATCTGCGAAATATAACCCGCCAAAGTGGCTTGCAATGTGTCCCCCCCCCCTGCCATTTCTAAACTATCCAACGTAGAAACTTATAATCTTCCACATTGATAGACCTTTGTGAAAACTCTCTTTTAAAATTATTTCGAATATAATGTGATTATAATTTTTTGAGTTATAGAGAGAAAACTGAAAAATACTTAAAACGTCCTAGTTCAAAGGTCATTGACCTTAGAGAAAAATAGTCATAGCAAATAATGCTCTTTTAGCAAAAAAAAACTTTTTTTTTTTTTCTTTTTTTTGCTTTTTTATGCTTTTAGAAAGTATTCTATTTGAAAAAATCACAAAAAGAAACTTTGCGTGAAACACTTCTTAAATTTGGCTTCTTGAATTTATCGCTAGATGGCGCTACTAACAACACGCTCTGAGTCGCGAATGCTGCCGATTATTGCAAAAACTAAAATAGCCATGATTAATATTCGATTTGATTCGTTTGTAATTACACCTACTTAAGGAACCCTATAATACTGAGCATGGCCCGACATTTATTTATTTATTTATTCATAAACAATTCACATTGTGTTTGAATGACATGCTCTTGGCCGGTTTTTATTTGTTTTCGGGTGGAAACCATGGATACCCTCCGTTTGCGGACGGCGGAGGCATATTTCGGACTCTTACCGACTAAAACCACACGGTGGCCATCCTCTGCAAAAAATAGAGGAGCTCCGATTGGACCGCACCGGTGCCCCTCTAGTGCTATGCCTTTGGCACGTCCCGGGAAAATAATATTGTTTCCCCCCCATTGGCACGCAACCATCACGTACTGCTGTCCTCCCCAGAGTCGATTATAATACTCCTACCGAAATTACAAATGGAAAAGTATTGATGTTTATTTTTGTTTCTTTGTCCTTCAATAATGCTGAAATCGGTGAACGGATTTGGATGAAATTTGCCACACAGATAGACAATCTCCTAGATGAACACATAATATACTTTTGATTGACAATCAACAGTAGCGAAAGATTCGGCTCGGAGTGACCTAACCTTTCTACACTGTTAGAACACAGTCTTGCAATGGAAACTGTTGTAAATCTTTTATTTTTCGCTCATTCAACGGGAGCAGTTAATTTAACTACCCATCACAGAATACCGCAAAGTAAACCCTACAGTGTGCTCATTCACTTTGCGGTTATCGGCGAGCTAGACCTATCGTTGAAAGTGAATGGAAAACATTAAGCAGCCTAGTAGCTAGTAGCTTTGAAAAAGACCCATTTGTTAAATTAAACATGGCGAGGTGAGTTCCGAAGTAATGGGATTGATTGAAAATAAATCAGTTCATTCGTTAGAATTTTTTTCTGTTCAATAATTTAATGGCTGCGAAATTAAAGCCATGTTTGAGTAGAAAATCTATCAATTTCATTATATAAACTACATAAGTACATAGTTAAGTATCAACTATCAATCAATTCAGCCTATCGCAGTCCACTGCTGGACATAGGCCTCTCTCAAGTTGCGCCACAACACTCGGTCCTCTGCCTTCCGCATCCAGTCCCTAGTACAAGTGACATGGGGTAATCGACGATGGTACACGTTTCAAAGCGCATACCAGTAAGCCTCTAGCAGCCGACTAACCGGACAACCCTGGTCACAAGCATATACAGTAGCACTGCATATCATCCGCCTCGCTGCCAATCAGGACGTCACTCCGTCAGCGAGCGGCACCAATCATACGGAATCATACCACCGAACTTTTGAACCGGTCAACCATAACGCGCTGTCCACCCTCCGGTCCCCCACCAACATTTTACGACTGTGTTCTCATCTAAAACTTTGCTTATGTGGCGTCTTGAGGCTTACTGGTCTGTGTTTCAAAAAAGGAAAAACATATTCTTGAAGACCACCAGATTAACCGGGTAACATTGACGCAAGCAAGGAATTCGACTTTAGCTTTCATAGTCATCATCATCATCATCATTTCAGCTGAAAACTACCACTGTTGGACATAGGCCTCCCCCAAGCATCGCCACAACGACCGGTTCTGCGCTTTCCGCATCCAGCGGATTCCCGCTACCTTCACCAGGTCGTAGCTTTCATAGTATGTCGATAAAAGTCTTAATCTGGGTTATGGCCCATCTGTGTGCCAAATTTCATCCAAATTAGTTTAGCAGTTTTAGCGTTGTTTAAGGATAAACAAACATCCATAATTTAGTTTTTAGGGTTCCGTACCCGAGGGGTAACAAACGGGACCCTATTAGTCTCGCTACGCTGTCCGTCCGTCCGTCTGTCTGTCACAGGGCTGTATCTTTTGAACGGTGATAGGTAAACGGTTGAAATTTTCTCAGAATATGTGTTGCTATGAGGTGTATCACGACAAATACTAAAAACAAAAAAAAGTCTAAAACCAAAGGGGGTCCCCATACAAGAAACCTCAAAAAACATGCATTTTTTCAACGTTTTTGTTCCTGCTCTATCTTCAAAACGGTAGTATATACCAGCGTCAAACTTGGTCAGATTAGTTTAGCAACAAATACTAAAAATAAGATAAACATAGACATATGTGGTGGCACCTGCGTAAGAAAAACATGCAAAAATTCATATTTTGCGCACTGTGCGTTGATGTCTTTTGATAAACTCTCGTAAATTATATCAGTTTTTATGGGGTATCAGGTCGTTGAGAAGTACGGAACCCTTAATGCGCGAGTCCGACTCGCACTTGGCCGGTTTTTATATTATGTAGGGAGTAGGATTAAAATAATAGCAAAATCAAATCAACTATATGTATAGTATAGGTACTGGTATTGATTCTGTTGTTTATAAACTAAACTTTTTTTTAAGTCGTTTTTTTTTCATGTTTATTTTATTTTTCTATTTTCAGTGGCATTAACAATAGAAAGACAAGCAGTTTGCTGTCATCCATTGAAGAGTTCCCTTCTTTTTCTCCGCGAAGATCTTCATCAGACTTTCACCAAATTATACTTTCTAAATGTACCTAAATGCTTGATTTGTTGATGAAAATACAAAATCGCTGTATTTATGCCTATAATATTTGAGAAGTTCCCTCAATTCCACATGGATCCCAATATCAGAACTGGATTTTCAATTGGATTTTGGATATTTTTCAAATCGGTTTATAAATGACGGAGTCCTGAAGTACCTAACAAACATCAAAAAAGCTAAAAAAATTTCGAACCTCCTCCTTTTTTTGAAGTCGGTTAAAATGTGTGGTTTCATTCAAATATTGTGAACTTGCGGTAAATACCGACCACAAACGCAACAGTATGTCTAAACAGACCCCAAATATTAAGGGTACCTTTTAATGCCTTCACCAACTCAACTATTGCAATGTTTCCCCATCCTTTATACTGCCTTTTAAGTATTTTAAAGTATCTCATGAGCCCCGCTTAGAGAATTAATCCTTCCTCTCTGACCACATGAGTTAGTATCTGTTTCTGCATGCCCCTAATTTAGATAAATGGTCATTATTCGCTGAGATTTCGGAGCTTCAGCTAACAAATGGCGACAATTTTTGCATATTTTTTTGTTTCGAAATGTATACTAAAATTATTTTGTTCCTGCTTTATTTTTTGTTGTTTGTTCTAGGTTGATGTAATGGTTTAATATTGTAATTAAGTAGGTAGTTATATATTTGAATATTTTCATATAATATATTGAACTTCGTTTATCACAGTGTAATGACTAGGCACATAGGCGCTCCTCTGACCAAATGACCTTGAGTGCGCCGCGGACCGCGGATTTATGAATGACCCAAAAGAGAACAGTATTTTCAAATAAGTTGAATTTGGACTGTTTAGATTAATTATTTTTTTAACCTATTGGTATAAGCAAGAAATCTAAATACTTACGTTGACGTCTTGTATAATTAAAAAAAAACCTAGTTTGGGAGTAAATACAAGGAACGGCTAAAACTAGACGTAGATTTTGATTTATGTACCTAAAGTAGACATTGACTTCTGGCTTAGACGAAAAGGTAGGTAATTGATTAATCTAACCATTCCACGTTAAATGTTTTTAAAATTGTAGTTTTTTATTGATTAATCATCATCATCATTTCAGCCGAAAGACGTCCACTGCTGGACATAGGCCTCCCCAAGCAGTTTGGAGGGATATGCCATAATCGTCACGCTTGGCAGGTGGGTTGGCGATCGTAGTTGGTTGGTTAAATATGCAAAGAACGCTGCTGCTCATCCTCTGGTGGTCCCAGTGGCCTTTTACAACACCCATGAGAAGATATAGGATGGTGCAATTCTTTACGTCCTGCACCACACGGAGCTTTATACGGAGTTTTTTATTACTTGACAATAATTATTAACCTCGATAATTATTAAAGTCGTTTGGTCAAGGAAGCGCCTTAAGTTGTACCACAGAATGTAAACTATATTTAAAAAAAATATCTTGTAAGAAAGTATCTTGTACTAAAGAGCAAAAGTGACAACAACGTGTGTAGCAACATAAAATAAACACATTAAAACTTTACCAAAAAAATTAAGCAACTTCTAACCCTTTCCCGAAAGCAGACCGCATCACTTTCTCTTCGAAATTTTTGGCCAAACTGTGGGCCTTGTAATTTATTTTGGGAGGCCAAAAACAACAACTAAAATCCTACATAATCCTCACTAAGGTTAAAACAAAAAACCTCCCCAGAAAATTTTGTTTCGGTGAAATATTTTATTTTATGGCCACAATTAAGTAAAACCGTAGTAGATAACGCTTTTACTTTTACAAAAAGGTACGTTATAAATTACCAAATTCGTATTTTCACTGCTTTTTGGCCTAGAATTTTTGTAGATTAACAGAGTCTAGAACACGTGTGAACTGGATTGTGTTACTGTATTTTTTATTTTTTAGGCAGGCTTAAGGCGCATGTAGCAATCAAGTGGCGCCCCCATCGGTAAAAAATATATTACTCGCAGTACAGATCCTGTAGTTTATATATATAACTCTGTAAATTATAGTTCGCTGTAGTTGTAGATACAAAAAGTGCCAAAAATTGCCGTTTTTCGCATATTTTGTATCTACCACTACAACGAACTATAATTTACAGAGGTAATCGTTTCTAATTAAACTACAGTACCTGTACTTCAATTGTTAAAAAGGATTTTTGATAAAAAATATGTATTCAGCGAGTAATAATTTTTTTACTGATTGGGCCGCCGCTTGGCTACTATTATATTACTCTTAAGGAACTGTTTGATCTTTTGCCTATTTCAACAAAATATTACGTTGGTTTCTAAAAAATTCAGTATTTGTTGTTACTACAACAGTTTAAAATTAAGAACTTTTAATTTAAAGCCATGCTTTAAATTAAAAGCTAAAAACGATTCCTGTAATATTGAGAAAACATTGTTTCTTAAGAAGTATAAATTAATTCCATACAACCTGGAAGCAGAGTATAATTGTATACCTTCTAAAAGCGACAGGTAGAGATAATTGCCGTATTTATCATTAAAACAAGCAGCCATTACGACACTGAGTAAAATTAATTAGTGTTTGTTAAAAGATAATAACTTTTAATTAATGCGTTCGCTTAGTAAACCTTACTCAGTTTTAAATCTTAATAAATTCTTAGAATTATTTTTATCTGAGTTTTGGATTCTTAAGACTTCTTTCAGATTTGTAATAATATTCAATTATTTCCTGAAGTGAGCACTTATAGTTGTCACTTAAAATTCTGCACAATAGAAAATGTATTGTTTGAGCGGCTGCAGTCGACGCGTTAAATGGATGATTTTATGGATAGCAAATAGAAAATGCAAACGCAGCGTAGGGCGCCCCCCTGCCAGGTGGACCGACGACCTAAAGAACGTGGCTGGGGGGGACTGGATGCGGAAGGCAGAGGACCGAGCGTTGTGGCGCAACTTGGGAGAGGCCTATGTCCAGCATTGGACTGCGATAGGCTGAGTTGATTGAAATAGAAAATAATATTCATCAAGTCAATGAGAAAGATCAAAAAAATAAAAATCTACATATAAAAAAAACAAGAAAAAAACGCTTTTTGGTACATTTTATATTTTTATTTTACTCAAAAATAAAGCTAACATTCACATTCGGAACAAAGCGAATTCTCCTTTGTGTTACGTAACGGTGCTTTTTCCTTCAAACCACAATAATGCTCCTGAACTCAAACGTGGTCGTCCTCATTTGTGGTTGAGGTTCACAGTAAAAAGGACTGTAATAAAATTCTCTCAGGTATATAACGAGGTCTGCGGTGAGAAATACCACCTTTGCAGCTACCGTGGGTGACGGGTAAAGTGAATAAAAGATTCTTTGACAGTCGAAGGCAACATGCCTGTGGGTTACTAAAATATTTTGTGTGAATAATTATCGGCTTCTTTTTATGGAGATTCAAAAACATTTCTGCTACTTGTTTCACCACAGATTCATTATTCTCTTTAGGTTATACTTACAATGCAGGAGAAGACAGGTTTTGGTATTATTCTGCTTGTATTTTAATGTAGTTTCGTGAAAAACCACGAAGTTAAGTTACAAATTGTCGACGGTAAGTAACAGCTGCGGCATCAATGTTTGTAATATCACCGATGAGGTATTTAATCTTAATAAAAACACCATTGAAAATATAAAAGGATTTATTTTTTTCTATGAATTTCCTAAATTTATGCTCAATAATGTATAAACCTGCTTTAAAAAAATACTACAAAAACACTACTCTTGTCTAATTCTTAATCTGAAACTTCTCTTATTACAGATTCGTCATCTTTTCCCATTCAGTCAACCCTATTTGCATTTGCGGAGCTAATCTCTCATACTTAAAGTGTTCTATGACCCATCTCTGTGAGATGGAAGGCAAGCACTTCGTTAGTGCCAGCTTGAGACCTTCCGGAAACTGAGCTATGTTCAGACACTGTTCCGTCGCCATGTGCCTTATGATTTGGGTCTGGAATGCAAAATCTATTTTAACAAGTGTTATGAAATTATCTAAAATGTATTCAAACACATTACTTTAGCTCAGATTATATTAGCTAAAGAAGTTTCCAACTTTTCTGATAACAATTTGGATGAATCACGTTGTTTTGAGTAGAGACTATCGGTAACCGAATCTTAGTTGGGAGTATTGATGGTCTTCACAAGATAGCTCGTAGCAGCTGAATGAGAGTGACCGAAGATCGAGGTCAGTGGTTTCCTACTGGAGTGATAATTAGGTAACAAGTACAAGTTGCCAAGCTATTAAAGACCATCCAGCTTGTTGCAGCAACGTTCCATCTCTTGAATTTATTTTGTACGGAAAAACAAACGGACAGAAAATGTAATAATCTGACTTTTGTAATCACGGAAAAACGTCTAGCTGTAATTTAAATCATCTAAGATTAAAAAAAGGAGAATTAATAATCTTAATTTTGAAAATATGGGAATTGTACATACAATTGTATTACTGAATTGTAAATAAATTGTAACAATGAAAAGTGAAACGTTTTCGGGCATTCAATAATCGGACTAATAAGTTTCGAAAGTATGATAGGTAAACCCTGTGGATCTCTCAAAAATAATTAATCTAAATTCTAATCTGATTCCAATGTTACAAGAATAAATTCGTACATTTTGTGATATACAAATAGGGAATTACAATACACAATTTCGATTCTAATAAGGATTAATTAATTCTATCGGAATTTTTTTCAAGAGTAGCCGTACCGATCTGCACTTGGCGGGGCAACGATGACATCGTCGTGCAGTGCAATATTTATGAAGCACTTCTTAATTCTTAATTACCTTTTGATTGTAGAGCCAAATTTGCGTAGCCGCGTTGCGACAGAAGAATAATGTAATGGTATTAAATAAATAGTCGAGACATAGCTCGTCACGGCGTATTTCCCCGATGCGAGTGTATGTCCAGAACTGAAAATATATTGGCTATATAATACTTCAAAGGATTTCTATTCTCATTTTTTTCTCTCCTTTTCTAGCACACATTCCCAAAATTCATTATGAAAAGATTGATCATGCAAGTAACAAGTATCTTCACCTCACCTGATTCCCACCTTCAAAATGACAAGGCAAAACCCTGACAGCCTCTTGAAAATGCTGCAAAGACACAGATGCATCTAAACACAGACCAGAGTTACCTGCACTATAGATCTGAAATAGATAGACTTTTACTTAATACGTTGGTATGTTACGAAAAAAGATGAAAGGAATAAAAATGCCGAGTAAGGTACAAAAAATACTGGGGACTTTTCTTTAGCAAATCTTCAAAGCATACAAATTCAACACACAGACGTAGGTAGGCAATTAAGCTTTAATATGTGTTATAAAAATTATAAAAGGCTCTGCCTGTAGAAGTGACACGTTTGAAGATATTTTAATTGAAGTAAAAATATTGCAGAATGTTAAAGCTTATTTTAATGATTTTATTAGTTCATGAAAGGTATGAACATAAAAAAAAGAAATGTTATGAATTTAGTTAACAATAGAATACTGTTTATTATAGCAAAAGTACTTACTTGACCGCTAGCAACATATTTATCGGGCATTTCCAATTGAGGATATATATTTTCTAAATACCACTTGAATGGCTTACAATTCAACTTCTTGCGAAGTTCAATCCTTGCAGATACATTACCGTAGTCACCTTTATCGTTCCCAATCCTTTCAAAATAGTATTTTGCGTACTCGTCAAGCCAGACCTATAAATATAAATTTTAAAATTTATTCTATAACGACATCTATCACGCTAAATGCAAACTACCACAGTGATGACCCTGACGTTAGACGTCACAAATTCCGAATTGCGTTATTATATCAGAGTTTGACATGCAGTTAGCATATTATAGCGACTGGCATCAATTCTTGGGCTATGGCCTGTCAGGCGATACGACGTAGTCTGGTTAGAGGATCCTCCCTTTGTGTTGGAAGAACATAATACTATGTTCCTCCACAATTCCATTTCAATATTGTGGGCAAAACTTTTGCGTGCCTTATAAACTTATTATATTTACCTCTGCCAAGCGCACGTAATTTCTCTTCAATGACTTCTGTGTTTGTTCATATGGTATCCTCTTTCTAAACAAATGTCCTACATGAGAGCAAGGCACAATTTCCAATGTGCCACCACACATCCAAGTTTTGAAAGACAATTCCAAATTCTCTGCACCCCATATTTCAAATCCTTCATCGTAGTAACCAATGTTTTTAAAGAAATCTTTGTCTATAGCAAAGAGTCCACCAGATATTGTAGGTGTCCTTACAGGAGCAGCGCGATTGGTCTGTTTCTTATACACTTCTTGCGGTATACCGATCCAATTGAACCGTAGATCCCAATTAAATCCACCAATTCGAAGATCGTTAATGTCTTGTGGTACATATTCAAAAGTAGATTCGTGAATATGATCTATAACAGGGCTGACTACTCGGGTGTGGTCGTCCTGAATGCACTTCAATAGTGGTTCCAGCCAGCCTGAAATCATTTGGTATTGTTAGTAGACGAATCTGAAACGATTTTCAAAATAAGATGAGCTATTAATAAATGCAATGGAGCGAGCTATGCTTGCGTTTTTTTTGAAGGATAAGATCCGTAACGAGTTTATCCGGAGAAGTAGCGGAGTGACATTGTTTGTAGGATTAGCAAGTTGAAGTGGCAGTGGGCTGGCCATGTCTGTCGAAAGGCCGATGGTCGTTGGAGCAGACGAGTCCTTGAATGGAAACAGCGAATCGGTAAACGCAGTATAGAACGGCAAACCCAGTCAGGTGGAACGACAACCTGAAGAAGGCAGCTGAGGGAGGGACTGGATGTGGAAGACGATAACTAGAGTGTTGTGGCGCAACTTTGGAGAAAGCTATGTCCAGCAGTGGAATGCAATAGGCCGAGTTGATTAATTAGGAAATGTGTCTTTAAGTATCTATATAAAAAAGCTGGCGATAAACCTATTTAAAAATGTAATAAAAACATCTAAAATGCCGGTTCTTATCCATATAACCTACCATCTGGAACTATTCAAGTATTTGAATATTCACATGTGGCTGTAGTGAGGTCTATTTAAATAAAAAATAACTTGAATTTGAAATAATGGGAAACTATACGTGTATGTATGTACCTCATTCGTAAAATCACTTCGTGTGGATAATTAAGTAACAGAACATGATACTAATGAAGTGGTCTTACCTTCGGCACATTCACAATGACTATCAAGATAAACAACAACAGGTGATTTTACGTATTGTAACGGTAACAATCTTGCTCTGACAATTCCCTCACGACGAGTTGCTCGGATCAATGTCACTTTAGGTGTTATGCGCACGAATTGATCTAATTTTTTCTTCAAATGAACTGAAAATTATAATGATTCTTTAAAGTGTGGTGAAAGCTCAAAGTTAGTATCTAAATTCTATTTTGTTTGTATTGCAAGTTGAAATTCATAAATAGTATTTATATTACGCAAAATAGTCTTCTACTTGTGATCAAAATATAGCATAAAAATCAACGTTTTTCTTTCTGTAAAGGTAATTAATTAAAAAAAAAAAAAAAACATAGGTACCCATTGTTGAATGATCATCGACCAGTATTATTTGATCTAAGAGATGTGGTGGACTTCTATTGAGCACCGATGTTATTGTCCTAATGAGCGTTGACCAAGCTTCGTCAAAAAAGCATATAATAACAGTTGCTTTTGGTAGATTCTCTGAATAATTCTGTTGTTTACACCTGGAATATATTTTCATTATTATAAACGTAGATGATCCCAAACCCAGATCCAATCAAAATATGACCATCTAAAATGGTCAAGAAATAAACATTTAGAATTGTTTCTTAGCATCGTGAGTGCGTTTACAGACAGAAATCTCAAATGCGGGATTAATTCGATCCACTTGAATACTTTTTCTGTGCAAAAATCGACCCAAAACCAATAAACCGATTGATCAACCGCAGCGTCAATCAAGCCAACATATTTTTCAGTACCTGCAACAAAGAATCTTTCAAAATGTTCCTACCATTTATCTCTCGGGTCCATCAACGATCGGTTCGTTGCTATCAGATCACTGACGAATCTATTGAAAGAGTGGTCTCTCCACCCTTTATGTACTTCTTGTCTAATATAAAACCTTAAATTGTCTTCTAGAATAACAGGCTTACCATCAGCTCCTGCACGAATTTAAAATATGAATAAGTTAATAAAATAAGAGTACCAAAAAACTTTACAGAAAGAATGATCTGAAATGGCAACTACTAATCAAATAGTCCTTCAATAGATAAATAAATAAATAAAATAAATATCTTTGGGACATTTTTACACAACACCATCTAGTCCCAAACTAAGCGGAGCTTGCAGTGCAGCAGTGTCGGACTGTTGACCACGAGGTCGATCGGGTTCGATTCCCACAAGCCACAAATATTTTATGTGATGAACTTTAGTGTTTGTGTTGGTCTGGGTGTTTCTTATATATTATAAGTATATATTTACGAAAAAAAAGTATATAAGTAGTATATCCATTGTCTAGTAACCATAGCACAAACTCTGCTTAGTTTGGGACTAGATGCTGCGTAAAAATAACTTAAAAATATCACTTAGGTACATATTAGAAGTATTTACATTCAGCTATTGCACCACCAGGTTGTATAACCATCTAACGAGGGACTTTTAGGTTCGGATTGGCCTAACATAATGACCATACTGGCCAATTGTTATAGTAATAACTAATCTCTAGCACTGGGTGGTCCTGCTAGTCAGTCTGCTCTTGGTTTAAAACCACTATTAATGTTGATTTTTGGAGTCATTGTTGTATTTTCTTTGACCTTAAACTAGGTGCACTTAAGGGAGGGTTCCGGAGGCATATTAATTTCCCGGAGTCCCCCCTTATTATGCTGTAGATGGCCACTGAGGGGGTTTGTTTGGGTAAGAATCCCACACACCCCGGCCTCCGTCCCCCATGAGGCCGGCAGCCTTTTGAAGGTTTCTTCCTCGCAGCAAAAAAAAAAGGTACATTCTTCTCGTTATTCTCAAACAACATGTTATTTTAAACAAAAAATATGCATAACATTACCTGGTGGATATTCGTAACCTTTGACGATGTTGTCTTTCTCATACTCCGATAAACCTGTATTTGCAAATGGAAGCATTTGCCACGCTGCAAAACATTGTTATATCAGTTTTAATCCAAACAATATATTTAATGGGTTACGTATAATCGTAATGGTTCTTTTAAGGTTCAATGGTAGTTATTTAAAGGTTCACTAGTACTTATTTAAAGGTTCACTGGTACTTATTTGGTTCACTGGTACTTATTTAAAGGTTCACTGGTACTTATTCAAAGGTTCACTGGTACTTATTTAAAGGTTCACTGGTACTTATTTAAAGGTTCACTGGTACCGTAAAATGCCCTAACTTTGCCAACAAGCCCTACTTTGCCTAAGGCATTAACTTAATTTTTACACGCACTGACACTATAACTGAACCAAATGTTAGCGTTGTCATAGTTTTCAAAGCTCCCCAAGTACGGAAATCATAGCTATTATAGTTTACTCAAAAAATTACTAGGCAAAGTAGGGCCAAGTTAGGGCAGTTTACGGTACTTAAATGTTTACAAGCATTTCGACTTTTAACTATATGAAGTTATACTTAAAATGAACCCGCCTGTCAAGCGTGGTGATTATGGCATATCCCCCTTTTGGGGGAGGCCTATGTCCAGCAGTGGACGTCTTTTGGCGATATTTCCTGACCAACAATTTGTAGCTTATGACATTTCATAACTGGATTATAACTTGAGCAATGTGGGATGTAAGATCGTTTTAACTTGTATAATAATAATAATTCATTTATTAAAGACAACAATCGGTCCAGTGATAGCTATTACTACTTACTATAGTTAAATTATTTTCGTATTTTGTAAAAACCAGGCTGTGTATGATATGGGAAAATATGTCTTTGCACCTATTTAGAATGTACGGTCGACCGCACGTCGGTGGTAATACTTTGGCATTAGCAGTATCTTTATTTCGTAAGCAGTAAGGGTGGTTTTCGAATTGAAGTGTTACCACTGTCATGCAGTTGATTGTACCATCCTCTGTACCACATTTTAAGCAAATAAAGTTAATTTGAATTTGAAATGATGAATTTGAATTACTTAAAATGAATTTTATTTAATGCAAATAAAATAATTAAATTAAATTAAATTAAAATACGTTTATTCTCAGACAAAGTCCATAGTGTTAGTAACAATTTGCTTATTATCTAGTGTTAGTAAACAATACAATTTAAAATGGTGTGGAGCTGCATCCATCTCTGTAGCATTGGTGAATCCCACCGATCTGCGAATACACTCAGAATAGTGTTGGAACTGCCGCGGGTACGTGTCATCAGGGAGGCACACCTTTTTCTAATAATGGCGGCGAAACCACAAATATTATTATCAGCGAACATCCCCGATGCACTGCACCGCCACGGCAGCCTCAGCAGTACTCTCAGTGCATTATTATATTGGACACGCAGGTCGCTGTATGTCCGCTGAGTAAAGTTGACCCACAGGCCGCACGTGTAGAAAGACTGACAATAATGTGATGCATAACATTTTCAGATTTTGTACTACCTACTTGGTTCAATCTTCTTTTCGAGCGCATTAGTCTCGTGGTTATAAGTGCAGATTCTAAGTTGAATTGATTATATCTCTTAAAAGAGTCCTAATAAATTATAGCCGTTCGCTTATAATAATAATTTAACAAAATTCTTACCTCTAAATTCCGAAGTGCCGTTATCAAATCTCCTCCTAAACTTCTCTAAAGCCTTTTCATATAAATGATCTTTAACACCAACAACCACTTTATTATGCGTTTTATATTCTTTTACTATCGTCAGCAAAGAGACTAGCCACATTAGGACAATTACTGACAATATCTTCAACGCCTTCTTTAACATAGTTTTTTTAGCCGTCAACATCGGTTACTGCATTAAAAATGACAAAAAAAAATCAGTCCAACTGTATAACAGGTGTTTACGGTACTCAAAATTCAAATACTAAGAACTTTCCCACAGAACAAAGGAAAATATTGATGTTTCGCACAATGAAATCAGTTATTAGAGTCGATAATGAGAAGTTTTGCCGCCTGTTTTTAGAATTGGCTCATAATGTGTCTGTTTGAGGAAATCCGCACATGTGAGAGTACTCTGTTAAAGTTTTTGATGGTGTGTGTAGTCCACCAATCCGCAGCGTGGTGGACTAAGGTCAGAATTTGTCTCATTCAGGCCCATTCTTAGCAGTGGGATAGTAATTGGCCAGTTATGTGTCTCTGATAAGCAACTTGACTTTACGGATATAAAATTGATCTACACAAACAATTTGGCAGTTTTTTTTTGTAGATAAATTATTCACACAAAATATTTCCCAATTATTTTACAACCTCTGTGGTATAGTGGTTCGAGTCTCGGACTGCTGATAACCGTCGTGGGTTCGATTCCCACAGGATACAAATATTTGTGTGTTGAACATAGGTGATTGTGTTGGTCTGGGTGTTGCTTATGTATTATAAGTATGTATTTACAAAAAAAAGTATATAAGTATTATATCCATTGTCTAGTACCCATAGCACAAGCTTGCTTAGTTTGGGACTAGATGGTGCTGTGTAAAAATGTCCCAAAGATATTTATTTATTTTATTAAACCTTGATTTTGCAGCTTATATGGATTATTCTTAAAATATTAGGAATTAACAATAAAACAACGCTAATTATACTTTCTATTAATTAGTTTAAGCAGAAGTTTTAAATGCAAAAACACTCAACAGCAGTTTTTCAAAATTAAACTTCTTCCAGTCATCGTAAAAAAGTTCGAATGATACAAATTTTGCATTACAGTCATTCATTTTTAACAAAATTACCATTCTAATTAATGAGCGAGGTCCACTAAAAAAAACAAACATTTCGGTCTATTCAAAGAAAATTTACTAACAGAGCCTGTCCTGTCTTAATTAAATGCCGCTTGGTAAACCTTACCCTTTTGAAAAACCTTCATTAGACTCATTACTACGATAATACACAATACAGTCGGGATACCAACATGAGAAATGATTTTGAACTTAAAGCTAATGGTGATAAGACTTTTAGTTCAGACAATTCTTGCTTTGCAGATGCAAATTTATTTTTGTTCAACAGTACAAGAGTCAACGACAAAAAATACTGGTCTCCTTGGATTTACAAGGACATCGTTAAAGTAAATTGAGGTAAAGGTGGGCAAATACTAAGTTAACGAGGTACCCCCAGAGCCAAAAAAGCAAATCGCTGAAAGAAATTAGACGTTACGATTCTTTTTCGAATGATCCTCTTTTTAAGTTAATGTTTAATTAAATTGTTCTTAAGTCTGTGGCACTTGTTTGTAGTATCTCATCTCATACTCTTTAATTTAGGATCATTCTCATTAGATCCATAGTCTAGATCCATAATGGATCTATGGAGAATTTTTTTTATGTTACTTTGGGCAACTGCTGAAGGTCACTACGCTGTGTCATGGAAATATTATGTGGTTGCATATAATTGTAGGAAGTAACAACAGCTGCCGTACAAGAAGCCAATCTTGAACAGTACAATCGAAAAAATCTAAAACCTGCTGGGGAATTGGAGATACCCAACAAAACGTGTGCAATTTTGATTTATTTTTAGACTATTAATTTAATCTAATAAAATAAATTAAAATTACCTGTCTGTCATTGCCTGTCTATGAATGTCTTGATAGTTTATTGCAATTTTTAATGGTTTTATTGGCTTTAATTATTAAATGATTTTATTAATACTTATGTGATTATTTCTGATCTTTATTATCATTACTTTCTATGTAATTATACCTACCTACTTGACTTTATGTAAATATCTACATATAATAAAATCACCTAATCTAATATACGGAGATAACCCAAATAAAAAAATGGACCAAAATGACTCAAATGATTCAACGCACAAATAAAATAAAAAAATGATAATGAGACCAAAATAATCAGTAGTAGTAGACAGCTCCTTGTGAAAGAGGTCTTACGAGGAAGTACAACCACAGTACACCGTACCTATTTCTGCAGCCAAACAGTGGTACTTGAATTGCTGTGTTCCGGTGTGAAGGGCACGGATGTCGGTGAAATTACGGTCATATGATACTTCCATCTTTAGGTGGTGACCTAGGTGGTATTGAAGATTGCAGTTATTATGAGCATAGGTAACCGCTTGGCATCAGGTGGGCCTTTAGCTCGTTTCGCCATGATATGCGAAATAAAAATAATTTGGTACGAGTACTTACCTATATTACTATCCAGCAAAAACAGCCCAAGATATAGGTATTCAAAACTGACATAAATAATAAATAATGTGTGTTTTGAACCAACCCAATATAGGTACTTAAACGTAGGTATTTTTTTGGAATCAGGATGATGCATTTTGTATATCATTTTGACATAACTGGGTCCAACTGATTCTTATAATATAAGCCCAGTGTTTATATATCTACAAAATCAATATTATCTGATCTACTAGATCTGATAATATTGATCTGATGATATAGCAGTGCTAGTGCGACTTCTTTATTTATTTAGACGAATAAAGTGCCTTTTTCATTTGATGCACATTTGAATGTAGTTTTGTTTTGATTCTTTGCCCAAAACTCTAAATATTTATTATATTCTTTATTGTACATACACGAAACGAAAACAAAGACAGTAGTTTACAGAAAGATTATATAAGTACAATGGGCGGTCTTATCTTATTATTTAGGGTGTTGATCGGGCTGTTCGAAATGGCGGGAATAGATGGTTTCCACGCTATCATGCGCAAGCACCTGTATTTGTTCTGAGTTCTTGAATTTTTTTGTTAATTTTGTGCGTCACTTTTGTAGCAAATATTTTTTTTTTCTTTCTTTCTTTCTTTCAAGCGATGCGCTTCCATCATACGCAGGGTACGCGCCAGCCCCAACAGCATCCTGAATACTATAGCAGACAGGTGGGACAGCCCCATACTGGGACATTGGATACGCCTACATGCCCCTGTGGCGTAATTATTAAATAATTAATTTTGTTCACTGGTAGATGTAAGTACTAACATTAGTTTCTAAGTTGTTGGTGTACTAACCAAATGGACTTACAGTCTAAAAGAATTTTAATTTAATTTATCGCACAAGGCAATCTCTTCCAGACAACCTTTGGATGGACTAGAAGAATGAGAACCGTACATCGATCTCTACTCACTGTAGCGTTAACCCGCTACGGATAAAAACTTTTTGCATTTTTTATTACTACCTTTTTTTGTAAATTCTTTATAAAAAATTAACTTGGCGTGTCATTTTTGAACTTCGATTTCGTAAACTTCTATCGTCAATTTTTTATTTTCAAAGCGCGTCATTGCAGATTTGGTAGCCATCGGAACTGGTTTTCTTCTTGTGTTCGTTCATTTACACCAAAATTTTGCTGATGTGATCATAATTGTCCGTTTTTACACCGTTGTTTGGTTATTCAGTCGGCTACATTTTGTATTTGTAAAAAGGTGTCGATGTTAGTTTGTTTTCTCCTGTTATTTTGGTATGTATTTCATATTTTTTTTCTGTTATTTAATCCCATTTACTAATTATTCATTCTCCCAATAATTCAAAAGATTCTGCTTGTGTCCTTTGTCTGAACGTCCTATTTGTTTGTCCTTAGACGTTCATATTAGTACACAAGCCAAATTTTGGCTTCACCCCTTGGGACCAGCTGCATGGAGCCAAAGCTGTGTTGCTGAGGTTCCAGGACGGCAGATTTGAGGAAGAAAGAGCCAAATCTTCGTCGCTGTACTCCACCCAAATTGCCTTCCGGGAGTGCGAAATCCCTACCATCTTCACAAGGACAGCTGTTTATTTCAAGACCTCACTTTTATTTTCTTTTAAAGTAGTGGTATATAGCAGCGTATTTTTTTTCCTGTTTGTTTTACATTTCTTGCCATCCGCGGTTTAAAACATTTTATTTTATGTAAGGGGACGGAAAAACGAAACGTTGCATGCAATCTTTCATTTTTTTCGAGACAGTTTGTGTTTAGCTCGATTAACATCCCGGTCAATCAATACGTAAAATCCCAACTCTGCAATGCCTTTTTTTCGTATTATTTTTTTTACCCTTTTTTACCTTTTTTTAAATATTTCAATCCAACTCTGCAATGCCTTTTTTAAGATATTATCTTTTTTACCCTTTTGTTGAGGACAACCCAAGGATATGATAAAAGAAACGAACGATCTGTTGAAAGGCACTTGCCATATGTATTAAAAATGAAAGTACACTCGTTCCTACGTAGCTCTGTTCTAGGCGACTAATACGTTATTCTTTCTTCAGGCTTCAGGGTTCAGGACGTCAGGATCAGTTCTTCATAGGTTGAGGTCTTGATCTGAAGCGTAGAACGAGTGACGATCGAATGAAATATTGCCCACACCAAAATGCCGCTTATTCACCCGCTTAAGTAGTATTCAGCGGGGCACAAGTGGCGCGTAGTGCGCCCTGCGGCTGCTCTGTTCTTCCAACATTTTTACAAGTCATAGCTAGTTGTAGTTATGTATGGCTTATGACCTGTGATTGGTTCATGGTTTATGACTCATCAAACTGTGATTGGCTGATGATCTGTACCTAGCTATAGTGTGATTATAGCTAGATTTCATGCCCTTGTTACTTTGTGCATAACGTTTCAGCTGTGTTAGCACAAGTTTTCAGTTACATTAATTAAGTTCAGGCTTGCGTCCGCAACACCTTTTGTACCTTTTTTTTTTAAACATTTCGATCTGTATTTTTTACCAAAATTAAACGTAATTATGTGATGTAAAAAGTGTTTTCTTCCATATTTTTTACGTTACATCACGTACTAAATTTATTTTATAGTTACTCATGTTATTTTACTATATTTTCAATAGGTAACCTAAACCCTACCCTACATTTTACCCCTCGCATCAGCAGTTCTTCAACAAATTACTTTCGAAAAACAAAAAGGTCCAAACTTGCAATTCATCAAGTCTACATTAGACTGGACATTGCCTTACAAAAAACTTGTGATTTACAACCGAAGTTCCAATTCATAGAATCAAGAGTGAATTTGGTAGCGTTTCAAAAAACTTTTGCCCACTAATGATCTCCATTGTGAATGTTCCTTAGTTTTTTCCATTAGCACTCTTTAATTGAAAGTAAAAATTCAGGAAGATCTATGCAATGGAGCTGAATTAAGAAAGAGTGCGACTTCTTGGCATTGTCTTTTTCTTTTATTAGAACTGTTAAAGGAAGTAGGGCTGTCTGTAACTATCGCTGCATAATGGTCTGGTTTTATATTGTCTGGTCTTGTTGTCCTTGTTCGTCTTGTTGAAGCGCTGTAATTAGGGATGTCACTTGATGTGTTTTTAAGAGGGGCATGATTTTGTTTTGTGATTTGCAGTGTCTTAATGTTTTAAGAACTTGATGTGGAAATGAATAAATGTAGGTCACATAGGGGTGTCGTGAGTGGTATGATTTTAATATTAAGAAACTATACAGTTATGGGTATGTGCGAGCTCATACTTCATGTTCAGCATTTAAACGTCTGTACGTTTGTACGTTGACTCTGTAGTCAAGGACATATCGATGGTAATTTAACCAGTATAAGCTGAACCTGTCTTCAAAAACCTATATGTTAATCCGGAATATGTTCTTTCTGTATGCCAAATTTCATCCAAATCCGTTCAGCCTCACAGCGTGATTGAGTAACAAACAACCAAACACAAACTTTCATATTTATAATATTAATAGGATTTATCAATAAAAACTCTCATTAACCGTACAACCTGAGAATCGATCACAGAAACTCACGCTCAATATAGCTACAGGCGATTCCTATTCAACACTCAAAAACACCACTAACCAAACAAATTTTTTTTTTTTTCAAAAATACTACACTCCACCGGAGAACCGAAAACAGGACTCTCGCTAAATAGCTCCACGATCAATTCTAAGCGGCATCTTAATCAATCCTTAACCAAAAATGACTAACTGACATCCCTATCTTAGAAGCTAAACGCACAAAAGCTAGCATCTCTATTCACACCTCGACGTCATTATCTGATGACGTCACCCAGATTTGATAAAACTGTAGACGAAAGATGACCGCATTTAACAAAAAATAAGGAAATTTAGTTTCATGGCATAGAAAGCGAGCCTCATATCATTTAGCGAGCATTATTCCAAACTCTTAAGTTTGGCAATTCTTCGGGCTATGTCGGTTACTTTCGTTCTCCTGCGAATCTCCTCATTTCTGATTCAATCACGCAGGGACACTCCGAGCATAGCCCTCTCCATTGCCCTTTGAGTGACTTTGAGCCTTCTTATTAAGCCCATTGTAAGCGACCACATTTCAGTACCGTAAGTCTTCTTTTTCGTGTCGACATGAGCTACATAATAATAATAGCTCATGTCGTGGGGAAAAGATTAGCCAGTCAGCAGGTTGGTAGCGGGGCTGACTGCCCAAGGTGCGCCGGACGTAAGTAATTACTGGCAACACACACTGGTCATAGACTTTCGTCTTGAGACACTACGGTATTTTGGACGAGAAGATATTGCGTAGCTTCCCGAACGCTGCCCAACCGAGTCGGACTCGACGATTAAACTTAAGTGGCAGTGGGCGGGGCACATTGCTCGCAGAACGGATGGCCAATGAGGCAGTATAGTTCTGGAGTGGCGACCGCGTACTGGAAGGCTCAGCGTGGGTAGGCCCCCCACATGGTGGACCGACGACCTGGTGAAGGTCGCGGGAATCCGCTGCATGCGGAAGGCACAGGACCCGTCGTTGTGGCGATGCTTGGGGGAGGCCTATGTCCAGCAGTGGACGTCTTTTGGCTGAAATGATGATGATGATGATGATTCCAAACTCCAAATTGCTAACTAATAAAAAAACGAGTAGTTATGCTTTAGACCACAAGACTGAAGTAAAACTTCACTAACTTATATCTCCCTCAATACTATTTCAATGAGAACAAAGGAATGGCGGCGCGGCGCGCGTATGTCTGCCGGCGCTGTATCGTGGCCAGCCGTCGCACGCGCCTCATTCCCCGCGTCCCGCACTACCCCCTCCTTTCGCCTCGCCCGATCAAACTTTTCGTAACGCTCTCACCAGCTTACTCCCCAAGTCAAGCGTGCGTAAAGAAGTTTTACTTCAAAAATTGCTTACAAACACAAACCAAAAACACTTCACTGAACCGGAAAAGCAAACACAGGGCTCCCGCTAAATAGCTACACGATCTCTTCTAAGGCGCATCATAATCAATCCTTAACCAAAAACGACCAACTGACATCCCTATCTTAGAAGCTAAACGCACAAAAGCGAGCATCCCTATTCACACCTCGACGTCATTATCTGATGACGTCACCCAGATTTGACAGAACCGTAGAAGAAAGATGAACGCATTTAGCAGAAAATAAAGACGACACTCGGTTGCCATTTGCAGTCTCGGCTAACGACCGCGTCATTAATCATACAAAACAGTGGCTGTCTCGCACTCGACTTGCCTGCTAAGTTATTGTACGATATAAGCTACTGGCAAACCCAGATGCGTACTAAATTATAATGTTACAGTGAGATTTTCATATTATATTGCTTGAAGTAGGTGTGTTTTAAATTAATTGTTAAGGTGCTACGAAAAGCTAAGTGGCGCCCCTTCTACTCAGCCTATCACAGTCCACTGCTGGACATATGCCTCTCCCAAGTTGCGCCACAATACTCGGTCCTCTGCCTTCCGCACCCAGTCCCCCTCAGCCACGTTCTTCAGGCCGTCGGTCCACCTAGCGGGGCACCCCTATGAGTAAAAAGTAAAATGAGTAAAAAAATATTAGTAGCTAAGTACCTACATCATTTGTCGAAAATTAATTTTTACCAATTGAAGTAAAGGTACTGTAGTTTAATCAGAAACTATTAATTCTGTAAATTATAGTTCCCTGTAGATAGAAAAAGTGCCAAAAGTGGCTGTAGGATTTTGGGTTTATTTCCTTTGCCTATCACCGACTGCGAGTGCCGCCATCTCGCGGAAGCGAGCGACACCGCCCCTGCGCCCCTTCGTCCCGAGTTGCGCACGCGAACACATCCTATTATGAGGCTGACAACACCTAAAAAATCAGACCTCTGCGGTCACTGTCGTTTCATACAGAACTGAAAGAGAGGCAACGAGCCGAGGGACGTAAAGAAAAAAAAAGTATTATATCCATTGTCTAGTACCCATAGTATAAGCTCTGCTTAGTTTGGGACTAGATGGTGATGTGTAAAATGTCCCATTTATTTTTATTTTTATTTAAAAATTTTTTTAGTAAATTAAAGTATTCTGAGCTATCCGTATTTAACAGTGGCCGTTTTTCGCATTTTTTCCATCTACAACTACAGCGAACCTATCATTTACAGAGTTGATAGTTTCTGATTAAACTACAGTACCTGTACTTCAATTGTTAAAAATGAATTTCCTATAAATAATGTACTCAGAGAGTAATTTTTTTTTACTGATGGGGTTGCCACTTAGCTCTTAGTAGCGCCTTAAGTGTCACAATTGGTTTCGCACCCGTGGTTTACCTACGTAGTTCACCTAGGTGTTCCACGGTTAACTTTTTGTACCCGTAGTTCACCTATCAGGTGAACCACGGGTAATTATTTTGCCCGCTCCACATTTGCGTGAATCAGCAAAAAGGATGTCCATTGCTCTCAGAGTCTCGGTGCAATATTTGGTTTAAAAAGGCAATTTACATTATCGTATGTGGAGCGGGCTTTCTAGGAAACAAATTAAAAGTACTGATAATGCTGAAGGGCCTGATTGAACTGAACACAACAATCACAAACCCGCTTATTGCAAAAAGTTTTTAGGATTATTTTAATCAAGAAGATTGTGGACAATGTTATGATGGCTATGATTTACAGCTAATTTGTTACTTGACTATTATTTTTATACGAAATCTAAAATTATTAAAAAAAGTAAGCATCAACAAAAAAACGAATGAAATATTTTAAATGATTTCCACGTCGTAAGCATTTCAAAATTGTTGACTAGACGGGGACATCACTACTGGCCACTCACATCATAATACAGTAACGTCATTGTAGCGTGACAAGGACAGAAAATGTACCTTCCAAAAACATAAAAAGCGTGTATCGCTTCAACTTTGTCATCGATTTTATTTATTTTTTATTCAATTGTGTAATTTTATTCGTTTTTCAAAAATTGTAAATTAAATAAAGAATATATTTTAGTCGAATACCCTGTTGAAAGAGAAACAAAGTCTATAGTCATGCTTAAGCATTATGTAAACATATACAATGTATTGAATTTTGTCTGTCAATCCGCACTAGGCCGCGTGATAGACTAAAGCCTTCTCATTCTGAGAAGAGACCCGTGCCCAGCAATGGGACAGTAATGGGCTGATAATGATGATAATGAATTTCAAATAGTAATGGAACTGACTGTTACTATAAGCCTATAAGATCCCACAGCTGGGCAAACATCTCTCTTCTTGATTTACAAACCGCATTCTTAATAAATCAGTGTGTATTTTGAAGACATGTAAAAACAAACTGTTGTACTTGTACCACGATTGCTACAAGCACAACTTTATTTATATAGAAATATTTGCATAAGTTGAACATGAAAATAGTTTTTTACAAACAGTATTATTTACACAGTTCGTGGAAAGGCATATTCAGTACATATATTTTGATTTCTGTGGGTACACCCACAGAAATCAAAATGATAAGGTAATAGAAATTGTAAATGCGCGAGACTTGTCGTCACGTACAGCTGTCCCGTAGGACATCAGTGCGCGAACCGTTTGCTTGATCATCAGTGCTGTTCTGGACGCAGTAACAAAAAAAATATTTTTCAGTATATCTAACAGCGTATTTATTAGTCTTAATTTATTTTACATTGAAAGCTAGAAATATAGTTGGCGTAATTGCGTATTTATGTGTTGGTAGCGGTGAACCAGCGACACTCGTTTCGGTATTAAAGACAGTAGATAACATTTCTACATACAAACATCCATATTACCACGTCTGTTTTCTATTCGGGTAGGCAGAGATTATGAATTTTCACCTGCTACGATCCTGACACACCTCTTTCGCTTCATCTACGTCCATTAACCTCGTCATGCATGCTCGTCGGCTTAGAGTAATTCTTATCGGGCTTGCGTTTGACCACCACCTCACCTGATGTTAAGCGATGGTGCGGTCGACGGTTGTGCACGCTTGCCCAGCAAATACCTATTCACTCGAGTCTTGAAGACCACCAGATTATACTTCTCCGGAAACGCTGACGCCGGCAAGGAATTCCACTCTTTGGCGGTACTTGAATTTAATTGTGGTCTAAGTTATTTATTTTTGTATGTAGGAAGATTAATTTAGCATTAAAAATAAAATAATATAATAACTTACACCACTATTGAATTTAAATGAGGAAGGCACTGGGTACAGCCTAATTGCCTATATGCAATGCACGCCACTGTTCCGTGTGGTGCCGGACGTAAAGAATTGCACCACCCTATATCTTCTCATGGGTGTCGTAAAAGGCGACTAAGGGATTCACCAGAGGATGGGCAGCAGCGTTCTCTGAGTATTTCACCAACCAACTGCGATCGCCAACCCGCCTGCCAAGCGTGGCGATTATGGCATATCCCCCCAATATATGCTTGGGGGAGGCCTGTGTCCAGCAGTGGACGTCTTACGGCTGAAATGATGAATGCACGCCACTGGTACTCTTGCAGGCGTGGTTAAGAGTACTCTTCACCTGGCATTTTTTGAGAACATTTCTATTACCATATTATTTAGATTTCTATGATTGTACCCTATTGCACCCACTGTACCACATCCCACGTAGTTAAATGTCGGAATCTTGATAATACATATTTTAAACAACGCCTACATAGGACTGACAAACATTGGTTTCTATGAGTAGGGGTCGAATTCTAATGAATATATTATGGTGTTATTATTATTTGCATTTTGGAATTCTAAAATTAGTTGAATAATTAAGTATCATTCCAAGATACTTTGATATTAATTTTGCAGAAATTGGTGGTGAACTCGTGATTTTGTAAACAAAACAACTAACAGCAGGTTGACTCATTTCGAATTAAGTTGATCAACATAAATTTTTGTTTAACAAAAAAAAAAAACGAAACGTCAGGAAAACCAATTTAAATAATAAACGCGATGTAAACCCGTTAAACTTGTTTCATTATAAAATTTAAAGATTTTATGCCTTTTTAGGGTTCCGTACTCCTACAAGGAACCCTTATAGTTTCGTCATGTCCGTCCGTCTGTCCGTCTGTCCGTCTGTCCGTCTGTCCGTCTGTCCGTCTATCCGTCTGTCCGTCTGTCCGTCTGTCCGTCTGTCCGTCTGTCCTAATCCTTTACAGCTTAATAACTTCTACAGTTATAAACATAAGTAAATGAAATTTTGTTAAAAAATGGTTTAGATCTCATAGATCTCAATTTTAAAAGCATAAAAAAATCTTGGTAACCTTTTTTAGGGGTGGCGCCCATACATGTGAAATGGGGATGAAAAAATTTTATTCGCTGCACCCCCTCGTGTGGGGTATCATTGAATAGGTCTACTAAAATGAAGGTAATGTTTCAGACATTACTTTTTTATCAGATGTACCATCTGCGAAATATAGCCTGCCGAAGTGGCTTGCAATGTCCCCCCCCCCTGCCATTTCTAAACTATGCAACGTAGAAACTTATAATCTTCCACATTGATAGACCTTTGTAAAAACTCTCTTTTAAAATTATTTCGAGCATATTGTGATTATAAATTTTTGAGTTATAGAGAGAAAACTGAAAAATACTTAAAACGTCCTAGTTCAAAGGTCATTGACTTTAGAGAAAAATGATCATAGCAAATAATGCTCCTTTAGCTTTTTTCTATTTGAAAAAATCACAAAAAGTAACTTTGTGTTATGTTGACGACACACTTCTTAAATTTGGCGCCATCTAGCGGCGTCAAACGACACTCTCTGGGTCGCCAATGCTGCCGTCAAGTGCCGTCTATTACATTTGGCACTGTATAGCGCCATCTAGAGGCTACTGACATCACTCTCTGAGTCGCCAATGCTGCCGTCTATTGCAAAAACTAAAATAGCCGTGATTAATATTCGATTTGATTTGTTTGTAACACCTACTTAAGGAACCCTATAATACTGAGCATGGCCCGACATGCTCTTGGCCGGTTTTTTTGTTTCAATCTGATTAAAAGTCTGTGCTAAAATTCCTTTCGATGAACGACTAAAATCGACTCGTGTGTAAGCGATATTAGACCTTGTTCCTTCTTCTTTCTTTTTTCTCTCAGCCTTATTCCATTATCTATGGTCGGCTCTCCTTGTCTGCCTTCTCCATTTATTTCTATCCCGCGAGGTCGCGGCTTCGATCTCGCTCTCCTTCAAGTCCCTCTGGACTGTCGACAGCCAGGTGGCGGGGGGTCTCCCACGGCATCGCGTCGTCATTTGCAAGTCAAGGGCTGCTCGTACCATGTGGTCTTTTGTGCGGCGGAGCACATGTCCATACCATCGAAGGCGTCGCTCTTTGACCTTCTCAGTAATGGGTGCAACTTTGTAGCTTCCTCTGATGTGTACGTTACGTACCCTATCTAGCAGTGTGACACCCGCTGACCAGCGTAACATGCGCATTTTAGTCGTGTGCAGTTTCGACAGGTGACCTTGTTTCTTGATCAATAAAATTTAATCTTGGATGCTTATATATTAAGTACGTGGATATCGTTTGCGTAGTTGCCTATTGCCTCGGAATCCCCAACATGTCGGTATAGCAAATGCAACTGTAACTATGCTTACTATTTAAAAAACCGGCCAGGAGCATGTCGGGCCATGCTCAGTATTATAGGGTTCCTTAAGTAGGTGTACAAACGAATCAAATCGAATATTAATCATGGCTATTTTAGTTTTTGCAATAATCGGCAGCATTCGCGACTCAGAGCGTGTTGTTAGTAGCGCCATCTAGCGATAAATTCAAGAAGCCAAATTTAAGAAGTCTGTCAGGTCAAAGTTACTTTTTGTGATTTTTTCAAATAGAAAGTAGCTGAAGGAGCATTATTTGCAATAATAATTTTTCTCTAAGGTCAATGACCTTTGAACTAGGACATTTTAAGTATTTTTCAGTTTTCTGTCTATAACTCAAAAAATTATAATCATATTATACTCGAAATAATTTTAAAAGAGAGTTTTCACAAAGGTCTATCAATGTGGAAGATTATAAGTTTCTACGTTGCATAGTTTAGAAATGGCAGGGGGGGGGACACATTGCAAGCCACTTTGGCGGGCTATATTTCGCAGATGGTACACCTGATAAAAAAGTGATGTATGAAACATTACCTTCATTTTAGTAGACCTATTCAATGATACCCCATACGAGGGGGTGCAGCGATTTTTTTTTTTTTTTCCCCATTTCACATGTATGGGCGCCACCCCTAAAGAACGTAAAAACTTTTTTTTTTTCTTTTAAAATAGAGATCTATATGTAAACTATTTTTTAACAAAATTTCATTTACTTATGTTTATAACTGTAGAAGTTATTAAGCTGTAAAGGATTAGGACAGACGGACAGACGGACAGACGGACAGACGGACAGACGGACAGGCGGACAGACGGACAGACGGACGGACATGACGAAACTATAAGGGTTCCTTGTAGGACTTCGGAACCCTAAAAAAGTGAGTAGGCGCCTTCCGCAAATCGATAAATACAGCGTAGGGCGCTCTTCAGCCAGGTGGACCAACGACCTGAAGAAGTTAGCTGAGGTGGAGTGGTTGCGAAAAACGGAAAACCGAGTGCTGTGCATTGAGGTAATATTGTACTACGTACTAGAGAAGACACCTCGAATCGATTGTTTGTAACACGCTTTAGAGCTCTTGCACTCTCACTAACTCGAAAAACTCGAATCATCGACACGAAGAAGAAGAAGACTAACTTAGCCCCGGTCGCCCCGCGCGTGCCCCGCGGCATGCAAGGTGCGCGATATTTTTTGTACGTGATGTATACTCTAGTACGTAGTATATAATTATTACCTCAGTGGTGCTGTGGCGCAACTTAGTAGAGGCATAATAATATGTCCAGCTTGTATATTTAAGCTGAGTTGATTAACTAGGTACCATATCAATTGTAAAATAAAGCTGCTCTATCCGGGATATCATGCTTAAAATTTCTTCTTCTCTCAAGTGTATCTTCTTCTCCGGGTTCGCCATAGCCAGGGTCCTTAATAAAGCTAATTTTCTCCACTTGTCTCGGTCTTAAGTCCACAGGGAATAGATTGTTGGGTATTTAAAGTAGGTATCTAATAAAACTACTAACTTAAGTCTTAATAAATCTTGTTTGTAATCTTCTTAGGAGACTCAAGTAAAACTTTCTACCAGCAACTATGTTAATAGGCAGTGATAGTCGCGAAAAGAACTTTGAGTAAATTAATTATAACTTGGAACTAACTACAATTTAAGAAGGGCATCTCGAGAAGGTTTAAATTTAACTAAAAACGTACTTGTAACGTAACTTCGCCGAAGACTACGTTTTAGCCGACTATGGCGCAGCAAAAGAAGGATATGTATGTATCTTTGTATGGATGTTCAATCATAGCTCAAAAACTACTGATCCTATTTTGACAAAATGAGGTATCGTTGGAAGCGTCATGCTCTTTCGCGAGTTAAAGGCTCATTTCGGATAAAAAATGCTACCAGAAAATTTATTAAGTTTAAAGTTTCATGTTTTGTATCCAATAAAAGTTCTTGACGAGTACATTCTGAAAATAAAGTGTCACACATGTCTCAGTTTGGCGAACCGACTTGCGGTACCATTTAGGCAACAGCCTAGGTGGTATTGCAGTTGTTATGGGCAAAGGTAACCGCTTAACATCAGGTGGGCCTTTAGCTCGTTTCGCCATCCTATACTATAAAAAAAATAAAAATATATACATTACCTTTATATATACAGTTTTAGGTTTGGTTTAGGTTTTCCCCCATTGGGGGAGGCCTATGTGCAGCAGTGGACGTCTTTAGGCTGAAATGATGATGATGATGATACATACATATTACATATACCTACCCCATTAAAAATCTTAGTCCTTTAATTTTTATTTTCAGGGTTACGTTTCTTAGATCAAAACTTCGTGTGGTAGATTAATAGCATTTAATATCAATATAGAAGAGGGCAAAGGAGCATGTAGGTTATATATATTTTACGGATAGTAAGCAATCACTAACGCCCATGGACACCTGCAATACCACCAGTCACCGATGCTTTACCGACATTTTAAATAGATATTAGCTCTATACTTAAAAAGATGATGTAACTTGTTGTTTGTCTTTTGGATAACCCAATTACATAAGACACACGTGACAACAGATAAAATTGACTAGGCTTTCAGAAACCATAAGAATTTAATTGTTTATTAAATAGGTATTATGAAATATTCTTCAACTACCTAAGTAAATCAAATCTGTACACAAACCAAAACAACGACAGCAGACACGCTATTGAAGCGAATGTCTATGATTTTCGGCTGCATCATTAAACGGTTCGTGTTAATTGAAACAAGAGATGTACCATCCGTTAACATCACTAGCAGTAGAGGGTTATTAGTGGTCCAAGAGAGATAAGAGCTTTGAAGGGGCTGGGCCTGGCAGTTTCTTCGATGTGTCATGACTACTCATGAGTAGTGGAAACCACTGTCTCCTACGTTTTTTCTTTTCAAATATAATTTCAAACGTTACATTAAAAGCAATGATATTTAAATGTATAGATATGCCATACCCTAACAAAACTAACAAAAAAAATATCCGTACCCAGCAGCAGCACAATACACATAAGCTAGTACAAAGTAAGTAAATTGGTTACTTCAAGATACTTTCGCGTCATAATTAAATTGGAACACTTTCTGTGCACACACAACTTCATTTTTGTTTTTTTTTGTCACCGGTCACGCTCGGCGGCGCCTTAGTTGATGCGGATTAATAAAAAAAAACGTCCTAATTAGGACGTTTTTGAATCTTCAGTTGCGAGTGCAAGTAACATATATCTATACTTTAAAATACCATTGATTAAAAGACAATTCATTCAGTCAAGATTGTTTACTTTTGGTAACGTTATTATTGAAACATTTTGAGCAGAGATGTTATGGATATGATATTTCGGATCTGGATACGGATATGGATGTAGGAATAAAATTATATCAGTTTCGGATACGGTTACGGATATGTAATTATTTCGGATTATCCGTTAGTTTCGGATAGTTTCGGTTACGGATATTAGATTGAAGTAAACAATAAACAAAAATAGTATGTAATAATTTGGTTTTATTTATAGGTTTTGTCTAGTTCTGAAAGAGGTTATGTTATGACTAGAGATAACAAACAAACTGCAAGATTCACGTGGCGCGCGAGCAGTAAAACAAAAACCTGTCGAATCATGGGGTTTTTTTTTTTTTTTTTTTTTTTTTTTTTTAATCTTTATTTAAGGGGACTTTATCAGCCTTGATTTAGCCTTGATCCAGCGTTTTATTTAGACTCTGCCCTTATACGAAACTATCCTCTATCTAAACTTGTGAAACGGATACGGTTACGGTTAAGGATATATTTTTATTTCGGATATCCGATAGTTTCGGTTACGGTTACGGAGCTCCATAACATCCCTGATTTTGAGTACTAACATGATTGCCATGAGCAAAGCTGCGGGCGATAGCTACTCGTAATCCACACTATTTTATCCTACAAATATTATAAAAGTGAAAGTTTGTAAAGATGTTTGGATGTTTGTTACTGAATCACGCTGTAAGGACTGAACGGATTTGAATGAAAATTGGCATACAGAAATAGAACATAACCTGGATTAACATATAGGCTACTTTTATCCGGGAAAATAAACAGTTCCCTAGGGATGCGCGATAAACGATATCCATGCGGGCAAAGCCCGGGGCACAAGCTAGTAATATTGTAAATGCAAACGTAACTCTGTCTGTCTGTTTGTTTTTCACGACCAAACCATTGAACCGATAGTAATGAGATTTATGCAATAGGCAAAGCGGTAGCATGAGAAGTGGGGAAGAACATAGGCTACTTTTTATCTCGGTAAGATAAACAGTTCCCGAGGGATGCATGATATCGTCTTTCTGTGATAAGCCGAATTACACGCATCCGAAGCAGCGAGCAGAAACTAGTTCATCATAAGTGTGAAATTATACAAAGTGAAGATGACAATCCTACAATAAATGAAAACACGGTTATTATTAGTCTATAGAAGCATTTTAAACACATAAATAAGTTATCTATCGAAAATTTAAAAAAAACCTAAAAAATATCTGTTATAATTGGGAAAGAGAGTTTAAAATCATATAGATTCGCAAAGGTCTTTAAACCAACGATCTATGCCAGAAAAATGGTCCTACATTCATAATTAATAATACATAAAATAATTTCGTGTGGCTTAACAATTAACTGGATTTGATTGATTTTTCGTATATAAATAAATATTTTTGGGACATTTTTACACAGCACCATCTAGTCTCAAACTAAGCAGAACTTGTACTATGAGTACTAGACAATGGATATAATACTTATGTACTATTTTTTTTGTAAATACTTACTTATAATACATAAGAAACACCCAGACCAACACAAACACTTATATTCATCACACAAATATTTGTGTCCTGTGGGAATCGAACCCACAACCTTGTGATCAGCAGTCCAACACTCGAACCACTAGACCACAGAAACGTAAGTCGTCAAAGAAACGTAATATATAATCAGAGAACATGATACTCTGTATGTGGTTTTTTTTATGTCGTATTGTCATCTCCATTTTGTATATGAAACTTATCTCCGATAATTTGCAATATGGAAGCTTTCCAGGAAATTTCATCAATTTAAGTTTATTGTATGGTAATACGGTATGAGTGGGACTATAGTTACTGTCAAAGGGCGGTATATAATTCGTATGTAAATATGGGGCCCGCACAATATGCTTGACCTACTTGTAAAACGTGAGCAATATGTTTATCGGAAATATTAGATACCTACGTTTAATAATTTCTTAGGTTTTCGCGATCACTACACATTATAATAAAACAAAGTTTAACGTATATTATTTAAATTAGTTTTCTTGACGTTTCGAAAGCTTTGCAGCATTTCGTGGTAGCAGGTAGACTAAGATGACAAGCATCTTTACAGATATTTCTAAAAATAAAATATTATAATCTACCGTACAATATTATTAATTCAATTCATCATCATCATCAACTCAGCCTATCGCAGTCCACTGCTGGACATAGGACTCTCCCAAGTTGCGCCACAACGCTCGGTCCACTGCCTTCCGAATCCAGTCCCCCGCAGCCAGTCGAAGGACCGATGGCCGTTTGAGCATACGAGTCCTTGAGTGGAGACCGCGTATCGGCAAACGCAGCGTAGGGCGCCCCCCTTTTTTTTTTTTTTTTTTTTTCCGTGGGGAAAATCCTCATGGACGCACTCCGTCCGGGAAAGGCGGAGCCAGTGTCGGACTCTTACCGACTAAAAACCACCACGGTGTTCCTCTAATGACCCTTGGCCGGGCGCGCGGGAAAACTCCTGTAATCGCCCGACCATCCCCAGCAGGTCCCGGCTCGCCACTAGTCGGCGAGCCCCTTCCCCCCGTGCGGCAACTGCATCGGCCGCACCCTCCTATAGACTGGCGCGCGCGGAACACAACGCGCCACCGTCACGGGCCTTGACTGGTCGGGCGGCGGGCCACCCCGAGTCCGCCACCCGCAGGCCCACACCTAGGGTGACTGGAGGTCAGCATACGCCCTCCTACGACGCCCAGGTCGCCTCCTGCGGATGGGAAGAGAGGTTATCGCCTCTCGAACCCTCTCCGCCGCCTCCTTAGCGAGCATCACCTCCTCGCAGAAGGAGACGACGCCTTCCCAAGCGCTCTCGCTTCCGACCATAGACAGAACCACGGCCGGAAGCGAGAGATCGCTGCCGCCTACTGCAGTGATGAGGTCACGGCGCTGCGCGGCCCAAGCTGGGCACTCCTCCAGTGTGTGCTGCGCCGTGTCCTCTGGGCAGCTCCCGCAGTGATGACACTCGGGCGTCGGCTCCCGGCCTATGCGAAACAGATACTTCCCGAAGCAACCATGCCCCGAGAGTATCTGCGTCAGCCGGTAGGTGAGGGCACCATGGCTCCTCTCCAGCCACTCCTCCATGACGGGCCTTACCGCCGCTATTACGGCGTGTAGGGCGCCCCCCTGCCAGGTGGACCGACTACCTAATTCAATTCAATTCAATTTTATTTATTTGCTAACATGGGTACAAAATGATGTTATAAATTTTATAATAATATAAATCATCGCCATATTATGGCTTTCGCCATGCATTTTTTTTTTTTTACAAAACAATCAAATCAATCAATCAATCTGTATATTTTTATATTGAGCTTCTGTAGTCTGTGTGTTAAACTTGATACTCTTACTCCTCTGGCTCAGCGACCCAAAGTGAGTCATGGCCTCCGAAACGAGAACAAAACTAAACACAGAGAGAGAGACAGAGAGAGAGAGAGAGAAACTGGAGGGTTAAACTTGATACATTTCATTTTCTTCCTTAATAATAGCGTTGTATACAACGATGTACGTAGTACATACTACCTCAGTGGTTGTATATCATGCTGTGCGATTACGTTAGGGTATCAATCTGTACAACACCTATTATTTTATGACCACCATGTGATTGTTACTTGTTGTAATTGCCTTATGAAATAAATTAATAAATAAATTATGGATTAGTTGTCTAAAATTATTAGTTATCTTAACTATTATAAAATTGTAAACGTCTGTTTGTTTGTTTGTTCCAGCATCACGCTAAAACTACTGGACCGATTTTGATGATTTTTTTTTTGTTTGAAAGCTGATGATCTGACTTAAAAACTGGTATGGGTTTTGAGAAAGAAAGAAAGAAAGAAAAAAAGAAAAAAATTAATTCGTGGGTTGCGTACTCACCCGACAGATCGAAGCTTCTATGCATGTGCACCAGCGGATAGTAATGTACGATGGAGTGGAGTGGAGTGGACAGGGGATGGGACTGGGGACGGGACAGGGGACGGAACAGGGGACGGGACTGGGGACGGGACAGGGGACGGGACTGGTGACTGGACAGGGGACGGAACATGGGATGGGAAATGGGACGGGACATGAGACGTGACATGGGACAGAACAGTGGGATGGCACATGGGACTGGACATAGGATGGGACATGGGACAGGACATGCGACATAGGACGGGACGATAGTGATATAGTGGGACAATGGGACAGTGGGATAGTGGGACAGTAGGACAGTGGCAGTGGGACAGTGGGGCAGTGGGGCTGTGGGGTAGTGGGGCAGCGGGGCAATGGGGCAGTGGAGTAGCGGGGTAGCGGGGCAGTGGGGCAGTGGGGTTGTGGGGTAGCGGCGCAGCGGGGCAGTAGGGGAGTGTGGCATCGGGGCAGGCAGTGGGGCAGTGGAATAGTGGGGCAGTGGGATAGTGGGGCAGTGGGATAGTGGGGCAGTGGGATAGTGGGGCAGCGGGGCACTGGGGTAGCGGGGCAGCAGGGCACCGGGGCAGGGGCTTACTGGGGCAGCGGGCTAGTGGGGCAGTGGGATAGTGGGGCATCGGGGCAGTGGGGCAGCGGGGCAATGGGGCAGTGGGGAAGCGGGGCAGTGGGGCAGCGGAACAGAGGGGCAGCGGGGCAGTGGGGAAGCGGGGCAGTCTGTGGGATAGTGGGGCAGCGGGGCAGTGGGGCAGTGGGGTAGCGGAGCAGCGGGGCAGTTGGATAGTGGGGCAGCGGGGCAGTGGGCCAGCGCGGCAGTGTGGCAGTGGGGCAGCGGGGCAGCTGGGCAGCGGGGCAGTGGGGCAGCGGGGCAGTGGGGATGCGGGGCAGTGGCGAAGCGGGGCAGGCTGTGCGGCAGTGGGATAGTGGGGCAGCGGGGCTGTGGGGCAGTAGGCTAGCGGGGCATAGGATAGTGGGACAGCGGGACAGTGGGGCAGTGGGGCAGCGGGATAGTGGGGCAGCGGGGCAGTGGGGCAGTGGGATAGAGGGACAGCGGGGCAGTGGGGTAGCGGGGCAGTGGGGCAGTGGGGTAGCGGGGCAGTGGGGCAGCGGGTTAGCGGTGCAGTGGTGTAGCGGGGCAGTGGGTTATTGGGGCAGTGGGGTATTGGGGCAGCGGGGCAGTAGGGCAGTTGGATAGCGGGCAGGTGGGCAGCAGGGCAGCGGGGCCGTGGGGCAGCGGGGCCGTGGGGCAGCGGGGCAGCGGGGTAGTGGGGCAGCGGGGCAGTGGGGCAGTGGGGCAGCTTGGCAGCGGGGAAGGGGGGCAGCGGGGCTGTGGGGCAGCGGGGCAGTGAGGCAGTGGGGTAGCGGGGCAGCGGCGCAGTGGGATAGTGGAGCAACGGGGAGAGGGGCAGCGGGGCAGTGGGGAAGCGGGGCAGGCTGTGGGGCAGTGGGATAGTGGGGCAACGGGGAGTGGAGCAGCGGGGCAGTTGGGCAGCGGGGTAGCGGGGCAGTGGGGCAGCGGGGCAGGCAATGGGGCAGTGGGATAGTGGGGCATCGGGGAAGTGGGGCAGTAGGGTAACGGGGCAGTGGGGTAGTGGGGCAGCGGGGCTGTGAGGCAGTGGGGTAGTGGGGCAGCGGGGCATTGGGCCAGTGGGGTAGCGGGGCAGCGGGGAAGCGGGGCAGCGGGACAGCGGGGTAGTGGGGCAGCGGTGCAGTGGGGCAGTGGGGTAGCGCGGCTGTGGGGCAACGGGGCAGCTGGGCAGCGGGGCAGTGGGGCAGCGGCGCTGTGGGGCAGCGGGGCAGTGGGATAGTGTGGCAGCGGGGCAGTGGGGCAGCGGGGCAACGGGACAGCGGGACAGTGGACTGGACTGGAATGGACTGGACTTAACTGGACTGACGTGGGTTAGCAGAATTTAACGCGAGCGGAGCCGCGGGTAAAAGCTAGTTTTTTAAATAAAATCGTTTCGATGCACGCAGTAATCACTCACAATATCATTATCTTTTACAGTGTTGCGTGCTGTTTACCTACCTTTAGTTTGAGATTACTTGTCTTCGTACATCTTTATACAAAATCTCGTCTTTATACAAAATAATTATATGTGAAACCGATAGGCTCACTGATGCATCACGAAACGATAGTCTAGTGTGAATCAAGCATTATGTTTATGCATGTTTATGTATCAAATCGAGCCTATTATTTTGTCGCAGGTACAATTACACATCTATCCTAAAGGTGGCCACTGACGATGCTTCCAAACGTGTCAATGGCGTAGCCGCATTCCAAAATCTGTCCGTGAATGTTGAAAAAGTATGTTATTTCTAGAAAAAGTCAAGCGTTTTTGGATGTCGTCATTAAAACGACGTCCGAATAGATACATCGTCAGTGCCCAGCTTAAATCCTATTCACCTACCTTCCTCCTTTCAACACGGAAGTTAAAACGCTTAATGTCACATACAATCCTCTTCATATTTCACATACGTACTCTTTTTCCTCCAGTTTTATGCGCATAACGGGGCTATTTCCAACCCGGGCAAAGTTTCCCACTTGGCTGGTGTTTAGTTACGGCATTACATCAAGAGAACGCCTGACGGAATCAGCGGGGCTATTGTGGCGAACAATAGTTCTGAAATAAGTTGCAGGAAACGGATTTTCCTTTGCCGAATTATACCTAACAATACTCTCGTCTTTAAGGTAAATGTGAGTTTATGTTTTGGGTTAACAGATTTTTTATATTATATCAGACTGTAAGCATCCACTGCCAAAGATGAGTCTGAGTTTAAGAATATTGCTATAATTTCCAGTATAAATTAAATTGATATAAATTATAGATAAAATAATTAAATGAAATTGAATTGGTTGGTAATCAGTTTTGGATGGAGAATAAATTTGCGTTAATACTCATAATTTCAAAACAGACTCCATTCTGGGTCTAAAAACGTGTCAACTTTAAAAAATATATTTTATGTTGAAAATTATTTAAAATTTGTATTTTCCCATTTCACAATAGTGTACCTATTGTTAAAACATTCTCTAAATGTTCTTAAAATAAATGCATACGCAAAATACTATACATCTTTAATACTACATCACAACCGGCAACCCTAATCACGCTCCATACATACATTCTTCAAATGTTCTTAAAATAAATGCATAGGCAAAATACGAGATCTTTAAAACCATATAACATCCCTAATTACAGTAATCACACTTAATATCTCCTAATATCTCAAAAACACACACCTATCTGAACCATATCTGAACTATCGTGATTAAGCCATAATTAAAGTTGCTCCGTTCTTGGCAAAGTTTCGGGGATCATCTAATCCGGGGTGACCTACCAAAAGCCGGTTTAATATTCAGTGTCACACTTGAACTCATCCAGGGATTAGACGGTAATGCATGCCCAAGACGGCACCGCACCACTATTCTATGCTTTGCACTTAATATATGGTAGAAGTTGTTGGAGGAATGCTCCGCAGTTCTGGTCTGCTGAGTTCTAGAATAGTTAAAGAATTATTTATAGTTTTTATTAGTTTTGTTTGGTTAATTATGTGACCACAGAAATAAATAGAGTAGAATGGTTGTAATTACAATTTTACTTGCGATTCATGCGTGGCAACTTTCAAACAAACTACGCCTTACATATTGACGTCATTAATTTTTAAAAATTAACTTTAATCAAATGTACGTTATAGCCTTTGTTTCTGCTGTCAGAAACAGCACAATAAGGCATTTTTGCGGGTTTTTGTTACGGTATTTACAGAAACAAGTCATAAGGCGTACTGGGAAAGGCTTTGAAATGCCCTGCACTATGGTGCAGAGTGTTAGCACGCGCGCCCTGCCCACTTTTCTATTCTATCTATTTCTGTATATGTGACGTTGCCTAGTTGAATGGAATTTGCTTCGCAAAATATTTGCGTTGCTATGAAAAAAATAAAAAATATTAATAAATTAATGACAATGATGGTCTACAAGTTGCCTTTAAACTTGCAACTGATGACTTTATTGTGACCGTATAGCAATCATATTTTAACAACTACTATAAAAATAATGATCGATCCTTAATATCGAACAAGAGCGATGCACATTTACGGCCTAAATTAATATCCAATCTATCCACGATTTACCCTACTAGAGATAGAAATTTAACATATTTTGTATGGAGCTTATGTCAAATTCTCTCTAGTAGGACAAATAATGGATCATCATCATCATCATCATTTCAGCCAAAAGACGTCCACTGCTGGAAATAGGCCTCCCCCAAGCAGTTTGGGGGGATATGCCATAATCGCCACGCTTGGCAGGCGGGTTGGCGATCGCAGTTGGTGGCATTCAACTCACTCGGTCAATCGTGGATAGATTGGATATTAATTTTGGCTTTTAGTCGACTATATTCTAAATCGAATTATATTTGTGCCGCACCGGAATACGGCCGTCAACAAATCTGAGATATTAGTAGTGATGTAGATAACTAGATATTCAACGACTAAATTCAGTACCTAGGTTGGCTAACATTTCATTCGTGGGAGACTCGAGTTAGTACTAACAAATGTTGAAGCACTAAATATACTACCTCCATGCTACGTTGAAATAATGACAATAAGTAACTAATTAGCTTTCTGCTGTATTAGATTTGCAGTTTCATTGCAGCTAGCTTTGCAAATAGTGCTATCACACAACTTTTTTTTACATAGGGTTTTTAAGATAGGTTTAGTTATCAGCTGGATAGGCTGCCGTTTTCCTATCTATTTTAACTAGAGTAATTAAGAAATAAATGATTTATTAAGGCTTGAACCAGGTAGAAAAACATGTATAGCAAGCCATCTCAGCATACTATGCTGCATCACAAAAATGTTACAGCGCTGGAGAGTGAAAATGGTGTGCCTTTCAGGCCTTTCAGCTATTAAAAATATTTGTTCACATCATATTGCAGAGACTTGGTTTTTCGATTACGTGCCTGTGGTCTAATGTAGCCACTTATTGGTATCATCGCACATTGAAGTTTTTTCATCTGAGGAACAACTCTTGACGTCATATCACTGTGCCAGTCTTGGAAATCTCATCTATGATCAAAATTTAAAATCAAATTTCTTCCCATGTAACTCAAAATCATTTAAAGGTAAAATTAAAAGCCAATATATATCTCCAAGTTTTACTAAAGATATTTATTGTTATCCTCAAAGTATTAAAGTTATACGACGTGGAGATGACAATACGACAATAAATTAATACACGGTTATTTCTAGAGCACAGAAGCATTATAAACATATAAATAAGTTGTATATCAAAAATTAAGAAAACTAAATTTTTTAACAAAATAATATCATCATCAATAATATCATTTGTAATCATCTGTTATAATTGAGAAAGAGAGTTTAAAATCATATGAATTCGCACAGGTCTTTGATCTAAAGATCTATGCCAGAAAAATGGTCCTACATTCAAAATTCCTGTGGCCAAACTATTAACTGGATTTGATTGATTTTTTTGTGTACAGTCAGAGAACGTAATACTCTGTAAATGGTTTTATTTAATGCCTTATCGTCATATTATCCACTTTGTATATACAACTCTAAGTGTTAAGAAAAGCTATAGAACAGCATTAATACTTTGCAGATGCCATTAAAAATCTTTTGTAAGACTTGGAAATGCATATTGGCTTTCACTTTGACCTTTAAACGGTTTTGTGTTACTCGGATTGATACTGAACCAAGAAGGCCGTATAAGATTTACCTATATAAACTTTAACAAAGTAAACATTCCAAAATATGGGTCTCATAACAAAGTTATCAAATCCCTGTAAGCCTTCAAGTCTGTATAATTTGAAACTGTGCCAAAGACTATGGACGTTTACCCATCAAACGCATGCCAAAGTGCCGCAAATAGGTATTAGAGTAGGGCCGTAATATCATGCCCGGAATTCCGACGGATGATTAACTTAATACGCCTAATGAACATTAGCGTTTTAGTTTAGATTTATTAGATACATTATATGCACGCTTAGATAATCACAATATAAAATATGTACTTATTTAAAATGGACCATAATAGTGATGTGTCACAAGTACCTAAATCTGATTAAACATAATTATAAATAAAGATTACTGTTCGCGACAACGCGTCCCTCACACGCGAGTGATAGTATAAAATAGCGAAATGGTGACATTTGAGAATCAGTAATTGATAAGTAGGTACTCTAATTGGTAAGTTTTTATTATAATTTTATAGTAAAATCATTCATTACATTTGAGGAAATGCGATACCTTTACCATATTTTTTTTTCACACCGCATAACATCTAAATCCACCAACCAGTTGCGGCCTGCCAGATCGACAGTTTTCGGAAAAGGGTCCTTCAGCTAAGTAATTAATTACCTGAGTTTCATCGACTATAAAGTTCATCATCATCATCCTAACCCGGTATCACCCACTGCTGGGTATTATTATAGCCCTCCTTTAGTTTTTGCCAGCCTCTTCGATCTTGTGCATCCCTCATCCAGGTGTTTTTTTGGTCATCAGCTCTTAATCCAAGAGGTACACAAGAACAGTGATAATCACTAAATTGTCTTTAATTATAAAACAAGCAAAGTACTAAGAATATTTATCTTTTCGATCACAACAAAAACAAATCACGAAAATTAAATGTAACATAAAATGAATCCCCAATGAAAACCAAATATTGCCAATCGTCCTAATTGCGTAAGAATTCCGATATTTACATTTCTCTTGGCAAAATAACATAGGTTATTTACTTTTGTTTATTTTCGCTGATTCTCCGCTGTCATATCGAATTATCCCCCTGTCAGATATCGCGAAATGGATTTTCGGTTGTCAGAATCGCGAAACATTTCGCTGAAGTATCCCATTTGTTGTAGACCGTGTTACAAAAAGGTTTGGGAGGCGTTTAATAGGTTATCGACCGGCTTATTTGGTCCTACACTATGCCCCTAGGGGTAGGTTAAGCTGCTGATATCGATAGAAAATGGACCAGTGTGTAAATCCTGCTTTTTATGAGAGTTTATTCGATTGACATTTATGTATCGTGTTTGGCGACGTTTCTACATTGGTCAGTGCGAAAGCGTGGAAGGCGACATAAATATTTATCTTTAATCGTTTCAAGTTGAATGTCAGATTTAGTCTTCAGGTTAAAACAAAATGTATCTCCTACCAGAAGATTTACTTGTAGTTGATTACTGTCGTAATAAAATCGCCCTGTAATGAGAAAAGCATAACATAAAAAAAATCTAAATCTCAGATCCTTCAGACTCCATCCTTATCGAATTTATATTGAACAGTGCACTGAGGTGATTACTAATTAGGAAACGTTTATTATCATAACGTTCAAGCAGCAGTTTCCAAGCCTCCTGATAATTGTTGGAAGAAATCTCGAGATTCGAAACAGTTCGTGCTGGTTCTCCTTCCAAATATGAAATTAAATAATGGAACTTGTTGACTAAACTAATCCTACTATTTTCATGAACTAAAGATCTTAAGGTATTACAAAACTCCATCCATTTTAAGTATAACCCATCAAATTTGGCAATCTGAATTAACGGTAACTTGAAACCTATTTCATTATGATCGTGAACACAATTTGTAACATTATGCAAACTAGAATCATGAACACTGTCATCCTTGCTATTTGCTTGCAATAAGGTCTGAGCAGTCACAATGTTACTAATAAATTCCCCCTCAATTATTTCTCGTTCCTCAAGTTCATCCTCTAACCCACTAGAATTAACAACCTCAATCAGACTTTGAAGGTCATCAAATAAAGAAGATAATGTTTCAAATTTGCTGAGTTTAAGTGTAAGTTCCGCCTTTTGTGTTGCAGTAAAAGTTTCAAATCGTGATAATTTATCTAAATTGTTTTTAAATTTAGTTACTTGACCGAACTACGTGTAGTACTTAGTTCTGCTAAAGTAATTTTTAATGTTATCTAATAAATGTAACAAAACAGTAAGTTCAATTCAACAAAAATAACACGAAGAAGAAATCAAAGTTAAGTACGTAAACAATAAAATAATTTACAAATGTTGATATTCAACGTTGTAAAATAAAATTAATAAAAGTTTACGCTCACGCCCCTCGTTGGTGGTGCCTGCCGCACAGGAAAGCTGTACTGGCCTGGTGAACACGTGCAGCTGTAGGCAGCGCAGGCACTGCTCAGGCTCAGCAACGAATGGGGAACATAAACACCGTCTGAAAAGTTCGGCGAAATAATCACTACACGGAAATAATTAGTAAGTACGGCAACCTAAAGTAGGGATTGAAAGAAAAGTAGTAATAATTATAACAAAACAAAAATATGTTTGTACAAGTGAAAACCTAAAAAAAATGGATATAGGCTACGTTAATGGAAGGCTAGAGGAAGATTAGGGAATAAAGGCACTTAGCTGCAATAATCGGTACTGCTGCGCTGAATGTATGACGCTGGTATTACGTCAGTCTGGCGGTATTAAATGATCCCTGTATATTCTCGATGTAGTTCGATCCAAAGGCTTGGCTGTTTGAGGCGCGATGCTGACCGGCTGATTGCTGCGGCGCTGTTGCTGAACAATTCCAGAAGCGGGACTTCGATACCACTCGATTCTTCTTGGAAAAATCTGTTCTGTCACGGTCGGCAATTATGTCTATTACTGAGACACTGGAGCTTTAGGGCGATCAAAATGAAAGCAATAGATTGAATAACAAACTGGTTTACTTGTAGTTTTTACAATATTTCTATTATTCAGAGAACAATTAGCGGAGCTAGATGCTAGTTCTAATGCTAGATGAATAACATATATAATTGTAGGTAGAAAATTATCACTACTAATTTGACGTCAACATAAGTATAGTACCGACATTAATAAAAAAATAAAAATCAATCGGATCGGATTGAGTTATTTCTAGATAACACTTTGGTAGAATCATCTCATTAATATTTTATCTATGACTATAATAGTATAATATTTTATTGTATATTTAGTACCTATTGTATGGTATATAAGATTTTCGCGTTATGAGCAGGCTATATAGTTACTGTGTTTTCTTCCGAGTTTTTCAAGTTCCTTTTTAGTTTTCCGTACCCAAAGGGTGCCTATTACTTTCGCTACGCTTTCCGTCCGTCCGTCCGTCCGTCTGTCTATCACAGGGGTGTATCTTTTGAACGGTAATAGATAACCGGTTGAAATTTTCTCAGAATATGTGTTGCTGTGAGGGGTATCACGACAAATACTAAATCTAGTACTTAAGTTGACCTGTACTCATACCTTGATAAATAAAATTTATGATTTATGAGTTTTATTTAAAAAAAAAGAAGTCTTTAACCAAAGGGGGTCTCCATACAAGAAACCTGAAAAAACATGATTTTTTTTCACAATTTTTGTTCCTTGTCTATCTTCAAAACGGTAATACATACCAGTGTCAAACTTGGTCAAATTATATAGTGCATATTATGTAGTTTAGCAACAAATACTAAAAATAAGACAAACATAGACATATGTGGTGGTACCTGCGTAAGAAAGAGATGCAAAAATCCATATTTCGTGCACTGTCCGTTGATCTCTTTTGATAAACTCTCGTAAATTAAATCAGTTTCTATGGTGTATCAGGTCGATGGGTGGTACGGAACCCTTACTGCGCGAGTCTGACTCGCATTTGGCTGGTTTTTTATGTATTTTTACTTGTATGTCCTGTGTCTTGTTTTGTACTAAATATATCTTCTTCGGGACATTTTTATACAGCACCATCTAGTCCCAAACTAAGCAGAGCTTGTGATATGGGTACCTACTAGACAATGGATATAATAATTATATACTTCTTTTTTTTTTAATACATACGTATAATACATAAGCAACACCCAATCCAACACAAACACTTATGTTAATCACACAAATATTTGTGTCCTGTGGGAATCGAACCCACGTCCTCGTTAACAGCAGTCCGACACTCGAACCACTAGACCACAGAGGTCGTCATATAAGTTGTTGACGTCGACGAGATACAAAGATAAATACCTAGGTCCCTGACCACACACATTTTTATTTTTTAATACAATTTGGCCACATTGCGAAGATATGTAATATGTATTACCTATGTATGCTTTACTTAACAAAGCCCAGACGTTGAGCTACTCCACTAAGCAAAAGTTTTCGTCCAACAAACCGCCAACATTCGGCGAACTCGCCACACGTATTTCAACGTCCAACCTGCAATTATTCTACCAGTCGAGAAATTATTAAACTCGGGAAGTAGAGGAGACTGCACAAAAGGTTGGCACCAGTGTTTCCAACAATAATTGGTTTTCGGACCGCGTCGAGAAATCCAAAGTATATAACGTTATAACAGACGGCTTCGTTGGACAGTTTGTTTGTTTGTTAACTTTGCATAACGTTTAATAGGAACTGTCTTTATCTGTCGCCTCGAGTTCGGAAGTTTGTGTTTCGGTACACTTGTTTTAATCTAAAGTTATACGTGTGCTGGGTATTGTTAAGCTACAGTTTTGCTTGGTAATTGAATAGTATCATACATAAAATTAAGTTACTTTCCTTATATTTTATGTTTTTTTGTTTTACTTTTTAGGGTTCCGTACCCAAATGGTGCTAACGGGACCCTATTACTCTCGCTACGCTGTCCGTCCGTCCGTCCGTCCGTCTGTCTGTCACAGGGCTGTATCTTTTGAACGGTAATAGGTAAAAGGTTGAAATTTCTCTCAGAATATGTGTTGCTATAAGGGGTATCACGACAAATACTAAAAACAAAAAATAAACTTAAACCAAAGGGGGTCCCCATACAAGAAACCTCCAAAAACATGTTTTTTTTTCATCGTTTTTGTTCCTGCTCTATCTTCAAAACGGTAATACATACCAACGTCAAACTTGTTCTGATTATAGTGCATACTATATAGTTTAGCAACAAATACTAGCAATAGGGCAAACATAGACATATGTGGTGGTACCTACGTAAGAAAGAGACGCAAAAATTCACATTTCGCGTACGATCGTTGGTCTTTTGATAAACTCACTAAATTAAATCAGTTTCTATAGGGTATCAGGTCGATGGGTGGTACGGAACCCTTACTGCGTAAGTCCGACTCACACTTGGCCGATTTTTTTGTATACCCACCTGTAGTTGTCGTTGTAATTGATTTATTGTCCCAGTTAGTAGTAGTAGAGCTCCTTTGTGAAAGAGCTCGTCCGGAGAAGTACTACCACCGTGCCTACTTCTCCGCCAAATAGTGATGCTTGCATTGCTGTGTTTCGGTCTGAAGGGTACGGGTGCCGGTGAAATTACAATCACATGAGACTTTCCATCTTCATGTCTCAGTTTGGCGAACCGACTTGCGGTACCATTTAGGCAACAGCCTAGGTGGTATTGAAGTTGTCATGGGCAAAGGTAACCACTTAACATCAGGTGGGCCTTTAGCTCGTTTCGCCATCCTATACTATAAAATAAAAAAAAGTTAACGAAGCGCGACATTTAAGTAATAGTGCAACAGAAACACAAACAGGTAACTAAGAGGTGGGTGTACAAAAAATTGTAAAACAAAAAACACATAAAATATAAAAAAAGGGTAGTCGACATAAAATATAAGGAAAGTACAGTCGACCGCATGACAGTGGCAACACCTGAGTCAGAAAACCGCCCTTACTGCTTACGAAATAAAGTCACCGCCAACGTCAAGCTGCTAGCACTGCCGTGCGCCCGACCGCACCTAAAACGACTCAATAAAAATAAAATAAATCTCCGTTAATTGTAAAAACATTTGGCCAATTGCACGCTATGCCAATTGCTTTAAATTATTTTATCAAACTCGAATAAAATAAGGTTTATACACAAAACAGCGTACTTTATACAGAAACATCAAAACCAACAACACTTATGGCCAAAATTAATATCCAATCTATCCACGATTTGCCCTACTAGAGATAGGAATTTGACATAAGCTCCATACAAAATATGTCAAATTTCTATCTCTAGTAGGGTAAATCGTGGATAGATTGGATATTAATTATGGCCGTAAAACGCCAAAGAAGTAATCAGGAACCCAATCGGCACGATGAAATTAGCCGAATTAATTTTGATCCGCGAAGAATTTAATACAGAATCCATCCGGAGGCATCCCCGTTCTGTAATTACGACGTACCAGATGAAATTTATGAAGTGAATTTTCTGTGACCCTGCTGCGGAATAGTGATGGTCGATCCCGGGATTTTCGAGGGATTTTAGATAGTACCATCCGTTTTTGAGGCTTTCCTTGGCGCGCGGTAGTGGAATTCCCGTTTTTGATGGCACATAGTGGTATTTTTTTTTCAATCTTGTTCCTATATCAGTTGTACAGAAAGACAAGATTAAAAGTTGTGTTAATTTAGGTCCGGACCAATAAGTACAAGTATCATACTCGTTTTAAAATAAGAGTAGGTATTGTCTGCGAGCTAATAGTGAAAATTCTGATAATACTTATAATTATCAACAGTTCTCGATGATATGTCTGAAGTCCGCCAACCGCAGAAGGCCAGCGTGGTATACTATGACCTAAATCCTTCTCATTTTGAGAAGGGGCCCGTGCCAGCAGTGAGTCAGTTACGGGCTGGTTATGTGTTGCTTAAAAACTTGACCTTAGCGAAGCATATACGGTCTTACCACAAAAGATTTAACCACGTCTTAGTTATGTGTCCGACAGATGTTTCAGAAAATTGTTACTACAAATCCACGTCTTTCACTCGCCTTGAGTTAAATACGCTGCCGCTGCGTGCTTATATTAAACATCCAAGAACCTATGTTTCAAAGTGTCTCGCCCTTGTCTAACCCCTAAAATTCGCTTGTGGTCATTTCATAATTTTGTGATAATAATGTATTAGTGGCTGTAGTTTTATTAAACGTTAATTTGCGCAAAAAAAAAATATTTTGTGCTCCATGGTCTTTTTATTAATAGAAACAACTTTATAAGCCTACAAAAGTACTTAATTTATATTGTTATTAATTATTTTTTTACTAAAATGAAACATTTCACGCCAAAATGTATTTGTTTCATCAAATCAGATCTACCTGCAACTGGCTGCATTGAAACCTTTCCTGGGGTTTACCGTATTGCATAAAAAAAGGTAGCGCCTAAGAGCACGGAAACAAAGCTCGCGCGCAGTAGGGGTGCGTGCGTCCCTTGTTTCCGTGCTCCGAGAGCAGCGCCTAAGCAAACAGATGTTGGACATCGTTTTGTGGTAAAAGAAATGAAACACTCGGTCACTGCGCATTTAACTTTTAAACACTGTCTCGCCAAACACGCATCGAAAGCTTGTTTTAAATTATTTTTGTGGTAAGACCCATAATGTTTGGAATCATTAATTTTTATTGGCTCATTTATCCCGGATTTTTTTGTATTGGTCATGACAACACTATTGCGGACAACAAAGCCAGGGGTCTAATACCAACAAATTGAATTCCAGTGCAGCCCGCTTCAGAAAATCTTCCATGTTATGAAATCGCTAGGTCAAAACAAAATTTATCTTCGAACATTTATGTTTATTGTTTATTCGTTGTAAACAAGGTTTGTAAAAATTGATTGGAGAAATAATTTAATGAATGTTTTGAGAATTATGGCATTTTTTGCTACTAAGTTTAATTTTGATTAGTTCCCTCATGTATTTCGACATGATGACTGGTTGAACGAGGGACTTAATGATGGAGGGGTGCTGGCCAGAAAACCTCCACGTGTGCCTGACGGCTGCTTATCCTTCATGACACGTCTGGAGGGATCGGCAGTTGTTTGGCCGGTGCATCCTGGGCACGGGCAATAAAATCCTGCCGAGGGATTAACCTTCGGGGGATTTTATTGCCTGTGGCGAATATTCTGGCGCGGTAGAGGCCCGTTCTGGGCCAGTAGGGAGTTGCTCCACGTGTCCCTCTGATATCAGCAGAGGGCACGGTGGAGGAGCAGGGGCGGGCCCGGTGTGCACTCACCTTGCCACTGGGCAGGCAGCGGGGGGACTGTCTTTCCCTGCCCCCGTCGATCTCGTAACCCCAGGAGTGCCCGCTGAGTAGTGTTCTCGCGCCTCTTGAGACCGAGGGTCTTGGACACCACCCAGACCGCGAGGAAGAAAACCTCTATAAAAAATTACGGAAGGTAGGGCCTGCGAGCAGCAGACTCGGGGTAGTCTGCTGCCCGACCAGCAGCTGGCGTAGCTGGCACAGCCGGCGTAGTTGGCGCGGCTGGTAAAGGCCCATGAGGTGAGGTGGCGTGCAGTGTTCCGTGTGCGCCACCTAGGAGGGTGCGGCCGACGTTAGGCCGCACGGGGAGAAGGGGCTCGTCTACTTGTGGCGGGCCAGGACCTGTCGGGGGTGGTTGTGTGAATACTCACGGCTTCCCACGCCCCCGGCTAAGGTAGTTGATGGAACACCGTGGTGGTTTTAGTTGGTAAGAGTCCGACACTGGCTCCGCCTACCCCGGGCGGAGTGCGTCCAAGAGGATTTCCCCACGGCAAAAAAAAGGACTTAATGAAGGAGGTTCTGTACTTGATTCTCGTTCCAAATATGAAATAAAATAGCACCCTAACTTTTGAAATACTTTTCAAATCGATTTCATCAATTACCGTGGGCACAGTTCTACTCTTATAAATCAAAGTTGCATGCTGTGATGTGTTGCATCTAGCACGGCAGTGTCCATCGGTCACCACCAATCCGTTCTGTATGGTATGTGTTTAGTCTGCCAACCCGCACTAGGCTATAAATTATGATGATGATGTTCATAATTAAGAGCGTACAAGCATCCGTTAAAACTACGAAGAAGCCAAAAATGTATGATTTCCGACGAAAACTAAAAATTATGTATGTAATTTGAGAATAAAGTATTAACACAACATAACATCACGCCTGTATTTCCCCGCAGGGGTATGCAGAGTTGTTTAGTACACCCACATTTCGCCAGTTATGTTGTAGTCCCATGTAATAGGGGGCGAGCCTATTGCCATTAACCGGGCACAAATCCATACTCCGGGCTGCTACTGATAATTTCCTAATGAAAAAACCCAATAACACTTTGCCCCATCCGGGAATCGAACCCAGGACCCCACGCTCAGCAGTCACGTTAATAAAGTATTAAGGTATACATAATATAATTATAATATCTTTGGGACATTTTTACACAGCACTATCTAGTCCCAAACTAAGCAGAGCTTGTGCTATGGGTACTAGACAATGGATATAATACTTATATACTTTTTTTTGTAAATACATACTTATAATACATAAGAAACACCCAGACAAACACAGACACTTATGTTCATCACACAAATATTTGTGTCCTGTGGAAATCGAACCTACGACCTCGTGATCAGCAGTCTGACCCTGGAACCACTAGACCACAGACGTCGTCAATTAATATAATTAGTATATAGTAAGATATATATATATAGATAAGATACATATGGATACGATATTATAGTAAGATATAACTATGTGTTAAGATATACTATTTGCAATTTCATAATCTAGTACATGGCTGAAAAGTTTTTCCATCAGAAATCACTAATTTTGACTTCAACGTGATTATAACGGATGAATAAAAAATCTATTCTTATAAACTCGCATGTAATTAAAATACCATCGAAACGTATATATTTCATAAAAAATTTACCTACCTACTCAGTAACACATAAAATTTTAATTGCATTTCATAAATTCACGTTTGCAATAAAGCACCTTTATACAGGATAGCACTATGAGGCAAGACAACAAGATTTTCGCTTTTCTTACAAATTTTGCTTAAAGGCAACGAACAAAATATCTCAAGAGTTGATGAAAATTCTCGAATAACATCTTCCGGCAGTGTCTGTGCCACTATCTAAATTGAATAGCCTGCATAGTCTTTGCACTGCCTTTAAGCTAACAGGTCTTGTTCTAAAAATGAACAAAATCCATTTTAGCTTTTTCTTTTCATGTTAAAAACAAAATAGCTGATGTCTTACTTCTGGGTTTTTTGCTATAAAAGTTTGCCTAACGCTAGAAGAGCACTTATTGCCGATGCACAATATTTATTCTGCAGTACTGTACAGTACTGCAGAATAAATATTCGCTTTTAATAATAATATATCGACCACACATCCTAATAGACGCCTCATAACACGTGACTGATGTCTGTCAACACACCAGTCAAGTAGATCTGATGTAGGTTGCTACTATTCGTCACTTTAAAACTTCAAATCAGTTTCGACCACTTATGTGAGCCATCAATACTTTCGCGTTAATGATCAGCCAATAGCTGCTTTGGTAGGGCCAATCGGATTGCAGTACCCCGCTTCCTCCTACCTCAGCTAGTTGGCAGACTTTATTGTGCGCATTGTAAATGATTAACTGATGATTGTAATAATTAAAAAAAAAACGTATTGTCATCATCACTGACTCAACATATACGATATTAAGCAACAATACGCTAGTATAATAAGTTTATGGTAACACTAGCCTATGCTTTTGGCTTCGCTTCCATCCATGGTATGAAAAAATAAAGTACCTATTCTATAACCTTATTCTTAGAATATACTTTACCTCTCTTTTGTGTTCACATACATTGACAAAATGTAGGGATCAGCTGTTTTATTTTCGCGATTTCAGGGTTGGTCCCATAGTAAAAGTTATTCATATAAGTAAAATTGATGAGTACAATGACCCCTTAAGAGGTTTTGTATAAACTAAAAATAAGATTGCTAATTTTAATACTGGTCATGGTATATATGTGCGTCAAATTTAATCCAAATCGGTTGAGTAGTTTTTGCGTGATGTTCGAACAAACAAACAAATAGACTATTACAGTTTTATTTATTTATTTATTAAATTTATGCACAAACAGAAATAATAATAAAATACACAGAAATGAATAGTACAAAAGCAATGCTAATTTCTTTAAGAAATTTCTTCCAGCAAACCTGCGAGAAAGACTATAAATAATGAGCAGATGCTGCTAATCTTATAAGAATAAACATTCAACATCCTAACACAGTCAAAATAATACCACCAACTCTCCATGACTGTTAATATCAAAGACATTTCTATAGTTTATATACTACAGCAACACAACCTCCGTAATTGCTTGAATAAAAATAATTAACTGAACCATAAACAGAGCTTAATGAGCGTCATTCAAGGAGAACCAAACTTGCTCCAGGATTTTGAGTTTCAAGAACTCGCGAAGAAAATAAACTTTAAGACTAAGTAATTAACGCTAGTCCACAAAATGTAAAGGAAACAGACTTATCCGCGATTATATCACAAAGACGGAGTTAGTATGTTTGCAGATTAAGTCTTGGGTTAATTGATTCAAAAAGTTTGGATACTTGGAATACATGAGCAGTTCGGAATGACGATGGATGAATGGAATTATAAGTGGAAGGAGAATGTCTCTTTTCTAATTTGTTTTAAGCGACAAAATGATGAACGAAGATCAATTAGAAACTGGTCACTTCAGAATTTTATCTTGAAAAAAAAAAAAAAATTAACAAAAACATAAAACCCGACTGCGTGTAAAAATAACAGAAAAGATATAAACAAGACTTATCAACACGCAGTCGGAGGCTACGTATGTTTTTGGCCATGAATTACATAATAGTTCCTATGTAGCCTCCGCCTGCGTGTTGATAAGTCTTGTTTATATGTTTTCTGTTATTTTTACACGCACTCGGGTTTTTTGTTTTTGTTAATTAATTTTTTTATTTGTATTTTTTTAGTTTGTTCATGTTTTATTTATCATACTATTAATGTTTTTTTTGAAAAGTCAAATTCGTTAAATATTTAATAACAATACGTTGAATATTTTGTTGTTTTTTAGCATTTCTCATTCCAAATTACATTTAAACATATAAGTTGTATATATTTTCGTAAACCATTTATAAAACCCTTTATTTTGATATCCCACTCGATAGGTTTTGAGCAAAAAAAATATTTAGAAGTCACATAAAATGGCTCCAAAAAGCGGCCATTTTGATTTTTATAATTTTGATATACCCAGTGTCACTCTCACAATTAAGACAAATCCAACGACATCTCTCAAACTAAGGTCCATCAAGCCGTTTAGGCTACAGAGCGTGCCAAAGAAATATACATACATACATACATACACTCGAAAAACATAACCCTCTTTCTGGCGCAGTCGGGTAAAAAGCCCAAAACTTACCGTCTTTAGATAGTTTTTATGGCTAAGAAAAGTGACAAATACCTTCTGTATAAAATGCTCTGCTATTTCTAAACTCAACTCAAAGAAAGGATTATAATAAATTCAAGTTCTTATAACTGACTTAAATCGACACATATTATTACCATTGTTAGTTTTTACTTGGACTCCTACTAACCCTAAAAAACCGGCCAAGTGTGAGTCGGACTCACGCAGTGAGAGTTCCGTACCACTCATCGACTTGATACCCCATAAAAACTGATTTAATTTACGAGAGTTCATCAAAAGACATCCACGCACCGTGCACGAAATATGAATGTTTGCATCTATTTCTTACGCAAGTATCACCACATATGTCTATGTTTGCCCTATTTTTAGTATTTGTTGCTAAACACCATTGTATACACTATAAACAGACCAAGTTTGATACTGGTATAATTTGCGTTTTGAAGATAGAGCAGGAACAAAAACGTTAAAAAAAGTATGAGGCCTTTGGTACCTTTGGTTTTAGACTTTTTTATTTAATTTTTTAGTAGCTATTTGTCGTGATAGGGGTCATACTAACACATATTCTGAGAAATTTCTACCGTTTACCTATTACCATTCAAAAGATACAGCCCTGTGACAGACAGACGAACGGACAGCGTAGCGAGAGTAATAGGGTCCGTTTGGCTCCCTTTGGGTTCAGAACCCTAAAAATAAACAAACTTGAAATGCAGCTCCTCCACCTCAAAAGCAAAAGAAATATCCCACATGCGACTCGCCCGCATCGTCGCACCTTATTTCACAAAAGCTATGTTTACTAGAGTAAAGAGCTACTGCATTTTTTAGCAAGCCGTCAGTTGCATCGCCTTTCATAATGGTAAACTAACTTTACCCACCTACTCGTGTCCTCGACTTGACTAAGGCCGTTTTACAGAACGTTCCTCAAGCTTTGATCACTGTTTAAAACTAGTAGTAGTAGAGCTCTTTTGTGAAAGAGCTCGTCCGGGGAAGTACTACCACCGTGCCTACTTCTCCGCCAAATAGTGATGCTTGCATTGCTGTGTTTCGGTCTGAAGGGTACGGGTGCCGGTGAAATTACAATCACATGACACTTTCCATCTTCATGTCTCACTTTGGCGAACCGACTTGCGGTACCATTTAGGCAACAGCCTAGGTGGTATTGAAGTTGTCATGGGCAAAAGTAACCGCTTGACATCAGGTGGGATTTTAGCTCGTTTCGCCATCCTATACCTACTATTAAAAAAAACTAGTTTTGAGTTGGGATTTAATTTTAGAACATTACTCAAGCATAGATTTATTGATCACAGTTCAGCTGAGTTTAGCTAAATTTGATACTGTCAGCTGTTTCGGTATTTGAGCAGATATTTGATCTGTAATCACTCAAATGTGGTTAGGGCCACGCTTAAGTAGAGATTTATTTCCTATATTAGGTTATATTCATGTGCTATGTTGTTGAATTGAAGTTTATAATTACTGTATTGGAATAAGACAGATACTCAAGTAAAGATTCTGACCCTAAGTAGCGATCAGTTGATTGAAGATCAAACTGTATTAGAAGAACGTTCTGTAATACGGACCTAAGAGTTTCATGGTAGAATAACACAATACCTTTGAGTTTTGTCATATCTGTATGTATGTCTGTCACAAAAATTATATGTGCTCTCTGTATTTTGAATGAGTTATCACTAATAGAATAACTGAGAAAATGGAATTCAAATTAGCTTTATTTGCTTTTAATGTAAGATAAGATAATCATTTAAAAAAGATATAAATTGTGGAAAGAAAAAATCACGGTAAAAAAAAAAATTACGGTAGCTTAGTGGCTAAAGCACTGGCGTACTGAGCCAGGAGTCGCAGGTTCGAATCCTGCTCGTGAGCGATTTTTTCTTTCCACAATTTATATCTTTAGAATTCGCTTTGCATGCGTAAAATGCGTTAAAATAATAAGATAATCATTTATTGGGAAAAATAACAGTATTTTTACATTTCCTTAAGAGGTACAGAAGAAGACGTGGTAGAGAAGACGGAATAAAAAATTATGATGCGGTGATGGATGGAGTTGTCTATGATCTAGGGCCTTACTCTCGACACTGAGGTATTATCTCAGTGACTCCCGACTGGTTCGAGTTCTGAAGCAAATCGAGCTAATGCCAATTCCTATAACTATTGGAACTGGGGTACAAATTCATCATATTTCAGCCGAAAGACGTTCACTGCTGGACATAGGCCTCCCCCAAGCATCGCCACAATGACCAGTCCTACGCTTTTCGCATCCGTGGATTTCCGCAACCTTCACCAGGTCGTCGGTCCTCGTTGTGGGGGGCCTACCCACGCTGCGCCTTCCAGTACGCGGTCACCACTCCAGAACTTTACGGCCCCATCGGCCATCTGTTTTGCGAGCAATGTGCCCCACCCACTGCCACTTAAGTTTGACAATTCTTTGGGATATGTCGGTTACTTTCATTCTCCTGAGAATCTCCTCATTTCCGATTTCATCACGCAGGATCACGAATTCATACTTACTCAAATTCAGATTCGATTGATACAGAACTCTATGCAGTCGGGAGTAAGGCCCCTGTTTGTTACTTCTTCATGGGTAAATATTTATATCAATTTTGATGATATTTATGGAATATGTAGTCTGAAATCCTATATGAATATACAGAGCTTCTGCATTTTTTGATCAGCTCATTTTAGCATCACCTTACATAATGTGTACTAACTTTACCGTACTACTCGTGTCCTCGACTTTAACTTTAATAGGTTCGTGGCCAAACGAGGACCTATTTTAGTTTTTATCATATTTATTTGTCACATAAGTCCCCTTTTCTATGATTTTTGTACGAGTCCATCAATCAATCTACTCAGCCTATCGCAGTCCATTGCTGGACATAGGCCTCTCCCAAGTTGCGCCACAACGCTTGGTCCTCTGCCTTCCGCATCCAGTCCCCCCCAGCCACGTTCTTTAGGTCGTCGGTTCACCTGGCAGGGGGGCGCCCTACGCTGCGTTTGCCGATTCGCGCTCCAACGGCCATCGGTCCTTCGACAGACATAGCCAGCCCACTGCCACTTCAGCTTACTGATCCTATAAGCTATGTACGAGTCCATACTTAATAATAAACATGCGAAAATAAAACTGTTTGTTACCTCTTTACGGCCAAATATTTTAAACGTGTTTTGATGACATTTGGAATAGAGGTAGCCCGAAATCAGGAAAAATATACTTTTTATCGTCACATCAAGCGAACGAAGCTCCGGGTATCTGCTAGTTTTCAATAAAATAGATTTGAAATAGCTGCTCATAATTATTATTTCAGATACCCAAATTAAAATTTTGAAAATATAGTTATTGAACAGTTACCGCATCGCATTGCTTCATTAGTTATCATTTAACATAACATTTAACATAAAATAACCAGCCCATTACTGTCCCACTGCTGGGCAAGGGCCTCTTCTCAGTACGAGAAGGCTAACCAATACTACTAACCAATAGTGTCCCGTAAACCATATTTTATTCAAATGTCACTGGCGAAATGTGGGTGTACTATTACACCTCTGCCTACCCCTTCGGGGAAATACAGGCGTGATGTTATGTTATGTGTTTATGTTATGTTGTCACTTATGTTAATTGGGGGAGGCCTATGTCCAGCAGTGGGCGTCTTTTGGCTGAAATGATGATGTCACTTATGATAATAATAACTGATTCCTATATTAAAATCATGCTTTTAAAACGACAAATATCTGTAGCATGACTATGCTAATACAACGTAAGTATATCACTCATTTAGCAATTAATTAGTACATCAGATAATTGGATTAAGTTGTATTCAATTATGTTATGTTGTATTCAATTACATTGCTCTAATGTTTCGAGTATTAGTGCTGATCTAATTAATTGCATATTATTTGATGTTATGTCAGTAGAGAACAAAGAGATTTGTTGGGAACAAGGATGATATTCGGTACCTACATAAACTTTGCTATTTTGAATTTATTAATAATCGTTGATTTTATGATATTTCCCGGACTTTATTTAGTTCAAATTATATTGATGTGAATATAGTTTCCGGCAATTGTTTTGATGTGTACCATCTTTCCTCTCGCTTTCCTGCATTCAGTGGGAGTGATTTCGTGAAACGGGACGGAAGTGTGTAACAAGAAGCCGGGGAATCGCGCACTATTTGATTTGTCCAATGAGGGCTCGCGGTGCTGAGTTGGCCGTCAGATGGTAATGTATGTGTAAACTATATTATTAAATGTATTTACTGTTGATAATAAGTGTCTGAAAACTGCAGATCATTCATAAAAAATGCAAATGAGTAATAATTAATAAATATTTAAGTATTTAGCTTTTTTAAATTTTAACGTTAATATCTGTCACTGCTCAATTGATATTTCTAATATCTAGATTAAAAAAATAACAAATGAATTACTAACACGGATAATTTCCTTGATATTAATAATTTATTAAATATTTATATGATATTATATGATTTTGTGAGTTGTAGAGTTAGGTGTGGGATGTCAGATGGCCTAGCAAAGATAATTTTGAAAAAACCTTGCAGTATAACATACTTAGAAAAAAAAAATTAAGACTTTAACCTCTTACGTGTACAAACGTTTTTAAATGCAAACGTCCATTGTTTAGCTATTGTTGGCCGATGGAGTAAAGCTTTGACCGAGTGGTGGACAAAGTCACGTCGGAGAAATCCGGGCCATCCGAAAGCGCGTTGGGTTGATGATATCGCCAAAGCCGCAGGAAACACCTGGATGAAGGACGCACAGGATCGAAGATCGAAAATCGAAAAAGGGACTATAATAATAAAAATAAAATAAATATTTTGGGACATTTTTACACAGCACCATCTAGTCCCAAACTATGGGTACCCATAGCACAAGCTCTGTTTAGTTTGTTTTGTTTTTGTTTGCTTAGTTTTGTTTGTTTGTTTCTTATTTAACTTTTATTTAATTATTTATTTATTTATTATATTATTTATTGCACATTACACCAAACGAAAACAAAGACAATAGTTTACAGAAAGATACTATGGGACCAACCATAAAATCGCGAACAAAATATCAGCTGTTCCATACATTTGGCGCAGGACCGGTCGTTGTGTCGATGCTTGGGGGAGGCTTATGTCCAGCAGTGGACGTCTTTCGGCTGAAATGATAATGATGATGATGATGAAATAGAGAAAATGTAGGAAACATCAGTTTTTTTTTCGCTTTTTGGTCCCGTAGTTGTTCATAATTATTTTTCAATTATTTCAATATAACTCGTTGTATAAATAGACCTTTTTTTTTGTTACCGGGTAACTTTTGGTAGATACATGCTTATAATTTTCCTGCCTTGTAAGTCCCTTTACACTAATTAACTTCAGCCAAATAAACTTGAGGTTGCATAAAAGATAATTAGCTTGATAAGCGCTAAGCTGAGATTCAAGTGATAAAGCTGAAATATTATTTGTTTGATAAGCTAAGAGATGTAAGCGATTAGGCACACAATTTGTAATTCAGCTCACGTCACGGTTGGACATTAGTATGTGTTCTTCGAAGCAGCCGTATAAAGTGAGGACTTGAGCAAAATTTACTTATTAACTTCATCGAACGGCGAAAAAAACGAACACTGTACAGTGTTGAATAAATAAATATTGGAAAAAATACCCGGATTCAATATGTTTATTCACTAAGTGTAGGACAATTAATTTTCTGTAGTGTATACTATATGTCTCTTGAAAGGTTATCTGGACCTTGACTTGAAAGGTTAACTGGATAATCTGCAAATTTAAATTTATTTTATTTAAGAGAAGAAGATGAAGTTACAAGTAAGCAAAGGCTACGGAGAGAGTCGAATCCACATGATATATTGCTGGGACTGTGTTGTGTTGCCAACACAGAAATGTTGCCAAGATGATAATTATCTCAATTGAGCTAAAATATATTGGCCTTTAAATGAAACTTTTTATGGAAAAACAAAATTATTTTTCTTACAAATTATCAAGTTAAAAATTTACCGAGCTCTTGGGTACAGAAGTGCATCGAAACGTTATAATTTTACGGTCTAATTCTGTATAATCAACTCAGCACAACACTTGGTCCTCTGCCTTCCGCATCCAGCCCCCCCCCCCCCCAAGCCACCTTTCTCAGGGCATCGGTCCACCTGGCTGGGGGTGCCCTACACTGCGTTTGCCAATTCGCGGTCTCCACTCAAGGATTCGTTTGTACCAGCAGCCATCGGTCTTTTGACAGACATGGCCAGCCCACTGCCACTTCAGCTTACTGATCCTACAAGCTATGTTGGTGACTTCGGAATCGTTTAGAATACCGATATTTTATTAATGCTTGAATTTTTACCATACACGTATGGTTTCCGCCATGTTTTTAATTTTACTACATTTTTAGTAACTCACTTTCAGTCATGCTTGTCTGCTCGGTAAGAATTTTGCAATCGATTTTAAACTAACTTCCGATGAGCTAGAGACTTGAAACTTTAAACATAGCTCAGAACTGGATGGCAATGTAATATTAACTTGTTTTGAGAAACGTGGTATTAAAAAATCCTTTTCATCAGAGTATTAAGGTGGTTTCAAATCGGCGAGGCGAGAATTGGATGGGATGAGCGTGAATTGAAATCTCGCTGACTCTTTCACACCGAAAGATGTACATCGCGAGCACGCGCCGTGCTTTCGATGTACCGTTTTGCAACGTAATAAATACTCTATTCATGCAGCAAAAAAGTTTCATGTTGTACAAACAAATATTTCAATTCTCGCCTCGCAAATCCTCGCCTATTCACACCAAAGATGGGCGTTACGTGAATTGAAATTTTGCTATACAAATTTCAATTCTCGCTCGGCCCATCCATGGACGCCACGCCTCGCCGGTGTGAAACCACCTTGACACTCAGAATTAGTTTTCAATCGTGTACATCCTAGTGTTGTCTTATAATAAAGAAAGTCGTGTTTATAGTAGGAGCATACCAACCTTACATACAATTAGAGCAAAAAATTTTTGAAGATATTAAATTCCTCAAAAGGTCTCAAGTTAACAGCTTACCCAGCTCTTGGGTACAAAAGTGCATCGTAACGACGTGTAGCTAACGAGCGATCGTTACAGCACGTGCGCTCCGCGATATTACTCACGCGGACAATGTCACACAACATCTGGGTAATGTCCAAACTCACCTAATGTAATTGGGTTCAACTGCAGTAAAGAGAGCTGTATTGATGTTCTAGTTTTATAATTTTTTTGCGAGTAGCGGTCTGAATTCGAACTCTGCACACCTGAGAGTGCTCCATACAGTTCTAGACGGTGTGTGTAATCCACCAACCCGCACTAGGTCACCGTGATGAAGTAAGGCCTTAACCTTCTCATTTTGAGAAGAGGCCCGTGCCCAGCAGTGGGACAGTAATGGGCTTATGATGATGATAACTGTTTAGCAAAAGAAGACGAAACGGTAACTTTTTTTCGTAGTTGTCTTATTTAGTAAACAATCTTAGCATGTCTTTTTTATGTAATTCGTCAGTAATAATCATTAAAAGACATTATGTTAAAAATCTCACACACTATTTTTTTTAACCTAATTACATGTGCAGAACTAGTAATTATATTTTATCTGTTGTTATTTGAATAAAGAGACATACCATGATTAAGTACTAAATAAGACAAGAGAGAAAAACAGACCGTACACTATCAATCAATCAACTCAGCCTATCGCAGTCCACTGCTGGACATAGGGCTCTCCCAAGTTGCGCCACAGCGCTCGGTCCTCTGCCTTCCGCATCCAGTCCCCCCCAGCCACGTTCTTTAGGTCGTCGGTCCACCTGGCAGGGACCGTACATTATTATACTTATTTTATGTACACCGTACACTAGTGTACATAAAATAAGATTGTTGTTGAATTTCACTTAAAATAATCACATGAGTTACTATCTTCCGATATAGGTCACCCCCGTGACTCAGAAGGTAGTGATTATAATTTATGGGTGCTTTAGACGCTAGTGAAAGCAAAGCCGATCCATTCTTAAAGCCACAAAAATACGAGAAGGAAATGAATCAATCTCGAGAATGAAATTCCGGGATTCAGTAGAAAGTTCCTTTACTTAAAGAAAGAAAGAAAAATAGTTTATTGCCACAGTTAACGACGTGCAACATTTATACAACAGTGATAAACACAAGCAGGTAACTAATAGGTGGGGTTACATAGAAAGTAAAACAAAAAAACACATGGTTAAAAAATTATAATAATTATATTATATACTTCATAAGTTATATTTGTTCAAAAAGTGAACACTACATTACATTACTGAGAGAAAAGAATCCATAGCGGGTTTACAGTCACTAGTAATTATGCATGATTACAAATGCAAAAAAAGCCCGAGAAAGATAGCAGATTCATTAATAAAACCCCAAAAAATTACTGAACACACAAAGAAACACTAATTCGGTGGATGGATCAATCTTAAGAATGAATACCGAGTCGTATCGTCCTGAGTTTGGAATCAGATTTTTTTGGAATCATTGTTTTTTCTTAAACATTTATTTCATATAAACCTTGTCCTGAATACTATGAACACAACAAAAAAAACTGCCAAATCAATCGAGCCGTTCTCAAGTGATGCTCCATCATACATGTAGCAATTGATTTTTATTTAATTGCATTTAAGTTAAAAAGATATTTATTAAATCTTTTAAACACACTTATCAAGCTTTAAAAATAAAAGAAGAAAAGAAAGAAAAAAATTAAAAAATATTTATTTGCGTCTAGATTGACGCACAAAAATAGCAAAAAATGAGATGAATCAGTCTCGAGAACGAAACTCCGGGATTCTGTAGGAAGTTCATACGTGAATTATTAGGATCAAATTTCAAACAAAAGTTAAAAAGGTAGTTATAAAATTGAAAACATCTTCTAAATATTAACGTACCACTTTAAAAACCAAGAAATATTTTATTCCCCACACAAACAGATAAGACTGTGGCCAACGTGAAAATTGCAGTATATCCTTGGACAGGAAACCCCTGTCGCGGCAAGAAACGTTTCTAGTGTAACTAGCGGGCGTTCCAGCTTTATCTAGGGTTGCTATCGTCAACGTATTTAGGATGCTAAATTTTGAGAAAAGGTTGAAAGGAGAGGTTATGCTGTATAGGTTTAGATGCACATAATTATTATTTTTAATAATTTTGAATTTTTCAAATTGGTTTACATCCGTCACGTCTACGACCCACGATAGGTTTAGTTAAAAACCAGTTACAGGCACTAGTTGCCTGGCATTTTTGGTGAACTTGACCTATTTGGCAAAATCACTAGGCATACGGTATCTACAATTTTTTTTTATATCTATTAAATTTTGTCTGTGTATCTATGTGCTTTGTGTCAAATAAATATTTCTTTCTTATTATGGTGGTATAGGTTTTGTTCGAAAACTTTTTGCAATGTTTTGCTTAGTGCGAAATCAAGAACAACACAAAATTGATCGACATTCAGCTTTGATTCCTTGAACAATGTGGGAAAGAAACTCATCCATAAAATTGTAACCTATTGTAAGGAATCAAAGAGCTAAACTAATAAATAAATAAATATCTTTGGGTCATTTTACTGTAAAAATTTGTACTGTTGTAAATTTATTGTATGCCAGTTAAGGCCGGTCATAGCAGGACAACAAAATGTATTTAATATCTTTATTTTACCTATATACCACATTATAAAATAAATTGAATTGAAAATTTTTACACAACGCCATCTAGTCCCAAACTAAGCAAAGCTTGTGTTATGGGTACTGTCAATGGATATAATAATTGTTCGCGCCTGATAATATTTTAATAGCATGACCCTGCGCTTGCAACTCATTGCTAATCTTAATTTTTATATTTTTATTAATGTCGGTACTACTTATATTTACGTCAAATTATTAGTGTAAATTTTCTACCTTCAATTACATTCTTATTCATCTAGTATGAGAACTAGCATCTAGCTTCGCTAATTGTTCTTAAAATAATAGAAGAATTATAAAAACTACAAGTAAACCAGTTTGTTATTCAATCTATTGGTTTAATTTTGAGCGCCCTAAAGCTCTCAGTTTGGCGACCGTGACAGGACCAAGAAAAAAGAACGTCAGGAAAACCAATTTAAATAATATACGCGATTTAATCCGGTTAAACTTTGTTTTATTATAATGTGTAGTGATCGCGAAAACCTAAGAAGTTATTATAATATTATTATTGGTAAATTATTTTATTGTTTACGTACTTAACTTTGGTTTCTTCTTAGTTTTATTTTTGTTGAATCAACAACAAAAATTGCTTTTACAGAACACTAGTATTCGAAAAAACTACTTTTATTATTAAAACTGAAAAATAAATCTATGCTAAATTTCCAGAAAAAAAATGTTTTTTTCCAGTTGACAGCTTATTTGCTACAATACAATACAATACAAATCCTCTTTATTGCACAACAAGATTACATTAATTACGTACGTTTGGTACGTTTTCTTCGCACCATAGTTTCCGTAGTATATAGCATCCTTGCGTTTCTCCAGTGAGTTGTGTAGCAAATGAGCTCGTGTTTTATTCCAAACAAGCCGACGGTAGTTTTGTTGAGCGTACTCTGGACGAATGTCGACTTGAAAGGGGATAGCAAGCAAGTTTTTTCTGCGGTTTTTATTACCTACAGTTTTTTTGTGATAATTGTATGTTGTTTTCATCTAAAAGATATCCACTTCTTACTCAGACCCTCCTGCATGGAAGGCAAGTGCTAAACCTCTAGGCTATCACAGCATTTGTACTTAAATAGGTGTTAATTATTAATTTTTAAGTCCTACTTATCCCATCGTATTCCTATCCTACATACATACATACATACATATTATCACGCCTGTTTCCCATTGGGGTAGGCAGAGACTATGGATTTCCACCTGCTACGATCCTGACACACCTCTTTCGCTTCATCTACGTCCATTAACCTCGTCATGCATGCTCGTCGGTTTAGAGAACTCTTAACCTGGCATTTTTTGAGAACATCCGCGATTTGATCGCGATACGTTCGCCGAGGTCGTCCCCTTCCAACTCTATTCCTATCCTATCCTACCAATATTATAAACGTGAAATTTTGTGAGGATGTATAGATGATGATGATGATGATGATGATGATGATGATGATGATGATGATAATAATAATTAATGATGATGATAATTTTGTGATGATGTTTTGATGTCTTAGTTCAATATGGATGTATGGATGTTTGTTACTCTTTCCAGCAAAAACAACTCTATGGATTTTAATGAAATTTTACATTCAGATAGAACATAACCCGGATTAACATATAGGCTAATTTTTATCCCGGGAAGATGAACAGTTCCCGAGGGATGCGCGATAAACGACATTCACGCGGGCGAAGTCGTGGGCATAGGATAGTCTGAGTGTATAAAATAATCTGGACAAAAGCACCATTTATTACATTTATAGCAAGATAAAGCTATCAACACAACTATCCTCGATAAATTACCTTTGAAACAACGATATAATAATGGCCACAACATAATTCACTAAAATTCCCGATACCACAATAGGTGCCCCTCTCACACGGTTCACCCCAGCAATGAGATATTAATCTACAGTTCTTAACCCATGCCCCGTTATTAACCGTATTAACGAGCTCACAAACTGGTTGCTATTTATCACTAAACTGGCTCCCAGTTTTAGTCAATTATGAGGTAGAAGAAAAGGGGATATTATTATGTCGGTAACTAGGTATATTTTGTAGAAGCTGGTAACACTGATTAGCTTTGAAAAGTCATTTTTTTGTTATTCAATATGGACTTGCGGTTGACCACTGCCTCACCTGCAGATGTTAAGCGATGGTGCGGTCGACTATGGTACATGCTTGCCTACAAAGAACCGATTCACTCGCACCGCGAAGACCACTAATAAATAAATTATAACTAATGCTAAAAAGGAAAATAGCATGGATAAAATACCATAGCTAAATCTTACGTACTTATGTATTATACTGGGTGTCAGGGAAATGCGTCCGGAAACGAAGATAGGTGATAGTGCTGGTGATTACAGATACGAAACCACAAAAAAAAAAACTTTTTTTTTGTTTTTTTTTTTTCATATTTCTTTGCATTTTTCATACATAACCAGCTTTGGGCAGTTAAATAAAACTGATTTGCAAAATACCCCATTTATTTACTTAATTTTTTAAAGTTCGCAATTTAATTCAAATAAAATATCAGCTGGCGCTAGGGGTGAAAGACATCCGCTCGCATACCTACGCAGTCCGTGTCGTAGCGAGCGTAGGTTAGTTGTACGCGCGGCATTGATCCCGAGATTTGTACTCTTTACATTGCGGGTTTGCAAATTACCAAATCACTAAAAAAATGAGTATAAGGCTAATGGTTATTGGTATTCAATTGTGTTTCGGTAGTATAATAATAGCCTTTCAGTTTCGGGAGCGTTTCCCTGACACCCAGTATATTACGTATTTTATCTTGTATTTAATCTTACTTATTACATTACATTATTCAACAATATCACGCCACACTTCTTCTTCTATCGTGTCGACATGAGCTAAATAATGATAACAGCTCATGCCGTGGGCAAAAGATTAGCCAGTTAGCAGTTTGGTAGCGGGGCTGACTGCCCAGGGTGCGCCGGACGCTCAATTAAACAGCGTCATTCGTGGAGGCTCTTTTAATGCACCCGCCACACTGATCGACGTTATTCTGTCGACGCCAGCTATTGCTGAAAACCAGCGCTGTGGCACGACAATATGCTGAGCGATGGCCGTTTTGCGCGGATGTGACGCATATCTTACCACACTTTTTGACTCTGTACCTGTTTTTCTGTTCCATTTGTTCTGTGTTTTTCTTGAATTATTTTGTAATTTTGTGCGTCACTCTTGACACAACTACATATTTCTATATTGGTAGGGTTATTTACATGTAAATTAATTCTTTATTCTGAGACCAATCTACCACGTATAGTGAATAGCTTAATATGACAACCAGAGTCAACCATTACAGACCCGAGACAACAATTAGACCATTTTTGTACTACTGAAAAAATAAACTACTAGTTACCTACGTGCCCCACTTCTTTTTTATTCTAAATTGCCTTGCGTTTTTCCGCTACCTCACCTGTGCCCAAGTGCGAGTTATCTTTAAGAACACCTAACTTTTCTACTATTACGTTTGTGAATCATCGAGTAAAAAATGTATGAAAACATAAAGTTTGCGATACTTACCGCCAGGGCGGTCGTCGATGATACACGCGTGCCTATCAAAACCCTATTCTCAGAATGGAAAGGATTTACACACACCATTGAGTGTTGTGGCGCAACTTGGGAGAGGCCTATGTCCAGCAGTGGACTGCGATAGGCTGAGTTGATGATGTTGATGACACACCATTGAGATATTTTCTAAGCTTCTTAGAGTGTAGGTTTTCTAATGTTTTTTTTCCTTCATAATCATAATCGTCATTTCAGCCAAAAGACGTCCACTGCTAGACATAGGCCTGCCCCAAAAGGGAAATATGCCATAATCGCCACGCTTGTCAGGCGGGTTGGCGATCGCAGTTGGTTGAATAAATACTCAGAGAACGCTGCTGCCCATCTTCTGGTAAACCCCTTAGTCGCCCTTTACGACACCCACGAGAAGAGATGGGGTGATGCTATTCTTTGTGTCCAGCACCATACGGAACTATGTTTTCACGTGAAGGAAAAAAAATATTGATTGTCTAACTACTATTTCGTACTATAACTATTTTTCAGACGGGTTTTTTCATAATAACAATGACTTCCTGCCACTATAATATGGTTGTTGTTAGACTTTTTATAATAAAATCCCTTTGTTTTATTAGCAAAGTTTCCTTTGCTTTAATTTCATCGCTAAGCTGATGCGGTTTTGACCTTTGAGGGTAGCTCACAAACTATTTAAACGGTATAAACTTATAGCCTACATTATGTGAGAAGAATCTTTCTTGTTAGCTATAAAACGCTTATACATATAAAGCTACTAGCTGATATCCGCGGGTTCGCTCCCATGGTGTGTTGATAAAAAATATCGCTTAACCCCTATTCTGTACCGGCCCTATCGACTTTTTAAGAGGAAAGGCGGGTAGAGAGACTTTTGAAAATCAGGTAGGTATTTGAATAAAATATCACTTTCGCTTTGACAGGGCTCGGGCGTTACGAACAACTGCAGCTCCAACTGAATAGCCTTGGTAAAAAAGTCATAATTCGAGGTTTGACTTTCTTCTTTTTAGTAGTAGTAGAGCTCCTTTGTGAAAGAGCTCGTCCGGGGAAGTACTACCACCGTGCCTACTTCTCCGCCAAATAGTGATGCTTGCATTGCTGTGTTTCGGTCTGAAGGGTACGGGTGCCGGTGAAATTACAATCACATGAGACTTTCCATCTTCATGTCTCAGTTTGGCGAACCGACTTGCGGTACCATTTAGGCAACAGGCTAGGTGGTATTGAAGTTGTTATGGGCAAAGGTAACCGCTTAACATCAGGTGGGCCTTTAGCTCGTTTCGCCATCCTATACTATAAAAAAAAAAAAAAAACTATTTTCTCCTCCGAAACTAAACCAATTTAAAAGATATTTCATGAACTGAAAAAAAAGAATATCTACTCTGTCACAATGTTTTTCCTTTTTCATTAATAGTTGTTAAATTTATACACTAGGCCTCTGTAGACAGCGGCCTAAAAAGGCAATATTGAGATTTTTTGAGGGCTTCTAGAAATAATTTATCAACAAACGCGTAAACATAGGGACATAAAAACAGGTAGTATTTATTTTACTGTAAAAAATCATTGATGTAGCGTTATAAATCAGATAGAAAACAGTCGAGAGCGTTTGTATGGCAAAAGACCACCCGCATTTCCTCTTAAAGGCGTTTGACAGATACGCATTTTTTGACCTCTACCGTTAAAAGGCATGTGGACAGACGAGAGGATATGTCATGTAGAACATGGTCTATCCGTCCGCCTATTATACGAATTGATTCAGCCGTTTCAGCGTGATTCATGGACAAACAAAACTAACCACCATACTTTCGCATTTATAATATTATGTAGGATACTAGCTTTTACCCGTGGCTCCACTCGCGTTAAACTCTGTTACCCCACGTGACGGATCCTGTTAATTCAGTCCAGTCCAGTCTAGTCCAGTTCAATCCATCCATCCTTTCATTCAGACCATCCAGTCCAGTCCAGTCGAGTCCAGTCCCAGTCCCACTCACCCTCACGCTCACACACGCTCACCCCCACACTCACCCTCACACTCACCATCACACTCACCCTCATACTCACCCTCACGCCCACACTCACCCTCACGCCCACACTCACCCTCACGCCCACACTCACACTCACCCTTACAGTCACACTCACGCTCATCCTCGCGCTCACCCTCACCCTCAGGCTCACATACGCTCACACTCACCCTCAAATTCACCCTCCCGCTCACCCTCGCACTCACACTCGCACACTCTTTCATTCATCCATTACTATCCGCTCGTGCAAATGCGTAGGACACACCTCACGATTTTTTTTTAATTTCTTGCTTTCTTTCTCAAAAACTCATACCAGTTTTTAAGTCTGATCATCAGCATTCAAACAAAAAAATGTTTCATTAAAATCGGTCCTGTAGTTTTAGCGTGATCCTTGAACAAACAAACAAACAGATATTTACAATTTTATAAGATAAGATTATTTAAGGTGCAGGCATACAGCGAGCGGGACGGAACTGAGGCGGAGCGTCGACGGAACGTGGACGGGGCGTGCATGTCACACTGCGGGCGGAGCGCGGGCGGGACACGGGTCTGATCGGCGGCGGAATGACAGCGCCAGATGAAAATGTTCCGCTGTCTGTGTGACTACTACGTACTATTATTTGTTCTATGCTACTACTTTGTATTCCCATATAATACAACGCCAGCATATCGGTCGTGCACCGCCCGGCGGAGCGGCGACGGATCGGTCACGCCACCAAAATTCCCAGCAGGACGGCGCTGTGTGTATTGTCTAATACAGTTCAGTCATTACAACACGACGATACGCTTCAATTCCGTCGCGAATCAGTTCCGCCCACTGTGGGTTTGCAGCTTAAGACACTACGAAGTGGTTATTATAAATATTGTTATGATGAACGAACGATATATTGAAAAAAAATGTAGAATGTGCGTAAACTTATTAAAAATATATTTTACGACGCGTACAGGAATAAAAATGCTTGCGCACGCTGTGACTGTCTAGGGTTTGCTGGCTAGTAATGAGTATCCATGAAGTTTCTTGCCTGTTCTTCTCCATAAGACCAACTTTTTGGGACCGTAACACCAGATTCAAAATTATTCTTTTGAAAGTGCGTGTAAAAGCTTATTCGAAATATTTTTTTTTGACTTTGTACAAAAGGTGGACAGACAGGTGGAAATAGCAATCGATAGACACTGCCTTGCTAGGTCACTTCATTTCATGCGACTTTTATTTGTAAACGCGGAACTGTTCCCACAGTTATGATTATATATATATATATATAAATGATAAAATATATATAAAAATATAAATATAAATTGTAAAATACAGCGCCATCTATGCCTTACCCTAAAACTAACATGGCTGTTTTTGGTAACAGCGCCATCTATGAATGCATACATAAACCAGGTAGTTTGCCACTGGGCTTGTTATCGATTTAATACTATGCTACCTAACTATTGTACTAATTAGTAACAAGATCCGCCGCTCCAGGGCGCTTATCAAAACCTATAAATGCTTGCACTGCAAACCCAGCCGACCTCACTTCACACAAACGATCATCCTGTAACAAACCAACAATATATTCAACCATCCAGGAGAAGTTTCTAGTTTTCTTCCACGCCCTTTAGAGCAAGATTTTACATAAATAATAATAATATCATATATATATATAAATATATGATTAAATCGATTGCAAAAATATTTCGAAACTCAAGTTACAATTTTTTTTTAAATTGGAACGAGAAGCAAATACTGAACATCATCCGTCAATAAGTCCCTTATTCAACCAATCAACACGTATATCTAATCTTCGTTACCGGTCAAGTTCTTACTATGGTAACATTGCAGAGGGAGCAAGCAATCCAAGTTTATGAACTCGCGGAGTGCAAGCACAACTTCAAGATTTAAATCGTGCGATCCTAGCTTCATTCACACAAGACGCAGTTCCAATATAACATTCATCACTTAAGCATAGAAAATGCACATAAGTATAAATTGACAAAACTGTCCTTATACTCTTTGATATTCATTTTTAGGTTTCCGTACCCAAAGGGTGCCAACCGGGACCCACGCTACGCTATAACTCTCTCTACGCTGTCAGTCCGTCTGTCTGTCACAAGGCTGTATCTTTTGAACGGTAATGGGTAGCCGGTTGATTATTTTTTGCAAAATATGTGTTGCTAACACACAACATTACGAATATTAGAAACATATTTTCATATTTTTTAAGAGTAAAGGAGAAGGATACAGAAAAATATATTTCTTTGTTTTTTTTTCTATAAAATAAAACCATTGTTTATAACATTAAGAATATTTAATACGCGAAAAAATAAACAGCTGATCCCGACATTTGTGTTCATATGAATCGACAAAATGTAGGGATCAGTACAAGGATGTATTATTTATAAGGTCCTACGTTACTAATACGAAATATTTTAAGACGTACATTTATGAATGGTACAGAAGTCAACAATCTGTGTAGTTTTTTTTCGCGATTTCAGGGTTGGTCTGATAGTAAAAGTTATTCATACTGATGAGTACAATGACTCCGTAAGAGGTTTTCAGTTGTTTTAATAACAGCCGCCGAATTGTGTAACTCACTCGCGAAAACAATGATGTGGATTTTAATGTTCATTGCTCCGTGTGTTTTCACAATTCGTCTTATCAGCAAATACGTAACACGCAATGAATATTGTTGTAATTTCAAAAGGAAAGCTAATGTCAAAGTGAATGCATTACACAATTACCCTACTGGTTGTATAATCCATCACTATAAGTAATATACTCATTTCGTATCGAAAAGCCTAAATCACTCGCCTTGTGTGAATAAGACCCAAGGTTCGAAACTCGAAAGTACCCTATTCATGTAGGATCATCTGTTTAGTTTGAGCTCCGTATTTCCTAGGATTTTGTGGCCTTAGATAGAAATCTTCAGAGAGAGAGGCGTAATTTTTTGTTACGTAATTTGCTTCGGATACCAGTCGGTCTTTATCTAGAATATTTTGTTAGGCCGTTTTTTTTTTGTTATATGATGTACCGGCCTTTGACCGTGGCTTCGCCTGCATATAATTCTGTTTATATCATAGAAAGACGTTATCGTGCATCCCTCGGGAACTTGTATCTTCCCGGTTAAAAAAGTAGCCTATAACAACGTGTTATTGCAATAACGGAAAACCTCTTAAGGGGTCATTGTACTCATCAGTATGAACAACTTTTACTATGGGACCAACATTGAAACGCGAAAAAAAAATCAGCTGTCCCTTACATTTTTCTTCACATGAATCGACACAATGTAGGGATCAGCTGATTTTTTCACGAGTTTAGAGTTGGTCCCATTGTAAAATATTTACAGTAGTACATTGACCCCTTATTTCAATAATAGATTTTTTTTTTGTAATATGTTGTTTACTAGCTGAAATCTGTAGTTTTGCTGTGTTTGCGTGATCCAGAACATGGTCTTCATGTGTGCCAATTTTAATCCAATTTCATTCAGCCATTTTCGCGTGATTGTGTAACAAACATATAAGTCCTTTCACAAACATTAATAGTGGAATAACGCTGATGAGCACTTCATTAATAAGTAGTTTCTTTGTCATTGTATAATACAAATAAATAGAAATGCACTGTACAATTCCTTCCATTTAAAATAATAATATTCTCCACAATAAAGTTTAACTTTTTAATATCCATTTCGTTATACTAAGGGGAAGTAACAAAACATTATCGTGTTTATGCAAAGTTTTAACTTGGTTACGTCCGGCGCGTCTGAGCTATTTTCATAACCAGATTTGTATGACATTGTTCGTATAAATTGGTTTTTGTTAGTGGACTGCACGCGAACCTCGACTAAATAATAATGCTTTAGTTTTTGTAGTAATAAAGATTAGTATAGTAGTACGGTTTATGAGCTACAGTCAGTACATAGTTTTGCTGTCAGCAAACCATGAATAAACAAATATAACAACATAACATAACATCACGCCTGTATTTCCCCGAAGGGGTAGGCAGAGGTGTATAGTACACCCACATTTCGCCAGTTATGTTGTGAGTCCCATGTAATAGGGGGCGAGCCTATTGCCATTAACCAACAACAAAAAAACGAAAACGACAACGTCAACGTTTTAATACGCCTTTATAACTCGCTTTCAGTCATGTATGTTTATTTATTTATTTATTTATTTATTTAATTCTTTATGCACAACAGGGTACAAAGGCGGTCTTAACGCCATAGGCGTTCTCTACCAGACAACCTTAGGGTAATGCAGAGACAAAGAATAGGGTAGATGCACCAGTAAAGTAGTAAAATATGTTTCGTACTACGGACTTATAATTACATATAATAAAAAATAAAAAAAATAGATAAATACATATGTACATTATACATATAATAAAATATATATATTATACATACCTATGTCTGTTCGGTACAAATTTTGCAATCGATTTTAATAGTACATTATGATACAAGTGAGCTAAGTTGACTATTACACTCGAGGCTGGATTGCAGCCCGAGCCGAAGGCGAGGGCGTAATGGAGCCGAGAGTATAATAGTCAAAGCTCACGCGTGTCACGCGACGTTTTTCAACACACTTGCGAGAAAAAAAAACATAAATTACACATTTTAGACAATTAATGAATTTGTGAAAAATTATAAAAATTGCGCGCGGATCGCGCGGTGACATACAGCTATGCGCGCGCAGGTGGTCGAAGGAAACCGCCATACAGCCTAATATAAAAATATTATAAATTGATTTTTTTATTTATAACACTAATTCATATTAATTTGTTGACAAAAATTAATAATTTTATAAAATGAGATGTTTATATAGCATATTGTAATTAATACAGTTGATTTATTCCCAAAAATGTTTAATTTAGTTCAGGCATAAAAACTCTTTGCTGCGATTTAAAAATAAACTGTAAAGTAAAAAGCACTAGTGCGATAATATAATGAAAAAAGCACGCGTGCGTTATAAGCCACATTATGAACCTAAAAGCGATGCAATAAGAGCCACTTTACGAGCAAGTGTGTTGAAAATTAACTTTCCGATGAGCTAGACACTTGAAACTTTAAACATTGATCAGAACTGAATGACAATGCAATTAACTCATTTTCGTTTTAAAAACCTTTTTTTATAGTGGAGGATAGCAAAACGAGCTAAAGGCCCACCTGATGTTAAGCGGTCACCTTTGCCCATAACAACTGCAATACCACCTAGGCTCTTGTCTAAATGGTACCGCAAGTTTGCTAAACTGAGACTTCGTAAACTTGTTCATTAAATTATTTTGTACTGTTTCCCATTATTTTTGTATACGAAATGGTACAAAGGATATTTAGCTATATGATAAATCATTTTATTCCACAGCGAAACCGTTGTTTTTTGATATTATCAAAATCAGTTTACTATCACCACCAGCAGTAATGTATCAACTGCAAAACGTGAGCTTCCCACCGGTTGCACGGCTGGAGCCAAATGGGTCCACCAAGAACATGCTATTTTAAATCTAATTGAGATAAACTTACGGTTCAAATTCAATACCACGCGCTAAGTTCACGGTACCTTAGCGTCCACGGTGTTAAATCAAAAGAAATCCATAATTACATCCGTACACACAAGGATGTGCATACAAGGATGGAGGATGTAACTGCTCTGTCGACCTCTTACTGAACGAATACCAGTGCATTTGATAAGACCCTGAATAAATAAGATTTAAATTATGTTCTTACTTTTTGCAAATTATTTGGTCACTTTAATCCCTTAACATAGAACTTATAATAGTCCTTACGTAGAATTGAATCAGAATTCCAATAGGTTTAAAATGCGTGAAAGTACCCGGACGTTCATCACTTACGCGCATAATCGCGTCTGGTGTGTATATTTTTTTTTTTTGAGTTTTTCCCTCACAAACTTATCTTTTAGAAACGTCACACTCACATTTGTAGATATATTCAGTTCATTAATTTAGAGCAACTAGATCTTTCATAAAGTTCAAATTGCTGTTCAACAGTTTTAGTCAACCATTCAAAACTACTAGGTGGAATAGAACCTGCAGCTCCTGCAGGCATAGCATGACGAATGTAAACAAGGGTTTTGCCTACGAAAGAATGGAGAAAATGACATTATTACTTCTATTACTTAACAAAATATTTCTTGACAAAAATATCTCAATAACACTTTTTACCCGACCCGGGAATCGAACCCTAGACCTTACGCTTAGCAGTCACGCTTGTGACCACTAGACCAATCAGGCAGTGAACGAAAACACTCTCAAACTTCACCTGCGGCAGACCACTCAAAAGTAGGATTATAATAATAAGATCCTTCTAAGAAGCTTATTATCAAAGGTTAATTAATATAAGTATTGTAATGCTTTGTTTTAGCTATAAAACATCTAACAATTCAGCCGTCAAGTACATACTTGACGTATTAAACACCCAGGAGATCTAATAAAAGGGATCTACTCAAAGGGTCTTAGGTCTTAGATCAAGTTTACCTTTGATGTAAGTACTTAGCCTTAAAGGCAGATAGGATGTCTTCTTTGTGAATAAATACGGCAAGTTTATGTGAATATTGTTTGTGTATTCATAACTAAGTTTTAAGAACCTGAACAGTTTATCAAGACGTATAATATAATAGCTAATCTTTTGCAAAAAATTTACACGAAGAAAATAAAAAACAATTGATAAAGACGCATCTACTACCCATGCGCTCACATAAAATGCGACAGTATTCATTACTATGTTTTTATCAAAGGAAGCGTACGACTACGTAGGAAGCATTATGCAATTCTTTAATAACTCAGCTGCTTTCTAATTATCTTAATCGGTTTCGGTTTAGTGAAATTTATTTTCAAAAAGACAAAAATATGCCACTTACTTTAAAATAGTTTTAACATTTTTGTAAACTTATTCTAATGGTCGCCAAAAACTCAGTCAGTAGTTGCATAGCCTCAATAGGAAGGTGAAAAATGTTCTATTATAATATATTGAGACAGTTGAGACTTAAAACCACTAACGGCCAAAATTAATAAACGATCTATCTACGATTTGCCCCACTAGAGATAGAAATTTGACATAAGCTCCATACATTTTATGTCAAATTTCTATCTCTAGTAGGGCAAATCGTGGATAGATAGGTTATTGATTTTGGCCGTAAATGAGCTCTCATTTTTTGTATTGGATGGAAATTTATTATATAGCTGTGCTACTTCATAGGTAATATTTTTTTTTGCGTAGTTTGTTCTTACCTTTGGCAGTACAAGTAAGCTAGGTCGTCGAAGACTTCGTTTACTTATTTGTGATATTTTTACAAAAGACAAGTTGGTATGGATGGTTGCATCGATTATTTTCCTTATTAAGATGCAGATTATTCATATATAGTTGTTTAATATTCATTAGTTTTAATCGTAATCATAATGTGAAAACATTATCATCGATCATGAGATTATGGATTCTATATCAAACAATGTCAGCAAACTCTATAGATTTTTCATTTGCATAACACAGATTCACTCAATAAAACTCGCTAGAGCGCTGAAAGTTGGCGGAGATTCTCACAGATTCCCGCGCTGAGACAAGGTATGATTAATGGGTGTATCAATAGAGATCGCCAGTGGACTATCCGCTTCCCTGTCGTCGAGTGATGTATTGCTCCCAAGCCGGTTAGCTTTTATCGCGATTTGAGACTTTAAATATAGAGAATTTTATACTGAAGACGTTTATGTGAACATTACATATTTCCTCAAAGTATGTGAATAAGTTTAAAAGTCTTAGGAAGATTTTGGATACAAGCATGTTAGCGTACACCACCCTTTGAGGAAATATGTACTACGTAGTACATATTTCCTCAATGACACCACCTCCTCTTTTAGGAAGAACCATGTCTACTAAAGCATTGGAAAATAATGTAAATATGGAGTCGGTATTATCATCCTCCCGTCCCTATCCCAATTTATTTTGTAGTCGAGGTAATATCGTGTATGTGTCTTACATCATCATTCATCATCATCATTTCAGCCGAAAGACGTCCACTGCTGGACATAGGCCTCCCCCAAGCATCGCCACAACGACCGGTCCTGTGCCTTCCGCATCCAGCGGATTCCCGCGACCTTCACCAGGTCGTCGGTCCACCTTGTGGGGGGCCTACCCACGCTGCGCCTTCCGGTACGCGGTCGCCACTCCAGAACTTTACTGCCCCATCGGCCATCCGTTCTGCGAGCAATAATATAAATTATAGTTTCTTTCTAAAGCATCTGCTAGACGGTGGCAAACCAGCCTCCCCACGACGGTGACCTTGCTGGTTTCCAACCATGTAGACAGTGGTTTGTCACCAAATTTTGTTTGACGACGGCTGTCAGCAACCAACCTCTCATCAAGGTCACCTTGGTGGGGAGGCTGGTTGCTCACCGTGTAGCACACGTTTGACGACGGCTGTCAGCGACCAACCTGATACAAGGTGGTATTGAAGTTGTAATGGGCAAAGGTAACCGCTTAAAATCAGGTGGTCCTATAGCTCGTTTCGCCATCCTATAATTTTTTTTTTTTTTTAAACAAAAAAACCACAAAGGTCAACTTGGTGGGGAGGCTGGTTGCTCATCTTGTAGCACACGCTTAAGATGAATGCTACAGGTTACCCCGCGAAATTCAAATTTTTTGGCGTTTTTTGCAAATTGTAGCTTTATTTCGCGTTGTATATCGGTCAAAATATGATTGGCGGAAATAGTAACAATTTATCAACTTAATAATACTCATATAGAATATTAAACTAGCTCTATTAGCTGTCCTAGCTCGATAATATTAATTTACGATTAAATTATTGATTTTCGAGCTTGTAGAGCTTATAGACCTAGGTAAATATTTTTTATGAGTATTATTCCTTGAATATATTGTTACCATTTCTGCCAATCATATTTTGACCGATATACAACGCGAAATAAAGCTACAATTTGCAAAAAACGCCAAAAAATTTGAATTTCGCGGGCTACCCTGTAGCATTCACCTTAAGTCTTATCAAAATTAAATTAAAAAGTTATCATGCCATTAGACCAGTAGGTCAATTCTCGTAACTAAAGAAGTGCAGTTGCAGTTGCAGTTTTATTTTTATGGTGTGCAAACAATAAAGTATACTCTATCTATCTTAGTATGCCTTTAAAACTAATTATTACCTTACCATGCAGGATGTGACCAGCCCAACAGACATGGTGAGCATAATTGCGTATTTACGTGTTGGTAGCGGGAAACCGTTGACATTCCGTATTAAAAGACAGAAGATAAAATTTCTATTACCTTATTATTCAGATTTCTATGGATATATGTATGATCTGTAGAAGCCACAGCATTGATTTATGATCTATCCCGCCCAGATTTTCGAATACCAGTGTCAGTATTGTATTTTTTGCCTGAAATTCATCAGTTTCCAAAACATTAGTATTTGGCCACGTCAAAACGATAAATCTATGAAACGTATACGTCGACAGCGCAGACAAAAGGCAGCTGTCGTTAGCGCCGATGACAAATTGCAGTGTCGCACGTTGGTCGAACTCACTCTCTGCGATTCCAGTTTGTGCTAACAAAAGGACGAGTTCTGATCTTAAAATTCCTACCTATATTATTGGTATGTATTTTGCTTTATACTATTTTTAAGACTGTTGGTATTATTCTATGTAAATACAACGTTTTTAATTAGTTGGCGAAACTTCACCGACGTGATGGAAAACAAGAAAAAATATTATTTTCAACTCATAATTTCAACTACAGCTGATCACAGGATCTACGGCAATGCGACGCTTGTCTTGCTAACTTAGTATTTTTTTAAGTAGGTACCTACTTATAATTGTAGTATTTGGTTTCAAGTATTTGACGACCTCTGTGGTCTAGTGGTTCGAGTGTCGGACTGCTGATAACGAGGTCGTGGGTTCGATTCCCACAGGACACAAATATTTGTGTGATGAACATAAGTGTTTGTGTTGGTCTGGGTGTGTTGCTTATGTATTATAAGTATGTATTTACAAAAAAAAAGTATATACGTATTATATCCATTGTCTAGTACCCATACCACAAGCTCTGCTTAGTTTGGGACTAGATGGTGCTGTGTAAAAATGTCCCAAAGATATTTATTTATATTATTTTATTTATTTCTTACCAAAAAACTATTTAACCCCAATAAGGTTACGAGTCCTGTGGCAGTTGATCCCATGATTAACTGACTTGAAATTATAAATTTAAATAATCATTTTTCTTCTTGTTTTATTGTCATTAGATATCGATACCCAACAATTAAACCATTTACTTAATTAAATTTAACGTTTTAAATTGCCGTGAAAATGTGCACCATTTTTGGATAAAACTTTTCAGTTTCAATATTAGAATTTTAGCAACTGGCGACTTATAAAGAGTTAGAAAGCAATTTTAAATTTCTTCAAACTTTTTTTAGTTTCCATTTAAGACTAAACTTTAAATTATTATATTACAAAAACGAAAACCTACGGCGAAAAAATGTCTCATTTGGTAGACTGCCATCAAAAATCCAGACCTCAGGTAAAAACTTTTAAGTCTTTAAGAAAAAATATTCTGTTAATATAGTTGGGTTTGGGTGGCCTCAGATATTTTTGGCACTTAACGCGGACATTCTTTATAGAACCTTAAATTATTTACATTTAATTGTAAAAGTACTATTTTAGAACGTATTTTTACGGCATTGTAGTAATTTAACCTAAAAGAAACTTACATATAAATTGCAAAATATATGGTAATGAACCAAAAAAATTGCAAAATACATGGTGGTGAGCCAAGCAAATTGCAAAATGCAAGGTGATGAACCAAAAAATTGCAAAATGCAAGTTTTTCAATTTATATGTGTATCTATGCTACTTTAGGTTACTATGCTAATTTTTGTTGTTAAATATATTTTCCAACACAGGCTTTTATAAGACATGGATTGGGTACTAATCAAATGTAAGCTGGTTAAAATGAGCTCAAACACCATCAGTCTACTGTTATTCATTGAGGAGCTCCGTTGTCTACGTCTAGTTTCCACCATCTATATGTTACTACAACATTATATTGTTGTTGAGTTTACATAATATGTAGTAAATTTCAGTCAATTCTCATGATGAAAACTGGTTCATAAAAATACTTGCAACATTTGTCGCAAACTTAGGCTGAGATCTAAAAAACGTACTCGGACTTTGCTTAAACATTGTATACTAAGCATAATCATTGATTTGGTATTTATATATTTTTGAAGTTGAGACTAAGCTGAGCATAAGCTAAGTCAAAATTAAAATTGATATTTCGTTTCATGCATAAACTTCATAATTTTTCGTAAAAAAAATTTACAATAACTATATTTAAAAATCTAAAACCGTGCATATCTTTCTTTTAAGTACAAATATTATTATTGCAATATGTGAAAATTGACGAGTGAGGTAAATAAAAACTTTTTAACAAAAAAAAATCCGACTTCAAAAAACCTTAACTAAAAAGTAAAAAATAATCCTTGTATGTATTACAAAATCTTTTCATAAACCAACATTTTGAAGGCGGCGCGTGATTGACCCTTTCTTTATGTATGTAGGTACATGTATTTCACGATCAACCATCGTGAACGTCATGTAAATATTATGTACAGTCGAGCGCATATATATAGCACAGATAATATAATACTATAGTATCTATAGTAAAAAAAAAACAGTATAAGTGAACGTACATGAAAATCACGCGCCTCCTTCAAAATGTTGGTTTATGAAAAGATTTTGTAATACATACAAGGATTATTTTTTACTTTTTAGTTAAGGCTTTTGAAGTCGGTTTTTTTTTTGTTAAAAAGTTTTTATTTCATTCTTTTTAGTTGATAATTGCGAGGAATGATTCATAAATGTTTATAGAACCAACTTGAGTATTTTTTTTATCAACCTATGCTGTCCCACTGCTGGGCAAAGATCTCACCCATGGTCTTCCAATCATCTAATCACTGTCTTAAAAAAAACCACACAAATCGGCCAAGAATTCTCAAAAAAACATACCTGGGTAAGGCCGTAAAATTGGCCTCATGTAACATAAAAGTAACTATAAAGTAAAGATAGCTGGTAACTTAAAAGTAACATGAAAGTTTTTTAAAGGCATTTTCAGAACGATTTTTTCAAGCTTTATACACTTTTATGTTACGTAATTAAAAAAATGGTAACATAAGTCACATAAAAGTAACTTAAAACCTGACCTCTCGTCAAACATTCTCAATTTTACGGAATTACGACGTAAATATAGGCGCGTACGCAGCTTCTAACTATACCTTAAACATTACATTAATTAAATAATTTGTGTTTTTAAGTAAAATATTAATATTTTCATTTAAATTAACCATTACAATTTTTTTCGACGACGACTATCTGCACCTCACCAAACAAAATAATGCACAATCACAAAAATGGCTGACTAGTGATAATTATGTAGCACAAATATCATAGACAATAGTGCAGCCTAGGTATCAAAGCAGATTGTACTGCACAATTGATATTTTTTTGGGAAAATTTTGGTAACATAAAATAAGTAACTTAAAAGCTTTAAATATGCGGACACGATGTAATTTCCCAAAATAATCATTGTTTTATTTATCAAAACGGTCGTAATATATGTCATATTTTAGAAAAGGCGATAATCATTAAGATAAACTATAAATTTCAATTGAAATACAACGAAATTTCCAAATTCAATAATATTTGTACAAGGTTGAAAATTTGGGACACTTTTATTTGTTCTAGAAAATGTTATGTTCCCACAATATTTTATTTAAAAAAATACAAAGAAAATGTTTTTCAGATGTTTGTGGCATTTCAACAACTAGAAAAGAACTTCCTTAATGCAGGAAAATAATAATTTTACAGGTGACTTATCGTTTTCATATTAAAAAAATACAGGACGAAAAGCTAAAGTGAAATAATCCCTTTTTAACGGCCTTACCCACCTATGAGCAGATCGTCTAGATAGGCGAAGCTAAAAAAAACTGATTTAATGAAGCTGGTTAAAAAACTACTCAACCTAAGTCAATAAAATTTATATGGGACCACCGCGCGGGCTTCTTCTACCAAATAAAAAAACAGCCACGTAAATCGGCCTATAAATCTCGGAGTAATCGGTGTACATAAATTATAAAAATAAAAATAACCCGCGGAATACATAACCTCCTCCTTTTTTTTAAGTCGGTTAAAAATATTTTTATTTACGATGACATTAATTGTGTTAAGTGAAAAAAGCTTGTAATATCAATACAACGCACCCCCTCACTTTATTACATCCTTACACTACACTTTCACTTTCATTGTTACTATTACCTTAATTATAAATTATGTCCACATACGTAAATCAATCGTGAATGGCAATAGGCTCGCCCCCTATTACATGGGACTATAACATAACTGGCGAAATGTGGGAGTACTATAGGGTGTGGGTGTACCTCTGCCTACCCCTTCGGGGAAATGCAAGCGTGAAGTTATGTGTGTGTGTGTGTACACATCCGTAACACCAAAATTTGTATGAATAATGCTCAAATGTTAACATAATATATTAACCTTTATTTACTTACTATGTCCAGGTAGTTGGGAGTCCTAGAGACCTGTAACACAGGTTCACCTAGTAGAGGCTCCAGTCTCCATAACAAAATGTTATGTAAATACTTATTTTAATTTATTTTGTAAAAATCATTTATGTGGAGAAGATTTTTTATTATATTTTTTTATTATTATATCCTAGAATTGATTCCAATTGAGGTAATGTAAAACAAAAAACCAATTTTCTGCAGTAGACACGTGTAACTCAAGTACAAAATATAATGTATGCTCAAAGTCATAACTTTTATACTAACCACTTCGAAGCTTTTTACGTAGCGTTTGCGTTTAATGGGGCAAAATATAAAACAGTGCGGATCTCCCTCAGCTACAGTAAATGTCCCAATAAGCCCCTATAGTGGTCCGTTCTAAACTACTGAGCGCTACTGTACGTACATGTGTGGAGGGGTATACGTAGGTATGGTAAAGTGTTTACGGTCGCCTGTACAGTCGGTTGCGGAAGTAATGTAAAATGTTATAAAATTTTATCTTTTTCTTATTTTGTTTTTTAACATATAACATAACATAACATCACGCCTGTATTTCCCCGAAGGGTTAGGCAGAGGTGTAATAGTAAACCGACATTTCACCAGTTATGTTATAGTCCCATGTAATAGGGATGGGATTATTCCGTTTCTTCACAGCCATCAAACTAATTTGTAATTTTCTACGATATCCTCATAAACAATGGCGCAGTTTGTTTTCCTATACCCATACAGAATTTTCTTTCGCATGACGTTCTGTCCCCGACTGTACATACGTACACAGCGCTTTCAAGTGCCCGACTACACCCCCTATCGATGGCGCTAAGAGCCACTGAACTTTTGATGGTGACGATACTATTTACACTTTACTTTTTTTCTAGTCTAGCTTTGACGTGATTTTTATGTAATAGTAGTGTGAGTTTTTGAAAAGACTTTGTTGTTATGATATCATTTATTGAAAATAATAACGTATTGAGCCAGCCAATAATCATGACGTATTAATACATCAGTAGTTCCTCCTCCTTTCCGCCAAGGTCGCGACTGATATATGAATGAAAGTAAACACATTCGATACAGTATGCGGTAATCGGAATCAGCACTCTGTCACACCTCGGACACTCGATACGATATATATGCTAGCACCACCTACATACATAAGATTACGTATGTATACGAACGCACACACAGGTGTAGGTTAGGGTTGTTCAGCGCTCGTAATGCCGACTGGGTTCCGATCGCTTCTCAGTAGTTCTCAGAGATGGCGTGCTTGTATAGCGACATGCGATTGACATCCATTGCAATATTGCAGACTGCAGTCCAAGTGCCGTCAGATTGCGGGTGCGTGCGTGGCGCATGCGAGGAATCTAAAATTGGCGGGGGGCGGTGAGTGGCCGTTCTATACGTTAATACTATTAGATATTCTGTGACTCTGTTCTCGTCTTTTAATATAGTGCTTAAATAAATATAATTATCCAGTTATCTAGACAAATCCGTTACAAGAAATGTCGTTCCGAATGGGTTTGGAATGCTGGGCCCCCTGAAGAAGACGGATGAAAGAAGATTGCATGTAGCAGAGATGAGAATGTAGAAATAGATGTGTGGAGTGACAAGAAAGGATAAGGTAAGAAATGAATATAGCAGAGGAAGTTTGAAAGTGGCGCCAGTAATAGAAAAGTTGAAAGGAAATCGTTTGGGTTGGTATGGGCATGTGATGAGGAGAGATGCAACGCATGTTATTAACGGCCAAAATTAATATCCAATCTATATACGATTTGCCCTACTAGAGATAGGTATTTGACATAAGCTCCATACAAAATATGTCAAATTTCTATCTCTAGTAGGCCAAATCGTGGATAGATTTGATATAAATTTTGGCCGTAAGAGAATGATGAATATAAATGTTCATGGATGGAGAGGGAGAGGAAGACCAAAGAAAATATGGATATGGGTGAGAAGGGAGTAAATGATGGGATGACGGCTTATAGACAAAAATGGAAGAACAAGACATATTGCGTCGACCCCAAGTAATTTAGGACCAGGGTGGGAAGATGATAATGGTCCAGTTATCTACTGATACTAATAATATTATAAAGAGGAAAGATTTGTTTGTTTGTAGTAAATAAACTCTGAAACAACTGAACCGATTTTAATTATTTTCTTACCATTAGAAAGCTATTTTATCCAGAAGTAACATAGGTTATATTTTATTTCAGTACTCAAGTGAAGCCGCGAGCACACGGTCAGGTGTTTTATGACTGTGAAACAAAATAAATTGTAAAGTTAGTCGCGACCACGAACGCTGCAAAGTATTCGAAACGTCAGGGAAACTAATTTTAATAATATAAGCGATGAAATCCGGTTAAACTTTGTTTTGTTCTAAAATAAAATGTTTTAAAAAGTCGCAACGTATAAACGCACCGACAATAATCGCAAAGATTTTGCTGGTTATTGTTTCACCGACTATTGTCGAGTTTGAAAACTTTTAGCGTGGCTCGCAAAGAATGCACTTTTATGGCGTATGGCGTAAGTAGCGTGAGTAGGTGAAGTAAGACCTAGTATTGTATTGTTTTGTATTGTTTGATAATACTTGTATGTACGTTGTACATAGTTCCTCAATGTACAATAATAGTATGATCCTCAGTTATTCTTGTGTTTCAGGAGTCGATGACTTCTTCCAACAAAGTTACAACTGGCAAAGTTTTAGGCAATAAAGATATGAGATAAAATTAAAGTTAAAGTGTACAAGAATTACATTACAAAAAAAAAAACCAGATTTTAAATAGTTGAGGTCAAGTGCCTTGTGAGAGTGTGTTATGTTTGTGTGAGGGTGGGTGTGTGTGTGTGGGGATGGGTGTGTGTGTGTGGGGATGGGTGGGTGTGTGTGGGGATGGGTGGGTGTGTATGAGGTGGGGGTACGCTTGTATGTGGGTAAATACCAAGACTGTTTTATTGTACTTGTTATATCCAATCAATCAGTCTACTTAGAGAAGTAAATAGTAATAGTAATAAGTTGTTCCTCACAACCTAGTTACTTTATGATAAATAACCGAAAATTATTAATAAACGCGTATGAAACAGCAAAGTCGTTTAAAATAAGTAATTTCAAAGGTAAATTGGCCTATTCTGTTCTAGAAAATATCACAAATTGAACGCGCAAACGCGCAACGTTCACATAGGTATATGAAACTTTAATATGGTTTTATAACAAAACTTTCATCAAGTACCTGAACATTATACTAGCCCGTCAACATAAAGGGCAAACTCTTCGTTTCTTCAAAACTTTTTAAACCTTAATTGAAAGGTTGCTTATCTTGGTGAAAATGCGGCAAAAACATAACGAGATGAGTTTTGTAAGAATCCTCAAAGGCTCCTATGTTATAAAGGAGAAAGATAATCCTTTGTTACTTGCATGGCTTACAATATTAACATATTATGTTAAGAAGATCCATTACGTAGTCTTTTTTATCTTTCCCTGAAAAACAAAAGAAGAAAAAGAAAACTTGATTTGGATATTAATAAAAGGTTTTTACCTGTTTTTTGAGTGCATTAAAAGATCCTTCACGAGTGACTATATTTAATTGATTGTTCTGCGCACTCTGGGCAGTCTAACGATCTGCTGACTGGCTAATCTTTTCCCCATGGTATGACCTATTATCATTATGTAGCTCATGTCAATCCAATAGAAGACTTGAAAATCGAAGGCGCTCTTCATAATTGAAGAAATAATAATTTAAAGATTTAAATTGTGGAAAGAAAAAATCGCTCACGAGCAGGATTCGAACCTGCGACTCCTGGCTCAGTACGCCAGTGCTTTAGCCACTAAGCTACCGTGAACACTGCTCGTGGTATCGAAATTATCCTCCACTATACGTCTTTGGGTGACGTCAGCGATATCTTACTAAGAAACATTGTTCCTTAACCGACTCGACTAACTTTGCAGTTAAATCAAAGTCGTATAGATATGCCTACCCTTACTAATTATTTTATTATTTTAACGCATTTTACGCATGCATTTTTTCTTTCCACAATTTAAATCTTTAGAATTCGCTTCGCATGCGTAAAATGCGTTAAAATAATAAAATAATTAATAATTTAAACTTTTTAAATAGGTAGAAGTTTTACGTCTTCAATTGTTTCAACAAAAATAAATGAAAAAAATCTTCTGACATCACTTCCACAGGTTCAGTTAAAATCCAACGTCAGGCGTTAGTTGCCTGGCATTTATGCTGAACTGGACCTATTTGGCACAGTCGCTAGACACACCGGCTTTTATGTACCTTTTTGTTTATTTGTTTGTTTCCCTTTTGAATTGTGTCTCTGTATCTTGTGTCAAATAAATGTTTGTTTCTTTTTTCTTTAACTTTGTTTTCTGCGCCGATCTTCTAGAACAAAAATACAAAATGAAACTAAATTTAAAAACGCAATTTAAATTCATCCAACAGTAATAAATAATAATTTTAATATTTTTAAGTGCTAATATAATTGTTTAATCTGACGATAATGTAATGTGCTGTAACATGGTTCTATACATTTCTTTACTCCAAATAACTATGTGTAAACTATGATGTGGCTTTTTTATAGTATAGAATGGCGAAACGAGATAAGCACCCACCTGGTGATACGCGGTCACCTTTGCCCATAACAATTGCAATACCATCTAGGTTGTTGCCTAACGGCCAAAATTAATATCCAATCTATCCACGATTTGCCCTACTAGAGATAGGATTTTGACATAAGCTCCATACAAAATATGTCAAATTTCTATCTCTAGTAGGGTAAATCGTGGATAGATTGGACATTAATTGTGGCCCTAAATGGTACCGCAAGTCGACTCACCAAACTGAGACATGAAGATGAAAAGATTCATGTGATCGTAATTTCACCGGTACCCGTGCCCTTCACACCGAAATACAGCAATACAAGTTTCACTGTTTGGCGGCAGAAGTAGCTGTTTAAATTAAATTAAATAAACACCTATAAAAAACACCCCCTTTTCACTGGGGTTAATAAAGCAGAAATATACCGTCACCCTATTCACCCTCCTTTTATCCGTCTAGATTGAAACATCGTACATATTCACGAAAACGCGTAGACGAAAGTTATCGAACTCCAAGTTTTAATTTCCTGCCAAAGGATGCGGGACGATTTTATTTGCCAAAAGCGAGTACGCTGCTAGGATTTCAATTTTTTACCCCTGCCCTAATAGGCAGACGTACATACTACGGGTATATTTTTTGTCGATGTGCATACTGAATGTTTGTTAATTATTTTTCGGACATGACTCAATCACTTTGTAACTGATGGAAAAAATGTTTGATGGGTTTCGTAAATGTGCCATGACAAGCATATTTTATTTCTGCTTATTTGAATATACTAATTATTATAATAAAACAAAGTTTAACTGGATTAAATCGCGTAACTATATTATTTAAATTGGTTTTCCAATATATATTTATTTATTTTTTAATTTATTTTTTTAAATATCTGTAAAGACGCTTGTCATCTTAATCTACCTGCGACCACGAAATGCTGCAAAGCTTTCGAAACGTCAGGAAAACCAATTTAAATAATATACGCGATTTAATCCAGTTAAACTTTGTTTCATTATAATGTGTAGTGATCGCGAAAACCTAAGAAATTATTATACTAATTATTATTACCGGGTGTAGTTGGATTTGCTTAACTGTTGACAATATCTAGCAAATTATTATTCATACAGATAAAAAACATGATTCCGCAAGTCTTTCGTACTATACCTAAACAAAACAGAAGAAAAAATATCACAACTCTTCTCCGAGTCTATTTTATAAGAAAAACTATTTTTCAAATTAACAATAAAAAAATTGAACTCCAAACCAAATCCCGGCTAACAAATAAGTAAATCGACAAAGTCGACCGTTTCCTCAAATGAAACCACTCACAAATAGCAAAAAATATCTCTATGACAACCGCGGATAACTTCTTTTTTTTCAATTTATTTAACTTAAAACATACACAAAAATTATTATAAAAAAACATCACAAAAACCTTACACAGGTTTGTCTGGATGTTGAGACACTAACCAAATTACTTCTCTATTTTTCTTTACATTCCTGGAATGGTTTGAAATGTCTGCTACTTTAGGATCTGTACACACGGACGTGAATAAAAACAATTCTAGTGCTTAGTGTGTATTTACAGAACATCGCCTTGCATTTTATGAACCATGTCGATATAGTTTCGTACTTAAGTTTCCTGAGTGCGGCAAAACAATCTGTGACTGACTTGGAACTAAGTTCTACTTTCCGACTTGTTCCTAGTACAGTTTCACGGGGTTCAAACTTAGCATCTGGCACGTAAAGTGTAAAAATATTTTTTAACTTGAAAATTTGTTCAGTAACCAGAAATAATACATTAGTGCCCAGGGTTGAAATAAAGAAATTGACGGCCACTGAGGTATTATACCTCAGTGTTGACGGCCGAGTAATATTTGAAGAACGAGGTGAAACCGAGTATCTCCATCCGAAGTGACCTTAAAAGGACGAGGTGCTAGCCGAGTCCGTTTTAAGTAAACGAGGCCGTTAATTGCTATTTCGGCCGAGACTTAAAGTAGTTTTATCTCATTTGCGAGGAAACAATACACAAATTAATTCAACAGTATCTAATTTCCATTCGTGTCTATTTGTCCGCTCGCGGTATTGTTCTATTTTCAAACTTTTGAAAAAAAAAGTATGCATTTTGCCTTTGTGTGTGTACTTATGAAACCTTGCTAGCATAATAGTAAAAAACTGTCCAGCAATATATATTAAATGTCGTGTTGGAAATTGCTGGCGTGTTATTTCGTTGCGTACGGAAAAGACACGATTGATATATTATTTTTATAAAACAATGAAGTAATTTCCAAACGAGTGGGAGAACATATAATTATTATGAGCATACGCGATCTTCAATTATTCCATTAAATTTTATGTTGCCTTGGTAACATTTTGTCGTGTGTTTTATTAATTGGTATATGAAATTGAGATTCTTTGATATAGGTATCATGGTATAATAATATGTTACGCCAGGTATTTTCTTCCCACGATGGCTCAAGACTACGTCACGATCAGTATTTCCATTGATTATCTTCAATACAATAAAGGATTTTTTTTTAGTTTTTTGTCTTGGGCCAGTGCGTGACCTAGCTGCTAGCTGTAACAGAAAGAAAGTACCTGGCGTAGTATATTATTATACCATGGGTAGTACCTACTAATTTTTATCCGACGACATTTTAAATACCAAAGTTCATTGACCCAGTGGACATTGGATTATTGAAATAAACTGCTAAAATTCCTATAGAACCCTTTGTTTCACTATAAGGTATTTAAAACAAGAAGTATAAATAATAATTTAGACTACATTTATAAGATGAGTGATAGAAAATCATATCAGCCTCATCCTCCGCGTCTTTTCCCAATTATATTGGGGTCGGGTTCCAGTCTAACCAGATGCGGCTGAATATCAGTATTTTACACGGAGCGACTGCCATCAGACCCCCGCAACCCAATTACTGGGCAATACTGACATTCGGAGGTTGTCAGACTTTCAGGCTCTGACTCTATCCGTAAGGACTGCCACAGATATTCGTACCGGGACCGACAGCTTAACGTGCTCTCCAAGGCACGGAGGGGTCTTGATGTGTAACGAAACGGCCACCCATCCAAAGACTGACCGCGACAAGTGCAGCTTAACTTCGCAGATTTTACAATCCTTGCGGTTATTACTTTGCCACGAGCCCCTATAGAAAATTATATAAAATAGTTAAACCATACCGTTATCATTAATTCTTTAAGAGTCGGTATATACGGCCTGTTTCCTATAATAAGGAATACGGTTTTTTTTTTTTTTATAATATAGGGTGGCGAAACGAGCTAAAGGCCCACCTGATGTTAAGCGGTTACCTTTGCCCATGACAACTTCAATACCACCTAGGCTGTTGCCTCAATGGTACCGCAAGTCGGTTCGCCAAATTGAGACATGAAGATGGAAAGTCTCATGTCTTCGCATGAGATCTTTTAAACGCCCCATATATTACCGTCGGTGTGTGTGTTTAAGTTTAAGAAACATAACCGTGACGTCTATGTGTGTAATGTTTTTCAGAAGCTATAAATAAAATGGAACTGGGCTGGTCACATCTGCCGCATGCCGGAGGAGCTATGGGCGAAAACAACCACACAGTGGGTTCCAGACAGCAGCAAACGACAACGCGGCAGGCCCTGAAGGAGATGGCGGGACGAACTTGACTCCTATCTGATGGATTGGCCCCAGAAGGCAAAGGACAGGGACAAGTGGAAAAAGGGAAGGGAGGCCTTTGCCCTGCAGTGGGACACTACAGGCTGATAATAATAATAATAAATAAAACTATCGATTAAGGTGCTGCATTGAATTTGCAACCGTCCCTTTCTAACATACGGCAAATTGCGCGTGTGAAAACAGAGCGAAATCGTGCTGTTTTGATGGTTTTTTTATGTTTTTGCAAATATCTCAGCGAATAAACATTTAAGATATGTACAAGATATATCTTATTCACAAAAAACAATAGTAAAAACTATTGGAATTTCTAAATGCAATGCGAAATAGTGCAAAAACAGTTTTTCCATATACCAAAATCTAGTAAATATAATGAAAAATCTTAAATATGAAAATTAGATCAATGTCGTATCCACAAATGAAAATATTTTGATTCTAAAATCCCTATATTTCCCAATTAACAAAAAATCAAAAATATGAAGAAAAAAAAAACAATTGTACATAAACTCAGTCTCAACATACAAAAACAAACTGGAACAAAAGCGAACCGTGTCACAGAAGTTCCATACGTCGACTTACTTCCACTAGAGGGAGCCTATTCAATGAAAAACGAACGCTCACTCAACCGTGAGCTGATATGTTTCGATGTCTTGTAGCTCTTCATATCCTGTTTAAATTGAAGTAGATTTATATAAAATAAAATAAATATAAATATTTTTGGGACATTTTACACATCACCATCTAGTCCCAAACTAAGCAGAGCTTGTCCTATGGGTACTAGACAATGGATATAATACTTAGATACTTTTTTTGTTGTTGTAAATACATACTTATAGTACATAAGAAACACCCAGACCACACAAACACTTGTGTTCATCACACAAATATTTGTGTCCTGTGGGAATTGAACCCACGACCTCGTGATCAGCAGTCCAACACTCGAACCACTAGACCACAGACGTCGTCAAATATGATATATAATATGAACATATTTTATGGAATTTTTTTTTAATTTTTTTTTTTATTTTTTTTTTTTTATGGACTTACAATCGGTAGGTAGAAGAAAGTCATTTGAAAATCTTAGACACTAATTATTAATTGTGCATTAATTCCGGTTGATTTTTCTAGCATTGGCGCTTGCCATGCTTCTTCCATAGCCCGAAAAATTGCCAAACTTAAGTGGCAGTGGGCGGGGCACATTGCTCGCAGAACGGATGGCCGATGGGGCAGTAAAGTTCTGGAGTGGCGACCGCATATTGGAAGGCGCAGCGTGGGTAGGCCCCCCACAAGGTGGACCGACGACCTGGTGAAGGTCGCGGGAATCCGCTGGATGCGGAAGGCACAGGACCGGTCGTTGTGGCGATAACTGGCGAAATGTGGGTGTGCTATACATCTCTGCCTACACTTTCGGGGAAATACAGGCGTGATGATATGTTATGTTAAAACGGATAAATTTTGATAGTCTATGAATACAAAAAATGGCGCTACTACCCAGTCAATATTTTTTTCTCGTGGATTGGGTTATGTAGATAATTATTGGTGGTTTTAAATCCATTAACAAATTCAAATTCAAATTAAATGTTTGGTGCGCGACGCCGCCGCGTGACCAGCTCATGATTAAGGGCTCCGTTCGAGCTAAAACTGGTCGGCCACACCCTATGAAACACCGTGAGTGAAACCGTTTATATTAATAATTATTTCAAATTAAAATGTTTTTTTATTTCAAATAAACCTAATTACGGGCACTTTTGAAACGTCAGGCTCTAGTTGCACTGTTCCAAATTGTGGGTCCTATGGAGAAGAACCGGCATGCAACTCCATGGATATACTCTTTTTAAAAGGAGGCCTATGTCCAGCAGTGGACGTATTTCGGCTGAAATGATGAATGACTCTTTTTAAAATAGGTGATTGTTTATTAAATCCAATTCATTCAAATAATGTGAGTATAATGTAGATTATGGTCAGTAATTAACAAAGATTTAAAGTGATAACATTGCCTTTGAAAATAACCCTAAAAAGAGTTGCCATAGTATGTAGGAGCTGACCTGTCCCGAGAGGATAGGCAGATATTATTGATTAAGGGTGTGGCAGTAAAATTCTGCGTCATTTTCAAATTTTTCGTTTTGTACGTACGTTGCTTCAACAGAAGGCTAATTCTTGTAATTAAAAATTGTAAAAACATAGTTCCAAACTAATATCAATGCTTTAAATCTCAATCTTCTGACAATAGATGTTCCTGTTTGCCGTTTATTTGTGACACTGAGGTCATTAATGTCACCAATAAACAGCAATCAAAAACATCTACTGTCAGGATATTGAAATTTAAAGCATTGAAATTAACTTGGAACTATATTCTAAACGTTTTTAACATAGCATAACAACATAACATAACATCACGCCTGTATTTCCCCGAAGGGGTAGGCAGAGTTGTATATTACACCCACATTTTGCCAGTTATGTTATTAGTCCCATGTAATAGGGGCCGAGCCTATTGCCATTAACCGGGCACGAATCCAGTCTCCGGGCTGCTACTGAGAATTTCCTTAAGAAAAAACCCAATAACACTTTGCCCGACTCGGGAATCGAACCCAGGACCCCACGATCAGCAGTCGCGCTTGAGACCACTAGACCAACGAGGCAGTCAACGTTTTTAATTACGAGAATTGACCTTCTGATTAAAAAACTAAAAACTTTTCTTTTTCTTTGAAGTTGTTTTGAATTAAGCACGATTGAAAATATTTTTCACGGCGTCAATAAAACCTTTCATGAAATAAATTTCACTCGAGCGCAACAATATTTTTTTATTATTTTGCAGCGCAGTTACAGAACGATTAAACGTTGAATATTTAATGTTCAATACGCTGCATTTATTGAACTTTTTTTATGCAAAAGGTTGAACGCAGACAATATTGAATCGATAATCGATTTTTACGTCGAATTGACCCTAAGCTATTTCGTAGATTTAGAATAATAAGGCTTAGAACCACAGTAATTAATTAATCTCAGTCATTAACCTACATTATTCTCACACAATTCTTTCCAATTAATCACGTAACAAATCATTGTACTATTCACAAGGTACTATTATTATTTGAAAAGAGTATATCCATGGAGTTTTCTTTCGCTTCTTTCTCCATAGGACAAACTTTTTGGAACCGCGCAACTAGATTCATAATTACCGTTTTGAAAGTGCATGTATATGCTTATTCGAAATAAAAGGCTACGTTCAGTACTGCCTATGTGTGTGCCGGCCAAAATTTTACGTGCCGCTTGCGGGAACATATCGATTATTTTTCTGCTTTAATTTAGAAATTAGAATTTCTTAAACTCTAACGCTTACATTCAGAGACGAATGTAAGCCTGAACTCATGCTTGTAACTGTCAAATAGCACTGAATTCTGACAGTTGGAAGCATGAGTTCACGCTTAGTTTTATCTTTGAATGTAAGCGTTAGTTCTTAGATAACATTCTTAGATAACAAAACGCAGGTTCTACAAAAAATCGATAACATTTGGACCGACCTTCAAGAAACAATATTAGCACCGTTACCTCTTTTTATTATTAACTTTCCGTGTGGTGCCGGACGTAAAGAATTGCACCACTCTATATCTTCTCATGGGTGTCATAAAAGGTGACTAAGGGATTCACCAGAGAATGGGCAGCAGCGTTCTCTGAGTATTTAACCAACCAACTGTGATCGCCAACCCGCCTGCCAAGCGTGGCGATTATGGCATATCCCCCCAAACTGCTTGGGGGAGACCTATGTCCAGCAGTGACAGTGGACGTATTTCGGCTGAAATGATGATGACGAGGATGAGGTGAATGCTCGCCGTTTTTAAATGTCTGTCGACCAATTTGTTTACTCGGGACGTGCCAAAGGCATAGCGCTAGAGCCTTGCGTTTCAATGGAGTTACCGGAGCTCCTCTATTTTGTATTGGGTGTGGCTACCGTGCCGTTTTAGTCGGTAGGAGTCTGACATATCCCTCCGACTTTAGCAGACGAAGGATATAAATATCGATAAGGATTAGCACTCAAAAACTCCGAGGAGGTCCACTGAAATAGACCTGGCACTTTCTTTAAAAGGCCAGTCCAGGCGTTGCCCTGCATTGTCCTCACACAAATACATATTGTCTGGACTTTAATAGAGATTTTGATCCCCGAGTTTGTTTCGGTACTTCTTCCCACAGGTAGTCACATAGGAAATGCCGATGACTTTTTTTATATACTTATCCAACTTGAAAAGTGATTTTAACATCCCATTTGCAGAATAAATAATATAATTTCAAACAACAAAATGGTATACAGCATGACTGGGTGAACGAATTCAAGAATATGGTTAGCATATTATGGTAGAATGTGCGTACGCACGGCTACACATCTAGCTGTACATTTCCAGTATAAGCTGATCTCGCATTGTACGGAAAGCCTATGCAATGCGAGGTCAACATAAACTGGAAATGTACAGCTTGATGTGTAGCCGTGTGTACAAATAATGAAAAATTTATTTGAAAAATAAAATAAAAACATGTTAAATCACGCGAACAGACGAAAAAATGCCCACGCAAGCTGTGACTGTCTAGGGGTCTGCTGGCTAGTAAGTACAAAAAGCGGAGAGTGTGGAAATAGCGACTGAAGGACACTGCCGTGCTAGGTGCATCACCTCACTGCATGAAACATTAATTTGTAAGCACGGAATAGTGTCCACAGATGTTGATGAAATCGATTGGAAAAATATTTCAAAAATTAAGGTGCCATTTTTGACACATATTTGGAACGAGAATCAAGTACTGAACATCTTCTTTCAATAAATCCAAGGGACAATCCAACCAGTCAACCTGTATAATTGACCGAAAAATTTCACTCATAGCATCTATTCTAAATGTCTCTACAAAAAATGCCGGAAGAAACTCAGTTATTTTTATGATCCACAAACCCAAAACCACTTGTGTAGTCACAAATTCTCGAACATTTTACAACCCGAACCTGCCCAGCAAAAATGTAACAACAAACGCGTGACTAGTGAAAAAAATAAACCGCAAACGTAATATGTATTGTTGTGGAGGTTGCACAATGGCTACAAGAAAATGGCAAGACCCTTGTCGTGACGTAGGTTGCTCACGCTCGGCAGGGTTTTTATTATTGATGTGTCAAGGTGAGTTATGTACGCGAGTGTACAGCAGGCAAATCAGAGTTAAATGAAGGTTTGATGGCAGGAGATGAATAGTATAACGATCGGGAAATTTCTGCAATGGGTTGGCTATAAAAGGAAATCGTTCAAGGGTGTTGGAGGGTAAATCAGGGATGATAAATTCGATTTTTTGTCCACTACATTGCATTGTATGTAACCTACGAATAAACACGGACTCCCAAAATACAAACCTAGTTTGTAAGGCAGTGGTTTTAAATTAGTGACATTAATTTCCAGTATTTCAGACAACTGTGACACAATGGGTGTTACACAAAACATGACAACTGCCATTCTCAGAAGATTTTTACCCTAATATGATAATGTTTAATTTTCTTAGTTGTTTTACTGTAAATAACCGTAATATCCCAAAATATGGCCAAATGCGAGTCGAGGTTCCGTACCACCCATCAACCTGATTATTTACAAAACCCCGGGATTGTCCTAGTTTTTCACAAAAACTTTTAACCGTAAATCTTTAGACAAAAAATTACTATTTTACTTGTCTATAAACAGAATACTATAACAAACAGAAAATTACTGCTGCAGCAACTCCATCAATTTTTACACAAATACGATCAACGCATGATATTTCATGATATTTATATATATTTCTCTCGACTGGTTCAATTCTAGCCGAAGGAAATTGTGTGATAGTGCCGGTTTTCTTTTCTAGATTATATACCAGGCCCCTCAGAAAGTATTGCGAAAAAAAGTTTTTATATATGGGAGACTGGCCAGTTATAATGTTTTTCGAAAATATGATTATTTATAAGTAAAAATAAGTAAGTTCCAATTTCATAATTTCCCTCCACATTTTTTGCGAGTTAATTCAAAGTATTGTGTCTCACTGAAATATGGATCTGCGCCGGGAACATTTTAGAGCTATGATTTTATACGATTTCAAGTGTCGCCTGAAACCGGATGAATCGTACGATAGACTTCAAATGGCATTCATGGATGAAGGCCCTTCCAAGGCAACCGTGTATCGTTGGTATAACGAATTCAAGCGCGGTCGACCAACTTTGGGGGATGACGAAAGAAGCGGTCGCCCTTTGACGGCTGTTACCGAAGAAAACGTGCTAGCAGTGAAAAATTTAATCCAAGACAATAGGCGAATTACATATCAGGAGATTCACCACATATTGAAGATTGGATCGGGAAGCGTTCACGAGATTCTACACAGCCATCTTCGCGTGAGGAGGATAGTATCACGCTGGGTGCCGCACAACCTCACCGATGCTCAGAAGCAGGCCCGGGTGGAATGGTGCCGTGATATGCTTAACAAATTTGAAGCAGGCTCGTCTCGGCGTGTTTACGACATCGTTACAGGTGATGAGTCCTGGATTTATCAATACGACCCAGAAACCAAGCGCCAGTCGACTGTTTGGGTGTTTCAAAATGAGCCAACGCCTACCAAAGTGAAGCGATCTAGAAGCGGGGGTAAGATTTTGATCGCTAGCTTTTTTAATTTGACTGGCCACTTGGTATCAATTCCCTTACGGGATCAAAGAAGCATTAATGCCGAATGGTATACTACCAAATGTTTGCCAGAAGTTTTCTCTGTTATAAGCAACAAGCGACCAAACACAGGGCTCCGCGGGCTACTGCTCCACCACGACAATGCACCTGCGCACACCGCACTCAAAACGAGGGACTTCCTGGACAGCACGCCAGTCAAACTCCTGGGTCACCCTCCTTACAGCCCTGATCTAGCACCGTGTGACTTCTTTTTATTCCCAAAAATAAAAAATCAGCTCAAAGGGATACAATTTTCGTCGCCGGAAGATGCGCTGGCTGCGTTCGAGCAGGCTGTAAACGAGGTGTCTGCGGCGGACTGGAAAAAGTGTTTTGAAAACTGGTTTAGGCGCATGAATCTTTGTATAGAGGCTGGTGGAAAGTACTTTGAAAAGATTTGATAAAAATATATGTACGTATAGAACATTTTTTTTTAGTTTCGCAAAACTTTCTGAGTGTCCCACGTACAACGTGCAACATAAAGTTGATATAATAATTTAGAATGTTAAAGCATTTTTTTCGAGTGGAAATCCTCATGGAGTCTCTTCATCTGGGGGAGGTGGAGCAGTATGTCAGACTCCTACTGACAAAAGCCACACGGGGACCATCCTCATCACAAAATAGAGGAGCTCCGGGAACTCCTGTGGACCGCGCCGGTGCCCCTCTGGTGCTATGCCATTAGCACGTCCCTGAAGAATGATGAATGAATTATTTGGGCTGTATCTAATGTACTTATTTGTAGGCATATCAGTGGTTGTGGGACTTGTAGGTATAACATACAGGCACAGACCAATAAGCCTCAAGACACCACTCAGCCGGATACCCCCGATCACCAAGTAGGTATATGCAGTAGCACTGCATATAATTCGCTCCGCCGCTAATCGGGACGTCACTCCGTCATTGAGTGGTCATACGACCAATAATAACGCGCCGTCCACCCCCTGTCCACTGCCAAAATTTTACGACTGTGTTCCCATGCAAAACTTTGTTAATGCAGCGTCTTTAGGCTTACTGTAGGCCTAGTACGAGTTTGACACTTACCGATACTTCCATCGAATTCGACGACTTTCATTCATTAATCAGTAGCGCCCCTGGCGGATACGAGGAGGAACTAGTAGTTTATGAATGAAAACCGACGAAAACTATGAAAGTATTATAAAGTGTCAAACTCGTACTGGTCTGTGAATGCTGGTGAAGTGAATCGTTTTCTACCACGTGATTCGTCAGCCTGATAGCCATCCAATTACATAAAAACCGGCCAAGATAATTTCGGGCCATGCTCAGTATTATAGGGTTCCGTACGTAGGTGTAATTGCAAACGAATCAAATCGAATATTAATCATGGCTATTTTAGTTCTTGCAATAGACGACAACATTGGCGACTCAGTGCGTGTAGTTATACAGCGCTATCTAGCAAGCCATATTTAAGAAGTGTGTCATGTCAATATAACACAGGGAGCATTCTTTGCTAAGATCATTTTTCTCTAAGGTCAATGACCTTTGAACTAGGACGTCTTAAGTATTTTGCAGTTTTCTCTCTATAACTCGAAAATTTATAATCACATTATACTCAAAATAATTTGAAAAGAAAGTTTTTACAAAGTTCTATCAAAGTGGAAAATCATAAGTTTCTACGTTGTATAGTTTAGAAATGGCAGGGGGGGGACACATTACAGGCCACTTTGGCGGGTTATATTTCGCAGGAGGTACACCTGATAAAAAAGTGATCTATCAAGCATTACCTTCATTTTAGTAGACCTATTTAATGATAATCCACACGAGAGGGTGCCGCGAAAAAAATATTTTCATCCCCATTTCACATGTATGGGCGCCACTCCTAAAATACGTAATCACGATTTTTTATTATTTTAAAATTGAGATCTATATCTAGACTATTTTTTAACAAAATTACATGTACTCACGCGTGTTGTATAACCGTAGAAGTTATTAAGCTGCAAAGGATTAGGACAGACGGACGGACGTGACAAAACTATAAGGGTTCCTTGTAGGAACTACGGAACTCTAAAAACCATTCCTTATCTGCCATCACAAGGAACATTAAAAATTTTCCCAAACTTAATTCAAGCAGATTCAAGCCCATACATTGTGTTTCACAGGCCGTCGCCCCATTTCTTGACGTCTAGCGCCCTCTATGCAAGTTGCACTGACGTTTTCATTTCCCGCGTATTTTAGCGCTTACAGGAGCTTGTCTCTTTGAATATGTACTTGCCTTATATAACTCTAGAGATTTTTCCTCTGTCTACAATATCCTTATTATTATGCTGAACTATGAAGTTTTCAGAAAGGAGGTTTTGTGTCGAGTTAAAAGTTTTATTGAATTTTTCTGTGATTTTAAGAGAAACTTCTCTCTTTCTTATTTGACTTTACTACACAGTGGTCTTATTGCAACGCTTCAATTTCCATGATCTAATTCCCTAACATGAAGTTTTCCGTGATAGGGATGTCGAAGTGTTAGTAGACCAACAGCCCCAGTCATGGGAAGACTGCCTGCAAAAGCTCGAAGGAAAGATCTGGCTGCGAATGCCACAGATTAGGAAAGTATCTACGTGTGGCACAAAAGGGACCTATAGGTACTACGGCGATGATAGAAAAAAGACTGTCAATGATAAATCTTACATAAACTTACTTATTTAATTTACCATCTGGAATAAAACAGGGTCAGATCAGTTACTGTGGTAGAATATAACTATGAAAGAATTGAAGGATACTTAAAAAAAACAGCCTAGTGCGAGTCAGACTCACGCAGTAAGGGTTCCGTACCACCCATTGTTCATCAAAAAACATCATCGTACAGTTCACGAAATAAGATTTTTTGCATCTCTTTGTTACGCAGGTACCACCACTAATGTCTATGTTGGCCCTGTTTTTATTTTTTGTTGCTTAATTAAATAGTATGCACTATAATTAAACCAAGTTTGACGCTGGTATGTATTACCGTTTTGAAGATAGTGCAGGAACAAAAACGTTGAAAAAAATGCATGTTTTCGAGGTTTCTTGTATGGGGACACCCTTTGCTTTTAGACTTTTTTGTTTTTAGTATTTGTCGTGAACACATATTCTGAGTAAATTTTAACCAGCTACCTATTACCATTCAAAAGATGGACGGATGGATGGACAGCGTAGCGAGAGTAATAGGGTCTCATTTGGCAGAACCCTAAATCCAATTTTTTTATACAGAACTTAAATGTATCGAACAGCAGTTTTTTTTTCACTTATTTCTGTTTTATTTTTTTCACATAGATCTGTTCTATTACAATAACTGATCACACTCTGTTTCTTTCAGATGGTAAAAAAGTCATTATTTTCAAGGTTCCCAGAGTGTGGAGTACTTATTACCTACTTATTTCAAAATACGACGGCTTCATTAGTTCAATATAGGTTTCGACGAAAACGAAAGCTCCTAATAGTGTATTCGAATCGATTTTTTTCAAACAAGGACCTGTCACTGGCTGAATTGATGGGACTATTAGGCCTCGCTTATATTTTGCAGAAAAATATATTTTCTAGAAAAAAATATTTTCTAGAAAAAAATAGTCATAGTTTTAAAACAAAAGCGTTGCTAAGGAACAAAAGAAAGTTTTTTTTTTTCTGTGTTGTTTATTAAACAAATACAATACAAGTAGCAAAAGCAGAAATGTTAAAACCACCAGAGCTGGGTTTCAAGATTAGTGCTTAAAAACGAAAACAAAAAACGTTTTAATTTTTTTTATGCATCACGGTCTCGCTTTAAATACCGCATATTAGGGCTGCTACCGCAATATTCGTACACAAAACCGTTATTTTTTATTTCAAAAATCCACCTTAGCAAGCAACTTTTTCCGACACCCTAAGCGAGTCGGATTGTCCAACATTGCTGTGTAACTTTGAATTGACAAAACGAAAAAAAAAAACAAAATGGGAGGGAAAAAGTTGTGTGCCTGAGGCCGGCAGCTAACTCGACGTATTGTCTAAGCCAGCCAGTTTCGCCTTTTTGCGAAGCTCTAGCTTTTTACACTGTTTAATCGGGTTGACTGCGCTAGTCTCGTATTGATCTGTGTTCTTTGGCGCTCATTCGATTGTAAGGATTCGTGAATGGCTCTTTGAGTTGGCCTTTCGGGGGTATTGGCGGTTAGGGTGCTGAAGCTTTTTGTTTATGGATATTGTTTTTGGAGTTCAGCTAATGACCCCATAATCTTCCTGATTAATATGAATATGAAAATAAAGGCTACTTTAATAATCTAAAACTTGTTTATAAGGGCCAGGATGAGGTTCTGTTATTCTTTTTTGATGGGATTCTATAGCGTCATTAGGCGGAGAGTAAATCAAGAAAAACGTCACCGTTAACTCACGCGCTATCTATCCTCGCTTGCAAATGCGTACTACTCACGCGGATAAAAAATGGCGGCTCTTCTATTGTTCTATGTGCTTCTTGCTCACACAATACTGTACGTGTAAGCGAGAGGCAAATATATATCTTAATATAATATCATGCCTGTATTTCCCCAAAGAGGTAGGCAAGTACAAATACTGCCATTTTTAATCCAATTTTTTATCCGCGCGACTAGTAGACGCTTCGCTTCTGTCAGGCGTCCTCCGACGCCACCCGGTTTTTTTTCATTGAAAGGTTAGATTGTGCTACATTTTAGAAAAAATCAACACGTGTAAAAAACTGTACTACGCAATGGATACAAGTTTAATGAACTTAAGTCTCAAAAGTTTTACAAGCTCTTGCTACATCGAAGAAAGAGGTAGAAAGAATCTTGCATCGAAAAAAAAGAACAAAATAACGAAAATATGTTCTAAACCGACACAAAATGTGTCAATGATTTCCCTTGTCGGTATTTCCGACAAAAAATGTCAGCCGTTAGCTTACCCCTGTTTTTGCGGTGCGACGATTCTTCGACGCATTGACGAACCTTATCGAAGTCCCGACGGGCTCGGCGCGTCTTATCTTGACGTGTACTCGCTACTTTGGGAAACAATACCGGGAGTTAGGATCGAAGAAGCGCTGGATAAGGAAAAGGGACGGGTAAGGAAGAAAATTGGGTGTAGGCATGTTTATTAAGTGGTGGTGAACTTGTGTTGATGCAGCATTTATTAGGTCTTACTTTAATCATGAAATATATTTTAAGGTTGGGCTCTATGAATGATATAGAATTAATTTTAAATATCAAATTAGCAAGTATCTGTTTTACTGTTTTTTTTTTAAATATTTGACTAACGATAGATTTATTTCAACATCCATTTACGCTGTTTATTACGTAGGTAGGTCACGTGGTCGATCTCATCTTCTTCTTCTATCGTGTCGACATGAGCTACATAAAGTTAATAGCTCATGCCGTGGGAAAAAGATTAGCCAGTCAGCAGGTTGGTAGCGGGGCTGACTGCCCAGGGTGCGCCGGACGATCAATTAAATATCGTCACTGGTGGAAGCTCCTATAATGCACCCCATGTCAATCTCATGAACTTGAGCCATTTAATCATCATCATCATCATTTCAGCCGAAAGACGTCCACTGCTGGACATAGGCCTCCCCCAAGCATCGCCACAACGCCATTTAATCATCTTAATATAATTATATAATTTTATTCTTCTGTGCGTGAGTATGTCTGACTTTGATAGGACTATCAAAGCTACTACTTTAAATAATGTTTCTAATCTTCCGACACCTGATTATTCCCCTTTCGTCATTAGTCAATTCTCCGCTTGTGATGTTAAAAAGTGTATTATGTCGATTACATCCAACGCTGTTGGATGTGACTGTGTCAGCCGTAACATGATCATTCCCATCCTTGATGATATTCTTCCTGTCATCCTCCATGTCCTCAATTTTTCCGTTACTAGTAGTGTTTTTCCTCATACCTGGAAAGACGCACAAGTAATCCCTTTACCTAAAAAATCTCGTCCAGTTTCCTTTTCTGATTTTCGTCCTATTTCTATATTGCCTTTCCTTTCCAAAGTCCTCGAAAACCTTATTTACCTTCAACTCGGCTCGTTCCTTTCCAAACACAATCTCCTAAATCCTTATCAATCTGGTTTCCGTCCTGGCCACAGCACTACCTCTGCTCTCGTGAATGTTACGGATGATATCAGATCTGGCATGGAACTCCGAAAACTGACGGTACTTGCACTACTAGATTTCAGTCATGCCTTTAATACTGTAGATTTCGACATACTACTTGGTATACTTTGCTTTTTTAACATATCTCCTTCGGTGATTGATTGGTTTCATAGTTACCTGTTTGGCCGCCGACAACGTATTTGCATCGATAACATCTTGTCTTCTTGGTGTAACACGACTACTGGCGTTCCTCAGGGTGGCGTGCTATCCCCTTTACTCTTTGCACTTTTTATTAATTCTATATCTCACCAACTTACTTCTTCCTACCATCTTTATGCAGATGATCTACAAATTTACAGCCAGGCCCCTCTTCTAATTTTGTCGGAAGCCATTGACACTATCAATGTAGACCTGGCTCGAATAGGTGACTGGAGCAGACAGTTTGGTTTGAAGGTCAACCCCACTAAAACCCAGGTAACTGTGGTTGGCAGTTCCCGGACGGTCTGTAAGATTGACTGGTCGATACTTCCCCAAGTTTCTTTTAACGACACAATAATTCCTATTTCTGACAAAGTTAAGAACTTGGGGATTTATATCGACAGCACCCTTTCTTGGACTACTCAATTAAAAGAAGTCAGTCGTAAGATGTTCGCCTCGGCAGGCTCCCTGAGACGTCTTCGAACTTTTCTGCCTATTGCCACAAAAACTGCGTTAGCGCAATCTCTTCTCCTTCCTATCCTCGACTATGCTGACGCCAGCTATCTTGATCTCACTGAGGACCAACTTGGGAAGCTTGAGCGACTCCAAAATCTTTGTATTAGATTCATATTTGGTTTGCGTAAATATGATCATGTTTCTGAATTTCGTAAAAGGCTCAAATGGCTTCCCATTCGCTTTCGCCGGAATGCCCATATTCTTTCGCTGCTATATAATGTGCTCTTTAATCCTTCCACCCCGTTTTACCTTAAAGAGCGGTTCAAGTTCCTTTGTGACACACATTCTAAATCCTTGAGGTCATCAGAAAATCTTAAATTAAGTTTGCCCTTGCATTTCACCACCTTTTTTGATAAATCCTTCACTGTACAAGCTGCTCGCCTGTGGAATGCATTACCACTAAATGTGAGGCGTGCACAATCACTACCGGTTTTTAAAAAATTAGTAAAGGAACACTACTTGTCAATCTGTTTCACTACTTCTTGAATTTTCTTAACTACTACACTTTATATTTGTATTTATTAGTATATTATATGATATATATTTCTCATACTTATTTAAGTAAATTCCATGTACTTTATATTATTATATTTAAGTAGGTATATTATGTACGAATCGTACCTACTTTTACACCGTACCTACCCACGATCGGTTCCCATTCTTCTAGTCCATCCAAAGGTTGTCTGGAAGAGATTGCCTTGTGCGATAAGACCGCCCATTGTACTTATTTTAATCTTTCTGTAAACTATTGTGTTTGTTTTCTTTTGGTGTAATGTACAATAAAGAATATAATAAATAAATAAATAAATAAATATGTTACCTAACTCCTCCTAAATGGCTGGACCGATTTGGATGAAATTTTGTGTGTATATTTCAATGGGTTTTTAGGTGGTTTGAAAATAAAATTGGACCTGGTAGGTGGCACTGCTGTAGTATGTCACTGATCTTCTCCTAAACGGCAGGGACGATTTTAATTATATGTGGCGCTGCTTTGCCGGGCAGGAAGACGTCTGCCGGGTCCACTAGTAGAGGAATAAAGACTTAATGCAAAAGTAAACATGAACTATTTTAATTAATTTTGAAAGGGTTTAAAAAACGTTTGATATTATTTTAATATTTTTTGCATTTTTGTAACCTAGATTACCTCATGATAAAATCGTGTTATTCTGTTTAATACACATCATTTTGCGTAACACAAAATGATGAGCAGTGTATTTTCCACGTTGTATTTATGCATTTTTTGTTGTAACCGCCTCTATGGTCTAGTGGTTGCAACCGCGACGGCTGAGCGTGGGGTCCTGGGTTCGATTCCCGGGTCGGGCAAAGTGTTATTGGGTTTTTTCATTAGGAAATTCTCAGTAGCAGCCTGGAGTCTGGATTTGTGCCCGGTCAATGGCAATAGGCTCGCCCCCTATTACATGGGACTATAACATAACTGGCGAAATTTGGGTGTACTATTACACCTCTGCCTTCCCCTTCGGGGAAATAAAGGCGTGATGTTTTGTTATGTTGTATTTATGCAAAAAAAACTCTTGTATTAAACGGTTTTACATGCAGCGCCTGTACTCTGGCCTTAGCAACCGTTTGATAAACTGAAATTACGCAGTATGCAGCCAAAGCACACCAGTAGATATGCTTTTATTTTGTGTTATTCATTCTTTGACACCACCGAAGTTATAGAAAATACGTGTCTAATTCACAACCAGCACCAAATGGCAATGAAATGTATTAACGCTCTTTGTGTCTTAATGATTTCTCCAAACACTAAAGTGTTAAAACACCCATTTAACACTCTTATCAAAATAAAATCATATGAAATCCTTACTCAACCCCAAAGTTAGGTTAACTTTGAACTTTTATGGTAACTTTGAACCACTTTGGCCTACGGATATCACTAAATTAAGTATCTTCGGATTCCGGACTGTGTCAAGTATTGCTTTGTCTAGATCAGGCTTGTAAGGCTTGCCACAGTGGAAGCTCTCTTCCCACGCTACCGAGCGGGTGGGCAGGTTGCGGATAGCCCGCCCCGTCTCATGCAGCTACAGCTGCATGGGACGGGGACTGTTCGTAAGCGAACCCCGGACAAGGGAAGGGTAGCCTCCACCCCAATCCAAGGTGTAGGTTACCTATCCACACCTATGATCCCATGTTCCGTCCACGTACAGTCAACGGCATATCGATGGTTGCGGGGCCGTCGCGAGCGGTACTGGCTTGTATGTATCTAAGCTACATGCAAGACAGACTCTGCTCGTGCTGGTCCCGTGGCCGTCGGTGTGCAGTTGACTGTTAAATTATTCCAATCCCTTCACATCTCCATTCCCTTCTCTCCTGGAGGAGTAAACCTCGACTCCAAAAATTCTCAATCCAAGGTGTCATCCGACCCGTGCTGAAGGATGAATGGCTGAGGAGCAGCTCAGTCGCTAACGGAGGATCCTCGATACCAGGCAGCCTCGAGGATTAATTTGCCTTGTCTCCGCATGCGGGGCTCTGCGGGGATCGACAAAGTTTCCCTAGCTACTCGTGGGAATCATATGGACCCTTATGATAAAAATAAACCGGAGCTAGTCGTCACTAGCTCCCCTCTTTCCGAGGAAGAGCATAACAGCCCCTCCTCGGCTACATTCCTCGAAGATATCTTTGAGGAGCGTATTCTACTGCAGGAGGACGGGCATAATCTCCCATCCTTTCCTGTTGTTTCTGAGCCTAGTGCTGGGCCGAGTGGCCTTAGCACAAAGCTTGACCTCCCCAACACCAAGGGCGTTTCCAATGCTCAAAGTGAAGGAAAGAGGTCACACAAAAAACTCAGTGGTGCGGCCAAGAGGAGAATCACTTGGTGGATGAAGAGAGGGAAAAGCTTCAAGGAGGCTAGATCCCTCTCCGAAACCCACCTAAAGGAGTTCCCTGAATTCTTGGCCAGCCTTGAGGAAGAGAAGAGGCTCAGGGCGGAAAAAAGGCCCAGGCTTGATGGCACTTCTTCGACTGTCGAGAAGCCGGCGAAGGTACCAAGGCTTAACGAGCCTATTCCTAAGCCGACTTTTCGGGAGGTGGTGGGTGCTGTCCGTATGGGAGTTATTGACGCCTCTGGGCCTATGTCCGAGAAACGCATCGAGGAGCTAAAGGAAAAAATCCTACAGCTCGTTGATGAGGAGGTGGATGGTCAAGGCCCTAGATTCCTTGGCTGTTCAACAAGAGCCGGAGGGCTCTTGCTTACCTGTGCGGATGAGGCATCTAAGTTATGGCTCATCACGCACGTTCCTACACTCCGACCCTGGGAGGGTGCTAGCCTATCTGTCCTCGACGAAAAGGCCTTACCTAAACCCAGGATTGGATATGCGCGGATACCTGGGGCCATAATAGCCCAGGAAAGAATTATACCGCGCCTAAAAGCTCAAAATCAGGGCATAGACTTCACCACCTGGAAAGTGGTCCAAAGGAAAGTCGAGGAAAAGGGTCAGACAGTAACCTTCTCCTTCGACGAATCCTCACTGGGACCGCTGATGGATAGCTCCTGCTGTCTGTTTATCAGCTTCCACAAAGTCCAGCTCCGGGTGAAGCCTAAGTCGCAAGCAAGCGATACGGGTAAGGTGGAGGAGGGACCTGGCGATACCGCATCTGGGCGGGCTGCTGCCCAGTCCGTGGTTACTGCCATGGAAATTCCAGAAGCTGAACCCGTGGCTTCAACGTCCACTGCAGCACCTGCTGAATCTCCCAGGGATGCGACTGGTGCTGCAGAATCATCTTCGACGCCACTGGCATCCAGGAACTGGCCGATCATGCCAAATCCTGGTCCTAGTGGGTCTTCTGGACCTGGTGGCTCCACCATCAGGCTCAACAATAGGCCTTCTGGTGGGCCATCAATTCCCACCAGAGGAGCAAAAAGGGGTCGTGGAGCAAAATCCAGGGCGACCAGGGGGGCATCACAAGCACCCTCGTTAGCCCGGGAGCACACCAGCAAGAAAGCTGCACGAAACCCCCTAAAAAACCCTCCTACCTCACAACCCTAACCTAACCCACACTAGTTTATATTTTTACTTGTTTTTATCCCTTTCCCTCTCCTTTTCGTAACCTAGTCCTAAACCCAATCCTATACAACAATTATGTTCAAAGTCATACAAGTAAACCTGAAACATGCCAAGGCAGCGACGGCTGCGCTTTGCAAAAGTTTCGTGGAGGATAAACTTGATATGGCTTTGGTTCAAGAACCGTGGATCAATGGAAACACGGTCATGGGGCTCGGCTCCGTGGGCACAGTTTTGTACTATACCGACGGCAGCAGACCCAGAGCTTGCATACTTTTTAAGAAAAGTGTGAGATTTGTGCCGATTCCCTCCATATGTACGGATGACATAGTTGCTGCGTATGTAGAACTGCCAGGAAACGGAAGTAGGCCAATCGCCTGCTCGGCATACCTTCCAGGGGATGAAGCAAACCCTACCACACAACTGGTCAACATGGTAACCTACTGTCAGGAGCAGAAGTCCCAACTACTAGTGGGATGTGATAGCAACACCCACCACACAAGCTGGGGAAGCACTGACACCAACATTAGGGGTGAGTTACTGTTTGATTACTTATTGTCTAACAACCTTCTCGTTCTTAATAGGGGCAATTCCCCGACCTTTGTAACCAGCACCCGCCAGGAGGTGCTAGACATTACTTTCTGCACGGGCCCTTTACAACACCGTGTAAAAAACTGGCACGTTTCTGAGGAGGCGTCCATGTCTGATCACAGACACATCAGGTTTAACCTAACTCTCTCCGCGGTGAGAGAGACTAATTCTTACAGAAACCGAAAAGCAACGAATTGGTCAGGCTACAGAGACTGTCTCAAATCGAATTTGCTATCGGTCAATAGATGCGTTAAATCTATTGAACAGTTGGAGGCTACAGTAGGGGACCTTGAAGGCGGTATTAAATCTGCTTTCTTTCAGAACTGTCCGCTAAAAACCTCCGCTACCATGAGAGATGTTCCATGGTGGAATAAGAACCTAGAGCGACTCAGGAGAAACGCCCGAATCCTGTTTAACAAGGCCATGAGGGACGACACCTGGGATGACTATAGGAAGGCGCTGACCGCGTTCAACAGAGAATTGAGGAAGGCCAAGAGAAAGTCCTGGCGCGAGTTCTGTGAATACATTAAGAGTACCTCACAGGCAGCAAGGATCCACAAAATAATCTCAAAGTCTCCTCAATCCCATTTAGGGCTATTAAAATACCCGGATGGGACCTACACGAGATCCGCAGAGGAAACACTGAAGCTTTTAGCTAAAGTGCACTTTCCGGACTCTGTGCCAATAAATGGTAACGGAAGCCATACCTCTCAAAACCCTCGGAGCAACAGACCAAGGATAGAAGACTGGAGGATGGCTTCTCTTATATTTAGACCTGATCGGATCGAATGGGCCATTAACAGCTTCAAGCCCTTTAAGACCGGAGGGGAGGATAATATCTTCCCTGCCTTACTACAAAAGGGGTTGGATATTATCCTACCAACGCTGTTGAAGGTTTTTCGAACCAGCTTTGCCTGGGGCTACATACCCACAGCGTGGACTAGGGTGTCCGTCACCTTTATCCCCAAAGGGGGAGACAGGGACAAATCGATGCCCAAGTCCTATAGACCAATTAGTCTTACCTCCTTCATGCTCAAAACCATGGAGAAGGTACTCAACCAGCACATCAGGGCTACCTACTTAGTAGACAAACCCCTGCACGTGAGACAACATGCCTATCAGAAAGGCAAGTCCACTGAGTCCGCATTGATGGACTTAGTGGATAACATAGAAAAAGCTGTTGAGGACAAAGAAATTGCTCTGTGCGCCTTCTTAGATATAGAGGGGGCATTTGACAACACCTCAACAAATGTCATACTAAAAAGTATGGAGCAACGCAACATTGACCGAACGACCATCTACTGGATCGAAGCAATGTTGCGTAACAGAGTAGCGTCAACATCTCTCTTAGACACAACTATAAGGATGAGACTAAACAGGGGTTGCCCACAAGGGGGCGTCCTGTCTCCCCTAGAATGGTCTTTAGTTGTTGACAGCTTACTGAGCGAGCTCAATAGGGCTGGCTATTACACGCAAGGTTACGCGGACGATCTGGTAGTGATTACCGTTGGCAAATGCCAATCAGTCATCTCCGATCTGATGCAAACGGCCTGTAGAATAATCGAAAGATGGTGCAAAGACTCCCAACTCTCGGTCAATGCAGACAAAACTGTCATTGTACCTTTTACAAAGAAAAGGAAGTTGGATGGCTTAAAACCACCAACCCTCTTCGGTAAAACGGTCAACTTTTCGGATGAGGTCAAATATCTAGGCATCATCCTAGACCAAAAACTCACGTGGAATGCACACATTAAACATGTGACAAGGAAAGCAAAAATTGCTTTGGGAACTTCCTGCCGACTGGTCAACTCGAAATGGGGCCTTAGACCATGGGCAACGCTGTGGCTGTACACTGCTATAGTAAGGCCCATGATAACCTATGGCTGTGTCGTATGGCATGGAAAAACCCATCAGACTACCTGCAGGGATGCTCTCTCAAGCCTCCAGAGACTCGCGTGTCTCATAACAACAGGAGCAATTGCATCGACTCCGACCGCTGCACTTGAGGCTCTGCTTAATCTCGTTCCTTTGCATGTGCAGGTGCAAATGGACGCTAGGGCAGCAATGATAAGGGCCAGAATAGCGGGAAGGACAAGATGGAAGTCGACTGCCATGAGGGCACTGCAAGAGAACCTTATGAAGAAAGACATCATTGCCATGCCCACTGATGCAATGTTAAAAGAATACAGCTTTGATAGGCTGTTTAGGGTATTCATACCTCAGAGGACTGAGTGGAAGGACGAAACGCCAGGCCAGCCTCAGTCCACTGATGTTGTTTGGTTCACCGACGGATCAAAAAAAGAGGGTCTAGCAGGAGCCGGATTCCACGGTGGGCGGCCAAAGGTAAAAAAATTCGCCAACCTAGGCCAGCACACCACTGTGTTTCAAGCGGAATTATTTGCCATTATTGGATGTGTCCGTTTAAGTCTGCAGAGGACCTATATTAATAGGCGAATCTTCATCTTCTCTGACAGCCAGGCTGCTTTAAAAGCCTTAAATTCAGAGGAAATTGACTCCAAACTTGTAAAGGAGTGTGTCCAGCTATTAAACTCACTAGGAGCGGCAAACTCGGTGGCACTAGGATGGGTACCTGGACACTGTGGCATTAGAGGCAACGAAGCCGCTGATGAACTAGCTAGAGCTGGTGCTGAAAGCCCCAATGTGGGCCCGGAGCCAATCTGTGGCATTCCTAAATGCACCACTACAGCCTACCTTAAAAACTGGGGAACTGACCAAAGTATTAGCCTTTGGGAAAAATCCCCAGGTCAAGAACACTCGAAAGCGCTACTTGTGGGCTTCAAAAAAAGGTTTACGAAAGAAGCGCTTTCGTTGAACAAAAATCAGATAAGAATCCTGACAAGAACCCTCACTGGGCACTGCAAGCTGAATAAACACCTTCACAGGATGGGCCTCAGTGATACCACAGTTTGCAGGTTTTGTCGCGAAAAGGATGAGACGCCCATCCATATCCTATGCGAATGTGATGCAGTGCACCACATCAGAAGCCAGCATCTTGGAGGCCACGTCATCTCAATGCAGGAGATCAAATCCTCCTCCCCCAAGGTCATAGTCGACTTTATGATTGACTTGCAGCTTGGGGAAGTGCTGTAATGCTGCAAGAGGCGTCACAATAGATCTTTTAGGTCGCAGTGGCTTAGGGGCGTTTCAAGACCCTACCTCTTTCCTCAAATAATAATAATAATAAATCTTCGGATTCTATGCCGAATGGTGATTACGTTTTAAAAAAAAAGTTGTTAAGTGACTACCTACCCGACGAGTTCAGTGTGGCTGTGGGCTTGCACCAAGGGTCGGCTCTAAGTCCTTACCTCTTCTTGCTGATAATGGATGCTTTGACATGAATCCAGGAAGAGGCACCCTGGTGCATGCTGTTTGCTGACGACATTATCCTTATTGGTGAAGATGGACTTGAGGTCCAGAGTAGATTAGCTAAATTGCAACAAAATCTCGAGAACGTTGGCTTGAAAATCAGCAGAACTAAAACGGAATACATGTTCTGCGATTTCGGCGGTCTTTCCGGTTTTGTTGCCATTGCGCTAGATGACGTGCCCTTACCAGTCTGCTCCGACTTTCGGTACCTCAGTTCACTTGTGCAAAGCGATAGCGAAATAGACCGGACAGTCAAGCACCGAATTAACACAGGATGGTTGAAATGGCGGCAGGTCACGGGAACCACATGTGACTCCCGAATTCCTCTTAAACTGAAGGGGAAAATCTATAAGACCATGATAAGACCTGCTGTCCTGTATGGATCGGAATGTTGGGCTACGAAAGGAATGAATGAAAGGCAAGTGCATGCATGTGAATGTTAAGAGGAATGTGTGGTGTAACGACAATGGATAGGATAAGGAATGAATATGTAAGAGGGAGTCTGAAAGTAGCGCCAGTGACAGAGAAGTTAAGTAGCAACAGACTGTCATGGTATGGACATGTGATGAGGAGGAATGAGGAGCATGTTACGAGGAAAGTTTTAAGTATGAATGTTGATGGCTATAAGAAAAGAGGGAGATCGAAGAAAATATGGATGGATTGTGTGAAAGATGATATGAATAGAAAGAAAGTGAACACGGAGATGACGGCTGGTAGAGATGTATGGAAGAAAAAAACATGCTGCGCCGACCCCAAATCAATTGGGATAAGGGCAGGAGGATGATAATGACTACCTACTATTTTTGTGCGAGGAGTACAATATTACCCTAAGAGTTCAAAGTTACCCTGGTACTTTAATGAGACCACAAGTTACCCTGGTTGACGACATTAATGAAACCACATGCCTTGCTTCGTAGATTCATGTCGAGATATCGTTGCTCTCCAGTTTACGCGACCATGTCGCAGTCGCGTAAAGCTTCCACGATGATAAGATGGATGGATACATCATTCAGAACTGCGGCTTTGTGTACCAGTTTTATGGCCGAAGAATTTTGGGAACACGGCAGAGGCTCCTAAATAATTAAGGATGTTGGAACGAATGCTAGGAATTGAATAGGAAAGTGGGTCGGGATGAATGTGAGGGAGTTATAGCTCTGTAGTTGTTTAGTTGCTATTAAGTTTTTATGTTAGAGCAGATATTATACATATATAGATGACTTAGTTATCAGACATCACCACTTCATTTTGATCTAAGATTTTGATAGATCTCAGGAGGAAGATAAAATAGTAAATTAAGGCACAATTTCTAAGTTTTTGGTCGAATATCTTAATAGTATTTTAATATCTTAATAAGTACACTATAAACATCATGTTTCACAATGTTGTTTTGCTTTGTTTACTGTGACACTAAATATTTTTTCAAAAACTTAGAAATACCAAGTGCCTGGATTATACAAATTTTTCTTCCTCCTATAAAATTTGTGAAAACGGAGTTACGAAATCTGATAACTAAGACATCGATATATGATAGATGCATTGCAGATATCCATAAAAGCTCCTAACCCAGACCAGAAACGTCAAGCGTCACTGAGCGTCAGCGTTTCCTGGCGTGCTAACTTTACTTGATACTTCTGGGAGATCACTTTGGTACTTCTTAATTAGGCCGGGCTAGATTTTGGATTCTCTCGTTTTTAGCTCTAACCTCACCGGAATGTACTAAAATCATATCAATAGAGAGGCACCGGCGCGATCCAATTGAGTTCCCGAAGCTCCTCTAATTTGTACTGAAGATGGCCACCGTGTGATTTTAGTTGGTAAGAGTCCGACAAGTCCCTTCGCCTTCCCAAGACGTAAGATATCCTTAAAGATTTCCACCCAAAAACATAAAAAAGGTCCTATCTTACGTTAAATCACTTTGTTTAAGCTTGGAATAATTTTCACATTCTCTTTTTTTTCATAAAACTAAACAAATTTTTCAACTTGTTGGTATTATACTCGTCACGTAATGATAATTTTTTGTACGACGTCTGTAGTCTACCGGGTTGAGTGTCCGACTGCTGATTATGAGGTCGTGGGTTTGATTCTCATAGGATGACATTTATATGATAAACATAAGTGTTCGTGTTGGTCTGGGTATTTCTTATGTATAACAAGTATTAAGGTGGTTTCACACCGGCGAGGGCTATGCTTGGAGTTTCCCTGCGTGATCGAATCAGAAATGAGGAGATTCGCAGGAGAAAGAAAGTAACCGACATAGCCCGAAGAATTGCCAAACTTAAGTGGCAGTGGGCGGGGCACATTGCTCGCAGAATGGATGGTCGATGGGGCAGTAAAGTTCTGGAGTGGCGACCGCGTACTGGAAGGCGCAGCGTGGGTAGGCCCCCCACAATGTGGAGGTCACGGGAATCCGCTGGATGCGGAAGGCACAGGACCGGTCGCTGTGGCGATGCTTGGGGGAGGCCTATGTCCAGCAGTGGACGTCTTTCGGCTGAAATGATGATGATGATGACACCGGCAAGGCGTGGCGTGGATGGGCTGAGCGAGAATTGAAATTTGTACACCAAAATTTCAATTCAAGTCACGCCCATCTTTGGTGTGAAAGGTCTGGATAGGCGAGGATGTGCGAGGCGAGAATTGAAATATTTGTTGGTACAACATTAAACTTTATTGCTGCATGAATAGAGTATTTATTACATTGCAAATCGGTATATCGCGTGCCGACGCGCACCGGCGCTGGTCGGCGCGCGTCGGTGCGTGCTCGCGATGTACATCTTTCTGTGTGAAAGTGTCAGCGAGATTTCAACTCACGCCCATCCCATCCAATCCTCGCCTCGCCGGTTTGAAACCACCTTTATGTACAAAAAAAATGTTAGTATTATATCCATTGTCTAGTACATACCCATAGTACAAGCTCTCCTTAATTTGGGACTAGATGGTGCTGTTTAAATATATCCCAAATATTTAAATATTTAATTGAAGAGGCAGACCGGGGTATATTTTTGTACAGCCAATAAAGTTTCGCCAATAAGTCTTTTGTGACAGGGGCTGACAGTGACAATACATTATCAATTATAATTTACCAAGGATCTTGTCATTTCACTGAAAACTTATAATACCTATCCATTGGACAACAAATAGGACCCTATATGTTGCTAAAGCAATTCAATCACGATATATTCTTGAACCCAAACCCCCGTATCCAAGTGTAACGAATAACCGAAAGTGTGTAAGTTTACGATTCCCTGCTCAGGGAGCAAACAAGGTAACTTTTATGACCCTTTCTGTGGAGGTTGCATGTAAAATAGATGCGTCTATTTTACAACGGCCTGCTACTCATGTTTATTTGATTTTAAAGACGGCTGTAAAAGGAACATGTATTCTTGAAGAGTTCTTTTGTTGTATATATTGGTGCAGTGTTTTGTTTTGATACCTAGACTGTTTATTTTTCAGTATTTTTTCCTGTAATTACTGTCCTAATACTGGGCATGGGTATCTTCTCAGAATGAGGACGTTAAGGCCTTAGTCCACCACGCTGGCCTACTGCGTATTGGCAGACTACACCCACCATCGAGAACTGTATGGAATACTTGAGAGTGTGGTAGACAGGTTTCCTCACGATTTTTTCCTTCACCGCTAAAGCAAGTGATAATCAAATTCTGATCCACACATGAAATAAAAAAAACACTGGTGCAGGCCGGGTTCAAACTCAGACCTTACTCCATGGAAGGCAAGCGCTCAACCGCTCGGCTATTTATTTATTTGTTAATTTATATTATTGAGGACCTCCAGCAAAAGATATACAAAAAAATCACAAGTGACAGATACAGGATTCAATCATCACAGCTTATTACAGAATACTTATACATAACTGCTATTTTAGAGATGAAAGTTGAAACACGTTAATAATTTGGTATCGCTACCCAATAGTTATTTATTGGTAATTTGAATTAAGGCGACTAAGGGATTCACCAGAGGATGGGCAGCAGCGTTCTCTGAATATTTAACCAACCAACTCCGATCGCCAACCCGCCTGCAAAACGTGCCGATTATGACATATCCCCTTTGGAGGAGGCCTATGTCTAGCAGTGGACGTCTTTCGGCTGAAATGATGATGATGATGATGACTAGTACTGGACATGTAGTTAGGTTAAAAAATGTTATTTAATGTGTACAATTGTTAATTAATAATGTCTTTCAATAATTATTGTTAAAGACGAATTGTTTTAAGATGATATGCCAAGATTGTTTCCTAAATAAGACAAATAAGAAGAAACAGAGTGTACGAAATTATACTGCAAATACATAGTAATATTATTAAATATTTTTGGTAAACTTTTTACACAGCACCGTCTAGTCCCAAACTAAGCAGAGCTTGTACTATGGGTACTAGACAATGGATATACCTAATACTTATATACCTTTTTTCGTTGTTGTAAATACATACTTATAATACATAAGGAACACCCAGTCAACACAACAACTTATGTGTATCACACAAATATTTGTGTCCTGTGGGAATCGAACCCACGACCTCGTGATAAGCAGTCTGACACTCGAACCACTAGACCACAGACGTCGTCAACATGACTGCTATTCTAATGACAAAAGTCAACTCATGCTAGTAATTTGGTATCGCCTATAATAGTATCGCTTAGGCATTTACTGTTGTCTTAAACTGCGGTAGTCTGAAAACGTGACAACTGAATGAGTAGGCGTTAAAAAATAAAGATTTCCTTTCAACTCAGCCTATGGCAGTCCACTGCTGGACATAGGCCTCTCCCAAGTTGCGCCACAACGCTCGGTCCTCTGCCTTCCGCATCCAGTCCCAAGATTTCCTTGCCATGGCAAAATTTCAAGGATGGTACCAAAAACGTGTCCTTAAAAAAAGGAGTAGTACCCTAGCTTTTTTCTAAAAAAAGCAGATAAAATTAAAGTCACTTAACATGATACGATGGTAAAATCGAGTGTCGGACTAGTGTTCACGAGGTCGTGGGTTCGATTCCCACAGAACACAAATATTTATGTGGAGAACATAAGGTGTTTGTGTTGGTATATGAGAATTTACAGAAAAAAAGTATATAAGTATCCAATGTCTAGTAACCGTGCCGTACAGTGACGCTGCAGTTCGTTTCTGACAGCGATCGCCGTAGATAAGAAAATACGAAAAGCATTGTTTTGATCGAAACTTAACAGCAACTGCACTGTAACTGCACTTTATTAGTTACATGAGTTGACCTACTGCTTAGTTTGGGAATAGATGGTGCTGCGTAAAGGTGTCCCCATATGTCCCAAATATTTATTTAATGAACCGGTCAAAAATATATGAATTTCAAGAATAACTTCCTTCCTAACTTCCCCACGTTCACACGTTCTTTTTAGGGTTCCGTACCCGAAGGGTGCCAAACGGGACCCTATTACTCTCGCTACGCTGTACGTCCGTCTGTCCGTCCGACCGTCCATCTGTCTGTCACAGGGCTGTATATTTTGAACGGTAATAGGTAACCGGTTGAAATTTTCTCAGAATATGTGTTGCTATGAGGAGTATCACGACAAATACTAAAAACAAAAAAAAGTCTAAAACCAAAGGGGGTCCCCATACAAGAAACCTCAAAAGACATGCATTTTTTTCAACGTTTTTGTTCCTGCTCTATCTTCAAGACGGTAATACATACCAGCGTTAAACTTGGTCAGATTATAGTGCATATTATTTTTTTTAGCAACAAATACTAAAAATAGGATAAACATAGACATATGAGGTGGTACCTACGTAAGAAAGAGATGCAAAAATTCACATTTCGTGTAAGATCGTTGATGTCTTTTAGAAAGAAAGAAAGAAAGAAAAATAGTTTATTGTCACAGTTAAAGACGCGCAACATTTAAAACACAGTGATAAACACAAGCAAGCAACTTATAGGTGGGGTTACATAGAAAGTAAAAACAAAAGACACATAGGTAAAAAATTAAGAAGGGACAGTCGATACAAAATATAAGAAAAGTATAGTTGACCGCATTAACTTATGACTTTTTTTTTTAACTTTTCGCTTTTGATTAACTCTCGTAAATTCAATCAGTTTCTATGGGGTATCAGGTCGATAGGTGGTACGGAACCCTTACTGCGTGAGTCCGACTTACACTTGGCCGGTTTTTTCATTTATTTACAAACTTTGCATCAAACTAAATTCTAAACTAAAAACACGCGTATTCTTCAGTTCTACATCCAATGTCTTAAGTAGAGGGACGTTTTTCCAACCCCCCACGACTCGTGATGTATCGCGCTCGGACACGCAATCCGCGTACATCACTGTCACACGTTGACGTTTTATAGACAATCGCGGACTATGGGTTACTTTAGTCCCTTTAGTATCGAAAGGTTAGGTATGTTGCGGAATTCGCGACTTGTTTCTTTGTAAGTGTAAAATTAGAGTTGTGCCACTGGTCAAATTTCTTTGTCCAATCCAATTTATTTGATGATCAGTGTTTTATTACATACAACATTTAATGATTTCTTTGTCCAATCCAATTTTATTTGATGATCAGTGTTTAATTACATACAACATTTAATGAAAATCATCCAATTTCTTTGATCAAAGTCACATTGGACAAAGAAATTTGACCAGTGGCATACCACCCTAACCCAGTGTTGGATTGTCGTAGCAGTCTCGTAGCACGTAGCGTTTCGTAGTAGCTCACTTATTTTATCGGATAATGATGATGTATCAGCACTTCTGTAGTTATTGTACATTAAGAAAAAAAAACATGCTGTATTCTTGTAAGCAATTTGCTATTGAGAGGTAATATAAATTAGTTGAGGGTATTTGGGAATTTTTGCACGGGGCGAGCGAGCGCGATGCGTCGTATTCACCCACCCACATCTTGTTGTAATGAATGTCGACGGACCAAGCGGTGTACAGAAAAACCTAAACTGGATTATGTTCTACACTGTATCTTCCAAATGTATGTATTTTTTTGTGGAAAAAAAAAATTGTTGTTGTTAAGTTTATTTATTACATGCAAAGAGTAGATCCATGGATTTTCTTGCCGGCTCTTTTCCATGGGACCATCTTTTTGGAACCGTGTAACGATGTGATGATATGATGTGATTGTGTAATTCTTAACGTTTTGAAAGTTCATGTAAATGGTTATTCGAAATAAAAAATTATGAATTGAATTTGAATTTGAGTTATGGTTGGTATCAGTTGCGAAGGGTCCATATAACACGATTCCCATCGGCTTCTCTTAAGGAATTTGCCTAAAATAGAGATCAAGAACACTGCTATGCTAATTTATTGTTCTAAAGTACAAATAAAAACCGGCCAAGTGTGAGTCCGACTCACGCAGTAAGGGTTCCGTACCACCCATCGACGTGATACCCCGTAGAAACTGATTTAATTTTCGAGAATTTTTCAAAAGACATTAACGAACATACGCGATATGTGAATTTTTGCATCTCTTTCTTACGCAGGTACAACCACATGTGTCTATGTTTGTCGTATTTTTAGTATTTGTTGCTAAACTACATAATATGCACTATAATCTGACCAAGTTTGACGCTGTTAAATATTACCGTTTTGAAGATAGAGTAGGAACAAAAACGTGGAAAAAAATGCATGTTTTTTGGGGTTTCTTGTATGGGGACCCCCTTTGGTTTTAGACTTTTTTTTATTTTTAGTATTTGTCGTGATACACCTCATAGCAACACATGTTCTGAGAAAATTTCAACCGGTTACCTATTACCGTTCCAAAGATACAGCCCTGTGACAGACAGACGGACGGACGGACAGCGTAGCGAGAGTAATAGGGTCCCGTTTGGCACCCTTCGGGTACGGAACCCTAAAAAAGAATGTAAAATTAAATTAAAAGTTGTTAATTTGTTTTTTTTTATTTTATTTAAGTGCGATCTCAGCTATTTTAGGATTGTTAGATACCTACGGCTTCCTTTCTGAAAATATTTACACTTCGCCACTGACAGTGGCGGCTGCTGCCTGAGAGAATCGGTGGTGCACTGTGCTGTTTTATTTAGTGTTATGATTTAAAATACAATAAAAATATTTGATACCAGTTTCCATCCAAATCGACTGTCCATAAAAAATGTGCAAAGAAAACAAAAGAAATCCACACAAGCATGCGAGAATGCTTTTTATTGTTTACCTAGGCGGTTCAGCTAATTATTTTATTCCCACCTTGTTTTGAAAAGTTTTATTATTGCTTTTATCTACACTCGTATCGTAAAATTCGAATTATGAACTCGAAAGTAATGTCATAATGACATACTTTACGCACATGCACCTGTTATGAATTTAAAAAGTTTCATTACGATACAGTTTGCTGAACAAAACAATGCGGTAATTTAATTTTTTTTCCATAACCGCACACTTCAGCCTAACTAAGGAGTTTTTAATGCCACTTCGACCTAACCAAGGAGTTTTCAAACCTTTTTTTTAGCAGTCGTACAGTTTGGCACCAATGAGTACACAAAATTCAGGGTGGCGCCACTTGTCATACATTGAAAATTTTTATCGTTTAAAATCGCGTTTTTGGCAGAACTTTTGATTGTCATATTGCTTTTAATTATATTTAAGTGTTTACAGGCATATTTTTTGTATGATAAAACAGAGATTGACGGAATCCTGACAAGGATAGAAAATTAGTTCCGATTATAATGTTGTCGCCAGACAATATTTTATTATCTGTGTAGGCGCGCACCAGCGCGCGTGCGCGGCCGCGCGCCTGGCCTACTGGATATGGACATCGTTACTTGTAAATTTATTGTTATTGTTTACGTTATTATTATGGTTTTGTATGTCGAAAGTTTTATTCTGGGCAAAAATATCTGACTACAGCAGTGATACTGAACTGAGGAAAATATGACCCCGCCTGAATTTCTGGATGCAGCAACGTAAATGACGAACAATCTTTTACCAGAGAAATCAAGAAAAACAACGACAATGTTACTAAGATTTTGACTTTGGTATTTTATTTAAAATTGTATGAGTGTAGATAAAATAGTGTATGAAACTGACATAATTAGGTATTAAAACACTCGTGTGATACTATTAAAAACCTCGCCTACGGCTCGGTTTTTAAACTCACACTCGTGTTTTAATAACCCCTATTATGCAACAGTTTCATAAACTACTATTATCTACACTCGTATCGTAAAATTCGAATTATGAACTCGAAAGTAATGTCATAATGACATACTTTACGCACATACACCTGTAATAAATTTAAAAAGTTTCATTACGATACAGTTTGCTGAACAAAACAATGCGGTAATTTTTTTTTTTTTCCATAACCGCACACTTCAGCCCAACTAAGGAGTTTTTAATGCCACTTCGACCCAACCAAGGAGTTTTCAAACCTTTTTTTTAGCAGTCGTACAGTTTGGCACCAATGAGTACAAAAAATTCAGGGTGGCGCCACTAGTCATACATTGAAAATTTTTATCGTTTAAAATCGCGTTTTTGGCAGAACTTTGGATTGTCATATTGCTTTTAATTATATTTAAGTGTTTACATTGTTTGTATGATAAAACAGAGATTGACGGAATCCTGACAAGGATAGAAAATTAGTTCCGATTATAATGTTTTCGCCAAACTATATTTTATTATCTGTGTAGGCGCGCGGCAGCGCGCGTGTGTGGCCGCGCGCCACGTCCTACTGGATTTGGTTTGGTTTGTTATTGTTTACGTTATTATTATGGTTTTGTAAGTCGAAAGTTTTATTCTGGGCAAAAATATCTGACTACAGCAGTGATACTGAACTGAGGAGAATATGACCCCGCCAGAATTTCTGGATGCAGCAACGGAAATGACGAACAATCTTTTACCAAAAAAATCAAGAAAAACAACGACAATGTTACGAAGATTTTGACTTTGGTATTTTATTTAAAATTGTATGAGTTTAGATAAAATAGTGTATGAAACTGACATAATTAGGTATTAAAACACTCGTGTGATACTATTAAAAAACTCACACTCGTGTTTTAATAACCCCTATTATGCAACAGTTTCATAAACTACTATTAATAAATACTACCGCTATAGTAATCAATATTAAAGTTAATTCTCATTTTTACACAATTCACAGTTACAGTAACGTAAAAACACTAAATAATAAACAAGAAGAAATGTAAACGAACGCGGGAACAATGACAATGAGAGGGCAACGCCCCTACCGCGCCTCGATCGTCAACGATCGGTCAATCTCGGAAATCATCGGTGCCGTGCGGCGCACGATTTTAGGCTAGTTACTTCATAGGAAATGTACTAATTATCTTCCGTCTCACGCGCCAGGTGATGTAGCTCGTATTTCATAGAAGTTGTATGAGCGCTCTGCGTGCGCTCCGCGAAGCGCACGGGACTTTTTTGTTCAAGACAAAATAAGTTTTAACTTCTTCATTTTAGAGATTAAATTGATTTGTCGTTACTTCATAACTATTCGTAAGTATAAAGTAGGTGCGTAATATTTATGTTTTAGATATTTTGTGATGATTTTTAAAGGTATGTATTATGAATTTATGAACTGGTAGTGCAGCGCACGAGTGCACTTAAGGGACAGCCGCCACTGGCCACTGATATCCATTGAGTTTCTTGCCAGTGCTCCTCCATAGGACCAACTTTTTGGACCTGTGCAACTAGATTCTTAAAGTTTTGAAAGTGCATATAAATGCTTAATCGAAATAAAAACTAATGAATTGAATTTTAGTTATGGTTGGTATTATATACTTGTCTATTATTTTACTATCTTTTTTTTATTAATACGTTACAAAAAATTTAAAAAATTCCTCCGAGAGTAAATTAAAATAATAAAACAGTCTAGCAATCTATATTATTGTAGTGTTGGAAATTGTTGGCGTGTTATTTCGTAGCGTACGGAAAAGAACCGATTGATGTTTTTTTTTTAAATAACCAAGCAATCTCTGAGCAAGTGGGAGGAAAGCATCTATTATTGTATTCTAACATACATAGTATATTTATGCAGAAAAACCGGCCAAGTGCGAGTCGGACTCACGCAGTAAGGGTTCCGTATCACCCGTTGACTTGATACCCCATAGAAACTGATTTAATTTACGAGAGTTCATCAAATGACACAAACGCACCGTGAGCGAAATATGAATTTTTGCATCTCTTTCTTACGCAGGTAACATCAAATATGTCTATGTTTGTCCTATTTTTTGGTAAATTACATAGTAGCACTATAACCAGACCAAGTTTGACGTTGGTATGTATTACCGTTTTGAAGATAGAACATGAAGAAAAAACGTTAAAAAATGCATTTATTTGAGGTTTCTTGTGTACCCCCTCAGATTTTTTTAGTTTTTAGTATTTGTCATGATAGACACCATAGTCCATCCACACATATTCTGTGAAAATTTCAACTGGTTATCTATTACCGTTACAAAAATACAGCCTTGTGACAGACAGACGGACGGACGGACAGACAGCGTAGCGTGAGTACTAGGGTCCCGTTGGCACCCTTTGGGTACGAAACCCTAAAAATCGTTCCCGAAATTATCCAACCAATATTCAAGTGTCCTTTACAACAAAGGTAGTAATAAAAATAACCAAGTGATGTTGGTCTAGTTAAAAATGTAAACAGCCAGACAAGTAGTGTTGCGGCGGACGTAACTTTGGTAGGTAACGACTGAATTCAATGTAGTACTCGGCTCTGGCGAAAATGTAAGGTAAGCTTAAATTTTTTGTGTAGTATTTGAATAGGTTTGGGATCTATAATTTTTATATTATATTGTAATTTGCACGGACGAGAAAAAAAAGGACTCCGCGTCACATACAACATGTAACAAAAACCCTGTTGTTCCTGTGAGGTACGTCATCAGAATCGATATTCATACGTAAGGAAACAACTCATTTGAAAAAACTCTTCAATAAAAATAATCAAATTAAATATTAAATCATTATTAAAAGAGATTAAATCACTTTCAATTTAATTTAAAATTAATAATGATTAAATATTATCATTATTTTTATTGATATAATCACTGAGTGAGTGAGTTTTGAGCATAGACATATATATTACTAGGTTTTGAGTGATATAATCACCATCAATTTACAATTAATAATGATTTAATATTTAATTTGATTATTTTTACTGACGACCTCTGTGGTCTAGTGGTTCGAGTGTCGGACTGCTGATCATGAGGTCGTGGGTTCGATTCCCACAGGACACAAATATTTGTGTGATGAACATGAGTGTTTGTGTTGGTCTGGTTGTTTCTTATGTATTATAAGTATGTATTTACAACAAAAAAAAGTATATAAGTATTATATTCATTGTCTAGTACCCATACCATAAGCTCTGCTTAGTTTGGGACTAGATGGTGATGTGTAAAAATGTCCTAAAAATATTTATTTATTTAATTACACAACAGCACTGTTAAGGAAAATATTATGTCCATGGGGCCTATCATATACAATAAATACCACACAATTTTAAAAAGCATCCAATACGCTTATTTAAATCTCAGCTGACTGCATTACTATCGGTAAAATGCTACTATTAAATAAAAGACTTAAATTTATAATGATTACCGATTGCAAATTGTGACAATAGGTATCGGACATAACATTATTAACATGAAACAGTATTACTTTGTTTAATTTAATTTAGTATTAAAATTGCTAATAAATCATTGAAAAGTTTGTATGCCGTAAGGTAGAATTTACTAGGACTTGTTATTGTGTTTCTTTCCACTTGTAATTTCATGAACGCAAAATAAAGATTATTTGATTTGATAATTTGAAATCCAAGATTATGATAATTTTAATATTGACGACATGACACAATATTGTCACAGATTGCTCTGTATATTTAAATTTTATTTAAATAATAATAATTACATTAATTTTAAATTTTACTAAATATATATATATTTAGTAAAATTTAACTGCCTGTTAAATAGTTAGAAAGTTTGCATGCCGTAAGGTAGAATGTACTGGGGCTTATTATGTTTTCAACTTATGTATCTACCTACATTGAATGCAAATAAATAAAATATTTGATTTGATTTGGTTATTGTAAAAATCCAACACATAATAATATTTCATTTTAGTCGAACTCCAACAGAATACTTTCAAGAAAAATAAATAGCCCACAACGTACCCACATTTCCAATTCTTTTCACAGATTTTAAAATAAGGAGTCAACCCGTCGAAACCTCACTTCTGTGTGAATAAAACTGTTGGACAAGGTAAGCAAAGCTCTGAAACTGAAAGGCGCTGAGAAAGCGGAACCGGACTGAAAGCCAGGTCGAAAGTAAGTAAGCCGGCATTAAGGCTTGCCAGACCAAAGTCTTGGCTAGGACTTTGTAAAGCCGTATTGTATTGGAAAGGGTGCTGTAATACCTTAACGAGGTTCTACTGGAGATTATTACCGGTGGAGCAGTTTTGATAGAGTTGGATTTGTTAAGGTAGGTACTAGAAAGCAGTAGACTGACTTATTTGCTTTGTTGTGTAGTAAAGTAATTGGAAGATTGGCTTTTGGAATCCGTAAAAATCGTAGTTGTTTGAATTCTTTAATCTATCTTTTAGAAAAGAAATTAGGTACCTGCCTAAGCTTTATTTCAATGAATTGGCTTTTTTAATATTAATATATTATATTCATAATATATGTGGGGTGCATTAAAAGAACCTCCACGAGTGACGATATTTGATTGATCGTCCAGCGCACCCTGGGCAGTCAACCTTGCTACCAACTTGCTGACTGGCTAATCTTATCCCCACGATATGAGCTATTATCATTGTGTAGCTCATATCAACACGATAGAAGAAGACAATATATGGAAGGAGGAAAACATGAATACCTGATTTATTTTTACGACGGACTTTTTCCTTTTTTTTTTTAATTTTATGGTAGGAAGGAAACAATTATAAAGATCAATACTGAACAACATAGCATAACATCACGCCTGTATTTCCCCGAAGGGGTAGGCAGAGGTGTATAATACACCCACATTTCGCCAGTTATGTTGTAAGTCCCATGTAATAGGGGGCGAGCCTATTGCCATCAATCAATACTCTTCCTTTTATAATTTAAAATTTATTCGTTATTTAAACTATTTATGTACTTGCTGTATTTCGGTGGCAAGGGTAGGTACGGGTGCCGGGGAAATAACAATCACGTGAGACTTTCCATCTTCATGTCTTAGTTTGGCGAACCGACTTGCAGTGCCATTTTGGCTACAGCCTAAGTAGTATTGTAATTTTTATGGCAAAAATAACCGCTTAAAATCAGGTGGGCTTTAAGCTCGTTTCGCCACCCTATATCATAAAAAAATATAAAGAAAAACCGGCCAAGAGCATGTCGGGCCATGCTCAGTGTTATCAGTGGCGTGCATTCCATATAGGCAATTAGGCAATACCCAGTGCCTTCCTCATTCAAATTCAATAGTGGTGTAAGTTATTATCTTTTTTTCAAAGTACAATGATTATTTATCTTTTAATAGACCTATTAATGCTAAATTAATCTTTCTACATACAAAAATCAATAACATAGACCAAAATTAAATTCAAATAAAGTATGTCACTGCACGCCACTGAGTGTTATAGGGTTCCTTATACTTAAAGAACCCTATAACCCTAGGCCCTATTGGTCTAATTACAAACGAATCAAATCGAATATTAATCATTGCTATTTTAGTTTTTGCAAACAGCGCCACCTAGCGCTAAATTTAAGAAGTGTGTCATATCAATATATAATATCAATATATGACACACTTCTTAAATTTAGCGCTAGGTGGCGCTGTTACTTTGTGTTATCAATATAACACAAAGTTACTTTTTGTGATTTTTTTAAATAGAAAGTAACTGAAGGAGCATTATTTGCTAAGATAATTTTTCTCTAAGGTCAATGACCTATGAACTAGGACGTCTTAAGTATTTTTCAGTTTTCTCACTATAACTCAAAAAATCACATTATACTCGAAATAATTTTAAAAGAGAGTTTTTATAAAAGCCTATCAACGTGGAAGATTACAAGTTTCTACGTTGCATAGTTTGGAAATGGCACGGGGGTGACACATTGTAAGCCACTTTGGAGGGGTATATTTCGCAGATGGTACACCTGATAAAAAAGTGATGTATGAAACATTACCTTCATTTTAGTAGACCTATTCAATGATACCCTACAAGAGGGGGTGCAGCGAAAAAAAATATTTCATCCCCATTTCACATGTATCGGCGCCACCCCTAAAATACGTTATCAAGATTTTTTTATTCTTTTAAAATTGAGATCTATATCTAAACCATTTTTGAACAAAATTTAATTTACTTATGTTTATAACTGTAGAAGTTATTAAGCTGTAAAGGATTAGGACAGACGGACAGACGGACGGACATGACGAAACTATAAGGGTTCCTTGTAGGACTACGGAACCCTAAAAAGCATGTCCTTAGATGTTCTTTAAAAACAAGTTTTAATGTTCGTTGTACGAACTAACAGTGACAGTGTAATTCAATTAGCATGGTGTGTGTTTGCTCATAAGAATTAATGGGACTCTTCATTTAGAACCTGGAACGAGTGTTTATAGAGCGATAATTCTAAAAAACATTTTTTTTAAATAGTACAGCAAGAATAATACATTACCACAATAAATTATTAATTTTCAAAATGATTCGTATCAAAAGCAAAGAAACCTTAGTGCTAAATATAAGTCATTTCAATGAGCAGAGGCAGAGGTGTAACACAAACAGAGGTAAAAACTTTTTGAATTGAATTTCAACGATTGTTTCATTGTTAAATAGGGCTCGTTGCTTATTCAATGAGTCTATCCGTCAATTTTATAGTTTATCAAGGAAAGGAGAGTATTAAATATTGAAACGAATTTTATTCTATTTTCTGTATAACTATATTTATATCGTACACATTGGACGGATCTCATTGTATTCCAAAATGCGGATGAAAAATCCTGATTAGTGTTGCCATACTAAATTTAACTAAATTTTGTTTCCATCCCTTTCTTTAACTCTGTCTCTCTCTCTCTCTTTCTGCGACAGCCATCCCTTGTAACAGTTGTAACTCGCGCTTTGTATATTTTATTAATTATTAGGATAATAGTAATTAGTGTTTCTAAGAAAAATTGTGAAAAGTGTAAATCTTTAATAAACAGTTATCTTGTTTGGGAGTGTTTTTCTCAAGAGATTACCCAGCCACAAGCGGTAATCCTCAGCAAATCCAATTGCTCATAAAAAATCGTCGGCAATCCGTACGCTGCGGCGGATTCGTTTCATGCGGTCCGTACGATGCGTACGATACCGACAGGTATCGAGTGCCTTATAAAAGAATTTTAAGGCTTCAGGTCCAAGTGTAGGTGTTGAGTGACGGCGTATAACGGACGCGGATTTTGCGGCGCATGAATCAAATACTCGAAAAGTTTGAACTTGTCCGGAGTGCAAGCAGACTGCTTACGTTTATTCGAGTATTTGTTTCAAGCGCCGCCTAATCCGTGTGGGCGATGCGCCGCCGTCACTCAGGACGTAGCGATCAAGCGTTGTTTTGGGTGTGCATTGTCACGTGCAGCGTGCATGCTCCTAGTTTTATTTGGAGCGGTGCGTTTTGACAAATCTTGACACACTAAACAATACACTACTTGGAAATGCTCGCCAAAATACGAAAACGAAGCGATCAAGCGTTTCTCATCCATTGTCGCGTGCAGCGTGCTTACTCCAATTTTTTTTTTCCGAATGGACTCTCGCAGATGGCACCCAAGATGATAGGTACTTTAACTGCTCAAGCATGGATACTCTGCCTCCCGCCCGGTTAACCGGGCGGGAGGCAGAGAATCCCGTTAGGGACTCCATCCGCTGAAAATTTCCCTAAACCTCCTAGTTTTCTCTGGAGCGGTGCTTTTAATGTGTTGACTTACCAGAGTCGACAAATCTTGACACATTAAATAATATACTACTTGGAAATGCTCACCAAAACACGGAAACGTAGCGATCAAGCATTTTATTGGTCGTGCATTGTCGCGTGCAGCGTGCATACTCCATTTATTTTTTATTCCGAATGGACTCTCCCAGATGGCACCCAAGATCCTCCTAGTTTTCTCTGGAGCGGTGCGTTTAATTTATTGACAAACCAGAGTCGACAAATCTTGACACACATGTTCGACAAAACACGGAAACGCTAGCGCAGAAGCCAATCGCTCAGTCACTACACCAAAAGTGCCCTCAAAATTTTAAAGAAACCTTTTTCTAAAAATTAATCAACCTACCTCAAACAAATCTTTGTAGCCCAATCTTTCAATCAATATTCAAGAGATCTGAATCTAATTTACCTAAAACAATTCACTCTTACCTTTGTCGTCATAAATGCCACAGACGCCACCGCTGACTTGTTCAGACATAAATCCTGCGTCCCACAAGCAGTAAACCTCGCGATAAAATTGATTATCCAGAATCTGGTGTTTGAACCTTCATAAATTATCGGCTAATGTTTCTCGTGAGTCGGTGGGGCGTCAGTTTAATTGCATGTTAGTTGTGACTTGAATGTTAGTGACGCTATAAGGGTACTGCCCGAAATATTTAGTCCCCTAGGGGAGTGAGATCGAAGGGTTCATGAGGATCTGCAGGAGTATTTCAAAGAAAAAACGTTTTTAGTGTTCCTAGATCATGGGTTCTGAAACAAGAGAGCCCGCCCCTCTTGGGGGCGTAAGTTTACCACGGGGGGTGGGCGCAGTGGCTTGAAAAATGAACTGCATGTTTATTAAAAACACAAACCGCCACCTTAACACGTCGATTTGCTATATTGGGGCACGTTATACGCTCAAATCAGCATGCGTGGCACACGGCATTGGCTCTTTGTAGTTTTAGTTTGGGAAACGCGTATGGTAAAAGGTTGGGAATCCCTGACTTAGATTGACTTTAACATTTATACAGGATTATTTGTAATCCATTAACAACCCTTTAAGGGATTATTGTATTCATAAATTTTTGCAACTTTGATTATGACACCAACTTGTAATGGTACGGGTGCCGGTGAAATTACAATCACATGAGACTTTCCATCTTCATGTCTTAGTTTGACGAACCGGCTTGCGGTACCATTTAGGCAACAGCCAAGATGGTATTGCAGTTGTTATGGGCAAAGGTAACCGCTTAACATCAGGTGGGCCTTTAGCACGTTTCGCCATCATCTACTACAATTATAAAATTGTTAAATGTCAGTTGTCTGTTTGTTTGTTTGTTCCAGCGTCACGATAAAACTACTGGACCGATTTTGTTCAAACTGTTTGTGACTAAAAACTTATGATTTGACTTAAAAACTGGTATGTATTTTACCTCGCTACGATGACGGGAACCGGTGATTTTTAATTAAATTTTTCTACAACATTTTGCATACATTAATAGGCGCTCATATCCAGCTGTCATTCGCACGCATGCGCTCTAGCGCGCGCCTCCATAGACAAAATACGGCTGCTATAGAAATTGCATTAAAAACTTTTTGGTCGAGCCGAATTGTCCAGAGTAGAAAAAAAGAATCCTGTCGTATACTGTGGTGCCATCTTGGAAATGCAGTCTTTTGAGCCAACCAAAAATCAGAATCTTTCGACTTACAGATTGGACCGGAAGCTACCTCTAAATTGCGATTTCTCAAATTATTTGTATGAAAAGCAATAAAATTATGTTAGAAGTACCTAAACGTTGTTATAATTATTATATCAATAAGCATAAAGTTATCTTGGTGTAACTAAAAAAACAGTCAGTCTACAATTTTTAATTACCTTTAATTCTTCTTCTTATCTTATCTTCTTCTTCTTAATCTTAACTATTTTATAATTGTAAACGTCTGTTTGTTTGTTTGTTCCAGCATCACGCTAAAACTACTGGACCGATTTTGATGATTTTTTTTTGTTTGAAAGCTGATGATCTGACTTAAAAACTGGTATGGGTTTTGAAAAAGAAAGAAAGAAAGAAAAAAAGAAAAAAAATAATTCGTGGGTTGCGTACTCACCCGACCGATCGAAGCTTCTATGCATTTGCACGAGCGGATAGTAATGTACGATGGAGTGGAGTGGAGTGGACAGGGGATGGGACTGGGGATAGGACTGGGGACGGGACAGGGGACGGGACTGGGGACGGGACAGGGGACGGAACATGGGACGGGAAATGGGACGGGACATGAGACGGGACATGGGACAGGACAGTGGGACGGCACATGGGACTGGACATAGGATGGGACATGGGACATGGGACGGGACGATAGTGATATAGTGAGATAGTGGGACAGTGGGACAGTGGGACAGTGGGACAGTAGGACAGTGGCAGTGGGACGGTGGGACGGTGGGACAGTGGGGCAGCGGGGCAGTGGGGCAGTGGGGTAGTGGGGCAGCGGGGCAGCCGGCAGTGGGCCAGTGGGATATTGGGGCAGTGAGTTAGCGGGGCAGTGGGGCAGTGGGGTTGTGGGGCAGCGGGGCAGCGAGGCAGCGGGACAGTGGGGCAGCCGGGAAACGTGGCAGCGAGGCAGTGGGGCAGCGGGGCAGCGGGGCAGTGGGGTACCGGGGCAGTGGGGTAGCGGGGCAGCGGTGCAGTGGGGCAGTGTGGTAGCGGGGCAGCGGGGCAGTAGGGGAGTGCGGCAGCGGGGCAGGCAGTGGTGCAGTGGGATAGTGGGGCAGTGGGGTAGCGGGGCAGTGGGGCAGCGGGGCAGTGGGGCAGCGGGGCTGTGGGTTACCGGGGCAGTGGGATAGTTGGCAGCGGGGCAGTGGGTTACCGGGGAAGTGGGGCAGCGGGGCAGTGGGGCAGTGGGGCAGCGGGGCATTGGGGCAGTGGGGCAGCGGGGCAGTGGAGCAGTGGGGCAGCGGGGCAGTGGGGCAGTGGGTTACCGGGGCAGCGGGGCATTGTGATAGTGGGGCAGCGGGGCAGTGGGGCAGTGAGATAGTGGGGCAGCGGGGCAGTGGGGCAGCGGGGCAGTGGGACAGTGGGGCAGCGGGGCAGTGGGGAAGCGGGTCAGTGGGGCAGCAGTGCAGTGGGGCAGCGGGGCAGGCTGTGGGGCAGTGTGATAGTGGGGCAGCGGGGGTAGCGGCGCAGTGGGGCAGTGGGACAGTGGGGCAGTGGGGTAGCGGGGCAGTGGGGTAGCGCGGCAGTGGGGTAGCGGGGCAGTAGGGGAGTGCGGCAGCGGGGCAGGCAGTGGTGCAGTGGGATAGTGGGGCAGCGGGGTAGCGGGGCAGTGGGGCAGCGGGGCAGTGGGGCAGCGGGGCTGTGGGTTACCGGGGCAGCGGAGCAGTGGGGCAGCGCGCAAGTGGGGTGCCGGGGCAGTGGGGCAGCGGGGCAGTGGGACAGTGGGGCAGCGGGGCAGTGGGGAAGCGGGGCAGTGGGGCAGCGGTGCAGTGGGGCAGTGGGGTTGTGGGGCAGCGGGGCAGCGAGGCAGCGAGGCAGCGGGACAGTGGGGCAGCCGGGAAGCGTGGCAGCGAGGCAGTGGGGCAGCGGGGCAGCGGGGCAGTGGGGTACCGGGGCAGTGGGGTAGCGGGGCAGCGGAGCAGTGGGGCAGTGTGGTAGCGGGGCAGCGGGGCAGTAGGGGAGTGCGGCAGCGGGGCAGGCAGTGGTGCAGTGGGATAGTGGGGCAGTGGGGTAGCGGGGCAGTGGGGCAGCGGGGCAGTGGGGCAGCGGGGCTGTGGGTTACCGGGGCAGTGGGATAGTGGGCAGCGGGGCAGTGGGTTACCGGTGAAGTGGGGCAGCGGGGCAGTGGGGCAGTGGGGCAGCGGGGCATTGGGGCAGTGGGGCAGCGGGGCAGTGGAGCAGTGGGGCAGCGGGGCAGTGGGGCAGTGGGTTACCGGGGCAGCGGGGCATTGGGATAGTGGGGCAGCGGGGCAGTGGGGCAGTGAGATAGTGGGGCAGCGGGGCAGTGGGGCAGCGCGGCAGTGGGGTGCCGGGGCAGTGGGGCAGCGGGGCAGTGGGACAGTGGGGCAGCGGGGCAGTGGGGAAGCGGGTCAGTGGGGCAGCGGTGCAGTGGGGCAGCGGGGCAGGCTGTGGGGCAGTTTGATAGTGGGGCAGCGGGGTAGCGGCGCAGTGGGGCAGTGGGACAGTGGGTCAGTGGGGCAGTGAGGTAGCGGGGCAGTGGGGTAGCGGGGCAGTGGGGTAGCGGGGCAGTAGGGGAGTGCGGCAGTGGGGCAGGCAGTGGTGCAGTGGGATAGTGGGGCAGCGGGGTAGCGGGGCAGTGGGGCAGCGGGGCAGTGGGGCAGCGGGGCTGTGGGTTACCGGGGCAGCGGGGCAGTGGGGCAGCGCGCAAGTGGGGTGCCGGGGCAGTGGGGCAGCGGGGCAGTGGGACAGTGGGGCAGCGGGGCAGTGGGGAAGCGGGGCAGTGGGGCAGCGGTGCAGTGGGGCAGCGGGGCAGGCTGTGGGGCAGTGTGATAGTGGGGCAGCGGGGTAGCGGTGCAGTGGGGCAGTGGGACAGTGGGGTAGCGGGGCAGCGGGGCAGTGGGGTGCAGCGGGGCAGGCTGTGGGGCATTGGGATAGTGCGGCAGCGGGGCAGTGGGGCAGCGGGGCAGTGGGGTAGCGGAGCAGTGGGGCAGCGGGGCAGCGGGGCAGTGAGGCAGTGGGGCAGCGGGGCAGCGGGGCAGCGAGACAGTGGACTGGACTGGAATGGACTGGACTGGACTGGACTGACGTGGGTTAGCAGAATTTAACGCGAGCGGAGCCGCGGGTAAAAGCTAGTATACTATAAAAAAAAACACTTTAAATTCGAAAAATAAAACAACAGTTCCTTACATTATAACCAAGAGGCGCACGAAACATTTTCCATGGAATGGTTTTTTTTCAACCATCCCTTAAAGGGTTTTTAATTATTACAAAAATAACCCTGTATTACAAGTACTACATTTTGAAAAAAAAAAATCTTTGTAAATTAGGTTGCGTTCAGACGACGGATATTTTGTCCATTGAACAAAAAGACCGCTCGCACCTGCCCGGCCCTGACCGGGCCGCCGACACTATGCACATGGATGGTGGAAAGGCGATGCGTGGTCATTCGGCTGCCAGTACACTAGAGCGTTTCTGTCGTGTCGTGTCTAGCGGGGTGCTGTGTGCACGGTCTCATACAAACGCATAGTACGCTCTATCTACGCGCGGTCACCGGCGGTCGGGCGTCGATAATTTTTTCGTGGCATGTCCATCGCTGTCTGGCAGACACCGATAGACAACCTTTGTAATTTAAAAGAAAAAAAACTGTAATTAACTCCATTGTATTTTAAAAGTATTGTTAAATATTTATTTATTTATATAACATGCATTATGAAAAAAAATTGTATGCCAGTACGTGGTGGAACATGTATTAGTTCAAAATAAATTTTCTAACACCTTATTGTACCATGTTTGATGCAAATAAATACTATTCTATTCTATTCTTGACCGCTAGACATTTTGTTCTATCACTATGGACAACCTTGTAATGTCATGTCGTGACCGTCGTCTGAACGCGGCCTTACAGTTTGGTAACGGGGTGAATAGGGACAAAAATAGGCAAAGATTTATCATTGGAATAGGATAGATTATTGTGCCCACAAACACTTCAAAATGTTTCTGCCACAGTTAAGTAAAAAATATTTTCTAAAGTCTCTTTTGGCTACAAACTTTCTTATTTCAATGTTAAAATCCTTGCCAACTTTTATTCCTATTCAGCCTGTTTCTCCCAGTACCGAAAATGTTAACGTAAAATTTAAAACAGAATTTTAAAGTTAGCTTCACACAAAAAAAGTACTAGTCTGTTAATAATTTAAAACAAAAAGCTTGACACTGAAATAAGCTAAGTACAAAACTGAACATCTCAATCCACTCAGACATGTAAGACAAAAATCATTCCGAGTTCGATATTGAAACATTCAAACGTTCCTCGCCCTCTTTAATATCAGCCCAGGTGCAACGTAATCTCCTCGGGGAAATGATTTTTTTTACACTCCTTTATGCTTCTACTGCTCTTTGTGTACTGTGTTATAATGTGTTGGAGAGGGAGGGAGGAATGTGATTGAAGCCTAATAAGTAACGGGGTACACTGATTATATGTGGGAAATAACTTTTATATTCTAGCTGGAATTAACGTTTTAAATGGTTAACGTGTTGTATCAGAAATTAGAGTAAAGATAATAATTATATTGACTAAGTAAAGTGCGTGGCTTAATATCAAAAGCCAGCTTAAAATGATAAAATAAAAGTATGAGTCGTAAGGCGGTTAAAGATGGTCACATATTTTATATGCAAAAGTATATGTTGTGAATATCTTCGACAAAGTCCGTATTTGCGTATTGAGCGAGAATCACCATAACTTAATAATCATCAAAAAAAAAAGTAAGACCAAAGTCGTTGCATTATTTGTCATACTTACCCACAGATAAGACACTTAAATATAATACAGATTTTGTTGGCCCCGTGTTTTAAAGGTTTATTTATTCCACTGTGAACAAAGTGGAATTTATGGTTTCTTTATTTCACCTCGCAATCATTGCACCTAGGTGAAATCACCTAGGTGAAATGATTCGACATTATCGGTGTCATTTGTTCACCTTGGAACTAAATCACCCAGGTGAAAAGGGGCAACTATTTTTATTATTCTTGTGGACTTTAATCACCCACATAAAGTATGCTAAAACAACTATCAACTATGGTTTAATAGGTTTCAAATGCTTAATCGACTCACAAATTACTAAGATCTAGACTTCTACACTTCTACAGTCTATCAAAGTTTGACTAAAAATAAATCGATAGGAGCCTATTTCATTAAAACTATATCGTTTTATTGCCTCAACGATAGTGTAACAATAATTTGAAAAGTTCCGAACGACTGAGCAATGATTGCCTTTACCCCTATTTTGAAATTCACTCCTATTTCGAGTCGTCAAATAAAGGAAGTCGGCTCATGTGTTATTCATTATCTGAAGCGGGTGAAAACATCTACTTCGGTACATAAGCTGTTATGGTTTCGTGCCTATAGGTACACTGTATATTGACAAACTCGTGGAATAATAAAATTCTTCATAATACAACATTACATTTTTGTATAGTGCAAACCTCAAGCACCCCATAAAATTTATGACAATAGATATCTGTCGTAATCGTTTGGCCAGATTTTAGAAAGCTGTAGTGAACAACAACGGCTAGTCCACCAAACACTCACAAGTAACTTTTTCTGAGTCAATTTTCGTCTATGGCAGGATTTGGCTGGGTCTCCAGGGTTCAGCCATTGCGACGAGCACTTCCGATTATCGTACTGTATCTACTTTTCATCACAAACTTAATGATTCGATTTAAAATCCCTTCATTATTGTGTCGGTTGAGCAAAGTAACACAGCAGTCGACGCGTGTTTGCAAGTTCGATTCACTCAATTCATGAGGTACCCATCGTTCAAGTTTTTTTAATTTCCCGACTTGCTTCAAGTGGATTAATATAGTTTTATCACTTACCCCGAAGCCTGCAGCTATCTCTGAAGTGCTTTGTGATGGATCCGCTTCCACAATAGCCTATAATTCTTCATTTTCCACTTTGGTCTCCGGCCGTCCACGGTGTTAGTTCTGAAGGTCGAAATGTCCAGAATGAAAACGTTGAAACCAAAAACGTACCGTGCTTTCTTTTGCGACACCAGCGCCGTACATATCATTAATCCTTCGAGCTGTTTCTGCAGCACTGATGCCACGGTAGAACTCGTAATCGTAAATTTACCGATATTTCATGTTTTTCATTGTGCGGTAATAAGCGACGCCAAAGAAAAAATAATCACAGAGAAAATAATCAACTCAATCAATCAATCAACTCAGCCTATCGCAGTCCACTGCTGGACATAGGCCTCTCCCAAGTTGCGCCACAACGCTCGATCCTCTGCCTTCCGCATCCAGTCCCCCCCGGCCACGCTCTTTAGGTCGTCGGTCCACCTGGCAGGGGGGCGCCCTACGGTTCTTCTCCGGATAATTTCGTTTCGGATTTTATCCTTCAAAGAAACTCCAAGCATAGCTCGCTCCATAGCTCGCTGAGCGACTTTAAACTTGTGGACTAGCCCAACTGTCAGTGTCCACGTCTTGGCACCGTAAGTCATGACAGGCAGGACGCACTGGTTTAAGACTTTTGTCTTCAAACTTTGCGGTATAGGCGACGAGAAGACTCGGCGAAGTTTGCCAAACGCTGCCCAGCCCAGACGGATCCTTCTGTTGGCTTCTTTCTCGAAGTTGTGTCTACCAAGCTGAATTGCCTGCCCTAGGTAGACGTATTCCGTTACAACTTCGAGTGTCGACTCTTCGACGAATATTGGCCTCGGCATGACATGCATATTGAACATGACTTTAGTCTTGTCCAGATTCATGCCGAGACCGACACGTCGAGAGGCTCCGTTTAAGCTGTGCAGCATTTCGCCCAGTTGTTCCAGCAACTCAGCCATTACAACGATGTCATCGGCAAAACGGAGATGTGAGATGTTCTCGCCGTTAACGTTGATACCCTGTCCAGTCCAGTCCAGTGTCTTGAAGACATCCTCCAACGCGTAAGTGAACAATTTCGGGGATATTACATCCCCTTGTCTCACCCCTCTGCGCAGTTGGATTGGCTTCGTCTTTTGGTCCTGGAGCTGAACAGTCATGGTAGCAGCGTTGTATAGGCATCTCAGCATCTCTATATACCGCTCATCAATGTGACATCGCTGAAGAGCATCCAGAACTGCCCAAGTTTCGATAGAGTCGAAGGCCTTCTCGTAGTCTACGAATGCCATACACAGCGGCTGATTGTACTCTTCAGTCTTCTGTATGATCTGCCGAACAGTATGGATGTGATCTACGGTGCTGTAGCCTTTTCGAAACCCAGCTTGCTCTGGTGGCTGGAATTCGTCGAGTCTTCCGGTGAGACGATTCGTGATGACCCTCGAGAACAGCTTGTATACATGACTCAGGAGTGAGATGGGTCTGTAGTTCTTTAGTAGGGTTTTATCCCCTTTTTTGAAGAACAGTACCAGTAGTGTAGAGCCTTGTTGGATGACGGCATTAAACAGACTCTGTAGCTCCTTCAGGACCGGAGCCCCACCTGCTTTTAGGAGTTCAGTAGTAATGCCGTCATCGCCCGGAGCTTTGTTATTCTTAAGCTGCTCGAGGGCCGCCCTAATCTCGCCCTGGTCAACGTCATAGTCATAGTCATATTCATAGTCATTTTATTGGTATCAAAAAGATTACACGTCAAATAAATGAATGATTAAAATCAAAAAATATAGTGTTCAAATAAGTAGTATCACACAGATGATATAAAATACCGTGAAATATAAAAAAGCCATGTAAAAAAATAAGTATATAGCAGAAGCAAATTAATTATTAAAAAATCATCAAAACTGTAAAACGCTTGCTCGATCAACCAGCGTTTCAATCGTGCTTTAAAGCTATCTAGACTGGGTGCCGTGGTGATGTGTTCCGGTAACTTATTGTATACTGTTGGACCCACAACATGTGTAGTTTTTGCGGATTTCGTCAAAGTTCGGGGAACAGTAATTAGTTTGTCCCTATTACGGTATGGTACGAGTGAACACTGCTGTGCTTTGTGTAAGAGGCAAGGTTAGTCTGCACATACACAGCTACCTGGTAGATAATTAGTGATGGTAGCGTGAATATTCTCAGCCTCCTAAAGTGTGGGCGAGCGGACTCATCCCATGGGATCTTGGCCACCGCACGCAGAACCCGCTTCTGCAGCCTGAACACACGCAGCCAGTCCGCTGCGCGACCCCACAACTCCGCGCCGTACTGCAACAAAGAGTGCACAGTTGCAAAGTAGCAGGACCGCACTAACTCTGCCGGCACCAAACGTGCGATGCGCTTAAGCGCGAAGCATGCACTTCCTAATTTGCCACATAGTTTATTAATGTGGCTTTCCCATTGAAGTCCTCTGTCCAGTTCAAATCCTAAAAATGTCGTGCAGGGAGTTTGCGCAATCCTCACTCCATTTGCGAATACATTTAGTGGCCTCTGTGGCCGCCCTGATAAATTAAACTGCATGAAATGTGTTTTTGTGAGATTGAGGGCTAAACCGTTTATTTGGAACCATCCAGCCAGTTGCGTCGTGGTTGCATTAAGATTCTGCTCCAGGTAATCTACCGAGGACGCCGTGACCACCGCGGCCACGTCATCAGCGTACATAAATATTTCAGCGGCGGTGACAGTATGCGGCAGGTCGTTAAGGAGCAGAGAGAACAGTATGTTTGATACTGATGATCCCTGCGCTACTCCCATTGTCGATGTTAAGGGATCTGGCTTAACAGCTCCTCCACCACCAACCACTATTTGCGATCTATCTCGTATTAAGTCTGTAAATAGGGCGAACGATGGTCCATTCAAGCCATAGTGACGTATTTTGGTGGCCAATACGTTGTGGTCTGCGACGTCAAACGCCTTTGACAAATCACAGCATATAATTGCGACCTGCTGTTTGGCTTCTCGAGCAATCAGAACGCTACGAATTACTTCACGAGCAAGAGATGTTGTTGACCGGCCTGCACGGTACGCATACTGTCGATCTGATAGGGCCTTCGATGTCGATAGGAAGTCTATCAAGCGTGAGCTAAGACCATTCTCAAGTATCTTTGCTATGGCAGGAATTATAGATACGGGCCTGTAATTGTCGATGGACTCTCGTTTGCCTTTTCCTTTGTATAGAGGCGACACTTTGCTTATTTTAAACGGTGTGGGAAAGGTTCCTTCCCTTATACACGAATTGAAGAGATCCGCCAGAATAGGAGCCAGAGGAAGCACCGCTAACCTAATGAACCTCATCGACAAACCGTATATGTCTTTTGACGCTTTAGGTGGTATACGCGTTGTAATAATACGATAAACTTCGTTAGCGCTAAAGTAACGTAGCCTAAAGGAGCGGTCCGCCGGCGGGCACGCCGAGCGCAGCGCGTCGCGCACGCGTGCACGTGAGCGCGCGGCGCGCCACACGCAGCAGCCGCACTCAGGAACCGAGCGTTCATCTCGTTCATTGCACATTTCTTATCCTTAAACTTGGACCCATCAGATGTTTTTATAATTTCTGTGAAATCTAAGTGTGGTGAATTTTCCTTTCCCCTCTCTTTATTAAGAATCCCTCACATCACTTCCATCCCCCACGTCCGGAAGATCCTCGGTGTAATGGCGCGTGAGCTGGGCTCTTTTGTCGTCATTGCTAGGAACTGCTGGTCTCGCCGTTTTGGTGGAATACAAATGCCCATAGAAGTTTTCGACCTCATCAAGCATCTCGATCTTAGAGGTGACTATTTTGCCATCCGCGGCTTTCAGTTTCATCAGATGGGTCCTCCCTAGCTGCTGAGCGAAAACTTTCGACCCCCTATTTAGCTCAATCGCAGCCTCAATGGCGCGGGTGTTGGAGCGGCGGAGGTCACGTCGCATCAGCTTCCTAATCTGTAGGTTTAAGGACCTATTATCTGATGAAAACGAATGCGCGGCTGACATTTCCCGTCTTTTCCTCATCAGATCGAGAGTCTCAGTCGAAAGCTTGGGCATCTTGCTTCCACGCTGCGGCGGAAAGAATTTTCGAGACAGTTCCTGCAATGTTTTGACCATGGTGTTGGTTTTCTCCTCAATATTGCCCGTGGTTTCCAGCGAGTCGAATCGATTTTGAAGTTCCGCTTGGAACCTTTCGGAGCCCAAACTGGTTTGGAGCGGCGAAGGTCGGAGAGTAGACTTAATCAAGCGCGTTCTTTCAGCTCTAAAATTGATATTTAGAGTGCCTCGGATAAGTCGGTGATCGCTTCCGGTGTTGAACCTATTGATCATAGAGACATCTCTAAATATGTGCATAATAAATATAATTATGTCTTTTAATGTAATTTATTGAATTTTTAACTTATTGTTGTATTTAAACGAAAATAAGTATTTACTGTAAATAAAACTGATATTTAACCTGTAAATATTTATTTCTAGTTTCAATAATGTTACGTAATATATTTTGAATAATAAAATATCATGGGTGCTATTTCCGAACACGCCTTAATTTAAATAACAGAGCGGGAATAAAATTTCGTGGCTGGCGTAAAGAGTTGATTATGTTAAAAAATATTAAAATAATCGTAAAATATGAGTGAAACAAGCGACGAGAACATGGCAGTATTTTAACACCGGAAGAGTTAAAACAACAAGTTATTAATGCAGAATTAAGTTTCCTACCTGAGAAGTCTCGCGAGAATTAACTGAAAGCATATGGTATGCTTTATTGAATTGGTACCTCTATCTACAATGTTAATTATTTTGATTCACAGTAAATAGTTGTCTGTTTATTATTTTATCTCCTAAAGTGTTCTCGCTGCTGAAGTGAAAAATTATGTGTGTTACACGAGAGCAAAGTTTTTTGCATCTCGTGCCTTTGAATCCCTCGCCACACTCAGGATTCAACTTTAGAATCACTCGCTACGCTCGTGATTCAATCGATGAATCCTTCGCTTGCTCAGGATTCAAAATCAGCACTCGCAGCAAAAAACGACTTTGCTCTCTTGTTGCACAAATAACTATTTTGCAAAATTTCTTTAGTTAGTACGAAATTCCGAACGTGTTTGTCTTTGAAGTCGAATTCAAAATCGGAACTTCGATTCGAAAGGGCTGGTCTTTGTCTCTCTCTCTTTCTAATAGCGGGAAAGAGATAGAGTGTGAATGTTTCGAATTGATGATTAACCCAAGGCTGAATAAGATATTCGCGGCTTTCTGAAAAAAATAATTAAAAAGTTACTTTGTCTCCCTCAGTGAGCAAAATCGCATTTTGCTCACTGATTTCAGGCAGCAAAACCTACATGTTTGAGCTACTGATGTGAAAACTAGTTTGTCAAATTGTGTAATTAAAGAAATAAACTTTATATGCAACGTCAGTTTTTTTAGACATAGAAAGAAAGAAAAGAAAGTAAAATAGTTTATTGTCACGGTTAACGACGCGCAACATTTAAACAACAGTGATAAACACAAGCAGGTAACTTATAGGTGGGGGAAAAAAAACATAGGAGTAAAGGAACAAATCTGAAACTAGAATAAAATCAAATAAGTCGTAAGCTTGATTTGAGATTAAACAAAAATTGCATTTTTCGGTTTTTTTGAGCAGCTGGTTTAATCAAAAATAATTTTATTTTATGTATATATTTTGCACCAATAAGATGCTTAAAGTTGCTGATAAGGATCGTCTGTTCATGTTTTTTTTCTAATTCCTTTTATTCGATAGAGCAATTTAAAAATGCATTCCTTCAAGTCCGATATAAACTTTTTGCACTTTTGGTACCTACAATGGTTCCAATTTTAATTTTGTTATTAGAAAGTTTATTAGATTTGTTTTGTTAATATCAATCAACTCAGCCTATCGCAGTTTACTGCGGGACATAGGCCTCTCCCTAATAAAATTGCGCCACAACACTCGATCCTCTTCCTTCCGCATCCAGTCCCCCCCAGCTACTTTCATCAGGTCGTCGGTCCACCTGGCTGAGGGGCGACCTGCACTGCGTTTTGCGGTATCTACTCAAGGACTCGTCTGCTCCAGCGGCCATCGGTGCTTCGATAGACATGGCCAGCCCACTGCCACTTCATCTTACTAATCCTACAAGCTATGTCGGTCACTCCGGTTCTTTTTCTTACTAATTAGCTTTAAAAATACAAAAAAAGTTGGACTAAATTTTAATCCGCAATGACTCACCGAAAATTATGTCATTAATTCAGTTGAAAAGCTAAAAAATCCTTAAATCCAAAAGGATTCCAGTAAGCTCCGACAACCGTTCATATATTATTCAGTCTGCGTTCGAGAGCGTAAATGAAAAAGTTTTTGTATTCAATGACTATTCGAACACCACCAAAATACTGGTAAACCCGAAAGTTTTCGAATCGAACCGAAATTACGAGTTGGAGACCGGGCTTAGTTAAATATTCAGGAGGCGTCTGTCACTGCGTATGAAGATTAAGTAGCTGTATAAAATGTTAATAACTATGTTTTTCCGTATAATATTGATCCGGGAACTAGATGTACTTGCGTTATATAGGGCGTGAATTATATGCCATGAACTAGTTTTGTTTGCGGAACGTGGAACGAATTGGAATTTCATACGTGTGTCAAGAGGTTAAATTCGAATATTTTAAATAGGTACCAGTTTCTAGAAGAAACAAATAATTTATGATAGAGGAGAATGAATGTACCAACAACTAACTACCTTTGTACACATGAAAGTAGCTGGCACGTGCAAGTATGCAAGTGTGCAAGTTACACGCATGTGTCTCAGAGGCTTTATGCAAAATAGTATTACAAAATTATTTAGTTTAAACAATATAATAATGAAAGCTTAGGGTCAGGGTTTAGGTTTTCGGGTTAAGGGTAGGAATAGACTACTAAGTAATTAGCGTAAAATACCTACGGCCCAGAATTCTAATTAGATATTCGGGTTTTAATACATTTTTGATTAAATTTTTTGGTACCAATGTTATCTGTTATGTTCCAGTTTTTTAAATCGACCACGTTGAAAATAATAACACGAAACAAATAGGTACGAAGTAGGTCGAGCAATAAGTCCAAAAAAGCTTCTTGAGTGTAGGATGGGTGCAAAAATTCTCTTGTTTTTTACCCGACTGCGCCAGAAGGAGGGTTATGTTTTTCGAGTGTATGTATGTATGTATATTTCTTTGGCACGCTCTGTAGCCTAAACGGCTTGATGGATTTTAGCTTGAAAGGTGTCGTTAGATTCGTCTTAACCGTGAGAGTGAGACTGGGTATATTAAAATTACAAAAATCAAAATGGCCGCTTTTTGGCGCCATATAAAATAGCTTCAAAATTTTTTTTCCTTCGAAACCTATCAAGTGTGGTATCAAAATAAAGGGTTTAATAAATGCTTTACAAAAATATATACAACTTACATGTTTAAATGTAATTTGGAATGAGAAATGCTAAAAAACAACAAAATATTTAACGTTAAAAATTAATCAGCGCGATAAACATGACAAAACTAAAAAGTTTAAAATAAAAAAGTTAATTAACAAAACCGAAAAACCCGACTGCATGTAAAAATAACTGAAAAGATGTAAACAAGACTTGTGTAGGTAAGTCCATGTGAAAGTATCAAATCAACAGGCAGGCGGAGGCTACTTAGGCTATGAACTATGAACTACTTTGACCAAAACATACGTAGCCTCCGACTGCGTGTTGATTTGATACTTTCACATGGACTTACTTACCTACACAAGTCTTGTTTACATCTTTTCAGTTATTTTTACATGCAGTCGGGTTTTTTGGTTTTGTTAATTAACTTTTTTCCCAATTTGCGTCGAGTCGTTTTAGTAGTTTCAATACATAGCATAAAAATTATATTCAGTCGTTTCGAACAACGTTGACAACTTATAGTCTATAAAACCGGTTTTTAGTTCTTACCACCCCTAAAACCGAGCATAACGAGAAATCCCGGAATAAATCCCTTAAAAATAGGGTTGGCAAAATAAAGAACAGATTTGTCAAACCGAACGAAATTAAATGTTGAATCGTGAGATACTTTATTCGAGTCACGGTCCACTAAATAATGCGGAATCAAGGCGGTACTATTGAAAACTTTTTCAGACTTGGACCGCTCCGATTATTTCCAGACCGAGTGGAATCGGAAATTGCAAGGACCAGAGGATTCTTACAATCTTGCAAATGCTGGTTATGTGTATTTTTTCTTTACGATGATTAGATGTGACGTAAAAATATTATATTATTTATACTTATGATATAACTAGCGGACCCGGCAGACGTCGTTCTGCCCGGAAAAGCAACGCAACATGTCATTATAACTCAATGAAGAGTGTTGTGCTCGTTTTCAAGAGTGGAAAGCGTGGTCCAGTGCATGTCCCGCCTATTATGCTTAATGGTACGCCTCTGCAGGTTGTGAGCAGCTTCAAGTATCTGGGGCACCAATGTGCAATTAATTAATTACAATTAATGGAAGAGTGTGAGGATGATGCAGACATAGAGAGAGAGCGCAGAGCATTGGCAGTCAGGGGTAATATGCTTGCGCGCAGGTTTGCTCACTGCTCGAGGGAAGTGAAGATCTCTCTGTTCAAGGCGTACTGCCAATCGTTTTACTCGAGCATTTTGTGGGTAAATTACACGCGTCGGGCTGCTAATGCTCTGCGAGTCCAATACAACAACATTTTCAGGATGCTGTTGCGGCTGCCTCGCTATTGTAGTGCGTCCGAAATGTTTGCAGAGGTGCGTACGGACGGCTTTCATGCCGTTGTATGAAAGAAGGTAGCCTCCATAATAAAGCGTGTGCGAGGTAGTAGCAACAGTATTCTGCAGATGATTGTATCTCGTGCAGATTGACCCATCCAATATCATAGTGTATAAGTACTTACTAACACAATTTATTGGAATTTAATGTTGTGATTGTTTTAATTTATAATTGTTATTTTATTTTATGTTTTATAATGTTTTGATTTAGTTGTGAATTATGGATTTTTTATCTGAAAATAAACTGATTAATAATAATTAAAATTATCTGTGCCGTTTAGGAGAAGATTAGTGACATACCGACAGCAGCGCCACCTACCATATCCAATTGTGTTTTTGAAACATCCAGGATCCCATCGAAATATACACACAAAATTTCATTCAAATTGGTCAAGCTGTTTAGGAGGAGTTAGGTGACAAACACACGTACAGAAGAATTAGTATATTTGACGACGTTTGTGGTCTAATGGTTCGAGTGTCGGACTGCTAATCACGAGGTCGATTCCCATAGGACACAAATATTTATGTGATGAACATAAATGTTTGTGTTGGTCTGGGTGTTTCGTATGTATTATAAATATGTATTTAGAAATAAAAAGTATAGAGGTATTTTAACCATTGTCTAGCACCCATTGTAAAAGCTCTGCTTAGTTTGGCACTAGATGGTGCAGTGTAGAAATGTCCCAAATAGTTATTATTATTTATTTATATTAGGTACTTGAAAAATTTGAACAGTATGTAAAACAAAAATCATGAATACAATACCGACTAATATTACCCTTCCAACCAAGGTCACTATTCAAATTAACAACCCATAGGGAAATGTTTTCATTAGCCTAAAAGCGTGTGTAGATTGTTTTTAAACGTCATAACGACTATACATACGTGGGACACTCAGAAAGTTTTGCGAAACTAAAAAAAATTGTTCTATACGTACATATATTTTTATCAAATCTTTTCAAAGTACTTTCCACCAGCCTCTATACAAAGATTCATGCGCCTAAACCAGTTTTCAAAACACTTTTTCCAGTCCGCCGCAGACACCTCGTTTACAGCCTGCTCGAACGCAGCCAGCGCATCTTCCGGCGACGAAAATTGTATCCCTTTGAGCTGATTTTTTATTTTTGGGAATAAAAAGAAGTCACACGGTGCTAGATCAGGGCTGTAAGGAGGGTGACCCAGGAGTTTGACTGGCGTGCTGTCCAGGAAGTCCCTCGTTTTGAGTGCGGTGTGCGCAGGTGCATTGTCGTGGTGGAGCAGTAGCCCGCGGAGCCCTGTGTTTGGTCGCTTGTTGCTTATAACAGAGAAAACTTCTGGCAAACATTTGGTAGTATACCATTCGGCATTAATGCTTCTTTGATCCCGTAAGGGAATTGATACCAAGTGGCCAGTCAAATTAAAAAAGCTAGCGATCAAAATCTTACCCCCGCTTCTAGATCGCTTCACTTTGGTAGGCGTTGGCTCATTTTGAAACACCCAAACAGTCGACTGGCGCTTGGTTTCTGGGTCGTATTGATAAATCCAGGACTCATCACCTGTAACGATGTCGTAAACACGCCGAGACGAGCCTGCTTCAAATTTGTTAAGCATATCACGGCACCATTCCACCCGGGCCTGCTTCTGAGCATCGGTGAGGTTGTGCGGCACCCAGCGTGATACTATCCTCCTCACGCGAAGATGGCTGTGTAGAATCTCGTGAACGCTTCCCGATCCAATCTTCAATATGTGTTGAATCTCCTGATATGTAATTCGCCTATTGTCTTGGATTAAATTTTTCACTGCTAGCACGTTTTCTTCGGTAACAGCCGTCAAAGGGCGACCGCTTCTTTCGTCATCCCCCAAAGTTGGTCGACCGCGCTTGAATTCGTTATACCAACGATACACGGTTGCCTTGGAAGGGCCTTCATCCATGAATGCCATTTGAAGTCTATCGTACGATTCATCCGGTTTCAGGCGACACTTGAAATCGTATAAAATCATAGCTCTAAAATGTTCCCGGCGCAGATCCATATTTCAGTGAGACACAATACTTTGAATTAACTCGCAAAAAATGTGGAGGGAAATTTTGAAATTGGAACTTACTTATTTTTACTTATAAATAATCATATTTTCGAAAAACATTATAACTGGCCAGTCTCCCATATATAAAAACTTTTTTTCGCAATACTTTCTGAGGGGCCTGGTATATTAATTTGGTTAGAAAATAGCTACAATTATAGGGGCTTTAGCAAATAGTTCACGTTTTGTTTGAAATAATTATTTGTAAGCGAATAAATGTTTAATTAGTTGCATTGTTGATTGTTTCTGTTTCTGTTGAGTACAATACGGTATAAGTTTTTTAAAAATTTAATCGGGAAGCTGGGTATAATCTGTCCTCCTCGTGGAATCCAGTAATCGAGAAGTATTCGCGTCGTTGTTTGTCTACATAAAAATTTATGTCCGCCGAAACTGGCAATATTGTGTGTCGTGATTCAGCATATCTTGTTACGGACAGCGACGTTACGTAAAACCAACCGCGGGTAGTTCGAGAAAACACCCGCCGCTCAAGACGATGACACCTCAGATGATACTTCAGTCTGCTCGTGTTTCCATATTAGTGTATAATCTATGTGCTTGTGACCACGGCCAATGCAACTTGGCCGAAACGTCGAGTTTAGTCAAAATGTTTGTTTTGTTTTGATTTAATTGTGCGCGAAAAGTCCCGTTAATATAGTTCAATACAATACAGTAGTAATATTTCTATTGACAAAATTAAGGGTTCCCAACAACATAATCGATGTTTACAATGAAAACAGCCGTTTAACATAAAAATATTGTATTGTAAAACGACCGATTAAAAGGGCATTGTGCCAGTTGACACTTAACCGCATACGCAATTGAATGCTCGATTGAAACCGTTGGTATTCATTCATAAATAAGTAGTTTCTCCTCCTTTCCGCCAGGGGCGCTACTGATTTATGAATGAAAATCGACCCATTTGATCGGATATGCGGTAAGTATCAAGTATTGGAATCGGTTCTCTGTTATTTAGTTGATGAACTTGACGTTTGTACGTACACCTACTCAAGGTAGCAAGACATTAGTTTCGATATTGTGAATTTACTACTCTTTGTATGTAAATCAATGAAGTACGGTTTGAACTCAATCAATCAATTCAACAATTTGCAGAACACATGGGTCCAATTAAAAGAGACTTATCCTCATTCAGGCTTTAATTAAGTAATTAAATAAAAATAAATAAATATCTTTGGGACATTTTTACACAGCACCATCTAGTCCCAAACTAAGCAGAGAAATAATAATAATTGTCTAGATACCGCGCCGTGCTATGATTACATGTCATAAATGATGTGATGCAATAACAGGCCAAAGTCACGCAGGCTGTGTGCGACTTATACACGCACCATCTATCTTTTTACATGCGTAGACAATAACTACGAACAGTTAGCGGCAAATTTTTATACGTATTTTCGCCCGCTTTTGTTTATCTAGACAAGAAGATAATCAAGGCTTTCAGGTATGAACTTACGATCTCTAATTGACTGCCAACGTCTTGATCACTCACTACAGTACCTGTAAAAATTGTCTATCTTTTTCCGCTCGTAATGCATCATAAATTTTAACCCTTTTGTCTCAGATAGGTATACTTATATGTATATTTCATGATATAAAGCTGGATATTAGTCACATTTTCAGCATAAGTCTACATAAATTATAATTGTACATTTCAAATACCTGAGAAGGTGTACTGAAAAGAAAATTAAAGGTTTTAAAATTCATAAAATCGTTTTCATATTATATATTTATGAAGAAATCTTACATACAACCATGCACATGACTGTATGAGGAAAAAATAAGAGATTCTTTTCTTCCTGGATTACTTACTGGCTTTTGACTTTGTGATACTCAGCTAAGCTATCACTTATTCATGAGTCTGTGAGCTTTCTTGAGATTTTTTCTTCGTATGAATGTCTGCGCTCTAAAAATATTCACAATAAATATTTTTAAGGACTTGAGAAAATACTCTGAAAGTAGTTTTTGCGTTCTTAGCTCCTGTTTTGAAAATGGAACGTAAAATGTTGTGTCAAAGACTTTTTCAATGAACGTTCCACGTGTTAGTCTGCTAGAAAAACGAAAAATCAATTCCATTGTTTACTTTATTCCTATTTTCAATGCTACCAATTATACATACGTCTGGATTGAAGGTACATATTACTATGAACACGTTTGGCAAACTTTTCAAATGGAAGCATTTTCACTATACTATATTTTGTTTCACTCATTGTAATCTAAAGTACCACTACATTGAATTTGAATTTCAGGGTCATATCACATTTAACGCAAAATATGTTTCAGCTCTGGTTTTAGTTATCTATGTAACTTCTATACTAATAATAATATTATAAAGAGGAAAGAGTGTTTGTAAACGATAAACTCCTTTCTCCTTTAAAAAACTTTCACTTTTAGATAGCTACTTTATCCAGAAATAACAGGCTTTATTTCAGTATGCAGGCAAAGCCGCGGGCAAATTCTAGTACTTAATAAATAAATCAATATTTTTGGGTAATTTTTGTAGGGTATAATTTTTGTAAGGTAGAGCTTGTACTATGGGTACTAGACAATGGATAATACTTATATACTTATTTTTTGTAAATACATACTTATAATAGATAAGGAACACCCAGACCAACACAAACACTTATATGTTCATCACACAAATATTTGTGTCCTGTGGGAATCGTGAACGGGTGCCGTCTGTCGGGACAGGTCAGCTCCTACATACTATGGCAACTCTTTTGACGTTTGTTTCTAAAGGCAACATTCTCCTTTTTAAACTCTTGTTTATTTCTGGCATTAACCTACATTATACTCACATTATTTGAATAAATTTGATGTAATAAACAATAACCTATTTAAAAAAGAGTTTATCCATGGAGTTTCTTGTCGGTTCTTCTCCATAGGACCCACAATTTGGAACCGTGCAACTAGAGCCTGACGTTTCAAAAGTGCTTGTAATTAGGTTTATTTGAAATAAAAAATATTTGATTTTGATTTTGATTGAATCGAACCCACGACCTCTTGATCAGCAGTCCAATACTCGAACCACTAGACCACAGACGTCGTCAAAATAAATAAATAAATAATAATAAAGCTTCATTCTCAAAGATCTTTATCCATATGCTCACACAATTACATGATAAACAAATGACACTATACTATAACCATTATATTCCATTCCCTTACCCACATCCACAGGGTCCAGTCGACACATTTAAACTTCAACAAACAAACAAACGACGAACACGTTTCAACATTATGACTTTTTGTTTGGGTACATCACAATTTATGATTGGAGTTTTAGAATCGTAAAATATAGAGTAATAGAGTGGCGCTGTTTGGTTAATATTGCGTTTGATGCCACTAAAATTTTACTTTTTGTAATAAAACATATTAAAGATTTAAATTGTGGAAAGAAAAAATCGCTCACGAGCAGGATTCGAATCTGCGACTCCTGGCTCAGTACGCCAGTGCTTTAGCCACTAAGCTACCGTGAACACTGCTCGTGGTAACGAAATTCTCATCCACTTGGTACATCTTTGGGTGACGTCAGCGATATCCTTATTAAGAAACAGTGTTTCTTAAGATGTACCAAGTGGATGAGAATTTCGTTACCACGGGCAGTGTTCACGGTAGCTTAGTGGCTAAAGCATACTTTGACTAAAGCATACAAAAAAAAAACATACTTTGAGTAATCAATGAAAGCATTGCATTCTTGTGGGTTGACACCATAAAAATCTAAATAATACGGTAATAAAAAAAATATTTACTGTATTTTAACACTTCTATGCTAATACAATTTTAGTGACTGCGCCCAATACAGCAATGATGATCAAGCAAACGGTTCGCGCACTGGTGTCCTACGAGACACCTGTGCGCGGCGACAAGTTCACGTCCTTTACACTTCTCTTAGTTTTTTATTTAAATTTCTATAGTTGACACTATGTAGCCATTTATGTAGTTTATTTAAAAATAATAATTACCTGCTCTAACTTTTGAAGTTTTCTTTTCGGTACTCGATATGAGCAACCCTAACTCAATTTAGTCCGAGAAAACTAGTTACGTCAAATTCTTATGCTCATAAAGAGCAGCAACGACGAATATTGGTTATTATGAGGAAAGTTGTAGCAAGCACTTTCTGATAAAAATGACTTTTTAATGGAAAATTTTCTCGTTTCGATGTTTTTCTCGGATCTGCAAGGCTACATTTGAAAAAAGTTCTGGTATATTGGCATTGGATACTAAAACGTGAATCAGAATTAAGATAAGGCCAAGCCTGCCAGTGATTTTAATCGCGTGACTTTTAATCTCGTCGTCGTGTATTTCACGTAAGCATTCGAGACGCTATAGCGTCGCAGCGGGAAACTAGCTAATTTTGCCGTATGCCACTTCCCCGTGTTTTATTTATACCGTGTTTCTACCCCTATCATCATCATCATCATCATTTCAGCCGAAAGACGTCCACTGTTGGATATAGGCCTCCCCCAAGCATCGCCACAACGACCGGTCCTGCGCTTTCCGCATCCTGCGGATTCCCCCGACCATCACCAGGTCGTCAGTCCATCTTATTTATTTATTTATAATTTATGTACACACAATAATAAATAAACAAATTGATTATTTTCATAAAATATCTTTACAGAAAAAAAGGTAACGTTGGTACCTGTACTAATGAAAAAACATTGTATCACAGGCACCAGCGCATTCCATTTAGTTACACAGTAAAATTATTACGAAAGAATAGTATGAATTAAAACTAAAATAATTAAATTAATTGGGAGAAAATTAAATTAAAAAAATTGTTTGTATATAAAGTATAACTAAATCTACATTACACAGTTGCTAAAGCAGGATGTGTGTGTATGTGGACGGTGTGTAGTTGGATGTGTAGTGTAGTAGGTGAAAGTATGCGTTGTTTGACTAATGAAAGGAGACAGCATTCTTGTGGGGGGCCTACCCACGCTGTGCTTTCCAGTACCCGGTCGTCACTCCAGAACATTACTGCCTCATCGGCCATCCATTCTGCGAGCAATGTGCCCCACCCACTGCCAATTAAGTTTGGAAATTCTTCGGGCTATTTCAGTTACCTTCGTTCTCCTTTGAATCTCTTTATTTCTACCCCTATTTTACGATACCAATTTTATCCGTCGTCGTCATAATTAATCCTTTGTAAGCTAAACATTAAAATTCACACAAGCCACGTCCTCTTGCTAATTGTGAAAAATCCGGACTGGTTGGGTGTCAAAATGGGTAGACTAACATTAATCCCGTAGCTACCGGCTTGCCGGCACAAAAAAAGAAAAGCCAGGCTTCGCTGTAAGCCATCGGACATAGCTTGGGGCTGGACACGTTTGGAGCATTGTGAAAAAATGTCCACTACTGACGGCTATACACTTATACACTGACAGCTTGTTAGTTCAAGTAATCGTATGTAGCAACTAAAAGGTTTATTTTACAATATTCTTATAGCTTTGCTCACAGTGCCATCTATCGTGTCCAGATTTTGTGCTTTTATTTTCAACAGACTGCAAAAATATGAGGAGGTTCCAAATTCGATTGAATTTTCATTTTATTAGGGTTCCGTACCCGAAGGGTGACAAACGGGACCCTATTGCTCTCGCTACGCTGTCCGTCCGTCTGTCTGTCACAGGGCTGTATCTTTTGAACGGTAATAGGTAACCGGTTGAAATTTTCTCAGAAATTGTGTTGCTATGAGGTAACCAGCTCATGATTAAGGGCTCCGTTCGAGCTCAAAACCGGTCGGGCACACCCGATGATATAACGTGAGTGAAACCGTTTATATTAATCATTATGCTATGAGGTGTATCACAACAAATACTAAAAACAAAAAAAAGTCTAAAACCAAAGGGGGTCCCCATACAAGAGACCTCAAAAAACATGCATTTTTTTCAACGTTTTTGTTCCTGCTCTATCTCCAAAACGGTAATATATACCAGCTTCAAACTTATTCAAATTAGAGTGCATACTATGTAATTTAGCAACAAATACTAAAAATAAGACAAACATAGACATATGTGGTGGTACCTGGGTAAGAAAGACATGCAAAAAATCATATTTCGCGCACTGTACGTTGATGTCTTTTGATAAACTCTCGTAAATTAAATCAGTTTTTATGGGGTACCAGGTGATTGAGAGGTACGGAAGCCTTACTACGCGAGTCCAACTCGCACTTGGCCGGTTTTTTATATTTGTTACCTCTGAACTCAATTATTTACAAACCGATTTGACAAATATTTATTTTTATTTGAAAGGATACACTTCCAAATTGGTCCTATTTTTATTAAAATCTAGTTCTGATAATGCAATCCATGTGGAATTGAGGGAACTCCTCAAATATTAAAGCCATATATAGAGCGATTTTGGCATTTTCATCAACAAATCAAATATTTGCATTCAGAAACTATCATTTAGTGAAGATCTGAGTACTAGTATAGTATTATATTATCTGTGATCTGAGTAACATCTTCGGAGATAAATAAGGGTACTATTCAATGGATGACGGCAAATCATCCGGGATTGCAGCAATCGCTTGTCTTTATATTGTTAATAGGTACCACTCAAAATAAAAACGTAAAATAAACTAAAAACCAACTTCAAAAAGAATAAAAAAAATTGTGTGAAACAGTTTAGGAAGTCGGTGCCAATTTTTTCTTAAATCAAACCGAATCAAAGGCACCTACTTTCTAAATAGAACTGTTTCACAATTAAATTCAAATTATTTTATATAATAAATTAAATTTAAATTAATATTTAAATTAATGTTACGTTGTTACTAACATAGATATAAGTTTCTGTATTACTAACAAACTATGGGCAGTAATGTCTGAAATATTTTTTTTTTTTTTTTTGATGTCGGTTTTTACTTTTTTTAAGTTTATTTTATTTGATACGAACATAATTTCATTAAATTGTGAATATTAAGAGTAATTTTGTTAGTAACTTAACTACAGTGCCAGCTATCGGATCCTAACTAAACCATTATCTCAAGAAAAATATACAATGTGTAATTGAAATAACTGAAAACCTCTTAAGGGGTCATTGTACTCACAAGACTAAACCAGAAATCGCGAAAAAAAACTAGCTGTTGCCTACATTTTGTCTAGTTCCACAAACATAAATGTATGGGGCAGTCATAGAAATCTTAATAATAATAAGGTAATAGAAATGGTGTCTATGTCTCTTTTAATACCGGAACGCGTGTCGCTGGTTTGCTACTACCAACAATTATAATAATGAACATTATAATACGCAATTACGCCCACCATGTTTCTAGCATTGTATTATTGAGCCAAAGCGAGTATGGTTAATATTTAATAGTGATTTCGTAGCACGATGCCCATTATTGCCCTTCCCTTGACCACTGAGAGTACCTTTTATAATAAGTACCTACACTCATGGCCTGTTTCACTACCTCCTGATAAGTGTTGGTTAACTTATTTGGCAGATAATTCTATAAAAATCTTATTCTATTTTCCAATTTATCTAGCAGTTAGTGAAACAGGCTCTTAGCCTATCAGGAGGTAGTGAAACAGGCTCTTAGCCTATCAGGAGGTAGTGAAACAGGCTCTTAGCCTATTAGGAGGTGGTGAAACAGGCCCTGAGTATGCATTAAATATATTTCATCATAGCATTTACGAGTACCGTAAGATGCCCTAACTTTGCCCACAAGCCCTACTTTGCCTAAAGCATTAACTTAATTTTTACACGCACTGACACTTTATAACTGAACCAAAAGTTAGTTTAGTCATAGTTTTTAAGTCTCCCCCCGAACGGAAATCATAGCTATTATAGTTTACTCAAAAAAGAACTAGGCAAAGTAGGGCTTGTGGGCCAAGTTAGGGCAGTTTACGGTAGCTAGAGCTAGCGGGCAGATTTACTTGATAACAGGCTCAAAATACATGAAGAAATCAAACAAAACAATACAAATCCAACATAATGCTTTATTTTACAAATACAATGTAATCGCCATCTAAATGTTACGCTATAATACATACCTATTATAATTACATTTGGAGACACCGCATTATATACAGAAATTTCAACATTCAATAATTATGTAAAGTTATAAGGCACATTAAAACATCTTATTACAAACCTATTTAGTTATATATCTAATAATTTACTAACTATACAGTTGTGAATGTACGGATTTTCACGTACAGGGTGTGAAGTTAAGTGTGTAATAATTTTTGAATTTTTTATACAAAAAAATATTTTTTTATTTCGCCTTACAGGTATTAAGAATATAACCTAATGGTGGTGTGAATAACTACTAACTTTACTCATAAAAAATGTGAATAAGGCCGTTTTTCAATGGCCTGACATGTTAATTGCCGATAGTGGCTAGAGTTCCTTTTTAACATTGTTATTTTTATTTAGTTATCAATGGCCAGAGTTCCTTTTTAACATTTTATTTTTATTTAGTTATCAGTGAAGCTACCTACATATTGAATGCCTACTTACCTCAACTAACTGTTTATTGACTAAACTAAATATTAAATGAAACGATAACAAACGTTTTTTTCCATATAAATTAATAAACAATTAACTCCACACCTCTCACTTTCAAAATGTCACCGTTTAGCAAGGTGTCTATTTTTCAACTATGAAAAGCTATTTACATTAAAACCACATAATAAAATTTCAACTAAAACAATCTTCAAACTTCTTCAGAATATGAAAAAACATAAAAAATGTACAAAATGTACATATAAAATGTTGAAATTATTCGCTAATATAGTTTTAAATAATTCTGATGGTTTATAATCTTTCAACGAACTTTTATAAAAAATAACTGCAAAATTATTACCTACATGTGATATCTTGTGATGTATTAAACATTTAAAAAAAAAAATTTTTATTATATTTCATAAATTTTACGTCTTACAATATAGCTTCGATAGCATCAAAAATGAATTTAACAACACATTTTTTAAATTATATAGTATCTGTGCTCATTGTTTCTATGTTTATCGTAAAAGCTAGCTATAAACAAAATAATTTCCGATTTTCAAATTACCTTATCGGAAATAATTTTATTTCTAAACACTCAATGATATTCAGAAATTATATTCAGTCAAATATTAACGTAGTTCTAAGCTGTTAAAGGAAATTTAAGGAAATAAAAACAGGGAAGTGACTAAATTATACACGAACACCTAGGAAGATTAATTGGCAGTATAGTGTCTTGTCTGAACTATGTATTATATGCTCTATATTAAAAACGAAAAAGAGAAAATTAAAAATACTGGCTCATAGTCTAAAACGCGTCGAACATTAAATAATAAATCCCATACTTAATAATTTTATTAAAACTGCTATGATTACAGGTATTTAATTAATATTATTTTTGTGTTCGATCACAAAGAGGAATGTAATTAATATTTTTTTATGAATACATAATTAAGGAAATATCTGAATTGAGACATACAACAACTAATTAAATCGCTTTAAGGAATGTATAGAATTGACCAATACAAAAAATTATTTTGAAGCTTCCTTGAGAAAACAGCTTATCAAATTAACTCAATGAACTCAATGTACTTTTTTTAATTTATTTTTCAAATAAATATCTTTTATGTGTCTCAAAATTTAGACAAATTTTAATAATGTCAAAAATGTATAATCAATCTCCGTCAAATAATAAAATACAGAACATGTCCCAAAAAATAAATTCGATCATTAACTTATGAGTACAAAAATATTTACTTATTTTATAACATACTTAAAAAAATCTATCATTCATTATTTTACAATTTCACTAAAATTTTTACAATCTACGATGTCAATACGACTAACTAAATTTAAATAAATCACAATTATGTAATTTACTTAAAAATAAGTCATTATCATCTTATAACACCCTATATTATATTCCATTGTTAACCTTGGATTATTAAAGTTGCCTATACGCCACTAAACTTATAACTTTGTATCTTTACTTTGTTATCTGTGTCACTAAGTTTTGTATCTATTTCTAAAATTTACAAAACTGAAGAAGAGTGTTTACAAAGACACGGTTTTGGAATTGTGCAACTAAATTTCTTAACATTTCTTAAGAACATCAGATGCTCTTTAGAAATGTTAAGAAAATTAGTTGTAGTAAAATTAAAATATTAATTTGATAATATGAGCAAAAAACAAATAAGATGTTTTTACGTAATATACTTTTCGACAAAATATTAGTAATAAAGTTGTATGAAAAGCATAAAATGTTAGATAACCAGGAACAAAAATGTTAGAAGCAGTAACAAATCTTATTGATAATAATAACGGCGTAAAGGCACCTTCATTAGGATCAGGGAGCACTGACGGAGTGGCGGAGAAGTGGCTTATTTAGTAACAATTGAAATTTAACCTTAGTTGCTTCTACTAACGACTGAAATTTAATAACGAAATAAAACCAGACTTTGGCGTTATACTAATACAATGCGACTACGCGAACCACGCAAGCTCGCGCGAATTACGTTCGAGCATTTTACTCGTGACATCGGATTATCTTGTCGTTATTGTGACAACGCGATATCGAGAACAATCAGTGAACTGCAATTCGCCGCCACTCCGTCGGTGTGCGCTGACTCTAAGGGTTTGTTTCAACTTTCATTTTATATTCAGTCACTGACTTATTTCTTAGGTCACCCATTTACATTGTAATTTAAGTATTCGTAATAAATATATTGAAGCATACAGTTATCAAAGATATGTACAGTTCAAGAGTGTATACTAAATTCTAACCGGTAATTTAAAACTCGACAAAGAATACTATTACAACATTAATTTTTACATAAAACACTTTAAAATCCATAAAAACATGGCAATAAACATTCATTCTAGTTGAAAGTATCAATAAAATGTTTTTATGTAAAGATATGTATAATTTATTACAAGTTTCCCATTAAATATTATTAGATAACACTCGCATAGAAAAAGAAAACTAGAAACAACTCAAAATAAAATTTAATGCTGATTTCCAACATCAGCAAGACTTATAACAATTTTAGAAGTAATAAATAAAGATATTTCGCGACAAGACAAACACAGGCAAGCACCATTGATATTACAGTTATTTCTTGACTCTAACGCGAAATTTTCCCCGACCACAAATTCTCTTCTCTATTTCGTTTTACACAGAAATCTGTAGGAACTAAACAAATGGCATCCAAGCGAAACTAAAATCAAACACATCAGTCATCGATAGGCCGAGTTCAACGGGGTTCATATCAGCGAATGAAAAATGTACAACAAGCCTGTTTACATCGTGGAGCCTTAAGGTGCAAGCACACAGCGGGCGGGACGGAACTGAGGCGGAACGTCGACCGAACGCGGGCACACTGCGAGCGGATCGCGCATGGTACTAAACGGTGGCGGAATGACAGCGCCAGAAGAAAACGATCCGCTGTCTGTGTGACTACTACTATGCATTCCCATATAATACAACACTAGCGTATCAGTCGCGCACCACCCGGCGTTGTTTTTCCGCCTGGCGGAGCGGCAGCGAATCGGTCGCGCCGTCAAAACGCCCGGCAGGACGGCGCTGTGTGCTCTGTCTAATACAGTTCAGTACATTACAATACGACGAGACCCGCCAACAATACGCTTCAGTTCCGTCCCACTACAGATCCGTCCCGCTTCAGTTCCGCCCGCTATGGGTTTGCAGCTTTATCGTCGATCGATATACAGATCTCCCACTATACAATAAAGTACACTTTAAACTACAAGCATTCATTGCGTTGGACAACAAGTGAACCATTTGAATTAACACTAAGTCACAGTCACAATATATGTAGTCCTGGCCGTTTATATGAACAGCACTTCGATGTAAGCCTCCGGCTACTCGACTATCAGCTCGGGGGCTAGCCTCTCGGGGTTGAAGTTCTCCATGTTCCACATTTGCCTCGACTCCGCTTCGTTGCAGGACTCCATGACTATTTTGTCCTTGCTTTTTGATATCGCCATGCACTTCTCACTTGAGCCGTGCTTCAGTAACTTCGTCTGTAAAGAAATTGTTATTAATTTAAAATAATTAAATAATTTGTTATAAATGCGTCAAAGAAGAATGTCTCAAAACGACCCAGAGTCGATTAAGATAAGACAATGTCCTCTCGGCCGAATTTCGGTCACGGCGGCTAATCTCAACGGAGACTAGCTATCTGCGCGGGACATATTATATTGCACAAATGTGTACGCAAACACAGTTGCACTCTCTATTCCCTCACTCTCTTAATCTGATGGGACGGCCATCCGACACGACCAGGCACGATCAGGCGCAGATCAACTTCCCGACTCCGGGCTACTACTGAGATAACACTTTTTGCCCGACCCGGGAATCGAACCCAGGATATTTAAAAAAAGCGGGAGAACGGAAGGTTTATTGAGGAAAAACTAAAAAAAATCGGGAGATGATGTTTTTCAACAAAAATCAAAGTTTTCAAGTAATAAAATCAAAGTTTTTAAGTAATCACGCTATTATATTTTGCCACCATTCCAGTTGTAATATTAAAATCAAACAGTTAGATTTTTTAAATTTTACTGCCCAATGTAAAAAAAAAAAAAAAAATTTTGTGATTGAGTCTATTTTACGCACAAAAAATACATTTATTTCAGGTTTAACCCATATCATAAAAAACATCATGTCATACAAAATTAAACTAACAATTACGAGTATAAAATAAAAACAAAATCAAACCATGTCAAAATTTAATTGGAAATTGAATTGCTAAGCGTTTAGTGAACATACGATATACTGGGAGTGACGGAAATATTCAGGGCAGCATCTTATCAGTCTGTTTCAATTTAGGCAGTTTTATTTGCTACTTTTGATATGATTATTCCTATTATGAGGCTTTATACAGGGATTGTAAAAAATCAGGATTTTTTTGTCAAAAATCGGGAGATCGGGAGATCGGCAGGTTTTTAGGAAAATCTGTGAATCTACTGGAAAATCGGGAGACCTGGCAACGGTGGCTTTAGGTAAGTGGGTCAGCTTACAACTAGTTTACCATTCCAACCCTAACTCAAAACTGCTGAAGCTGGCTTTTAATAGCGCTAACGTAGTCTAAGTCTCAACTGACGGCTCCCGTATTTCATAAGGAAAGGGAACATAATTTATACGGAAACACTCCAATAATTTCGCTGAATTACTTCTATATTTAGCAGCAGGTACTGAGGCTTGCTCGTTACCTAACTCCGCTAATTAATTTCTACTAAATCTTGCAAAATAAATTTATTTTACACGACAACTTGCCTAAGATTAATCTACTTCAATTAAAATTCTTGGAAACATTTGTAAAATAATAAGAATGTCCATTAGCAAAGCTGTAATTTGTTTAATCACTTTTAATTTAATTTCATGGCACAATTTTAATATTTGTGCTTAAATGCTTTTCTTTTTCAAAACTTCTCTTACATAGGCTTGATTTCACCAACTATAATACTCTAGTTAAACGACCGTTTACCCACAATTCCAAACAATGATTCAAATTTTTCGAGTAATTGGGTGTTTAATCAGAGAATCAACGTTGATTAACACCAGTCATAGAATTTTTAAACAGTAAACAGTCTTGGCATGTATTTTTATTAAAATAACCATTGATAAAACTTTTTAACAAAAAATAAAACTGACTTCAAAAACCTTAACTAAAAAACTTTTTAACAAAAAAAATAAAACCGACTTCAAAAACCTTAACTAAAAAGTTAAAAATAATCATTGTATGTATTTTAAAATCTTAACATAAACCAAAATTTTGAAGGCGGCGCGTGATTGACCCTTTGCGTCATGTAATGTACAGACGAGCGCAATATCTATAGTAAAAACAGGTTCATGTGAACGTACATGAAAATCACGTGCCGCCTTCAAAATTTTGGTTTATGTTAAGATTTTAAAATACATACAATGATTATTTTTTTACTTTTTAGTTAAGGTTTTTGAAGTCGGTTTTATTTTTTTTGTTACAAAGTTTTTATTTCATACTTTTTAGTTGAAAATTACGAGGGTTGATTCATAAATGTGTATATAACCAATTTGAGTTTTTTTTTAAATTAACCTTTGCTATCCTACTGCTGGGCAAAGGTCTCGATCATGTTCTTCCAAACGTTCAATCACTATCGTGAAAAAAAAAACACGCATATCGGCCAAGAATTCTCAGAAAAACGAACCAATGAGCAGATCATCTAGATAGGCGAAGCTAAAATAAACTGATTTATTGAAGCTGGTTAAAAAACTACTCAACCTATGTCAATAAAATTTATATGGGACCACCGCGTGGGCTTCCTCTACTAAATAAAAACCGGCCAAGAACATGTCGGGCCATGCTCAGTATTATAGGGTTCCTTAAGTAGGTGTTACAAACAAATCAAATCGAATATTAATCATGGCTATTTTAGTTTTTGCAATAGACAGCAGCATTGGCGACTCAGATAGTGTTGTTAGTAGCCGCCGCTAGATGGCGCTATAAAGTGCCAAATGCAATAGACGTCAGCATTGGCGACTCAGAGTGTTGTTACTAGCCGCTAGATGGCGCTGCACAGCGCCAAATTAAAGAAGTTTGTCATTTCAATATAATACAAAGTTACTTTTTGTAATTTTTTAAATAGAAAGTAGCTAAAGGAGACTTATTTGCTAAGATCATTTTTCTCTAAGGTCAATGACCTTTGAACTAGGACGTTTTAAGTATTTTTCAGTTTTCTCTCAATAACTCAAACATTTATAATCAAATTATACTCGAAATAATTTTAAAAGAGAGTTTTTATAAAGGTCTATCTATGTGAAAGATTATAAGTTTCTACGTTGCATAGTTTCGAAATGGCTGGGGGGGGGACACATTGCAATCCACTTTGGCGGGCTATATTTCGCAGATGGTACACCTGATAAAAAAGTGATGTTTTAAACATTGCCTTCATTTTAGTAGACCTATTCAATGATACCCCACACGAGGGGGTGCAGCGAAAAATATATTTTCATCCCCATTTCACATGTATGGGCGCTACCCCTAAAATACGTAATCACGATTTTTTTATTCCTTTAAAATTGACATCTATATCTAGACTATTTTTTTGCAAAATTTTATTTACTTATGTTTGTAACTGTAGAAGTTATTAAGCTGTAAAGGATTAGGACAGACGGACAGACGGACGGACACGACGAAACTATAAGGGTTCCTTGTTGGACTACGGAACCCTAAAAAATAACCACGTAAATCGGCCCAGAAATCTCGAGGTAATTGGTGTACATACATGAGAAAAAAAAAAAAAAAAAAACTCGCGGAATGCATAACCTCCTCCTTTTTTTGAAGTCGGTTAAAAATATAATTACACGTTCTGCACATGTAATTAGGATAAAAAAATATATTTAGTGTTTGAAATTGTTGACATAATGTGTTTTAATAATTTTTATTGATGAATTGCATTAAAAAGACATGCCAAGATTCTTTATTAAATAGACAAGTAAGAAAAAACAGAGTGTATAGGTGAACTTACGTTAACGTCAAACAACCACAGCTGGTTACCCTTGGCCCCGTGGCAAGGGTACAACACAACGTCATGTCCAGAGTAGTCCAGACACGTCTCGTCACGTCGAATCTCTCCGTTCTTCGAGTACATCCAATACTGAAAAGTTCATTAGAAACATGTTATTTATTTACATTTTCACTTTTTTACGTGTTTAACAACTTTGTTTCTTTTTTGTTTTAGATGATAAATAAATCTTTTTTTTTGTGTGTGTGTGAAAAATAGTAAAGTAATAGTAAACTAAACACCAAGTATGGTGTTTAGTTTTTTTATAGCATAAACAAAAACAAATACAAAATAATGTAGAAAGTGTATAAACAGTGAGGTGTGTATTTTATAGAGCTATCTTTATAATAATTATCTTGTAAAATATATATTTAAAATTACTGGATATGGCACCCAAATAACCCGTTAAGCCAAAACCGTTAAAAAATCAAGAGAAAGAGACACAAAACACAAGGATTTACAAAAAGTCAAATATAAACAGGGTCAGTCAAACATTAAACAGGTTATATATATATAAATAGGCGTTAAGGATATAAAACTTATGTACTATAGCCATTTAACGCGAATGTTTGCCACTTAGTAAAGTCAAATATATTATTATAAGTACATTCCAATAAAGGAGTATAAAGGTTACTTTTCAAATAAGGATCATACCCGTGTTAAATGGCTTTTAAAGTTATAATTTACCTCGCGGCAGTACCAAAATTGGAAGAGTAAATATACTGTCAAACTCAGTATTCTAATCTACTACTCCATTTTACCCTTTAAAGGTCATTAAGGGTAAATGCAGGATTATGTTCAAACACAGTTGGATCAGTTCAGTAAATAAATAAAAATTCTAATGAAATCTACTGTGATAGGTACTTACCAGACCAAAAAATTTAAAACATAATCTGTTATAATTTTTTTTGCGTTAGTACAGCAAAAATTATGAATGAGAATATGCAAATCAGATGCGTGTCGTATGAAAAATGAGCATGTACACGCAAATGTTTTGCTGATTAGTGGTATCCGTATGAAGCATTATTGTGCTATGTTGGTTCGCTTTCAAAGCTACTACGACAACCAAACTTACCAACATGATGATGAGCACCAACACCCAACTACATGATAAAGCGAAAGCGGTAGATTCGAATAATTTGGCGGCCTTCGACAAACCTGATTTCCGTATTCCCCGTGACATGGCCAAAGGTTGAGGGGCTTCTTCATATCTTCGGGGCCCGCAGCCGAGTCCAGGCACATTTCCGACCCAGGATTCGCGATCTGATGCCATCCATAAGTTATAAAAGGCGTGCCAAAAGCAAGCGTGCAGACCCAACCTCATCGATCAAAACCATAAATTATTTACGAAACAAATAATCCAAAAAACAAATCGATCGATGACATTGGAGTCTTGTGATAATGAATATGAGAAACATAAAAAAAAACTGTTACAAAATTGACAACAACACAATCATTCTTTATGAAGTTCAGAAATCAAAGTATTATGAAACCTCTAACACCCCTCAAACAGAACACAAATTCCAGCCCAAGTTCAAACAACTCCTTTGTCATATCAGGAGTACCTGGTTGCCACCACTTTTGTGGCATTTGTGAATCATGATTGTTGGCAGATGCTCTTCTTTCTCATTTTCTGCGACCGTCACACCGTCAAGGCAGTAGTTTGTGTAGCCTCTGTTTCGAACCTATCAATGGTGGTCACAAAAACAAATGCAAAATAGTGACTATGGGTGCAATAAAAAAACAACCGTGCTGTCCAACGTGCATAAAAGAGTGCAATAAAATGGAAAATTGAACGGAACCGAAACAAACATGTAAAATTTGGAAAAATAGCTCCTGCAAAGTGGTACTGCCGCAATCAGTCAAATTGAATTCGACAGAAGACCTGATTTCCTCCCTGCCGGTGACACGGGTAAAGTCCGACTGGCTTATGATGATCTGACTTGCGCGTAGGAGAGTCCAAACATATCTTTTTGAAGGCGACATTTCGGATCTGTACAGGTAATAATTTCGAAGAACACTCATTAATTTGCACTCATTGTTATGCAGAAAATCTTACTGATTGCGATGCTTTAATATCAAAATATAAATGAATTTGTATTTTATACTATCATAATACACGGTATCATGTTTCTCGTGATCCAAACGGAAACCATTGATAAAGGGCACCAAGGGCTATCGAAAACACTCGTATGTATGTTTAGAGAAAATCAACAGTTTTGCGTATTTGTTGCCTATTGCCTTCACGAATAATTGATTTTGCGCATAAACTATTAAAACTGAACGTGCAATTTTTTCATGAATACAAACAACTAAAAGACTTTAAGAAATCAAATAAAGATTGAAACTGAGACTTCGTCTTTTACAACAATTTGTCACCATTGGAAGTAATATCAGAGTTTTTGATTTATTACTAAAAATAATCACCCCACAAGAAGTTTAATAGATTTTTCATATGAAGCTCTTTGCCTATCCGGATGAATTGGCATGCCAGAAGTCATTAAAGTAGGGAAGTTCTACGTTGATTCCATTTTTATAATCAGTGAAAATTTTGTGTTAGGCCCCCTATAAGTTAAGATCGAAATATCATCCACATAAAATATCCACGTTTTTTTTGCTTTTTTAAAGAAGTCTCAGTCTTAATATTTATTTTATTTGACAACAGCTTTTTAGTAGTTTGTATCCGTGAAAATATTGCACGTCCAGTGTAAATAGTTTGGGCGCAAAATAATTTTTTGTTGGCTCTATGAGAAAAATACGGAAATTGCGATTTTCTCGGAATATACATGGGGGTGTTTTTGATAGCATTTGGTGCCCTTTATCAATTGTTTTCGTTTGGACCACGAGAAACAGGACACCGTATATAGGTATTTAGGTATTGTAAATCGAGAGAATAATAAGAAACGTACCTCGCCATGAGCAACAGACTCTCCAGGAATGAACAGTTCGGGATAAATGTTCTTCAGATACCACTCGAAAGATTTGCAACCTAATTTCTCTCTCAACGATCTCCGACCGCCGATGTCTCCGAAATCACCCTTATCGTTACCAACTCGCTGATAGTAGTACTTCGCATAATCGTCCAACCATACCTAAAACCATTTGGGACATTATTAACTATTTAGTTTTGAGTCAAGTACAGTAGATAAGTTTAAATTAGTGTTATAAAAATTCTCACCTCAGCTAATCGAACAGAATTTTTCTTCAGTACATTGACACCGGTTCTCCACTTATATGGTGAACGTTTTCTGAATATGTGACCGACATGCGAACACGGAACTATTTCTAGAGTTCCGCCGCACATCCAAGTTTTAAACGACAGTTCCAGATTTTCACCGCCCCAAATGTCGAAGCCACTGTCGTAAGTTCCTAATCTTTCGAAGAATTCTTTGTCTATAGCAAATAGACCACCAGCCATAGTCGGAGAATAGACAGGCTCCGCAGTATGTTGGTGTCTCGCTCGCTCTTTCGCCGGAACAGGGTGCCAATTGAACTGGAGATTCCAGTCGAAACCACCAACATTGACTGAAGATGAGTCTCTATAATGATACTCGAGGGTATTGTCGTCGATGACGTCAATTACGGGGCACACTACCGTAGTCTTATTACGGGCAATTCTATCTAGTAATGGTTCGAGCCATCCTGGAATGAAATAGCTGAGGTTAATGACTGCTCGTTAAGGGGGGATTTGTGTTACACTAATTGTAATATATACCTTCAGTGCACTCGCAATGGCTGTCGAGATAGGTAAGAACGGGAGCGGTGACGTATCGAGCTCCAAGTAGTCGCGCTCTGATCAGGCCCTCGCGTCGACTAGCTCTGACTATCCGTACTTTAGGTAACGATGACATGTAGTCATCTAGCTGCTGCATTAAATGAGCTGTAAATACACAATATTTATTAAGTTTCCAAATTAGCATATTTATTTGCAACTTGCTAATACTCGCGCAAATAAAGAGATGGATTGAAAATGGTGGCACTTCTATTATTTTATATACCTCTTGCTCACACAATAGCGTGCATGTGAGCGAGAGGCAAATACAAATGCCGCCATTTCTAATCACATTCTTTGTCTGCGCGAGTAATACACAGGGCTTAAAGAGCTACGAGTATGTCTATTTTTCAAAGACGTGAGTAGAATTTTTACACGTATCATTCATTATTTATGATTCACCAGAAAAAAAGACATAAAATTGCAGCAACGCAATTCAGCTTACGTCTAAAATACTAATATAAATAAATGGTTTTTGTATTAAAAAACCAAATCATTGTTAGGTATAGACGTCTAAAGTGTGCAAGCAAATACCACATCTGCATTTTTACAGTCTTTATCGGATGGCTTCTAATATTTTATGCATAAAATGGCCAGAAATGACTCTTGCTGTATGAACAATAACACAAACTCACGCATATCAGAAAAGTCATCCACAAGAATGATCTCCTTGATCAGATGCGCCGGCGATCGATCCAGCACAGAATGCACTGTCCTCAGTAACACCGACCAGGCTTCGTTGTGGAAGCATATCACTACGGATGTCTGCGGCAGTTCCTTGAGATACCTGCCCGGGAGCTTGCACCTGGTAAAAGTAATAATAGTTATATTTATCAGTTTAAATTTTATTAAAACTGCCTACACTAGAATTTCCTCTATATCGTGAATATTTGTACATTTTCGATAAACAGTAGTGGACCGATTAGGTTTTCTATCTCGTTTCGTCTACGATTCACGTAACGAGAGAAAAAAAGATAACAAACCGAATCCATCGACAACTGCTTATTAAAATTTTCTGAATTGTGGAGATGTTTGCATAGAAGCCGTTGTTTTCAGATTGCTTTGCACTGCGCCAATCGTATCCTCATTCATATCATCGTAATTTTAACCTTGCAAGGCTTCACTCAGATTTGTCTAAAGACGTCTGCCTTTTCATTATGAATTTTCTGCTATTGAAGTGATAACGAATCAACCTTTCGTTTTGAGTTTCACTGCTGATATATTTTCCTATGTAAAATAAAGAAAAAAATTGCTGTCTTACGACAAAAACATGTTAGGGAGTTGTTTAGATTACAAATGGCCAATAAAGTGATGACGAATCAACCTGGTCCTTTTGAGTTTAACTTCTGATATATTTTTTTACGAACACACTATGAAAAACTTTGTTGTCTTACGACAAAAGCATGTTAAGGAGTTGTTTAGATTACAAAATGGCTTTAACACGTTTTATGTACGGAATTTTAGATACGGTTTTACCAATTAATGTTTTTTTTTCTTGTGAGCACCTTGTTTTATCATTTTTATCCCTTAAAAAATATAGTGAAAATGGCTTAAGATATCTACAATAAAACGATACGATATTATAAAGGACCTATAATGTTAAAACATTAAATAAATTCCTTATCTTTATAACAAGTTATTATTTCCTGCCCCTCATAGTTGTAAATTTTATTACAAATAGAGCTGAACTCAGATAAGGGATAAGACCAGTGGGGTAATTGTGTAATGCATTCACATTGACATCAGCTTTCATTTTGAAATTACGGCAATATTCATTGCGTGGTACGGAGTTGTCAATATGACGAATTGTCAAAACACAGCAATGAAGATTGAAATCCAGATGATTGCGATTGCGAGTGAGTTACGCAATTCGGCAGCATGTCACAAAATATACAATTTTCACACTTTTAATAGGAAATGTGGGTAGTCTTTTCTCCATACAAACGCTCTCGACTGTTTTATTTCTGGTTTATAAACCTAGAGCAATGATTTTTACAGTAAAATATATATAAACTTTTTTATTTTTTGTCTGTCTTTGTCTTATTTTTTATATGATAAATTATGGATAGAAGTCCTAAAAATTCTCAAAATTGCCTATTTAGACCGCTGTCTACAGAGGCCTATTATATAAATTTGACAACTGCTAATGAAAAGGAAAACATAGCGACGAAGTACGTATTCTTCTTATTCAGTTTATGAAATATCTTTTAAATTCGTCCAGTTTCGGAGGAGAAAATAGTCAAGAGCCAAACCTCAAATTATGATTTTTTTACTAACGCTATTAAGTTAGAGCAGCAGTTGTCCTTATCGCACTTATTTGAGGCCGAGCGCTCGCAAAGCGACAGCGATAGTGTCTTCAAATACCTAACTCTCAAAAGACTCTCTGCCCGCATTTCCTCTTAACCGATTTATACTTACTTGCGGATGATAATTCTTGGAAGCAGACTATATTTTTTTCTTCATCCAACCCTAAAGCAATGCGTTGATTCAGAAAAATGCGATAAGAGAGAGGAAGGATTTCCGGAAATCCCTCAATCCCTCGGGATGTTTTCAGGTTGTACTTCATACAGCATGTTATAAGGATTTGATATCATTTCCTTACCACTCGTCCCTGGGGTCCGGTAGCTTTCTCCTAATGGATATCAGGTCACTAACGTATTGGTTGAACGCGTTCTTTTTCCATCCCTCTGAGACGGCTTGCTTCGCGTCCTCGCTTATATTCTTCGGTAGAACAACCGGTTTGCCCAGTTCACCGGGTGCGTTGTCCGAGCCTGGGGCAGCGATCACGCCTAGCCCTACGGGATGTCAACTATTAAAACCAACGCCCTTTTCAAGTGACAATTATATTGCAATATAAATACATGCTGAAATTTTAATGGCTTCTTTCCCGAAAAGAGCTCATTGTACTCATTATTATGAACAACTTTTACTATGGGAAATCACTTAAATCGATAAAATGTAGGGACCGCCTGATATTTTTTTCGCGATTTTAGGGTTTTTCCCATAATAAAAGTTGTTCATAATGATAAGTACATTGACCCCTTTTCGGTAAAGAAGCCATTAAAATTTAAACATGTATAATTCGCTCAATTGATTGAACCCATAATTGGTATGTTAGGTAGTTGAAATGAAACTGAAGTAATGTATTGGAAAATTACATCAAAAAAATTAGTCTACACTTTCCAATAGAAATTAAATTGGTGTTCAAAATCATGGTTTGGTTAGGTTAGGTTAGATGAATGCTACGATATTATGGTAATAATTAATATGTAACATCTGCTGTTAATTTGTGTAATGGCAGTGTAAATTAGTGTACGGCTGTTAGCTAAGTACTATCCGCCACCAATACATTTATGACATACAATCTAATAGGTACAATTAATTATACCTACACTACAGCCCCAAACAGAAAGAAAAATACTACACGGACGTATACAGAGTCTACATTTGAGTGTAGAGACCATAGAGTACTAAAAAAGTGGAATGATAATAACATAATGTGCCGTATTTGAAAATCAGAAATTTCTTGTATGGCGAGTCAGTGGAAAAGCACATCTGTCAATGGAAGATCGCTAACTCTTCCACTGACAGAGGATTCCTTTTTCTCGCGTACCTTAAATTAAAATTTATACAAGATGTGTATGAGCATTCCACTTCCTTAGTATTCCATGGTAAAGACTAACGAACAAAGGCCTTTAAAAATTACCTTCATTTCCCGCAAGCCGACCGATCCAATCGACCCACGTTCGTGCTGTGACGGACAAACGCACATTATCATGCAAAATGTCGAAATAAAGGAAGCCACTAACAACAAACCCTAACATGCAGATCAATAAATCACGTGAGGGGTGTATTTACTATATTAACTTACAAAGGGTGACCTTGAATCGACTATGATTTATTTTCTTCTGTGCTTATGATATCAAACTATATTTAGTTTGTCTACTAGTCCGATGGGTAGCTTAATGTATGATGTGACAGTTTGCATTTAGATCTGTACCTTGAATAATGTCAGTTCAAGTGAAAGCAACTATTTGGCGTTAGTGGTCATGGTAAGTTTAAATACAAGGAATTTGTGATCTAGCAGACTAGTACTGACTGTCCACCTTAGGATTGACGTTGACCATAAAGAATAGTTGTTCCATCCATACTGCGGTACTGCCCCACAACCAAACTGCTCGTATAAAGAGACTGAATAACGCTAACCAGAAGAAAGTAATGGTGATTCATTGTTATAATACTCTTGGGGAAAATGCTATTAGAAATTCATTCTAGTATTCCGTTACGTCTATCCTCATTGCCATTTGAATTGCATGTATTAGCCGAAAGACAATCGCAACGGGAGACGTTTCTTGGAGAATGTAAAGAAGATACGGAAGGAAATATTTGAAAATGCAAACAGTAGCACTGATGCCGTTATAATTTAAGCGGGATGCTATTCCGAAATAAATAAAGGGAAACGAATAATTCCGAGGTTTTTTCTTTCCTTTTCCATCTCAGGGGACGCAATCCACAATTTGATTTCTGTAGAAAGATTTCCTTATCGAAACATACCTAATAAAATGTATCCTCCCTACCTATTTTGTATTCATCGGATTCAGATTTATTTATTGTGGCATTATCGTTAGCATTATAAGTTAGTTTCTGTGTTACTGTGCAATATTGTGTAAAGCTATCAACAATAAACATATCTGGTATTTGATTTAACACCTACACCAAGCATGCTCATGCAGTTTTAATGAATAAATAACACTAACCATCAGACAGATTATTGCCGTATGATTCACTCTTCTTTTTCGTAGATGTAGGTTTCGCCATTTTCAAGGGTTTCGCCTCCGCATCTTCGTATTCAATCGCTGGTGCACCAATGGCGTTCCTCGAACCGCCATTTGTAGTCAACAACGCAACCATAAACCAAATCGCTGTCAGTATGAGCACAGCCTTTAGTATCAACGTCCGCCTCCGTAGGAAAAACATGCTGTAGTATTTCATTCTCGTCACAACTTATATCAAGATACAGACGATAAAGTTATGAGTTTATTTGATTCACTCAATACATTTTTCAAAACTGTAATATTTTAGTCTTATCTCCATTAAAATCTAGGATGTTTAAATCAAAAAATCTTCTTTATAGAATTTGAGCAATAAAGTTTACACTATCTATAATCACAAAAGGGTGACTAGCATAAATAATGAGATATGTCTTCGTGTTTTACGATTGTCACAAGATATGCTTCTTCGATATGACAGTTGCACCGATGAACATTTACTTCACATGACTCTGGTGAATGTTTTGGCTATAACTTCGTTTCAGTTTGTTTATGTTTGAACAGTTTCTTTCTCGTTTTTTGATTCATTTCCAAGCGCTCAATGAGCATGATTTATCGTCCATATTCCTCAGCACGAGTCCTGGGAACAAATAATAGCTTATCAATAACATAACACGCAAACTCTATCAAGCTACGTAACTAAAATCTACGTTATTTTGATTGATGTTCTTCTTTAAGTATAGCTGTATTTATGGCAGGCGATTTTTCGGTAAATCCCGCCGGTGGCTACTGAAAAGGTAATTGTGTTGGAAAGCCCCTTTCAGGGGTTCTCCACTTCGGATACTATGATTAGAAAAAATCGGGCTTAGATTGACGTCTTGTCGTAGCTAAAAGGGCTATCGAATATTGCAGAATTTTATCAACCGAGAGTTTAGGTAGGTAAATAAATCCATAATATAGAATTGAAAATATTTCCACATTTTTTTATGGCTTAGGATGGCGAAATGAGCTAAAGACCCACCTGATGTTAAGCGGTTGCCTTTGCCCATAACAACTTTAATACCACCTAGGCTGTTGCCTACACGGTACCGCAAGTCGGTTCGCAAAACTGAGACATGAAGATGGAAATACTCATATGATTGTAATTTCAACATATAAATACGTGGGACACTCAGAAAGTTTTGCGAAACTAAAAAAAATTGTTCTATACGTACATATATTTTTATCAAATCTTTTCAAAGTACTTTCCACCAGCCTCTATACAAAGATTCATGCGCCTAAACCAGTTTTCAAAACACTTTTTCCAGTCCGCCGCAGACACCTCGTTTACAGCCTGCTCGAACGCAGCCAGCGCATCTTCCGGCGACGAAAATTGTATCCCTTTGAGCTGATTTTTTATTTTTGGGAATAAAAAGAAGTCACACGGTGCTAGATCAGGGCTGTAAGGAGGGTGACCCAGGAGTTTGACTGGCGTGCTGTCCAGGAAGTCCCTCGTTTTGAGTGCGGTGTGCGCAGGTGCATTGTCGTGGTGGAGCAGTAGCCCGCGGAGCCCTGTGTTTGGTCGCTTGTTGCTTATAACAGAGAAAACTTCTGGCAAACATTTGGTAGTATACCATTCGGCATTAATGCTTCTTTGATCCCGTAAGGGAATTGATACCAAGTGGCCAGTCAAATTAAAAAAGCTAGCGATCAAAATCTTACCCCCGCTTCTAGATCGCTTCACTTTGGTAGGCGTTGGCTCATTTTGAAACACCCAAACAGTCGACTGGCGCTTGGTTTCTGGGTCGTATTGATAAATCCAGGACTCATCACCTGTAACGATGTCGTAAACACGCCGAGACGAGCCTGCTTCAAATTTGTTAAGCATATCACGGCACCATTCCACCCGGGCCTGCTTCTGAGCATCGGTGAGGTTGTGCGGCACCCAGCGTGATACTATCCTCCTCACGCGAAGATGGCTGTGTAGAATCTCGTGAACGCTTCCCGATCCAATCTTCAATATGTGTTGAATCTCCTGATATGTAATTCGCCTATTGTCTTGGATTAAATTTTTCACTGCTAGCACGTTTTCTTCGGTAACAGCCGTCAAAGGGCGACCGCTTCTTTCGTCATCCCCCAAAGTTGGTCGACCGCGCTTGAATTCGTTATACCAACGATACACGGTTGCCTTGGAAGGGCCTTCATCCATGAATGCCATTTGAAGTCTATCGTACGATTCATCCGGTTTCAGGCGACACTTGAAATCGTATAAAATCATAGCTCTAAAATGTTCCCGGCGCAGATCCATATTTCAGTGAGACACAATACTTTGAATTAACTCGCAAAAAATGTGGAGGGAAATTTTGAAATTGGAACTTACTTATTTTTACTTATAAATAATCATATTTTCGAAAAACATTATAACTGGCCAGTCTCCCATATATAAAAACTTTTTTTCGCAATACTTTCTGAGGGGCCTGGTATATATACCTAATATTTTTATTTTATTAAATTGACCACAATAATTACAACTTATCTACTAACTAGCGTGCACTATAATGGTAGCTAAAACTTCTATCGCATGAATTAGAGAGTGAATGATTAATTTGGTACTGACGCCATAAGTTGGAAATAGAAATTACCTACTTTCAAAGAATTAGTTGAAATTGTGTTGTATGTAAAACATTCCCACAAGAAAATACCAAGTTGTATCCTACATATTTTACTAGATTTAACTCAAATAAAGTTAAATCTAGTTTTAATCGCATCCAAAGAATTATAGAAGACTCAATAATTCTTTGGAACAACGACATTAATAAAACTCAAATAGCGAAAGTTTCGCAGCCCTACAAGGAACTAAAGATGTACAATGGAGCCCTTTTCCAGTGGAATGAGGAGGGTGGTAGTTTCCGCCACACGACTGATGGATTGTTCTGCTTCGTACATTATCGGGGCTAGCTGCCAGTGCCATTTTTCAAGTGGTCACACTGCTATTTTGTAGGCCAGAACGGCAACACCCGGTGTCGCTTTTAGTGTTAAAAAATTGCTTTGGAATCTGTCTATGTTACGAACTGCTTTTAAAAAATATTCATTTACAATATTTTTCACGAAAAAATTAAGCGAGAATCTTTTTGACACCAACACACCTGCTGGTTATGACAGGCGTATATTTATAATGACAATCTTCTCTTTACTAATCCAATACCCGAGGCTACAACCAAAAGTAAATTAAAACAGACTTTATAAATACCATTCTCAGAATATTATCTACTTTCGTCACTGAGGACCTAAAAATGCTAAACACGAGAGTATTAATTTATGTAAGAAAATGAATTCGCCGTAGGTACTGAAACATTTCAGGACTAATAGATTCGACCTGTTTCATACCATTATCCTTATTTTATTAACAGAGAGAAAGAATTCCAATAAAAATTTCAATTGGTCTCACGAAGTCAAGAAATGGAAATGAGTGTAAAGTATGGTTCCTTAGGTAATCTGACCCCAATTTCCATATTGCTGCACACACTTAACCCAAATTTTATTCAACTTTTATCTTAAGCTTTTAATTAAGCAAACGAGGTTTTGCATCATATTAAAATGTAACTTTACCTTGTAACTGCGATGATCTTGCAAATTCGAAGCGGGTTCGTATCTGTAACAATTACATAAACATTTAAGCTTCAAGATAAGAAGATGCTTCAGTGTCGATATATTTAAAGGGAATGTCGAAATACGAGCAATAAATTAGATAAAATCTTTACGGTCTCAAATTTAACGTAAATAGCACTAAATGGCGAAATATCCGAACATCTGAGACGTCTGCTGTAATAAATTTGAGGGAACTCCTCCCGAGGGCTTATAGCCATTTAACTGAATTGGTAAAAATTCAAAATATTCACCGAGATTGTTATTACATCCATATTAAAAACACATTTATATGTAAGATGGCTTCACTTCGTACGTTAACTCTAAAATTGGCTTTAAATTTGGTAACAGAAACCATCTATAAAAAAATTGGTATCACGCACCGTTAAATTCAGACTTATAATTCTTAATTGATCGAGACATAAAACAAAATCATCAATTCCGGAGTCTGGTTTCTATAATTTTACCAAATTAAATAAAAAATTAAGGAAAACAAAACCAAAAAATTCAACATAAAATTAAAACAATATTTTCAATAAAAATTGCTTGTCATCATCATCATCTTCATGGCCTGGTCCCTGCTTCTATCTACTCTATAACTTTATCAACAAGAAAAAAGGAAACATTTAAGTTCAGTTAGATTATCAAGTATTTTAATTTGTGACAGTTCTAGGAATAGAGAATGAGTGTTGAAAAATTTAACATGAGCAATTTGATAGTTAAAGAGCGGATTGAGTCTGATATTTAGCAAGCGGCAAGCGGTCTGCTGATTGCAGTTACAACCATAACATTTGGATATGCTACATTTATGAGCCTTTCATACGCGTTGTTGTAGCTTGAAGACAAAGGTCTTCAACCAGTGCGTCCTGCCAGTCATGACTTACGGTGCCGAGACGTGGACACTGACAGTTGGGCTAGTCCAAAAATTCAAAGTCGCTCAGCGAGCTATGGAGCGAGCTATGCTTGGAGTTTCTTTGAAGGATAAAATCCGTAACGAAATTATCCGGAAAAGAACCGGAGTGACCGACATAGCTTGTAGGATCAGTAAGCTGAAGTGGCAGTGGGCTGGCCATGTCTGTCGAAGGACCGATGGCCGCTGGAGCAGACGAGTCCTTGAGTGGAGACCGCGAATCGGCAAACGCAGCGTAGGGCGCCCTCCCGCCAGGTGGACCGACGACCCGAAAAACGTGGCTGGGGGGGACTGGATGCGGAAGGCAGAGGACCGAGCGTTGTGGCGCAACTTGGGAGAGGCCTATGTCCAGCAGTGGACTACGATAGGCCAAGTTGATACGCGTTGCGGATCCGTAGTTACGAACTTTAATGGAAAAAAACGCATTATGCTTCGGTACCCAGATTGCGGTAGGTAATTAATTTAAATTAGATTAGCTGGTTATATTTTTACATAATTATATTAGTTGTTGACTTGTATTTGCTTCAGAATATAATTTAAACATTCAATTAGTGCTACTATTTGCATTTTAATTTATTGGCTAAATTACATGTGAGATTCGTGAACCTTAATTATTAACAAGTTCAAATTTTCCAATCAGGTACAAAGTAGACGTGTTAAATTCGAATATAACGTTATGTAAAATATGAAATCAGTTTGTAAAACTCGAGAGGTGAGGTAAGGTGTTTCAGGTGTAGAAATGAATACGAATGAAGTGGAATTAAAATTGAAATCACAATTTAAATCGTAAGATTACGCTTCGCATGCGATAAAAATAATAAAATAAGTGGAATTAAATTGGAGAATTGAAAGGAATGTGAAATAGAAGCTAATTAACGCATTGTTTCGATCCAAACATTACATTGAAACAAATTATCCTTTAAAGTTATCATTTCGTGTGCAAAATGGAATTTGTAAAGCACGTCGACCGTGTTTCCTCCAGTTGTCGGGATTACATAGAACAATTTTAATTAAATAGTTTAAGGCGGTGTCACAATGTAATGGTGAAGTGTTTCAATCAAGCATTTAGATTATTTTGCAGGAGTCTGCAAGCTAGTTAGATAAGGTTAGAGCCATAGTATGAGCGGGGAGCAAACTCCAACAGGAAATAGCGTACATGAAGACGATATTAAATAAACTGCGTAATTATGGACCATAAAACTAGAATGTGTACTTGTTTTATAAATAATATTACTAATTACTATTTTATATCTGAAATTGACCTCTACAGATGATCAGCCAAAATATTCTTTTATATTTAAGTATAGGTAGGTACTCGGAAAAGTCAGCTTTGATAATTTTTAAAAGGTTTAAATATTATCGTCTGTATTAATATAATTATTTAACATTATTGTCGTTCTATACTCAAATCATTGATAATTAATTTAAAAAAATCTGCTTCTTAATAAACTACCATTGCAAAACATAAAAACAATTAAGCTCCCATCAAAATCAATTTCATGCTTAACATGCTAATAAAATCATAATAGATATAATAATCATAAAAATTCAATATTTTTTTTACTTTTCTAGTAAACTTCGCTTTACTGGCCTCAAAGAGCGCGCGTTGTTGCGTGCGCGCAACCATGACCTAAGCGAACTCGGTGGCTCCCGCCCGCCGGCGCCGGTCACGAGTCGATGTGCAACTGCTAATTTACGTCATTACTTCATTCAACATTTTATTGTGAATGCAATCATTAAAGCTGTGACCGGGTTGGGGAAATTGAATTTGAAATTTAACCGTTTTGTTTGGTATTTTGAAGAGACTATAGATGAAACAATCAAGGTAAATATATTCTAATATATTTGAGCAATTTAAAAAGTTGCAATAAATGAACATAAATAATTTAAGAAAGATAGAATGGATAAAAAACTGGTGGTACGCTTATTAATGAGAGCAAGAACCTATTGAGAGACTGCCTCGTTGGTCTAGTGGTTGCAAGCGCGACTGCTGAGCGTGGGGTCCTGGGTTCTATTCCCAGATCGGGTAAAGTGTTATTGGGTTTTTTCATTAGGAAATTCTCAGTAGCAGCCCGGAGTCTGGATTTGTGCCCGGTCAATGGCAATAGGTTCGCCCCCTATTACATGGGACTAATAACATAACTGGCGAAATGTGGGTATACTATACACCTCTGCCTACCCTTTCGGGGAAATACAGGCGTGATGTTATGTTATGTTATGTTATGTGAAGAACCTATTAAACAAAGCCGACCCTGGCAATAGGTTGGTAAAATACTAAGATAATAAAAAGATTTATAACCGTAAAATACGTAGCCAGCTTAATGAGAATAACAGGGAGTCAAAAAGAATAATCTCCGCCGTAAAAATGAAGATAATCCAGCCCAAAATAATGAATCATAATATTTCAAGGAGCAATCTATTGCTCACAACACGATTAATAGATATTCCCGTAATAGAGATCAGTCTTGATAATAAACCAATTACTTCATCCTCAAAGATAAGATATTTAAAATGTACGTCAGAAGCGAAATCGGCAGAGATCCCGACTGAAACGAAGATAAAATGACCTAATTTGGATCTCTCGAGAATTCATTTTCCTTTTTATCGAAGTCGATGGAACCCATTGAGTAACGCCTTCCTAGTTGAATGTAATTTCCAAAATTCTGAAATTCAACCGCTAGCAAGAACGCCGGTGCTTTTCAATGGAGAACATAATTATAAGCTGTTATCTTAAGTATAGAAGAGGACAATAGAGGGGAAAGATTTTATTATGGTGCTCAAAAACGATGACATCGACTTTAGTGCAATTTTTGTAACACACACAACATTTGTTCTATCTTTACGAGGTATTAAAACTTTGGTGTCGTTTGGGTCTCCTTACAGAGGAAAGAAAATAAAATTATGACACATAAAAGTTAACGAAAAAACTTTTTGTAATAAACGGAACAGTTGTAAATAAAATGTCTCTCTATCGCCCTAACATTGTTGATAAAAATTTCGGTATACATACGCTTCCCTTACATTGATGAAGTGTACTTTTAGGGATTGAACCCTTAACTGTTATGTGTAACGTAAATAGCTTTTATTATCTAGCCTTTTTAACTTCTCAGAATTCCTTTTAAAATGGACCACTTATCATTAAGCCGAACAGATTTTTTTTCCTAAATTGTTAAAAGCATTTTTAGGTTAGGTAATATAGCGCTTACTATGTTATTATCTATCGAATGAAAAGATAAAGATAGTAGCATCGACAATAGTGAAATATACAAATTTGCTCGAAAATAGAGCTGGTTTCTAAATTGAATTGCTAGTGGAAAACTCTTCACTCAAACTTCGAATTTCCGAGTGATAGTGGCGAGAATCTGAAATTTGCGAATAATGACTTTACGCGAGCAAAATTTTAATCTTACCAGAGCTAGCGCGTTAGGTTAGGAAATTTAATCAATTTAAATCTTAGAGAGTCTTAGTTTTTTATCCAAGATTGAAATATATTCGATACATAGATGACATAATTAAGACCGTAATAAAAATAAACGGCTTACTAAAAATAAGTCATACCTAATGTTTCTTTGTTATGAAGACTAAAGAAATAATCTGTTTTCAAGCATCAAACTTTAACATGTACGAACAAGCAACCCGAGCTCTTCAAAATTCCATTCCTAAGAGCAAAGTAATACTTTTCGAAAGAACTTCAAATAAGAAAGTCATCAATGTAAGAAATAAGCACGTACTAGGATTGCATGCGCACTACACAATGTGGACGTTCCAACACTGGTCAGGGGTCGCCGACCTCCCCCCGCACTAATCCTCCTCCACCCTGCACCCCTAAGAGTCCTGCTAATGACATTTGCGAGTTTTAAAGCTATACATACCATCACGCCCCGGCATTGCCATTATGTGCTTTTTTTTTCTATTAGATACAGCACATATGCACAATTAATTGGTGAGTGAAATGGTTTTTATTCGCAAATTCCATTTAGATTTTAATTAATAATTTCCAAACCGATTTTTGAAAAAATGGAAAAGAAAGCTTAATCTTAACTGATCCTTAAAAATTGGTGACTACCAATTTATGTCAAAAGTAGTTTTTAACATGATTTGATTGCTGTGAACAGACTTACAAAAAACTAAAAATCGTACTACATTTTCAATAATACAAAACAATTCTGTATTCACTGAATATAGGTATAAACGTTGGTGTAACGTACAGGTCATATTGAATACAGTCCTATATATTCTACCGTGCGGCAAACAAATATTTGAATAATAGCAATACTTTCATTTAATTATCAAAGTATATTAGGCACATTGAAATAACAGATTAAAAATGGTGACACAGATCATTATCACAATAAAATAATATAACAATATTACATAATTATCGAAAAGTGCGTAATAATTAAGTAAATATTCTACCTTTTGTGTGTAATTAAATTACTTTCCACCTAGTAGTAATTTAATTGTCAACATTACACACCATCATTTATTACACTAAGCATCATCTATCACGCTAAAAAATATTAATGAGTGATTCTAAAACATACACCCATATTCCTCAGGATAAGCAGACATGTACTTTTGCACACTCGGTGATGGCATTAAATTCCACCTATTAGCGGGACAATCACAAATAACGGAATATAAGAAGATCGGGCAAGCCACCTAGTTTGCATGGAGTCCGAGTATCGCAAGCTCAATTTAAGCATAGAACGCAAGAAACGCATCAATAAATTATAACAAAAAGCACGCACACACATAAAACACGCACACTTGTATCCTTACGGCATTTTGGAAATGAAGTATAGGATGGCGAAACGAGTTAAAGGTCCACCTGATGTTAAGCGGTTACCTTTGCCCATAACAACTTCAATACCACCTAGGCTGTTGCCGAATTGGCACCGCAAGTCGGTTCGCAAAACTGAGACATGAAGATGGAAAGTCTCATGTGTTTGTAATTTCACCGGCACCCGTAATCTTCAGACCGAAACACAGAAATGCAAGCATCACTATTTGGCGCTCTCATACTAGTGCGCATACTCACTTGGGTGCAAGTAACGGCAGTGTATGTCCGCTGTGCATACAACGGTCAGCCTTTACGCGGCGTCTTGTCCTCTCTCCAGTATTCTGTTGCTCTGTGAGGACAATCCTATTGGTATTTATCGAACGGAATTCCAAATTGCGTATTGATTTTGAGGTAAAACCAATAAGACTTTTCCAGACGTGGCAATCGTATCCTGGAGTTCATAATCAGTAGCTTCGCTTCCAACCAATAGACCAGTGAAGAAGAAAGTAATTGCGATAATTACAGTTGTTGAACTTTATAATGAAGGTGCCTCACTACCCGTAGAATTACCTATCATTACAAATACCAGGCCCCTCAGAAAGTATTGCGAAAAAAAGTTTTTATATATGGGAGACTGGCCAGTTATAATGTTTTTCGAAAATATGATTATTTATAAGTAAAAATAAGTAAGTTCCATTTTCAAAATTTCCCTCCACATTTTTTGCGAGTTAATTCAAAGTATTGTGTCTCACTGAAATATGGATCTGCGCCGGGAACATTTTAGAGCTATGATTTTATACGATTTCAAGTGTCGCCTGAAACCGGATGAATCGTACGATAGACTTCAAATGGCATTCATGGATGAAGGCCCTTCCAAGGCAACCGTGTATCGTTGGTATAACGAATTCAAGCGCGGTCGACCAACTTTGGGGGATGACGAAAGAAGCGGTCGCCGTTTGACGGCTGTTACCAAAGAAAACGTGCTAGCAGTGAAAATTTTAATCCAAGACAATAGGCGAATTATATATCAGGAGATTCAACACATATTGAAGATTGGATCGGGAAGCGTTCACGAGATTCTACACAGCCATCTTCGCGTGAGGAGGATAGTATCACGCTGGGTGCCGCACAACCTCACCGATGCTCAGAAGCAGGCCCGGGTGGAATGGTGCCGTGATATGCTTAACAAATTTGAAGCAGGCTCGTCTCGGCGTGTTTACGACATCGTTACAGGTGATGAGTCCTGGATTTATCAATACGACCCAGAAACCAAGCGCCAGTCGACTGTTTTGGGTGTTTCAAAATGAGCCAACGCCTACCAAAGTGAAGCGATCTAGAAGCGGGGGTAAGATTTTGATCGCTAGCTTTTTTAATTTGACTGGCCACTTGGTATCAATTCCCTTACGGGATCAAAGAAGCATTAATGCCGAATGGTATACTACCAAATGTTTGCCAGAAGTTTTCTCTGTTATAAGCAACAAGCGACCAAACACAGGGCTCCGCGGGCTACTGCTCCACCACGACAATGCACCTGCGCACACCGCACTCAAAACGAGGGACTTCCTGGACAGCACGCCAGTCAAACTCCTGGGTCACCCTCCTTACAGCCCTGATCTAGCACCGTGTGACTTCTTTTTATTCCCAAAAATAAAAAATCAGCTCAAAGGGATACAATTTTCGTCGCCGGAAGATGCGCTGGCTGCGTTCGAGCAGGCTGTAAACGAGGTGTCTGCGGCGGACTGGAAAAAGTGTTTTGAAAACTGGTTTAGGCGCATGAATCTTTGTATAGAGGCTGGTGGAAAGTACTTTGAAAAGATTTGATAAAAATATATGTACGTATAGAACAATTTTTTTTAGTTTCGCAAAACTTTCTGAGTGTCCCACGTATATCTCCGTTACGATGATCGAATACAACGTAATCGTTGCATGCTGAGCTCAATGGAGAAACGATTAATTTGCAATTGAAATATGATTCCAGTAATTTGGTTGAATCTCCCTCATTATGATAATGAGTTACTACTTAAATTGTTTGCCTTCCTTTGATTACAGTATATTTAGACATCTACGAAAGTAAAATTGAAAAAAGTGGGATTGAAGATTTTTCAAATACAGCAGTCTTGATTGCTCAAACTAATATTAACATAACACAACATCACGCCTGTATTTCCCCGAAGGGGTAGTCAGAGGTGTAATAGTACACCCACATTTCGCCAGTTATGTTATAGTCCCATGTAATAGGGGGCGAGCCTATTGCCATTGACCGGGCACAAATCCAAACTCCGGGCTGCTACTGAAAATTTCCTAATGAAAAAAACCCAATAACACTTTCATCGAACCAAGGACCCCACGCTCAGCAGTCGCGCTTGCAACCACTAGACCAACGAGGCAGTTCAACAGTTCAGTTCAACGAGGCATCTAATATTAAAACTGACTTTAAATCATTAAAAGCTCAGGAAAAACACAGCACCTATCAATTAAATCATAAATGAAGCTAACACAATACTATTCACAATAAAAAGCGGAGATACGTTAAGAACGCGTGAGAGTTATCGTTTCATAAGTTCCCTGGAATGAAGACTTATGACGTAGTATAATGAATTCTGGAGACGTTATGTATTACTTGGGTTATACTTTGCTACAGACAATGAATGGAGAGATGAAAGGGAAAAAAATGCAGGGAAATACAGTAATTTTTTTTTTCGTTTAAAATAACAGAATTATTGGCTGTTCACACAGAATTGTAAATAATTTCATTGCTGCAAACAGTCAAATTAGAAGCTTTGATAGCCAAGCGTTTAAACACTTGCTTTCCATGCAGGAAGGCCTGCGTTCAAACCGGGCCCGACTTCTGACTTTTCGAGTTCAGTCCGGATCAGAATTTGATTAGCACTAGCTTAACAGTGAAGTTGAACATCGTGAGAAAACTTTCACACCAGAGAGTGCTCCATACAGTTCTCAATGGTGTGTGTAATCCGCCAACCCGTACTAGGCCAGCGTATTGGAATAAGGCTTAATCTTCTCTTACTGAAAAGAGGCCTTTGTCCAACACTGGGACAGTAATGGTCTACTTAACTACTTTTGTAAACTGTCAAAAGTTTAAAGGTGAAAGAAATGAAAAAAAAAACTATGAATCGCTGAAGTCAAAAGTCTTGAATGCCAATAGTTAAAACAGAAAGTTTTAATTCAAACATTCCGAAATTCAATTATCAGAATAGTGTTCTTACTTATCTTTATCTAAATAATGTTTCTGGAACTAAAAAATGAGAACATTTTTTGAAAACAAGATTAAGAACAAAGAGTATTTTTATTTTATCAGCTAAAATGCTTGGCTACACAAAACATTAACCTAGAAGTTTTACACTTCATGCGTCCTTAACAAACGGCACTTCAAGGAATAGACAGAGGTATAAAAGAAACAAACTCGGTCCTTTTATCAGGACAAATAGTTCACAATGTTCTACTATGTTTTCATTATCTCGACATAGGGTATTAGGTCCTTTTTCACTAAAATGTACACTTTTCTTGACATTATGAGTGCTCGATAGTGTCTGGTTGGCTCAAGTGTTACTTTGCGACGTTTATCCATGTTGGACAAGATGGTTTTGGAGCTGTACGAATTTTCACAAAATATCTATACTTGAAGTTTATTTTGGGAAAATGAAAACATGAATTTGTTACGCTTTATATTTATAACTATCGGGAAAGTGGTGTAGGTAGCAGCGCATCATACATTACAACGTCACTTGCTGCAACGCGACGCGCTGCGCTGTGATGCGCTGCTGTTGGTTTGACTCAGCCTTGAACCATAATCAGTAAAATTAATAACACTTTTTATTTTACAGGTCATGGACTAGTTACTATCTACACCACTTTCCCAATAGTTATAAATATAGGTGTTATGAAATAGGGACCTACAAGTTTTGGTAAAACTTGAGTAATAATTAATTTATTGAAGATATATATTGTATATGTAATATATTGATACTTTTGTAAGCAAAATTATCACGAGCATCCTACTAATATTATAAACGTGAAAGTTTGTGAGGATGTATAGATATATGGATGCGTGGATGTTTGTAACTCTTTCACGCAAAAATTACTGGGTGGATTTTAATTAAATTTGGCAGACAGATAGAACATAACTCGGATTAACATATAGGCTACTTTTTATCCCGGGAAGATAAACAGTTCCCGAGGAATGCGCGATAAACGACATTCATGCGGGCGAAATCGCGGGCATAGGCAAGTACCCAATAAACTATAGAGGGTTTTACTTTTTTTCCTATATTCCTGACAAGTAATGTAAGAGTTAGTACGATATGCGTACACTTTGACTAAAATATTTATATTGCTGTATACCCTACGTGTAAATTTTCACACTTGTTTCTTTCTATTGTAACTTATATTATAACTAATTCATTAAAAACAGACTAACACTTGACAAAGTTAAATCTTTTAACTTAGTTATTTATATGATTAATAATGGTATTAAACACTAGCTTATAAAGCAAATGTAAAGAAGAACACAGTTGTAAAACTTGTTTGAAGAATAGAACTGGCTTCCAGTTTGCTGATTTAATAATGAGACATTTGTTATTAATTCTCGTGACAAACAGGTTAGTGGTTTGTAATCTAAGATTAATATGAATGCTAACAATTAACGATGTATTTTTTTATAGTATACGATGGCGAAATGAACTAAAGGCCCACCTGATGTTAAGCGGTTACCTTTGCCCATAACAACTGCAATACCACCTAGGCTGTTGCTTTAAATGGTACCGAAAGTAGGTTCGCCAAACTGAGACATGAAGATAGAAAGTCTCATGTGATTGTTTCATGCGAATCTGATTGATTTATTATAAACATCTTTATTTATTTATTTATTTATATATGCTTTATTGTACACCATAAAAGACATTACATTGAATATGCATTTAAACTATTGTACAAATGGCGGCCTTATCGCGATCAGCGATTTCTTCCAGGCAACCTTAGGATGGACAAGAATGAACTGGACAGAAAATGGGGTTGTCAGATGTGCAATTTCGATACATAATTTAGTAATAAAATAAAATACTATACTACTACTATAAAATAACAACAAAAATATATTCTATAAATCCTAATACATAAATACTATATGCATATATACATATAAATAATAAGCAACGGTAAAGTAAGTTAAAATTAAATAGTTAGTTCCAGTTTAAGTTTAAATTTTATGACTACTGTTCCACTATGACTTGTAAAATTTACCATTCCTATCAAAGACAACCTCAGTAACAATAATAAAGTAAAAATACAATTTCATAAAATATATAAGTACAAAATGGGCCAATAATTTCAGCCACATGATATTTATAGCGCCATAATCCATGAGATAAACACATACGGTGTATGGGCGGGTATCATTACAAACTTCACCCACTCGGGTGTTGTAAATTAACACCGCGAATAAAGTTGACCATTGTTGGCCGAAAACCGTGCGAATTTGTAAAAGTTCAAACGGTAACTGACTGCTTTATTTTTTGTTGGGGAAATTAATGAATGAAGTATTGTCACGGTATTTACCTGTCGGTTCAAAGCTTTTAGCTTTTTTGACCAAGTTTTTGTAATTTGTATCTTTTGTAATCGCAGTCAGAATGAGTCCTATCCTACTAATATGTAAATGCGAAAGTAAAGATGTTTGTTTATTTATTTGTCACGCACGCTAAAACGGCTGAACGGATTTCAATCAAATTTGGCTCACAGATAGACGATAATGCGAATTAAAATATGTACTACTGTTTATCCCGGAAATATAGACAGTTCCCGAGGGGTGCGCGTTAACGTCATTATGTGATAAATTTCGATGGATAAACCGAATTATTAGCGGGCAAAGCCGTGGGCGTAGGCTAGTAATAAATAATTTAAAGTACCTATTTAAGGCTTACTTATTTATTTAAATTCTGTATATGAACGGTCCATGCCACTTCATTTTAATTTAGAAATAAAAAATGTGTTTAGAATCAATTTATACTACAGTGCAGAAGTTCTGATACTGTTGATAACTTAATTTTTGTTTCATTCTCGCTCTATATTTGTGTGAAAAAGCAATCCGAAGAGAATTCCTTTTTTCCGTTTTGTGTCGACTCTGATACAATTAAAACAATATTAGTTCATATAAATCGTATCAGAGCACAGATAATATAATACTATAACCGGAGCAAAAATCGATAGATATCTACTATGATACCTAGCGACACTGTTTTATTTATTTCTAATGGGCTTGCGTCTGGCCGCCACCTCATCTGATGTTATGTGATGGAGCGGTAGACGATGGTATTCGCTTGCCTAGCAAAAACCTATTCACTCAAATCTTGCAGACCACCAGATTATATCATATCAGGAAAACCAGACGCGGCGCAAGGAATTCCATTCCTTAGCGCAGTCCTTTTCAAACTGTGGGTCGCGAGACCCCTTGGGGGAACACTAACACTGTACAGTGACCCCCCTCGCAGTCACTTAGAAATTAAAAGTTTATGGACCTGTTTCACCACCTCCTGACAGGCACTATGTGCCAGGTGAATTCAAAAATAGAACAAGATTTGTAAGAAATGATCTGGCAGATAAGTTTACCGGCACTTATCAGGAGGTGGTGAAACAGGCCGTTATAGTTCTAAATATTATGTTTATTAAAAAGCCTTAACGCCGCGCGCTGCCGCCGTGCCACCGCGAAGGGCGAGGGGGTTGCGGAAATTTCTATTAACTAAAGGGGGTCGCGCTATAGAAAAGATTGAAAAACACTGCCTTAGCGGTTCGCATATTGAATAAATGTGAAATAACACCAACATTTGTGTAATTAAACGGTGACCTACCCCTTCCTTCCTTTTTAATAAGCTTTTTAATCCCTTACAACGCTGCTAGATGCATTGTTCTGTTTAGCACCCGAGTCATATCTATATTCTATAGGTAGGACAATGTTTATATCAACTGATTCGCACCATTTATGCGAACAAGTTCAAAACGAACAGTCTCGTATTTTCGAGTTTATACGAAAGCAATAGTATAAATACAAGAACATCCCTATTTAGAGCACGTTCTAAAGTCACGCACTTCCCGACCTCAACGTGCTTAATGCATTCGCTATAAAGGTGACTACCGGTCTCTGCTCTCGACAACACTTAAATTACTTTTCTCTCTAGCGATTTTATTTGTTCTCCGTCAGGATTTAGATGGGAAAATGTACGCGAAACAAAAACTAATAGTGGTGTGCTTTTGTTATATTTTTTGTACCAGTACTGGTTTTCTTGGGTCCGATGATTTACGGAGGATTTCGTTACTAGATTTCGCACGGTAATGTTTGAAGTTTTTACTGCTCCTCATCTCTGTTGTGTTTGCTTAAAAGCTTTTTGCGTATTAAAACATAAAATCAGTGTAGTTCCATAAAAACTGGGGTCTGTAGTACATTTTTTAATGACAACTTATATTTTTTTTACTGTTATTTATGTTTTACTCTTCGCTAAAACGACCTTTAGTTAATTTATGCCTGAGCGAACATAATAACAAATGTAATACCATGACTACAAAACATTCCACATAACTAATACTCGTATTTATGTAACTGGTCACATAAAATGTTTTACTACTAGAATAAAACCTCGGCGGGAAAGCCAACGATGTAACTATCGAGAACGTACAAGATTAAGCAAAGTAGAAAACATCTTTGTCGCATGTAGGATTTTGGCTCCGAACCAGTTTAAGTATAAGTTTACGAACAAGTGGGGCCTTTTTATTCGTGGTATCAAAGACTAATCTTGAAGAGTTTTTATATGGTAGCTATATTCTCTACTTAACTAGTTTTGTTATGCACCATAAAAAAAAAAATCGGTAACATAAACTTGTGAGTGCTATATCAGATCTTTATCAACGTTACACAAAAAAAGCCGAAACGGAAACCATTATTTTTTCTTTCCCTAATACGTTATTTACGGTTGTACAAAAATTGTTCTCAAGCGAAACCATAACAGTTCCCCACTCTACACTTACGCCAGGAGCTAGGCAATTTTAATTTAACAAAACACAACAACCATCATTTTTCACGACAGCATTAAGTTAATTGTTAATATTTTTACTTTACACGAGTAATGAGACGTTGTTTCGCGGCGGGGAGCATACGTCCCCGCTAACGGGCATTCATTAATTGAAACAGTATGCTCGGTAATATCGCAAAATGGGACCCGCTGTCGCAAAAAACGCCCTTGGCATTATTAAGCGTGCAAGGTACAAAAATGGACCGCATGCCAGTTTTGCCTAGTGCAAGGACTCGTTAGTACAATGTTTTGAAATAGGATCTGATTTAAGTATGTAGATACATGAGCATGACTTTTAAAACCGTCAAAATACGGATTATAACAACTAATTAATTTGTAATGTATGTACACACATCAACATAAATGAAAATTCTATCAGCAGACCGCGAGAGGAGAAATAAGTAAAAAATTGTAGACAACTGTAGGTGAATAAAGATAAGGAACCTAAGGAATGTTTTTGCGAATATTCATCATCATCATCATAATTTCAGCCAATAGATGTCCACTGCTGGACATAGGCCTCCTCCAAAAAGGGGCGAATATTGTTTTCCATTAATTTTTATAATGTTTTGTTAAAACTAACTAACTGCCAGAATAAAGGAGGTATATTTCATATTTATACTGCCTTTTAAAATACATGACAGGCATACGTAGAAGCTACCACAAACCGTGTTCACCGCTTTCAGTACAAATGTCGCATCATCGTCCAGTAAGCATCGCGTAAACAAAAATCCTTCAAGTGCATGGTGTGTGCCTGAGCGCTGGTTTGTACACAGCACTTCGTCAATATTTTATTACTATGTCTGTGATCGAAGTAAATAAAACAGTTGGTTTACTATACAGTGTCCGATTAAAATTTGTTCCCTGTCCAGTTAGTATTGAGTTTAGCTGGCTCATGTATTTTGTCAGTGGGTAAACAACTCAAAACGGCGTGCTGAAAATAAAGTTATTACTAGTACGAACAGTTTTATTTTATAAAAAATTACAGCTGTTCATCATCAACTCAGCCTATCGCAGTCCACTGCTGGACATAGGCCTCTCCCATACACCACAACACTCGGTCCTCTGCCTTCCACATCCAGTCCCCCCCAGCCACGATCTTCAGGTCGTCGGTCCACCTGGCAAGGGGGCGCCCTACGCTGCGTTTGCCGAGTCGCGGTCTCCACTCAAGGACTCGTCTGCTCCAACGGCCATCGGTCCTTCGACAGATATGGCTAGCCCACTGCCACTTCAGCTTACTGATCCTACAAGCTATGTCGGTCACTCCGGTTCTTCTCCGGATAATGTCGTTACGGATTTTATCCTTCAAAGAGACTCCAAGCATAGCCCGCTCCATAGCTCGCTGAGCGACTTTGAACTTGTGGACTAGCCCAACTGTCAGTGTCCACGCCTCGGCACCGTAAGTCATGACAGGACGCACTGGTTGAAGACCTTTGTCTTCAAACTTTGTGGTATAGGTGACGAGAAAACTCGGCGAAGTTTGCCAAATGCTGCCCAGCCCAAACGGATTCTTCTGTTGGCTACTTTCTCGAAGTTGTGTCTACCAAGCTGAATTGCCTGCCCTAGGTAGACGTATTCCGTTACAACTTGGAGTGCCGACCCTTCGACGAATATTGGCTTCGGCATGACATGCATATTGAACATGACTTTAGTCTTGTCCAGATTCATGCCGAGACCGACACGTCGAGAGGCTCTGTTTAAGCTATGTAGCATTTCGTCCAGTTGTTCCAGCGACTCGGCCATTACAACGATGTCATCGGCAAAATGGAGATGTGAGATGTTCTCGCCGTTAAAGTTGATACCCTGTCCAGTCCAGTCCAGCGTCTTGAAGGCGTCCTCCAACGCGTTAGTGAACAATTTCGGGGATATTACATCCCCTTGTCTCACCCCTCTGCGCAGTTGGATTTGCTTCGTCTTTTGGTCCTGGAGCTGAACAGTCATGGTAACAGCGTTGTATAGGCATCTCATCATCTCTATATACCGCTCATCAATGTGACATCGCTAAAGAGCATGCAGAATTGCCCAAGTTTCGATAGAGTCGAAGACCTTCTCGTAGTCAACAAATGCCATACACAGCGGCTGATTGTACTCTTCAGTCTTCTGTATGATCTGCCGAACAGTATGGATGTGGTCTACGGTGGTTACATTAATCACTTCATTAAAATTCAACTGCAGCACACTTATGTAAATAAAGTTGATTGCACACTCCATACTGTCTATATGAACATCAGTCAACAATGTACAAAAATTCTTTGTCGCAAATGACGCGGTGCGATTCGACGCTTTAATGTGACCACAACTTAACCACAACGAATTGCCACCAGCGCAGGGCTGGCAGAAGCTTAATTGAGCTGTATTGCACCAGCGATACAGGGTTGCCTCTAAATAGCGCAGTTAAATGTTTAACAGGGACACTTTATACCGAGTTTTTCGTTGCTAATAGCGTTCTAGTATAAAACTTTGAAATAAATTCAGTGTTCTGGGAAATTGAGCGTGTTTAGAGGACTACTATATCGCTTGGACCCTATTACAGTTTAAATGTAGCGACATAATAAAATGTAAGCTATTTGTATTTACTTGGCTTGTTAGTATGTTCTTATTTAATTTTTCTGTTGGTAAATTAGCCATTATCATAAGCCAATCATACATTAAGCTGTTAAAAGATGCACTACATTTAATAAGCTCTCCAAATTTCAAACCCAAGTGTCCAAATTTCAAACCCAAGCTTCTAGGCGATTACAAAAGAAATTCGTAAGTATACGAATTTACACACAACTTGACATGACACGCTCCTCAAGAAAAATCTCAGCTCTAAATCTCATGACTACATTTACCTGAATAACAAGAGAACACCGCCTAAGCGCTCTCTCAAAATTCTTCCCTCAAATATCGAATAATCCCCTTTATTTACGATCAACGTTATGAGAATCTCGTACGAACACCGGAATGGTTATTAAAAAGTACGTAATGTATTATATTCATAAAAACGGTCACATGTCACTTGGATAAAACAGAATGTTGTGAATAAACCCCCACGAATGAAATTTACAGTGGCGGCCGCAAAAATTTATATCCTGCGTTTAATATTTACACTGCAGTACAAGATACCGACCTTGAGGCCTTGGGCGAGATAAACGGCTCTTAGGTGTGAAAAGATGATATTTTACTCGGTTACAACGCAGCCGAAACATATTTTGGGTTTTAAATTTTCGGTTAAACCGATTTAGGAAGATTGCTTCGTTTGATGAGATTTAATAAGATAAGGAAATGATGATAAGAAAAACGGATGTATTTATTTTATATTAGAATTTGTGTTTTATCCTGTGTCGCTGGCACAATAGGCATTAAAAATTTATACGAATTGCATGTATCGCTTACTTTTATGAAACAGAGCAATGATACGGGAAGGTGGTCTGAGATGGCATAGCGGCTGAGATGGCATAGTAGCAATATCTTTGCCATTTCTAGTCCAGTGGCACCCGTATATGCACTCGTGCGTCCCTAACGGAAACTCGTCTTGACCGGCCCGACGCAAGTGCCCAAGACCGCTCAAGGCGCGCACCAGGTCGGTTTTGGTAAAAATTGCCCTCGAGAAATATGATTTTGGCTAAAGACAAATCGTGATTCCAGGTGTTTTACATTAGCTAACAAACAACTGTCAATGATTTTTTTCGGTCGACTGTAACAAATATTTTGTAGAAAGCAAAGATATGTAGATTGTACATAATCAGCCCATTACTGTCCCACTGCTGGGCACGGGCCTCTTCTCAGTATGAGAAGGTTAAGGCCTTAGTCCACCACGCTGGCCTAGTGCGGGTTGGTAGACTACACACACCATCGAGAACTGTATGGAGCACCCTCAGGTGTGCAGGTTTCCTCACGATGTTTTCCTTCACCGTTAAAGCAAGTGATAATCAAATTCTGATCCGCACATGAATCCCAAAAGTCAGAGGTTCGGGCCGGGATCGAACTCGCACCCTCCTGCATGGAAGGCAAGCGTAGATTGTAGAATAAATTAAATTAGATAGATTTTACTAGATATCTAACGGGTGAGACGGCATATCACCCAATGCGTATGCCATCTCACGCAGGGAGCGATAATAGCCTCCACTTAATAGACCAATCAGCGTCCTTTGCCTGAGTGATGAACGTACATAGGGTTGTATCGCTCACGTAATGAGCGTGGTCTGGTACCTAGGGTGGTACCTAGAAGCGTCCACTGCTCTATCCTTAGGACAGGTGGACCTTTGAGTACGATAGTACTATTAGATATTCTGTGTTTGAGGTCACGGTCGTCTGGAGTGGGCGTTTTGGGCGTCCACTTGGCACTGGGTGACCTCAGAGATGACGGTAGCACGCTGTGCTCTCGTGTCGCCTTATGCTTCTGCATCGGAAAGGTGTACAGAGAGACCAAGCATAACCCTCCATTGTTCTGAAGATGGCCACCAGGGAGGTTTTAGTGCGATAAAAATCCCACACACCTTAGCCTATACTCCATAAGGCAGGTAGCCTTTTGAAGGTTTCTCCCTTGTAACCTAAAAAATACTAGAAATCTAGAAGGCGATATTTCTCTGCCTGCTGTTGGTTTATGACATAACATAAGATAAGATCACGCCTGTATTTCCCGAAGGGGTAGGCAGAGGTGTATAGTATACCCACATTTCACCAGTTATGTTTTAGTCCCATGTAATAGGGGGCGAGCCTATTGCCATTAACTGGGCACAAATCCAGACTCCGGGCTGCTACTGAGAATTTCCTAAAGAAAAAACCCAATGACACTTTGCCCGACCCGGGAATCGAACCCAGGACCCCACGACCAGCAGTCGCGCTTGCGACTACTAGACCAACGAGGCAGTTATGACATTATTGTGGAAAATTAAAAAGAGGTATGATTGAAGATCAAAAATATATTATTCTCGTCTTTTCTCTTTACAATCTTCTTATTGAAAAATAAGTAGAATAAAAGTACATGTAAGTTAGTACAGTTTTTGTAATAACAATAAAAAGGAAACATAAAAAAGTCAACATAAAAGTTAATTTTTGAATTAAAATTGTTTTCTTTCTAACTTTTTAATGGAATTTCCAAAAACTGTTTCCATAGTCTTAATATATGTTTTATAGTCTAACAGAAAACGTTTGTATTATTGATGGCTGCCGACAGACCAAGCGCCATACATATTCGCCCATTGTCCTTTATATAAACTTGAGCAGATTATCAATATTCAATCAAAAGCACTTCCTGGTACCATTAAAATAGTAGAAGCCATGCATCCATTACAGTAATCGTGATGCGGAGCGGTCGTGACGCACGCACCGCTCACACGGAGCTCAGCAGCCAAGGTCACGGCTCGTCTACACACGAGGCCATTACCTTACACCACTGCACATCTATTTAAATATATAAATTACTTAGCATCCTGATCGGCAAACGCAGCGTAGGGCGTCCCCCCGCCAGGTGGACCGACGATCTAAAGAACGTGGCTGGGGGTGACTGGATACGGAAGGCATGCAAAGGATGGATGGGACCACAGAAATAGATAGAATGGCCATGTTGGCAGGGTGCGCGTGGCAGCACCATCCACCATAGTGCAGGATATTTCAAAGCCTTTCTCAGCACGCCTTATGACTTTTTTCTATAAATATTGTAACAAAAACCCGCAAAAATGCCGCAAAAGCTGTAAAGTACATTTGATTAAATTAATTTAAAAAAAAAAATTACGTCAAAATGTAAGGCGCAGTTTGTTCGGAAAGTTGCCATGCATGAATCGCAATTAAAATTGTGATTACAACCATTCCATCTATTTCTGTGGATGGGACCGAGTGTTGTGGCACTAATTGGTAGAGGCCTATGTCCAGCAGTGGACCGCGATAGGCTGAGTTCATGATGGTGATGATACTGATTAAGTGATCTCGCTTTGATTGAATCAGCCTATCGAAGTAAGTGATCTCATCTATACATGGTTATTTTTTACACAGGATATTTTTGAAGTCATTAGCAATTCTTCAAGGGATGATTGTACTCATCAATAGGAGCAAACTTAATTTTTTTTCGCGGTTTACGCGAAAAAAAATCAGCTCTTGTCTACATTTACATTGTGTTCACACGAATCCACAAAATATAGGGAACATCAGATTTTATTTTCGCGATGTCAGGGTTGGTCCTATGGTAAAAGTTGTTCAAATTGATAAACATAATCATTCCTTAAAGAATTGCTAATTAATTCAAAATAATTCTGTAAACCAAAAACACTTTAAGGGTAGTCTCTGCTCATCACTCTGCACAACTTTTTTTATGGGAGCAACTCTGAAATTCAGAAAAAAAAAAACATGTTTTCCATTTTGATCGAGTTAGGTACCTTACCTATTCACTTATTGTATGGAACACCTGATGTTGGTCCCATAGTAAAAGTGGTAGGTACATACTGATGACAGGACCAAGTAGACCGTAGTATACCCAAGTGTTATTGGTATACTACGTGTATCAGAAATGCATGCTCATATTTGGACCGTAGAATTCATTCAAGACATAGCATAGAACAACTTTTATTGCTTACAGTAGTATAAGTTGTTAAGCAACATTCCATGAATGAGCTCTTAAAATATGGCCACGCATTTCTGGTACACATTGTGTATCAAAACCACTTGGATAGTCTCCTTTCATCATTATGTACCACTTTTACTATGGAACCAACATCAGGTGTTCCTTACAAATAAGTGGATAATTACCTAACTCGATCAAAATGTATGAAAAACCAATTGTTTTTTCTGAATTTCAGAGTTTGTCCCATAGTAGAAATTGTGCATAGTGATGTATACAAAATGTATATAGAAATAAATGTGTATAAAAATAACCCTGTATTGACTGTTATGCAAAGGAAGATGCTATGCCGCTATCTATTTTCTTTTCATACTGACTTAGGTTGCTCTAACAACACCCACAGGAGGCAAAGAAAGGAAAGAAATAAGCAATAACAAGCGATACTATGATTGATAGAGAAACAAAGAAAAACAAAACCTGATTCTTCAATATAAAGTTTTCAGAAAAATAAACCCTGGGTAAAGATTGTTACAGAAAAACTCGGTTCCTATAGTACATTGGCATCAATTTCCGCCTTCATCTTTATCCAACGTACAATCACAGGCGCAAAGGTTACGTTAAGTAAATTACTTTAAATTTGATTAGGTGATTCATATAATTACGATATTAGAATTTAAGGCATGACTTGTGTGAATAATTGAGTACCAAAAAAATTTGGTTCCATTGAGTTATTCCCATCATGGATTCGATGTTACTTTACTAAATTGTATCCGTCTTGAGCAATACGTAAAGATTATAATCATGCATATGATTCATTCTTTACATAAAAAGCAAGACATTAGTTATTTTTATTACCAATGCCTTGCAAGCCTTAAGAATCGTAGGGTCAAGTGAATTGACTGTGTTATTTACAAGTAGAAGAGAGACATTCTGAAGACTAGACAGTCTGTTTTATTATATTACTAGCCTATGCCCGCGACTTCGCCCGCGTGAATGTAGTTTATCACGCATCCCTCAGGAACTGTTATCTTCCCGGGATAAAAAGTAGCCTATATGTTAATCCGGGTTACGTTCTATCTGTATGCCAAATTTTATTAAAATCAGTCCAGCCGTTCTTGAGGTATAAATGGTGTAACTAACCCACACACACACAATTTAAATCGTAACCCGACTTTGTTTTATTTATTAAGATAACTTAACCTCTTCTTGTATTCACAACACAAAACAAATTATTATTAATCTAACAATGTATTTTATTACAAGTGTATTATTTAGGTTAAGGTCTTTTACCCATGAGCCTGTGCAGCATAATATAAGTACATTTGGTACATCAACTTTTAACTTTATAGAACGTTATATTTTAAAACTTTGTAGTTTAAAACAAGAACTAGTGACTATAACACTCTAAATAGCACTTCCGTGTTTTAGAGTATATAAATACTATACTACTACTATACTTATAAAAGTAGAGGCAGAACAATAGTAAATCTTAGAGCGAGCTTTAAATAACTTTACCCAGAAGACAGATTTTATTACATTACTAAACTTGCTTTTAAATAAAAATAGTAAATGCATTTGGAATAAAACTTGTAAGTACTTACACACACTTGTACTTACTTCATACATTTTGATGCGGCAAATTGTGCCATGAATTCCAAGATTTGCATCAGTTACTTGTTTTTATTATATTTACGGAAATAAAAAATGATACGCACACATATTAAATTTGTTAACCAATTTCAATATGAAACACGAAGAAAAAGAAGCAAATACAAACATCTGATAGAAGAAAAAAGAACCGAAATGAGGGAACAAACGATCCTCATCAAACCGCAACAAATAACTCTCCCGTGATTTACGACAACACTTAATCCTTGGAGGAATACCTAAAACTTTGTATCTCAGCACATAATAACAATGATATATCATACCATGACGTCTGTATCAAGTTAAATGTTCATAGTTACTGCTGTTAGTGAGAATAGTCCCCCAGGGACCTATATTCGGACCAAAATGTAGTTTATTGCATAAAAACAAGCAATAAATATTGCTTGTTCGTATCCATTGACGGTTTTATTTTCATTGCGGATGTGATTAAACGTTTCGATGTCAAATTTGGCTCTCATAAATTTAAATCAGAAATTAGTATATCAATCACATTTTGAGCAACAGCAAAGTTTATGGTTATTTTGTATTAATTTGTATTGCGATTAAGATTTCAATGATATTTCATCTCATCAAAGCAGGATTCCTTTCAATTTTTTTTATGTTCATAATTCCAAGTATTTCCTTACAAACTCATGAGGGAAGTAGGTATTCCATTGTGTAAGTATTTTTTTTGCTTTTAAATATATTTAATGTATCTATCATTGTATTTTTATCAATTCCTGCCCGGAAACCGAAGTTGATTGCACTGTCATATATTTTTTTATCAAATCTGTACATTGCTCTCGTGTTACACACTAAATTTGAACCGAACAAAATATGTAACTTCACATTCATGCTATTCTATGTATTTAATTCACATTGTATGAAGAACCCTACGTGTGACGTCACACGGCAATGTACAGAGCAATCAGTTCAGTAGAGCAAGCTGGCCACAAACGGTCCCAGTGCACACCGTTGCAGTAACTACTGTCGGTTGCTATCGTTCGCAACGCGATTAGCAGTTAAACGCGTCTGCAGTAGCGGTGCTTTCAACATGTACAACTTTTTTAGCACTAGTCTATCATGATCTTCCATTTCATTTCAGCTTAGAAGTATAAAAGCTCTTTGATATTTGGTCACGTAACACATTAAGAATCATCAGAATCGTTGGACGGCCTTGAGGCAATTTTATAGATTGCTCCGGTATTATATCGTTTGATGATAGAGTAGGATTTTGAGTTCATTTTTTTTTTGGAAAAACGCTTCTCATATTATATAGGTACTCAGTTTATTTTTACCATATGAAAATTTGAATCATCAGTAAGCATGATAACTACCTATTTTATTTTACTTAAAAAAAACTATGTTAGTCTCTGTAACATTAACATTGCTCGAACAAACAATAGGTAAAGTAGCCAAAAATCATATATAAATAGATTTAATATGAATATCATTCGTCATATAAACAATGATAGATGACGCGTGTACATGCATACATTAGCTTATCAAAGCCAAAATCACGAATAAAATTCCAATGTAATAAAACAGTCGGTGCGGTAGTAATAGAATAAGCACCGGCATCCTGCAGGGGTCAATGACCTTGCGTTGTATCAGACAACTCAGACTCGATTTATAGTACTTATTTATCTTCACGCTCTTGCCAATACGGTCTCGATAGACTTTAAGTATCATTGACGTCAGAAGCATAGGTGTCAGGACTTATGAAAGATGCAAGCTGACAGGATACCTCAGATCTGAGTAACACAATCCAATTCACTTGCTCTACGCATAAAAATATTGTTCGCCTGCTAATGAGCACAGCAAGTACTGCTTAGTAATGAGACTGATGACAGACAGGTCTCTGTCAGAAATAGTACTGGGCCAAGCATGAAGAAAACGAATGAATGAAGACTTGAAAAAAACTAAAGGGACTTACGACAGGAAATAACGTAGATCTTTGTAAAACCTTCAAACCCATGCTTATTACGTACATTTATTATAAACAAAGCAGAAAACTAATTTATATAATAATTGGAAATAGTCTAAGATGAACTTAATTCATACAATAATAATAATTAAAGTGAGCTCACATGAAAAGGCAAGGTGACGATGACAAATCTTATCTGACTCTCAATCAGAAACATATCAAAATCCTCATAACTTATTACGAACGACAGATATGGGTAAGTAATCGAAAATCTTGGGTACATTATTGGATAGTTCCATTAAATTTATCAGCAATCTCAATCGAAGGGTCACTATTACGGGCAATAATGTACGTAGTAATGACTGTAGGGCTTTCAGATTTAGACCCGTCCTCAAATGGAGTTCGACGTTGGGTCAATTGATTAAATCCGTAGCCGATCTGGCTTGACAGGCAATAGCTAAATTAATGAAAAACGTAAATGATACGGACTGTCAGTTTCGCTGAATATACAGGGTTGTTTTAAAAGCCTTAGCTATTTTTTTTTTCTCTGAGCCAGAATCGTTATCAGAACCCATCGGTAAAGAATATTATTTTGTTCATTTTTATCTAAGAATGTTCCGACTACTTACGGCAAAGTAAATGACCTTAGATTCATGCATGAATATTCATAGTGTATCTAATAATATGCCGAAAAGGGGGCAAAAAAAACAAAGACGAGCGTTTCCGATATTTTGTTGGAGAACTTTGAGATGTATTATCTGTCTTTTAACTAATAAATAACAAACAAAAATACAAATAGCTAATAACATTTTTTATTCAGAAGAGGTTCTGTTAAAATAGCCAAGGTAATTATAAGAACCCGTTATATTTTGTTGTTTCAGGAATATCAAATAGAGTTAAAAGCTCACCTTTACTGAACAGCCAATCCAAGAATTTAAATCTGTTGACAAATAAAACGTTTCTATAACAATATTCATCAAAGCTATAAAATATATGATAATATTATTAGCTGATGACCTTTTAAGGGGTAAATCATCATGACCAACAAACTTTTACTAAGGGAGCCGGGTTGCTGAAATCGCCAAAAATAATAATGTTGTTTCATACAAAGTCATCGATATCGCTTCACAACTGAATTCTAATAATGTTACACCTTAACACAAGCACAAGCAATAACAAAGTGGTTCTTAAAATACTGCAACAGGGTACACAACCCAATCAAATTACAAACACAACAGTAGCCGGCCGTAACCCTACCTCGTCATGGCCGAAAATCATAGAACACTCAAAGAACGATCTCATAAGACCCTTGACATACACAACTCGTTTTAGAGCCGTACCTAGCCGTTCGCTCCGAGATCGGGTCTCGAGAGTCCTCGCCGTCCCTCGTTACGGAGGGGCCCATTAGACCAGGGGGCGCAAACCGCGCCACGATTTTAGTTTCCGACCCAACGCGCCCCGGAGCACTTATATCCGCACATATCCGCCTATATCCGCCCCTTAATAAGGGAGTCGGCGCCTAATTGACTTAACATTGGATTAATAACGGTTTAAGACTAAAATATGTTTACCGATGAATATTATGGTGGTTCGTTTTTAGATTGTCAAGAGTTCTGCGTTAAATTAATTAGCTCTTCGTGAATTAAATGTGTGGAATATTCAGTTGGCTTAATTAAGGTAAATTATATCAACAAAGTAACACTTGTAGTAGTCATTGTTTTTATCTTGCATTAGGTAACCGAGGCATTTAAAAACTTACAGATTAATGTAACTAACGTTCAAACGGGAAAAATTGTATAATATTATGATTCCATCGTCCGTAAGAATATGCAACTCTCGTAAGCCATTTAAATTCACACCCTAAGAGAATACAAATAAAGAACACAGTTGAGAGGCTTCACTGAACTGCTCATTAAATAAACCTTTGGATATAAGAAACTTTTGAGCAAACTCTGGGTGTTCAACACTTAGTTTTTAATTGATGGCCAGTCATTGAATAGTGGAGCAAGTTTGCGACGGCGAGGACATGTCGGCGAAACTGTAATAAAAGGCTTTTGAGATTCACCTGGAGTTAGAAGCAGTCGTTAAAGCGGTTTATATAACTTCTCTATGTTTGTAGGGTGACGATTTCGTGTTTATCTACGGCTTTTTTACCTTTGGATGGAAAGTAATATGAGAATTTTGACAGTATTCCGTTGGATCCTCTGCATTGCGCGGTTCTCTAAAAACAAAAGTACCTACTGATGAACAGGATCAGATTTTATGTAATGATTTAACTTCATTTCACTTTCAGCCAGATCACATAGTATACACTTTACTAATGTAAAAACACAACAATGTAATGTAGGAACATTTAAACATAATTTTGTAATGGTAGTCGTTTTAAAAAGAGCAATTTGTATAGATTATTATCTATCAACCATTATTGCTAACGTACTTGATAACATAATTGTATCAAGGTCTTCACTACATTTAGAAACGAGAATGAAACCAAATAATCGTAAAAAAAACATTGCTTTCATCATTCTTTCATGAAATCAAAAGTGAGAAAAATAATCATGATGAAATTATAATGTGATACCTTTTTTGATAAATCCTTCACTTTACAAGCTGCTCGCCTGTGGAATGCATTACCACTAAATGTGAGGCGTGTACAATCACTACCGCTTTTTAAAAAATTAGTAAAGGAACACTACATGTCAATCTGTTTCACTACTTCTTGAAATTGCTCAACTACGAAACTTTATATTTGTATTTATTAGTATATTATATAATATATATTTCTCATACTTATTTAAGTAAATTCCATGTACTTAGGTATATGTCGGCGCGTAGCCCAAGGTTTCATCAGGATTCATCACGAAATAAATTTCTCATTACTCCAAATTATGTATTTTCCCGGAAACATGAACTAACCAGAAGAAAAAGTTTTACAACAGGAATGAGTGCCCGCGCAGAGCACAGTGTCTCCATCTTGATATTTCTACAACACAAATAGACCCGACCGAGTCACACTAAAATAATTAACCAGTCGTCGTGATAAAACTAATATTAATTTAGATAATCACTAAATATTATATAAACCAACAAATCATGCCAGATATTAAAATATGAAACAACGTAAAGCGGAATTATCAGAAGTACAAAATTTAATTAACAACATTTAAATGAATCATTTCATTAATCTAATTAGAATATTCGAATTTTAATTATCATAATATTAACATTGTTTACAACATGGATTGAATTTAATTAATTAAACAAAATCTTAAACTTTTCTATACAAAAAGGTATCTTCTTTGATGATCTTTGCAAAGTACAACAAATACAACAGAAATCAGTATGATTTATAGAATTTCATGATTAATTAATTACTTAGCAAATAATGACTGCCTCGTTGGTCTAGTGGTTGCAAGCGCGACTGCTAAGCGTGAGGTCCTGGGTTCGATTCCCGGGTCGGGCAAAGTGTTATTGGGTTTTTTCATTAGGAAATTCTCAGTAGCAGCCCGGAGTCTGGATTTGTGCCCGGTTAATGGCAATAGGCTCGCCCCCTATTACATGGGACTTACAACATAACTGGCGAAATGTGGGTGTACGATACACCTCTGCCTACCCCTTCGGGGAAATACAGGCGTGATGTTATGTTATGTTATGTTAGCAAATTCTGGAAATAAAGGATATTTATTTCAAACGATTTCATAATATAAAAGTAATTCATTGTATAAACTGCCAGGCAGTTACTCCAAATAGCAATAGATGGCGTTGTAAGCATCGATATAGCATAGACATTAATTATACTCAATATAGTAACTTTATGCGATATAGTTAGAAATATAACAATAGTTAGAACTATAACAATTTATGAAACTTACAGGGAACAATAAATATCGAATTATTAAACAATAATTGGTCTGAGTCCGAGTATAAATTAATATTTTAATGTTATAAGCTATGGAAAGCTATGTTACTCTAAAATTACACAGGTGGCGCAATGTTCAACCAAAGCCAGGAATAAATATTCAATAGGTACTGACTAGTAATACAGATTAATATATTATCAAAAAAGTGTAAAGAAATTGATGGCAACACTAGCGCGCCCATATATATTATGTACGAAACGTACCTACTTTTACACCCTACCCTACGATCGGTTCCCATTCTTCTAGTCCATCCAAAGGTTGTCTGGAAGAGATTGCCTTGTGTGATAAGACCGCCCATTGTACTTACTTAATCTTTCTATAAACTATTGTCTTTGTTTTTGTTTGGTGTAATGTACAATAAAGAATATAATAAATAAATAAATAAATTTTACAATTAAAAATCTTAACATTTGATTCCGTTCTACAAAAGTTACTGTTTTAAGGTGATGGAAACTAACTTTATAAGCCAGTAAAGACTTTGCAATTGTATAGTCAAATTCACCCCCACATCTTCATAAGGATTCATCAATTAAAAGTTTCAAGTTTTGGACGAAATAACTTGAATTTACTTTGGAACAGTTTTAGAACGTCTGGCTCTACCACCTGGATTCTATATTACTTGACCGACATCTTTGTTCTCAGTTTTGGGTACAAGCTCTAAACTTTAATAATTAACGAAATCCTTTGTCTATCCTTTCGTAGATTCTGGAAAGGAGGCTTGGAGATGTACTAAATTATTTACGAGTCTTAGTGCCTGTTTCACCATCTGATAAGTGCCGGTTAACTTGTATGGCAGATAACTTCATATCAATCTTGTTCTATTTTTGAATTTATCTAGCAGTTAGTGCCTATCAGGAGGTAGTGAAATAGGTCCTTAGAAATATTTTAGCTTACAAAAAAAAAATATGTGCGTTGTTTATGTAAAAGCTCAGGGGGACATGAACAAAATGACAAAGTACGTCATAAATTTTTCTTCCACGTTTCTTTATGTGTTTCCACAATATTTATTTGGCATAGCTATGGTGAATTATTTGGAAAGCTTCCACGTTCCAAATGTTCCAATGCCATTGACTGTTGAGGTATGCCTATCTTGTCTTTGAACAGGAAAACATATTTTTCGAGAATTCAATTGTGTTTTAATTTTGTGATCGTCAATTCATAACATTCATGTTTGATTTGAATTGTGTTTTTGTTATTTGAATGAAGTAAGCTGATTTTTTCACTAAATTTCTCAGATCTTGGCTTCCGATCGTAAGTCATGCCACAGAGTTCGATTCCTAGGTTGTCCAACCAAATTAATGGCTTTTTTAAACATCTAGACTCCAGAAGTATAGTCATTCTTGTTACATTTTAATAAATTATCATAAATTTCAGTGAAATGTGTAACAACAGTACATGTACGTATGCTTACCTTTGCAGGTTACAAGCTTGTCATGTATTTATGTTATTTATTGTCAAGTGAATATTATGTTGTATGTACTGTACAAGTTGTTACATAATGTGTGGGTCTAAATTGTAGGTTCTCTCTTTGCGCCATGTCACTTGTCAGCATGTCATGTTAGTTAGTTTACGATGGTCATGCTAATAAGAACATTGTACAATCGATAGTTCCTGCGCAATGTGACATGACAATTTTAATACCGTTAGGTTATAGTGATCGTATCTATATGAATGTTAACTTATGCTTTCAATAGACTTTTTTTTACCGAAATAAATGATTTTCGTTTAAATATTGTAGACATGTTATATCTAGTGGCTGCTTATGGCCATTTTTAATATGTACTTAAATTCAGATGAGTAATGTTAAAAGCATAAAATTTTATAATGTTTTCTTTTAAATTAAGTAAAAAAAAATAACTAGCCATTTGCTTATTTCAATTTGTAGCTACGAACTTACATACCAATATTCATTTATTCGTTTCAGATTAGTCATTGAAAAAAAACTTGAATCGTGATTTAGGTTACATCTTAAATACACAGATTTTCTTTCAAATCAAAAGCTCGGGAAGTACTAAAGAACTCAGGTAGACTTGAGTTTCCCCTGAGAAATCAGTATAACCGCAAGCTAAAAAGAAATCAGCCTGATAGGTACAATTTTCAGTCTACCTTTTACACTGTAGAATGAAAAGTATTTTGTATTCAATAAAATAAAATAATCAAGGTGTATGTAGACTGTATCCTTCATATTTAGACTATCATGTTTATATAATTAACATTTTGCGAAAAGGTACAATATTTACACAGCAGAAAAATGTGTACTAGCTAGCAGTAATGTGTACCTATGTTTGGAAACTGAAACTTATTTATAAATAAATAGTCTAAAATAAAACTAAAACTAAAGACCATCAAAATATTCCTCTGCATCGCTGTCACCTGGTAACGTACCCAGTAGACTGGCAGCATTGCCGCGTTGTATGGCAATGCTTGGTTTTTGACCAAGGTAAAAGCCAGCCAGGTCACGTGAAGTGTTTGAATATGAAAAAAAAGTGTGCGGTCAGGGGACCCCCTCAGGAACGAAGTTATCCTTAAAATTCTTATTTTTTGACAATGCAAAATTTCGCAACTATAATACGAGCATAGATGGCCGAAAACATGCGTCGGACTGAAGTACCACAGGGCCTAGGTTCGATCCCCAATAATTATGTCTTTTTGTATGCTTTATTTAAAGTTAGCTGTAACTTTGACGTTACCCACCAGATGACGCTTAAAGGTGAGGTCAGCGCAAAGCGGGTGTGTTAAATGATACATTGAGACTCTCACTAAATTTCGTATTACTAAGGTTCGTAGCAGAATGACCCACTCATTCGACAACGCACGTTGGCTCAGCCAACATCACAGATTTGACATCTACCACCGGGCCAGCATACATCAATATGACGTTTAAGAGCCGTTTAATGTCCGTACGCGCCGACATATTTATATATTTCATAACATTTAATTTAAGTAACATAATAATTTGTAATTACGCAAAGGTCAGAAAACAGTGACTCCGCATTAACTCAAAAAGTTATTTTATCTTGAATGAAAATCCAAGTCATACACTTATAAAAGAATGTCTAGCCAGATCATTAAAGTGAATTCGACCAATCATAATAAAAGAAGACGAAGATAAAAAAGAAGCAAACGTTAAATTTATTGTGCAGCTTGGCTTGCAGAACAAAATAGTTGCCCTAAAGCGGTCCCTCTGATGTACCGCATTTGTTGCTTGGCTGATGAACACATTGAATTGCAAATGCATTTAACGTTGAAACATCTTGTGTTGTTTTAGCTAATGGACTCAAATTTTCTCAGAATTGAATTGGGTTTTGTTCAGGGAGTATAGTAAAGTATAGATCTTGCTTAAGGTATGAAGTGTCTCAACTGGATGATTTGAGAAAAGAGACGGGTAGCATCTAGAACATTGCTATGTTCGCTTATTCAGCATGGAAGCCACAAATATTTCCGTTACTGCGAAAACCTGCTCTATAAAAAATTTTGCTACATAAAACTGAACGCACATTTGCAAGCATCGTACGCGCCGTACGCTCCGTACTTTAATTTTTTTTGTATTAAATCTTATGGAACCTCCACAAACATACTTAGTGGAACCTCGCACACTTCACCCGTACTGCACGCGCCGCATTATATGACATAATCAGCATGCTTTCTTCAATATTCTGCAAATGCGGATCGTACGACGCGTGCGATGCTTATAAATGTGCGTTCAGCATAAGCCAGTTTTACAAGTACAGAAGCTCAAAAAATAAGAATCTTTGTGCGACTGATATAAATAAAAAAATATTTAGCAGGTTTTCACATTAAACCTTAGATTTTTCCTATTTCTGTAAGGAATCTATAATCTAGCATAATACTTCAACAGGCTTAATACAATCAATCTCCATGAGCATCATTGTTAAAACTAGCGATAAAATGTATGTTTTTTTTGTTGGATGTTGGACCTACCAGCGAGTTCCATTGGAGTTCCCGGAGCTCTATTTTATACCCCTCCGCTTTCCGCAGACGGAAGGTATCCATGAGAATTTCCACCCGAAAACAAAAAAAGGCCTCCCTGGACATTGCAACTTTAAAATGTAGTCATGTAGTTCACAACACAAGTGCTGTAAATAAAATCGTGATGAATTTGATTTAGGTAAGTACGTACAGTCTAATCTCATATCATATTAATTTTATTATAACTAGTTCTGAAAGGTGAAGGAAAATCGTGATTCACACACTCAAAATTTAGTTATAAGCGCATGCTATGTCCTGTTAGGTCAAGTTGAACAAGTTTATTAGACCGTGATTACATTTCTACTTGGAATTCATAGTGATATTAATTATAGAAAGAGTCAACACATTATGAATCTTTTTCGTTTACGTTTAGTTTTTAAAGTTAATATCGATATTGTCATTTTTTTTCTTTTTAAGCAATGAATTTGTAGAGGAACGAGGTATCATGTTCCTCCAACATAAAGGGAGGATTCTCCGACCAGGCTGGGTCTGGATGATGAAGGATAGTTCCCACGTAGCGAGATAGATGTCACTACATTATTCTTGTGCGTGATTCAGGATATCTGTTGCCAATGCCTAGGTCAGTGCTAGTTTCCATATAGCGAGACAGATGTAGCTACAAACCAATTGTAAAATATTTGTTAGTAATGATCTAAAACAAGCTATACAACATGTTGATCTATATTAGTGCCATATTTAAGGAGGTGACTATACCACTGATACTGAATACGAAAAAAAAAAAACATTACCAGAAAAAAAAAAGAATTATTTGTAAATAACAAATTCCCTCCGTGTATCAAAAAAATTTGCAGGAAATCTCCAGCCTTTGACAATGCCGCCGATGACTTATTTTCAGGGCCGTTAGGGATTTATTCTCAAACCCTCGCTATGATTCTTAGTGTAAATTTGGGTATTAGCACATTATTTATCATTTGCTCTAGAAATATGGCACGGTTATAGATCAACATCTTATATAGGTACCTACAGAAAAAAAAAATTGGAGTCGGATAATTTGTATTTTGGTTTAGTTGGTAGGTACTTACTACCTGTTCCTTACCGTAACCACATTATTAAAATTCACATTAAAACAAAATAATAATTTATTATCTTTGAGTGGCACGCGCTATAAAAATTCTGTGTTTTTCATACAAAGGCAATTTTTTGTTTTGTTTTTAAAGGAATTTTTATCAATGAGTTTTTAAAATAATATGGTTACTTACATTAATATTGTTAACGGGATATTTACCATGTAAATAATATTGATTGAGATCCCGATCTTAGCGATTATATTGTTCCAACCATGGCACGCTTAACCGTGCATAAATAATAATATCGGGAACTCAATTAAAATGATTTACTTGATAAATATCCCGTAACAATATTAATTTTAATGTTGACCCTTTATGTAGGTATCATATCCCCAAATTGTTGTGGTTAAGCAATATGGTATGGTAATATGGCAATATGGTTTCTGCTAAGAAATATTGGATAGGTACCAAGGCACTAACATTGACCAGGGGCATGAGACTTCCAAGCAAAAGTAGGATTAGTTTTTAAGCAATTAAATAGCACCATCCATCCATCTAACTAATGAGGGCACCACATTTTCTCACTAACATTAATACAAGTGCCACTAGATGGTGGTAAATGCTGTAAGGTATAATGTACCAATATTAAATAATTAGTTAGAGAAATACAGAAATCTTATGAATGTAGGTAAATTATTCCGGACTAAAAGTAATTTAAATAATTTACTTAGGTATTTTAATTTTGACTGGTTCATTACAATGCTAAAATTCACAATTAATTAGCAATTATTAATGACCGGAAGAGCCAGTCGTCGGATTAGGGAACCTAAGGTCTCAGGTTCGATCCTAGAAGAAACATGTCTTTTTGCTGTTTTTATATTTATAATTTTAGTTCAGTTGATTTGAAAGCGTCACCTGACGGTCCGGGGCCTCCATTAATTTTGTTGTTTTCTAACCTAGAGTTGCTCATCTATCTTAGATATAAATTTATAGTCTATGACATTGACGTCACAACATTAAACAAATAACAAATGAAAAATTCATAGTCTTAACCCATGAAATTCTTGCGAATACATATATTAAACCCTAATAAGATTCGACGACATGTTCTTTGTGGGTCAAATAACCTTCCTCTTTGAATTTCTATGTAACAACGTTCGGCCTCCCGTTTTTATCGTTATTGACATTGAGACCTCTCAATTTGATAAGGGACCGAATGTGTTATAACTACGCGGAAACCTGCCAAAACAGTTCTCAAACTTTGTTGTATGTAGTACATGACCTAGCCGTTGTTGGTACCCTTTCGAACAAAATAATCGAAACCAATACAACTGTTCGATAAACTATATCTACGTGGCCTAACAACAGCGCTATTAATTGAAGCCAATTTCCCTCAGAACTATCCCCCTTCCCCCTACTTCCAGTTAGTCGTAACATCCCGTAATATTTAGGTCACTACGATACACACGTTCGCACGGAGGTGCATTTTTTAAATTGAAATAAAAGAGAGATTCATTTGCGCTCCAATTCTCCTAAAGTATGGCTGGGCAAGAATATGTCTGGCTGGTTCTAATGAGAGAAATTTAATTATTCTTTCTTTAGCCATCTATTCTGTATGCGATTTTCATTAAATATGTATTGATTTGATTCGTATTATCTTGGTGTTTTTTTTAGATATAATAGGGGTACCAAGATAGGTACCCCGACTGCTTAACCGAGTGGTTGGCGGAGAATCCGGTTAGGGACTCCATCCGCCGAAAAAATTCTCTAATGCTAACTTATAAACTAAAAACGCGGTTGCAATACCGCCTAAGGGCGTCCCCCAGGTAAGGGCTCAGAGTCTCGGACCTCCGCTTACTGGGGCATTGCGGGGGGACCCCACCGATATGTCCCCCTGGCAGCCGTTGCTGCATCGTATCGAGAATGGTTTTCTCGAATGTGACTTTCGGTATATCGGGTGGGTGACGCGTTTTGAGAATCGCCGTTATCTTGGCTAGGCTTGCAGCTTCGCTGGCGCGGGCGGATGACCTACCTAATCCTAACACAGAGGCGGTTAAGCCTACTCTTAGGTACTATTCTAGAGCATACGATCGGTCTTGCGTAACACGATTTATCTTGGCATAAAATCTACATATTTATACATGAAGAGCTATGTACCCCTTTTTAAGCATATTGCGCACTCGGAGGAGTGTAAGATTTGGCGTAGTTTATTTGGAGAAGAAGTGTAGAAAAATAAAATTGATTTGCACAAAATGAGTTACAAATAGTAAATACATTAACTAAATAAAACATTCATTGTTTACGTTCTTACTGTCAGTGTCAAACACATAGCCTGTCGTTTTCTTTGAGAATGACGTGTTTGTACACGCACGCAGCTGACGTCATCATCATCACATCAGCCTATCGCAATCCACTTCTGGACATAGGCCTCTCCAATAGCACGCCACCGACTTCTATCCTCGGCCACTCTCATCCAGTTTCCACCAGCTCCTTGCGTAGGTCATCGCAGCTGACGTAATAAAACATAATAATAAAAAATATGCAATAATTATAGAGATATACTCTTTGACAAAAAAACCTCAACAACTTTCAAGCTTTAAAAAATTATGAAATACGTCGTATCTGGGCGACTGCAATCGGCAACCACTGGTAAAAACTATTATGTGTCTCTTTCTCAGAGCCTTTCCCTAATAATGTTGGGGTAGGTATCCAGCCGAACCAGAAACGACTGAAAATCAGTATTTTACACGGAGCGACTGCCATCAGACCCTTGGAAAATTCTGGGGTCTGAGGATGAGCTAGAACCCACTGATTGGGTAGTAACGACATCCTAACGTCAGACCAGTTTTCAGACTTTCAGGCTTCTGACTACCCGTAACAACTGCCATAGATATTCGTATGGAAACCTGGCCCAACAATTTAACGTGCTCTCCAAAGCACGGAGGGGTCTCGATGTGCAACAAAACGATCAGCCATCCAAGAACTGACCGTGGCTAGCTAGATCTTTCAATCTACGCGGTTATTACTTAGCCACGAGCCCCTCAAAACTACTACGTTGAAAAAGGTTTTCATTTTAAAACTTTGGGTACCTACGGAATAATGGGAAGGGCATCTGAGCTTTTGAAGAAAATAATGGTTACTGTGAGCACTAGAACGACTTTGTTCACTTAAAATTATTACGTCTTGAGAAAGAGAAGGTAAATAGTTAATCTATCCACGTCTTTCACTTTTAGACTAACGTAGAAAACTAGAAAGTTTAAGTACTAATCTGAAATTACATAATGTGAACATAGGTTTTTTATTTTTTGTTTGAAGCTGACTTATTTCTTTTATAAAAATCAGTTTGGAGTTAGGGATTATTGAATTTACCCTTTTAATTTGATTGTAGAAAAAAAATCCCGTTTCCTATCCGTTCTTATCTTGATTGACACTTTCTGGGGAAAACGCCAATTATTTAGGTCACTCCAACCAATTGACGGAATCCTATTTGATTTGGCAACTTTTGATTGGACGTCCATGAAAGGGTTCAGACCACAAAATGTTATTTAGCTATGTTGAGTTTTAATATTCAATGTTTTAACACAAAAGTAAATATTTCTCTTACTATATAAAACTTTTGTATTATTAAACAGTTTGAATACAGTGTTTGTTTTGGATAAAAATATTTAACTCTACAACTATTATACACGTTAAGTATTAAGTGAGTTTCATAGTTTATAGGACACGTATTTAAAGTTTGAAACATAGGTACAAAACATTAAGTTTAATAAAATATAAAACGAGTTTTGCTCAAAAGCAACCATTTAAATATAAAATGTGAATAGATGAAAAATAACCCACTTGACTCTCACTCTAATATAATATGATTTATACTGGAAAAATCTCAGCCAGTATCATTACCATAATGAGAAATTTCTTCAATGGCAACACTCATTTATCGCTTTGAGAAATATTAGATAGGGTGACGGGAGCAGTGTTGAGAAATGAGTGGTCTTTGAACGCATTTTTCTTAAAAGTAGCAGGGATAATGAAATAGACGTAAAGGCACAGGATATAATGGGTTTCGGGGGGAAAATTGCAGAATAATATTACTTAAGGGTTTAAATTATTCATAGAGCTTATTTTAGCAGTGACAAACTCAACGTTAATTAACTGTAATAACTACGTCATAAAACTGATAATAATTTAGATATAATCATAATCTCACACAAAATCACAATAAATATGCCTAAAAATAATAAGAAACCTAATAGGATTTTCATCCATCAATTAAAATCCTTATCGTGAAAAAGTTGGGAGTGACATCATTATCGATATTTCTTGTTTACTTCCCAACTCTCACTAATTACTCTACTGGCTTAGTAACAAAACTCTTAAAAGTTATTTATAAATACCTATGTTTTCTTTCATAGATTATAATTTCAAACAAACTAATTAGGTACGTTACTTCCGAGCAATTTTGTTTTCTATTTGATCGAGATGTAGATAAAACGTTTAGTTTAGAGTAATCGATTCTTGTGCTATTAAAATGATTGGATTGTGTAGGTCATTATTATTTCCTAAACTTATGTATTTGTACTTATTGTAATTTTATTACTTCTCCTTCAAATTTAAATTCAGGTATTTGTTAGAATGCAGGTGTACAAAGTATGGTCTTAAATTATAATTGCCCATTTAAATTATTTTCCTAATTAACATTACATAATTATGTGGTATGCAATGTGCAATTATTGACTTTGTTAGTAGGTATAATGCTATTATTATTATCTCCCTTAACTTTGAATTACTTTAGCTTATCAGCTTCCGCTTCTGATAAGTTTGAACAAAATATTGTTTTTAAAAACTGTATCCTCCAATACAGGCCTAAATTTAAAGTACTCTAGACATTTTCTTAAAGCTACTAAATTACCTTGCTATCAACCATAACAGTATACAATTTCAATCCTTTAACAATACTCAAGTTAACAGAAACACTTTATACCGATTTTTTTAACCCCGATCAAGTCAAGGAGGAGATATTTAACAGAGATTTTTCTTAGAATTTCATCAGTGATTTGAGCGACCACCTCAGCAGCTGAAACTTCATATTCAATGGCGTCTGGGTCGAATAAATCAAACTGCTCCGACGTCGAGTAAGCACTTCCGTCTTTTGAAAGCGACTTTCTGAGATTGCGCGTTTTATATTTGCTCTTATCTTTATGCTGTAGATATTTCACTTGATATTACTTTAATGATTGATTGGTTTTTTCAGTAATTGTGGTGTTTTATGTATTTTAATATCGATATTATGGAATCCGCCTTTTTATCCGACTTTTGTTAGAAATAGTAATCAGTGTAGCTATTCTGTAAGAAATCACTGTCGGTCTCACTTCTAAGCCCGCAATGATTTTTTGGAACAAAGTTCCTTATCGGGGCTTGCGGTAGGTGTGATTCGGGAGAAAATGTAACGTCACGTCATATTTTAACTTAATAAAACATACAAAAATATATGTTTTTCTGGGGATCCAACCTGCACTCTGTGGTATCTCAGTCCGATGGTTGATGTTCCTTGCCATCTATACTTGTATTTTGCAAAATTTAGCATTATAATGAACCGGTCAAAAAATATGAATTTTAATGTGTGACTGCTTGTTGTTTTAGATACTTTTCACTGAGGATTCAGAAGTGAATTTGCTAGTAAGATCTTACAGAATAGCACTGCTGTTACATGTCATCTTACTAATTTATAGCTTTTGTGACGTCTTCACAATATTGTGATCCGATTATTTTGAGAAATTGTGTTATCATATTTATATATTTTTCTGACCCTTATTTTGAATGTGCTACCATAAATAAATAAACAAACGTAAGTACATTCAGTCAATGTACCTATAATGTACCTGTAATGTCTATTGACATTAACATACGAGTACCTACACACTGCGGTCAATGGCAATAGGCTCGCCCCCTATTACATAGGACTATAACATAACTGGCGAAATGTGGGTGTACTATACACCTCTACCTACCCCTTCGGGGAAATACAGGCGTGATGTTATGTTATATTATGTTACCTACACACTTCAAGTAAACATAAGCTAAGCACTCAATTTACATCAGAATTTGAAATCTAAATAACACGTAGAAAAATTGTTATTTAGATTTATTTATTATTTATAAAAAATTTCTTATGTATTATAAGTATGTATTTACAAAATAAAAAAGTATATAAGTATTATATCCATTGTCTAGTACCCATATCACAAGCTCTGCTTAGTTTGGGACTAGATGGTGCTGTGTAAAAATGTCCCGAAGATATTTATTTATTTATTTATATTTATTTATTTATTGTAAATGAACTACTCGAAATTCGGTACCTACGCCGACGACTGCTTTATTTCCGTCTTATTTAGAATAAACACATACCACAATTTCCAAAACACAGTATGGTCATGGAGGAAACACTTCTATTTCTAAGGTATTACTACTCATACTTACATTTGTACTCATTTTTGAGTTAGGCTCGCCGATGTACATAAGCTTTCCTACTGTAATAAAAATGTGTATATGTGTGTACAATAAAGTATAATAATAATAATGGTATTAGAAATAGCAAATTTAACTAAAAGGACATTTTATTTTCAACAGTAGAAAACACAAATTAACACAGGATGGTTGAAATGGCGGCAGGTCACGGGAACTACATGTGACTCCCGAATTCCTCTTAAACTGAAGGGGAAAATCTATAAGACCATGATAAGACCAGTGGCCTGATTCACAAACGTTCGAAAAGTTTCCGTTTCCGAAGTGAAATTTGACCGGCAAATAAAACAAAACGACCACTTCCTGCGATCATGAACGCTGCAAAGCATTCGAAACGTCAGGAAAACCAATTTTAATATTAATACACGATGTACTTCGGTTAAACTTGTTTTATTAAGAAACAAAACGATTTGAGAACCGAACGGATTCAGAAACGCAACGCGAAATGCATGGAAACTCTCCCGTGAGCCATTTGTTGTCGGAAAGCACTCGATGTAAAATTAAAGAACTATGAATAGCGTTTCCGAATGCGTTCGATTCTCAAATCGTTTTTTTTTTCGTAATGAAGTTTGACCGGATTACATCGCGTTTAATTATTAACATTGCTTTTCCTGATGTTTCGAATGCTTTGCATCATTCGTGGTCGCAGGAAGTGGTCGTTTTGTTTCGTTTGCCGGCCAAATTTCACTTCGGAAACGGAAACTTTTCGAACGTTTGTGAATCAGGCCACTGCTGTCCTGTATGGATCGGAATGTTGGGCTACGAAAGGAATTAATGAAAGGCAAGTGCATGCAGCTGAGATGAGAATGTTAAGAGGAATGTGTGGTGTAACGAGAATGGATAGGATAAGGAATGAATATGTAAGAGGGAGTCTGAAAGTAGCGTCAATGACAGAGAAGTTAAGTAGCAATAGACTGTAATGGTGTGGAGTGTGGACATGTGATGAGGAGGATTGAGGAGCATGTTACGAGGAAAGTTTTAAGTATGAATGTTGATGGCTATAAGAAAAGAGGGAGACCGAAGAAAATATGGATGGATTGTGTGAAAGATGATATGAATAGAAAGAAAGTGAACACGGAAATGACGGCTGATAGAGATGTATGGAAGAAAAAAACATGCTGCGCCGACCCCAAATAAATTGGAATAAGGGCAGGAGGATGATGAGTAGAAAACACAAATGAACGAAAAATACGATGAATTATACCATCAAGAGTATGTAAGAAGCTTCTTGAAGTTTTCGTATAAACTATGGACTGACCTTTTCTTAATAAGCCATCTTATTCCTAAAAGTTGTAAAACAACGGCTTATTTACTAGAAACATCCATGTTTAGAAATACTCAATAAGATACAAAATCATTATACCGTAAGATATAAATATAGATCTAAGACGACCTGACCTTTAAGACTTTTTTGCAAAACAGTGAATCTACAAGAACTTGTATAATAATTTATTATGTACGAGAATAGCAGAATCGCTGATAGACGCATCTAATTAATTCGAAGGCCAAACACATGTTACTTAATATTATAACATCTGGCGTAGCAAAAACTATTCTATCCGGCAAAAATATTACGTTAACGAACGTATATGAACGATTTGCAACAAAATGCTGTCTGATCTTTCTCTGACCTATTAATTGTTTATATTATGCTATTTATCGATGATTTAAAAAAAAAGTATATGAGTATTATATCCATTGTCTAGTACCCATATCACAAGCTCTGCTTAGTTTGGGACTAGATGGTGCTGTGTGAAAATGTCCCGAAGATATTTTTTGTTTATTTATTGACTGCCTCGTTGGTCTAGTGGTCGTAAGCGCGACTGCTGAGCGTGGGGTCCTGGGTTCGATTCCCGGGTCGGGCAAAGTGTTATTGGGTTTTTTCAGTAGGAAATTCTCAGTAGCAGACCGGAGTCTGGATTTGTGCCCGGTTAATGGCAATAGGCTCGCCCCCTATTACATGGGACTATAACATAATTGGCGAAATGTGGGTGTATTATACACCTCTGCCTACCCCTTCGGGGAAATACAGGCGTGATGTTATGTCATGTTATGTGTAAATAAATAAATATCTTTGGGACATTTTTACACAGCACCATCTAGTCCCAAACTAAGCAGAGCTTGTGCTATGGGTACTAGACAATGGATATAATACTTATATACTTTTTTTTTTGTAAATACATACTTATAATACATAAGCAACACCCAGACCAACATAAACACTTTGTAACGGTAATAGATAACTAGTTGAAATTTTCACAGAATATGTGTTACTATGGTGTTCATCACGACAAATACTAAAAATAAAAGGGGTCCCCATACAAGAAACCTCGAAAAACATGCATTTTTCAACGTTTTTGTTCCTGCTCTATCTTCAAAACGGTAATACATACCAACGTCAAACTTGGTTTGATTATAGTGCATACTATGTAGTTTACCAACAAATACTAGAAACATGGCAATCGTGGACATATGGGGTGGTACCTACGTAAGAAAAATATGTAAAATTCACATTTCGCGTATGATCGTTGATGTCTTTGATAAACTCTCGTAAATTAAATCAGTTTCTATGGGGTATCAAGTCGATGGGTGGTACGGAACCCTTACTGCGTGAGTCCGACTCACACTTGGCTGTTTTTTTTTCTGTTATCTCGTTAATTATAGTAATCGACCACGATAATCAAAAATTGAGACGAGATGATGAGCCAAGACCTGGATACGGCTGGTCCACAAATTTAAAGTCACTCAGTGAGCTATGGAAAGGGCTATGCTCGGAGTTTCTCTGAAGAATCCGATCCAAAACGATGTGATCTGACAAAGACCAAAGTCGTCGACATAGCCTACAGGATAAGCAAGCTGAAGTGACATTGGGCCGACCATTTAGCCGAAGAACCGATGACCGCTGGGGTAGATGTGTTCTTTAGTGGAGACCGCGAATCGGAAAACGTAGCGTGGGTCGCCCTCAGGCTAGTTGGAGTAACGCTCGTCAATTTACGCAAAGTAGCTGGTAGAAGCAGTGGACTGCAATAGACTGATGATGAATCAAAAGTACCACATAATAAACTTGCCTTAATGCAACGACATTAAATAATGTTAATGTTCCATGTTTTCTTAATGTTCCTTGTGGTGCCGGACGTAAAGAATTGCACCACCCACCCTATATCTTCTCATGGGTGTCGTAAAAGGCGACTAAGGGATTTACCAGAGAATGAGCAGCAGCGTTCTCTGGGCATTTAACCAACCAACTGCGATCGCCCACCCGCCTGCCAAGCGTGGCGATTATGGCATATCTCCCCCATTGGGGGAGGCCTATGTCCAGCAGTGGACGTCTTTCGGCTGAAATGATGATGATGATGAATGCAACGACAAATTCAAGCTATTTCGTACAAACTAAACCTGTAGTTCAGTTTACAGCTTGTTTAGGTTGTAGTTGCAAGTAATTTTAGAACACCCAATAAGCGGTACTAATTATTTCAAATCATGTTATATAGGTACGTTGATAACCGCTGTAGCATAGTAGGTACCATCCTATAATATCACTGAAGACATAACAGTAACTCTCCAAACAGATATGACAAGTATTTGAAATATCCTTTTGTTTAGTACGTCGAAGCAGAAATGAACAATAATAAATCAAAACTAAACGTTAGGTTATGCGACGTAATAATTCAAAAACATTAACGTTTTGTGATTCTATTTCGCCTAGACGTCGTCGTGCAAGAAGCTATAAACGAAAAAATTGATGGACCAGCGACATGCAAGTTTGATAAAACTTAGGAGCATCTATTTGTATGAACAATGTGACAGTTGGCACCATGAAATGACAGTTGATAGTCGTAAAATATCAAATTGACGGTCACATATGAAATTTTATTTAATCAGAACAACTGAAAGAAAAAAAGAAAAAGAAAAATGGTTTATTGTACAATTGGGTGAATTGGGTCGTAAAATCGTGTTCTAGAAAACAACGCACGAATATACATAATCCTAAAAGTCAATGTTAAATCACTTAGATTGATCGTTATTGATATTTAAAAGCAAAAACGAAGGTTACATTCATCTAAAACTTTATTAAGAAACTAGCTGATGCTAGCAGCTTCACTCACACCGCTTATCTACCGGTGGTCCAGTTTTTGCGTTTTTTTTTTCAGCGTTAACCAGTTTCCGAAAGGCTGATCAACGCAAAAATTAACTAATCGGTTTTCAAATCTCAGGTCAAGCGATGTGATTGGTTGTTAATATTTTTGCCGGCCAATCACAGAAGCTGACATTAGATTTGACAAAAGATCAAATTGATCAGCCTTCCAGAAACTGGGGGTAAGTCATGTTGGCTTTGTAAATATGAGTCTTTTGGTCCATAAATAAAGATTTTTTTTAAACTTGGGTACAGCGCCACCTATCGGATCATAACGTAGCTAATGAACCATCGTCTTGACAAAATAAATTATGTTGCTTTTTTTAAATTCCTAATGGGTTTGTGTTTGACCTCCACCTCACTTGATGTCAAGCGATAGCCGGTGCAGTCGACGATGATACTCGCTTGCCCAGTAAAAACCTATTAGACCTCAACCAGTCAAGTCGTTCAGAAGTAACACGATTATTAACAGACGCAACATCGATTATTATATAAAGATTCGATTCTCTGAAAACTTATTCCGATATTTGCATCCAGCCACGTTTTTACATAATTTATGCCGTGTGTGGTATCTTGTGTCGATTGCTTGCTTCTGGGGCATTTTCCGTTTCGAGCCAGATGTCGCTACGGTCGAAACGGTAACACGATATCGGTCCGCGCGGATTCCAAACGAGATTTATGGGACAAACCGATAGTGTTCTATTAAAAATTCGATTTCCATCAGGGTTGTCAATATTTTGGACAAATATGGGTATGCCGTTTGAAATTGGATGAACAAACAAACAATTTGTCGTAGAGAAGTTAGGAGTAAAGTGAACCTTCCCCAATTAATGCAGTACGAAGCAGGCTCCTTCCACGCTCCTTCCTGTATTGCTAAAATGTTTGAATGACAAAGCAATTACCTTTCATTCTTTTGAATACTGTTTTTTTTTTATATACACACTTTTTGGAATCACGATAAATATCGGGTTATTATTCATAACTACACTTGACATAAAACTGTAACAGTTTTTTTAATTAATAATTTTCGCAATTTCTATCAAGGGGTAGCAGACCCCTAATTTCTATCGCAAACTGCAATTTACGTAAACGCCGACACTAGTGTATGTGTAATTCAGAATCGGTGCAGGGACCGTATTGAATATGTAGCGAGGCATTTTTCTAACAAACGTGACATTCTGTGAAATTGCATTTTGCAAATGAATAATGTCCTTTGCACATTCGACGATATACATTTCAAAATTTATTCTGGGAACAGATTGTTCCAATCACAAAATTGACAAAAGTTTATTGTTCTCTAAATTGAAATACAGAAACACCCACCAAACAACATAATTGGCCAGTACTATAATTAACTATTTAGTTTTTCCATTTGTCTTGGAAAAAGAAAATTTATTCCGCTCTTTCGTTACTTGACGTAATTCCAAGTACTAAAGAAAACAACTTAGTTAATTAAAAGTTCGTTTTATCATTTAATAAATGGTTTTGTGTAAAAACAACGACAAAATTCAAGTGTAAAATAACAAGTTTACCTTCAAGTATCAAACAAAGTCAAAAGAAGACAAAGGATTAATACTCGAAGAAAAAGCTACGTAAACCTGTTGTTATTTAATTAATAGAGCCTTGACATTCATTCCGTGGCATTGAACGTTCGATCATCGATATCCGATTCCAATAATCGAGCGATACTCGTAAAACTTGTTTCTAAGTGAAGCCGCAGGAAAAAGCACTACCATTGGCCCAGTTTCACCTCCATAGCACACATTCGTACTGCGATATATCGCGTTATTTGCAATCGGGCACAACCGGACCATTTCTATTGGCAACACCCTTGAACTTTGTCAAACTTCATATTGTAGGTCGAGGGGATTGTGACGTCGGACGGCCGTTCCAACCTGTTCTGGCTTCTTATCTTGGAAACTTGGCAAAACAACCGACTTCGTTGTTGAATACTTCGAAGTATGACAGCTGTTACAAATGATAATTTATCGTTTTCGAAAACAAAGTTTTTGTTACAATCGGTAGAATTTGTTCAATGATAAACTCGTAATTAAAGCAGATTTTCTCTTGAAAAGGTACCTACTCATTCTCTTAAATTGGCACTTAAATAATGTTTTAAAGGTAACTCCAACTAACAATCTTCTCCAAATAAATCCGAACAAATTACAGATCTCAATTTAAGATATCCTATTCTATCCTATCCTATTTAATATTATAAACGTGAAAGTTTGTGAAGATGTTTGGATGTTGTGATGATGATGATGATGATGTCACGCGTTAACCGTTGAGATAGACCATAACCCGGAATAAAATATAGGTAATTTTTATCCCGGGACAATGAACAGTTCCCGAGGGATGCCCAGTAACATGTATCTATCTAATAAACCGAATTAGTAATCGTCGGCTAGTAATTATATAAACCAAGCCAACTAAGCTGAAGTGCCAGTGGGCTGGTCACTTCTGTCGAAGGACCAATGGCCGTTGGAGTAGACAAGTCCTTGAGCGGAGTCCGCTAATCGGCAAACGCAGCGTAGGGCGCCCCCCTGCCAGGTGGACCGACGACCTGAAGAAGGTAGCTGCGGTGGACTGGATGTGGAAGGCAGAGTACCGACTGTTGTGGTGCAGCTTGAGACAGGCGAGGGAGTTGATGATATAAACCCACAGACCAGTAAGCCTCTAGACGCCTATTAGCCAGATACACCTACGCATATGCAGTACCACTGCATATCATACACCCCGCCACCAATCTGAGCGTCACTCTGTCAGCGAGCGGCACCAATCACACCACCGAACTTTTGAGCCGAACAATCATAACACGCCGTCCGCCCCCTGGACCCCGCCAGCGACTGTGTGCTCTTGCAAAACTTTGTTTATTCGGCGTCTTGAAGCTTACTGGTCTGTGTAAAACCAAATTTACCAAACAAATAGAACTTAATACACAAAACAAAACAACAGAAACACACTTTTTGCCATTATAAACTAACACTACAAACAAAAGAAAAAACCTTACTTTTCACTCGGTCATTGTAATTTTGTAACGCATGGAAACTAAAAAAACTAGAAACTAGAGATATAAACTTGTTTTTATGTTTCAATATTGCACCTATCCATTTCAAATGACTCGACGCTAACAGGAGCGAGGGATGCCACCAGCCGCATAAATTCATTTACTCTGTCAACCAAACTATACAAATACCTGTATACAGGTACATTTACTGCAATTTAGCGTCTTATATACCTCTTAGATCCGTGGTAACATAACATAACATCACGCCTGTATTTCCCCGAAGGGGTAGACAGAGGTGTATAATAGTACACCCACATTTCGCCAGTTATGTTATAAGTCCCATGTACAGTCAACAAATCGGAATCATGACCCACGATAAGCTTAATATCCTACAGACATTCTAATACAATTAGGTTGAATTTCGCTTAAATAGATATTTCCCTGGCAACAGACTTGTTATCAATTTTGTTAGCTATTGACAGTGACAGCTAGTTTACCAAGAAAATTATTTTTCTAATTTTTTTTCTTGATATTTATCTCCAAAAGTATTGTTTGACACTACGAATAAAGAAGCTACTTACAGTACGTAGGTTCTTTCCTCGTAGGTTTGACACCATTTCGTACTTGACATTTTATTAATAGTCATTTTTATTAACGTTCTGTAATCGAAAAAGTTTGTATAGGTTTCTTAAAAAATATAGTTGTTTGTAGGAAAACCACGTGAAACGACAGCTTATTCGAAATTCAAAACATTATTCCTGATTTATCAAAAACATAATTTCCAATCCAATTATAAATCTATTGCATGGATAACAAAGCTCAATACGGCACAGATCTCTGATCTTTTTAATGCAGTTTCTGTAATATTCAAAATGTCCTAAGTGCAGCATAGAAGAAAACCTTACTGTTTTGACGATTTCAAACGAATTATCAGTTGAGTGGGTCATGATTCCGATTTGTTGACTGTAATAGGGGGCGAGCCTATTGCCATTAACCGGGCACAAATCCAGACTCCGGGCTGCTACTGAGAATTTCCTACTGAAAAAACCCAATAACACTTTGCCCGACCCGGGAATCGAACCCCATGCTCAGCAGTCGCGCTTGCGACCACTAGACCAACGAGGCAGATCCGTGGTAAAACATCGGCAAACTTGGCGGTCGACCAGCATACGACTAAAATGGTGCACACACGGAGTACAATGTCTGCTGTACTGCGTTATCTTTAAATTTTAATTCGTGCACATACGGCTTTTGTAATTCCCACAAGTGTCGAAGATGTGCTATATTTTGCTGTCAGGAACCACATAGAAACCTTAAATTCTAAGTTTTTGAAGCGAATCTTATGTAGCCTCATTGCACGCAGGAGTTACCCGAGAAAAAACGTCACCGTTGACTCACGCTTGTCTTCTATTCACGCCTCAAATGCGTAGAAGCTTCGTTTCTGTGGATCTTCCCCTGATGCCACTCGTTTTTAAGGCATTAAGATGTGCTTTTAAAATGCTTTGAATTTGTTGCACGGATCAAAAAAAAAACTATGGAGAAGAGCCAGCAGGAAACTACATTTACACATTGGAAATATCGTAATTGACGGCAGCGGAAAATGACGCGTCTACACTCGCAATTTTAGGTAGTTAACTAAAGTTAAACAATCTTGAGTCTTTTTATCTAAATATGTTTGAATAAAATAAAAATGTTTTATTATAAAATACAAGTATTACTTACTTAAAATTTACAAAATGTTTAATTCATGTGTATGGTTGTAGATTTTTTATGCATATTTAGATAAAAATAAATGTCATGGTTGTTTAGCCTTAGTTAATTACCCAACCATTTCGAGTTTATGTATCAGAGCCGTTGAGATCATTTTGTGAACAAACTATGCTACCGCCAACTTAGCCGAAAGTACTGGTGAATCTTCAAACTCGGTCCCATTCAGCCAGCAAATGGACTAATATCGTAACTTGAAACGACCGTCCCCTGACACGGCATAGTAAATCGTCATTTAGTCGTTTCGGCTGCTTAATGTGCCAAGTTTCAATTAAAAAGCCATCGCAGTGCCATATATGGGCCATTAGTTCTGATTATTAGCGAGGGTATATTAATGTGGAGTGGATAATTTTATTAAGGTAATGAAGGTAATATCTTCACAGTGCTGTTTTATGCCGTGCCGTATATAGAGTTACTCAGTGGGATAATGTTATGTAATTACATTTTGTTCGCTTCATTTAATTACATTGCTTGACTAATTTATTTTAAAATAGTCTTACGGATAAGGACGGAGAGACTTTTGCGAATTAAGTATTTGATGAAACTATCGCTGTCGCTTTGTCACTTTGTCTCAAATAAGTGCGGTAAGAACAACAGCAACTCAGACTAGCCTTAGTAAAAAAGTCATAATTCGAGGTGTGGCTCTCGACTATTTTCTCCTCCGAAACTGGACCAATTTAAAAACTATTTCATAAACCGAATAAGAAGAATATTTACAGTGTCTCTATTTTTTTCCTTTTTCATTAATAGTTGTCTTTATAGACTAGGCCTTCGTAGACAGCGACCTAAAAAGGCAAATTTGAGATTTCTTTTGGGCTTCTAAAAATAATTTATCCACGAAAACATAGGGACATACAAAAATTTATATTTATTTTACTGTAAAAAATCATTGATCTAGGGTTATAAACCAGAAGGAAAACAGTCAAGAGCGTTTGTATGGAAAAAAGACCACCCGCATTTCTTCTCCTGAGGCTTTGTCTCAATACATTTTAATGTACAATCGGCGATGACAAATGAACTTACTTCATGACAAAAGATCTTCTGAAACTTTTTCCGGATAAAACTTTTCTTCTAACTTTCTCGGAAATAAATTGAAAGGGGAAATATTTGTTTTTATTACTTGTTTTCGATTAGGATATACTAGATAATACCCATTCATGGAGTAAATTCATAATCGCGTCTGTTAATAATTTTATTGTGTAACTACTGAATGAATTGACTTAAAAAAAAATACATACATTTGGCAGATACAGTTTACAACATAAACCAGTTTAGGTCGTAAACACACAATATAATGTATTTTGTCAAGACGATAGTTCATAGATATGCTAGGATCAGATATTGGTGGCGCTGTGTTCAAATTATTAACAAATTATTTTTAGACCAAAATGACTTTAACAATTTCTGAGGTTTTCGCAATCACTACACATTATAATAAAATAAGTTTAACCGGATTATTCGCGTATATTATTTAACTTGTTTTGAGAATGTAATTACATTATTTTGGTTTAGTGCCAAAAAAGAAAATAGGTAACAAAATCTGGACACGATAGGTGGCGCTGTGAGTGAAGTCACAACCATCAGCTAATATTACCATACTGACAAACTCTTAACGACATAATTAGAATTTCTCATCTCAATTATAATAAAGGCTTAGTTACAATAGTAAACTGACAAAACATCGATGTCAATATTTGCGTAATTTGAATTATATGCTCAAGCACCTACCTAAACACATAAAACCACAGATCATACGACGTCTACTAATAACTTTTTACTAACATGTGAAATACCACATCAAGTGCAAAGGTCAGATATGTCCCAATAAAGTGCCCACAACGAATTTAATTTTGCGAAAATAATTTCAATGCATCTCAGGGCATTATATTAGTAAATAATAAAACAAAGCCTGCTCACGACCTCGCGGTGCGGTCGTGAGAGCCATCGTTCGGGCTAGTTCACAAGATAGAACAATAATTATATCTCTTTCTATTTTATTAAATAAAAGAGAGATACAATATAAGTTGATCATCGATTGTGAGGGGTAACTTCTTTATAGATTGCTATCTCTGAAAAGTACTGACAGTTGCTGTATAGAAAACAATAAATTTTATTTGAGTCACGTCTTTTACGACGTGTTAAATATTAAACTACCTATCAAAACTATCTCTGATTTCATCAGAGGGCCAATTCTCGTAGGTAGTTTTAAATATTCAAAATATAGTTCCGATACTGATCAAATCAGAGATAATTTTGATGCTGCTCAATGTCCAAAATGTCACAAATAAACTGTCAAAAAGGAACATCTACTATCATGAGATTGACATTTACAACGTCTGATATACACGGTGTTACGTTTCTCGTGGTCCAAATGAAAACCATTGATAGAGGGTACCAAGGACTATCGAAAATACCCCCCATGTATGTTCCGCGAAAATAGCCAGTTTTCGAGAAAATCGCAACTTCCGTATTTGTCTCTAAGTGCCACAAAAATTGATTATGACCCAAACTAATAACACAGGACGTGCAATTTTTTCACGAATACAAATAACTATAAGGCTTTTAAGATTTAAAATAAAGATTGAAACTGAGACTTCCTTATTCTACTTTAAAAAAGTAAACAGCTACATTTTTTATGAGAATGATATTAAGATCTTAATTTCTAGGAGGCCTAAAGCAAAAAATGTACTGGTCAAAAACAATTTAAATCTTCTTTAAAATCTTATCTACTAGCATGCCAAATTTTATCCAGATAGGCGCTTCATGTGAAAAAACTATCAATATTGTTGTGGGATGATTTTAGTGCTGAATCAAAAATTCTGATAATTCAAGATTCTCTTTGGGGTCTTTCGATCCTATTGATTTACTATCGACAGTCTATCGATTGCTGGACAACACTATTAGTTGGCTAACAGAACACGTTATATTAAATTATCCTTTGAAAGTAGCTGCGAGGCAGGGCAAAAGGGGTGCGCTGATTAGAATAAGTATAATAAATTATTTTGATTTTGATTTTTATGAAATGAAAAATGTAGAAAAAAAAAAAATTTAGAAAAATACCAATACATATCTTCTAAAATAATTTATTAAAATAATTACTTGCCATATCAATTTATTATAATAAAATTTGTTGAGGTGGTGCCGGAGGTTTTGAGCTATTGAAATAACAGATAGTATAGTTGAATAAAAATATATAAATTAATAAATAGTTGAATATATGTTTCTTGGTACCTCTAATTTCATGGGAGCGTGTAGTAGCTTGTCAAAAGTGACAAAAAATTTACGCCAAAGGAATCAGATGAAGAACGCGAAATTGAAGAATCTCCCATTTGTGTCAATTCTCTTGTTCACGAACTAAACTTATTTTAAACTATCACCCTCTTTTACTAATAGTAGATGCAAGAAAGAGATACCAACAATTTAACTGCTGTCAAATTAGTTTACGTATTATATTTATTTGTATTTTAGCCGGCACGTTTCGAGCACAGAGTACCTTTGTATTGGTTTCGAGACGTATTGACTAATTTGACAGCACTAAAATTGTTGCCATCCCTTTCTTGTATCTACTATTGGTAAAAGAGAGTGATAGTTAATAAGTTTAGTTCATGAACAATAGAAGCGACACCATCGGTTGGAACATATTTTTTTCTCACACTATTACAAAACACTTCATAATATAAAAGCTTAACTGCGTATCTGATTGAAATACGAGTAGAACGTCAAGCAATAAACTTTTTATATTTGCAACAAAATAGTAATAGTGACTACACATGCAAAGGCAATCTGTCCCTAACAGTATTCGTGCAATAAAAAAGCTCGTTGACAGACAAATAAAACCACAAATATGGTAAAGATAAAAATCTTGCAATACAAGTATGTAAGTAGTAATAAAATATCAATATGCGTAAGGAATACTTTCCTATAAGCAGAAAGTTGGGAACATGAGGAACAAGACGACAATATAAAGGGGAATAAATACAGCGTTAGCTCATAAATCATTTGTGAACATGTAACACTCGACGACAAACACAGTTTCTTATATATTTCATTGTTGCCTTAGCGATTACGAAAGTCGCATAAAAAGGGGGAGCAACACGGAACGACTTTTAGTCACCGAAATGTGATACAATGGATCAGTATATTGGGGAAAGCGTGGCTAAGCAGCCATACTTATGGTATTATATGATGCACTGTCAGTTTAGGCATGATATCAGGAAGTTTTTTTTGGCCCTGAAGCTGAAAACTAAAATGAACTATTTGTTTTTTTATACATAAAACGAATTGCTATCTTCTTTGTATCACCCTCAAACCAAAAGAATAAAATAAACAGCACGCGTACAAATAGTGAATGAAGTCAGAAAAATGAATACAAAATGGCAAAGGTAAAAAAAAATACTCCTCTTTCTGGCTTCATCCGCTATTCTACGCGCTCCGTCTATCTTATTCTTTTGGCCTAAGATATCACCTAGAAAATTTTACTTTTGGGTTACAGGTCATAATATTGGCATAAAGAAATCGTGACCACGCCATGTAGGTATAACTTTATTACAATCGTAAGTAAAACTGCAAGTACCGAATAGTGGCCAAATCCAACATGATAAAAATTTATCAGAGTTGCAGAAAGGCAAAAGGAACGCTAGCTCTTAAATCGCACAAAATGTTAATCCATGAAAAGAGGAGGAGGGAGGCTCCCCCTACTTACTTGCGAAGAGAGAAATTAAAGTCCACATATCCGTGAGCTATGCAAAAATGCCTCAGCTTGTGGAGTATAAAAGTTTTTGACGATAACTTAAGCGGTCCAGGCGAAGACTGGAGAGATAAGGAAGGAAATTTTCTCAATAATGTAACTGCACTATAAATATAATTCCGAAAAAAAACTAACCATTTTCTTCTTCATCTTCTAATATCCTAGTTTATCAATAATTTGAAATGATGAAGTTAGCAATATGACGCGATGTATTTTTGTAATATTTTTTTCTCATTGGTAAATAACTTATCAGAAAACATGAACTTGTAACCAATACAAAGTTTTATGATTTAACTTTTCAGATACGAAACGAAATTAATAAAATAAAATCCTAACTTATATTGGATTCATTGAAGCTGATATAAATTGAGTATAAAAAACTTGATAGGATATAAAAATCGAGTTCTACAAAATCAACCAATCCCGACATTGGCTCACACGAGTAATTCTCTGCTCTGCTATGTCTGCTGCTGCGAAGTGAATTTCATTAAAATGGCAAATATTACATGAAATTTCTACTGCACTGAATTTTAACGTTGTAGCATTTAGAGAAAATATTATCATCGTCAAAGAACTTCTGGAAGTTTCAACCGTAGCAGTGTCTTTGTGCCAATTTGCTTAGAAGAACAATTCAGAAAGTAGTAACATTCTGTAGGATACAAAAATAAAAGTAGACCATATTATGTAACTTTATTTTACCTTTAGCTCTATATCGCAGTCCAAAACGTTCCTCCTGAAACAAAAGAAAAGAAACCTTAATTAGACTATCCAAAGTACATAAAGTTTCCTCAACACATTTTGGGAGAACAAAGAATATTAGCCCCTATACTTTCAATGGTTTCACCAACTAAACTTTGTCAATTCCGTAGCACTATTACACGCGGCCTGAAAACGGCTTTCAGCCAATAACACTCACTAATGAAAGTGGACAAGAAATGGAGTACGCCGGAGACTTACGTTACAGTTATAGCCTGCACATTTCGCTATTACATTTTATACTGAAGGGGTTCTTGTGGAATGTTCTTTTATTACTGTATAATGGCTACGAGAAAAGACTGACTATTATAAACTTTAATAAATAATGCCTAAGAGTCAAAATTTTTATGAATGTTACTGAATTTATTAACCTTATTATACCTCAGGTCCTAGATCGCCGTCAGTTCGGTAATCACTAACGACTCCACAAAATTCCTCAGATTTCCCCTCAATATTATCCCCTCATCGTCATATCATTAAATATACCGTGACATAGAACGCCAATGAAAATACACAAATAAAATTTCGCGAATTCAAGAGATTCTTTATATACATTTTAAACTTATTTTACATTCAAATAATTATTAAGTTAGTACATTATAAACTCTAATATTGAAAATCTCACGAGAAATCAAGGAATAATAATAAGAAACAAGAATAACAAATTAGGCAAAGTAATCCCTAAGACGATCAAACAACATTATTTCATAAACGAAATACAAATCGAAAAAGCTGTGAGAATATTCGGAACATTTTGCAAGTATGTTGAACTTCCCAACTCATAAGATCAAACTAACGCTCGTGAGGACCAACTTTCTCGTATAGTTTATCTCGTAATATCTCATAATAATTCCTAATTCGATAAGTCACTTGATTCCTTATTTGGGCAATATTTTCTTCTTTGGAACTGAAACGATCAAGATCAATCATGTCTAATTTGGCTTGAGTTTTTTCTGTCTTGGGTAATACCATCAGAATATCTATTAGCTAACTGATCAATTTATGAAAGCTATCACTTCGAATCGCGAGCCAATTCTTCAGCTGTGATGGGTGTGGGCTTTTCTTTCTATATTTCCCTCGTGTATATTATACTGAAGTTAGTAATTAATAAATTAGACAATGGCCTCAGTTTAATCAAAACGTACCAACGGTATTTAGACTTTATTATAAATAAATTAAATTAAATAAATGAATTTCACTGATATTGAATTATATTTACGGGACTTTTCGCGCACAATAAAATCAAAACAAAACATTCATTTTGACTTACCTCGACGTTTCGGCCAAGTTGCATTAGCCGCAGACTGAAGTATTCGGGTGTCATCGTCTTGAGCAGCGGGTGTTTTCTCGAACTACCCGCGGTTAGTTTTTCGTAAAGTCGCTGTCCGTAACACGATATGCTGAATCACGACACGCAATGCTGACAGTTTCGGCGGACATACATGTAGACAAACTACGACGCGTACACTTCTCGATTACCGGATTCCACAAAGAGGACAACCTATATCCATCTTCCCGATATATTTATTTTCGAATGTTTGTTTTGTTTTGATTTTATAGTGCGCGAAAAGTCTCGTAAATAAAGTTTAATATGAGTACAGCGTTAGTCTGTAAGTTCTTAGAAATTTTTATACGATGTTAAATCAATCTATGGCAGGTCTCTTTCTCAAATAAACCTCCTTTCCAAAGAAGGTACTACATTTCCACAAAAAAAAAACATTTCTGTCTGTCACTGAATAGTTTCCGACGTCATCCTTTGACTACGCCCCCTTTGATTCTGGGATCCTTTCGCTGTTTCACTCGACTCCGTGTATCAAAACAGCCACCACGTTAAGCCTTCAAAGAAGTGACTCGTCAAAAGGCATTGGTATTGGTGTAAATCTCTCGCAATGACGTCATATCAGCGTCCCAGTAGGAATGGAGTTTATTCCTTTTACGGTGAAAAGTATGTTTATCGTTGAAGATTGAACAGCCTAATACGAGTATAATATGCATGGTGCAATACCTGTTTATGAAATTTGTTTCGCAAGAAGTCAACCCAAACAGAATTTTTGTGTCACATACCACCTAAAATTTCACAACAAATGAACGTGAAATAATTCTGAACTTCGGCTTTAAAAATCCAAACTTATTTGACTTTTAAAATGAAAAAGCTTCGCCTTTTGAATGTTTGAAAGATTTAAAGATAAAACCGAGAATCGAGCCGCACCACGGAAATGATTAAACTTGAAACTCGTCGATATTACCTGTACACATAGAAATAGCTTTCCATAGCTACTGTAATAATAGCTACTATAATATAATAATAAGGTTGCCTGGAAGAAATCGCTGATCGCGATAAGGCCGCCATTTGTACATACAATAGTTTAAATGCATATTCAATGTAATGTATTTTATGGTGTACAATAAAGCATATATAAATAAATAAATAATAACTAACAATGAAAAATAGTTGATAGGAATCAAAACACAGACAACACACACAATCACATTATGAACAAAAAACAGACAGTATTAACTTTCCAGAAATGCATAAATAAATTAGTATTATGAGAAAAAGATTTTGTAATGACAAGGCCACGAGGAAGGTAAATAAAAAGAGTGATTCAATAAAAGGTTAAGTAACAAAAACCAAGAACGAATAAGAAAATACTGCACCTTATAATACACAAGGCACCGAGGAACGTGTTTCAGCCAAGACACCTGTTTCTTAAAGAACTCATAAATAAGGTAGAAACAGCTAAACTTCTGGAAACATTTTCAGGAGAATCCAAACGCAAAAACTGCGTATTGTGGGTATGATAGAGTTGCCAGGAAACGTAATGCAAATGATGTTGGCAAACAAAACAATGGTGTCGATTCTCTTATTCACGAACTATACCTACTTATTTTAAACTATAGTAGATACAAGAAAAGGATGGCAACAATTTTAGTCACAGTTTTAGTTTACGTGTTACATTTCTTAGTATTTTAGTCGGCACGTTCCGAGATCACGACTAAACTTATATATGGAAAATTTTAATTCCGACTAATTTGACAGCACTAAAATTGTTGTAATCTATTTCTTTGTGTTTGTTAAAAAACTCGTCGAATACATAACCTCCTCCATTTATGAAGTCGGCTAAAAAGAGAGCGATAGTTTAAAATAAGTTTAGTTCGTAAACATGAAAATTTATACCAATAATGTGAAAGCCAATTTTGGGCTATTCCGTGTGGTGCCAGACGTAAAGAATTGCACCACCCTATATCTTCTCATGGGTGTCGTAAAAGGAGACTAAGAGATTCACCAGAGGATGGGCAGCAGCGTTCTCTAGGTATATAACCAACCAACTACGATCGCCAACCCGCCTGCCAAGCGTGGAGATTATGGCCTATCCCCCCAAGCTACTTGGGGGAGGCCAATGTCCAGCAATGGACGTCTTTCAGCTGAAGTGTGAGTGTGCAATTTTGGGTACCTAGCTTAGTGCTGCTAGAAATGAAAAATAGTTTTACCAAAAAAATAGTCATCCTTAATTTTAGTGCGTACTTTCTTTTTTTTTTTTTTTTTTTTTCTTTATTTATTTATAGAGGGTTTAATCTTATAAGATTATGCCACCCTCATCGGGCTACAACCATATGGAGAACACAACTTAAACTAACTTAACAGACCTCTACGTCTGATTCCTTTATTAACGAGCCAATATAGCATCCTGGCAGCTTCCGAATTGGGAGCTGCCAGGATACTATTACATTCTCCGGTCTCATAAAAACTATTATTAAGAAACAACATGTCTCTTCTCTCCGGTTCGTTCCTAATGCACTCCATTATTATATGGTACACATCTTCAATAATATTACACTCTGTACAGTTTGGCGACTCCACTTTACCCATTAAAAAAGCGAACTTATTTAACGGTACGTGTCCAGAGCGGAGGCGGAGAGCAGTTATGATGGTCTGTCTCCCCATGTCGACGTTGTCTATCCAAGCACGTTTGTAATTAATGAGTCATTAGGCAGCGACCACTTAATTATTAAAATAAAATATAGCTTATGTAACGAATTTAGACGGCCACAAACAAATCGCCGAAACTTTAAAGCTGTTGATTGGGCTTCATACACCCAAGACGCATAGTGCGTACTTTCTTGTTTGCGTAGCTCAAATTAATGAAAGGAAAATGCCAATCACCCGTCGGCACTATTGTTAATAATTTTACCGGTCTACTAATTAATAAAGTCATAAGGTTGAATGCCTAGCGATTAATTAAGTACAGCCTTTATTACAGTCATAAAGAAATTAACACTTGAACTAAATTATAACTTTAGAATTAATTATAAGCTAGCGTCAAGTTTTATAATACACTAATATGCCAAATATTAAATTGAAAAGTATATTAATTGGACAGGTTAAACCTAAACAAATTTGTGTTTCGAATGAATTGGATGTTTTAATATCCTTATGATTCAGTTCGTTCTCATGTCGTGGATTTGGTCAAACGAAATGTCTTATTTTATTGTATCAAAACATTGAACAATTTTACTTGTTGAAATGTGAGTCTAAAATAACGTGTTTTTTTTTCTTTTTACAAAGAAAAAAACACGTTATTTTAGACTCACATTTCACATGTACATTTTTTTGTTTTCAGGTGGAAATACTCATGGATATCCTCCGTCTGGGGAAGGCGGAGGGATGTGTAGGACTCCTACCGACTAATGGTCAAAATTAATATCCTATCCTTTCCTAATATTCCTATCTTATTCTTGTTATTTATGGATTATGATTAATCCATTGATAATAGCGAATTGTTAGATAACCCAGAGTGAATGAACATATTATAATTTTACCTCGAGATCGAAGTGACACCGCTGCTTGCAACCACGACCAGTGGAACCTGTAGGTACTGTGGGGTAAACAATATTGTTTCCCGGGACGTGCCAAAGGTGTAACACTAGAGGGCACCGGCGCGGTCCATTGGAGTTCCCGGAGCCCGCTATTTTGTGCTGAGGATGGCCACCGTGTGATTTTATGGCCAAAATTGATATCCTATCTATCCACGATTTACCCTACTAGAGACAGAAATTTGACATACAATGTATGGAGCTTATGTCAAATTTCTATCTCTCGGGTAGGTATCATCACACGGTAGCCATCCTCAGCACAAAATATCGGGCTCCGGAAACTCCATTGGACTGCGCCGGTGCCTTCTTGTACCTTTGGCACGTCCCGGGATATTGTTTCCCCCACAGTACCTACAGGTTTCACTGGTCGCAAACAGAATAATGCAGCGGTGTCTATTTGATCTCGAGGTAAAGTAATGTTTATCTACCCTCGATTATCTTACAATTCGCTGTTTAATCAATGTATTATGATCATTGACTTATACCTATTTCAATTATTACGACCACGACGTCTGTGGTCTAGTGGTTCGAGTGTCGGACTGCTGATCACGAGGTCGTGGGTTCGATTCCCACAGGACTCAAATATTTGTGTGATGAATATAAGTGTTAGTGTTTGTCTGGGTGTTTTCTTATGTATTATAAGTATGTATACACACAAAAAAAGTACATAAGAATTTTATCCATTGTCTAGTACCCATAGCACAAGCTCTGCTTAGTTTGGGACTAGATGGTGCTGTGTAAAAATGTCCCAAAAATATTTATTTATTATTTATTATGATAGAATTAAGACCATCATAGGTAAAAACTTCTTCAAACAGTTTTCCTGTTTACATCTTCTCTAACAACATTTTGTGGTACAAAAGAAAAATGTACTGTAATAATATTTTATTTCGTCGATACATTCCGCAGACTCGCACTTCTGAGACCGTGGGAGTTAATCTTTTCCACGCAGTCACCTCTGGGGTACTTAACGATGTAGGACCTCGCCGAAAATCTATTGGACCTCTATTTTTTTCGTTTGATTTAGCACCTCTCATATAAAAGGCAGAACGTGGGAGTAATAAGAATGATATTCCATATAATGATCCACGCAAAAATAGATGAGAGTATCATATTTTGAAAGAAGCTAAAAATATTATATATGCAAGGTATATTATTACTATAGTCATAACAATAAAGAATGTACTCTGTTTCCATGCCTAAAAATACTTAATACGAGACTTCATTATGTTATGTAGTAAAGTGATATATTGCTTCATAAAAGTGTACGTCCGATATAAACTGAGTACGTTTATTAAGTTCTATAAAAACAGTAATTTTCATCAAACTTTTATCATAATCGCAAGCGACGTACACAATTATTACAATAAAAATGTCGTATACTGCCTCGAACAAAACATTTTAATATCGCCTTAAAAACGTATTTTTGAAATAAAAAATACTTATTTTACGAGTACAGCTCTAAAAAAAACGATGCATGTAGCACCCTCTTTTTAATGCAATCGTGCCATCCAATACTCTTACCATGCAAGCGAAAATTTGCTGCAATTTTTCACTTAAACAAAAGAACGCAAATTCCATTGCCCGTTCTCTCCACTAGGTTTTCATGAAGCACCGTCTAAACGCTGCGGTGGATGTTAATCTCTTCCGTCCGATCGCTCTTTTCAGGGTTAATGGTGTGAGAGAGTCTCCAATGTGAATTGCGATTACGAAAGATACTCACGTTCGCGCGTTCCAACACTGTCTCTTGAGTTTGCGTCTTAACTCCAGACTTTATTTTTTATTAGCTAAGTATAAAAATATACAATTCTCTTCCATTTTGGTATCTCAACTTTGTCATAAAACTGAAGAGAAGTTTTGACGGAATTTCAATCAAGCGTAAGTACTTGGGTACTCGTATAGTGCAAAAAATATTGGACACATATCGTCTCTAGAGATTTGTCAGAAACGATCATATTTATTACGTGCTTATGTTCAGACCGCGTAAACAACACAAGTATATTTTGTAGGTAGTTTGATATAAAAACAGTAGTGAGGTCCCTCTTTCATGAAATAATTTAGGATTTTCATGTTGAAGACAAAAATTCTATGTAAGCATAATATTATTTAGAAGAACAAAACCACTGATCTCCAAAGCGGTGTTAATGAAAGCCCAAACTCAGCAGACGACGTTGGATACTGATTAATAATGATAATACTACCACAATTAACCAATACAGTCAAAACTACACAACAACTCTTAACTAAAATCGAATACCAACAACAACATCGAAATAAACCACAAATAACATGAAAACAAACCGAACAACAATCCGGAAGCTTTCAAGACAACGTACCGTTTGATAATGAACTCAGTACGAAATAAACTGAAAACAAAACAACGCGAGGAACGGAAGCTAGAAGAAGCAACGTTGCTACCACAATATTATATTATCGCGTTGCAAGAAGCGAGCTCTGTTGACCGCACGCTATGTCTGGTGACAAATTAAATGAATTTACGGGCAACAAGACTTAGGCTGCAGACATATGTAATGCTATTTGCACCGATGTAAATGCAATATACAATGTACATGACACTGCTTTCTGTAGCGCTCCGCTTCATCGTGATAGGTTAGTCTTGATCTCCTTGAATTTATCGTTTCTTGTTTGGTGTGCTTATTCTTGTTAGAGCGTAAGCTTTTAAGGTAAAGACTAGATAGAAACGTATGAGGATAAAGGAAATAAATAAAGCTTATATTGTAGATCTATGAACTTTGCTGCAATGATACTTTGAAGAAACATTGATCTAGGTATTCGCAAACATTAAAGATTGAGACTACATATATTGGCAAGCTTTATAGTAGACTAATAAGCTTCAGTCGTTTCATTTTCATAGTGAGGAATAGGTCAAAGTTTACCTTCTATAAGCTCAAACTAGCCCATTAGATATTTAGTCAATAAACCGCTAAAGGTATAACGCAGGCTACTAACGATGATTGCCTGACTAAGTACCATTTACAAGCACTAAAATTCCTTGTACAATTTCTTTGACTGAGCAATAACGTAAAATAAAAGCTTAACTAGCGTAAATTGAAAGAAATAGGTCCTGGAATTGGCTTGCAAAATATTTTACTTTGAGTTAAAAATAAATATCTTTAAGACTTATTATGACCCCGACAGGTTTCAAATTATTTCCATTAATATTGCAGACTTAAAACGAAATTTCTTAAAATGAAGATCGTAATGGAATTCACTAACAAGTACAGATAAATTGGCAGACAGTTATTCAAATGAGTTTTATCTTACGATATCCGAAATCTCCAGACAAACGACTGACTAACTTAAAATTTATTTACAGATAGCCCAAATCAGCTCGAAATGAGGACCTCGGTGACAAATTTTCTTAATTTGCTAACTAATAACAACATATGGATTGATTTTAAAATACACATTATTGGATGCAGGAAAAATATAAATAACACATTGCATAAAATTATACTTCCCGAATAAAATCCATTAAAAGCGGAAGATAAAAGTGTTCAAATATTAATTAAGGTACGAATAAAACGAAAATCATTACAACCGAACGCGCCATTTCTGCCCCAAATGAAATATATCATCATCATCATTTCAGTCGAAAGACGTCCACTGCTGGACGTAGGCCTCCCCCAAGCATCGCCAAAACGACCGGTCGATGACAGATCCGCACCACATTTTTGAATGAACTACCTAGGTGGGTGGTCGGGCGGTAACTTGTTCAACCGCAGATCGTGAGGTCCTGGGTCCAGAGTTAGAAAATTGGCGGTGCTACACCCCCGTGCCTCAGAGAGCACGTACAGAACACGCAAATTAACTTGGCCAGAGTGAATTTGGTTACTGCATGTTTCCGCGTTTCCCGCCTCCAAGTGACACCCATAAAATGATTACTGCTATGGTTTTGTAACAACTTCACTCCGGTCAAGTTAAATTGCGCGTATTGTAAAGTCGTCGGACCTGCACCCGATCTTTCTCCAGTCATGTCGGAATGCCGTCCCATCGGATTATGAGAGTGAGGAAGTAGCGAGTGCACCTGAGTTTGTGCACACTCGTGTACTGTAATGTCTCGCGCAGATGGCTAGTCTCCGTTGAGATTGGCTGCCGTAACTGAAATTCGGTTGGGAGGACGAACGGAACGACGTGCATTATTTTGCATAGACGATGTACTTTAGGTTTCACAATAGATATTTGCAGGTTACAGTGAGTAAGGCAAGGGACTTATAACTCCACCTCTCTCTCTCCAGGTGTGAAATTGAATCACCCAACAGTTTAATGAAGTTCAATGAAAACTCGACAAATGTTCCCTGGCCGCACAAATCGTCCACGTAATAAATACCTACTTTCATAGCGTAGACATGCAAATGTGCCGGATACTTCTGGTCCTCGTTTTATGAAAGTCATCGCTATCACTTACAGGGTTGCCGGCTACGAAATATTATGACTGCACTGCGCCTTAAATGGTAGCGATAGTTCTGAATGAAGGATTTGAATATGCTTTTTTTGAAGAAATGGTAGATATTGCAGGGTTTATAGCGGTCTAGAATTATGTACGGCTTGAAAAGCCAAGGAGTCAAATGATCACTATAAATTTCGGTACCTAATTGTGTGTATACGACCTATACATGACGTGTTATTGAAATAACTGAAAACCTCTTAAGAGGTCATTGTACTCAACAGTATGACCAACTTTTACTATGAACCAAGCCTGAAATCGCAAGAAAATAAATCAGCTGTTCCCTACATTTTATCGAATTATGTGAACACAAATGTAGGAATCAGCAATTTTTTTAATACGTGTAGTGCACTCACATTTCGCCAGTAACATACGTTATAAGTCCTATTAAATAGGGGCGAGCCTATATCATCAACTCAGCCTATCGCAGTCCACTGCTGGACATAGGTCTCTCCCAATTTGCGCCACAACACTCGAACCTCTGCCTTTCGCATCCAGTCCCCCCCAGCCACGTTCTTCAGGTCATCGATCCACCTGGCGGGTGGGCGCCCTACGCTGCGTTTGCCGATATATTGCCATGGTACAGTTTGGATAAGACATTGAAAAGAAGAAGAAGGTCAAGAAGGTTGTCACAGCAACTTAACTACTGCTATTACTCAAAATGGTGGTAGGTGACAGTATTCTGTCGAAACTATTTATTACAGCAGTCAATTAAACTTTACTCAGCATTGGTATTAAATCAGCAGATAATAATATGATGGTTGACAATTACTTTTTTTTTAAATTTCATCATTCGGACTCTATTATAAATGCAAGCAGAACGATTTGAACGCAATCTGTCAATCATACAACAGTCTAACTAAAATGAAATGCTGACGATATGCCCGATTTTACGAGTATCCCGAATTTGCAACAAAATAAACCATGACTCGGGAGTACTCGGGACAAATCGACGCGGTCCGACGCCGACGTAGATGACGTTTTCGACAGGCACTTTGCACGGGATTGCGTAAACGAAATTGCAGCGAAAAAACTTGTGCAAATTGCAAAACAAGCTTTCACTGACACTTTTTGAATTAGTTTCTTGACGTTTAGACTAACTGTTTGAAGGGTTACGTACCCAAATGGTGCCAACGGGACCCTATTACTATGCCTACACCAACGCCGTCTTTCTATATGTTTGTCTATCTGTCACAGAGCTATATCTTTTTAACCATTATATGTAGCCATTTGAAATTTTTAAATAAATATTTGTGTTCATGGCCTCTATCATGGCAAATATGTTATATAAAATAAGTTTTTTTTTTTATAAAATATATCTAAAAAATATATATATCTACAAGAAACATCGCAAAAAAATAAAATTTGTTCCTGCTCTATTTTAAAAACGTTAATACATACAAGCATCAATACTTAGGAAGATTGTAGTGCATACGCTAAAGTTAAATAAAAAATCATAAAATAAGGTAAATACAGACATGTGTGGTGGTATGGGACTCCTAGTGTGCGAGTCCGACTCACACTCTTCAGTTTTTTTTTTAGTTTTTACCTGAAAACAGATTAGGGTTATTTGTATCTTTACGTTACAAAACACAAAGTAACAGCCTTTACAAATGTATTAAAATTATTCTTTTAACTCGCATAATTAATATGCAGGACCTCCAAGAACACACTTCAATTAACTTTAAAATAAACAAACGAAAAAGATCTCATCTCAACACAGTGCGTAAATTCAAAATTACTCATTGCAATTTATGCGGCGACAGCCAATTAGTATCTGTTTCGAAATACGCAACAACTTGCTAACTGCCAAGATTCTTCACGACTTTGACAAGAATTTCGCTAAGTTTGGAAACTCGAGTGCGTATCAGAAACACTCATTACTCGTCAGGTAAAATGGTTGGGGAATTTTGGACGATGATAATGATACAAAGTTTTGGAAAATCCCGAGTATGCGCTATAAAATTTGAGAATGAGGTGGTTTTCTTAAAAAAAATATTTATGACTGAGATGCCAATAAGTGTAAAAAAATTTAAGCAAACATTAATTATTTTTCGAAAAACTTTTGGAAATCTTAAACTGTATATTATACCAACATATATTATTTAACCCACAAAAACTACGCGTCATTGATGCCTCTCAAAGCCACCCAAAACTTAATTCCAAAGCCCGTCTTGACAAGAAGGCTTCTCAATTTTATGCAAATCGACCGTTCAACGGCACAAACCTATATCTAAATTGGCATTTCATCAGCATAGAAGCTTCGAACCACGAAACCACGGAGCTGTCAAGGGATAAAATAGATAAATCAGTTGATTGACATAATATCCCGAAGACGAAGGGACCTCTAATCAAAGGGCGAGGAGAAGAAAAGAGCACCAAGCCGATTAACTATGGTAGGTCGGGTGACCAGGCCGAAAGTTTAAAGTTAAAGTTTCATACATTTTTTGGACCAAAAATAGAAGTTTTGGACAATAAAAAAAGATATTTTTTGACGACCTGACAGTACCGTGAATTTTTACCACCTAACTTTAGGCAGAATTAAAGTTCAACGGTATCAAAATACTGACTCAATTATTTACTAAAAAAAATGGATTAAAATACTGACATTAAAAATATTAAAAATAATGAGATTTTAACTAACAACTCAACTATTGATGGTAAAGCCAAGCCACCAATACAAAAAAATGCAGGAAACATTACCTAAGATGTAACTTGTTTCGTTGGCCGGCTTTCAGTTTTTGTTTCAAAATGAATGGTATCTTTCTATATTTTAAGTGGCATTAGCTTTCAAAATACGACGATTCATACTTTTGATCAAACTATGCTGCCTTCAAAATAATCTTAATTTTGAACTACAAACGTATAAAAAAGTTGTTCTTACAACAATATTATATTATAGTTACAATCCGTATTGATTTCACAAATTTTAAGCAACATGACAAAATTCTCATCTGAAATACGAGACGTCCCGGAAATACGGGACATCTAGTCACCCTATATTATGGAGATCGCATTGGAAGGAAATGATTAAACGTGGAATTAGAGCCAATAAGGAAGTGGCAGGCGTCGGCTGATCGTCGATGTTGTGATACGAACTTTTTCCACTTTGATTTTATGATTGATTTTTATATATTTTTAAACGGCTCGACGGAAGGCTGATCGGTAAAAGCCTTTCAAATTAAAAGTAGAATGATTTGAAATTGTATAGGTTTCTTTCAATTACTCTGAATATTTTGAACGAAGTAAACCCTAATTTAGCAAATATAGAAACTCAAAAATAAAAGAGTATTTTTATAGACGTTAAACAGGTTTCTATCAAATTAAATCATAAGCCATTCAAATTTAATCTTCTCGATACACTAAAAAACTATTACATGTTACACAACATAACATCACGCCTGTATTTCCCCGAAGGGGAAGGCAGAGGTGTAATAGTACACCCACATGTAAGTTTACATGTGTATTACATGTAAGTTCCTTAATACTACATTATTCACAAGGTTGTCGATGAGTTCTAAGTATTCCTTGAGGTGAAATGATGATTACCAATAGTACACCACTACGTTGCTCCTGATAATCAGACAGTAAAGGAGATAAGCGTTCACAAAGGGAAACCTTACTAAAATTGATATCTTTGCCAATAGGATTACCAGTAGGTACGGCTATTACATGTTAATATCTCTTGATGTGCTTTTACTGCCCTTAAATAAATGTCCTTTACAGATAGTAGGTATTAACTTATTCATAACTTTTATGATAATTTGTAGAGAACGACCGAAAATGATTACTTATTTTAGGCCGATAACGAAACCGAAATTCGGCATAAATTATGTTTTCGGGTGAAAACCGAAAGAGAAACCGAATTTTTTTTTAAAGTAAAAACATGTTCTGCTTCTTTTATATCGATAGATGTTTGTTGGTAAAAGTACTATAAAATAAAATATTATGAAATATCAATCTTTTAATGATTAAAGCACAATTTAATGATCAAATGATCGTACAATTATACGTAAAACTTGAAACATACGAAAATTAATGTTAAATTTTTCTCAAAAACTGAATTTTAAGCAAGGAAAGGCAATTTTCTTCCTATAAATTACTACACTATCTGAATAAAGTTGACCCGCTGAACTAAATAGTAGATTTCACGACAGCGTAGATCGTTTTCTGTACAGGCCGTAAAACAATTTTTTTTTCGGCCGGAAACGATAATTGCCGGAATAGATTATTTTGGCCGAAAACGGCCGAAAACTAAAATCGAAAACAAAATTCGGTCGGACTCTAATAATTTGGTATTTATTTTTAGTATTGAAGGCATAATTATCTATAAAGTTAACAGCTTTGCAGATGTAAAAACGCAAAAACATATAAAACTAATTGAATCAAAAATATCACGATACAAAACTGAAAATAAAAGCAACATACCTACAGCCTCACAAAAACTAATCCTTTTCGAAGCTGAATAATTTTTACTAGAGCCCGAATATCCACGTGAAAACAATAGAATTTATTAAAATTCAATTTTCCACCGGTACTCATACATACGCACTCGATATTGTCCATGATTCACATCGTACAGTGGAAAAAATATCAACCGCCCACCCAAACTTCATTGGCAAACAATTCGACCGTGCTCGGGAGTGTAACCGACACTCAGTGGCGTAAAAATGCGAATAGGCTCGTCGAAATCGCACGCACGGAAAACACGACGGTAGCTTCGGTTCGCACGCGAAATAAAATTCACGATCCTGTCAATGCACAAAACCATACGGTGTCCCATACACTTACGGACAAAATAACAATACGCTCCGAACATTCGACGTTATTGCGTAAACTCGTCCTACATTGTTCACCATAACGTAGTTCTAAACATCAGTGTCGATCGTAAATCATGAAGGTAATTTAAATTTTGTCATTAGAGCTAAACTTATGTTATTTTGCACCGAAACGTGCACCTGTGGTGAGAGATAACATGAAGCATAAATCAAAATAATGGCATATGAAAAGGAAATTTGTTGCAGTCAACTCAACACACACAAATCTGTAGCAAAAATTTGTTTGCGAAATAAAGTGTAATTTAATTTAACACAGAATAGCTAGTTTTATTTGCATGTAAACAGGACGGGCTGTATTTAATCGCTTCATTTAACAGTGTTGCCGTGAGCATGGCAGCGAGTGTACAATACATGCGGGTTGGGTGCGCTGCGTTTTATAGCCAAGCCATGTATCAAAGTTTCGCGAGCGGTCTGAATATCTACCAAGAGTCAGGACCTCCCGTCGACAATACACGACCAGACTTTACGGCGAAAATTCGCAAACTTTGTTTAAAATTAGTTTGTGTATACCTTTCCAGAGGGTCGTTAGAGGAAGACACGATTGTACTCGGAGCTCGAAACGTTTGCTTAGAACAGCGAGATTTTGTTGCTGCGAGTAAATGTCGGCGATACAATCTTTTCTTGAAACATGCGACGTTATTATAAACCCAATCTGAGAACAGAAATATGAAAAACCAGACTATAAAAGTTTGCTACCGTTAAAGTATAAGAAAAGGCTTTGTACAAATCCTTTGTCGCGAGATAATAAGACATCGTGGGCTGGTTTGACAGTATATAGAATTAGTTTCGGTTGGTTTGACAGTATATAGAATTAGTTTGGGCTGGTTTGACAGTATATAGAATTAGTTTATATAGCAACTTATTTTAGTAGGTACCTGTGTATGACGAAAAGTTGTTCAGAGAAAGCAATTTTGGATTCAGAAGCAGATCAACAGATTTTATGATCTGAACAAATTAATTTTATTATATATATATATAATAAAATTAATTTAAATTAAGTAACCGACATAGCCCGAAGAATTGCCAAACTTAAGTGGCAGTGGGCGGGGCACATTGCTCGCAGAACGGATGGCCGATGGGGCAGTAAAGTTCTGGAGTGGCGACCGCGTACTGGAAGGCGCAGCGTGGGTAGGCCCCCCACAAGGTGGACCGACGACCTGGTGAAGGTCGCGGGAATCCGCTGGATGCGGAAGGCACAGGACCGGTCGTTGTGGCGATGTTTGGGGGAGGCCTATGTCCAGCAGTGGACGTCTTTCGGCTGAAATGATGATGATGATGATGATGATATATATATATACCTATTATCTTTATTCATCATCATCATTTCAGCCGAAAGACGCCCATTGTTGGACATAGGCCTCCCTCAAGCACGTTGGGGGGGATTTGCCATAATCGCCACGCTTGGCAGGCGGGTTGGCGATCGCAGTTGGTTGGTTAAATACTCAGAGGACGCTGCTGCCCATCCTCTGGTGAATCCCTTAGTCGCCTTTTACGACACCCATGAGAAGATATAGGGTGGTGAAATTCTTTGCGTCCGGCACCACACATATCTTTATTATTTATTAATTAATAATTTACCTGGTAAGGCTGGTTCTTTGCAAATTTGTTTTTTTTTTCTCTTTATTAATTTTAAGGAACTTTTGAATGACAGTTCACGCCAGTCCTATTGTAACATACTCTAAACTTTACTACATATATTAGTCTTGAAACTATTGGATTTATTGCTAAATAACTAAAAATATCACATAATTAACACCAGATTTTATAGCTATTTTTAGACAATTTTAGCCTCAAGTGCTAAAATGCTCTAAAAAATGCCAATATCTATTATATTCATTTTTAATTCTCAATTATTTTATTTCTTTCAGCTTGATTCCTGACACATTCAAATAAAAGATGTTGTTTGTCCTCTATTCTTTCACAAACCTCACAATTAGGAGAGTTTACTTTCTTCATGAGGTATGCAAACACTTTCAGTGGCATGTGTCCTGAACGAAGCCTAAGAGCAGTTACTAGTAAACAACGACTAATTCAGTAACCAACCAACATTACTAAGTATAAACAAATCTTCTAATTTACTATGATAAATAGCAAATCTAAATACAGAAACAGTATCGAGATTTCATGCTAATTCAACAAATTAATCCGAAACGAAATCCTAGCAATAATAACTACTCTAAAGCAAGTTAATCCTGCTAAGACAAGTCGGCTCTAATTAAAAAGATCTCCGGTCTTGTTCTTCGAAATATCACACGAAACAGCAGATACGAAGTCTGATACAATTTAGCCGGATACAAGGTAATTTAGTTGTTATTTCCTGAGAAATAAGATTCAGGCGGGGTGAGGACGAAGTAGGCATTGTAAGCTGCCAGACACAGTAACCGAGAGAACGCCAGCGGAAAGGCAGGCGCTTGAAGCGATGTAGCCATAATTTGCGTCGTTTCATCAGAATTACTGAGCCCGCTCGAGGTAATCTTCACAAAACTTCATTTTAGTCAAGTGAACGCAAATTATATCCCTTTAAGAATGTAGGAAGACTAAAGTTTTATACTTACCTATTTTCCATCATACGCTCTTTTCCCAAAATTTTTCGATAAGTTAATAGCTTAATATTTTTTGTGTTCCTGAATATGTTCAAAGTTTTACAAAAGTTTGATAGGTAAAAGAAGAAATATTTACTTTCGTGTAACGAATAACGATGTCTAAGCCGCGAAACATTATATAAATAAAAAACCCGGATAATGAGATTTTAGCAATTTATGTTTAAAGTTTGGTAAGAGAATATGAGTAAGATTGTGATTAGCTATAGTATGAAGATTTACGAAGGTTAGATATTATTGGAGAAGAGGAGACAACTTGACTAATATTTACCGGATATTGTGATTTTATAACAAACGTTATAAATGTCATTCACCCAATTAGAATAAATACGCCTCCTTCCGGGTTTAAACGTCATGGAGAGACACTCACTTTGCTCGAGACGTGCTGTAGTTCAGACGTACTTATCTGACTATAGCTTTTGTCGATAGTTTTCGGTTGTAATTTTTATTGTTCAGTGTTAAAATGTGTGTTTAAATTATTACTTTTGTTGTAAAAAACTGGTTAAAAGCTATTTTTGTTGTGAATATTTTAATTTTGTATCTGTTCCCTTTGGGGATAGTAAAAAATATACATCATTTTCTCACTGAGCTGCGTTCAAATTTTCTAGTATATTTTTTAGGAAAAAATTGACTTCATCACCTGGAAAAAAAATCAATCAACAAAGATTTGATAAATTCTTCTGACTTCAGATGAAAAATAAATTCCAGAATCATATTTTATTCTCGAGAAGAAGGTCAAAAATCATCCAATTCCAATAAGTAAATCTAAAAACAATTCACGTAAAACACGATTCCAGTTTTCCCAGAGTATATCGCAAAGCCACAAAATGAGATTACCAAACGTTTTCAACGTACACTCGGCTACGTTAGCCGGTTTTACGATTACGACTGTTGCACTAAATAAAACCGTAATACGTTTTGCCATCTATCAAAAACCAAATACACTTTATATCAACACCATAGGGTACAAATTTATTTAAACAATTTAAATGCTACTGTAAAATAGTGAGAATAGAGCTAGCAGTAAAAATCGCATTATCCATACAGGCATAAACTTAAAAACACAATGTATGAACAGGTTTTAAAAATAAACTAGGTTTGAATATAAAACTGGTCTAAATTCTAAAGAAAAAACGAGTTTTTTCCAGACATACAGTTGCATTATCGTTGCTACAATAACTTTTCTTGAAATGAGTATCTAGATGAACTTACGACCCAAAGACTACCTGAATGGCGTATGTGAGGAAAGGTTACACAAAAAGTTCTTTGTTAAACAAAAGACAATATCTGCTGACTAATGACTAACGGCAACGGTTTGATCATTAACTTTAATGGACAAAGTTACCCAAAAGCCAAAAGTAAGATGAAATTCAGTTACCTATGGGCCAGATGTGCTATTTATATCATCATCATTATCATCAGCCCATTACTGACCTACTGCTGGGCACGGGCTTCTTCTCAATTTGAGAAGGTTAAGGCCTTAGTCACTGACAGTTGGGCTAGTCCACAAGTTCAAAGTCGCTCAGCAAGCTAGGCTTGGAGTTTCTTTGAAGGATAAATGCCGTAACGAGATTATCCGGAGAAGAACCGGAGTGACCGACATAGCTTGCAGGATCAGTAAGCTGAAGTGGCAGTGGGCTGGCCATGTCTGTCGAAGGACCGATGGCCGTTGGAGCAGACGAGTCCTTGAGTGGAGACCGCGAATCGGCAAACGCAGCGTAGGGCGCCCCCCTGCCAGGTGGACCGACGTCCTAAAGAACGTGGCTGGGGGGGACTGGATGTGGAAGGCAGAGGACCGAGTGTTGTGGCGCAACTTGGGAGAGGCCTATGTCCAGCAGTGGACTGCGATAGGCTGAGTTGATTGATTGGTTGATTGAAGGCCTTAGTCCACCACGCTGGCCTAGTGCGGACTTTTTTATATTTCTGTTTATTCCAATATTTTAGACAGTAATAGGCACGAAAAGTCGTCGGTCCTGGCTATAATACGAATATCTATGACAGTCGTTACGGGTAGCCAAAGGCCCGAAAGTCTGAAACATTAGAATATCGGTATTGCCCAGTATCCGGATTGCGGGCGTCTGATGGCAGTCGTTCCGTGTAAAATGCTGATATTGAGCCGCATTTGATTATAATAGTAGCAACATAGTCTTCTTGTGGCAACACAATTTTTTTTTCTTTCTATTATATAGTAAGGAAAAGGCTAGGAGAAAGAAGAAGGTACAGAAAGTAAGTCAACAAATCTCCCAGGCCATGTTCATGCCAATTAGTCCCACGTACTTTTTAAATAGCATCACTTTTCCGGACTTATGTTTTCGAAGCAAAGTGTATCTGATCTTCTAAAATAAATTTTCAGTAAAGGAGCGCCTTTATCTTCCGCAAAATACATTTATGCTACATCATGTACATTGTAGCCACCTAAGCAAAATTTATCCTACAATGTCGAACTTCATCCATAATGAAACTGTTATCCTGACGCGGCGCGTGTTTTCTTTGTACCATCGTATAAAAGGGCCCACTTTGATCCTCTCAGTTCGGCAGAGGACCAGTGGCAACAATCCAAACTATTCAAGATAAAAGGGGTTAAACTAAAAATAGGTACCTACGTAAGCCTCTGGGAACAGGATTTTCGATGAGTGCGAGGAAGGAAGGAGGTATTGTCAAGCAGCGTAAGTAACGAGGCGTTTCTGTTAAGGCGATCCCTCACTGGGGCATTCGCTTGTAATGTAACAATCCAAGATTTGATTTAGAGCATAATGAGCAGACTTAATAAACAAACTACCACCAAAAATAAAAAATGACATAACATAAAACAACATAAAATATAAACTTAAAAAACACATTTTAGAGGAATTAAAACGTAATAATGATTTATAATTTAAGAATTTAAGAAAAAAAAAACATGCTGTACTTTTGTAAGCAATTTGCTATTGAGAAGAAATATAAATTAGTTGAGGGTATTTGGGAATTTTTGCATAGGGCGAGCGAATGCGTGCGTCGTCTTCACCCAGCCACATCTTGTTATAATGAACGAATGTCGACGGACCAAGCGGTGTACAGAAAAACCTAAACTGGTTTATGTTCTACACTGTATCTGCCAAACGTATGTATTTTTTTGTGGAAATAAATAAATTAATAAACAAATGTAATAATCTAAGATTCGATTTAGAATATAACGTTAATGTAACAATCCAAGAATCAATTTAGAGCATAAAGTTACAATACTGCCTCACTAACTGACGAGATCCAAGATTAAATTTAGAACATAACGTTACAATACTACGAGCATTCGCCTGTAGTATAACAATCCAAGATTCGATTTTGAGCATTACGTTACGATGTCCTGTAGTCTTGCGCATTCATGTTACAAATTGAATTACGGGTGCTCCCACTCACTACTGTTGGACTGCTGATCACGAGGTCGTGGGTTCGATTCCCACAAGACACAAATACTTGTGTGATGAACATAGATGTTTGTGTTGGTCTGGGTGTTTCTTATGTATTATAAGTATGTAATTACAAAAAAAAAAGTATTTATGTATTATATCCATTTTCTAGTACCCATAGCACAAGCTCTGCTTACTTTGGGACTAGATGGTGCTGTGTAAAACTGTCCCAAAAATATATATATTATATTACATTACAGGCAAATGCTCCCAGTGAGTGTAATGTTACAAATTGTATAATTATAGGTTGCACACTGTAATGCTCGATTCTCCTCACTACTCACTGATGTAATGCTCGAATCTGAACTGATACATTACAAGCGAATGCTCTCGGTGAGGGAGCGCCTTTTGGAGAGCATCTTCATGTTCTTATTTCAGTCAAGTTGACATTAAAATCGTTATTGGGAATAAAATATTGCAATAAATAAAGCTGACGATAAAACTGAGCGTACAACATCAATAATTCATCCGAGCCACCAATAAAAGTTGAACACGAAATGAGTTCTGTTTAAAAATCCCTTATTTCGTATTGTATTTTTTTTTGTAATTAAAACTTTCCAGACTTTTAATGAATTACTTTAAATCATATTACGTAGTATGATGAAGACATTAGACCACATTAGACGCGATTGTTATTAAATGTTGCTAGACATAATTAGTTAATGAAGAAACTCCATCTATAATGTTCTAAAACTTCGGTCTTTATGTTAACCTAATAGCGTTATAATATTAATTAACTTGAGTGCAATTATTTTTAAAGAAAATGGTGGAGATGTCGTCATAAACAAATTGAATTTACATAGGTAGAAATACTTGACACGTATTAAAGTTTAATATGGTTATGGTTTGTCATAAGTCATAAAAAGTTAACAAGGTGTGTTATTGCCTATCGACACATAAGTACTAACCTTATCTTTATTCAAATAAATTAACGACTAAAAGGGGCCTATAAAAAGCTAAGCCATCGTAAAATTTCTATGTTCGCTATAACATCCATATTAGCAAGAAAGCTTCGCCAATAAATTAACCACAACAGTGATCTTAATAATTTTCTAGCGGTATTTGATACTTAATAAAGCCATAATTTTATGATTGAAGAAATTAATAAAAGATTTGAAACTACGAGTGCAAAAATAAAAAGAGGAAACACAAATGCCACCATAAACACCGGTTCTTGGCACGGTATTCCGGCCAGCGAGGTACATTTTGCACTTACTTGTGGCCAAACGAAAATAGGGCAGGGTATTTCTACACAGAAATTTAGCAGCTAACGCCATATTGCGTACCGGTGGATTTCTTTAATTTGTCCCTACAATATTTTAACTTAAATAGAAGCTAGGAAGGCTTGAGGTATTTTGTACAAACTATTTCTAGAGACTATTTTTTAGTTCTGTTTTTGGGATTCCTTAAGGCAATTTTAGAGCTATGTTTTGGTGGTCGAAAATATTTCACTGCCTCTCGAGTGTTTGGGTCATAAATGCATTTTTTATTGAATGGATGGGCGCCATCGCTTATGGCTCGCGTTGGTTCCAACTTGCATTTTGTACGAAAACGTTGCGGACCAACGTGTTCCGGAGGGCACTTGGGGGTTAAACTATCTAGTTCTTATATGTAATCAATTTTACGTCATTATTAATTGAGGAGTTCTAATATAGTTTTATTATAACTTAAAAGGTACTGGAGCAGGTATTATAAATATCAAAACCTTACCGAGATGGTTTTAACGCTAAAGCTCAAGTTAATGATGGAAAAGCTATTCATGTAACCATTTTTTTTTTCTAGGAACAGGAATAAGCACATTCTTAATCTAGAACTAACTTCTTGCGCGCGATCGCATAAACTCACATCCACATCTTCCTGCATTGCATATTCATCTGTAAACATAACCTATACTTAAACTCCGGAGTTCCTAACTTCCTTCGAATTACCTCGTTCATGAAGCTTGAAGCTAATTGTCATATTTACTCCCCGACAAACTTGTTCTAGCGTAAGCCCACTTACTTCCACGAAATTAGTCTTCTCAAATACTTTCAGGTGTACCCTTTCGTTTAACTGTAGGTCGGTTAAACTTCCCGCATTAAAACCTCAAATTATATCAACCTCAATTTCGGAGTCGAATTCGTTAGTAAGTTGAGATAAAATTATAATTTTAATGGCTTAAAAGATCTCAATTAATATTAACAATATCGTATGTACTTCAAAATAATTTGAAACATAGTTAAAGTAGAATCACTTAGAAAAACTAATACACTAATTTGTATAGCTTTTAGAGGAGAAAATGTGACTTAAATCACTTTTTGCCATTAGAACCTGTCTAAACCTATCGATGATACTAAATTGAGAAGCGAATTACCAAAGAGAGTCAAGATAATTTTGTGTCAAATGAAATATGTTTAACAAGACATTGATCGCGGCTTCGCCCGCGTATTGTAATAAAATATAGCCTATGTTACTTCAGAATAAAATAGCTCTCTAAATAATATCAAAATCGGTTCAGTAGTTTTAGAGTTTATCGATTACAAACATAAACAAAGAAATCTTTCCTCTTCATGATATTAGTGTAGATAAATAAAGACCGAAGTTTTATTTCGATAAATTCCATATTTTCCATCAAAAATGGAACCAATAACAATATTAATCACGTAGATCTAGATTATTATAATAATAAATATTGGATCATCATAAACAAATAGAATACTAAATTAAAAGGACATATTGTAACAACTTATCAATATCGAAGAATCATGACTGTTCGTACTTTGAAATCTTTGATGTCAACCGCATTACACCATACTCAAAACGTATGTAGAACACACGTAGTACAAAGTTAACAAAATGTTAGTGGAAAGTGTAAATAGATCGAAAAAGTGAACCAATGTGACGTCACGAACACGCGTGATATTGACACAATTTATTACCTTAGAAAGTTTTCTATGAAATATAATTTATCACATTTTTACGTGCTCATCGCTAGCCTTTTCCTTTCTAACTGCAATGTCAGTACCAATCGAAAAGTGGCACTTAAGTTAAGGCAAGGTAACATTAACAGCATTAATATTAGATTGTATCATAAGGGAGCAAAATAAGATTTTTACGGCAGGGCGCTTTTTTGAATCCAAAGCGAAGTGAGGGATTCTTTAGTAGAATTATAAACGTAGCGAGGGATTCACAGTACGTCGGCTGAGCCAAAAATATATTTTGCGCCCGAGTGATAAACTTTACTCTTCATAACCCTCTATGAGAAAATAAAAGGCGCCTCATATTTTATTGAGGAGTAACAACTAAATTGAAATTAAATAGTATCTAATAATAAAACAACTAAAAACTTACATTTACATTTGAGATATTTTCGCAATTATGAAAATTCTTGGTGCCTCTTGTATTTCTCCATTCAAGTAAGTAAGTAAACTTTATTGTTTCTGATTGAGTGGTTACAGTTGTTATAATACATCTTGATAGTGTTAGTTAGATACATCAATCAGCCCATTAAAAAAATAAATAAAAAAATGGCTTTCACATATTTCTCCCACGATTTTGCAGGTAATAGATTATCCATCACATTTCTTGCGTCAGTTCTAATACTTTCAGGAGTTAATTCTATACTTTCACTGCCACTTGAAGAATTAATTTTTCAAAACAAGACCACGAATTTCTAACAATCCGTGAAAATTGACGAAAACGCGGGCTGTAGTTCGCGCGTTTTTATTTTGATTTCTTTTTTTTTATTCAGCCGCGGCGGCGGCGGCGCGAACCAGCCAGTCTTTATTCAAACAATAATTGCGTTCGATTTCTTTAGCGCTGAACACTAAGATGTTCCAAATTCAAAAAGTGCGCGGCAAAGATAATTGCGGCGCACTTATAAAGAGGATTAAAAACCCATAACTTTCCGCTAAAAGTTTATTTCAGAAAACACCACCTTTGGGTGTACTTAAAGGCGACCCAATTCATCCTTTTAGAATAGATGGAATGAAAAATCAGTTTTTATATCACCAGTAGTATTAATCATTATCAATTTATCTGTCACCAACTGACCGATCGTAAATTTTCTGACAAACTAAAAGAGATTAGTTCTGTAAATAGTAATTTGAGTTATGCCGTTGTTATCATGGTGGTGATGACATTTGTTAATGTTAATGCAAGGTGTAATTACGGTAAAAAGTTACGTTAAGTAAGTATGGTTATAAAATCCAGGAGTTAATGCTACTCAAAGCAATAAATTCATCATTTCAGCCAAAAGACGTCCACTGCTGAACATAAGCCTCCCCCAAAAATGGGGAATATGCCATGATCGCCACTCTTGGCAGGCGGGTTGGCGATCGCAGTTGGTTGGTTAAATACTCAGAGAACGCTGCTGCCCATCCTCTGGTCCTTAGTCGCCTTTTACGACACCCATGAGAAGATAGAGGGTGGTGCAATTCTTTACGTCCGGCACCACACAGAACTAATGCCACTCAGAGCAATAAATTAAGTAAGGTTAAAAGTTACAGCACTGCTAACTGAAGTTGCAAATAACCAGTGTGTTGCTAAGGAGCACATTAACGAAGCCGACTTTATAACTTCCGTGGGGTGATTAACAGCCTGCGTTTTTACACTAAACTTCCTTCCCCGGTCAACTAAAAATTATTGCACTCATAATTAATATGAATGAAAACAAATTGTATGTAATGAAAGTTATTGCTGTACAGTATTGTACAGCCTGTAATAAGCGATAATAAATGCGTTGATGTTGGCGATAATTGTGATGGTGATGGTAATGTAATGATTGTAATTAATAATGGTGAAGACAGAAGAAATATTTGTACCAAACTGTTGTATATTTTGTTTTGTAGTTTTTTTTTTTAAATGAGATATGAATCTGCTCTTGACCGCAATCTAGACAGTTTTGTCAAGATGTGGTCGAAGATGGAGCGAGCAATCCTATCAGGTGCCGATTCACTCCAGCTTTCAAGACGTTAGGGTTGTAAGTGCCCGGAAATACAGATGCCGGCAGTGAATTCCACAACTTGGCTGTGCACATTATGGAAGAAGCGCTTGGTCCTGCTGCTGAATTGCGTAACTCACTCGCGATCGCAATCAATAGGATTTCAATGTTCATTGCTCCGTTTGTTTTGACAATTCGTCTTATCGGCAACTATGTACCAGGCCACGCAATGAATATTGCTGTCATTTCAAAATGAAAGCTGATGTCAATGTGAATGCATTACACAATTACCCCACTGATAGTAGGGATTTCTACCAAATGTGCAGTGCGTCGTGTAGTCCGATTTTTATAGTTTTCATAGAAATATATAATTATTTTGGCCATATCATACAACAAGATGAAATAATTAATGGGTTTTAAATTAATATGAGTAGTAGCGCTAAGTAGCATTGTAAATAAGATATAGATTTTCCGTTACCGTTAAAATTCTTTTCGATCAAAATGAGGTAATTGAATAGTCAAATTCAAAACTTTTTGGCCTTGATACGAACATAAATATTTACGAGAAACTTTTTGTTCGATCGTTTCAGTGGATATACACAATCAGCAATATCTAAAAATGAAGGTGCATATTATATTGTTGAAAAAAATTGGATGGTACCTGATCAGCATACATGAAAAAAACAACGATCATCGCCCAGTGTTGCGATAGCATCGATGAAATTGCACAGCTCTTGCAGATTCCGTTTTAGTACTCACGCTGTAGATGCGTTTGGCTTTTACCTGGAACGAAAATATTTAAATTAGGTTATTGGCAATATACGAAGCGTGGCGATTATGGCATATACGGCATATACGGCCGCCCTTTGGGGGAGGCCTTGTCCAGCAGTGGACGTCTTTCGGTTGAAATGATGATGATGATTGGCAATATTCAGTTTTTAAGTGCGCTACTCCCTTGCTGGGAAGTCTAGAATACTAACTCAGTATTGCTTGTGGGTATTACAAAAGAAAAGAAAGTGCATAGTTTTGTGTTTTCATTTTCTGAGTGATGCTATCGTTAATTTTACGTAACAACTGCTTATTGCACAGAACGGTGAATATTTGATGTCATTCATAGAAACTAGCACTACAATACAAAATTCCTACTGACATTTCCATACATGGATTGTAATTATGGTATGTTTGTAATCTGGTACAAACTTTAATGCTATAAGAATCCCCCGATTTCTTATAAAAAAAAACTTTATAATATCTAATATCTAAATTCACATCTACAGCAATCATAGAACTTTAAAAAACATGAGACAACACTTTCGTTTCATCAGAAAATATCACATATTTTCAAGCAGCGAATGGAAATCTATAGATACATTCTGATACCGTCCAATTTCGTCGAAAACAGCTTCATGTGTATCCACATTGACTCAGCAATGCCAACACTATTATGCTAAACGGAATAACGGAGGTATCGGAGCTGTTGCGAGGTCCACACGTCCATGATGAGATGACACTCGTTTTACGACCGCCCATTCCCAATCCGACTGGATTCCTGACACAGACGGAACAACGTTCTAGAGTGTTTATGTATTTGTTTTACTATCTTAACGTGCAACATTTGATGTTGCTATAAAATTGTTATGCACACTGTATCAAGTTCTTGTTAGGTCATAGTGTTGAAAGTAGTAATTTTATCGCCTGTTTCGGACTTGTCATGGTTGTCTAGTGTTATCATTTGATTTGATTATGCATCCATTTTTGTAGTTTTTATAGCTATTATTCAAATTGGACAGACTAAATTAAATGTTGTCCAATCATCAGATACTACTATCTTACTTACTTAAACGTATGTATGTATGTTCTTGTTTGTTTGTTGATCAGACTTGTCAAACATGTGCGCGAGCTTGTAATTAATCAGTTCGCACTTTTATTACACTTAACTTTTTGTTGAAAATTGCATCGTTATCATTGTATTTTAACATAAGCATTTTTCTTCTTTCATTTCATCAGAAATCAGAACGAATAATGATTACGTCAATTGAACATGAAAGGGCGCGCAGAAAATCTTTGAGTAAAGAAACTTTAAGGACTTGTTTGCTCTAGTATGAAATGTTATTATTGCAGTTAGAAACCACTACGTGGTGAACATTGCAGTTATACCGACTGTGAAATGGAAGGCTGATATGATAGTTTTTTTTAGGGTTCCGAAGTCCTACAAGGAACCCTTATAGTTTCGTCATGTCCGTCCGTCTGTCCCTCTGTCCGTCTGTCCGTCTGTCCGTCTGTCCGTCTGTCCTAATCCTTTACAGCTTAATAACTTCTACAGTTATAAACATAAGTAAATGAAATTTTGTTAAAAAATAGTCTACATATAGATCTCAATTTTAATAGAATAAAAAAATCGTTTTTACGTATTTTAGGGGTTGCGTCCATACATGTGAAATGGGGATGTAAAATTTTTTTTCGTTGCACTCCCTCGGGTCATTATCATATCATTGAATAGGTCTACTAAAATGAAAGTAATGTTTGATACACTACTTTTTTATCAGGTGTACCATCTGCGAAATATAGCCCGCCAAAGTGGCTTGCAATGTGTCCCCCCCCCTGCCATTTCTAAACTATGCAACGTAGAAAGTTATAATCTTCCACATTGATAGACCTTTGTGAAAACTCTCTTTTAAAATTATTTCGAGTATAATGTGATTATAATTTTTTGAGTTATAGAGAGAAAACTGAAAAATACTTAAAACGTCCTAGTTCAAAGGTCATTGATCTTAGAGAAAAATGATCATAGCAAATAATGCTCCTTTAGCTACTTTCTATTTGAAAATATCACAAAAAAGTAACTTTGACTTGAGAAACTACTTAAATTTGGCTTCTTGAATTTATCGCTAGATGGCGCTACTAACAACACGCTCTGAGTCGCGAATGCTGCCGATTATTGCAAAAACTAAAATAGCCATGATTAATATTCGATTTGATTTGTTTGTAATTACACCTACTTAAGGAACCCTATATTTCTAGAAATAAATGGCTCGGAGAATAGAGAAAATATTCATGCAGTGTTTTACTCGTTACTCATAAGTATAAAATTATTATTTGATGTATTTTGCACCTACGTAGATGAAGCAATGGAAAAGAAGCGGATGTTAAGGCATTATTAACAGAGCCCTTTATCCTGACCATAGAGTGCGATTTACCGAGCACTTCAAGTAGATGAATCAGTAAACAGATTTACAAAGAAATGCCAACGAAAAAATCTATAGCTCCAATACCTCTTCAGTTGCTGTCCCATACGCACTAGTGTAGGTATATTACAACGTTTTAAGATAAATTCTTAAATCAACTTTTCCATAAACTTTATATCAAGTGAAAAACTAACAAAATTCCAAAAACTTTATATCATGTGAAAAACTAACAAATATCTACAAAAAAAAATGTACAAAGGTTGCGTGTCCTCAACATAAGGGACTTCTAGCACGCCTAGGGGTACCACGCGTAAAATGTCCCCAAATACTGGCGTCACATTTCCGGCCGGCCGGCACAATTTAGTTACGGAAGTGCACCGGCCTCGTCCAACCGATATTACGCTACGACCACCGTACCTGCTAATCCTATTTTTGTTAACTCGATTCTGTTTCTCGTCGGACATTTGGTTTTGTTTCATAATCGATTTATACGGTTGTTAATGCGAGAAATTCTGACGCATTTTAGACAATCACTAATTCTTTTGTGGCTTTAGTGAAATTCTACAAGGTAAAAGGGTGAGGAAAAAGCTTGTCACGAGATTTTTTAAAAAAAGTATAAATTTCTACACAGAATTACTTGCGTCAAGATATATTCTTGCGACAAACTTTTATATCCATTGCCTAGTACCCATAGCACAAGCTCTGCTTAGTTTGGGTTAGTTTGGTGCTGTGTAAAAATGTCCCAAAGATATTTATTTTATTATTCATTTATATCATATAAAATTATATAATAATAATATAACAATACCATCATATTGTTATTGTGTTATTTTATTTACTTCAAGGATTGTTTCGTCTTTTTAGAGCATTTAAAAAAAGTATTCTTTTAAAAAATGTGTTTTTACTATATATTTATTATTTTAGAGAAACTGAAACAAAACTGACTTAAACTTAACACTAAGAAATGCATTAATAATAAAATAAAAATTTCACATTACTTTTAATTTATTCATAACACTGTGATTAAAGTATAGTCCAAGGCTTGCATTAGAAATTATTAAAAGTTGTTTATGAAGTTCTTATAAAACTATAGCAATAGTAGGGAAAATTGATCAACGATTACATATTACTTTAAAAATGTAATCTTACTTAACTTATTTAATCTTAATTCACAAACCGCATGTGACACCAAATCTGTCTATAAAATTCTCACCACAATTTCCCAACACAAAAACCGTACAAAATAAACACAATAACACGAAAAACCAACTAATAACACACTAAAAAATTACATAACAACATTCAACCAGTTGTAAACCAATGTCATACGTAATAATAATGCAATTTAATGAATCGTAAGACCGCAACGGTTAACCCACATCAGCGCGCATCAAGGCGAACCGCCGTGTCATCTCTGACACTTATGAGTTGCTAAACTTTACTTATATTGGTAAACGTTCTGTTATAAGCAGAGAATATATTAATAAAGTTTACATTTGCTGTTTAATATGTACTAGTATCGCTTGTGGTCGAAATTCAACCAACATTTAAAAGCATCTCTAAAAGCATCAATAGAATTACCATTATCATTTCTATTGCCTAAATATAACCTAAATGCTCGAAACCATTGTTACATAAATGCGAATACAAAACATCGGCTGACGTTACTATGCGTCTGAAGCCTGCCGACACTTGTTCAGTAAAAAAATTTATCATGTCCTTGAACAATAATAAAGCCCCAGGAATAGACGGCATGAGAGCCATTGACATTAAAAGCCTTTGTACAAAAATCAAGTTAATAATTTCTAATTTAATTAATTTATCAATAAAAACTAGTAAGTACCCATCTATATTAAAAACGGGGATTGTAAGACCTATTCATAAAAAAGGAAGCCGGTTGGACTATAACAACTACAGACCAATTACTATTTTGCCTACTATTGATAAGATAGTTGAAAAATATATATCAAAGCAAATATACGAATTCTATGAAAAAAATAACATACTAACCGACAAACAATATGGTTTCCAACCCAAAAAGAATACCACCCAGCTGTTATCAGCGTTTACAGATAGTATTCACAAACATTTAAATGAAAAACAACACGTTTTGGTAGTCTTTATAGATTACAGCAAGGCCTTTGATACGCTTAGGCATGACAGGCTATTAGAGAGTCTTCGTGACAGTAGAATTAGAGGCAAACTACTGGACTGGTGTGAAGATTATCTTAAGGACAGAAAATTTATTGTTAAAGTCAGTAACGCTACTAGTGAATCAGTCAAGGTAACTGGAGGCACGGCACAAGGCTCGGTACTTGGGCCGTTGCACTACCTCACTTATGTAAATAATCTTGTTAATGTTATAAAGAAGTGCGAGACCTATCAATTTGCAGACGACACTTGCCTTGTAGCTACTGGAAGGAGTGTCGATGAGGCTCAAAAACTACTGCAAGAAGATTTTGACTTACTGACTAAATGGTCGCATGACGCTGGCTTAGTCTTAAACGCTTGTAAGACTAAACTTACGTACATCAGTACCAGTCAAAATAGAAGCTCTTGCATACCAAAACTAACAGCACACTGTCATGAATGTTTGCATGACAACAGCCCTACTAAGATAGCCTTGCCTTGTAAATGTGACTCCATAGATCTCGTAAACAAACAAATATATCTGGGGCTTACTATAGATAACCGACTTAGTTGGAAGGAACATATAAATGTAGTAAGTGACAAATTAAGAAGTATATTAGCAAAATTCTCTATAGTAACATATAACATTCCATAGCAGACACTATTACTGCTTTACAAATCTCTGGCCGAATCAACGATATCCTATGGGTTATCTAGTTACGGGAGAACATTTAAAACTCACCTTGATCAAATATATACACTCCAACTACGTATATTAAAAACCATTGTTCCCTATAACATTAAGAAAAAGTACAAAAATGATTACCATAAATTATTTGAGCACTGTAAAATTATACCAATACACGAAAAAATTGAAATGACATTATTAACCGAAGAATTTTTTAATGAAAATCTTAAGAAAACTAAAATATTACAAAAAAATGAAATGAAAACTCGTAGTGTCACTAATGCCAAATTGTTACTTCCAAAATATTTTAATTTACATGGTAGGAGAACGTTAAAATACATTATACCCTACCTAATTAATCAACTACCAGCATCTCTAAGGGATAAAATAACAAAAAAAAACATAAAATTTAAATTAAAACAACATTTCTTGCAAGTTACAAAGACACAATAATAAAAATAACTAGTAAATACAATTAATAACATTATTAATGTAAGTATAATAAATTCTCAAAAGTTTGCTGCATTTGTAGGAACAACCTGTATCAACACAAACACTACCCCCCACCAGTTTGTAAAGACGGATCGCGCAGTCACCGGTGTTCGCTCCTTCATAATGTAGATAAATATTATCTGGTATCTACCCTCATTGTACTTATTTAATATCCTACCTTATTAACTATATTTTTGTTTACCTGTTTGTATAGTCGATGATATTGATGTACGGTAAAACTCTAATGAGTTTATGTTTACATCTTTAGAATGTTTTTGTTATGTATACCACTGAACAAATAAATAAATAAATAATAAATAAAAAATTGCGCCTATTCACATTTTGATTTTGACGCAAAAATTGTCCTTATATTCCTTTTGGCTTTTAATTCGACCCCTTAGCATTCATTTTCGAGACATGGTCAGAAGATAAAGTCACTATGAAAAAACCGGCCAAGAGCATGTCGGGCCATGCTCAGTATTATAGGGTTCCTTAAGTAGGTGTAATTACAAACGAATCAAATCGAATATTAATCATGGCTATTTTAGTTTTTGCAATAATCGGCAGCATTCGCGACTCAGAGCGTGTTGTTAGTAGCGCCATCTAGCGATAAATTCAAGAAGCCAAATTTAAGACGTTTGTCATTTCAAAGTTACTTTTTGTGATTTTTTCAAATAGAAAGTAGCTAAAGGAGCATTATTTGCTATGATAATTTTTCTCTAAGGTCAATGACCTTTTAACTAGGACGTTTTAAGTATTTTTCAGTTTTCTCTCTATAACTCAAAAAATTATAATCACATTATACTCGAAATAATTTTAAAAGAGAGTTTTTACAAAGGTCTATCAATGTGGAAGATTATAAGTTTCTACATTGCATAGTTTAGAAATGGCAGGGGGGGGGACACATTGCAAGCCACTTTGGCGGGCTATATTTCGCAGATGGTACACCTGATAAAAAAGTGGAGTATCAAACATTACCTTCATTTTAGTAGACCTATTCAATGATATCCCACACGAGGGGGTGCAGCGAAATTTTTTTTTTTTCTCCATTTCACATGTATGGACGCCACCCCTAAAATACGCAAAAACGAATCTTTTGTTCTTTTAGAATTGAGATCTATATGTAGACTATTTTTTAACTAAATTTCATTTACTTATGTTTATAACTGTAGAAGTTATTAAGCTGTAAAGGATTAGGACAGACGGACAGACGGACAGACGGACAGACGGACGGACATGACGAAACTATAAGGGTTCCTTGTAGGACTTCGGAACCCTAAAAAGAGACTTAGATGTATTTTGCGAATAAACTTCGCCTAATCACGCCTTAGGGACACGGAAGGATGTGGGAGTGCTGGGGTTAAGGGAACACCATAGAATGCAATTTAATTAATCGTAAGACCGCAACGATACGATATTAAATCAATACGGTGTGTATTGCCTTATGATTGGCAAGACTTAAGACCACACTCATTCTTTTCCCGTGGTTGACTAAGGAAATAAAGGGATTATATCAAGAAAATTGGCAAGACTGGTTACCAATCCAGCGATCAGTGACCAACCAAATGATGAATAAACGAAATGAGTACGTAAGTTTCTTTTGGAAAGTCCCGCCACTTAATTCAACCCACTCCAACTTCTCCTTCTTCCTTTCGTGTCAATGGCTACAGTTATTAGCTGGTCTTCCACCAGAAAGTGGCGCATTGTATTTCCCTTTTCCGTAGCCAGCATTAAGTCCTCTCGGGAACATGTGGGGCAGAGCGGGCAAGTAAGTAGGTGAGACATGTTTTGCGTGCGAGCTCTACAATAGCATCTAGTTTTAGCAGCGTCTATGAAGCCCCAAATGGTAAGATTATCCTTGCTTGCTTCGACCGACTTGTGACTGTAGTTAATTAAGCGACTTGGCCTACTCAACGAGCCCCCGGGAGACAAAATGCTCAGCTGATTCTACAAAGTCCAGGGACTTTAGTATGCAACAACTCTTGTAAGTCAAGATCCATAGTGACCAACCACTATGAAGCTCAGCGTGTCTCCAATAAAAGATTAAACTGTCTTGAAACGTGCAACATGTAAGAGAAAGTTAGTAGGGAAAAAAATTGTTCCAACATTTTCAACAGTGTTAGATAAGAAATGTAAGGAAAAATTATTACAACTACTAAAAACCTAGGTATAAGCTTTAACGTGGTAATTATGGCTTTATTTCTTGATGGTGAAATTTCATTGAAGTTTATAACTAGATCCTTGTTAAGGAGTGGACGCCCGCGGGCAGGTGTGGGAGTTTATTTAACCCGAGTAGTGTTGAATCAGAAACAGATGCTCTAGGCGACCTTGTAAGCCTTGACCGACAAACTCATTGAGTGTGTCTGCCAAGGTTCAGAAGACGTTTCGGTAGTTACGTGTTTACCAATGTATGACATGTTATGAAAAATCAATGTCTCAGCAATTTTTTATAGATTATAATTGCTGTTTATAATATTGCTCAATTTTCCTTTATTTTAATGAACCTGATGTAAAACCAGTACACCTTAAGGTTAAAAAAAAATCACGTTACTTCATATTTTATTATTTAAAAACGTGAGGCTTGGAGCCTGATGAGAAACACAATTTTCCTGGAATCTTTGATAAACACGACGCAACATCACTGAACTGATCTGAATCCGTTAAATAAATCTTTCTCTGTAATCTGATCTGAATAAATGGGATATCACATCGAGAACTTAATCAACCAAATGAAATTCCATACGGTGGCAAACTAAAATCAATAATATCTCACACATAACTAATGAGGCACTGAATGATTAGGTAATCATTTACGATCCTGAGTTGCGGTGCGTTCCGACATGTTTGACATATTTAGGTGATATTAGGGACGAAATAGGTTAACAGCCCCATTAGGCTCACACAGCTATTAAACGAATTAAGTCCTTAAAGTTGATTACGAAGTATTCATAATTGAGGCAAACGTTTATGAGCTTTTTGGACTGAATTAGAATGTGAATCATGTTCAAAGTTAATATTTAATCATAAATGACAAAAATTTGGTCATGAATGTTGCACGGCGTGACTCAGCATAGTATAACACAATACAAAGTTGAGTGATACTGTACATAAGTAAATATTTGAGGTTGCACTCTCCTAAACTGTTACATAAATTAATTAAAATATTACTGAATGTATAGTTTGCCAATAGGCTCAAAGTCAGCCAAAGGGCAATGGAGAAGGCTATGCTCGGAGTGTCCCTGCGTGATCGAATCAGAAATGAGTAGATTCGCAGGAGAACGAAAGTAACCGACATAGCCCGAAGAATGACGACATTGCTCGTAGAACGGATGGCCGATGGGGCAGTAAAGTTCTGGAGTGGCGACCGCGTACTGGAAGGCGCAGCGTGGGTAGGCCCCCCCACAAGGTGGAACGACGACCTGGTGAAGGTCGTGGGAATCCGCCGGATGCAGAAAAAGCGCAAGACCGGTCGTTGTGGTGATGCTTGGGGGATAGGCCCCCCCACAAGGTGGAACGACGACCTGGTGAAGGTCGCGGGAATCCGCCGGATGCGGAAAACGCAAGACCGGTCGTTGTAGTGATGCTTGGGGGAGTCTTATGTCCAGCAGTGGACGCCTTTCGGCTGAAATGATGATGATAATGATGAAGAAAGTTTGCCAAAACTAAGGCACCACCTAAGCGATACAGTGCTTGTTTAGTCAAATACTGTACATTATATTATCAGTGACTATACACTGATTATAATTATGTGTCTGTGTACTGATGCCGAGTATAACTTGACTGTTCATGGGGGAGCCGCTTAAAACGGCAAACGTCAACGATACGTCAAAATCAGTAAAACCAAATGTAGTTCCCTATTCCGCTATATGCTATATGTCAAGATAAACTGGACTCACAGCAGGCTGTAACCTGATGACGTCACAGTTTAGTAACAGCGTAACCAAATATGAGAAATGTTGGTTTAAGGAGAGTTATTCTCATGCGTCACGAATTAACACTTACGCGGTATATTTATAAGTTCTGTTGAAATTGGATTAGCTTTAAGTTAAATTTTAACCACGTTTCCTGTTACTCTGTGGTTTTAGTTTTACTTTGTTATACTCCTATTATTGTGGCGTAAGGTGGTATGATAAAGGTGTAATTCTAAGTTATGTGGTTTAAGTAATATTAAATTGGAACAGATAAAAATATTTGGCATAATTTTCTATGATGCACTAGAAACAATTATTTACATTATATGCTCTACTTTTTCACCTATGACCTATATTTATTAATTATTACTTTGAACTTTAAACTAAATAAGGAAGCAAGTAATTTAGAGCAAGAGATACTGACAAATTTATAGAGAATACATATAAAAAATAAAAAAAAGGGAAAGGGAAACAACAAAATAAATAAACATTAGATTGACAAAACCAAGCACCAATTTTGAAAGCAAGCCAGAACTGACAGAATATGTGATCTCCAAGCTACACTTATAATCTAAACCAAATATGAACACATAATTTAGACTTTCGACTGTGGGAAATGGGTAAGTATAGTGCATGCTAGCGATAGGCGGTAACTATCGTTTACAAACACCATAGCATCATGAAGCAATCTTTGAACAAGCAAGTCAGTGCTTAACCGTATTTCAAGATATACTGAGACGTTTCATATCGCTACTTCGTGTTCTTGCCAACCCACTGATGCAATAAGGCTAGTCTCACTGCCAAGTGATAATGGTGTCATCTTCAAACAGGTTTGCAAGTATGTAGGTAACTGACAAAATTCAATTGTAAAGTGTATGCATAACATAACATAACCAGCCCATTACTGTCCCACTGCTGGGCACGGGCCTCTTCTCAGTATGAGAAGGCTAAGGCCTTAGTCCACCATGCTGGCTTAGTGCGGCTTGGCGGACTACACACACCATTAAGAACTGTATGGAGCACTCTCTGGTGTGCAGGTTTCCTCACGATGTTTTCCTTCACCGTTAAAGCAAGTGATAATCGAATATAAATCCACACATGAATTCGAAAAGTCAGAGGTGCGGGCCGGGATCGAACTCACACCCTCCTGCATGGAAGGCAAGCGTTCAACCGCTAGGCTATCACTGCTATTTGCAGCAAGAAAAATTTATGGAAGTAGGTTAACGTGCACAGTTCTATTCGGCCGTATCTGGGTTTAGCTGGTGACCGACTTAAACATGAAGAAGGCTAGACAGTGATCTGTAGCAATTGGGGAGACCTCTTGCTGCCTGCCGTGATTATGGTCATGGCTGACTGGCCTGGGAAGCAGGAAGCGGTGGAGCGGGTCAGGAAGGAAGACTCCCTCGCTGATCTGACTCGCCACAGGAGGACGGGATGGTGCAGGCACCTTTACGGCGACTTGATCCCGCCCTAAGAGAGGCCAGTGGGTGATGGAATGGAGATTCTATCATCCGTACTGCAAGCCGTACTGCCCTCGAGCTGCGGTAATGACCCATGTGTACCCGGATATCGCCGAAAGAAACTAGGTTGGAAGTGGAAGGCCCAGATGTGGATCGCGCTGGATGAGTTGCGAATGCCATGCAATGCAGTTCTCGTAGCCCATCTACCCAAGGCGGACTTGGGGGAATTAAATTTATGAATCACGACGAATGTAGGTCGCTCACAATGGGCCTGTTAAGAAGGCTCAATGTCACTCAAATCAAAGAATCCCTGCGTGATCGAATCAGAAATAAGGGAGATTCGCAGGAAAACAAAGGTAACCGACATAGCCCGAAGAATTGCCAAAATTAAGAGGCAGTGGGCCCCACATTGCTCGCAGAACGGATGGCCGATGGGGCTATAAAGTTCTGGAGTGGCGATCGCTTACTGAAAGGCGCGGCGTGAGTAGGCCTCCCATAAGGTGGACCGATGACCTGGTGCGGAAAGCGCAAGACTGGTTGTTGTAGCGATGCTTGGGGGAGGCCTATGTCCAGCAGTGTCTTTCAGCTGAAATGATGATGATGAATGTAGACTTCATCATTTTAACTTCTTTTCGATGCCACCATTTAGTATGTATCGGAAGTACTGCAGTATACTACACTATAATACTTTATTTGCCTTTTTTTTTTTTTTTTTTTTACGTGGGGAAATCCTCATGGACGCACTCCGCCCGGGGAAGGCGGAGCCAGTGTCGGACTCTTACCGACTAAAACCACCACGGTGTTCCTCTTCCAACCATTGGCCGGGGGCGTGGGAAACTTATAGTCGTCCAACCATCCCCGGCAGGTCCCGGCTCGCCACTAGTAGGCGAGCCCCTTCTCCCCGTGCGGCATCATCGGCCGCACCCTTTTCTTGACTGGCGCGCGCGGAACACGACGCGCCACCATCACGGGCCTTGACTGATCGGGCGGCGGGCCACCCCGAGTCCGCCGCCCGCAGGCCCACTCCTAGGGTGGCTGGAGGTCGGCGTACGCCCTCCTACGACGCCCGGTCCGTCTCCTGCGGGTGGGGAGGGAGGTCGTTGCCTCTCGAACCCTCTCCGCCGCCTCCTTAGCGAGCATCACCTCCTCGCAAAAGGAGACGACGCCCTCCCAAGCGTTCTCGCTCCCGACCATAGCCAAAACAACAGCCGGAAGCGAGAGATCACTGCCGCCTACTGCAGTTGTAAGGTCACGGCGCTGCGTGGCCCAAGCTGGGCATTCCGCCAGTGTGTGCTGCGCCGTGTCCTCAAGGCAGCTCCCGCAGTGATGACACTCGGGAGTCGGCTCCCGGCCTATGCGACACAGATACTTCCCGAAGCAACCGTGCCCCGAGAGTATCTGCGTCAGCCGGTAGGTGAGGGCGCCATAGCCCCTCTCCAGCCACTCCTCCATGACGGGCCTTACCGCCGCTATTGCGGCGTGCCCTATACTTTATTTGCCTAGAACCAACATACTAATCCTTTTTATCCCTAGTAGATACCTATATTACACTAAAATTCACCTCCGGGTTACGTAAATAAAAACATAAAACTGCTGAATATTTTATACTGCGTAAAGATTCACCGCGCAAGTCACGGGTCGTCGCCGGTCCAAACTCCTTGACCCACAAAATACTTGGACAATAACACCAAACACTGCACACGGCATATCCATTAAGGTGACAATACCGCGGGTGTACCTGCCTTGAACATAATAATATATGCTTCTAAAGTTAGGTGTTTGTGCCCATTGTCGGCTGTGTTATTAGCCTGTCGTTGAGCGGAAATATATTCGCTGCTTTGTTGTCTTTGTAAATATTGGTACCTACGTAATAATGTCTTCCCCCTTTGCATCGAGTTAAGGAGTTGTTTGTTTTGAATGTGAATAAATTACCACTAATGCTTTGGTTAAATAGTTTCAATATAAAACATTAAGATTTTAGCTATAATCATCATCATCAGCATTTCAGACGAAAGACGTCCACTTCTGGACATAGGCCTCTCCCAAATTGCGCCACAACACTCGATCCTCTGCATTCGGCATCCAGTCTATACATAAACTAGACATAGGCTATATTTAGCTATAATATTTACACTAAAGAGAAAATGCGGACAGAGAGACATTTGAAGATTAGGTATTTGAAGAAACTATCGCTGTCGCTTTGCTTCAAGTAAGTGCGGCAGTTCCGACTGAATGGCCTTAGAAAAAAAGTCATAATTTAAGGTTTGGCTCTCCACTATTTTCTCCTCCGAAACTGGGCCAATTTAAAAAATATTTCATAAACTGAATAAGAAGAATGTGTACTGTGCCGCTATGTTTTTCCTTATTCTTTAATATTTGTCAAATTTATAGGCTAGGTCTCTGTAGACTACGGTCTAATAAGTAATTTAAAGATTTTTGAGGACTTCTAGAAACAATTTATCAACAAAACCGAAACATGGGGCATGGAAAAAGATGTTATTTATTTTACTCTAAAAAAATCATTGCTCAGGGAACAGAAAAAAAAAAAAAAAACCATAATAAAACGAAGTTTAACCGGATTAAATGGCGAATATTATTTAAATTAGTTTTCCTGACGTTTCGAAAGCTTTGCAGCGTTTCGTGGTCGCAGAAACTCAGACGCAGTTGGTGGTGGTGTAGTGAGCGCGAAAACCTAAGAAATTATTAATCCATAGATTGATAGGGCTATATAGATGAAAATAATTATGGTAATTACATCACTAATTAATATTTTTTTGTTTTATCAATCCATAGACTGATAGGGCTATATAGAGGAAAATAATTATGGTCATAAACGATAAAATTATTTTTGTGGGGACAATTAAACATTTACTGAAGAGGAAGTTGTGGTTAAACATAGCCTGTGGTTAATTAAAACATATAGGAACGCATGCAATAATTTTATCGTTTATGACCATAATTATTTTCCTCTTTATAGCCCTATAAGGCTATGGTTTGATAAAACAAAATATATTAACTAGCGATGTAATGACCATAATTATTTTCTTCTATATAGCCCAATCAGTCTATGGATTAATAAAACAAAAAAATATTAATTAATTACGTGACGGTGCATTACAATCGGTTGCATCGGCGTTTGCGCAACATTCATATGAGGTCGCGACACGCAGGCGCAACACTTGCAAGAATTTACAAGAAATAAAGAGATTCCGAAGGTGAAGTAATAGGCATACATATTAAAAATATGAACACTGGAATAAACAAACATACAGTAGTACAGGATAAATATTGGGCATTGGCGTATTTCCGAACATGACCGACCGAATCGAGACGGTACCTATACAACGTATTATTGAACTAACTCAAAACCTGAAACAAGTTTATTCAGAATCGAGAGTAGAATCCATCACATTACTTTTTAACATAGGTTAATTTTTACCAAAAAAATGTTTTTATCATGCGGAGTCTAAAAGTTTCATACGACGACACGCGACGCAGCGTTGAGCGCAAAGGCGAGCGAGACCCAGTAAAAAAGTGTGATGGAATCATTTGTTTCACAAAACTGTTAAAACTTGACTGCTGCTGCTGCTGCTGATCACGAGGTTGTGGGTCCAATTCCCACAGGACACAAATATTTGTGTGATAAACATAAGTGTTTGTGTTGGTCTGGGTGTTGCTTATGTATTATAAGTATGTATTTACAAATGAAAAAAAAAAGTATACAAGTATTATATCCATTATCTAGTACCCATAGCACAAGCTCTGCTTAGTTTGGGACTAGATGGTGCTGTGTAAAAAATGTCCCAAAGATATTTATTTTATTTATTTAAGAGGTTATCCACCTCCGACACAGTAGCATCTAGAGCGTCACACGTTCGTGAATAAATCTAGTGCTATGAATCGACTAGAGTAACCATGATACCAAAAATTACAAATATCTTCTACAATAATAAATGAAAATTAATAATTACTTTCCATTTAAATTTATTATAATAAAAACTATTTAGGGTGTCTGGGGTTTTGAGTTATTCCAATAACACGTTTTATAATATAGAGCTGCTGTTACAGGTGAAATTGCGAGTGTTTTTAGGACCAAATTACTTTTGTCAATTGTTTTTGTAATTTACAATACGAGTGTTTCCGATGTTTGCCCATGCACAATATTTATTATGTAGTATTGTAATCGATATAGCTAATGGCATACATATCAGAAGATATCTGTGGCTAATGGAGTATGTCGAAGGAACCTACGATCGTCCCTATACATTGATGCATTCTATTATCTAAATACTTAAGACGCTGACAACAGCCAAATACCCCAAATAAGCTTCTCTTAAAAACTTTTTTTTGCTGTATTTATTCAGTTTGTGGCAGTGAAAAAAATATAATTATGTTAATCTTGATCGTATTTTCTAAAACTCTATTGTCCCCAAAACACGTTTTCTTGAAGTTTTCTCGATGGTAAAGAATTCTAAACTAACCTCTTAAAACATGCTTTAAAGCAAACAATCTCTATTATTTACCAAATATTATAAATGAAATTATGGAAACATTTAAGAAAGACAATAATCTAAGACATAGTTGTTTCTGTTTTTCAAATTAAAAAAACTAAAAGCTTTAGTCTAATTTTCATTCAAGTTCGTTGCCTCTCTTTCAGTTCTGTACAAAACGACAGTGACCGCAGAGGTCTGATTTTTTAGGTGTTGTCAGCCTCTTAAGTGAGTGAAGAAAGGTAAAATTAATTCGGTGACGACATTAGTAAATACTTTTCCGCCACCTCAGTGTACTTCAGCGCATCACAGCGCAGGGCGTCGCATTTCAACAGGTGACGTTGTAATGTATGAAATCGTATGGGAGATGACACACCAAGCGCCGCTGCTAGCTACAACGTCACCTGTTGCAAGTTGCAACGCGACTTTATATTTGTATTTTTTTCATTTAATTTTTTTCGAATTGACTCTCGCAGAATTGGTACCCAAAATGGATACCCTAACGGCCGGTTTCTGATTTGAGAAAACTCAGTTAAGTGGTACTTAAGTGTGGTTTGAGTATGGGTTTAACGAAATTCTGTTTCTGATCTGAGTATTTCTCAAAGTTAAGCATTCAAGGATAAGTTTTCTCAAATTCCCATTAAATTTTGACATTACGTCCGCTTAACTAGAAAATTGCGTTTCACATCACCTACTTACGGAGTACTTAGGTATCATTTGAGTATGGTTTTAAGGAAAAATCTGAGCATTTCTCAAAGATAAGCATTCAACCGTCAGTATTTTTAAAATTTAAAATTTCGTTCGCTTAAATCGAAATTTGCATTTCACAACACGTTACCTACGCTCAAATACATACTTAAATCTGATTTGAGCGGAAGAAATTTAAGTATCCGAATTTGGCTACTTAAACTCCACTCAATATATTTTGGAGGCAAATAATAGGGGTTTTTTCGTTTCCCTGCAATTTTATTATGGTTATCATCTAGCACATTCCCTATATATTCGATCCATCTTTGATGACATACTGCGTTCAGTTTCCTAATGGAAATCGTTTCAGGTCTACTTGCTAATTTTATTCTTAAACAAAGATGATGAACTTATCATCTTTACTCCCAAAGTTTACCCACTGAGCAAACCCCTAACAAGCAAAAGCTATTCTTTCCATAGCTCCTTGAGTAACTCAAGCTCTTTTATGAGGAAACCCTAGAGAACCTAAAGAACCCAAGTCTTCCACCTCAGCCTCCTTAAATTGCAATCAGGGCAGGAGAAAGATGATGATAATGAATAAAAAACACACATTCTGTGAAAGATTGTCTTTATTTTTATTTCCACAAAATCACTGTCTTAAATGTACATACTTGTGTTATTCTAAATAAAACATAGGACTATAAATAATAAGTAGGTTCTACAGATTACAAAATGGTAAAAACATAGGATTTATAATAGATACGTAAAAGCGACACTCTCCTAAAATGTAATCACTAGAGACTAGTCAGGTGGCGGGACACCCCGAGTCCGCCTCCCGCAGGCAACCTGGGCACCTGGTGTCTGGAGGCCTCTTCGTCGCCTCCTTAGCGAGCATCACCTCCTCGCAGAAGGACACGACGCCTTCCCAAGCGCTCTCACTCCCGACCATAGACAAAAGCAAAGTCGGAAGCGACAGATCGCTGCCGCTTACTGCAGCTGGCATGGTCATGGCGCTGCGTGACCCAAGCTGGGCACTCTTCCAGTGTGTGCCGCGCCGTGTCCTCTGGGAAGTTCCTTAGTGATGAAACGTGGGTGTCGGCTCCCGGCCTATGCGACACAGATACTTCCCGACACAACCATGCCCCGAGAGAATCTGGGTCAGCCAGTAGGTGAGGGCATCATAGCACCTCTCCAGCCACTCCTCCATAGTTTTAACCATACTGTTTATACCAATTGGATTGGTAGCCAGCATGATTAAGGCTAGAACTAGTTATATCCAAATACAACTGGCTTTATTTTCAATAATAGAGTGGGCAAACGAGCAGGTGGGTAACCGGGCGGAGTGGTGAGTGATCACCGCCACCCATGGACATCGGTGACACCAGAGGAAGGCCAGCTGACAGTCGCCGCGTCGATGCGTTGGGTGTAGCCGCACTTCGGTTTTAGTCGTAAAGTCGTAACGTATCAATTAATTTGAACAACTTTACAAAATTTTGATCATTATAACATAAATAACATTGCTTCAAGTTCATACACTGTTGTAACTCAATGGTTATTAACTTTCAATATCACTGGCACTATAACAAATTCTTTATTAATCCTTGATTACACTTAGGTCTACGCCTTGGTAGTCTGCTTGGCTGGAGAGGTCAGACATTGATTTATATCATGATGCGAGTGATGACTTCACGTCGTAGCTCAGACATCTGTATAGACAGCAGACTGGAGGAGAATCGCTGATCTTTGTCGATGAAGTAATAAAAATGAGCAATGTATACTGCCCAGAGGCAGGTATATAATCAAAGACTGCTCAACAACGTACGGAATTCGCGTCGCATTTATAGCTGCAATAACATGGGATAACTTTCTCACATATCAACCAATGGTTGTAATTCTATGTTACAATAATTATTTCGTATTCCAATTTACTAGACTTTCGTAAGACGTTAATTTTTTATGTAATTAATCTTATATTGCTCGATTTCACACGTAGCTTATACTAGACGTAGATACTACTATGCGTACACGAGTAGGTACTGTAGAAATAATTTAATTTATATTATTTTAATTCAAATAAGTTCAACTATTCGTGTTAAAATTATAGAATTTTTCAGTTGACATTTTTTAGATTTTTTGAGTTTTGGACGTTAGTGCAGTGTTGCCAATAATAATTTTTAGGCAGCTGTGTACGTTCGGTAGAAACCCGTGTTTATATGAAAAAGATCAACGGTCGGCCGAAGCACCACAGAGTACTTTGCGTAGCACTGCCAAAAAAAAGGAGATACGTTTCAGCATCAACCAAATGGCGCTTTGTTTAAGTTTTTCGTGCATATTTAATTGTTCGTCATTTTTCTCTTTTTTCTTTTTAATAAAAAACGTAATAACAACATTTCATTTTAAATGGGTAATCTAATCGGGAAATACCTATCCATAACACTCTCACTCACAATTACTTTGCAAAGTTGGAATTCGGATTTAAAAGCAAAGATGAACACGCACTAGATACATTTGGATACATGGAGTGATATATTTATCGAAAACATGATTACCGTGACTGAAAGCCGTAGATTTTGCTACGACCATGGGGTTACAGCCTTACAGCCGTAGGCCGTAGATATTGTAGCTTTTTATCCTGAAAACCGTAGAACACGGTAATTGCCGTAGCACTGGCAACACTGCGTTAGTGATTTTTTTCTCTGTTTGACGCAAAGGTTTGACGTGGCCAAACTGGCCAAGCACGAAACAAGGTCGGTGAGGTACATACCAAAGAGTATATAATATACTACATTTAGTTCATACATTGTGCATTCAATTTATTTTATGAACACCTTTTTATAGAAATTTTCAATGGTTTTGGAATAATATTAATAAAAAAACGATGTATCGATTGCTATACTAACATGTAATTATTATGTTTTCAAATCGTTTTCGATTTGGGTAGGTTGAAACTATACGTAGTATTACATCCTCTTTGATTGAAACGTACATTGATGTTTTCCTGAACGTTGGTACTGCACCCAGGCAGAGTTTGAGAAATACTTAGTTGATGGACGATTGAGCAGAAGAGTTTTTGGCGTGTGAAACACAAAATTAGTTAAGTATTGCTCAAAATTTGAGTGCCGCTTTGTTAAGTGTAGCTGGTATTCTCAAAACAGTCATTATAGTCCAGAATTGACCATACAACACCTTGTTGCAGTAGTGTTTTTTTTTCTAGTCGTTCTAACAAAGTTTTCTATTGGTTAGGTTTGAATAGGTATTAACGGTTCTTTATTAAATAAATGATAATTAAACCCGTCCGTGGTTTGGTCTATAGGTATATTTCTAAATGAATTTAACTATTAATAATTAATTTTTAATTTATGAATGAAATGTGACGTTGCTATGAGGGGCTCGTGGTTAAGTAGCAATAGCAACTGCGCGGGTTGTATGATCTGCGAGGTTAAGCTACAGTTGCCGCGGTCAGTCCGTGGATGGGTGACCATTTCATTGCACATCGAGACCACACCGTGCGTTGCATCCTCCACTGTGCCCTCTGCTAACGTCAGAGGGACCCGCGGAGCATCGCCCCACTGGCCCAGATACGGCCCCTCTCGTGCTAGAATATTCACCACGGAAAATAAAGTACACCGAAAAAGAGTTATTTCCCGTGCCCGGGTTGCACCGGGTCATCAAACTGCTGTTCTTTCCAGACGTATGGAGAAGGACCAGCAGCTTTGGGTCGAGTGCTGGCCAGAAAACCTCCACGTGTTTTTGACGGCTGCCTGTCCCTCTGGACACGTCTGGAGGGAATGGCAGTATTTAGGCCGGTGCATCCTGGGTACGAGCAATAGAATCCTTTCGAGGGATTAACTTTCGGGGGATCTTATTGCCTATGGCGAATATTCTGGCACCGGAGGGGCCCGATGTGGGCCCAGTGGGGCATTGCTCCACTTGTCCCTCTGATGCTAGCAGAGGGCATAATGGAGGAGCAGGTGCGGGCCCGGTGTGCACTCACCCTGCCGCTGGGCAGGCAGCGGGGGACTGTCCTTCTCTGCCCTCATCGATATCGTAACCCCAGAAGTGCCTGCTAAGTAGTGTCCTCGCGCCTCTTGGGACCGAGGGTCTTGGCTTCACCGCCCGGACGGCGAGGAAGAAAACCTCTATAAAAATTACAGGAGGTGGGGCTTGCGAGCAGAAGTAGTATAGAATGTAGTTTTGTCGATTCTTCCGTAGACAAATCGGTTGTCTACAGTGGTCATGCTACTCCTGCTGGTGTAGCTGGCACAGCTGGCGTAGTTGGCACAGCTGGCGTAGTTTGCGCAGCTGGCGTAGCTGGTAAAGTCCCGTGAGGTGAGATTGCGTGCAGTGGTCCATGTGCGGCACCGGGGTGCGGCTGACGCTAGGCCGCACGGGTAAAAGGGGCTCGCATGCTTGTAGCGGGCCGGGACCTGTCGGGGGTGAATACTCACGGGTTCCCACGCCCCCGGCTAAGGTAGTTGAAAGAACATCGTGGTGGTTTTAGACGCTAAAAGTCCGACACTGGCTCCGTCTACCCCGGGCGGTGTGCGTCCATGAGGATTTCCCCACGGAAAAAAAAATGAGCAGTTTTGAGTTTTTCGAACGAAGTTCCTTAACGCTTGCAGTAGGTGTGGAGTATTCTGGAGGAAATGTAACATCACGTAAGATTTTTGTGGCATGTACGCACACCGCACGTTCTCTCTTTCTTTTTCTGTCTAGTATGTCTGTGTGTGTGTGTGTGCGTGAGGAATCGTTCCTGACCGAGGGTCCCCTGACCGCACAGGTTTTTTTTTAATTAGCAAATTCTCAGTAGCTGTCCGAAGTCTGGATCTGTGCTCGGTTAGTGGCAATAAGCTCGCCCCTATGGGACTGATAACATAACTAACAAAATGTGAGTGTACCTATTATAAACCTCGGACTACCCCTTCAGGGAAATACCTACAGGCGTGATATTATGAATGTATGTAAAATAGAATACCTCGTAAGAATGAAGTCAGTATTCTATGGTAAAACGAAAAGTTAATAACAAAACTTTTTGTTTGAATATTGTTATGCAACCTCTTTAGGTATTTAATGGAATCAATGCCACCTAGAAAAACGAGAAAAAACAAACCATACGTCGTCATGGTGATACATTTGTTGACTTCAAAAATATTGAAAAATTATGTAAATAAATCTATATGAAAATACTTGGAAAAAACCAATGTTTATGGAAAAAACTAAGAACCATTAGGTCATACATCCATGGAACCACACATGGAACAAACATAATATTGTTTTGATGAATGAAAAAACACACTATGAGTCTGTCATTTTTATTTCCACATGTTTGTTGGAACAAAATTCACAGTTTAGAGATTTATGATAGATACCTTGAATGTCTTTGATCTGATAAGTAGGTATTTGAATAAATAAACTATGAACATTCGGTACTTATATAACATTAAACTGTTTTAACTTATGATTGTAACTTTTACTGACACTATCACTGGTTTTTCCCAATCCTTGGTAGACAATCCCAATCCTTGGTGTACTCGGGTCCACACCTACGTAGTCCAGATGGACAAACAGATGGGCAGATGCCCAAAGATAATATAAGCACTACCATCTGCCTAGCTGGAGAGATTTGTCTATCACGATCGGCGCAGACTGGAAGAAACTGGTTCAATATTGGTTGATGTTTTAATAGGAATGAGATATTATCAGCATGTACTCCTCCGAAAGACAAACATGGTTGTACGGCCTGCAGATTGATTCTTCGCGTCTCATCTTCGCAGTTCACTAAATCTGTGACATATATAATCGGCATATGTCCACTATCTCACATATTGAATCAACCAATGCAAGGTTGTAATCCAGTAACAAAGACATTAAATATTTACTAGTGAAAATCTCTTTGTTCAGTAATAATAAATTTATGTTATAATTCAACCAACGACCCCAACATAACGATTTTATTATTAATTAATAGTAAGTTCGTATTCCAGTCACTAGTTATAGGTAGCAGGTTAAGATTTAACGAAGTTATATCATTGCTGGATTTCTCACACGTTTCTTGTGTGATAAGATACGAATACCTACTGCAGAAATAATTTCATTTCTATTGATGTATGTATTTAAATCAATAGAGGTACAAATGATACAGTAAATTAAAATACCGTGGTTTTCTTTAAATTGTTGACGTAAATTGTTGACGTTGGGATTGGGAAGTGCAATCCATTCTAGGCATATCGTGCCGCTGCGTTCTCAAATTGTACATCATACTTTGTTAAAAAAATAGTGATTATAATTATTTTTGTAGCATTTTATTATTATTTCGGCATAATTTTTTACATATGATTTAATTTATCGTTTCATATCCGGTTTCCGCACATGAATCGAAACGTAGAAATGTTTGCCTGAACGTTGGCACTAGACTTAAGTAGTTACTTAGTTAATGGAGGTTTGAGTGGAAAATTTTTCAACATGTGAAACACAAAATACTTAAATATTCGTTTAAAGTAAACTCAATTTTTGAGCGCCGCTTAGTTAAGTAAAGCTGAAATTCTCAAATCAGAAACCGGCCGTAACTGTTTAACCGGGCGGGTAATTTGTATTTTATATTTCACTTTTATTTTAAAAAAAAAAGCATTTATGTGGTCATGTGGTGTAGATTTTTTTTATTCTTATTATTTATTATTACTATCTACGATACAAGGGTGGTTACTGGTGTTTGGTTGTCCAATGATAATCTTTTATTTTATCTTTAAGATACTATTAATATTTTTTTGCCACCTGCTATTACTGAGACTTCTGTACCGTTTTCGTGGAATGCGCGATGCGCGCGCAACCACGCGCCATCGACTTTAATGTGCATTGTTAAAGCGTGTTGCACATACTAAAAGATTACCTATCGGTGTGTTTATATGGTTTTAATTACATATTGGATATCTTTCACGTTTTAAATAATATGCTGTTTATTATAATTGTTTGACTATTCCCAAGAAAAGGGCATGGCGTTATGTTGGCATTTTACTTGTAGGTAACGTTGTCGTTGCGTGTTTTGTTTTATGAGGCGGTGTTTTATGCATTAAGCACTTGTCCTGCCAAATTTTGGACGTGTTAATAAATTTGAACATAATCGTAACAGCACAGCCTAGCCACGCGAGAGTTAAGTGTCCCAAGCTGCTTTCAAAACTTTCAATAAATGTCCCGAGCTGCCTTTAAAAACTGTCAATGTAAAATTTCGTTGAACCACTGTATGGAACAGATAATTACACTGTGGTAAGAGATCTTACGAATACCGAAGCTTTGCTATAAAAGGCCAAAAAAGAAACCGGTCAAGTGCGAGTTGGACTCACGCAGTAAGGGTTGCGTACCACCCATCGACCTTATACCCCATAGAAACTGATTTAATTTACGATTGTTAATCTAAAGACATCAACGCACCATGCGCGAAATATGAATTTTTGCATCTCTTTCTTACGCAGGTACCACAGGAACAAAAACGTAGAAGTTTCTCGTATGGGGACCCCCTTTGGTTTTAGACTTTTTATTTTTAGTATTTGTCGTAATAGGAGTCATAGTAGCACACATTCTGAGAAAATTTCAACTGGCTAACTTTTACTGTTCAAAAGATACAGCCCTGTGACAGACAGACGGACGTACGGACGGAAGCATACCGTAGCGAGAGTAATAGGGTCCCGTTTGGCACCCTTTGGGTACGGAACCCTAAAAAGGGTGGCGTTAGGGGACGCCCGAAAGAAGTACAGTTTCTTAGTAAACGCGCGCGGATAGAAAGAGTGCGTGCAGATCAGTGTGTTTGTATCTGAGAGTAGTGTATCCGTGCGCAAATGGAGGGGGAAGTTAACGGTGACGTTTTTTCTCAATTGACTCCCCGACAACTGAGCGCGCAACGATGCTATATTATGGAAGCTTCGCAACAACACTCTGAAATCAAATGCAAAGCTTCAATCAATCAACTCAGCCTATCGCAGTCCACTGCTGGACATAGGCCTCTCCCAAGTTGCGCCACAACGCTCGGTCCTCTGCCTTCCGCATCCAGTCCCCCCCAGGTACGTTCTTTAGGTCGTCGGTCCACCTGGCAGGGGGGCGCCCTACGCTGCGTTTGCCGATTCACGGTTTCCACTCAAGGACTCGTCTGCTCCAACGGCCATCGGTCCTTCGACAGACATGGCCAGCCCACTGCCACTTCAGCTTACTGATCCTACAAGCTATGTCGGTCACTCCGGTTCTTCAAAGCAAAGCAAAGCTTGCTTAGATACAAATATTTTTAAGATGTTTGTTATCAAAACGGCTAGTTAAAAACTGTATATTTATCTGCAAACATAGATACAGACATCAAATCACACACTCCGCCATAAATGAGCACGTAGAGCAGTTACTTAACTACCATTACAATATCGAAGCGTGGGATAGCACTCGCGTGAATCACTCTTAATTGTACCTCGTTGTACCATCTGTCATTGTGGCGTAATTACTTTCGAATCTTGCCTCTGTAGCACACGAGCTTCCGAAAGCCTATTGCTATTAATAATATGACCATCAATATGTGTGTGTATGATTTATTGTGGTGGTAATTTGTCTGTGTACTTTTTGATCGGCGCATAAATTAATTGTTGTTGATAGTTCGCGCTTGTAATTACATTTTTTTTATTAAATATTTAAGATGAGAGTTAAGTGCATTTTTATTTATCATTGGTCTTGATTCGCTTATTCACAAACTAAACTTATTTTAAACTATCGCTCCCTTTTACTAATAGTAGATACAAGAAAGAAATGGCAACCATATTCAATCGATCAATCAATTCAGCCTATCGCAGTCCACTGCTGGACATAGGCCTCTCCCAAGTTGCGCCATAACACTCGGTCCTCTGCCTTCCGCATCCAGCCCCCCCCAGCCACGTTGTTTCGATACCACGAGTAGTGTTCACGGTAGCTTAGTGGCTAAAGCACTGGCGTGCTGAGCCAGGAGTCACGGGTTTGAATCCTGCTCGTGAGCGATTTTTTTTTCCACAATTTAAATCGTAAGTTTTAATTAAGTTTAGTTACGTAAGATCTTGGGCCCTGTGCAGAGACCGGATGGCACCTGGCGGATCAGGAAGAACGCCGAGATAGAAGAGCTCGTGTCTGAACCAAATGTGATAGGAGAGGCAAAATCTTACAGACTCTGTTGGCTTGTCCACGTGGAGAGAATAGGAGAAGATCGAGATGCGAAGAGAGCCTATTTGGGTCGACCAAAAGGGCGACGCCCGGTCGGTCACCCTAGATATCGCTGGAGCGATACGGTAGAAGGCGATCTTCTGGAGATCAGAGCCAGTGATTGGCGAAATACTTCCAATGATCGCGGCATGTGGCGTTCTCTCCTTTCGGAGGTCAAGACATATTTTGGGTTGCTGCGCCAGCGGAGTAAGTAAGTTTAGTTGGTGAACAAGGGAATCAACACCATTATCCCCATTACTGTCCTACTACTGGGCACGAGCCACTTCTCAGATTGAGGTTTCAGGCCTTAGTCCACCAGGCTGACCTTCTGCAGGTTGGCGGACAATACACACCAACGAGAACTGTATCGATCACTCTCAGGTGTGCAGGTTTCCTCACTATGTTTTCCTTCAACGTTAAATCAAGTGATAATCAAATTCTGTTCCGAATCTACGCATAAATTCTAAACGGGCTAGCTTCGAACTCAGACCCTCCTGCATGGAAAGCAAGCGTTTAACCGCTAGGCTATCACTGCTGTCTTTTCATTTAAGAACGTTAAAATTTATACATTTTATTGTCTTTATCGGTAATCCTACTAATACTATAAATGCAAAAGCATGTGTTTGTTTGTTTATTAGTCCTTCAAAAACGCTGAAATGGCTGAACGGATTTGGATGAAATTTTTCGCTAAGATAAACCATAAACCAGATTAACATACGTGGGACACTCAGAAAGTTTTGCGAAACTAAAAAAAATTGTTCTATACGTACATATATTTTTATCAAATCTTTTCAAAGTACTTTCCACCAGCCTCTATACAAAGATTCATGCGCCTAAACCAGTTTTCAAAACACTTTTTCCAGTCCACCGCAGACACCTCGTTTACAGACTGCTCGAACGCAGCCAGCGCATCTTCCGGCGACGAAAATTGTATCCCTTTGAGCTGATTTTTTATTTTTGGGAATAAAAAGAAGTCACACGGTGCTAGCTCAGGGCTGTAATTAGGGTGACCCAGGAGTTTGACTGGCGTGCTGTCCAGGAAGTCCCTCGTTTTGAGTGCGGTGTGCGCAGGTGCATTGTCGTGGTGGAGCAGTAGCCCGCGGAGCCCTGTGTTTGGTCGCTTGTTGCTTATAACAGAGAAAACTTCTGGCAAACATTTGGTAGTATACCATTCGGCATTAATGCTTCTTTGATCCCGTAAGGGAATTGATACCAAGTGGCCAGTCAAATTAAAAAAGCTAGCGATCAAAATCTTACCCCCGCTTCTAGATCGCTTCACTTTGGTAGGCGTTGGCTCATTTTGAAACACCCAAACAGTCAACTGGCGCTTGGTTTCTGGGTCGTATTGATAAATCCAGGACTCATCACCTGTAACGATGTCGTAAACACGCCGAGACGAGCCTGCTTCAAATTTGTTAAGCATATCACGGCACCATTCCACCCGGGCCTGCTTCTGAGCATCGGTGAGGTTGTGCGGCACCCAGCGTGATACTATCCTCCTCACGCGAAGATGGCTGTGTAGAATCTCGTGAACGCTTCCCGATCCAATCTTCAATATGTGTTGAATCTCCTGATATGTAATTCGCCTATTGTCTTGGATTAAATTTTTCACTGCTAGCACGTTTTCTTCGGTAACAGCCGTCAAAGGGCGACCGCTTCTTTCGTCATCCCCCAAAGTTGGTCGACCGCGCTTGAATTCGTTATACCAACGATACACGGTTGCCTTGGAAGGGCCTTCATCCATGAATGCCATTTGAAGTCTATCGTACGATTCATCCGGTTTCAGGCGACACTTGAAATCGTATAAAATCATAGCTCTAAAATGTTCCCGGCGCAGATCCATATTTCAGTGAGACACAATACTTTGAATTAACTCGCAAAAAATGTGGAGGGAAATTTTGAAATTGGAACTTACTTATTTTTACTTATAAATAATCATATTTTCGAAAAACATTATAACTGGCCAGTCTCCCATATATAAAAACTTTTTTTCGCAATACTTTCTGAGGGGCCTGGTATAGGCTATGTTTTACCATGGGAAGGTACACAGTTCCCGAGAGATGAACGATAACGTTTTTCTGTCCGAAATCGAATCGTACGTGGGCAAAGTCACACGCAGCCGTAAGTCAAAAGATAATAAAAAATGTGACATAACAAGAACAGCAACAAACAAAATAGGTAAATGTGATTCAATTAAGATTATAAAATAAAATACACTTCCTAAATTACGAACTAAATGATCCCAATCAATTTACTTTTATTAAACAACTCTTTACAATTCATTCAAACACTAAACTAAGTCATAATTTTATTCTTCTATAACCATCAAAAATAATAATTTACATAATTTATTAACAATCATGTCATCGATGCAATACCGGATCTTCATAACAGGCTATAAAGTTAAGTCGGCTTACCCATAAGGCAGATGATGGCTAAGTCGTAAAATATCGAAAGCTTTTAATGCGCCGTCATAAACGGGAATTCTGAGTTGTGATCGGTACAGGCGGCTTCGAGTTATCTACAACTAGGGTAACCAGATCAATAAAATTGTTTTCCAGAGATTAAGACTGGATTTCCACCAAGGAAGTGCGAGAAAGCTAAGCGGTGAGCAAGGAAAAAATCCACCAAAAGAATTGTTTTTTTTGTACATGGCTTAGCTCAAGTAAGCTCTTGTGGAAAAGGGTTCAATGATCCGAATTTTTTTCATAGGTACTTGCTGAAGCTAGGGTTGTGAGTTAAGAATGTGAGCTAGGAATGCGAGCTATGGTTGCGAACGAAGGATATGAGTTGCACTCTATTCCCTTCGCCGCACCCCGCTACCCGACCACGCTTTATAGCTTAGCTTGTATCGCGCATCTTCCTTGCATAGCTGCTACCTGATGCAAAGCACCTCTTCTTCGCACATCTTAACCACTCCGTTACACAACTTAGCTTTGATCGAAATAGACACATAGTTTTGTAGCTTACTTAGCCTTAGGCTTACCCTCGCTCACCGCACAGCTCTGATGAGAAGGCACCATCCAGATTTTTTTTTATAATAGATTTTTACGATACCGAACTCTAGTCAGCACATATTGTCAAGGCAAAGTTTTTTGTTTTAATCTAGAAATTTTAGATTTTCCTCTGCATTCTAGACAAATGGGAAAACATCCGCACTTTTCCGGCCAACCCCGGACGCATGGCAACCCTATCTACAACGACTCTCAAACTACCGACAAGTCACTTCACGTTTTTCTTTTTTCGTAATAAAATATGTTATAGGTTTTAATAAGGGATAAATAAAGCACGTAATTATTTATGAAGCCATAAATGGACAAAGCTATTCGCTCCGGAGAGCTGTGATTGGCTGTTAAAATTAATCATCTTTTAAAAAGCATAAACCTTCATCTGCGGCTGATATCCTTATATTATATTAAGAAAGATGTCATCATCATTCATCATCATTTCAGTCGAAAGACGTCCACAGCTGGACATAGGCATAAGCCCCAATATGCCACAATCGCAACGCTTGGCAGGCGAGTTGGATGGCGTTCGCAGTTGTTTGAATACTCAGAGAACGCTGGTGCCCGTCCTGTGGTGAACTCCTTAGTCGCCTTTTACGATACCCACGAGAAGAGATGTTGTGGTACTGTTCTTTCTGTCTGGCACCACACGGAAAGATGAGAGATCTATTTGAAATTATTGATTTATGTTTTATTTACTTCCATTTTATATAGTACAGTGCTAGTTAACTCGTAATAGCAATTACATTTATAAAATAAAATAATCACACAAGCACATGATTAGAATAGGTCTGAATAGGTAGATAAGTTTGTGGAATTCATACGGTCTTCGTAGGTACCAATTTTTTCTTAGTATTTCCGCCGCATCCCGAACAAAAGGGTAGGTACATTTTGGGACTTGTGTAACTATGTATAAATTAATTACCAAAAATGGCACTTTACCTACATGGTGTCAGCCAGTTTCGTTCAATTATACATTTACCGGCTTTTCATGTTACACGTAACAAATTTTCCAACGACCGAACAATCTGAGCTTTAAGTAAATACCTACTGATCACATATTTCATATCAAATTGTGTACATATCATACCTAGTATACATGCTGAAATTTTAATGGCTTCTTTCTCAAAAAGGGGATTAAAATTTCAGCATGTATAGCAATAGCAACTAACAAAGCGTTTAGATTCAAATTACAATAATTGCGACTGAAACAACTATTATTATTATTTATTTATTTAATCAGACAACTTCAGTCCACAATAGTGTTAGTAATACTTAAAATACTATGTTAGTACGAAATTTTTTATTAAAAAAATTACATCAGCATAAATTAAATTACAAATTGAACGATAAAATGAAAACCAATTATCAAACTAAATGAATTAAATTAAATTAACTAAAATTACATTAAAATTGAATAAATTAAATTAAATTAATGTCAATAAACCAAATTAAAATCAACAAATTAAAATGTCATTCAATTAAAATAATCAATTTCAAAATACAATTCAAATTATAGTTCAAAAATAAAATCAAAAATCATAACTCCTAAGACTCAAACAAGAGGATGTCCAGTACTTCAAAAAAGGGCTGTCCCATTTCTCCGCTAATATATTCAGGATGATATTTGAGCTACCTTGCATTCTGCTTTTGATTGATGCGTTTTTTTTGCGTATTATGGCGTGAAATCCATCGACACGGGCATCCGCAAACATACCGGATGCACTACAGTGTCTAGGCAGTCCCAACATCATCCTAAATATATTATTATATTGCACGCGTAGGGCGTTGAAGGTCTTCTTTGTGAAGTCCACCCACAAGCCGCTCGTGTAAAAGGACTGACAAAAAGATTTAAATAATGTTATTTTACTATTAACATGAGCAACGAGCAAACCTGCGGGCCAACATATTTCCTCTTATTGCCAACGCCCTACGCTCTCTTTCTATATCACAGTCATCTTTCAAATCAGCCGTGACAATATGTCGTCTATAAAATAATAATAAATAATATGTTGTTGTTAATAATTAATATGTTGACTATTCTGTCGTTTTCGAAATATTAAATTGTATAAAAAATGTGGAATGACGGGTGTAAATAATATTTTCTATTACATGTCAAAACATGTTGTGTATATTTTTTACAATTATGAATAATATCAACAATACTTGTTTGATGTGACGTAAGCCAAGAAATTTCATTCAACCGAAGAATTAATTTTAATAATCACAAGTTTTTTTTAAATACAATAGACAACGAATCATTTTCCACCCGTATTGCTTCATTTTCCGAATTGGCATTATATTTGACATCATAGAACACAAAAGGAGTCGAATACAAACAATTATTTTCTAAACCGCTGAATCCGAGTGTAATGTGTGTTTGTTCGCGACAGGTAATTATTTATAACCCATATTGTATGCATTACGGCATATAGTTACAATGTTTATCACTTGGCTGGTCAATTGGCACATATCGATAATTCAAAATGGCGTTTTCCTTACCAAATGGCATTATTATGCCGTATGCATGCAGCAGTTTGGCAAAGCATTGGTCGATCGCCAAACGCCTAGGGAAACTCCATGATCGTCGCGTCTGGGCTAATTTATTGGCTATAACTAAAGATGCGCACTCATCGCAAACATTCGCATGTAATGTAATAGCTCAAGTTTGAGCATTACACCGGTGAATACGTAGAGGTGAGAATTACAGTGCAAAGACTTCGAATGCTACACTTCGTACATTACAGCATGCGGTGAGAACTTTAAGCCAAACATAACAGTGCGCTGATTTGGAATATTACAACTTCGAACATGACAGCAGTGAGTTTGGTTCGAGTGAGTTTTTAAGCTTTCGAAACGTCAGGAATACCAATTTAAATAATATACACGATGTAATCCGGTTAAAATTGTTTTATTATAATGTGTGGTGATCGCGAAAATCTAATAAATTATTAGCAGTGAGTTCGTTAAACCGCGCAATATAATGCGCACCACTTGTAATTAACGCCAAAACAAATGAATCAATGTTACTCACACGAATGTTCGTAGTTTATAATGTTTGCAGATTGTAATAAAAACTCCCTGAAAAACTTCCTCCCACCAAATACTAAAAAAAAGCTTGTACAAGCCTTGATTTTCCCAATTGTTGACTATGGTGATGTGTGCTACTTTGACCTGAATGCAGTTCTTCTCAACAAACTTGACCGGCTTCTTAACAACTGCATTCGATTCGTTTTTAATCTTCGTAAATATGACCATGCGTCTGAGTATCGTTTGCTTCTAAAATGGTTGCCTATCCGCCAACGTAGGCATATGAGGGCATTAACTACTCTATTCTCTTTACTTTTCTCTCCCAATTCTCCTTCTTACTTAACTTCTCATTTTCAGTATCTATGTACAAGTCATACTAAATATCTCCGCTCCACTAATAATCGTCTTCTCCAATGTCCTTCTCACCGCTCGGACTTCGTTCACTCTACATTCTTCGTGCAATCTATCCTATTATGGAATGCGCTTCCTCAGGAAATCAGGATGGCTAACAGTCGGCTCGCCTTTAAAATTAAGTTAAGGAAATACACGTATTTCCGTGAAAACAATTTAGCAGATTCAGCTCGACTTTGAATCTTCTTGATGTTATATATTTATATATGTAGGTATGTATAATTTATTATATGTATAATGTACATATGTATTTATCAATTTTTTTTATTTTTTTATTATATGTAATTATAAGTCCGTAGTACGAAACATATTTTACTACTTTACTGGTGCATCTACCCTATTCTTTGTCTCTGCATTACCCTAAGGTTGTCTTAGAGAACGCCTATGGCGTTAAGACCGCCTTTGTACCCTGTTGTTCATAAAGAATTAAATAAATAAATAAATAAATAATAAGCTATATTCAATGTCAAGCGGTCACAAAAGCGAATGCTCCTTATGTCAGTACGTTGAGCTGGCGTACTATGTGATGTTCAACATCAAATTTTGAATTGTTACATTACACGGAATACTCGCGGTGAGTACGCTCCTTAATATATCAGAATATTATGGCGACGACGATTTCGGATATAATCAACGTGATAAATGTCTTAGTTTGGGCTGTCCTTATTGTCTTATGGTGCCATAAATTTTCTCTATATTTTCCCAAGCCCCCATTTGAGACGGCTTCTCAGAATATAAGTGCGTAATATTTCCTTATTTTTTGAAAATAAAACATACTTGTGAAAGCAAACTAGATATATTACAGAGAATCGTTCCTTAATGGGAGTTGTACGAGATTATCCCTAAAAGCGTCTGGCCTCTCTAACTTAATCTTTAAGGAATACAAGTTACGATAGGATAACGCAATAATCTTTGATGATGAGATAACTGAAAACCTATAAATACAATTCAACAGGTTGCCGATAAAACTGACCGACCTTATTTAAATTAAGTGGGTCGAAGCGTTAATTTTGTTTGTGGCACGCATTTCTAGTTGCAAAGTGGTTTATGTGTAGATAAACCTAATTAAACACAATATAGGGCCCGCGGGGGTGGCAGGCGGGCTGACAACTTGAAAAAGGTAGCTGGGGGGATGCAGAAGGCGGAGGAACGAGTGTTGTGCCGCAACTTAGGAGAGGCCTATGTCCGGCAGTGGACTGCGATAGGCTGAGTTGAATACTTAATTTTTCATAGTTATCATAATTGACACCTACACTGATACGTTTATAGCCAAGTTGTTCTTGTTTACAATTGTGTGAGTTACAGGCAAAACCAAGTTGATTTAAAAATTATAAGATGACTCTAATATTGCTTCGAACTGTAAATTCACCATGTCTTAGTGAGAACTGGTTGTGCGAAAAAAAACAGTACTTCATAGTACTATTTAAGCAAATCATATGGCAAAAATAGACTAAGAACTAATAATGAAGAACATACTAATATAAGCAATACGCCTTTTTATTTTTCTCAGGACTTATTGAGTTAGCTATTTTGGAAACAAAACAATCAGCAATATATTTGCAAAACAAATCTAGGTAAAAAAAATTACGTAGCACCTTTTTGTTATATCATTATAAACATCGAAGATATAAGCATGCAAAAAATACTCCAATATAATAAAACTACGGTCGGCTATTACCTATCGAAGCTATTTTTGATATTATTTAAAGCTTGAGTAATAAAAAGGTTGTCGCACGCAGAGCTCTTTTAGAAATAAGCGTAAGTTTCGTGACTAGAATTCGAACAAGTTGGGAACAGTCTCATAACATGTTGGATGTTATTGGCGACCCTGGGGCAGTGGGTGAGTTTGACCGAGTGCCCTATGCCGGTTCCATCCGACTGAGCCATGAGAAAGGTAAAATGGCAATCGCTATCAAAATCCCGTTATCGAGACATTTGGTTTATTGAAGATTGTTGCTGGTTTTACGTGGTTCTTGTGCGGAATCCGATATATTAAAGGTGATATTATATTGTTAACATAGGAAGATTTTGTAAAAAACTAAACATTCAAACTTGTTTAAGTGCTTAAAGAAAATTGTTACAATTTTTAATGTCCGATCACGATACTTCCCGGTGGTACATTTTGTCGACAAAATCCCTTGAACGAATCCTGCTACATTACACGTACCTACGGCTGCCATAAAAAATTGACTGCAAGCGATTTTAGCCTTAGTGGTGGTTCACCGGAAAAATTTCTGACTGTACATATACCTAACCTTGAGATGTTTTTATAATTAACATCAATTACACGATACATCTTAAAGGCCACAAAAAATACGAAGCTTGATATAGTATAGTAATAAACGTAATTTTATATCCTCCGCAACAAGAAATTATCTCAAACACAACAACTTGTTAAGATAATCGACGCGTCAGTAAAATTAATGTCCTTCAAAACTTACTCCCTCGTAAATCTTTTAACGTGCGCCCGACGAATTTCGGATCCATGTCAAACGGCTCATAAATCGTTCTTCGATAAATCATCACCACTGATTCCGTATTAGCACTCGATAGAGCTATATAACAAATCTGTATCGATCTGCTTAACAACACGTCAAACTCCAAACTTTGACCAATTCAACTTCGTCTAATTTCACGCTAGTTTGGACTTTATAATCCTATTATACAATCCATTATTGTTTGTTTTCTTGCTTTGTTTACCACGGAAGGCTTACAATCACGGCATCGAGAGAGGTCATTGCTTAAATCTCATGCATCACTTAACTTGATCCGCCGATCGTGCTTGTACATAAAACAAGCAGTTAAAAAGCACTTATATTCCCACATGCTATTCACACACAGTGATGAAAGACTTGAGATAATTCAAATTAGTGGAGATTTGGGTCGCCGCTGCACAAATCGAATAGAATTCTAACACTGCAAATTGTTAGTGCGACTCAGAACAATACTATCAATTATTTGAATAATTCTGAGTGTTCCAATTAAACGAGAGCCCGAATAGCATTTCACAGTTTCTGAGTTGAGAACTCGATTTTGACCCGCAAATTCGGGGCAGGGAATTGTTTAGAATAACGAATAGAATATACATTTCGAATAATTGAAGTTAGTAAAGGGCAAAACTATAAAATTAGATTTGGAGGTTGCCTGGTAGACTAGATTATATTTTCAGAAGTCTGGAATAACAATGAAAGATAACTTATTAGATAAAAACATGTGCGGTCAGGGGGTTGAACCCGTTAGGAATGAAGTTGTCCTTAAATTCTCATTTTTTGACCGTTTAATTATAATGCTAAATTTCGCAATTATAACATAACCACCATCCATGTACCCATAATGTATACGTTGTTCCTGTTTACTACTATTTTAATTGTGTACAATAAAGCCTATTCTATTCTACAAGCACAGATAGCAGGAAACATCAAGCGTCGGACTGAGATACCAGGGGCCTAAGTTCGATTCCCAGTAAAACATGTATTTTTGTATGTTTATTTAATAGAAACATACAAAAATACAAATCTGACGTGACGTTACAGTTTCTCCCGAATCACACCTACCACGAACCGCGATAAGGAACTTCGTTCCAATAACTGAAATGATTAATAGTTATAAAATGTACATAATGTATTTACACTGTCAATATCATTCGACGTGCAATTATTAATAAAATTGTGAATCGATTAATAAAATATTTGGGTATCCAGTAATTATTTAAAACAACCAGATGCAAGAGAAAGCCATGCCTTTCCCACAAGCGCCAACGATTTATTAATCAATTTGCTTCGATTTGGAGAATCATTCGTCAAATTGGGAATCAAATAGCTGCACGGCACCGAAGTACAAATCCGTATAGTATGTTCTGGAAACTTTCCAAGCTTCGTGATTCTCGAGACTATGTCAAAGTTCGTATGCAAATTATGTAATGTCTTCCGAGCATTACCCACCTAGAAACATTTTACCATTATTTCTTCAATTTCTCCAATACGGACATAACGTTTACCTGTGGACAAAAAGATTTTTATTAGTAGGTAAGTTGAAAGAAAAATCACTTAAAAGAGTCCTAAATAATATACGTAAGGTTTTTAGTTTTACATAATACATGCTGAAATTTTAATCGCATCTTTACCGAAAAGGGGTCATTGTACTCATCATTATGAACAACTTTTACTATGGGACCAACTCTGAAATCGCGAAAAAAAATCAGTTGGTCCCTACATTTTATCGACTTAAGTGAACACAAATTTGATACCTTTTCGGGTAAGAAGCCATTAAAATTTCAGCATGTATAAACTCTTAATAACGTAGCGTTTGGAAATCAATAACACGTTGTTTGTAATAAAATGATGTCACTATGAAATTGAACAGAGTCAATGGGGCATTATACAAATCTTTAACTATAAACTGACCAATGACAACAAAAACCCCAATGATTTAAAACAGGTTAGCGGCACTTCGTTTATGCTTCAAAATAGGTAAGCGGCACTTCATTTAAATAAGCACCAACTCAACTGCAAAGACATTTAAAACTCACTTTCTTCTAAAGGAAACAAAAGACGCCCGGAATAAGAAAAGCATGGCTGCGAAGCGAGAGCTCAAACAAAGAAAAACGTAGATTTGTTAAACAAACCGCGGCGGGACGCGTTTATCTATTCACGCCCACTAGTCGCGATAATGCGCCGGTCGAATTACAATCGGGCGTTTAATGCTAGTTTAGTAGAAAAAACCGACTGTTAAATATAGTGCCCTAGTACCTACTTGACTGTTCCAGTTTTGATATCATGTTTGCAGCTCTTACGTCATCTTGGAAATTACGTAAAAATACTCAATTATTTTACTATTTCTGACGCAGTTTTGGTAAATGTGAAGCGAAGAAGAACCGACGTGAGCCAAAGGAGGATACGAAAGCCTTTAACGATTACTTGGAGTAGTGCTTGCTAGCTGAATAATATGAAAGTCGCCAAATAAATTACCAAAAACCTACTTCACGTGTATACTATGCTCATACCTAGATAGATATTAAAATTTCACACAAATCTGTTAAGCATTAACTATAACAACAAAAACAAGAAGCAACCGCGCAAATTGTATGATCTTTAAGGATAAACTACATTTGCCACGGTGAGTCTGTGGATGGGTGACCATTTCCTTGCACATCGAGACCCCTCCGTGCCTCGAAAAGTACTTTAAGCTAGTGCCGGTTGGCATACGAATATCTATGGCAGTCGTTAGTAGCCAGTAACTTAGTTGCGACTAAACTTGTCTGATGGCAGTCACTTCGTGTAAAATACTGATGTTCAGCCGCATCTGGTTAGACTGTAAGTCGACCCCAATATAATTGGGAAAACGCGAGGAGGATGATGATAAACTATAATAACAAAAATTCTAATATTCTCGTTTTCGCATCCATCATATTAGTTGAATTTTCATCAGCCCTAACTAGAACATTAAACAACTGATTACTCAAATACTCATCCTCACTGTGATTTGAGGTAACCCAAATAAATGATCAGATTATTGGAAATCCGTACACACGAATACCTACATGAATCCTCATGTGAACCTGGTACTCAGTATATGAATGATAATGCAATCAATTGGATTAGCCACGTGCAATCACCACAGTTCGGTAACGTACACCCAATCGGATCAGATTACGGAGTCCGTCTGAGCTTGGCACACATCAGTGACGTTGGAATCAATGCTCTACTCCTTATCTGATGTCTTGGAGGAATGTATTGTACTGTAATATACTAAGCAATACATGGAATACATGGTAGAGGCATGTACTACTACACCACACCTCCACCGCAAAAAGATTAAATAAAAAAGTTTACATTTTTTATATATATCTAAGTATACATTTCATAAATTCATATTAAAACTAAGGATTAAACAATTTCAAGTTAAGTATGTAAAACTGTCATGAATCTGTATTACAAACATTTTTGTTTTTTTTTTGAAGATGATTGTGCGGCATTATGGGGTAGTTACATCAGGGACTGGGTAAATAGGAAACGGCGACGGTATACCTATAAAAATATAAATTGAAACTGTAGAAGTACAAAATACGGGTAGCTATATTAAATCAAATATGTGTTTGGTTATTTTTGTTTTGAAGATTTTAACTAGATACTAAATTAATTACGAAAAAATGAAAAAATATCATTAATAGGTAATTGAAAATCTTGTATAATTATGATATATAATAAAAATACTATAATAGAATCCACCCATACAAAGAATTATTATAATAGGTAGTTATTAATAATTCAAAATTACCTATGTAGGAATGTTAATGAATAATATTTGTTCAGTTGTTAACGCAACAGCACGCACCAAATTATTCAAAAGCGATTCTAATTAATGAATACCGATGCTTTCAACGCACACATTACAACAAAATACTGTCATATGTATACAAAGAAGGTGATAAAACTTTAAAAAATAATCTACCGCTATTTGAGAAGGTCATAGAACTCGACATCACTGAATAATATTTGGAATTAATTACGGGTAACAGAACTACGTCAGTGTCAGGTGTGATCGCAAGCTATGCGTGGCAATCAATAATATTCTATTCTCCTACAAGTCTGTTAGATCCAATCAGAAGCACGTACATTGAGTACGGATCTCCCATTGTCAGATAGAGATGCGTTCCCAGTTTGAATAGTGCAAATCTTCATAATTATAACGTGAGCAGCCTGCCTACGTATTGTGCGTCGTGTGTGAAACGCCTTAATTACATTGACAAGTACGAGGCAACTCGATCCAGTAACACAGCCACTCCGATGAATATTAATAAGGGCTTCGTGCTGAGCCGGTGTGTAATAGCAAAATTTTATAAAAGCATGCATAAACGTTTGATTACGACAATTATGCTATGTGCATACCAGCCCCATTGTACCCTTATAACAACTGTCTTACAAATTAATAATATTTAGAATACATAATTTTTTGAACATTTACAAAAAATAAAAAAAACAAATTCTTTGCTACCTCTGAATTAGGCTAAGCTAAAATTTCGTTAAACTTACCAACATCGAGTCTGTTTAATTTAAAGAGACTCAGCATGCATGCCCTCATTGACTCATATCGGACAAACTCCACCAACAAATGATATACATCCTCATACACACCGCAATCCTCACAATTTGGTGAAGTGGTCTTTCTCATCATGGATCCTTATGAAATTCTTTTAAAATAAAATAACTGTTTTGATAAAATAAAATATTGTTATAAAGTTGGAATAAAAAAGTGTTTTAACAAAAAACCAATCAGAGCACTCAGAGCCGGCAAAAGTATCAATATTGGCGGTACCGGTGCGATTCGCATCGGCTGTAACAAGGTGGGTCGCTGACAAAACAAATTTACATAAATCCGGCTGAATCCGTAAAAATGACGCGCGACAGCCAAGCCGATAAGCCTCGGGTATCATTAGCTCGGGACTGACTCGAGCGATCACTCACTTGTGCGGCCTCCGATGCGAATGGGCTGGGGAGAAATCCCAAATATCAATCTTCTTTTCCTCATTCTTCTTACGATCAATTCTAAATTGAAAATCCCGCGAGATGTGGAATCACTCAAGTCCTTATCTTTGAGCTGCTAAAAAGGAAAAATTACGATAGCTGGAAGTTATTCGTATCAACAGCTTTGAGTCTATAAAAATCGTGGGAAGATAGTTGAAAAACTTACCTACTGTAACTAAATGAAATGACAAGAAGTTTTCTTTACAGTAAGTTTTCAATAATAATACTCCGTTAACCTTAAAGTTGTGTTTTAATTAGGGATGTATGCCCTTAGTCACCACGCTGGGTAGGCGGGATGGTGACCGCAGTGAGTGTTGTTGCGAGGGATCTATTCACACACGGACCGGTCCGGGGATTGGTCCGCCACCTACCGCACATCGATTGTTTATCCATGCGTGAATGGAAGCTTCGACCGGGTCCACCATCCACCGTCAAATGGGTCTGGGTCGGGTTTGCAGGTCCGCTCTTTCGGCAGGCGAGCGCCCGTCAGGTCAGACCCATCCCGGACCCGACTAATCCGCGTGTGTGTGTGCAAGAAAGATCGGTTGGCAGACTCGTTCAGTAGATTGGAGGGTTCAGATGGCTGTTTCTGGTCGTTCGTTTAACCACTTCTTTATCCAAACACGATTCTTTTGTCTTTTTTTGGATAAAATAATTATTCCACCGACGATTATAGCTACTTTAATCTTCTTGTATAGTACTGGTGGCATGTCAAACACGTGCAGGGCTCACCGTAATTAAAACTCGACTGAAAGGTTCCTGCAGTGTGTGGGCATCGCCAGATTGGTCCGGGTTAGGTCGCGGTCGAGAGTCGGGTCCGGGTATGTGTACTGAATGGTTCTTCTGATTTAAAGTTACAGTAGCGGACGAGTACTTAAGTGGAGACCGCAAACACAACATAAGACGCCAGCCAGGTGGACCGACGGCCTGAAGAAGACAGCTGGGGGGACTGGATGCGGAAGGAGACCGAGTGTCGAGGCACAATTTGGGAGAAGCCTATGTCTACCGGTGGACTGCGATATAGGCTGAGTTGATAGTGAACCTTAAAGTACCGAAGGTAGCATCAGGGGTGAACTGGATGTGGAAGGTAGAGAACCGAGTATTGTGGCGCAATTTGGGAGTAGCTTATGTCCAGCAGTGGACTGCGATAGGCTGAGTTGAGGATGATGAACCTTAAAGTACCGAAGGTAGCAGAGGTGGACTGGATGCGGTAAGTGGAGTACCGAGTGTTGTGGCACAACTTGAGAGAGGCCTATGTCTTTGAGTTGATGAGCTTTGAAGTGATTTCAAAATTCTCGAAATAATGCTTCAAATTCACAAAGACCATCATCTGGAAATTATTTCGGATTTGAGTTCAGGTTTATAACTTTAATTCGAATTCTGTCGGTGCAGTCCGAGGAAGTTTCATAACATTCGCCAATTGAACATTGAAACTGCTCGACTTTTGTTCTTTTATTTTATGAGACACAATCAAACTAGGGTACAACCTAAAGGATTTTCTGGCAATCTACAACTGCACTGCAACTAAAAAAGCCTTTGATATAATTTGAGACAAAAACTTTTCTTATGTACATTTTGTGCAGTTATTGTCTGAAGTTTGTGGTACTTATGTTTGCTTTGCAAGTCCCCTTTTTTTTTTTTTTAATGATACTGCTTTTTTCTAAAGTTAATTCAATTTAAAATGGCCATTGTACTTAATTTATTTACGAGTACCAATTTAAAAACTATTAAGTGCTCATTTAAACTTCTGAAACTATGAAAATAGAAAGCATGCATGAGAGCTTTTATCCTAATACAGAAATCTCCTTCATTCAAAAGAAGTAAATTACAAAACCTGTTTCACCTCTTCTGAAGAGGAATGAAGCTGATTCACCCGAAAAACAGATTTGATAATGACATAAAAAAGATCAATTCAAAAACTTATCTCGTGATACGCAGAAAAAAGGTCATTATTAATTTTATGGAACATATTGAGTGCCGAAATATGATGTCACTAAAGAATTTAGGGCGCGTTTATAGCAACCGAACATCGTCCACTAGGATCAACGACCATACAGTCCAATAGACGCCTAATGTTGAATATAATATATAATAATATAATATATATTATTTATTTCACTAAAAAGTGGTCCAGTCTGTTACAAAAATATATTATAAGCTATATAATGCGTACAATAAATTCTGCCACTAGCTGAGGCGGGGTATTGCAATCGGATTGCCCAACCAAGGCAGCTATTCGCTAATCATTAACGCGGTAGTTTTGACAGCTCATGCTTACATACTTGAAATCTTACTTATCTGACCATAAGTCGTCGAAACTGATTTGAAGATTTCAAATTGAGACCTACATTTAGTCAAATTTCATAGATGTGCTGTAGACATCGGTCGCCAGTTATGAGGCGTCTATGAGCTGTATGATCGTTGACTAGGATACAAGGAGTGCCAAGGAGCAAGAGTGGTGAGCGTCGTACGCGGATTGCAGGCAAAGCAGCGATGCACGAGGACGCACAGGCGCTGCACGTAGGATGCGCATAGGTAACGCTCGCTATGAGATTTAAAAATAAGCTTTATTATAATTGACTTTGGGTTCTACAATGTCCTCCAGACCGAATTTTGGTCACGGCGGCTAATCTCAATGGAGAGAAACCATCTTCGTGGGACATATTATAGTACGTTTTTGCCCGGGAATCGAACCCAGGACCCCACGCTTAGCAGTCGCGCTTGCGACCACTAGATAAACAAAATCAACTCAGCCTATCGCAGTCCACTGCTGGACATAGGCCTCTCCCAAGTTGAACCACAACGCTCGGTCCTCTGCTTTCCGCATCCAGTCCCCCCCAGCCACGTTCTTTACTAGATAAACGAATACCCAAAATTGCAACACGCGGACGCGCGCTGAATCCGAAGCGGTAAGAGAATGCTTAAGTTTGTACGAGCTCTTACGCAAAACCCAAACGTAAGTTTTTCGAAATTTTTATTATGACTACCAGGAATTTGGAAGCGAGACTTGTTTTACCTCAAGGATACAAAGCGAAAAATACATAATATTAATTTTACAATACAAATTTTAAAGTCGTTGTGTGGAACTAAGGAGAGGTCATGTCCATCAGCAGTGGACTGCGATAGACTGAGTTAAGAATTGAGAAGTGTTCCTCGTATTAGCAGTCAATCTCTATTGTAGAACAAGCTCCAGCTATAATCACCAGGCTTGGAAGATAAAGCGGTGGTTCATCAATACATTGTTATTAGTACAAATGAAGATGATGAGCATCTGCCGTGCGTACATCATGCCTTCGTCGCCATTTAAGACTCACAGAGAGAAGTATGATATACACTTAGTACGGAGCGTACCGTATAGTCAACTGCATATCAATGGTAATTAAACCATTAAGAACTAGCTTAGTATGTAAGTTTAAAGCCTGAAACAAACTATCGAACACAACTTTCAGTCGCGACCGACAGTCGCGACTTAATAGTCTGCACATCGCAATAGACTCTGGGCGACTTAAGGAAAGCATCCTTCGAGCCAGATATTCGTCGGACGTCCAAGCGCGCAAGGTCATGTCCACGACTTATTGCTGATATTTTGCACACATACTTACTGATCAGATACAGCATCAGTCGCTAACATCGGTCGCAACTGTAAGTCGGGTCTGATAATTTGTTTCTACTATATAATAAAAAAGGCTCTGCTTATACTGGTAAAGTGACCATTGACATGCGGTTGACTGTACTCAAGTCTTTACCAGAATCTATTGCATTTTATTGGTCTACAGATAATTTTATTATTGCTTGAAAGATTTGTCTAAAACTGCACCAAAAACCATACTAGTTGTGGGAAATATCATAAAACATCCTTAAATTTCTCGAAAAATGTCATAGTTGTTACGAAATCGATTAATTGGTATAACAGTTTACTTGTAATCGTTATTGATTCTTACACAGCTCTTCCTTTGTGTATATCGGAACAGTTGTTGAATTTCTTGTGAGAATATCCGATCCTTTTACTATAGTCAAATAGATTAAAGGAGCACGATATCCATCAAGCAAATTTATATGAAATTAGAAAAACTTGATGTGTTTTTGTTGATGGTTTCTATAGTTCCATGTAAAGACTATGTTGTCTCAAGAATAAAACTTTTTAACAAAAATTGAACCGACGAAAACAGAAACTGAAAAGCGAAAAATAACTAATTATGAGTCGGCGCCAAACGAACTTATAACAAGCAAAGTACGTGCAAGTTGCAAGAGGCCGAGCGGAAAACGCATTTTTGGAAAGTTATTGTTTATCGTTGAAAATTTCACGTTGTATTTGATGTGACGTTGTGTTTATTCTTTATATAAAGTAATTTAATGATCTTCGTTGATTAGTTGTTTGGCGCCGACTCATAATTAGTTATTTTTCGCTTTTCAGTTTCTGTTTTCGTCGGTTCAATTTTTTGTTAAAAAGTTTTATTTTTCATTTTTTTGTGGTTAAAATCTAACTCCAGGTCTCCATTATGTCGTAGTGTCTAGAACTATATTTATGTGTGTCAAGTTTCAACAGAATCGGTAAACACGTAAGAATTCAGTGGGTGAACAAACACTCATCCCCTGTTTTACTACCCTTAGGGGTGGATTTTGATTTTGAAATTTAAATGGGACCAATTTCGAGATATACCCTATCCATTACAAAAAGAATCATCAAAATCGGACCACTCTGTAAAAAGTTATGCGTGGCGATAAATAAAAAAAATAAAAAAAATATACCTGTCGAATTGAGAACCTCCTCCTTTTTTTCGTCGGTTAAAAAAGATTTAGATTAGAAAAAATTGATTTTTTTTGTTGATGGTTTCCATAGTTCCATGTAAAGACTATGTTGCCTCAAGAAAAAAGATTTAAATTAGAAAAACTTGATGTTTTTTGTTGATGGTTTCTATAGTTCAATGTAAAGACTGTTTTCCCTCAAGAAAAAGATTTGTAAAGCATAAAGTACCGTCGTAGTATAAACACGAATTATTAAAATAGTAGGTACAAATCTCAATAATCCACCAATTCCAATACTTTTCCAAGAATTTTCTTTTCACGTTGCTCGAAACAGTAAACAACTATAATACCTACTTCTTTTTATCTCATTTTCCGATAGGGCAAGATTTTTAATGTAAAAACTGAAAGCTTCGTTCTTTGCTTTTCCATTGACCCTTTCACTAAGGTATTTGCTTGTCTTCTGTTATAGTTTTTTATGCATAAGTACTTTCTTATGCTAGCTTTATTTATGCCAGGTTTATTATTATACAGTTATTTGGAAGACTGCGTTGGTATAGTGGTCGCAAGCGTGACTGTTAAGCGTGGGGTCCTGGGTTTGATTCCCGGGTTGGGCAAAGTGTTATTGGGTTTTTTCGTCAGGAAGTTTTCAGTAGCAGCCTGGAGTCCGGATTAGTGCCCGGTTATTGGCAATAGGCTCGCCCCCTATTACATGGGACATTATTGGCGAAATTTGGGTGAACTATACACCTCTGCCTACCCCGTAAGGGAATACAGGCGTGATGTTATGTTATTTATATGAATAGAGAACCAATTTTTTTTTTACATACTTTACTTATTATTTTTTTACGATTTTTTTTATATCCGACTGCCAAACAACATCTGAAACTCATAACAATATAATATTATAACAATATTATGCTACAACTAATAAAATAGCACAGTATCTTCGAGAGTGAGTGTTAAAAACTCTGTATTATATTATTAATATTTATTATGCTCATCACAATAGTATTTTCAATAATCATAAGCTGCGTACGCTCTGTCACGACTAGACCAAGTCTCTTTACTTTTCCTCCATTTTTTTTACATTTCCTTGTAGTTTAGAAATGATTTCCGTGCAAACCACAGATAATTTTATTTATATGGATTATCGCTAAAATGAGTGATTCACTTTTAATACTATTAGACAGTTTTCGGTGATCTATTACACAGTGTTAAATAACAGCTTCCTCATTTCACATGCAAACTACATCAATTTCTCTTTCCATTAAGATAATAGACAAATTTAACGCAATATCTGCATAGCCAGTGATAGTTAACGCGCTGTGAAAGGTACATTTAAATTTGCAAGAAATTAATGTACCATAACACCCAGCATCTCATTAAGCGTAGTTTGATATTAATTATGTTTGTCTAAAATTTGATGAAAGTCAAAATTATGCTTAAATTTTTATGGGTGTTCGTCTTTACGAAATAGTGAAATTTCATAAGAAGATTATTTCATAATCAAGATGTATAATGTTCAGTAATTTGCTAAGTAAAGTGGTTAAAAGTTTGGCCTGAGATTCTATGTAATCATGTGATATTATCGTAATTATTATAAGACGTCCACAGGATATAGATTGGTCTCTTAGACTTCAATAACGATCAGCTATGTCCGTTTACATGGCTAGTTGAAACCTGAACAACTCATTCGCTCACTGCTTACACATTAAGCGTAGCTATTAACAAGATGTTGAGCATGCAATCAGAATACGCAATGAGTTTCCATTGTATCATCCTACACAGATAAAAGGCTGAGGAAATGAGCTTATACGTCAAAGCCTATTCATTCTTGATAATTCCAAAAACCCGCAAGATAAACTGAGGTAGGTCTCCAAGGATTAAGGTGGTTTCACACCGGCGAGGCGTGGAGTGGATGGTGGATGGGTGGAGTGGAGTGAATTGAAAATTTCAATTCTTGTCCCGCCCATCTTTGGTGTGAAAGGTCTGGATGCGCAAGGATGTGCAAGGCGAGTATTGAAATATTTTTTGGTACAACATTAAACTATATTACAGTATAAATAGAGCATTTATTACTTTTCAAATCAGATACACAAATCTCGCATCGGCTATCGAGGTCCTTTTTTTTTTTTTTTTTTTTTTTTTTTTTTTTTTTTTTTTTTTTCTCGTGGGGAAATCCTCATGGACGCACTCCGCCCGGGGTAGGCGGAGCCAGTGTCGGACTCTTACCGACTAAAACCACCACGGTGTTCCTTCAACTACCTTAGCCGGGGGCGTGGGAACCCGTGAGTATTCACACAACCACCCCCGACAGGTCCCGGCTCGCCACAAGCAGGCGAGCCCCTTCTCCCCGTGCGGCCTAACGACGGCCGCACCCTCCTCTGTGGCGCACACGGAACACTGCACGCCACCTCACCTCACGGGCCTTTACCAACTACGCCAGCTACGCCAGCTGCTGGTCGGGCAGCAGACTACCCCGAGTCTGCTGCTCGCAGGCCCATCCTCCTGTAATTTTTATAGAGGTGTTCTTCCTCGCGGTCCAGGCGGCAAAGCCAAGACCCTCGGTCCCAAGAGGCGCGAGAACACCACTCAGCAGGCACTCCTAGGATTACGAGACCGACGGGGGCAGGGAAGGACAGTCCCCCCGCTGCCTGCCCAGTGGCAGGGTGAGTGCACACCGGACCCGCCCCTGCTCCTCCACAGTGCCCTCTGCTTTCTCAGAGGGACACGCGGAGCAACTTCCCATTGGCCCACATCGGGCCCCACCCGTGCCAGAATATTCGCCACAGGCAATAAGGTCCCCCGGTCCAAAGGAGACTTATTGCCCGTGCCCAGGGTGCACCGGCCCAACAACTGCCGTTCCCTCTAGACGTGTCCAGAAGGACAAGCAGCCGCCAGACACACGTGGAGGTTTTCTGGCCAGCACCCCGGCTATCGAGGTCCTGGGTGTTCTCTCTCTGTCCAGCTCTACCTCGCTCTGCCTTGTGATGACTCGTGCTGACAAGCGCCAACCCGTAATGTACACATAGCATCATTAATTAGTTATCCTTCTTATTCGAGAGTTTGTTCGTAAGTGGGGGTAACCAATGACTGTACATCGCAAGTCAGCGCAACACGAGCCGGCGCTGGGCGGCGCGAGATGGCGGCGCCGCACATTGCGAGCTCGCGGCGTTCATCTTTCCATGTGAAAGGGTCAACATTTCAATTCACGCTCATCCCATACAATCCTCGCCTCGCCAGTTTGAAACCATCTTTATAAAGGTGGGCATTGGGCAAGTTATTACGGGTTTATTATTATGAACATCCACGTTTAGCCAGTTTCTTTATTATGTAAAACTTGTAGGGATCATTATGAAAATTTTGGTCTTACGTTCCTTTACATGTATAATTATGTACATAATTAATGAGCTAGGCCTTGTATTATTCGGTTTTTGAACAACAATAAACGAATAATTTTGTCAACAAAAATGTTTTTCTTGTTTCATTTCTGGTATTTGGGTAGGCAACAGTATGGCATGCCAACGAGTAACATAATATGAAAATCCACAGTCCATCATCATTCGCTTATGTTCTTTGGAATGGACCTTCATTGTCATACTCTAAAACAATATTAAGTATTACCATACCTATAGCTTAATTCGCTATGCCATTGAGTTCCAATATTAGTACGTTTATTTATTACTATGCCTAAAATTCGTGACCATGAGACTGCGTACTCCCAACTTTATCTCAACTTTAGCTACATTATTTATAAAAACCGTAAAGCAAAATTAAATTCTATCATTTAAATATGCTGAATCAACAAAATAAATAATTTGGACAAAACTTGAAAGAGCCATGAGTAAGCAATTTATTAGACACAATAACCAACTTCAGATCAGTTATAGGCACATTGGAATAAACTTAATCGGTTTATAAACAATTTGTGATAACCCACTCGTCATTAGGGTTCGCTTATCAAAAGCGCACCTTAATTCTTTTCTCTAAGATTGGAATTCCAATGTAGGGTTTGAGGAAAGCTGGATCCAAATAGGGGAACCTTACGGTACTTGACGGAGAGTGGAGCGGTACAACGTCGATCGAGTCAGGTCAAAGGTTTCTTATTCATACATTGTTAACAATCTTCTTTAAAAGGTGTACCGTTTGTGATTCCTCCATTTGATTGTGAAGGATTGAGAGCTCGGCAAATATTCACAGTTAGGCTGCAGTCCAACAGGAAAATTGTGAATTGTTTAATATATAAAAAATAAAAATTCTCGGTCGTCGACTTCATTCAATGATTTGCTGAGCCCGTCCCTTTTGCCACACGGAACATTTTTTATGTGTTGTGTGTAGGTGGGTGTATTTATAATCTTAGGTAGGTACTTATAGTGGCAATAAATAATGTTTTTCTTTCTTTCAATGTTTTTCAATATAAATTATCTCCTTTATGGCATCGTAAATGAAGAAACTGGTCATCCCTTACTAATGAGCACACTGCACACCACGTAAATTCTCGATTGAATCAGCAAAATACTTCACTTAAAAATATCTAGTTTGATATTTCCACCGTTCTCGATACCAGTTCAACTAGTCATTATTTACACCCAGTAAATTAAAGAGCTGAACAAAAAAGATCACCGATAGCCTCCACTACCGATATCGGGGCTACTAACACGGCCTGTCGCAACGCAGAACAATTTAATAATACGATAGAGGTCGTCGCATTTATGGTACACGATGATCGGGTAGCATCGGGCCATGCCGGTGAAGCAAGCAACTGACCTTTACTGCCTCCCCTCTTCCACCTCCCTTCTATTCCCCACCGCAGTCCCCTTTACAAAGTCACATCACGGATATACGAGCAATATTTTATACATTAAAAGCATCCGAACAATTTGATTCAATAAAAATATCGTGATTCGAATTAAGTGTTCTGTCATAATGTTTGAGACCTAACGATGTTGATCTTTCATTAACATTGACATGCTAAACAGCCTTGACAGTTTCATATCTGACATTAAAGACAAAACTAATTAAGTAACATCATGATGAGTATTTAATACTATTTAAGACCTTCGATTAATGTTTGACATTTTGCATAATAATTTTATATCAATCGATATGCATGTTTAATGTAACCCAGTTATTATTAAAACTTTTGATTATGCCCAACATCGTAATTTTATTTAGGTCACTAATAATTTTATTACAATTCAGGTCGCTTTTAATGCATGCCTTTTTAATGATGCACTATAGCAAGGTATTATATATTTACATTCAAAACAGACATATAAAACATATATTTATCATTTAATCAGAATATGAAAAAAACAACCCTTTTACCATCTGAACAAAGATCGGCCGACTAGACAGATGCAAGATAGTAAGCATAATAAAGCAGAAAAATTACACGTTGTTCTTTAAATAGACCGAGCTAAAAAAAGTATACAAGTTGAACGCAAATTATAAGCAGGACCGATGCGAAAATAAACTAGTTAATACTAGCCGAGTATTTTTCCATCAAATCAAATTGTGGCTATTTCAATCTCTAGACTGGTTTAGTTAAGTAGTACTTTCATGGGAAGGTAATGCAAGGCAAAGCTATAATCCCTATAAACCGCAGGGTCTAGGCCCTGGGACCGGATGCGATGGTCATATTTCATTACATGCACTTCGAGCAAGACGTGCACGATACTGCAGCGGAACTAATCCCGTAAATTGTTAGTCAAGTTCAAATTCATAGTGACATAATTGAGATACCTATACATAATTTGAGACGATTGATATAGCTAAAACAATTATAATAACAATTAAATTTAAAAAATATGACAAAATTATATATTCAAAGCTGCCGACATAAAAGTATCTTCAAAATGTTGGATTCTGTTAAAGAATGTTCTAACTTATTCTTTGGTTTCACAGATTGATAAAGATAAACCAAATTAACTCGCTTATTATAATGTATCTTACTCTATGGCTTCAAATTAGTGACCATGTCAGTCATTATCGCACTCAGCTCAGAATTGCATTAATATTTTTGAAGGTTCGGTTATATTTAAGAGCATTTGAAAGTCAAATTAAATTATTTAAACGTATCTGCTCTTCCTAAAGCAGTCTGCTTTACTATTTTATTTTCATGTTTAATTTTGAAATGGTTTTTACGGAAACAATAATGCATATTGTATTGCGTAAACTTACATCACGTTCTTACTACGTAATGCCTCAATACATACATATGTCTCCAATGATTCATATTGCAAATGACGATACCTTCACATCCGGGTCAATAAGATACTATCAACAGGCTTTGAAGCGACATTCCACTTCCAGTAAAGCTTAATATTATTTATATCAATGTGAGAGGCATGTCTTCAATGTAAGCCAATCAGACCCAGTCGATCGGAAATTCCGCACGGAGCATCACATCCCATCATACGAAAATAGATAATGCCGATACAAAATGCATAGGCTAGACGCACGACACGCAAACATAACACGCCATATTACACCAATGTGTTTCAAACGTTTCAATTGTAATTTAATATTTCAGTAATTTGATAAGCTCTAGAAGAAAGAGGTGAGCATTAAAACACTAGAATAAGGGGAAAGAAATTTTCTGAAAAGAACATCGTTCAATTTAAATCAATTCAAATATTTATTTGCTTTTAAATATGGTTACAGTAGGTGTTACAAATATATTTAGTAGGTAGTTCAGCATATTTTGTCATAACATAATGACATGCAAATGTTAGTGTTCACAATAAAATTAGAAATAGTATCATTGTATCAGTAACCCGTTTTGCATCGTAGTCGTGACTTAGAGAAAAGAAAAAGCTCCCTAGCCTAGCTTGCAGAATAACTTGGTCTTTACCATACAAAGCAGAAGGCATAAAGATGACATCCGAAAGCAATAACCTTTAGGGTGTTGCAAAAAAACCATTTGTCATACAAGTGTCTATGAATTTTGAGATTTAATGATTCGTGAGACGGATTGATATTATTATGGTTCTCTAGAGGTGACCGTGATTAATTGAGTAATTTTTTGCCTCTGGCATCATTACACTTTGTGAAAGTAAGGTGATATACTGCTAACTTTGAACTAGCGAAGTAACTATGGAACTTACTACATATATGTATGCCATTCTAGCGTATTTGGGACTCTGGTCGCTATGCGCAGCTAAAACAGCTTTTAAACACTGCAATTAGTATTACTTAGTACCTTACACAGTAAAAGTAGCAGGCTATGAGACCGTCCAGTAACACCGCGGTAGTTCATTATACAGACTGTTGAAAACTGAACGTCATAACTTCACACATAAGAGAAATAAGGAAAACGCTGCAGTCCTAAAACATGTCAATCACAAAGTTAAATTTGAATTCGAGGCAGATACAGAAGTCAAATACATAAATCGAATTGAGGAACAATAGAATAACAAAAGCAACATAAACATCCTTGACGTGCCTATTTCTGTAGCCAGTCTGCTAAGCCGCATAGATGCCGAGAATGTTGACTGGAACGTGCTAAAACACAATGCATGGAGATATTCTATTCATAGAATTTCTTTTTTTATGAGAGGCTATCTCTGAAATGGACTGATTAGTTATGAAGTGAAATATTTAATGAAATAATATAAGATTGTTGTGAAGACGAAACGATAAAATCAGTGAGACATGAGTGACTGATAAATAAATTGTAGTAACAAGGAAGAAAGTATACTACTCATCCAACAGCGGTACGTACAAATCGATTATAATTTCGATAAGTGAACCTCACCGAATTGTAGCTAAAACATGTTTGTTCAGGTGAAAGTATTAAATACTATGATTTGCACGCATATTTACCATTTTTCACTGCACAATCCACTTTTATTCATTAGTTTTTACGAAGTTAGCTATCTTGAGCAGGATGTCGCGATATACAGAGCGTGAGAACTCGATTCTATCTTAATAAGTTTACCCACGATTCAAATTCATCCAAGGAGCGTCATTTATGTACTCATTTCGTAATGACTTAACTAAAATTCAGATAAAAATCTGCTAGTTTTTTTTTGCATTTCAATTTGTTCATAGCTTTCTCATCGACGGCTAGTATTTTAAAAAATTAATAAGGAGCGTGAAAATATAATTTGGGTATTGACATAATGATCGACATGATTTTGATTAACAAAAAAAAATTAGATTCATTTCTATTGACCATAAAAAATTGCATTATATTTCTAAAACAACATGAGTCAGTTGGAGCTATCCGGAAAAACTTTAAGATCGCTAGTATAAAACTGTACTCCCAATAGTTTTGCTGAGACTAAACAACTTTTGCGAAGTTACAGTATATGAAATCCAACTGGGTGAGAAAATAAAAGCTAAAATGTCTAGCAACACGATAACTGTAACAAATAGAGCAGATTGGAAGGAACACAAAGTTTAGTGCAACGCGGACAAAGTTTACTGACTCTGACTGAGTTCGAAACGAAAAAGAAGGATATGAAATTAATTATTAAGTCTATATCTATTTCTCGCTCAAAAATAAAAATGTCTGCTTGGCACCTAAATGAATTATCATAATGACAACAACACAACAACACATCTATCAAATAGATATTGTAAGCAAAATGTACACACCATTCCCTTGATATTACTTCTTAGTCAGCATTCAAGACGGCATGGTTGAAAAGGGAGAGCCCAATCCTTTACCCTAAATAATTATAGAGCTAATTACACTTTAAACTTTATTCTGCTTATCACGATTAACAGTTTCGATTCTGATGTCATTAATCCTTATTTCAGAGCGTATAATGTGGACACGCCCATCCTTGCTGACTCAATCATTAGGTAAGTATTTTCAAAGGCAAAACCCAGAGTCTGAAGCAAAAAAGCGGAACAAAACTTCGCAGCTAACTAATCCATCATACTCAAACACACGTATTATATTATTACGAGTCATCACTAGGATGTTTGTTTAGAAAGTTACATCGTAAGTGCAAAAAGTATGTAAACGTTCATCTCCACACAGTTCATGTGCCCCTGGTAGCTGTTACACAAGTAGTTGCATAAATCCTTTCACTGCAAATCTAGAATACGCATCTAAAATAAACTTTTATCGATATTAGTTTTTGTGAATTACCTATGTTCTTGCATTTTTTGTTTTTGGTGCTAGATTATTGTTAAGTAACGTTATTTGATGATATTTGGTGAAAGCATTATTATCTTCTGTACTACTGTTTAATAAATAATAAGACATGGTACCCATGGATGTATATGGTTTTACATTTAAAAGATTTTGTATCAAATACATTCTGACCTATTGTAGATTTCATAATCATCATTTCATTTCAGCCGAAAGATGTCCACTGCTGGATATAGGCGTCCTCCAAGCATCGCCACTACGACCGGTCCTGCACTTTCCGCATCCAGCGGATTCCTGCGACCTTCACCAGGTCATCGGTCCACCTTGTGCGGTATCTTCTCGTCTAAAATACCGCAGTGTCTCAAGAAGAAAGTTTTTGACCAGTGTGTGTTGCCAGTAATTACATACGGCACAGGAGGTCTACACGCGTTTGACGAACGACAAACGAAGTACGAACATTCGTTCCGACTGGCACCTACATAATAAAGATAGGCCCATAATAAAGGCACCATAAAGATAGATTATGATTTATTGTCGTATAAAATGGACCGGAGAGCAGAGAAACACACGTCAAAACACGTAAACGATGATTGACCGGTGTAGCAATTTGTGCGATGAATGGTACGATTAATCGAATATCGTCAAAAACACGAGGTCGCTCACAATTGGCCTGATAAGAAGGCTCAAAGTCACTCAAAGGCAATGGAGAGAGCTATGCTCGGAGTATCTCTGCGGCATCACGCACTTCAATCTACTATTCCATCGAATAGTAGATTGAAGTCAAAATAAATAAATATAAATAATAAGTTCACCAATAAAGACTAGCTTGTAGAGTACAATTTTAATCACTTCACACATAAGAGAAAAAGTAATTCGTTGATAACGAAATCCAATTACATTATTATTGTTACTACTATGTAAACATATTTTTTTTACAAGTTGTACAACGTGTTTCAAAAGGCATTCGCTAAAATAACTACGAACAAAAAAAAGGTTTCAGAAAATTATCCACACTTAATTAAAGTTAGCTAAAGTGTTATCCAAAATAAAACCGGCCAGGTGTGAGTCAGACTCACGCAGTAAGGGTTCCGTACCCCCATCGACCTGATACCCCATAGAAACTGATTTAATTTACGCAAGTATATCAAAAGACATCAACGAACATACGCGAAATGTGATTTTTTTGCATCTCTTTCTTACGTAGGTACCAACACATATGTCTATGTTTGTCCTGTATTTCGTATTTGTTGCTAAACTACATAGTATGCACTATAATCAGACCAAGTTTGACACTGGTATGTATTACCGTTTTGAAGATAGAGCAGGAACAGAAACGATGAAAACGATGTTTTTCAAGGTTTCTTGTATGGAGACCCCCTTTGGTTTTAGACTTTTTTATTTTTAGTATTTGTCCTGATAGGCACTATAGTAAAACATATTCTGTGAAAATTTCAACTGGTTATCTATTACGGTTACAAAGATACAGCCCTGTGACAGAAAGACGGACGGACGGACGGACAGCGTAGCGAGAGTAATAGGGTCCCGTTAGCACCCTTTGGGTACGGAACCCTAAAAACGTACGGGTTCAAAAGGCAATTAACTGGTACTTTAACAGAAGTAGTAAAGTACATAATAATTTCTTAGGTTTTCGCGATCACTACACATTATAATAAAACAAAGTTTAACCGGATTAAACCGCGTATATTATTGAAATATGTTTATAATGTGTTTTATTATAGTAAAGTACATTTTGGTGTTGATGTTCAAATGGAATTACAATTAAAATATCACTTAGCTACTAAAGTATCTATACTTAGAAATTCATAAATTAGAAATGTTTCAAACGACATCCATTATTAACAAAGCGGTGTTGTTTGATTAGGCTGTCCGCACCGGACCGATGTTAATCAATTTTGCATAAACGACTCTTGTCTCCGCTTTGAATGGTATCTTGAATTGCCATGACGTGTAGTATTGTCAGATTGAATAAACATCGATATTGTTCTGTGATTCACACGAGATCTAGGAAATGCAGCTTCCATAGCACGATATTTATTTATCAGGAAGACAAAATTCACTTAAATGTAACACATTTTAACAATAGTAGGACAATCAAAATGTCTTCACAAATACTTATAATTATGATAACAAAAATTTAAGCTGGTATACATCTAGAAATTTTAATTGCTTCATTCCCGAAAAGGGGTCATTGTACTCATCATTATGAACAACTTTTACTATAGGACCAACTCTGAAATCGTGAAAAAATAATCAGGTGGTCCCTACATTTTATCGATTTAAGTGAACACAAATGTAGGGACCAACAGATTTTTAATGAGCATGTATAAACAAAATGCTTCCAGAAGTAAACAGTTATGATGCAAGTTAACATTGAAGTGGATAGGTAACCACTAATAATCTATACATATAAAATAGTACAAAGGCTGACAGACGGCGCATAGCCTAAACCGGTGGACCTAGGGATTTTAAAATTGGAGGTTTTTTTAATACCGTATAAGTGCACTAAGGAGGGTTTTTTTTAATTCCAGTACTAAAGGAGTCAAAAGGTATAAAAAGTTTGTATGAAGAAAACACGGGAGCAAAGCCAAGGACGTCAGCAGGTACCCATCCAATATACTTTAATTAATTAAAAACTTAACATGATTAATTGTGTAGGTGTACGACTCATATCACATTATGATTCTTATTTGAATAACAGTATTGACGATGATGGAAATCATTACTAAAAAAATCTAAAATAAGTGGCAGAATGAAAACTTCATTAAAAGTGCCTCTATGTGAGGCAATATTTAATCAATCGTCTGTCGCACCCTTGGTTGTTCCTCTACCAACTTGCTCGCTCACACTAATCATTATTGCAGATTTAACTCATGTTGACACGACAGAAGAAGATAAAAACTTATAAACTCATTCAATAATGCAGAAAGAGAAGTTAGATAATCATTATATATCAGAAATCATCAACGTTATTACTACTTACGATGACACCTTATCTAATCCTGACATTAATAAAAATAAATAAATAAATCTTTTTGGGACATTTTTACACCGCACCATCTAGTCCCAAACTAAGCAAAGCTTGTACTATGGGTAGGTACTAGACAATGGATATAATACTTATATACTATTTTTTTTTGTAAATACATAATTATAATACATAAGCCAACACCCAGACCAACACAAACACTTATGTTCATCACACAAATATTTGTGTCCTGTGGGAAACGAAACCACGACCTCGTGATCAGCAGTCCGACACTCGAAACACTAGACCACAGACGTCGTCGTTCATTGAGAAAGTTTTACAAGAACTGAACGCAATAATTACGGATGGATTAGAAGTATCCAGAGAGGATATTTGTAAATATTTTATTCGGAACTTTTACTATCGTCCCCGACTCCACAAAACTTGGTTATCGAACTATCCCCTGGAATCTCGCTTCCTAGTTAGTCACCAGCTACCGTCTCACAAAACAAAGTGAATTCTAAACCAGTATAGCAAACACACGTGTGCTAGCTCAATCAAACAGAGACGTCCACGGTCTGAATTGGTTATTTTGACTATACAACAGTTGCTAATTAAATCGTGTATGTACATATATCCGAACACTTCCCTATCAATCTAGGAACAGAATATAATAATAATAATTCATTTATTTGTCAGATTACATCGATCCATTATTGTTAGTAAACATATTTTTTTAATGGCTAGTAGATTATATTAAATTATAAATTGGAATTAAATTACACATGGTTACAATTAGAATAATAAATAAAATAATATGAATACATTTTACAACACATGAAATTCTATAATATTATTAATAAATGGGCAGTCTACCCTGTTCGCTATCATTTTCAGGATACTGTTGGCGCTGCCGCGAACCCTGCCTACCATCGAAGCAATACGCTTACGCATAATCGCATTAAAACCATCGACGATCAATATATCAATATGCATGCGTTGGTAACCGTAAATTTAATTTCAACTTTGATAGCCTCTGCTACCAACGACCAAAGTTTCAGATGTAAGCATGTGAATTTTGAAATGTCAAAACTGAAGCAAAAACATGATTCATTTTGGACAAAAGGATACATTTTGGCAGAATTAGCGCCCATATAGTTATAAAAAAAAACTTTTTACATTGAATGCTTACATCGCCATCGTATCGATCACCGAAATGAGCACGTGATTCCAATTCCAGTGATTCCCATTTTAACGTACGAGGACAATTCGAATAGCATAAATATATTATCATACATTGGTAAAATTTCATCAAATTCCTGCTGAATTTCAAATCTACCAATAAGTGGAAACAAAATCGAGTTTAAACCCCTCGACGAATCGTCTTCTGCCACCCTTTCTCTTGTTGTTTTCTAATTATCTACTCCTGATCACATTCAAAACTGCGTCAGCATTGGAGTACAAAATGTTCTCAATTAAAATACACACAGAGACAAACGGCACTTCAAAACAAACTCGAGTTTAATGCCTCAGATTGAAAGTTAATTAGATTTCCAATTCCTCCCACTGGGCGAAGCAATTTGAGGCAAAATTAATAGGAACGAACAACGAGATAAAATATCAAATTCGGTTGTTTCTATTTTTGAACGCAATTTTACAACCTGCCAACAATTTACCTAAACAAAATAAAATGGCATTTTGTAATGTAAAACATTTTTTATAGAGTATCCAAAAAGTTGTAGTAATAATTTTTTTTAATTTATTTATCAAATGAAATGCCGTGAAAATAAAAAAAAATGAAATTTGTCATCATACAACTCGTATATATGGGCACGCTAGTGTTGCCATCAATTAGTTTACACTTTCTTGACAGGACTTTTAGTAAATTTTGTATTATTCTCGTATTTGAAGCTTCTTCTTGGCATCGATTGAACATAGCATAAAACACCAAAATATATAAATCTAAACCCAGACTTTTGTTTTCTTATAGAAATTCTATTTTATTGTTCGTAATTTTGTAAGTTTCGTAAATTGTTATATTTTTCATAACTCACTTTAAGTTTTTTTTGTTGCCAAAAAGGCCTTGTTGCCAGAATATTTAAAGAAATACTTGTCGCATGGTATCTCCATATATTACTTCTCTGCTTCAAGCTACCTGCCGCCGCAACTCATTTTCTCTATGGCCGCGGCCGCAATTAAAAATAACATATTAATTAAACTAAAAACGAAGGATTGATGATAATAATAACTACAAATAGACCAATATTTGGATACATATTTGGGTAAGATTGATTTTAGTTTAAGTTTTTTGATTGATTGATTGATTTTTTTTTTGATTTTCACTTTTCCTTCGGATGATAAAATTTACCCCGAATTATTGTTTTGCTGCCCAGCGCTATTTTGTTTGTATTTTCATTTATTATATAAAGCCTGTTAGGCCTAATTAGTAGATTTGAATGCTTCAAATAGTGTTTAAATTGTTCTTAAAACACTTCTTGTGTTGTTGTTGTTCTTAATTACGATAAATTAGAACTGAACTTAAAGTCACCCTCAAAATAAAAATTGTAAAACGAACGTGTGATAATTTTGTTTTTGTACTTTTGTAGAAAAATTAATAAATAAACAAACAACATGGATCCGGAAGGTCACCCTGGTGAGACGCATACATATACGTATCAACAAAAGTGATAATATTTACATCTGCTTTGGAAATTGCTTCTTATATACATAGGTAAATACTTTATCTGGTACTTGTCATTATCATTACATAAATAAATATCGCATGATTTTTCTTAAACAGTTAACAATTTTCTCTCGCGATAGTACCTCGTCACAGTTAATTAGGGAATTAGGAGAATGAAGCTGCAATCTTCTCCTGATATGTTGAAAACTTAAACCAATACCACCAAAATGACCTAAAATGGTCGACCAACAAACATTTACAAATTCGTGACTACAAGTGAAAGTGATTGGCCAGCAGAATGCATTGAAAACAACACATCACGACCTTGCAGATCAATCAGGCTGATCATAGTGCGTGACTTGTAACCACTAGCATTTGATTTTTGCAAATCTGCTCGTATGACGTCATCGTGACTCATGCGCAGCGACACGGATCGTTTGTAAGGTGTCCTTAATTACTTAAGCAGGTACTGCATGTAGTTGTAGGTGTGTCATAATCGACATAAAATATGTATACAATGTAAGGTATGCACCACCTTGACTGCATGTGTGCGTTTTAGGTTAACGTTTATGCGCAAATGTTTTTATTGGCGGTATAAACAAAGTTAGTTTTAGATCCATTCTAAATTATAAACTGAGAAAACTAATAATCTTAAGTAATATTTAAGTGGTACCGTCGATAAAAGCAAATGCAGAATACATAAATAGGTCTGAAGATGCAATCAGAGATCAATTAATGATAATGCAAGAAGCTTAAATTATGTTACTTGCAATTCGTACTATAATATATCTTTAGTTATAGACCTGTGGCTTAGTAACTTACTGATAATAATAGCTATTGGATCTTAAGTAGTGGCAATAGTAATATTTGGTACTAGTAGTGTTCTTGCGGCTTTGCTCGCGTAACAAGTTTTAACATGTCCCATAATACCTACATATAATGCTTCCCGTCGTAGTTTTGTAAAAAGGAAAATACGTATTTCTTTGTGTCAAGCGTGACCCCCAAGAAGATTTTTCACAGGAGCTTAAACAACCCGTTTTATCCCCGTTGAGTTTTATTGTAGAAAAAATCAAAAACACGTAATTCATAAATTGCTAGATTTTATTTATACCCTACCTTGCTTTTGACCCAATACAGCCACGCAAAAATATTCTCCCACACAAAATTTATAACCATATTGCACCCTCTTTTAGGAGTAATTTTGGAAAAAGAAAAGATAAATGTTTCTATACTTACTTTAGAGATTATTTTTCCCAAGTTTTGACTGAATCAATCCAGGAGAAAATATGTTTCATAGAAACTCAAACACCCTATTTTAACACCTTTAGGGTTGAAATTTCCGAAAATCCTTTATTAGTGTCAGTCAGTGTCAGTGAATCAGTCAGTCAGTAGTAGTAGAGCTCCTTTGTGAAAGAGCTCGTCCGGGGAAGTACTACCACCGTACCTACTTCTCCGCCAGATAGTGATGCTTGCATTGCTGTGTTTCGGTCTGAAGGGTACGGGTGCCGGTGAAATTATAATCACATGAGACTTTCCATCTTCATGTCTCAGTTTAGCGAACTATATTTCGTTGTAGCGAACCGACTTGCGGTACCATTTAGGCAACAGCCTATGTGGTATTGCAGTTGTTATGGGCAAAGGTAACCGCTTAACATCAGGTGGGCCTTTAGCTCGTTTCGTCATACTATATTATTTAAAAAAAAGTCAGGACATGTCTTTATAAGTATTAATTATAGATAATACCTGGTTAGTTATTGACATCCAATGTTTTAATTCGATTTTATATTGCAGTTGAATTTAATGTTCCTAGCATTGAAGTTCGTCTAACTTATATTAATTGCTTTTATTATCAATTCAGAAAAGTTTCAAAATTTTTTATTCGTTAAATATCATTACACCACATCGATCAACAACTTTAAAATAACAAAGAAACTAACACTAACAAAGTTTACCTTCTAATTTAATTTTTTTATAGGGCTATTATTTACGTACAATATGACTCGCATACGCGCACAATCAATCAAACTTTTAACGAATCTAAAAGCTAATGGTATAGAAAATAAACGAAAAATCAACAGCATGCACGCGAGGTGTCATTAATCGAAGATGACAAACGATAACATTGTGGAGCTGCCACCTCCATCAGCCAAGTAAAAGTAAAGTCCCACTAACTGATTAAACAATTTTTAGATATTATTTTTAAAATACTACACATACGTGGGACACTCAGAAAGTTTTGCGAAACTAAAAAAAATTGTTCTATACGTACATATATTTTTATCAAATCTTTTCAAAGTACTTTCCACCAGCCTCTATACAAAGATTCATGCGCCTAAACCAGTTTTCAAAACACTTTTTCCAGTCCGCCGCAGACACCTCGTTTACAGCCTGCTCGAACGCAGCCAGCGCATCTTCCGGCGACGAAAATTGTATCCCTTTGAGCTGATTTTTTATTTTTGGGAATAAAAAGAAGTCACACGGTGCTAGATCAGGGCTGTAAGGAGGGTGACCCAGGAGTTTGACTGGCGTGCTGTCCAGGAAGTCCCTCGTTTTGAGTGCGGTGTGCGCAGGTGCATTGTCGTGGTGGAGCAGTAGCCCGCGGAGCCCTGTGTTTGGTCGCTTGTTGCTTATAACAGAGAAAACTTCTGGCAAACATTTGGTAGTATACCATTCGGCATTAATGCTTCTTTGATCCCGTAAGGGAATTGATACCAAGTGGCCAGTCAAATTAAAAAAGCTAGCGATCAAAATCTTACCCCCGCTTCTAGATCGCTTCACTTTGGTAGGCGTTGGCTCATTTTGAAACACCCAAACAGTCGACTGGCGCTTGGTTTCTGGGTCGTATTGATAAATCCAGGACTCATCACCTGTAACGATGTCGTAAACACGCCGAGACGAGCCTGCTTCAAATTTGTTAAGCATATCACGGCACCATTCCACCCGGGCCTGCTTCTGAGCATCGGTGAGGTTGTGCGGCACCCAGCGTGATACTATCCTCCTCACGCGAAGATGGCTGTGTAGAATCTCGTGAACGCTTCCCGATCCAATCTTCAATATGTGTTGAATCTCCTGATATGTAATTCGCCTATTGTCTTGGATTAAATTTTTCACTGCTAGCACGTTTTCTTCGGTAACAGCCGTCAAAGGGCGACCGCTTCTTTCGTCATCCCCCAAAGTTGGTCGACCGCGCTTGAATTCGTTATACCAACGATACACGGTTGCCTTGGAAGGGCCTTCATCCATGAATGCCATTTGAAGTCTATCGTACGATTCATCCGGTTTCAGGCGACACTTGAAATCGTATAAAATCATAGCTCTAAAATGTTCCCGGCGCAGATCCATATTTCAGTGAGACACAATACTTTGATTTAACTCGCAAAAAATGTGGAGGGAAATTTTGAAATTGGAACTTACTTATTTTTACTTATAAATAATCATATTTTCGAAAAACATTATAACTGGCCAGTCTCCCATATATAAAAACTTTTTTTCGCAATACTTTCTGAGGGGCCTGGTACATGCCTCGGAGAGCACTTAAAGCCGTCGGTCTTGCGCCTGATCTCTCTCCGGTCGTGTCGAATTGCCGTCCCATCGGGTTATGAGAGTGAGGGAATAGAGAGTGCACCTGTGTTTGCGCACACACTTGTGCTACGTTAGTACTATTAGATATTCTGTGCTTGTGCACTATAATATGTCCCGCGCAGATGGCTAGTCTCCATTGAGATTGGCCGCCGTGACCGAAATTCAGCCGGGAGGAAATTATTATTTATTATTATTATTACTGAAAATTTATTATTAAAACCAGTTATACATATGAATCAGTTACAAATTAATTTTCAATTAACAATGTTAGTTTCTGTATTTGTATAAAATCTTGAGGGATATGGGGAACAAGCTGGTAATTTTATATAAAAAAAAATACTTGTAATTTTTTTTTATAAAAAAAAAAACATTTACAAAGAGAAAGACGTCGTTACTATAGTGTAAACAAAAACAAGTTTGACCTCCCTTGTTTACGTAGCAACAAACAGCACAAAGCTACTTGTATAGGCATATGAATAAATGCTTATGTATAATGTAATGAGCAACCAATTTACATGCACACACGCTACAGTAATATATTAACATAAACATTATCATGTTATGCATATGATATTGTTTCACACACCGTAAGCACAAAATTAAAATCATGGATTTGCTTTATCCCTTCTAATTAATCATTTTTATAAACTGTACCACAATAATCATGTATTTTCATATCTTTTTTATTAATGAATTGACCTGAGATTTTTTCTCCTGAATGCTATACGTTGTGTGTTCTTTGAAATCTTAAGCAAGGTCGAGAACATTAAGAATATATATTCACTTTTCTGAGAAACACGCAAACGAAACACTTTCACGTCTTCTCAAAACACTTTGACTTTGTATTATTAATTTCTATGTATTTTAGTATTATTTCTCTGTGTGTGTATAAATTTAATAAATAAATAAATATCCTTGAATCAGAATAATAAATAATAATAAAATAATAATGATAAATATCTTTGGGACATTTTTACACAGCACCATCTAGTCCCAAACTAAGCAGAGCTTGTGGTATGGGTACTAGACAATGTATATAATACATATATACTTTTTTTTTGTAAATACATACTTATAATACATAAGCAACACTCCCAGACCAACACAAACACTTATGTTCATCACACAAATATTTGTGTCCTGTGGGAATCGAACCCACGACCTCGTTATCAGCAGTCCGACACTCGAACCACTAGACCACAGAGGTCGTCGAAAATAACAAAATATATCCTGGAAGACAGTTTATCCCAGAAAAAATTCTAGAAAAAGAATTACCATTTCAAACTTGGATGTTTTCTGCAACATTTATAGTGGAGCAAGATTATTCTGCGCAGACCATTCGCCGGCTCGCACAGCAGGAGCCCCCACTAAACAGTGGTTCTAAAGGTAGCCAGTACACAATGAGAGCGTTATAACAGCTATAACGAACAAGGGAAGTATCAAGTGGCGTTCAACCGGCTACCGTGACCGTCGTACACGATCCGTGCACTTGAGTGAGATATTAATGTATTAGATATTGTGATTACATTACTGACTTAGCATTTTGTGTAGGCACGTGATTAGTTTTGCCTGTTATTGAGCTGTTGGAATGGGATATCGTGTAGTGGACACGAAACATTAATCAGTTTATTTATAGGAATATGACGTACTTGTAATTGTTGTAGCCGTATCGCCGGACTAAATTCTGGATCCTGTTATAATGGCCTAGTTAGTCCATGTGACACTGAATATTGTGAAAACCAATTTAAGGCGTATTAAATAATATCTGTATAAATTAGCCTTTCTGCAGCAAAGGAAAATCAAAGATGATGATAATACTATGGAAGCAGATTAAAAGAATTGACACAAGTAACACTGGAGAGCAGCAGATAACGATTACATTTATTTTCATACGCAAAATTATGGAAAAACATCAGACTATGAATGTATCTTTAAATAAAACGTTTTTTGTCCAAAAAAATATGCAATCACCACAACCAAGCTTGCTTGGGATAATATATACACTCTGTAGCTAAACCAACTTACATCTAAATATACCTCAAAATATATGAATGAACTATCTACCAAGTCTTGGTCCGACTTACCCAACAAAATTATACTAATAGCAAGACCCGCATAACTTGGCTTTTTATGAAGGTTAAGAATTTCCATAGAAGCTTTATTACATATCCATAAAATAAAAATATTAGGTAACTATAAAACATAACTCTTTTAGGTCATGTTAATCTTTAATAAAAAAGCTTTCGTTCACGACTTTTGCCGTCTCAACGATCATAAAAACGACAAGATCTTGTTACTGGGTGAGTCGCAGTTTATATGTAATAAAGCCTATTTCTTTCACGAGTATATCTTTCAGCGTTTTCATTTTATAGCTGCCTTACTGGCTTAAGAGAATCAGTCTTCTTTTGTGAGAGCTTTTCAAACTGCAATGTGGAAGGTTCTTCCATCAATAAAAAAGGGTTAAGTGATTTGGCTTGCGTTATTGAATATCAGCCTATCTTTATTGTTTGGTGTGTCAACTTCACTTCTATTCTTTTGGGGCTAAACAGTGTTAAAGAGATAACTTTCTTTATCAAACTGCTTTGATGTATGATCGGTTTATTTTTCACGGTTACTTCACATTATATTCATAGAGATACAATTTTCTTTTTTATTTTGAATTATTGGCTTCACGACAAGTTATTACAAAAAAATAAACTGTAGCTATTAGCAAAATTACTTAAGTCTTTGTGCAAAAATAAACTGTTTAAAATACTTATACTGTCAAATTTAATTTTTATAGCCAATGCGTAATCTTTTCTTTGAAGTATTTATTCAAAATATTTTTTCACAATAGGTACCTATGCTTTATTTAGATTTCTTCATAACGGTTTTAAACAGTTTTTCTTTGTTTTGGAGTCTACGTGCATCATAAGTAGCAGCTAATGTGCTTAGTGTCTAAGAAATTGGGGTCAAGCCTGAAACACGCTAAAATCCTCACGCTAAGTATTATGAAATTCAACACAACATTACTGCAGCGTCGTTTCGCGTCAAGACAAACTTGGTGTTGATATCGCTCAAGTTTGCAACTCATAAGGAAAAACGATCGCGTTATATGAAACTCATACACGTGAAATTACTATACCAAAACTTTCGGCGAAAACGTTACTACTTAGGTGTTGGTGTAAACTACGCTATTAATTTTCAGGATTCATTAGAAACTTGGTACGTAGGTTAGATTAGATCTCTCTTTTAATAAGACTTTTAAATTATGTTATATGATGGCCAAAGGGGCTTAATACTCATCTAATTTTAAGCAGTTACTTTTTCCTGTAATAACTTCAATATCACCTAGACTGTTTTCTCAAGGTATTGCAATTTACATTCGTCAAACTGAGTCATGAACTGTCTTATATTACTGATATCATCACTTTACCCCAGTTTCCAAAAGGCTGATCAACACAAAAATTATCAAATCGACTGTCAAATCTCAGGTCAAGCGATATGATTGGTTGTTAGTATTTTGCCGACCAATCACAGGAGCTGACATTAGATTTGACAATAGATCAAATTGATCAGCCTTCCAGAAACTAGGGGTTAGTCTTGTAATACTTTTATTAATGTTATAATACTTTTTAAATCAGAAAAAATACTTTCTAGGCATATTTAATCTTTCTGCCTATAGCTAAGTGGATCCTTTTCCAGACACGCCTTATAAACTCCATAATACCAAAGAGTTAAGGTGAATGCTACAGGGTAGCCCGCGAAATTCAAATTATTTTGCGTTTTTTGCAAATTGTAGCTTTATTTCGCGTTGTATATCGGTCAAAATATGATTGGCGGAAATAATAACAATATATCTACTGAATAATACTTATAAAAAATATTAACCTAGCTCCCTAAGCTGTTCAAGCTCGATAATATTAATTTACGATCAAATTATCGATTTTCGAGCTTGTAGAGCTAATAGAGCTAGGCTTATATTTTTTATGAGTATTATTCAGTAGATATATTGTTATTATTTCCGCTAATCATATTTTGACCGATATACAACGCGAAATAAAGCTACAATTTGCAAAAACGCAAAATAATTTGAATTTCGCGGACTACCCTGTAGCATTCACCTTAACTCTTTTAATTATAGTTCGCCGTAGTTGTATACAAAATATGCGAAAAACGGTCACTTTTGGCAATTTTTGTATCTACAACTACAGCGAATTATAATTTACAGAGTTGATAAATTCCAATTAAACTACAGTACCTGTACATCAATCGTTAAAAAAGGATTTGCGATAAATGATGTATTCAGCGAGTAATATTTTTTTACTAATGGGGTCGCCGCTTGGCTACTACATTCCCCTTAACTCACCCCATGATGAGTATTATCATGATACCACAATTTAAAGGTAGAGATTATAAGTATAATATTTAAAGAGTTTAGTATGGTAGCTGGGTACACCTACAATTATAGATCAAGAATTGAAAATCTAACAGTTTCTAAACAGAACAATGACAAAGATTTGACATGAAAAAAACAGCTGGTGAAGTAAATAAATTCTTCATACTGTGAACAATTATGATTCAGGCATGACACACAATTTTATATAAAGGAAACAAGGAAAAAAAACAAATGACAAATAACAGTTGTAAGAAAATACGTGTGACGCCTTTTTTTTTTTGAAATTATTTTTTGACATAACTACGTATGGTGATACAGATAGTTAGATAGTAGGTATTATTCACCATGGCTTTCCCTAACAGGCTTTTACACTTCGACACGGGCATGCCCTCAGGCCTATACCCGGCGGCTACACAATTAGTGAACGTATGCCATCGGATTTAATTAACGGCTCTAGTGGTAGGCAACCGACACGAGTGCGACCCCCGCATAGCATTTAAGTAAAACTCTAATGGTATAGATCTGCACTTAAATTGAGAAGTAAGGGCCGTAGCCAACGACCATACATCCCATAGACGCCTCATAACTGGCGACCGATGTCTGCAACACATCTATGAAATTTCACTAATGTAGGTCGCCACTATTCGCCACTTGAAATCTTCAAATCAGTTTCAACCACTTACATGAGTCGTTAAAACTGCCGCGTTAGTGATTAGCCAATAGCCGGCTTGGTAGGGCCAATCGGATTGCAGTACCCCGCCTCAGCTAGTGGCAGAATTTATTGTACGCATTATATTCAACATTAGGCGTCTATTGGGCTGTATGGTCGCTGGCCGTAGCACACACAATACTACATACTCTTAGCATCGGCGATCAGCGATTTTGCGTGCTGCATCGATGCTGCATCATGTTTTGGCAACTTACTGCTTTCGATAAAGTTATTAAAATCGCCCGTTTTAGCAATAGGGTAGGTGACAATTTTTTTTATTAGTTGTTATTAGAAAACTCGAAACAACAATGAAAAAACCAATAAAATATTCAATAAAATGTCCAAGGTAACTTGACAGAGACAGCACTATCACAGTATGATGTCATTGTTCAAAACCTTCATAGAAACATGACATCTCTCTGTACAATGTCCGTTTAGCACGACAAGGAGAGAAAATGCCCCCTCCAAAAACGTAAAAAGCGTGTTTATCTTTAATTTTTCACGGTTTTTTTCTTATAAAAATATCACAAATGTTGTCGTTTCTGTAGCTTCTTTTAAATAACATAACATTAATGGTATTTTTTAACAGTATTCAACTACTGGATTCTTTAGTTGCTGTTTCAGCTGTTAGTGAGGAGCAAGGGCAGTAGCTGCATCTATCTTTCAAACGGATGATCAAAATTTACGGTGAGCAGCATCAACTTCTGGAAAATTATCAAATCACCGATCGCTGATGCTAAAAGTATCGTTTATGCTTTGACGAACTTGTCGCCGCGTACAGGTGTCTTTTAGGACACCAGTTTCAGTTTCAGTCAATATAAAATAAATTAGGTAAAGAAATGTCAAAAGCAAGATACAAAGTTTATATTTTGTCGGGACGGTGTTGACATGAATTTATTAAAATGGGCCTAAGAATCAAACATTCTTTGACTTAGTTTCCTTGTATGGAAGCAGAAATCAGCTCGGCTCGACTTTGAATTATCTTGATGTTATATATTTATAGTTATACATATAGGTATCCGGAGAAGAACCGGAGTGACTGACATAGCTTGTAGGATCAGTAAGCTGAAGTGGCAGTCGGCTGGCCATGTCTGTCGAAGGACCGATGGCCGTTGGAGCAGACGAGTCCTTGAGTGGAGACCGCGTATCGGCAAACGCAGCGTAGGGCGCCCCCCTGCCAGGTAGACTGACGACCTAAAGAACGTGGCTGGGGGGGACTGGATGCGGAAGGCAGAGGACCGAGCGTTTTGGCGCAACTTGGGAGAGGCCTATGTCCAGCAGTGGACTGCGATAGGCTGAGTTGATTGATGTAGGTATGTACAATGTGTATATTTTATTATATGTATAATGTACATAGGTATTTATCTATTTTTATTATATGTTATTATAAGTCCGTAGTACGAAACATATTTTACTACTTTACTGGTGCATCTACCTTATTCTTTGTCTCTGCATTACCCTAAGGTTGTCTGGTAGAGAACGCCTGTGGCGTATAAGACCGCCTTTGTACCCTGTTGTGCATAAAGAATAAAATAAAAATAAAATAATAAATATTGGAATCCCACTGCATTTTTCGTTTATTATCATTATGAGTGTGGACATCACAAAAAATCACAACTATTCATTAAAGCTTTACGAAAAACAAATTAAACATGAATTCGCACCAACATACAATATTCCTACGGATAATGGAAAAACATAAACATAAATAATGTTTACAGCCACAGGATACGATTGTAAATACATCATTGATTACAATTATACATTGATTTTTATTTCACTGATATCGCAATCAGAACACGGTTGTGCTGATATTGAAATAATTAATAAAGTTTAATGTTGCCAGAGCAGAGATTTCCATAATAATGGTCGTGACATTGTGGCCAAATTAGCGGATGAATCGATAATGAGCGATTATGCATGCGGAAATAGAGATTACAGGAATTATGTAAAATCGATCTCACCAAACTTTTTTCAGCTGTGCAGATCGGCTTTTGGACCACAGACACAAACATAACATCACTCCTGTATTTCCCCGAAGAAGTAGGCAGTAGTGTATAATTCAACCACATTTTGCCAGTTATATACAACATTACTTTTTGTTTACGCAATTTGAGAAACTAGTTTGTTCAACATCACTAGGAAAATCGATTGATATGTTTTTATTCTTAATCACAAAATTACATGCTTCTAGAGCCACTGTAACTCCCCAAGATGGTAGCGGAAAAAGTCAATAATTCCATACAAGGACTACCTGATGCACTGAAACTACTCGAGACGAACTTCCCTAAAACTTTAGGGCCTATTCACGATCCGCTGATGTACTGAATTTAACCATAATAACCAAATTGAGTATAATTTTTTTTTTACCGACTTCAAAAAAAGGAGGAGGTTATGTATTCCGCGGCTGTTATTTTTTTTTTTTTTTTTCATTTATGTACACCGATTACTCCGAAATTTGTGGGCCGATATACGTGGTTGTTTTTTTATTTGGTAGAGAAAGTCCGCGCGGTGGTCCCATATAAATTTTATTGACTTAGGTTGAGTAGTTTTTTGACCAGCTTCAATAAATCAGTTAATTTAGCTTCGCCTATCTAGATGATCTGCTCATTGGTTCGTTTTTCTGAGAATTCTTGGCCGATATGCGTGTTTTTTTTTTCACGATAGTGATTGGACGTTTGGAAGAACATGAGCGAGACTTTTGCCCAGCAGTGGGATAGCAAAGGTTACTAAAAAAAATATTCTTAAATTGGTTATATAAACATTTATGAATCAACCCTCGCAATTTTTAACTAAAAAGTATGACATAAAAACTTTTTAACACAAAAAAAAACCGACTTCAAAAACCTTAACTAAAAAGTAAAAAATAATCATTGTATGTATTTTAAAATCTTAACATAAACCAAAATTTTGAAGGCGGCACGTGATTTTCATGTACGTTCACATAAACCTGTTTTACTATAGATATTGCGCTCGACTGTACATTACATGACGCAAAGGGTCAATCACGCGCCGCCTTCAAAATTTTGGTTTATGTTAAGATTTTAAAATACTTATAATGGTTATTTTTTACTTTTTAGTTAAGGTTTTTGAAGTCTGTTTTATTTTTTTTGTTAAAAAGTTTTTTGGGTTTAAATGTAACATGGTTTAAAAACTATCCCAATCGATTCTCCTGGTGATTCTGAACAAACTAGTTTCTCAAATTGCGTAAACAAAAAGTAACGTTGTATAATACCCATGTAATAGGGGGCCAGCCTATTGCAATTAATCGGGCACAAATCCAGACTCCGTGCTGCTACTGAGAATATCCTAATGAAAAAACCCAATAACACTTTTCTTGAACCGGGAATCAAACCCAGGACCACGCTTAGCAGTTGCGCAGAAGACCACTAAACCAACGATACAGTCAAGAGGCTTACTACTATCTTACTATCTTATGAAAAGTGCTGAAAATTTCCATGTTGGAATGGGATGATCTTCCTTTCACCTAGCCTTTTTCCAACTATGTTGGGGTCGACTTCCAGTATAACCAGATGCGGCGGAACATCAGTATTTTACACGAAGTGACTGCCATCAGATCCCCGCAACCCAGTTACAGAGCAATACTGACATTGTAAGGTTAGACCAGTTTTTCAGACTTTCAGGCTTCTTACTACCCGTAACGACTGCCATAGATATGGCAACCGGTCGACAGATTAACGTGCTCTCCAGGGCACGGAGGGAATAAGATGACCGTATGCGTGTATCTAATATTAGTGCTAATTGTAAGTGTTTATTGTACACCATTTATGTGTAATTTTTTTCTACATGTCCAGTATATGCTGAGCTCTCATTGTAAGAAAGCTTATACAATGCGATGTCAGCTTATACTGGAAAAATATTGCTTGTAGACATGAAACAGAACAGAAAAGTACTCTTAATATGTGAATTAATTTGTGTATATTTACATTAAATCTATTATAAAGTAGATAAACAGAACTGACCGTTGGCTACGATCCCTAACACTTCCCTCTCCTCACGCAAATTCATTAACTTCTGCTTAAAATCTTTCGCGAACTCCATTCAGCACATCTAAAATTATTTGCTTTATTGGAAATTCATCGGAGACAGAAAATTTAAGTAAGATATCATCGAAATTGAAATAATATTTCATTTTGAAAGGCCGTGTTGTGTTCTATGGCACGGTCTACGGCTTTTCGTGGAATTTATAACGTTCAGCGCCTGCCTACCGTTCATAGCGTTACACTCGATATTTATTTATTAATTTGTTTGGCAACCGAACAACAGACGCGCTTAATTTATGGCGACAAATAAATTTTCTATACTAGTGACGTCGCTCTAGCCATTTGTGTTCAAATTTTAAATAAAGATAATAAACATGGCCCATGGTTATGAATTTTGAAAACTTTTATTAAGCTTATTTGTTCAGTAGTATCAGTGGAATAAATGCCGTGAAGGCAATTAAATTCGATGATTTACTGAGAGTTTAAATGTGATAAAATTATTTGTAAAATAAAGCTTTGCTATAAATCAAGTAATAACAGCTCATTTTAATGTAACAAATGATGATTAAACAGTTAATATTAAATGAAGTCCACCGCAAAATATTCAAAAACCTTACTCATATTGGTTCGTCAATAATTACCCCACAAGCCCAGACCAAAATAATAAGAAAGGTATCTGTATTTTCAGGCACTTAGGAAGGTTAAACCGCACTTGAGATGCGCGGCGTGGCACAACACCACAAGTATTCTTTGTATTGATTTGTATGACCCTAACCGCACTACGACGTCGCGGCAGCGGAACGGCGCGGCGCGACGCTTCAGTACAGGGCCAACCGCACGTGCGCGGCGCGGCGCGTAACTGCAGCGAGGCGGTGCGACACCAAAAATATTCTTTGTATAGATTTGTATGATCCTAACCGCGCTACGGCGACGCGGCAGTGGAACGACGCGGCACGTCGCTGCAGAGTTGGCTCCCGGAGAATGTTTTGTCGCGCAGCGCCGGAGCACCGCGTGCGTTTAGATAGTGCCGTGCCGCGCCGCGCAGCTCAAGTGCGGTTACAAAGTTACCTTTACCCAAACGCCTTTAAAGCTGGAGTGAATCGGCACTTAATAGGTTTGCTCGCTCCATCGTCGACCACATCCTGACAAAGCTGTCTAGATTGCGGTCAAGAGCAGATCTATATATCATAGAAGAAAAAAAAAGATAGACGGAGCGCATAGAACTAGCGAATGAAGCCAGAAGGAATACAAAATGACAAAGTAGTACCTACTACTCTGCCCACAGTGTTCGCGAGCCACGATTAGGAGCGTGCGTCTAATCCTCGAACTAAAAGAATAAGTTTGACGCTCCCGACCACCGCTGGTGAACACTGCGGGCGCTCCGTCTATCTTATTCATTTGGTCTGAGCCCACAGGTAAGACTTCAATTATCAAAATCAATTCAGTAATCATATCCACTAATGAAACACACACATAGATAGATCGCATCAAAAGCGTAACCCTTCCTTTTAGCGTGAATAATAAAGTTAGAGGAAGTTCCAAGCGAAAGTGTCATCTTACCTCGGCGTACGTCTCGACGGGTGCGTAACGTGTGCGTAATTACGCGAGTGCTCACCTGAAACAAAGACGCATTGTGAATACACGTGCAGATGAAGGAGAACGAAAAGGTAAACCTGAATTTGGGTCAAAGTTTGAAAGATCAGCTCTGGAAGTACTTTGAAGGTAGGCTATGTTTGTTTGATTAAATTAAGTAAGTGCCTACTTGAAATGATTTGGAAAATTTTCATCAGTTTAGTTAGAGAAAGAGTCCTGCAAAAGTAGGTATATCGTCTGATATCGTTACAAGGAGACTTGATAATACGGCGACTAGTCTCCTTGTGAGATTATCAATTAAATGTTAGCGATATGTAATCTTAAGGTAATCAAAATAAGATTCAAAATTATTCCAGCTTACGAAAATTCTTCGCAATGCCCGTGCCGTTGTTGGTGAGCTCCAATCATAACAGACTTCAAAACGAAATCAAACGAGGAGATTCTCAAAGTAAACATGCTCTATTCTTCTAGTTTTTGTTTTAATAATGAAACTCATAAACATGATCTGGTTGTTTAAAGACCCGTACAAACCAAAAGCAGTAGGTCTACTCCCGTTCGACGAACGACAAACGATGTTCAAACTTTCGTTGCGATTGATGCATATACAATAAAGATAGGAACATAAAAAGGCACAATTAAGATAAGCTACGGTTTATAGTCATATAAGATAGACCGGAGCACAGAAAGACAAACGTCAAAACACGAACATCGCATGCGATACCGGAACGACAGTTGATGAGAGTGGAAAATTCTGCGATGAATGTTAAGATTAATCAAATGTCGTCAAACGCAAGTAGACCCCTGCTCAGTAGCAGTGCGGGCTGAAAGCGGGCACGCGTAAAGCCGCGTCTCGTGCGACTATATTTTTGTTAATTCTAACATCTAACATGTTTTTATAACAAAATGGGGGCGTGGCGTAGCTGTTTGGTGACATTAGATTTTGGTCGCTGGAGGCACGGCTTTAGTTCTAATACAAGGAACTATATGAAACACGACACACCAAATATTAGCGCAAGCCCGCTGGCAAACTGCGCCGCTCCTGCCTTGCTCTAAACGCACCGGTGACAAGCTGGGTAGCGCGGCGCGTGGGATACGCAGGGCAAAAGCGGCGCGTTTGCGTTATATCACTATGGCCGCCACACAAACTTGTCACACGGGGTGGGGCAGGGCAGCGTGTCAGTGGGGTGCTGGCCAGAAAACCTCCACGTGTGCCTGATGGCTGCTTGTCCTTCTGGACACGTCTGGAGGGAACGGCAGTTGTAAGGCCGGTGCATCCTGGGCACGGGCAATAAAATCCTATCAAGGGATTAACCTTCGGGGGATTTTATTGCCTGTGGCGAATATTCTGGCGCGGGAGTGGCCCGTTCTGGGCCAGTGGGGAGTTGCTCCACGCGTCCCTCTGTTACCAGCAGAGGGCACAGTGGAGGAGCAGGGGCAGGCCCGGTGTGCACTCACCCTGCCACTGGGCAGGCAGCGGGGGGACTGTCTTTCCCTGCCCCCGTCGATCTCGTAACCCCAGGAGTGCCCGCTGAGTAGTGTTCTCGCGCCTCTTGGGACCGAGGGTCTTGGCTTCACCGCCCGGACCGCGAGGAAGAAAACCTCTATAAAAAATTACGGGAGGTAGGGCCTGCGAGCAGCAGACTCGGGGTAGTCTGCTGCCCGACCAGCAGCTGGCGTAGCTGGCACAGCCGGCGTATTTGGCGAAGCTGGTAAAGGCCCATGAGGTGAGGTGGCGTGCAGTGTTCCGTGTGAGCCGCCTAGGAGGGTGCAGCCAACGTTAGTCCGCACGGGGAGAAGGCGCTCGCCTGCTTGTGGCGGGCCAGGACCTGTCGGGGGTGGTTGTGTGAATACTCACGGGTTCCCACGCCCCCGGCTAAGGTAGTTGAAGGAACACCGTGGTGGTTTTAGTCGGTAAGAGTCCAACACTGGCTCCGCCTACCCCGGGCGGAGTGCGTCCATGAGGATTTCCCCACGGCAAAAAAAAATAAAAAAAAGTGCAGCGTGTCAGTGTGACGTCAAAACGGTAACGAGGCAGTTGTATGGTTTACAACTGACACAACATGCCACACTGAAAACAGTTCTATCGCGGTTCCAGGGTCAAAACGCTCTAAACCTGCCTGCTTTTTGTGACATGCGCTGCTACTGACCTGCTTTCGGTTTGCGAAGGCCTTTAAGGCTACATTCTAGTTACAAGTCAGCAATAAAGACGCAGTTAGACCAGATAGTTATTGTTCTAAAACTTGACACCCGAGGACTGACCGTAAGAAGCGCTGAACCGGGAAGCGCGGTACAAAGGGAGGCCTTTGTGCAACACTGGAACATTACAGATCGGATAACATCTTGAAACTCAATGCTAGCAATTTATTCTATTTCTATTTATTTAAAGGTGCAGACACACAGCGGGCGGGACGGAACGGAGGCAGAGCGTCGACCGAACGTGGACGGGGCGTGCATGTCACACAGTGGGCGGACCGCCCGCGGGACTAGACGGCGATAAAATGACAGCGCCTGAAGAAAACGTTCCGCTGTGTATGTAACTACTAATATGTATGTATTCCCAGTATATACGTGGGACACTCAGAAAGTTTTGCGAAACTAAAAAAAATTGTTCTATACGTACATATATTTTTATCAAATCTTTTCAAAGTACTTTCCACCAGCCTCTATACAAAGATTCATGCGCCTAAACCAGTTTTCAAAACACTTTTTCCAGTCCGCCGCAGACACCTCGTTTACAGCCTGCTCGAACGCAGCCAGCGCATCTTCCGGCGACGAAAATTGTATCCCTTTGAGCTGATTTTTTATTTTTGGGAATAAAAAGAAGTCACACGGTGCTAGATCAGGGCTGTAAGGAGGGTGACCCAGGAGTTTGACTGGCGTGCTGTCCAGGAAGTCCCTCGTTTTGAGTGCGGTGTGCGCAGGTGCATTGTCGTGGTGGAGCAGTAGCCCGCGGAGCCCTGTGTTTGGTCGCTTGTTGCTTATAACAGAGAAAACTTCTGGCAAACATTTGGTAGTATACCATTCGGCATTAATGCTTCTTTGATCCCGTAAGGGAATTGATACCAAGTGGCCAGTCAAATTAAAAAAGCTAGCGATCAAAATCTTACCCCCGCTTCTAGATCGCTTCACTTTGGTAGGCGTTGGCTCATTTTGAAACACCCAAACAGTCGACTGGCGCTTGGTTTCTGGGTCGTATTGATAAATCCAGGACTCATCACCTGTAACGATGTCGTAAACACGCCGAGACGAGCCTGCTTCAAATTTGTTAAGCATATCACGGCACCATTCCACCCGGGCCTGCTTCTGAGCATCGGTGAGGTTGTGCGGCACCCAGCGTGATACTATCCTCCTCACGCGAAGATGGCTGTGTAGAATCTCGTGAACGCTTCCCGATCCAATCTTCAATATGTGTTGAATCTCCTGATATGTAATTCGCCTATTGTCTTGGATTAAATTTTTCACTGCTGCACGTTTTCTTCGGTAACAGCCGTCAAAGGGCGACCGCTTCTTTCGTCATCCCCCAAAGTTGGTCGACCGCGCTTGAATTCGTTATACCAACGATACACGGTTGCCTTGGAAGGGCCTTCATCCATGAATGCCATTTGAAGTCTATCGTACGATTCATCCGGTTTCAGGCGACACTTGAAATCGTATAAAATCATAGCTCTAAAATGTTCCCGGCGCAGATCCATATTTCAGTGAGACACAATACTTTGAATTAACTCGCAAAAAATGTGGAGGGAAATTTTGAAATTGGAACTTACTTATTTTTACTTATAAATAATCATATTTTCGAAAAACATTATAACTGGCCAGTCTCCCATATATAAAAACTTTTTTTCGCAATACTTTCTGAGGGGCCTGGTACAAATAATACAACACCAGCATATTGGTCGCGCACCGCTCAGCTTTGTCTTTCTACTTGGCGCAACGGAGCGGTGCGTGGCGGATCAGTCACGCTGTCAAAACGCCCGGTAGGACTACGCTGTGTGCATCTAATACAGTTCAGTATAATTATTACAACACGACGAGGCCCGCCGGAAATTAGCTTCAGTTCCGTCCCGCCTCCGTTCCGCTCGCTGTGTGTCTGGAGCTTAACCCTTCCTACAATGAGTTTTGTACTGAGATTTAATGTTTCTTTCTTTTTCGTACTTTATGTGAATTTATTGGTAAGAATTAAATTACAAATTCGATGAGCTATCTAGACTTCGGATGTTGCTTTTAAGTAAGCATGTTTCGATCCGACTACGCGAGAGCAACTTTTTTTTTTTTTTTTTCGAATTTACTCTCGCAGGTACCGAGGTACCATTTCTGCTTAACCAGGCTGGTGGCGGAGAGTCCCATGTGGGACTCCATTCGCCGAAAGCTTTTTCCCTAATCCTACACTTAACTAAAATCGTGGTTGCAATACCGCATAAGGGCGTCCCCCAAGGGGGGGCTCGGACCTCGGCTTACTGGGGCATTGCAGGGGGACCCCGCCGTTCCTATGTCCCCCTAGCAGCCGTTGCTGCATCAGGAATGAATTTCTCGAAAGTGGCGGACTTTCGGTATATCGGGTGTGTCCGAGAGCACCTGTCTGTGCTCTGGGTTATATTTTCCATGCGTATCCATGTATGTATGTGGGATTCTTTATACCCTTACAATTACATCTGTCGTCAGTCGGTGGCCACGTATGTGTTTTGTAGAGAACGACCGAAAATGGATTTAAATTTTCAGCCGAAAACGAAACCGAAATTCGGCCGTAGCTATATTTTCGACCAAAAGCCCAAAACCAAAACCGAATCCGAATTTCGGTGGAACTCTAGTTTTTGGTCAGTTTGTGAATTACATAGATCGTAGGTAGCCTCCGACTGAGTGTTATGATTTGCTACTGAAAGATTTGATTATAAATACGTCTTGTTTATACATATCTTTTCAGTTATTTTTACATGAAGTCGAGTTTTTATATGTATCTATAATTAACTGCGAATATTGCGATAATCGATTTTCGTTCAGACGTACAAACACACGCTACCTCAAAACATCGAAATATATGTCACAAATATCGTTGACCTCAAACAATGCCATGTTAATTTGAAAAGAAATAATGACCAGTTCAAGTACTGTTTATTATTTTTCGTTGTGGCAACTCTGAATTAGAAATTAATGAAACCAAGGTGTTGCTGTTCTCGCGAAAACAATTTCCTTGCACGACATTCTTCGAAATACACGGTAAATAAATTGAAATCTACAGTCGCTACTGTAGTATGTACTAGCAATGGTCGTTTCCGGCGGTCGTGATAATATCTATAAAGGGTTAGATCACGCACGATGCTTTTGAAGTGTTGAAATTATTCATGCTGACATCCTGGACAATTTTGTTTCCATAATTTCATACGTTTTCTAAGCTACAATAGCAATACTATATAAATCAAGATTGATTATAGAATCTGGTAAGCCAGATGTTAAACATGAACCCTGCTAGGTTTGATACTATTATTCTACTGTAACACCTTATGAACACCATGAAAGCAATAAATGATTGTCATGATGATTGTAATGACAAGTCCGGTTTTTTTATTCTGACCGGATTTTGTCAGAACTTGGTATCTGTTCGGACTTTTCAGCTAAGAGAAGTACGCACACACGCCCACAGCCCACCTCACATCGATTACGGTAATACTGAAAAGACCGGACTTTTTTGCAAATACATATCTAGTTTTTTGTCAGGACTTTACAAATTTCGGAATGGAAACGCACCAATCTTTCTTCTTCCTGTTCCCAAGCCTTTTCCCAACTTTAAACTCTGACCAGATGCGGCTGTATATCAGTATTTTATACGAATCAACTGTGACAAGACCCATGCTACCTAGTTACTAGGAAATACAGACCACGGAACAAAGAAAACAAGGTGGAAGTATCACACGGCTACCGCACGCGTAGCACAATAAGGGAGTAACTTCATTTATTCAGCTTGATTCAGCTTTTGTCCATAGAAAACTCAATTTTTGAATGGAGATCGTGCGCATCCGTTCAGATGGATTGCATACAAAAAAAATATTTTCTATGTACAAAGCTGAATCCAAGCTGAATAAATGTAGTAACTCTCTTAAGCGGAGAGAGAGAGAGCAACAGTCACTCAATCGCGCCTATTTTCTCGCTGCGACACGATGACGTCTCGAATTTAAAAATTACACCTGATTGTGTAATTTTAACGTGTAAAAATTATTGCATAACGAAAAATGATTCCATTAGAGGTCATCATGATTATCACCGTTATGTTTAAAATGTTGGTATATTTCAATAAAATAATTTTAATTTTAACGACTTGTATTACGATTGAATAAAATAAAACATTTATGATTTTTAGTCCCAATTTGAATTTTAAAGAGACCCAATCACATAACAGTTTTTTGTGTATTGTATGTAATGTAATTTTTCAGTTGTAGATGTGTGAGTTAGGTGACACTATTTCCCGTACTAAGTAATCGTAATGGCACTTTACGTGTTTTCTATATTCCGTGATAAAGACATTAGTTATTTCAGTATATTTTAGGAAACATTTTGCTTGAATGGCATTATAATTGCTTCTACTATGCTGCTCACGAGTAATTTCTTCATTCATTAAAACATGGGTAAAATTCTCCCATGTCTAATCGCCGCGTGAAGATAATTGTCTTATTTCAACAAAAGTGACTCTAAACTTTGGAACACGCGATGATTAAATTCTTTACATAACTCGACAGGAATTAGCTATATATTTAAACAATATACGCGGTGTGTCATCAATAATATTACAACATGTTCTTCAAAAGCTTCCGTAGAAATAATTGCTGTGTTAACATTAAATAGGTAGTGAACAAAAGTTTCGTGTGTGTGTTACATAATAATTTTTAATTTGACATCCCCATTATTAGAGATTAAGTCAAAAGATAGAAAAAAAGTGACGTGAACCTTTTATCTAAATTGATTTTTTGTATTTGTTAATTTTACAACAGGATTTATGTTTTAATTATATTATAATGTAGAGTGTAAAGTTGTGTCAATATAAAAGTCAGGTCAAAGTTGCCTCATGTTTAATAATTATTGGTTCATAAAATAATGTTGATTGATTTATTTTAACTTCACATGTCGGCAATCGAAACCTTCGATATTGTAACTTTATTTTATCGCTATGCATATTTAAAATAAAGTCCCATTTAAAATATTTTTAATGTATTGCAGTGGGTGTGTGTGGAGTAGGTTTTAATTTTGGAATCGTTCAATATTTTTCATTTTAAATTTGTGGTATCATCTTATCGATCTATCTAGAAAGCGGACAATCCACCCTCGTTCCCTATCTAAATTGGGTCACGTATTGCTATTAGGGGTCAACCTTTTAGTAGAGATATTATTTGAGATCGATTACTGTAATATTTAATATTTAGCTTAAATACCTTAACAACAATGCATGTAATCCGTTAAATCATTTTTAGGGTTCCGTACCCAAAGGGTGCTAACGGGACCCTATTACTCTCGCTACGCTGTCCGTCCGTCCGTCTGTCTGTCAGTCACAGGGCTGTATCTTTGTAACGGGAATAGATAAACGGTTGAAATTTTCACAGAATATGTGTTGCTATGAGGGACATCACAAAAAATACTAAAAACAAAAAAAAGTCTAAAACCAAAGGGTTCCCCATACAAGAAACCTCGAAAAACATGTATTTTTTTCATCGTTTTTGTTCTTGCTCTATCTTAAAAACGGTATTACATACCAACTTCAAACTTGGTGTGATTATAGTGCATACTATGTAGTTTAGAAACAATTACTCAAAATAGAGCAAACATAGACATACGTGGGACACTCAGAAAGTTTTGCGAAACCAAAAAAAATTGTTCTATACGTACATATATTTTTATCAAATCTTTTCAAAGTACTTTCCACCAGCCTCTATACAAAGATTCATGCGCCTAAACCAGTTTTCAAAACACTTTTTCCAGTCCGCCGCAGACACCTCGTTTACAGCCTGCTCGAACGCAGCCAGCGCATCTTCCGGCGACGAAAATTGTATCCCTTTGAGCTGATTTTTTATTTTTGGGAATAAAAAGAAGTCACACGGTGCTAGATCAGGGCTGTAAGGAGGGTGACCCAGGAGTTTGACTGGCGTGCTGTCCAGGAAGTCCCTCGTTTTGAGTGCGGTGTGCGCAGGTGCATTGTCGTGGTGGAGCAGTAGCCCGCGGAGCCCTGTGTTTGGTCGCTTGTTGCTTATAACAGAGAAAACTTCTGGCAAACATTTGGTAGTATACCATTCGGCATTAATGCTTCTTTGATCCCGTAAGGGAATTGATACCAAGTGGCCAGTCAAATTAAAAAAGCTAGCGATCAAAATCTTACCCCCGCTTCTAGATCGCTTCACTTTGGTAGGCGTTGGCTCATTTTGAAACACCCAAACAGTCGACTGGCGCTTGGTTTCTGGGTCGTATTGATAAATCCAGGACTCATCACCTGTAACGATGTCGTAAACACGCCGAGACGAGCCTGCTTCAAATTTGTTAAGCATATCACGGCACCATTCCACCCGGGCCTGCTTCTGAGCATCGGTGAGGTTGTGCGGCACCCAGCGTGATACTATCCTCCTCACGCGAAGATGGCTGTGTAGAATCTCGTGAACGCTTCCCGATCCAATCTTCAATATGTGTTGAATCTCCTGATATGTAATTCGCCTATTGTCTTGGATTAAATTTTTCACTGCTAGCACGTTTTCTTCGGTAACAGCCGTCAAAGGGCGACCGCTTCTTTCGTCATCCCCCAAAGTTGGTCGACCGCGCTTGAATTCGTTATACCAACGATACACGGTTGCCTTGGAAGGGCCTTCATCCATGAATGCCATTTGAAGTCTATCGTACGATTCATCCGGTTTCAGGCGACACTTGAAATCGTATAAAATCATAGCTCTAAAATGTTCCCGGCGCAGATCCATATTTCAGTGAGACACAATACTTTGAATTAACTCGCAAAAAATGTGGAGGGAAATTTTGAAATTGGAACTTACTTATTTTTACTTATAAATAATCATATTTTCGAAAAACATTATAACTGGCCAGTCTCCCATATATAAAAACTTTTTTTCGCAATACTTTCTGAGGGGCCTGGTATGTGGTGGTAGCTACGTAAGAAAGAGATACGTACTTTCGTTGATGTCTTTTGATAAACTCACTAAATTAAATCAGTTTCTATGGGGTATCAGGTCGATGGGTGGTACGGAACCCTTACTACGTGAGTCCGACTCACACTTTGCCGATTTTTTCTTACTTTTCTTATTTAGTAAACCATCTTGGCATGTCTTTTTAATGTTATTCGTCAATAATAATCACTAATAAACGTTAAGTTAACAATTTCACACACAATTTTTTTTTTTACCTAATTACATGAAATGTGCCGAACTAGTACCTATTTATATTTTATCAGTAGCTATTTCAATAAAGAGATATGCCAATATTGTTTACTAAATAAGACAAGACAGGAAAAACAGACCAACGGTATGTTTCAAATAAATTTAATGAGTTTTACATTATTCAATCCACTATTTAACTTTATTTAAACAAACAGTTACTAAATACTGGGTCACGAATTGAAAATAGGGGTCACAGTTATCAATCTTTTAGTAGAGATATTATCTGAGATCAAACAAATAAAATATTTAGCTTTAATACCTTGACGGCAATTCATGTATATGTTTCAAACTAATTCAATGAATGTTCAATTATTTTAATCCATTACGAGTACATAACTCTATTTAAAAAAAGTTACTAAGTACTGGGTTGCCTGGGTCACGTATTGAAAATAGGGGTTACAATTATCAATCATTTAGTAAAGATATTGTCTGAAATAACATTCTGTAATATATAGCTTTAATACATTAACGACAATTCAATTCATGTATGTTTCAAATTGATTCAAGAATGTTCAATTATTTTAATCCACTATTTAACTCTATTTATGGAAATACTTACTAAATACTGGGTCACGTATTGAAAATGGGGGTTACAGTTATTAATCTTTTAGTAGAGATATAATCTGAAACCAAATACTTCTAATATTTAGCTTTTACTATCTTAACGACAATTCCATGTGGTTCAAATTCTTTCAATGAATGTTCAATTATTTCAATTCACTATTCAACTCTATTTATAAGAAAAGTTACTTAAGTATATCAACAAACAATAACATGTCGCAATCAAGAATTTCACTTTCATTATAAAGTGATATTTATGTAATTTAAGCATGACGTGCTTTTCCTTTACTATGATAAATAACATTTAACTACCGTGACGCTTAGCATGCTCAATGCTTAAACAAACTTGAAACTTGGTCTATTCAGTAACGTTATTTTCTTTTTGGTTGTTTATGTTAGCTGTTACTAAATATCCAACATTTATGTCCTCACATGTTATGTTATTTACAGAACTTGACCCGTCGACTACTTTCGCTTCAGAAGTATAAATTTGGCGGCCACTTTATCAAAAAGCATTTTGTTCAATTAACGTTCTAATGTGTAGATCACACGTTAGGTTGAGACACCGATCGATTGTCGGAACCAGACGAACCCCTTTAGCTGTCAAAGGTCGCAGGTAGCGGTGAAAGTGGCGATGCTTTCGCTAGGCGGTCTGCCGTGTGATTATGTCCCCGGTTTAATGTCACGGAAAGTACGCGCGATGAAGAAAGTGTTAGGTGATATTCTGAAGTTACAGAAATTATTATTGTTATATATTTCATGGACTTCTATCTCGGCGTGGGCATGACCGATGGAGTAAAGCTTTGACCGAGTGGTGGCCAAGGTCAATTCGGAAAACCCGACCCGTCCAAAAGCGCGTTGGGTGATCATGTGATCATGATCAACACAACACCTGAATAAGGGACGCACAAGATCAAAGAGGTTGGCAAATACGAAAAGAGGGCTATACCCAGTGATACCGGACTAAAATGATGATGATGTTGTATTCATATTAAATGTAATTTTAATTATTAACATTAATTACTCAAGAGTATTCTGTTATGAAATTGTCGGTTAATAATAAATAATATTTTTTTTTTTTTTTTAATTTTTTTTTAATTTTAATAAGCCCAAATTAAAAAAAAAAACGATTGAATTGGTGGACTGACGATGACGAGAAGGTAGTTAAAGTAGACTATAAGTAAAAGGCTACATTAAATTGGATGACGATCATCATCATCATCATTTCAGCTGAAAGACGTCCACTGCTGGATATGGCCTCCCCCAAGCATCGCCACAACGACCGGTTCTACGGTTTCTGCATCCAGTGGGTTCCCGCGACCTTTACCAGGTCATCGGTTCACCGTGTGAGGGGCCTACCCACGCTGCGCCTTCTGGATTATACACTGGATATAGTAGCACAATTTGGAAGAGACCTGAGAATCAGACTGCAATAGGGTGAGTTGATTGATTGAAGTTTAAACATAAGTTTTAAAGTTCCGAAAATTATAAAAAAGTTGAAAAATGATTCTTCATCTTTTGACCTTGACCTTTGTAACTCCCAATAAATGAAGCTTTTACACTTTGACCGAAATTTTTGAAGAGTTCATAGGTTATTGTTTATTTAAATTGAGCTTCATACTCATGAAGTTTTGTTTGTGTCCAAGCATCAACTTATAGATGAATGTCATTTTAGTTGACATTATCCCTATGTACCCCTATCCATATTATGTGTAATATGGGAACTCAGATTATGGGAACTTGAATCCTCCTTAGGAAATAAACAAGTCAAAGCTGAAACATTCTCGACATTACTCAGCTTTATTACTCATTTAACTACGCATAAAAGCCAGTCGGATTGGACTAATTAAATTATTTTACTTCATGGTATCAAATACTTCTCAAGGATTTTCAAATAGGTATTATGATATCCTACTAATATTATAAATGTGAGATTGTGAAGATGTTTGGATGTTTGTCAATCACGCTGTAAGGGCTGAACGGATTTAGATGAAATTTGGCATACAGATAGAACATAACCTGGATTAACATATAGGGATATACATTTTTTTTTTTTTTTTCCCTTGACGATAAACAGTTCCCAAGGGATACGCGATAAACGACATACACGTGGGCAAAGCCGCGAGCATAGGCTAGTAGAGTATATTTTTCTTTATGAATCATAACAACCACGCATCTGTAGGAAGAAGGAAAAAAGCAAAGAAAAATAACGAGGATCCGAAAAATAGGAGCTGTAAACAATACTGTCATAACATAATAGAATAAAATAAATCACGTGTGTGTCCACCTGTACCCACAGAGCAATGTACTGATAGAGACGGGACGAGTAAATCAGCGCAGATGATCGCACGACAGCAGAACGAGTGGACACGAACCTAGCCGAAGGTTAACAGATAGCAACCGATATGGGAAGATTCACTTTCCGAACGGGTGGGGAAAGGTCCATTCGATTAGAGCGAGATTTATGTGTGCTCGGTCACTTTGGGAACTTTCTATACATTACAATGGCATTACTATTCGTAGATAAGATGAATGGTGGGTCAGCAAGAAAATTTTGTGAGTGACACAGTGAATTTTTTTTAAAGATTTGCATCAGAAACTCAAATACTTATACTTCCTTTGAATAATACTTAGACATAAAACTATACCAATTCATTACAAACATAAAATTTTAAAAGATAGATAGATAGAGAATAATAGACGATAAAAAGTGTGATATGTGTTTCAGTATTGTAACAAATGGATGTCCAGCTGAGCATGTGCCAGGTACCTTACCCTGACGCTGGTATTCTTCGGGTTATCTGACTATCGTGTGTAGCTAGATAAATGTAGGATTTGATCCTGCGACTCTTGGTTCAATACACCAGTGCTTTAGCTTTTTTTTTTTCACAATTTATATCTTTAGATTTCACTCAATATACAAATAATAAATAACTAACGTGTGAATGAACTATACAACGTTACATCATTAATTAGCTGGCAAAACCTCACAGACATGATAGGATGTGTATCGATCATCATCATCATCACTTCAGCCGAAAGATGTTCACTGCCGGACATAGGCCTCCCGCAAACATCGCCACAACGACTGGTCCTGCGCTTTCCACATCCAGCAGATTCCCCTGATGGGCATCGATAAGTAATCATAATACAAGAAGAAAAAATTAGATTTTCTGGACCCATAATTTCAACTACAGCCAACTGATCACGCGGGCAAAAACTACTCGACGCACGATCATTACTTTTTACGTATTTAAAAACAATTGTTGTGTTATGATATCTATGTAAGCCTGCAAGGTCACGCACCCCGTGACTGTTGATCCCGTGATCAGCTGACTTGAAATAAATAATGAGTTCAGAAAATCACTCAAAGAGCAATGGAGGGGGCTATGCTCGGAGTGTCTCTGCGTGATCGAATCAGAAATGAAGAGATTCGCAGTATAGCGAAAGTAACCGACATAGCCCGAAGATTTGCCAAACCTAAGTGGCAGTGAGCGGGGCACATTGTTCGCAGAACAGATGGCCGACGGGGCCGTAGAGTGGTGACCGTATACTGGAAGGCGCAGCGTGGGTAGGCCCCCCACAAGGTGGGCCGACAATCTGGTGAAGGTTGCAGGAATCCGCTGGATGCGGACAGTGCAGGACTGGTTGTTGTCGTGATGCTTAGGGGGGGGGGGGGGGCTATATCCAGCAGTGGGCAACAGTGGGTCTTTGGGCTGAAATGATGATGATGAACTAAATATCTAATATCCGCCAATTTTGAAAGTTTTAATCCCGACTCATTACTGTTTTAAGAAAGAAAACAAGACACAGCTGTGATAACCACAGGAGCAAAATTGTTTAGACCGTGCCTTAGGGTATGAGCTATTCCAGGGACAATTGTCTTAACTAACAGAGGTTAATTTCATCTAAGTACGACCCACCTAAATGCAAAGTTTATTAATTTATCCCATGTCTAATATGTCTACTACGAATTCATAAAGAACGTCGAGGAAGGAATCTTAATGCGATTCACAGAATACATCTACTTACCAAGTTTCGAATTTGGCAAGTAGATGTATTCTGTGAATCGTATTAAGATTTTCACACAAAAATAGAAAAAAAAAAACAAAAAAAATTGGGGTTTCCCCATACGTAGAACTGAAACTCAAAAAATAAAATTCATCTAATCCATACGTGTGGGGTATCTATGGATAGGTTTTCAAAAATGATATTGAGGTTTCTAATATATATAATACTAGCTGTGCCCGCGACTCCGTCCGCGTGGATGTCGGAAAATAACATCGTGTCGTATTTATGAACACAATGTCTTCAAATATATACATATAAGCGCCTACACAGACGATTACACTATTTACCGACCATACTGTTTTGTTTTTACAACCAACCGGCTAAGGTGATGGAATTTCATGGAATTAGCCCTCAACTCCCTCATGCTGAGAAGACGCTCGTGCCCAGCAGTGGGAAGTAATTGGGCTGATTATGTTAAGTTATTCTATAACACTAACCACATCTCTTCTTATGCTGAGAAGAGGCCCGTGTCCAGCAGTGGGACTGTAATGGGCTGGTAATGTTCTGTTATTCTATAATACTAACAATATCCAGTTCATTAACTCTTCTCATTTTGAGAAGAGGGCCATACCCAGCAGTGGGACAGTAATGGGTTGACTACGTTATGTTATTCTATATTTTCTAGTTTCTTAACTCTTCTCGTTCCGAGGAGAGGTCCGTGCCCAGCAGTGGGGCAGTAGGTAATGAGCTGATTATGTTATGATAATCTATTACACTATCAATATCCAGTTCCTTAACTCTTCTCATTCTAAGAAGGGGCCATGCCCAGCAGCGGGACAGTGATGGGCTATGTTATGTTATTCTATATTTTCTATAATACTAATAGAATCCAGTTGTATTTTTAGGAACCTGCAACCTGCATCCAACCAACAATCATGACCTCTACTTTGTATGCAACTTAATACAATAGAGGGGTCAAGCTGTATCACTGGATCTACTCAACCGATTCAGATAAAACATACCCTATATTTTATGTTAGACTAATACCAATACAAATGCTAAGTTTCATTACGATCCGTTCAGCTGTTTTCACGTGATGAGGTAACAAACAGACAGACAGACATAAATTTTTTAAACGATTGATTCGTGTTCTATATCTTATTTCTAGTCCCCCTAGCCGGTTTTCGCGAAAAAAGACTCAATGTACAGACTTTTCGACCTTTACAGTTTTATTATAGTATAGATAGATAGATATAGATAGATAGATAGAAGAAGATAGATATGATGTACATTACCATGTAAACTTCCACCTAAAATTAGTTTGAACGAGATCTAGTAAGTAGTTTTTTTTTTAATACGTCATAAATCGTTAACCGCAATTTACCAGCATTTATGATTAAAACATCGATCAAACTTACAACGAACTACAAGAACTTTTATATTACGTTACTTGCTGCTACGGAACCCTTCACGGGCGAGTCCCACTTGCACTTGGCCGCTTTATTATTAATGTAATTTTATTTCAGTATCTCATAAACATTCCAAAAAGTTCCAATAAATAGACAAAACAAGAAAAATATATTCGTGTATTTATAGTAAACAATTGACACTGTAACTAAGTTAACAGGGATTTTGTATAAAATATTTAATCAATCTACTAATTTTTGACCAATTTTTTTTTCTGTCTGTCTGTCCGGTACATATTTTGCAATCGATTTTAAACTATCTTCCCGATGAGCTAGCCGCTGGAGTGACCGGGCGCATCTGTCTTTTAGACTTGAAACTTTAAACATAGCTCAGAACTGGATGACAATATAATATTAACTCGTTTACGTTTTAAAAACCTGGTGTATTAGAAAAGATCTTTTTCATCAAATTATTTATTACGTGAACATGAAAAAATAAAACATAGTATAACAATATTTAACATAATTTCGTTCTTAGCAACCGCCAATATTTTAATTTATTCTTAAACCTAAGCTTTAAGCATAAACAAAGGACTAAATTAAATTCTTAATAGTTAAATTAGTGCGCTAATGAAATTTTAAAATAATTTAGTGACTGAAAGTAATCTAGTTGGCAAGTCAAATTAACATAAAATATGTTCAATCTTTAATGTAGGAATGTATTTGCATTAAAACATGATTTTCTGGCCTTGCACGTTGTGCAAGAGAACCCACGTTACTAATTAAAATACCTACTTAACATTTAATATTTTCAATAAACTTTTAGCTAATACTGAAATTAATGTACCTTCCTTACCTAGACACCAAAAAAAGTGAAAATGGCTACACTTTAAATTGGCCAGGAGCATTTAGAAGAAAGGAAACGAGGCCAGCAGGCGTATTGACCATTCTAGACAAGAGATTTGTCTACGGAAAAGCAGACAATACGACATTATACACAGGGTATTAATAAATAAAAATGCCTTAGCTATTTTGTTTCTCTAAACCAGAATCGATAACAGAATACATCAGGAAAAACTAAAAAAACTATGTGACATTTTTATCTAAGAATGTTTCGACTAGGTACTCTAAGAAAGTTGGATAATACAGCAAAGTGCATAGATTCATGCCCGAATGTACATACTGTGATGAATCTTAGCGTGTTGAGTACACGCTAAGATTCTTCCAGCTATCAAATAGCACTGCATTTTGACAGTTTGAAGCATTAGTTCACGCTAAGATTCGTCTCTGAATGTACAGCTAAGTGCGCACACACACGTACCTAAGAAGGTGACGATAACACATAGCGATGAGCGTTTTCGCTATTTAGTTGGAAAATATTGAGACCTATTTTCGTTAATACATAAATAACAAATAAAACTAGCAAATAATATTTTTTATTCGGAAGAGGTTCTTTTAAAGTAGCTAAAGTATTTATAATAATTAATTAAAATTAAAATCATCTTTATTCAGGCAAATTACACCCATATACAACAAAACAAACAAGGTAATTATAAATAAATGTCACATTCAAAAGCAATAATAATCAAGTTACAAATTAATAATTAAAACAATGTCAACTAGTTCTAAAATAAAAGGGATTCAATGTCAACCGTACATTTTTTTATTTTTTATTTTTATTCTTAACGGGCTTGCGTTTGACCGCCACCTCACCTGATGTTAAGCGATGGTGCGGTCAACAATGGTGCACAATACAATAAAATTAAAATAAAATTAGAGAAATAAAATATTATTAGATCTTTCTCTGCGGCAGTTGTACTGCGATGTGCCTGTCGCAACAATGCCTGATTATATGGCAGTCGAGCCTATCCGCGATCATTACCAGGACGGTGTTGGAGCTGGCCCGCACTCTGCGCACCAGAGACGCGGCGCGCTTCCGCATGGTCGCGTGGAAACAGCAAAGCGCGCCTCCGCGAACATGCCTGAAGCGCTACAAAATCGGGGCAGCCCCATCACCGCACCACAGTCTAAGGCACTCTAGTTCTATAATACGGTAGAACAAAAAACTAATTTTGTCTATTCTTAAGTAGACAAAACCTTTGACTAGTAGGTACAGTCGTCATGCTACGCCTGCTCGTGAGGTGGTGAGGCTTTAGGTTAATTATAAATAATAAACTTTAACACGGGTATTTAAACCTGGAAGTTACCTAATATCTTCTACCTACAAAATACAGATCGCGATCCAAAGGCAGGAATCCCTTTTATCGTCCAACCATTTAATAAATCATCGTCAATCAACAAACATCTCTTTCAACATCTCGACGGCTATATAAAAATACATTCACGAGAAGGCGTCATTTTCATAAGGTCGACTATCTACCTACGTATAATAGCATCTCTAAAACATTACTTAGTTAAGTTTCTCCATTACCTACTCTACGTGAAACAACTTATTGTAGTTTCTCATTTAGTCACGTAAAACATTAAATAGTTAGGTCCAAGTGTTTTATATGGCTGACAAAATTAATGTGCCTTATAAACCCGAAAATTATGAGAGCATGACTAGTGTAGTATAGACGGTGTAAGTACATAGTAGGTACTTGGTCTATAACCTTTTTATAATAATTATACAGCTTGTGTAATCTGAACAAATAAAAATAGTTCCATTATATAAGGTCTTACATTATTTATGGCAAATATTTAAAGTGGTGGTGTGTCTACTCATCATAACGAACAACACTTTTCATGGGAGCAACCCTGAAACCTCGCTAAAACAGCTGTTTTATGCATTTCGATTTGTGTGAACACAAACAATATATTTGCCATTAATAATAATATTATAAACACTCTTGAGATTAATCATCAGAATTATCTCTGCAAGTTAATTGAAAAAACGGTAAAAATCTGGGTAAAAAAACACGGATTTCAAGTACGTTTTTAATTAATTGAAGACATGCTAGCAGATTACAAATCTTAATATTGACTCTGTTATAGACCATATGTGTACAGATGTATCTTGTTTATATGGTTTCCAAGTGTTTCAATACAACTTAATATAATACACGCTCATTTATTTAAGGAAATACGTCAACTACAATTTATACAGCGCCATTACAAAATGTTCTAACAAGTGACAGTTACATAGAATCGTCGTTAGATGTTGATTTATGTAGGCTTGAGCGACTAATGTGAATGTGACGTTACTCACTCTCACCTGATGCCACGCTTATCAATATGACAAACGCTGAAAGCTTTAATTGTAAGTTTACTTTCATAAGTAATATTAAATATTGTGGATTGATTCTGGCAGAAAATAAAAGCATACATATTAGGAGTGCACCTACTTATATTTGGTATGTTGCTTCCATGCACAAAAGGACATTAATGAATCATTGACATAAACTACCTATATTTAATATGAATGATTTCACTAAAGTGAATGATTTCATAACAACCCAATATATCCCGTCTATGACTCGTCTTGCAAACAATGCATCAAATAAAATCAGAAGATTCAAATAACATGTGCCAGTAATTAATGGTACGATCACTTCTATAATAATACAATCGAATTTCGGTGCCAAATACGAAGAATTGAAACTGTTATAATCAGCACCCACAAACACTACAATGGATATTACGCAACGCGATAATTTCACCCGAACAAAAGGTTCAATGTAATAATAAGTGCACACAGCACACAATGAATGCATTCATCATAATTCAACTTCAATGACAACATCCAGAGCTGTTTTGCGAATACTCAATTGGACATGATTGCAAAACTAAATCTGCAAGTGCAATCATATTAAAAACGGATAATGATGAAGTCATCTCACTTAACAAGGAATGGAACGTAAATCTGTAGCAACATAAGGTACTCAAGGTTAAATGATGCGATGCATAACTTGAAAGACAACTTTATATAGATACCGTTGATGTCGTTAATATTATAATTCAATAAAGATTGTAGAGCACAAAACAGGTTCTATAAGAAAAAATAATATTTGTAAAGTAGTTATCAGATTTGAATAAAAATTAATTCGTATGAGACAGAAAAATTGGAAAGCTAAACACAATCAAAACTCTACACAATACACTAAACAATTACAGTACAATACACGAAATACCCATGCCTTTAGTAACTACAACTTAACTTAAATACCTTCAATAACACGTGTGTTCTTCCACAAAGTGGAACACTATCAATGGTAAAAGAAACAGAATAATTGAAGGTAACAACCTCTTTGCATATTCATAAAACGATAACAGAAAACGGCAATTTTCCAAAAGAAACACACATAAAAATAGATTACGAAAATAAAAGTAACAAGGTTAAAGAGAAGAATGATGCAAACGATGGTAAAAAACTGAAGGTTGATAGACATAGCGGAACCCATCCAAAAAGAACCTATGTCAATGGCCGAGCAGCCTAATCCGATAAAGCGAACATTATACGAGATGCCTCCGTTGTCGACGCACGTAACGGTAACGTATATTTAACAGGTTTCCCAATCAATACGGTCCGGTGCGAGGTTGAAAAGAAACTCATTAATTCATTAGCCGCTATAGTCTTGAGACTCAAGCTAGTTGGCTTATTCAGTAGACTTGTTAGTTTTTAGGTATTTAATAAAGAATTTGTACCTCATCAAATTGTAGTAACTTTAATTAAGGCAAGATGATGGTTCTAATTAACTTCATGTTTCTATTCTATGTTACCGTTACTACTGTAAGGTTTGTGTTGAGTCTTATTCCATATTGTTTATTCATTCGGATAACTTAATTAATTACTTTTAGTGTAATTTATATTAGTTAATTAATCACTTTAGTTGCAAATTGGCTGCACAGATTATCAATTTAACTGATTTTGAATAGAAAACTGATAATACTTATGACAAATTATCAGGTTTTCTTAAACGACTCACACTGGCATACAATATATTTTATTCTATAAGCGACATTATCATACAAATGATGTACAGACAATGAAAAAAAAAGCACTAATTTGACATTTATAAAGTAGAAAATGCTGAAAGGGATCCGAAGCCTCCGGCGATGTCCCGATCAGAGATTGTACAATGAATAATGTACCTTAAAACGTACGTCCCATAAGGATCGAAAAGGTTGAGGCTTACAATGTGTTTATAGGAATGATAAAGATAAGTTGATAACATTAATAGTACATTACTGTCGAGGCCTGAAATGAAGCAATTTACGGCCGAGTAATATTGGAAGTACGAGGCGAAGCCGAATACTTCCCAAGCGATTTTGAAAGGACGAGGCGCAAGCCGAGTCCTTTTTAACTAAACGAGGCCGTTAATTGCTATTTCGGCCAAGACTTGTATAGTACTTTTCTCTCATTTGCGAGGAAACACAACACAAATTAATTCAACAGTATCTCATTTTCATTCACACCAATTCGCCCGCGCGCGGATCTTGTTCTATTTACAAAGTTTAGAAAAAAAAAATGCGCATTCAGCCTGTATAATGATAAATATTTTGTACCTAAAAACACCTAATTTATGTAAGTGTGTAAAACCTCGGTAGCATAATTTTAAAAATAACAAGTGTCCAGCAATTTCTATTATTGTCCTGTTGGATATTACCGGCCTGTTATTTCGTTGCGTACGGAAAAGAGCCCATTGTTGTATTCTTTTTTTTTTAATAATGAACCAATTTCCGAGCAAATGGGAGAAAAATTAAATATTGTCTGTCATTATTAAGTAATTTAATACGTTTTTTGTTTTATATGGCTTCCTCTCGTTGTGTCCGTGTATCTTATAAATATGAATCAGATGGTCAATATGGCACCATTTTAACGAGAGAAGGAATAACGCAACATTCCAAAACGACCCACGAAATAGCCGACTATTACCATATTTATACACATACCATAAATATGTAATCGTCCGAAATCCGAATTAATTAACTGCCCCAGATTTACCGAAATATACTTTAAAGACGTGGCATTTGTAAACACAAGCCTTTGATTTGAATGTTGGAAGATAAAGATATTATAATAAAACAAGTTTAACCGGATTACACGGCGTATATTATTTAAAATGGTTTTCTTGACGTTTCGAAGGCTTTGCAGCGTTCGTGGTCGCAGGAAGACTAAGATGACAAGCGTCTTTAGAAAGAAAGAAAGAAGAAAGAAAATGTGTTTATTGGCACAAACAATCAAATTAACAAAAATTCAAAAGAACATAAAAAATAAAACATATGTGAGTGCCAAAGGGCCACCAGCTCAGCATAATGTTAGGTAGCAGTACGTACAGGTACTGACTACCCAACGCTGATTTTCAGCTGCGACCCACGAGTGCCATACGCTCGAAACAAAATGAAGACAGTGCAATTACAATTATAATAAAGGGTAAAAATATATATACGTACATAAAAATCAGCATATAAATAAATATGAGAGTATACTGCCTGTCTAATATATATAAAACAATTACAAACTGTAGGAGAGTAACACTATAAAATATTAATAAATATGACACAACAAATTGTTGTAATTGCAAATTGCAATTTAAATAATATTAAGTAATAATAATTAATAATGGCTCTTATTATATGGCGGATAAGTTAGCACGAACATCCTCGAATTCTTTTTGAATTCTTTACAGATATTTCAAAAAAAAAACTACCGTACAATTTTAATTAATTATAATCGTTTTGATGTACACAGTAGTCACTTACAGTATCATTATGTTTTCTTGTATTATGTGTAGTGATCGCGAAAGCCTAATAAATTATTAGATAAAGATATATTTATTTCAAATTATCCGGCATAGTTTTCTAAACCGGTTCAGATAATTTTACAATGAATGTAAAATGTTTATTAATGAGAGTAACAAGACTAGTCGACGGTCAATGGCAGCGACCTTGCTAACGCTCTAGGCACACGATTCGGTATTATATTACATGTACACGTTGTATTAGATTAGGTAATTTTGTGCAAGTCTTTATACACAACTATTTTATTTATTTATTAGTTCGTTAAGTTTTGGATCATAAAAACTTATTTTATAATCAATAGTGTGCGTTACCAAAAAGATATACAAATTTACAAAGTTGTAGCTTGCCCGTCATGTGCAAAGCGAAGTGTTGTTATGACAGATATTTTAATCCATACGTTCAACATAAATAGATAGAATGGCCAAGTGGGTAGTGCGCGCGTGCCAACACTCTGCACCATAGTGCAGGGCATTTAAAAGCCTTTCTCAGTACGCCTTTTGACTTGTTTTTGTAAATACTGTAATAAAAACCCGCAAAAATGCCTTATTGTGCTGTTTCTAACTGCAGAAACAAAAGCTGTAAAGTAATTTGATTAAAGTTAATTTTTAAAAATGAATGACGTCAATATGGGAGGCATAGTTTGTTTGAAAGTTGCCACGCATGAATCGCAAGTAAAATTGTGATTACAACTATTCTATTTCTATGCTACACAAGAAGGGTTACTCTTGAAAAAAACACCAATCTATCGAAGTTGGATTCCATTGGAGTTCAGAAATTCAAATGTGAGCCCCTTCTCCCCGTGCGGCGTGTGTGTGGCGAGCGTGGGGTCCTGGGTTCGATTCCCGGGTCGGGCAAAGTGTTATTGGACTAAGTTTACGGGACTTGTCGCGCACAATTAAATCAAAATATATCAAACTTTTTTTTTTTTAAATCATCATCATCATCATCATTTCAGCCGAAAGACGTCCACTGCTGGACATAGGCATATTTTTTTTTAATTTTTGTTACTAACCGACTTCAAAAAAAGGAGGAGGTTATGTACTCCGCGGGTTCTTTTTTGTTTTTTTTTTTTTTCATATTTTGATTTAATTGTGCGCGACAAGTCCCGTAAACTTAGTTCAATATGAGTGAAATTCGCGAAAGTTTAAAAACATCTAAAATGTTATTGGATTTTTTCATTAGGAAATTCTCAGTAGCAGCCCGGAGTCTGGATTTGTGCCCGGTCAATGGCAATAGGCTCACCCCCTATTACATGGGACTATAACATAACTGGCGAAATGTGGGTGTACTATTACACCTCTGCCTACCCCTTCGGGGAAATACAGGCGTGATGTTATGTGTGTGTGTGTGTGGAGTTCAGAAGCCAATTCTCGTAATCAATAACGTTCAAAATATAGTACCTACCAAACCAATTTCAACGTGATAGTTAGATCATTAATGTCACCAATAAACGGCCATGATAAACATCTACTGTCAAGAAATCCGGTAGTTGACTACTGTTCAAAATTACCAAAAATGTTATATTATTTAAAAGAAGGTACATAAAGAACAACATTGTAGAAAAAATAAACAAAATCCACGAAAAAATTAAAGAGATACACGCTTTTTAAGTTTTTGGAAGGGGCATTTTCTATCTAGTCGTGCAAAACGGACATTGTTCAGAGAGATGTCAAGTTACTATGAAGGTTTTGTACAATGACGTCATTCTTTAATAGTGCTGTCTCTGTCTAGTAAACAAATTTAAATCGCTTATAACTTGGACATTTTATTAAATATTTTATTGGTATTTTCACTGTTACTTATTTTTCTTGTTTTTTTTTCGAGATTTCTAATAAAACGAATAAACAAAATATAGTCAACTTCCGTATTTAGAATATTGAGATAGGTTAGAACTATATTTTGAACGTTTTTCATCATCATCATCATCATTTCAACCGAAAAACGTCCACTGCTGGACATAGGCCTCCCCCAAGTATCGCCACAACGACCGGTCGTTTTTAAACGTCATTAATTACGAGAATTGGCCTTCTGAATGCAAAATTAGTGCCAATTTGATTTTATTGAGTGTTTATCAGATAAATTAATCAAAATTTAGAATCAATACTGACTGTGCATTGTATGATGTTTTTTCTTTGTATATTTTGAAATTGAAATTATACAATATACGTGGGACACTCAGAAAGTTTTGCGAAACTAAAAAAAATTGTTCTATACGTACATATATTTTTATCAAATCTTTTCAAAGTACTTTCCACCAGCCTCTATACAAAGATTCATGCGCCTAAACCAGTTTTCAAAACACTTTTTCCAGTCCGCCGCAGACACCTCGTTTACAGCCTACTCGAACGCAGCCAGCGCATCTTCCGGCGACGAAAATTGTATCCCTTTGAGCTGATTTTTTATTTTTGGGAATAAAAAGAAGTCACACGGTGCTAGATCAGGGCTGTAAGGAGGGTGACCCAGGAGTTTGACTGGCGTGCTGTCCAGGAAGTCCCTCGTTTTGAGTGCGGTGTGCGCAGGTGCATTGTCGTGGTGGAGCAGTAGCCCGCGGAGCCCTGTGTTTGGTCGCTTGTTGCTTATAACAGAGAAAACTTCTGGCAAACATTTGGTAGTATACCATTCGGCATTAATGCTTCTTTGATCCCGTAAGGGAATTGATACCAAGTGGCCAGTCAAATTAAAAAAGCTAGCGATCAAAATCTTACCCCCGCTTCTAGATCGCTTCACTTTGGTAGGCGTTGGCTCATTTTGAAACACCCAAACAGTCGACTGGCGCTTGGTTTCTGGGTCGTATTGATAAATCCAGGACTCATCACCTGTAACGATGTCGTAAACACGCCGAGACGAGCCTGCTTCAAATTTGTTAAGCATATCACGGCACCATTCCACCCGGGCCTGCTTCTGAGCATCGGTGAGGTTGTGCGGCACCCAGCGTGATACTATCCTCCTCACGCGAAGATGGCTGTGTAGAATCTCGTGAACGCTTCCCGATCCAATCTTCAATATGTGTTGAATCTCCTGATATGTAATTCGCCTATTGTCTTGGATTAAATTTTTCACTGCTAGCACGTTTTCTTCGGTAACAGCCGTCAAAGGGCGACCGCTTCTTTCGTCATCCCTCAAAGTTGGTCGACCGCGCTTGAATTCGTTATACCAACGATACACGGTTGCCTTGGAAGGGCCTTCATCCATGAATGCCATTTGAAGTCTATCGTACGATTCATCCGGTTTCAGGCGACACTTGAAATCGTATAAAATCATAGCTCTAAAATGTTCCCGGCGCAGATCCATATTTCAGTGAGACACAATACTTTGAATTAACTCGCAAAAAATGTGGAGGGAAATTTTGAAATTGGAACTTACTTATTTTTACTTATAAATAATCATATTTTCGAAAAACATTATAACTGGCCAGTCTCCCATATATAAAAACTTTTTTTCGCAATACTTTCTGAGGGGCCTGGTATAACAAAACCCATATTGTTCCTGTGAGTTAAGTTATCAGAATCAATATTCATGCGTAAGGACACAACTTATTTGGAAAAACTCTTTGATAAAAATAATAAATATTAAATAATTATTATTTGTGAATTGAAAGTGATCATTCACTCAAAATAATTTAATTGAATGTTAAATCATTATTAATTGTAAATTGAAAGTGTTGTAATCCCTTTTAATAATGATTTAATATTTAATTTTATTATTTTTACTGAAGAGTTTTTCCAAATGATTTGTGTCCTTACGTATGAATATCGATTCTGATAACGTAGTTCACAGGAACAACAGAGTTTTTGTTACATACTGTATTGAGATCGATTTTTTTTTTAAGGTAGCGCTTATCTGATGAATTGATCTCTGTTCAAATTTTAAATAAGCTGTGTAATTATGTTTTTGCTACTTCACTTCAGTGCTAAGTCCATTAAATGGCCATAATCTTGCTATTTCTATCGGCAGTCAATTGTTGGCTTGGATATATGTGTTTTTTTTTTTTTACACATGATCTTGCGGTGGGTGTGACTGCATGCTGTGTATGGTGTAAATAATTACCGCATACAGAAGAGGTAATACTACACGATCATAAATTACTATTGCGACGGCAATGTAGTGGCATATTGCCAATGAATACGAGCAGGCTTTGGAGATGATTCGTCCGGTCAAAGAATAAAGCTGAAGCTAAGTAGCTTAACTAGTTATAAACCTTAAAGGGACCGAACACAGTAATGAAAAAAATAAACTTTAAAAAACCGGCCAAGTGCGAGTCGGACTCGCGCACCGAGGGTCCGTACCTTCCTTGGACGTATAAGAAGTTATTTAGTTGTTCATCTAGCTATAACTGTGGTTAAATAAGGTTTATGTTTATGAAATTAAACGTTCTTTATTTATTTTTATATTTGAGTTGATTGAATGAAAGGTAAATTGCGGTTTACGATTTATGACGAAATTAAAAAAAACTACTTACTAGATCTCGTTCAAACTAATTTTCGGTGGAAGTTTACATGGTTTACATCATATTTTAGAAGTTACAGTTACACACACTTTTTACTACTTTGGAAGTATCTCCCACGCAAACTATTCAGTTTAGAAAAAAGTGATATTAGAAACCTCAATATCATTTTTGATGACCTATCCATAGATACCCCACACGTATAGGTTTGATGAAAAAAAAAATTTGTGAGTTTCAGTTCTAAGTATGGGGAACCCCCAAAATTTATGTTTTTTTTTCTATTTATGAGTGAAAATCTTGATGCGGTTCACAGAATACATCTACTTACCAAGTTTCAACCGTATAGTTTTATAGTTTCGGAAAAAAGTGGCTGTCACAAACACGGACAGACAGACAGACAGACGGTTATGACGAATCCATAAGGGTTCCGTTTTTGCCATTTGGCTACGGAACCCTAAAAAGTAAAAACCGACTTCAAAAAGAATAAAATAATTTGTGTGAAACTGTTTAGGAAGTAGGTGAGAAAAAATTGGCACCGACTTCCTAAACTGTTTCACACATTTTTTTTTTCAAGTTTATTTTTCTATTTTTCGTGGCGTTAACAATAGAAATACAAATGATTGCTGCAATCCCCGATGATTTGTTGTCATCCATTGAAGAGTTCCCTTCTTTATCTCCGAAGATCTTCATCAGATTTTCACTAAATTATACTTTCTGAATGCAAATATGCTTGATTTATTGATGAAAATACCGAAATCGCTATATTTATGCCTATAATATTAAACTACATATACGGGACTTGTCGCGCACAATAAAATCAAAACATAACAAGCATTTTGACAATATGAGTGAAATTCGCGAAAGTTTAAAAACTTCTATGCCTATAATATTTGAGGAGTTCCTTCAATTCCACATGAATAACATCACGCCTGTATTTCCCCGAAGGGGTAGGCAGAGGTGTAATAGTACACCCACATTTCGCCAGTTATGTTATAGTCCCATGTAATAAACTAAACCAGAACTAAATTTTGATAAAAATGGGACCAATTTAGAAGTATATCCTTTCCAATAAAAAAAAAACCAAATCGGTTGATAAATGACGGAGTACTGAAGAAACAAACATAAAAAAAAACTACAACCGAATTGAGAGCCTCCTCCTTTTTTGAAGTCGGTTAAAAAACAATTCCCGTCTGTCTATCTTCAATACTAATAACTTCATTTTAAGACGGATTTCTTTCAGCATTTTACTTGTTTTTGCTATAAATCTAAGAACGAAATGCCTCTCGGGAATTACATGCTGTAGCCGTTTTAGATTAAGATAGGATTACTACAAGGCTGTCTGGAGGATAAGGATTCCATCGTCTACGTCCTTAAAAGTCCCCATAAATAATTTAAATATTACTATAACAGAGTACATTGGCTATTATTTTTTTAATAATTTCTTTTTCGCGATCACTACACATTATAATAAAACAAAGTTTAACCGGATTAACATAACATAACATAACGTCACGCCTGTATTTCCCCGAAGGGATAGGCAGAGGTTTAATAGTACACCCACATTTCGCCAGTTATGTTATAGTCCTATGTAATAGGGGGCGAGCCTATTGCCATTGACCGGGCACAAATCCAGACTCCGGGCTGCTACTGAGAATTTCCTAATGAAAAAACCCAATAACACTTTGCCCGACCCGGGAATTGAACCCAGGACCCCACCGGATTAAATCGCGTATATTATTTAAATTGGTATTCCTGAAGTTTCAAGTTTTCAGTTTCAGTTTTATTCTATTCTATATTCTATTCTATTCTATTCAAAAGCTTTGCAGCATTTCGTGGTCGCAGGTAGACTAAGATGACAAGTGTCTTTAGGTACAGATATTTCTAAAAAAATATTTTAATCTATCGTACAAGCGTTCAAGCTTTTGAAACGTCAGGAATACCAATTTAAATAATATACGCGATTTAATCCGGTTAAACTTTGTTTTATTATAATATTATTTTTTTATTTAAAAAGTCTAGCACAATTCATAAACATTACGCAGTAATAAATAACTTACTAAAACCTAGAACACAATGTGTTCATGTAGTACTTGGGAATCATTAGCGTATAAACTGATAAAACCTAGAATTGTATATCAATCAATGTCAATACAAACATTAGGTAAATTGCCTTTAAAAGTAGATTCTATGATTACGATATAGTAATTAGCTATTGCGCCTAACAGAGCATTGAAAACAGCTCACAAATATTAATTATGTACCTTTCTGTGTTTACTCAACTGGTTCTTTATTAAAATGTTGTAACAAAACAATAGGTCGACGAGTTTAGAAGTTGTAGTTTTAATTTAGAGCAGAGTAAATGGACAACACTTAAGAAAATGCAATTTCTTACTAATACTTAAATCGATACCTTTAGGTTCAAAGGATGTAAACAACATTTTGGCGTAATTACATTTTCTACTCTATAGATGGATAGAGTCAAAGACGAAAACACCAAAATGTCGTTTATGCCCTTTGAGCTTAGAGGTATCGATATCTATTTTAGGTCTGGGTGTATGCGCAGGTGACTTTGAATGTATGCTACTAAGCAGTCCTCACAATCCACAATTATCTGTAAACAAATAGGGTACTACTAATATAGGGTCTGTTGGGATGCATAAATTAACTGGTGTAGTTTTAAATAAACTGTTATATATACATACAATATCTACCATAAAAATTTACTTCATTTAAAGTTGGCTTTTACAATAATCTTTTAAGTAAAGGACAAATTGCGTTTCTGAAGTTTCTAAGTTTGTTAAAGGAAATAGCTTATTATGGTATTCGAAAGCAAGTTCCGTTGCTCGGTTGCTGTTGTATTTATTACTCTCATAAACTTGATACAAGTATTTAACTACTTTAGCACTGTTTTTTAGCAAAGCGTGATCGATATCTTTGTTTAAGATAAATTTACCAAAACTGTATTGCTTTAGTATATTTTGGCCAGAAAACCTCGTATGCCTGATGGCTGCTGGTCCTTCTCAATAGATCTGGAAGGAACAGCAGCTTGTTGGGCCTATGCACCCTGGGCACGGGCAATAAACTCTTTGTCGAAGTATCTTATTATCCGTGGCGAATATTCTGGCACGGGAGGGGCCCGATCTGGGCCAATGGGGAATGGGACGTTACTCCGCGTGTCCCTCTGATGTTAGCAGAGAATATAGTAGAGGAGTAGGGATGGGCCCACAACGGGCCCGATGTGAACTCATTCTCACACTGGGCAAGCAACGGAGGGATTGTGTACTTCCCTGCCCCCATTGATCTCGTATATAACCCCAGTAAGAGTGCAGTAGTTATGTGCTCACGACTCTTATCGGGACCGAGAGTTCTTTACCACTCAGACCATGAGGAAGAAAACCTCTTCAAAAGAGGACGAAAGATAGAGCCTGCAGGAGGCAGACTCTGGGTAGTCGTGGCAAGCCGGGACATATTGCAACTCAGCAGGTTGGTAATCGTTCTAACTAAAAGTTTAACATTTTTGTCAAAAAAGTCTGCTGAATATTATGTAAACAAATTCCTAGCAACACACATATTAAAATAGCATAGTTTATTCACTCCTACAGCTCTTGACCTAATAAAGCTATAAATAAGCTACACATATTTCAAAAGCTGCCAAACACGGAAACGTGCGTTCGTCTTAAGATGTGTTTTCGCTGCGCGAGAGCCAAAAGAAAACGAAATATTCGATGGCTTACATAGTAGCACCGAAGTTAAAGCCCATTAAATCTAAACATATTATTATATTAGTCACCTAAATCGGCATTTCGAAAAACTACAAAACAACGTTTTAGTTTATATTATCAGATATTTTCCATGATAGAGTTTGCCAAAAAATTTTAGATATTGTTTACCAATATTTAGCTTAACAGTTTAGGTATGTGTAATATGTCCCACGCAAATGGCTCGTCTCCATTGAGATTGGCCGCCGTGACCGAAATTCGGCCAGGAGGACATTATTATTATTATGTGTACCCAAAAACCTTTTTTGAGCCAGCTAAAGAAGTTCTAACGTTAAACCAATTACCACCCAATTTTGTTTGAAATTGTTTGGAATAATATACATAATAGTCACCTGCTTTTTGGACTATTATTCGGCATAATGTAACATATAACATTAAATCTTTTTTTTTCGAATAATCTAGAAAATACTATCACTGTTGTTGACAGTCGAATAAATTGTTTACGGAAAACCGTAGTATTGACATGTTTTTAACGTGCTCGCAAACACGTTCGCGTTATGCAAATGATTGCATTCAATGCTCGTTTCGTGTTCGGTGTACTAAACGCACACCTTAACATTTTTACTTGTACCCATTTTAAAATGTATAACTGCGGATTCACTGAATAGATACATAGCCTACCTATTTCTGGTACTTATGATATATTTTAACAATCTTAGGGTCAGTCTTTCAATAGCCAGATAACTTTTAGTTGAGGAATAAGTTTTACATTTAGACAGTTGTAGTATAGAAAATCTGTCAATACGTCTTAATAATTATTCCTCAGTTAAAAGTTAGCAGACTATAGAAATACCGGCCCTTAATCTTTTATTTTTACAGGCTCTTATTACAAAACGTTGTATTCTATCAAATGACATTTTGGCATCGGATCTTCAACTATTGATTCTATAAAAAAACCGAATTCGTTGATATTTCGATCTGGAAACGACCATATATCATATCATATTAGCCTATTAAAACTGTGATATTAAGCATCACTGTTTTCTAAAACAATGCATTGATGAGTCTGTGTATGTCGAAAGTTAGCAGACTAAACCGAGTAAAAAGTGAAACTCTTGGCCATGTTATTCTACACATAATTATATTCAAGTTCATTCAAACAACAAGATAAAAAAAACAGTTTTAGATGATATGGGTCTTGGGGCTTTTCATACTACGCTTGGTTTGGACCGCGGTGTGAATCGCCAAGTACTCTTTTTTCAAAACGCGGTATGAAATTTTTAAATTTTCGAAATTTTCTGTTACGTGTTCCTGTAATAACTTTAGATTTTGCTATGTGATGTATTTGATCTGATTCCGTGGGATCAAGACCTGGTGATCTGTAATACAGGTCTATACATACACTTTTCTGTTTTTTTTTCATTTTTATTTTGTATCGTGAGGTCATGTTTTTGTGAGGAGAAATAAAGATATCATGTTATTATTATAATTGCGAGTGAGTACCTCCAGTAACAGTTCTGAAATGGAAATTATTTCAAAGAATTCTTCTTTAAAAACGGAAAACGATACCTTTTCCAGCCATACATACCACTGCAGACTCAAATAAAATATTCAAATGTTATGACAGTCATTTACTGCTTGAACGTGAAATAATTTAGTAGAGAACCATTATTAGCATTCTAAACTGTACTAGCGATCAAAAATCGTCGGTCACTTACCTTATAGCACGGGCCCATACGTCACAAGAGCACACAACACAAGAACAATACAATACGAATAGTCAGGCGCAGTAACGGTACGATAAGCGTAGCCACGGCACAGTAAACATAAAATACAGTATGGAATCTACGTACAAACGCTCGAAACGCCGCACTTACGTAAACACACACGTCAACAAGACAAGAGATGTTATGAATATGATATTTCGGATCTGGATACGCATATGGATATAGGAATAAAATTATATCGGTTTCGGATACTGTTACGGATATGTAATCATTTCGGATTATCCGTTAGTTTCAGATAGTTTCGGTTACGGATATTAGATTGAAGTAAAATATAAACACAAACAGTATGTAATAATTTGGTTTTATTTATAGGTTATGAAAGAGGTTATGTTATGACTAGAAATAACAAACAAACTACAAGATTCACGTGGCGCGCGAGCGGTGAAACAAAAACCTGTCAAAACGTCGTTTTATTTAGACTCCGCCCTTATACGAAACTATCCGAAACTTGTGAAACGGTTACGGTTACGGATATATTTTTATTTCGGATATCCGAAAGTTTCGGTAACGGTGAGCTCCATAACATCCCTGAACAAGACCCCTAAGCGGGTTGTTTGCACTGACAGCACTGCGACGTCCGCTTGGGTTCTTGTTGAGCGTACGTCTGTGTGAGTGATTCAATCCAGAGCGTTACGATCATATAAATCAAAATAATAAGGTAATAGAAGCGGTAAAGGCGGGTGAACATGTCGCCGCGTATAGGTGTCTCATAGGACACCAGTGCGTGAATCTTTCGCTTGATCATCAGTGCTGTTTCTAAAATTGTATTTTGCAGCATATCTAACAGCGGAATTGTTTTTAGGCTTAACTTATTTTGCATTGAATGCTAGAAACATGGTGGGCGTAATTGCGTATTTATGTCTTGGTAGCGGAAAACCGGCGACATGCGTTCCGGTAGTAAAAGACAGTAGATACCATTTTTGATGTCTATGGTTAGGACGTAGTTTCCGTACTGTATATTATATTTACTGTGGCCATGGTCAAAGCAGATTCTACATATTAAGTCGAAGCCATAACGGTCCAATGTTTCTTTTTGTTATTTCTACACACGCTCCTATGGTAAATTACTTTATTTCACGGTCCCATTTCTAGAAGCAAACACTCGTTACATTAATATCATGCATTTGTTTGATTACACCTTACACCAAATTTTTTTCGGAAATAAGGATTATGATAGCGACACTGATTGAAATTATCTCGTTTGTTCGAGATAATGTTTTTATCACGATAAACATTTAAATAGTCAACGTATGACGTGATGCGTGTCATAACATGTAAATATCAACTAACCGCGTTGGTTGCGAGAGACAATAAAATTGACAAATGTGTATGGGGTGACATTTGATGGCCTTTCGGCCTTGTAAATTGCTTGATTGGTTTCATTGACAGGGAATCAAATTAACTGTGTAACGTATGTCAAAAAACTTGCAGTAGTATTGCCATTGGCCAGCAAAGTGGATGATGATAAAGTTTGTGCCACATATATACAGTAATCTGAGGTTTGTGCTAACATCACAACACATACACACGTCAACATGTAATTTTTTTGTATAGTAAAAGATGACAAAACGAGCGAAAGGCCCACCTGATGCTAAGCGGTTACCTTTGCCCATAACAACTGCAATACCATACCTTTGCCCATAACAACTGCAATACCACCTAGGGTGTTGCTTAATGCTACCGCAAGTCAGTTCGCCAAACTGAGACATGAAGATGAAAAGTCTCAGGTGATTGTAATTTCATCGGTACCCGTACCCTTCAGAGGCTTCAGACCGAAACACAGCAATGCAAGCATCACTATTTGGCAGAGAAGTTGGTACAGTGGTAGTACTTCCCCGGACGAGCTGTTTCACAAAGGAGCTCTACTACTACTATATATGAAATTAAATGATAATTTATGAAAGCCCAATAAAATAGTAGGAGCGAAAAAGCTCGTCCGGGGAAATAGGAACTACCACCGTACCTATTACTGCAGCCAATCGGCAAAGGTTAAAACGCACTTGAGATGCGCGGCGCGACACTACAGCGAAGCGGCGCGACACCACAAGTATTCTTTGTATTGATTTGTATGACCCTAACCGCTCTACGACGTCACAGCAGCGGAGCGGCGCGACACCAAAAATATTCTTTGTACTGAATTTTATGATCCTAACCGCAACACGGCGTCGCTGCAGAGTTGGCACCCGGAGAATATTTTTCCGCGTAGAGCGGCCACCAGCTGCCGCTATAGCGTGGTGTACCTAGCGTCGACGGAGATGCGCGGCGCGGCATTTGCGATGTGAATTCTCTTGTCAATTGTCATCTTCACAGCTTGTCAGTTCTCCTAATTATCACATTTTTTTTGGTCACTTCACGTTCAACCTTTATAAAAGGAATTACTTTCCATAGTCAAAGCGTGCAACCTACAAAGATGGACGATGAAAAACAATATCAGATGGCCAACAACTGCAAAAAAAATGCCGCGTGCCTTTAGAAAGTGCCGCGCCGCGCCGATTCTCTGACGCGCCGCGCATCTCAAGTGCTAAATGCTTACATTGCTACATTAACAGCTATAGTTTCATCAAATGAGTAACTAATTTTCAAAAGTATTTCTGCCCGCATTTCCTCTTAATATCAGGTGGACCGTTTTGCCATCTTATACCACAAAAAAAAGAACAAGAAAAGTTTAATAAATAATCAGACTGGCACAATAAGACGTGCTTACGGACATTGTGTCTTGAAGAATGAGTCAAGACTCGGGGTCTTACTGCTGTAGAGTTGATACGCATAAAGGAATACCAATGAACCCAACAATGAACCACCAATGGATGGCATTCAACAAAGAAATTATGTCAAATAACGTCACTTTATATTTGAATCAGACGAAATAATTAATATTAGATTCAATTAGACATACACGTGTACTTACATCGATTAATTTGAGCTTGTTTTTAATTACAAAACAAATTTAACCAATCTCACGCCTTCAACGTATTGGAGTCAATATTTAAATTCAATTAACACCTTCCATACAGGTAAAATTGCGGGACAAAGAACAAGTTAATATTTCACAAAATGTAATTACTGAAGCGGTAATTGCTACGTTTGTTATTTACTGAGAGAAAATTATAAAAAATTAGGATGGCCACCTACAATAACCGAGATGGGTTCCGCAGTGAAATGAATAGAAGTGACTCATTATTTCCAAATACGATCTTTGACAACACGTGTGGGGAACAATGGAGATGGCGCGTCAAGACAACTCAAAACAATGAATTTTAATAGCATAGCCCCATCCAGAAGCGAAGATGATTGCGAGGTGTTATGTATGACCTTTGAACTGACTCTTGAACCGGTCGTGGACGAAGCATTTGAAAGCGGTCCGATGACAAACGAAAGTTTTTTGATTGCTTTAATATATATTTTTGGATAGTCATATCATGTGACCTCAAAAAGAAAATCAACAATCAAGGCCAATTTCTCTTTGAATGAATGTGCCGTATTGTAGTTGCTTCTTCAAAACGTGGGTAGTGAACTGAACGGACTGATTAGTATAGGTACCTAACTATCTACATAGGACGTAGATACATGGTTTCTGTCAATCTGCATAGTGCCCAATATTATAAGTATTATATTTTCGTAATGTAGATGTTTTCAATTTCTTTTATTTAGGTACCGATGCGTCTTACCAAGGATTTCTTTTCTTCAATTTTTTTTACAAAGAAATAAATTATATCCATAATCCCAACCGATACATTTAATAATTTGCATATTTTATACGCTTTCTTGTTAGTTGAAGTCCAATTGCTTGTAGATATAATTGGTGTAACTAATCATGAAAGCGCATGCATATACGCAAACCAGAGTTTGAAGTTTTAAATGAATACAGAAAGGACTTTTACAAATACATCAAAATATTAAATGAATAATTTGTGAGTATGTTCAATTCAGACAAATACTCTCTCTATATATCTCTCTCTCCTAGCCTATTCCCAACTATGTTAGGGTTGGCTTCCGGAGAATTTGATATATTATTATTAGTATATACTAGCTGATGCTCGCGGCTTCGCTTAAGGGGCCGAATCCCGTAATTCAACAAACTAATGCGAATCCCGCTCAAAAACTACTCGCTCTATGGTACTGAAATTAAAATACGTGTTACTCAAGGATAGGCGTGACAATATTATTAAGTCCAATACATGAATGCACTTATTTGGCTCGATCATAAAAAAATCCAAACGTACCTCGAAAACTGTTTATTTTCAAACAGTTTCCTAAATTAAATATATCCAACATATATTGGTATTTTGGTATGATCATCATCATCATCATTTCAGCCGAAAGACGTCCACTGCTGGACATAGGCCTCCCCCAAGCATCGCCACAACGACCGGTCCTGTGCCTTCCGCATCCAGCGGATTCCCGCGACCTTCACCAGGTCGTCGGTCCACCTTGTGGGGGGCCTACCCACGCTGCGCCTTCCAGTACGCGGTCGCCACTCCAGAACTTTACTGCCCCATCGGCCATCCGTTCTGCGAGCAATGTGCCCCGCCCACTGCCACTTAAGTTTGGCAATTCTTCGGGCTATGTCGGTTACTTTCGTTCTCCTGCGAATCTCCTCATTTCTGATTCAATCACGCAGGGACACTCCGAGCATAGCCCTCTCCATTGCCCTTTGAGTGACTTTGAGCCTTCTTATCAGGCCCATTGTGAGCGACCCATTGGTATGATATTTTACCTAAATATTGTTTTATTATTTTGAAATAATTTTACTAAGCCATTTTATCGAAAATACACATATTTTCTGAGTAATATATTTTTTTTCGCTTAAATGCACTTTCATTCGGAATGGCGTCAACTTCATGCCGCACTACTCCTTCCCGGCAAGCCTCGTATTTTGCATCGCGCTCACTCTCATTCCGCGGCGTTCTGGGCCTTAAAGTGCATCTATACTGTGATTTTCTTTTTTGGCACTAAACCAACATATTATATTGTGAATATGAATAATTTTGGTCCATAAATATAGAATTTGTTAATAACTTGACTACAGCGCCACCTAACGGATCCTTGCATAGCTATGATATATAAAAACAATATACTGTGTGAATATCACCTCAAATGGTCAAGTCTTTCAGAAGTTACATGATTAATAACCGACGCAACAATTAGAATTGTACTATCATAATAAATGTTATGATACTGAAAATAAAAGTTATGTCTCAAACTAATGTCAGAGAAGTTTAATAATCAGTCAATTAAGTATATAGATAAGCAATACAAATTCTAAGTAAACTTATCACGTTGTTTAACGATATCAAAGTACATAATGATCTTGATAAATAATTCTAACAGGGAGTTATTCTAGGTTACATTAACGCTACCCATATGTGTTATTTTTACTGATAACATAAAGTAGTTTTTGAAATATCTGACATGATAATCATAGCACTGTTAAGTCATTATCAGGCTACTAACAGATTACAACAAAATCACTTATGTCAATTTTCGAGGAAATTATACAAAAATAGATCAAGATAATGTTTTATAAGACCTCAATACAAGAAAGTTAATAAAGAGTCTTCTTTACTCCAGTTATTTCATTCGTTAGTTGTTTCGTTTCGTTTTTTTTATCCTCGAATCTACGGAAATCTATACCAAAATATTCATCTTTTACATATGTTATTCCTTGTAATCTTACTCTCCTGTATCCATCCAATGTGTCTTCAGCAATTTTATCTTGTGTCAGCATCATGTCATTTACACTAAATAAACATCCCTTCCGTCTATTTTTCTATTTTATCTTAGTATTATTCTCATCAAACTCAAGCGTAAGCATACGAGATATTATATTTATAACGTTTATTTTGTTTAAAAAGTATGTAGATCATAAAGTAATTTCCTTCTTATAATCTCAAATAAGTATACGAGTAAACTGACTAAACACATAAAGGAGAAACCCATGTTTCACTCTCAGAATAATTTATCTTCCCATAACCTTATTTACTGTACAATAATTTGAACTAAACAATCATTAGTTGGAGCAATCCGACCGTACCAAATCATGGTCCTTCAAAATTTGCTCCCAAATCACAACCCTATATCCTTAATCGGTCAAATTCGGCTTATCGAGGGTCCAAACTGGACACTAATGGGCTTTTAAGGTCAATATTTCAGGGCCCTGGCCGGTGGTTGGGTAGTAACGTCCTCAATAATTGGTCCCAAGTCTCGGCGCGCTAAACTCTGGAGTAACATTTGGAGCCAAACCGTTTGTTAGTAGTTCGGCTGTTAAATTTAAGTACTTCACATAGTTTAGTGTTTCAGGTATTAGTAGCGATGAACATAATTCTGAGTGTATTGAGTGAGATAGTAAAATACCGAACATGGTGGTTGTTGTAAGCTGTGCACACCTGTACTTTTCAGGCAAAAAAATATAATAGCGTTTATTTAGAACATTACAGCAATAAAGAAATTTTACAATAGAAACGATGTTAGCTACAAAAGTATAAACTGTGGCGTAGCTATCAACGCCAGAATCCATAATAATATAGTAAATTTTGTTCCAGATTAAATTTTAATGGATTTATGGGACAAGTGACAAAAAGTATTGAATTGCGAAAATCTCCCCAATCTCATAAGTATGAAAACCTTTTTGTCTATTAACAAGATAGTAACCCTGTTTGATGAGTCATCTTTTCAACTCATGCGTGAAGACAAACATAGAGTAGGCATAATTAAGTTTATCCACATAATTTTAACTCGATCGAAAATTTTGCAATATTGGCATGATTACAATTATCTCTGAATATTTTTGTTGAAAAGCGTACAAGGCAAAGATATTGTTGATTCTGTTAATTGAAGGATAGGTTTCTGCAATACCTAATTCAGACGGGATTTCACAGCATGAGAAAGTACTCTATCAACGATTGCCATTAAACTTTATGTAAACCATGTACTATATTGTTGATTATGTTTGAAGAATAGGGTACTGCAATACCTAATGCAGCGGGATTTCACGGATGAGAAAGTACTCTATCGACGATTGCCAAAACTAATAACTGTGAAACTAATATAGGTGAACCATGTACTAGTACAAAACTAATGCTAATCCAAACCACATCTTTATCATATAGAAAGTTTTTGAATGTAGAATCACTAATAAATTGCCATTACCTACAAAGGGTACCTCAAAAGGGATCCATTTAATAGCTGTTGTTTTAGTGAGCAAATTGTAGTAAAACTAAGTCTCAACTCAGGGAATTAGGTTTTTAGACTAGAAGCTTAGCCATCGACCTATAATTTGACTAATTTTGTGGAAAGTTAAGCCGACGTTAGGTTACAGGACTTACAGGTACAAAACATTTTGATCATGGAAATAAACATACCTACAACAAGGGAATACTCTAATAGGTTACAAATTATTAAAGCTTACAATATAAAGCTGTTTTTTTGTTAAAAATATCTAAGAAAAAATGATTTTGACTCATTCGTTGTACCAATGGAATATAAAGTAGGTTCAACTACGGCGGGAAATCCATACAAGCAAGATGATATCATAATTAAAGAGTTAAAAGTAACAAAGCTATGCTGATAAAACATTTTTGCTACACAAAACGCTGTTATGAGATGTGATAAATACCCAAGCGAACGCAACTGCATTTACTTACATACGCCATATCTTCAAATAGCCATAGAAATAAAAGACGAGTACCTGCAATAACAGAAAAATATCTTTAGTACAAATAATATGAAATATTCATTAGGCATAAAAGCTACTGTAGTAGGCTCTTCATTACATATTACAAATTAAAGTCCCCCGCTGCGCTGAGTTCGTGTTTGTCCGGGCTAATCTCAGAAACTACTGTTTGGATTTTCATTCAGTTTTCACCAATAAAAGGAGGTATTATCTAAGAAGGTTAAATAAGCTATAATTGCAACCCGTGCGAAGCCAGGGCGAGTCGCTAGTGTTCTATAAATTCAATCTACGACAACACAGCCTTGAAAGGAGACGTTTCATCTCTATATATCCTTTATTGTATTACTCTAAGGAGACAAATGATATGAAATATTCATTAGGCATAAGAACTACTGCAGTAGGCTCTTATTTAATTTTCGACAAAACTGCGAAGATTTTTATGTTCCAGTTCAAGTCATCAAGAGGACGATTTTCGTTTACGGTTAAGCTTTGTTCAGGCTGTAACCGAGCTCTATGAATAGTTTGAATGACAGGCTTACAATACAGATACAAACGTATCCTGCAATCCCATAGATTTGGCTTCAGATACTCGCACAATGTCCCCTCTTGTATTTCACGTAGCCAGTTTCATGCCAAGCCAGTCCATAGCTGTTGTTACAGTCACAATATGCTCATACAAAGGACTTGAGAACGTTTAGATCTGACTGACTTTACCCCAAATAACGCTTTGTTTTCTAGTAACAATCACCGTCCACGTTATATCTCCTGCCGTATGGAAACTCGACAGCTTATTTCGATATAGATTAAGATATTGCTTCATTCGGGAAGTCGGTTACAAATCGAAAACTACGATATTGACCACAAAGGATTCCAATAACATAGCTATCGAGAACAAAGCTCAGCTGGTATTTGAACTATGTTTTAACTTACAATAGACTTTAACAAGACGTCTGCTACTGCCAATGATCCTCATAAAAAGTACAAATAAATAAAATTCATTTATTTATTTATTTTATTTTATAGGGAACAAAGTTAAAATTTGTTTTGTTTTTTTGTTTTTCAAATAAATACAAATAATGAAAGAAAAGAAAGAAAGAAAGAAAAATGATTTATTGCCACAACAAGACGACATGCGGTAGGTGACATAAAAAATACTTAATTAGGTACATTTCTTATCAATGTATGATACATACTTTGCATGTCGTAGCTGCGGCAAAGAGGTCAACACTCAGCATGATGCTGTGTTGTAACGTGAGTCACAACACAGCGCTGATTTTCAGTGTCAACCCTACAATAATTTCTTAGGTTTTCGCGATCACTATACATTATAATAAAACAAAGTTTAACCGGATTAAATCGCTTATATTATTTAACAGCACGCAACACTGTAAAAGATAATGATATTGTGAGTGATTACTGCGTGCATCGAAACGATTTTAATTAATAATATTGTACGGTAGATTAATTTTTTTTTTTTTTAGAAATATTTGTAAAGACGCTTGTCATCTTAGTCTACCTGCGACCACGAAATGCTGCAAAGCTTTCGAAACGTCAATATTGGTTGGTATATATACATATATATACATATATTTTCTTCGATTTGATAAACCACAAGTTCTGGCGAAGGAAAACCGATATGTACCTAGAATGCTCCGTGAGGCTATTGAAATTAAAAAACATCCTAATTTTAATAGAGAAGATGGTTGGCAGCTACCACCTGTTTGGAACCCAGTCCTAAAAATAATCAAGTCCCAAACAGCACGCAACACTGTAAAAGATAATGATATTGTGAGTGATTACTGCGTGCATCGAAACGATTTTATAATTAATAATATTGTACGGTAGATTAAAATAATTATTTAGAAATATTTGTAAAGACGCTTGTCATCTTAGTCTACCTGCGACCACGAAATGCTGCAAAGCTTTCGAAACGTCAGGGAAATCAATTTAAATAATATACGCCATTTAATCCGGTTAAACTTTGTTTTATTAAATACAAATAAATAAAATTTATTTATTTTATTTTATAGGGAATAAAGTTAAACTTTCGGTTATTATTGTATCTACTAATTGGCATATCATACAGATTTGTGATCGTTATATTATTTGGTTTATCGTGTCAAGTAGATGTAATTTACTACCAATCTATCTAAGATAATTACAACCTTAATCCTCTTGAACAACACTTATGGGAAGCGTAAAGCCATGTATTCACTAGGAGACACATCGCCCGTGACACGTGTATCCAGACATCGTGCAACATCGCGTCGCCTGACTTCGCCCAACGTCGCACGACCTGACAAAATGTGATGATGTTGAAGAAGATGTGAGAATGGATATCTGGCGACGTCGAGCGAAATTGGGTGACGTTGCACGATATGTCTGGAGACATGTGTCATAGGCAATTTGTCCCCTAGTGAATACACGGCTTAACTGTGACTAATTTATACGTATAATTTCAAAATAATGTCATCATACAAAACTTCTACTAATATTAAAGTTCTCTGTACTACTCTCAGGTACTAAAATGTTTATAGTCTACCGAATGTTTGCAAAACACCGCACAGTCATATGACGTGACAATAAATTTGCTTCCCACAAACATTCCCAAACTGTGGCCATTGTTCTGCCACCTATGAAATTTTGGAACATTAGATACGTAATAATAACTGCTTAGATACACACATGGCTCTTTGTTTATACCTAATGGTGCATGTGATAAAAACTATTTGATATTTTGTTAAATGTTTAAAAACATCATGCTGGATTTAAACACGCGATGTGAGCATCAGAGTATGTTGGAACCATCTTTAAACCAGTTTGTAGTGCTGTAGATCACTTGCTATGATTTGTTTTAAGTTAAAAGCATCTGAACGTGTCATAAAGAAAAGCAGAAAGTACGATATCAGTGCAAAGGGAGCATTAACGTGAGCATTTTCATTATCAATGAAAGTATGGATATTATTATAAATTTTGCATATGATACCCGTAGTTCTTTAATTCCGAGTTAGAGACTGAAATAATGCTTTAAATGACGAAAAACTATTACAATAAATTATAGCTTATAGAAAACATGCTTTTATGAATAAACGCAGGAGACAAAACCAAACACAAATATTGGTTGGTATATATACATCACTAACCAAAATGCCACAAAACCAAACCTAACCAAAAATAAAGTTCTTGTAAGAAACGACAATCTTATAGATCTATATCCACAACAAACAGTACCGGAAGAAACAATGTAAGAGTATTACAGAAAATTTCTAACAAATTGCATTACAAGCTAAACATTTTAATTGGATAGCGAATTACAGACATTGCAGAAGAAAATTGCAGCGATAGTAAAACTAAAAGATCTTATATACAAAGAACTTAAACAACCGATTGTCGGCAACAAGGAAATTGTATCCAATATCATCACGTAGAGAAAATCGCAGCGGTGTAGCAGCGAAAAAACAATTCGTGATTGTTTTATACGGCTCGCACAAAATCGTTGGCGTAATAGAAAATGTACCTACCAAAACCTTTGATAAGAACATTATTGTTGTTGAAAACGCATTGGCCGCACGATAACTGCGCCCGGACGATTTTACAACATGTTTTGAAATACGCGAAATTATTGCAAATAGTTTTCTTTGGAAATTGCATTTTGTGTTTTATAACAACGTGTTCCGAGTAATATTTTGTTTTATTTATGAAAGACATTTTTTTTTGTCAGAAAATATTTTTGGCAATTTTATTCGAAGCTTTCGAATGTAGACAAGAAGAATTTGTGGATTTTTATATCGGAAACAGTTGTCTTGTTGTTCCGCATAATATAACAATGTTAACCATGTATAATAAAGCTGACGAGTTTTTATAATTGATTGTTTGTTTGTTTGTTTAAACGCGCTAATCTCTGATATTACCAATTGGATTTAAAAAAATCTTTTTAAGATAGCCAGATTATCACCCTTAGGAGCCGAGCAAAAAGAAAATAGAAACTAAAACAAAGTAATTAATAGCGCGGGCTCTTACTAGCAAGACGTCATAGATCAAACTAAAAGCATGAAATTTTGTATTGGAGTTCCTTAAATAGCGTAAGTGAGTACTAAGAAAGGATTTTTGAAAATGTATACAAGGGCGATACAGCTGCAATGGCGAAGGCCGTGCCCCGTAATACACCTTATGAGTCTACGTAGCCGGGGACAATAGCTAATGTTATTATGAATGTTAAAATGCACTGATAGAATTTAACTTAACCCTAGGAACGATGCCAGGGAAGGATGCTATAAACGCGCGATAAGAACCGGAGTGACCCACATAGCTTGTAGGATCAGAAAGCTGAAGTGGCAGTGGGCAGGAGCTGCCTATCAACCGACGACATAAAGAACGTGGCTGGGGGGGACTGGATGTGAAAGGTGGGAGACCGAGTGTTGTGACACAACTTGGGAGATGCTTATGTCCAGCAGTGTACTGCGATAGATGGAATTTATAGGTGCTAGATAGTCTAGTCTTTTGACTATCTACTATGTGTTTATCTCCAATTCTGTGATACTTCGATTTGATCATCATAACGAGGGCAGAAAATTTTAAATATCTGACAATAACAGGAAAGACCTACATCCCTTCCTTTAATTAATATTTTTCAAATTCAATCCTAATGGCCGCTTACCGAGCGATAAGCAGTAGTAGTAGAGATCCTTGTGAAAGAGTTTGTCCGGGGAACACCACCATACCTACTTCTGCCGCCAAAAAGTAATGCTTGCATTGCTGTGTTCCGGTGGGAAGGTTACGGGTGCTGGTGAAATTACAATCACATGAGATGAGACTTCATTTTTAGGTCTCAGTTTGCAGTTTGATGAATGCGATTTGCAATACCATTTAGGCAACAACTTGGGTGGTAGGAATTGCAGTTGCTATGTACAATCTGTACTTCTTGTACAATCTCGACATAATCGTCCAATCGTATTAATTTTTTTATGTCAATAATACTTAATACTTAAGGTCCATAAAAAAATTGTAAACCACAACAATCTTAAAAACAAGCAATTCAAAACACAATTCTTAAAAAAACATTAATAATCTTGATTGCTCGTACAATCCACGCTCGGATAAATCTAGATAATCGAGTCCCGAAACAAAAACACACATACAATTGCGCAATGGTGTTAAACTGGCACATAGACAATGAAATAAAAACAGCTCAAAGCTACCAAGCGAAAAATTACTCCAATGTAATACACATTCATCTTATCTTTTAACATTAATAAAGAACGAGTGTTATGATTGTGTCAATTGTCTGCTATTGCAATAATGATGTCATCCAATTCAATGACCGCAGTCCAGCTGTATAGGCCGAGTGATACACATTGTCAGCACAGAATTGTAATTTGTAATCAAGAGTAAGCGTAAAATGAAAGGGCCTTTCCACCTTTCACACAGTTATCAATGTCCGTTGCCAATTATAATCTGGGAAATGGTAATGTTATGCTTTATCATCAGGCTAGAGGCAAAATCGTTAACATTGCAAACAGCCTTATACGGTTAAACAGGTACACTTGACCGACGAATGGCCTCCGGTGACACCGCAGTCCACATAATCACTACACGTGCCCGGTACCACGCGACTACGATCGATGTTACGCGAACGATCGATCCGAGGTGAAAACACCAATAGTGAGTGCAAAGACGACGGACGCGGTGATGCTTAGTAAAGGGTCGATGAAACCTGTTAGACGCTCAGCTCTTGGCAAAGTCCATATTTCTTACACAGTCGACTAATGCTTTCGATTATAATCTTGGTCTAGTAATGAATGCTTAGGCATCCTATGCCTATGGTGTTGGAAAAACTATATTTGTTCACTGAGGAATTATAATTCCTCAGTGTATTTATTAGGATTTCTGCACTACATAGATATATTACAAATCACACAACTTTATATCGCAATGCAAATATTTTTGTAGCGCATCTACTTTCAAATGATAATATTAAATGGTTTCATCGTGTTGCCTACTCAAATAGGTTTTTATTAACCTGGTATGATAATGCCTAGTTGAGTGATAAAACCATCAATTATCCAAGGCATACAACTCCACACATTCCGATCGCGTACCTAAATTTTTCTCACGCTTTTTCTTTGCACATGCTACAATATTAATTAATTTGTACTCTTCCTGTGATTAATGAAGACCTACGTACCTATTGTTACATATTTTTGCCGTTACTTACGTTTGTCTATGATTATAATTAATACCTCAGAAAAGTAATAGTTGTCTTCTCTCTTTGAGCTTTTTCCCAATTATGTCGGGGTCGGCTTTTAGTCTAGCCAGATGCGTCTGAACATCAGTATTTTTCACGGAACGACTGCCATCAGACCTCCGCAACCCAATACCGACATCCTAAGGTTAGACCAGTTGTCAGACCTTCGGACTTCTGACTGCCCGTAACTACTGCCATAGATATTCGTGTGGCAACTGGGACCGACAACTATAACGTGCTCTACAAGGCACGGAGAGGTCTCGATGTTCAACCAAACCGTCACCAATCTATGGACTGGCTGCGGCTAGAGCAGCTTAACCTCGCATATCTTGCAATTCATATGGTTATTACTTTGCCACGAGCCCCTCCAATAAAATAATAATTCGAACATATTAAACACAAGCTAGATACTTAAACACGTAACATCAATAGCTATATGAATGGATCAATCCTGCTTCATTCAAGTTTTATTGAGCCTTTGTTTTTATATTTAATTTTAGAACCGGAAGGGCCTTTAGAATCAGTTTTGTTGCTAAAGTTACCTTTTTACGCAAGTATTTTTAGCTGTCCAATAACAGAAGATACGACCTTTTACATTTAATTTGCACTAAAGAATTAAAAATTATGTTTCATGACTTGAAATGAAAAACCGTGTGCGATCAGGGCAGTCAGGAACGAAGTTATCCTGAAAATTTATATTTTTCACTGGTTGATTATAATGCAAAATTTCGCAACTTTATTACAAGCACAGATGGCAGGAAGCATCATGCCGAAATACCACAGGGCCTAGGATCGATTCCCAGTAAAACGTGTCTTTTTGTATGTTTTATTTAATAGTTAGCTGTTACTTTGACCAGATGTCGCTTAAAGGTGAGGTCAGCTAACAACTCCATGTCCGTATACTCAATGTACTCTATGGGTATATCGCAAATCTTAGCGCGACGTGACGCTACACTTTCTCCCGAATCACACCTACCGCAAGCCCCCATAAGGAACTTTGTTCCAATAATATTTGATGATCTACCTAAACAATTTTATCAACACATTAGTGACAACATTACCTAAGCTTTAGGAAGAAAAAGTTTTATCAAACGAAATAGAGGCTAATGTCCGCCTTGAAAAGAAAGAAAGAAAAATATTTATTTGACACAACTGAGACACATACAAAACAAAGGATATATACCTACATGAACAAGAAATAGATACTCAAACCACATGCTTTCAAAATTACGGACGATAATTACACGTTTCCTTCACATTTTATTACGCTTTTTACAGCAACTTCGAAGCCCTCGTAACGCTAACTAGAATTCTTTACTATTATTAAGGAATTCTAGTTCCCTTAACTATTCATGTATTAGTCGTTCTAAAGCTTTTTGTATTGTCTTAACATAAAAATAGGTACTACACAATAATATGTTGCTTTCGTAAAAATCTACAATACACTTTGAAGGTCTAAATTACGACCTCTTCAAACTTTTTTGACTTTGTATTTTTTCATAGATTGTCCAAGCACAGGTAATTTTGCAGTAACTTTTCTTGTAACTTTTCCACAGTCGTTTTTACAGATTTTCTGGCAAGGAATGATAGCAAAGGCAAAGGACCGAGTGTTGTGGCGCAACTTGGGAGAGGCCTATGTCCAGCAGTGGACTGCGATAGGCCGAGTTGAATGATAGCATAACATAACATCACGCCTGTATTTCCCCAAAGGGGTAGGCAGAGGTGTATAGAACACCCACATTTCGTCAGATATGTTATAGACCCATGTAATAGGGGGCGAGCCTATTGCCATTACCGGGCACAAATCCAGACTCCGGACTGAAACTGAGAATTTCCTAATGAAAAAACCCAATAACACTTTGGCCGACCCGGGAATCGAACCCAGGACCCCACGCTCAGCAGTCGCGCTTGCAACCACTAGACCAACGAGAAATCAAACAACATTCAACTTATTAGCTAAATCCCCCCAAGGCGTGGATAAATATTATAATTAAATATTACCTACCAACCAACTGCTTGAGCTTCTTCAGTAAACCTTTCGCTTTGTGATTAACAAACTATTTACCTAGCATAACTTTTACGATTAATCTTTCCTAACAAGCTTATTTGAAAGTCTTACGCCTTAGAAGCAATATTCTTTAGGTTAGGTTAAGAAAACTTTTTGTACTACAAAAAAAACTACTTGAGATGTAATGTATTTATACAATAATAATAAAATACATATAAATTAATAGTAAAAAGGCAATACAAAGGCACTGCTCATTTCTTTAAGAAATTTCTTTTAGCAGACTTGCGTTGTCATGCTTACGATAAATAATAATTATTGTCGTTGTTTTAAGAACCGTACTTATTTTTGTACCCCCAACTGTATGCAACTCATTCGCATCAACTACGTTAAGTTACCCAGAATACTTTAAAAAATTCTTCCACAAACTTAATAGGAAGTCATCTTTCTATTTTTATGACAACTTGAATGTTAAAAGTTATTTTCCAAGAAACGGTAGTGTAGTGTATCGAAGTGTGTGTGTTGTGTAGTCTCAGAAAAAAAATACAAGCATAGTTGCGGTAATATTTGAAGCTTTCAGTCGCTATTTTTGGTAGAAATATCTTTATACGGGACTAACATTTTATTCTAAGGCCGTGTTGAAGTTAAACGGACTGATTACAAACGCTTCATAACTATAACTGTTACAGATAACTGTTACAGGCACTCCCTCACCACGAGCATTCGCGTGTAATGTAACCAATTCCCCGGAACAAATCGATAAGATTTGTACCGGTGAATTTGTTACATTACAGACGAATGCTCGCGGTGAGGGAGCGGATGAGTAATTCGCTCATCAAGCTTATATTAGTGTTCAGAGTGGTGTGGAACGGGCAGAGGAACAAGAGGAAAACTCAAATTCTTAAGTATATCCGTTCCGCTGTGTTTATACACAGGGAAAATATAATAGTATAGTAGAGCTCCTTTGTAAAAGAGCTCGTCCGGGGAAGTACTACCACCGTATTTATTTCTCGGCCAAATAGTGATGCTTGCATTGCTGTGTTTCGGTCTGAGGGGTACGGGTGCCGGTGAAAGTACAATCACATGAGACTTTCCATCTTCATGTATCAGTTTGGCGAACCGACTTGCGGTACCATTAAGGCAACAGCCTAGGTGGTATTGCAGTTATTATGGGCAAAGGCAACCGCTTAACATCAGGTGTGCCTTTAGCTCGTTTCGCCATCCCATACTACTTATAAAAAAAAACTTTCTTAATTGCATAGTAATAAAATATATATCATCATCATCATCATTTCAGCCGAAAGACGTCCACTGCTGGACATAGGCCTCCCCCAAGCATCGCCACAACGACCGGTCCTGTGCCTTCCGCATCCAGCGGATTCCCGCGACCTTCACCAGGTCGTCGGTCCACCTTGTGGGGGGCCTACCCACGCTGCGCCTTCCAGTACGTAATATATATAGTACGTAATAAATGGAATCGGATACGGCAATTACTAATTTTATTGCTCCGCAAATGTATGAAACAGAAAATAATAGGTAATTAAAAACTACTTACTTAGATAAATACTTTAATGTGAAGTGGTTTACTGTCTGATAGTGAAAACAATATGAACCATAAAATGTCTTATAATAAAATACGTATTTGCGTAAATAGTACTAAAACAACTAATAAGAACTAATGTTTTATTCATGAGAGTTTAAATTGATCGTTTGTATTGTTGAATGCAGTCACCATATTAACTTTCACTACACCATAAATGTTATTTTTAACTGAAAATAAGTGAAACCATAGCGAGCAAATATATGAGGGCAAATTTCTATCGCAGCACACTTACAATAATATTAAATATCGGATGTGTGCATTGCCATTACGTTTAAACGCGAACAAAGGGACGGTAAAAGTGGCGTTTACCCCACTGTATATGTTCATTCAATACAGCGTTGTTCTATGAAAATAAGTTAAAATTATTGATTTTACAGCGACCTATTATTTTGGTCAAGCATCCGGTAAATCGTAGAAAGAAGAAAGAAAGAAAAAACATTTATTTGACAGAACTAACAGATAAGTTTTGTTCGAAATAAAATAAAAGATCATAAAAATCGACACAACATTTTGTTCATACCAAATTACTTTAGAACAATAACAGGCAGAAGGAAAATAACAGAGAGAGAGGCCACATTTTTGTTCGTATGGTATTTCAATAAAAAGTTTTCTAGTTGTTAATCTAGGATATGGTTTATCTATATGCCAAATTTCATCCAAATCCGGCCGGCCGTTTCAGCGTGATTAAAAGACAAAATAAATAAACATCAGTAATTTCGCATTTATAATGTTAGTAGGTTTATCAATATAATTAGAAGGGAAATAAGATACGTAAATTACAATAATAGGTAGGTTACCCACATTGTATTATTGTCCTTAGCAATGTAATTGTAAGTGTAACAATTAAAAGTACATAGGTAAGTACGCGATATAGAATAAACGGAGTTTTACGATATTTTCCTATTATCACGTTACGTATGAATTAAATCAATTTTCCGCGTTTATACGTATTGTGCAATTAGTGATACGGTTCTAAATGCTGTTTTTACATAGACACGACTCCTTATAAATGATTAATTAGCTGATGAATGTATTGTTTGTCACAGTTGGCTTAAGAGATGGAAAAAAAATCGGGTCAAATTAAGAGTAGTTAATAGTTAGAGCATTCAACCGCTAGGCTATCATACATTCATACGATTTATATTAAAATTCTCGGTAATATTCGTTTATAACAGTATACGAGTATTCAGCGACGAATACCATAGCAATAACCATTTTAAACTATAAAATGCTACATTTATCGTTAGTTACAGGAAACCTGTTATCACTGGTACAATGTAAAAAACGTAATAATGCTTATCCACTATCCGGGCAGGCGACTACATTAAATACGTTGAAACTTGTTGATAGCTTTATTACATTTGTAGTTACAAATGTAATTAAATGTAAAGATATAAATTGTGGAAAGAAAAATTCGCTCACGAACAGGATTCGAACCTGCGACTCCTGGTTTTTCTTTCCACATTTATATCATTGAGGTAATATGTACTACGTACTGGAGCAGACATCAGGAGCAAAAAATTTAGCGCAACTTGCTGGCCACGGAGAACGCGCGGCGCGAGCGTGGCTAAGCGAGTGAGAGTGCAGGAGCTCTAAAACGTGCTACAAACATTTTGTTCGAGGTGTCTTCTCTAGTACGTAGTACATATTACCTCAGTGATTTATATCTATTTTTGCTTGTACTGGCAGCTAATATAATGACAGTTGTCCACAATTTATATTTTTATTAGATTTCACTCCGCAATTCCGCATGCGTTAAAATAATAAATAAATTGAATGCAGTCTATTTAATGAGTCTTTTTAGTGCCACATGTAAGAACTAAAAACACGAAAATCAATAATTGTATCACTTCGATGCCCGTCCGTCTATCAGTCACAGTCGATTATCTCTGAAATTATTCGAAATTTAAAAAACACCTAGATATGCTGGCAGACTCAGACATGGCGTGAAAAAACTTCAGTATCAATTAGGATTTCCGATGGTGAATTTCAGGGGGCATAGGTATTTTTGCCGTTAAAAAAAAAGCTCAGCGTGCTATGGAAAGGGCTATGCTCGAAGTTTCTCTGAAGGATCGAATTCTAAACGAGGTGATTCGACAGAGAACCAAAGTTGTCGACATAGCCTACAGGATTAGCAAGCTGAAGTGGCAGTGGGCCGGCCACATTAGCAGAAGAACCGATGGCCGTGGGGTAGACGGTTTCTTGAGTGTAGACCGCGAATCGGTAAACGTAGGGTAGGACGCCCTCGGGCTAGGTGGCGTGCCATTGGAGAGGCCTATGTCCAGCATTGGACTAATATAGGCTGATAATGATGTTTGTTGCTGTTTCCCAACATTATCACCAAATGGATCACTTATAAAAATCATGACTTTGAGAATCAGGGTGTAGATTGAACCGAAATTAATTGGATATAAGAATTTAATTGTAGCACGGAACACTGTGGCACTCACCAACCCCACGGCATGGCAAAGGATTTTTGTTAGTTTAAATTATTTTTAATCTGATTTTAATAACTTAAGATTCAAAATCATATCAGCTTAAAACAAACGGTGGTGTAACATTTAAACAAAAATATTACTGACTTCATCAGATCTTCACTAAAATATGGGACCATCTTGGATGAAAACTCTTTTGAACTAAAAATTAAAATGCAAATCGATGCATATATTACGTCGGAGTTATGAAAATACATAAATAAAACCATATACCTATACAGACGAACTGAGAACTTCCTCGTTGTTGAAGTCGGCTAAAAATCTTTTGCCGTGGTCGTGCCGATTCTAATCCCCACAGATTGCAGACTTAATCGACTTGTATACTTGTTCTTATTCAGTATGGGGACAGGGTGAGTGCGCACACTGGCAGACTCGGTTTTCCGTACAAAAATTATATCACCCAATTATCGGTCAACAGTCTGTAGGCATAGAATATATACTAACGACAAGAAGCGAAACTTAAGCATGTGTGCTCGTAAAATTTGTTCGCGGCTATGTATGCGGGTCAGGGTGAGCGCGGGGGCCGTGCGTGGTGCGCGGCGTGTGGAACGGGGAACGGGCAGTCTCTCGGCTGCCCAGCCAAGGCACAGCGGTGACAATTGCATTCACGCGCTCGCTCAAGGTCACCGGTGAGCGAGCTCACAAGTACACGGAGTGTCACCGCTGTGCTGTAATACACGTAAATAAAGGACTGCAGTTTCTGTGCAGTTGCAATTAAGTTTCGATCAAAACTATGCTTTTCGTATTCTCTTATATCTACGATGATCGCTGACAACGAACTGCAGCGTCACTGCAACTTGATCGGCGCTTCATGAAATTACGTGAATTAAGTCCCAGGTCTATAGACTGTGGAGGTTCTAATTGTGCGTTTGACTGATTAATATTTAGTATAGTAGTATAGTATAACGGGCTGGTTTCCGCAACTCCACGTCCAAGCGTGTATTTTGCGTACGGTGATTAATATTTACAACTAGCTTATGCCTGCGGCTTCGCCCGCGTATAATTCGCCTTATCACCGGAAGACTTATCACTCATCCTTCGGGAACTATATACTATCTAGGGATAACAAGTAGCCCATATATTAATCCAGGTTATGGTCTATCTGTGTGCCAAATTGTATCCAAATCCGTACTGCTGTTTCAGTGTGATGGAGTTACAAACATCCAAATATCTTCACAAACTTTCACATTAAAATTTTAGTAGGATGTAGTAGGATAGGATGAAACAAGTTTAACCGGATTAAATCGCGTATAAATATTAAATATTTTTGGGACATTTTTTACACAGTACCATCTAGTCCCAAACTAAGCAGAGCTTGTACTATGGGTACTAGACAGTGAATATAATACTTGTATACTTTTTTTGTAAATACATAAATAAAATACATAAACACACCAACACACCCCCTCATACGTATACATCGTGAAAACCTAAGAAATTATTATGATTAAGAATTTATCCGTAACAATACATTTTGGTTACTTAATTAGGCTATTTCCTTTGAGATAACATCTCAAAGGTAAAAGTTTTAATAATTATAGTTTCCTTTATTCACTTAAAAACTTATAATTTACATTTTTAAATATTTTTTATCAATTATTTTAATAATTATAGTAATTTATTAGTATTGCACATTACCAAAAACCTATTTCCTTTGTGATAAACTCACTTATCTTAAAGGAAAAACCTAGTTTTAACTCTAGTAACAAAAACATTAGGTATCCTTGTCATGAATACAGACAATGAATAAATACAATATTCATCATCATCATCATTTCAGCCTAAAGACGTCCACTGCTGGATATAGGCCTCCCCCAATTAAGAGGGGATATGCCATAATCGCCACGCTTGGCAGGCGGGTTGGCGATCGCAGTTGGTGGGTTAAATACTCAGAGAACGCTGCTGCCCATCCTCTGGTGAATCCCTTAGTCGCCTTTTACGACACCCATAAGAAGAGATAAGGGTGGTGCAATTCTTTACGTCCGGCACCACACGGACGTAAATACAATATTAATTAAAACAATATTTTTAAAAAGGCGCTTTTAAAGTGCGTAATTATTGTATTGTAATCAAATTCAAATGCTTTTTATTTTAAGTAAACCTAATTACAGGGACTTTTGAAACATCAGGCTCTAGTTGCACAGTTCCAAATTGTACTACAGTTCTGTGTACTGTGGCATAAGAACTATATTTTATGCAAAATTTAATTTCAGCCTATTTGAATAACCAGGAACTGGCTTAAAATTTACTTGCAATATTTGTGACAAACTGACAGACAACAAAGTTACCTTAATAAAAGCTTTTAATAAAGTCCTCAATTACACACCGAGACAAAATTACACACCGAGGCGAAATAACACACTGAGGCAAAATTAGAAATAATTTGATGAAAAAGACTTTTTTAAACACTAAACATTAAACTAATATTGTGCTAATTATTCATTATGTACAGATTGATATTAGTCTAATACCGATCGATCGGAATTACTTTTAAGAATAGCCCCACTAACCAATTTATGTTTTAAAATCTCATGTCAAGTTATGTGAATGGTTCATCAACATCATCAACTCAGCCTATCGCAGTCTACTGCTGGACTCTCAACCTCAACCTCTCCCAAGTTGCCCCGCAACAATCGGTACTCTGCCTTCCGCTTCCAGTCCACCCAGCCACGTTCTTCAGGACGTCGGTCCACCTGGTGTGAGTGTGAATTGTTGACTAAAATAAATTCTCTTCACGAGACATTACATTTTGATCTTTCAGAAATCGTGAGCAAGTCTACCATCCAAACATTACTCTCTTCCAAAAAGATAAAAAAAACTAAGTCCGGTCGTCCGCACGTCAGTGGTAACAGTTTGACATTGACAGCGCCTTTATTTCGTAAGAAGTAAAGGCGGTTTTCTAATTCAATTGTTACCACTGTCATGCAGTCGACTCTACGAAGCGTGATGCATTTTTTATTATTTTAACTCAACCCTACTTGGATTCAATCAAAATCGTGTGTTCTCCCTCAAAACTTTACTTCCATACAAAAATTTTAGTTCATTTACAATTCTAACCATTTATTTGCACTTTCCCCCTCAAGACACGTGCTGTCTTGCAACTTGCAACAGAGCACGTCATGTGTTTGGCCTCGATATTAACAGTCGCCTAGATCGTAAGACACTGATAGCCTTTTGATACCGTATTTAGTGCAAGGAGCCCTAGTACAGTGAATGGAGACAATAACATTGCGGCGATAAATATGTAATCATGCAACTGTAGGTATATAAATAGAAGTAAGATACGTATAGAAATGTTATCAGATAAGGTCGGTATAGATATTATACTGTATCAGGTAACATTAATTTGGTTTTAATAGTTAAATGTGATTGATAATCTGATCGTCAAGGACACAGATATAACCAAGATAAGAAATAAGTCAAAGTCAAACCTTCAAAAGATTTTGGTTGGCGAAAGGAATATTGTAAGATTTTGAAATGAAAAGGAGAATTGTAATGGATTTGAATCCGAATCGAATTGAAAAACTTACTAATTAACGGCCAAAATTAATATCCAATCTATCCACGATTTACCCTACTAGAGATAGAAATTTGACATATTTTCTATGGAGCTTATGTCAAATTCCAATCTCTAGTAGGGCAAATCGTGGATAGATAGGATATTAATTTAGGCCGTTAGTAGATAATGCTACATAATAAAAAGATAAAACAATAATGAAAGAGATGGGTGGGAGCTGTCTAATGACATAGAACTAAAACAACATCTCAGATTTTATACCGTTAAAATACATGCTGAAGTTCACCATAAAAACTAGTTTGGTGATTCAAATTTTCTTCCATCTATTTCGTGTTTTACAAAAAGCAGTAAAAGACATCAATATTAAGTTATTCAGTGTCCAACAAAATCGCTACCGTTATGTGGGTAGTGTATTATCAAGCTATCAACTATTAATTCCAAAGTTACGAATACGAGTAATGTTGATAAACTTAAGGTCTCAAGGGATGTGCCACACACGTCGGTATGAAATGTAATTTATATCGGAGTCGGTGACATATTTCATCATCATCTGCGACTGTGACTCCTTCGAGACGAGGTTCAGGGTAAAATGGAAACATGAACAGAAACAGATTTCATAAAATTCACGAGAAATCATGGAAATCATGTATTTCCGTTTTCCCATTTAACGTGTAAAACTTTGCTGTTTTATTTAGGTATACGAGAGGTCATCCAATGGTCGAAATTCGAACGTAATTCAATATTTTTTTATGATTGAACTTATTTTTCATGCTTATTTATTGATAACACTAATACTCTTTAATCGCTACTAAACAAAAAAAAAGTAAATCGGTTGACAAACAGAGGAGAAAATGGTATTGAACCGTTTTTTCTTTGCCTAGGTATTTATATATAGATTTATTCCCTGATGATGGCATATTATATCGGCAAAAACAGGTTTGAAAAAACTTGTTAAACTAGACTCCAGAATTTCGTGGACAGGAAAAAGTTGTTTTAATTAATTGCGTGATTTTACGCAATTAAGACCTTTCTGATTTCTGTTCTAGAGCCTAGGCAAGGGTCGATTTGAGGTTTTTATGACGATTCTGGAGCCCAGTTTAGGTACAGTTTAGGCACAAAGCAGGTATAAAAGGTGGCAAAGAGGCCAGTGTATGATTTCGATTCAGTAACACGCAAAATACAAAATTGCTTGCGTTTTTTGCAAATTGAAGCTCTATATCACGATGTATGTTAAACGGAGTAGTTAAACTCTTGATGATGATAAAGTCCGATTGGGTAGAGCTTCAAAGAGGCCAGTGTATGATTTCAATTCAGTAACACGCAAAATACAAAATTGCTTGCGTTTTTTGCAAATTGAAGCTCTATATCACGATGTATATTAAACGGAGTAGTTAAACTCTTGATGATGATAAAGTCCAATTGGGTAGAGCTTCACAATCCAGGAGAAATAATCGTATGATATTATAGTATGGCATAAAGTAATGAGAAAGATATATGCTAGTTCCCATTTAACAGCAAAAAATAATCTTGTTAAATTCCTATTGCTAACTATGAAAAGTAAAACTAAATATATTAGCTAATATGATGGATAACAAACAGAAGCAGCTATTTAAACTCCTTAAATTGGCTAAAACTGCTAATATTTAACATATTGAAATACATACTACAATTCGTTTCATCGACGTATATTGAAATAAACCTGAATAATTGAATACACTCCGTAGCCGAATAATGTTTACCGAGTGCTAATTACAATTACTCATCTAAACTATAAATAAATCCTGGATATCGTTCACTGACTTATGGTGCGAATTCGGTTGATTCTTGTAATGACGTCACTGTGACAGCGAATGTGGTAGCCGTAGACAGATGTTATTAGTGAACTTATATTCTGTTATGACCGCAAATCGCAGTACACGTTTGCACGAACTTGTATTTGAAATTATTCAAATTCTTTGAAAACATATGCTTCACTTCTTTATAAAAAATCCCAGGTTTGTTTGAGAATCAGAAGGCACTTAATTCACAAATAATGTGACTTGTTCAAAATTTAATTAAAAAGACTTAAATCAATCATTTCAGTAGAATAACATTGTATCTTATGGTGTCACGGTACAGTAATTTGCGTGTTTTGTTTTTATATTACCTTTTAACACCTTCCAGTTGTAGGTTTAATACAGTTAGATCTTTAAAGTTAAAAGGATCCAAATACTATTGACAAAACTTAACAGTCAGCTAGAAATGTAATCATAGAAACGAAGTCATACAATAATCTCCAATTTTCACATCCAGAAAAATATTCCTAAATGCTTTTAAAACATGTAACCATTCAGTATTTACCTACTTTTAGTGGTGCGGTGACATTGAAAGCAACTATGAATGTTATAATTTTAAATTAAACCGTCAAATATCCAGATACTTCACTCGCTTGAGGCGCGATAGAGGACGAATCGCTAACGTGTCATTTCGGGGTCCGAGTGCGCGCTTTCTTTTCAAGGAAATCGCTAAGTGTCTCTTAGCGATTTCGCGTCACCAGAAGGGTCGTTTGTTCTTTGGCCAAAGAATAAGCAACAGCAACAGCAATAAGCAGTGGCAACACTGCCAGTCCTTTGGGCACTTTTCATATACATCATTTTATTTTGTACTTGTATTTTATATTTGTGTTGTAAATATTGTATATTTGTTCCAATGGTGGGCTCTTTGTAGTTATTAATTAGTATTAGTATAGATGTCCTTTAATTCATTTCGAGAAATAATCTGAATAATAGAGCAGGTTTTTAAAAGCTGGTTTAATAAGCACGGGTACACAACAACAATTCTAAGTCTCCCCAAAAAAATATTAAGAAACAGTTCTTTATCATCATCAAAAATTCTAAGAAATCTTCGTGCCTTTGAGCATAGTAAATCAAAAGCAAAAGTGAATCAGTCAATTCAGTTTGGTTCCCACGGCCGGCACCCATTCCGCACGATAGTACGGAAGTAGACTTACTGTAATTACTCATAACTTGGCTTTGTCGCGAGAAAACTCCGTGTTGCGTCACGTTGACAATTAGAACATGTTTTGTGTAACTTTGATACGAAGAACGAATAAATTAGAGCGTAGGTGAGACAATAACTGAAAACGTGAATCTGTTTGTTAATGTCTTCAAAGGAAAGGAAGGATGTGACTAGAGGAAAGACAGAAATACATTTAACGCACATGAGACAATTTCAGTTGAAGATTCAACTTCTTCAGTAAACCTTACTGTATTTGATTAATTCTACAGTGTTAATGATGGAAAAACAAAGGTGAAAACTCTCATGTTCAAAACCCAATTTTCATAATTGGTATTGAGATGGATGAAGATCCTTTTAAAATTAGTCACAATGAAGAGCTCGCTCTGTCGTATAGTTATTTAAAACTCGTCTGTTCCGTGTAGACAGCTTAATAGGTTCGACGTGCGTTAATTTCAGACATTTTATTACGCTAAGCAACACATTTCATACGATTATAATTTCAATGGCCTGCTCCAACAGCCAGACGGCTCTTTTTTTCATGCCGTATGGGTGTTCAAAGACTTGTATAAATTAAACACCTTGACGGGCCCAGCTGAATTTACGACTATTGTTTAAAGCAGAATCTCACAGTTGAGTATTGAAACAGCTAAAATTGCCTCAGCAGTTGGTCCTAAACGGTGTGGGGGAACAAAACTCGTTACTCGTTACCTGCTGAGTTGACGTTTCAGAAATATGGAAGCCACCGTGTATAATTTTGATTGGCTCTTAAACAAAGCGCTTTGAAACTAAGCCGCACATTGTTCCCTAGTATTGCTTCGTGCTTACTATTAGGAGGCTTAACACAGTTTCATTATATACTGTTATGAAAGCTTAGGCAAAATCTAAGCAATAACCGCGGCTGTTTTATTGGAGGAAAAGTTTTAAAACAACAGCCGGCTGCCTGTGAAAACTCGTGATAGAAATATCAACTTTATTATCATAGGTCTAATACTGAATATTCATACGCCGTTATTTGCTTTGAAAGTTTCGATGGCCATTTAGTTCAAAATTTATTTAGGCTTCGGTTCACATATTTTTCAGAGGATTTTTAATAATAATTCTGTTATGTAGCCCGATTAGTTTCCGGTCGAAAATAGCGGACCTTGTTTTTATATTTTTCGTATAAGATATATAACTATATTTTTAAATTTTGTGAACATTAAAACAAACGCACTGTGCAAACCTGATTATGTCAATAATGATGAGGTCAGACAATATTCTTTAAACGTAATACCAGAACCTAACCACAATAAAATTATCATGGATAATGATAAAATAATTGCTACTCACATAGGTATACTGACCACAAGAGTCGTTTCTTCAATTGAATCAATTCCTAAAACTACAGAAAAGGCAAAAAACCTCTAGAATAAGATCTTCGTTATTCTTGAGTCTATTTCATTGTGTAGGATTCGTATAAACTGTATTCTTCAGTAAACACAGTTCCGTACAGTTTAACCAGTCACTTGAACAAACTCATCATTCATTCTATTTAAAGACATTTTGTTCAGCACCGGTCCTTTGGCAAGTACTTCCCAATTTTACAACTTCCGTTGTTACTCTGTAAGCGATCGACACAAATCAGTTCTTCGGTAGACGAACTCACCTTACTAATTAGCTTTCAAAGCAAAACGTCAGGGGTCTCACCAAGTCCCTAAAACTATTCTACTTTCAATCTTCCGCAGACAGTTCGGAATTTTCTGCTGACTTTAACTGATGACTGGCACTTATTGTAAAATATTTTAGAGTTTCTGTGTTTGCCATTTTCGTGGGTATGTATAGCTTGAGTTCAGTTACTTTAAGAGGTCAAATTTAATTAGTTTTGGAATTCTGTGGTAAAATTAGATCAAGAGAGATAGTTTTAAATTCTAGTAAGAATCTAGTTACACATTCACTTTTTAGATACCATTCAAATACCTCTATTTGGGAATCTAATAGCAACTACATAAACTAGGTAATAATTTAACCATATTGGTTCTTAACAGCTTTAAAAGTCGTTTAATATTACTCACTAAATCACTCCAAAATAAAAGAAAAATCTACAACATTTTTTCAACGGCTATTTACTCGAGTTAAATTTAACGGTTGCCTTTCCGTGAGTTAAATTTAACGCCATTTATTACTTCAGAATGAATTATAAACTGTTATTATGGGACTAATTACGAGGCGTAGTTTATGTTAATAGAAACGTTACTACAAATCCTAAAGTAGTTGATGAATGTAGCGTAGAAAATTTCGAACTTAAAAAGGTAAGTTAGAAGTTTTTAGTTATGAATAAACCACACCATTTCTTCCCATAAATAGATGCATTAGCAAGTATTATTATAATTCATTTATTTAACAAGTAACAAGACTCACTGTGTTAATAACAATATTACTTAATAACTATGGTAGTATGGTACTAAACCGCACTGTATGGTATGCAAATCCCTGCTACAAGCTCAGCAGCGATGTTGAGAGCCTGCAGCAGCAGCGATTTCCACAGAAGCAGTCAAGCCTGCTTGCTGTACAGCGCAGTATAACGTTGGGGCTGGCCCGCACCCGGCGGTATTAACTTGTCCCATAAAATATCATAATCTTTTTCTTGTTAAAGCAGGTACTCGGTATAACACATAACAACATAACATAATATCACGGTAGGCAGAGGTGTAATAGTACACCCACATTTCGCCAATATATTATATATTTTGCCATAAGGCAATAGGCTCGCCCCCTTTTACATGGGACTATACTCGGTATAGATTCAATAAAAAACGTTTTGATAATATCACTAAAGAAAATAGCTATAATAAATACTTAGTTCTTCCAAACACAACAAAATATTTCATGAGACTCATAAACCGCGAAGACGAAGAAGAACAAAATTAAATTTCGTTCCGTAAAATCCAAGTGACATTGACTTCAGAATGACGAATCGCGCGCTCATTTCCATTTCCTCCTATTCAAGCTGCTTCATAATTCAAGGAATTTAGATAGTCGGATAATTATTTAATAATTGTGTGGTTACCATCAACATTACCAAGTATCCTTGACACGGTAGGTGCCTCCTAAACAGCTTATTGTCAGGTGTAATCACCATAGGAGCAATCAAGTGAGGTAGCTGTCGTGTGAAGGATAGCGGCTGATTCAGTAGCGGATGTTATTGCATTATTATCCATAATCACTATGATTTCATTTTCATTGAGAGGGATTCTATTGAAAGAGAATATGAGGCGCGAATAATTTTATTGTGATTTGTTTTATAACTGCATGTAATTGAAGGTCCCTATTAGACATAACACGTAGTGTGAACTAAGCATTTCTTGACAATATCAATAAAGTTTGAAACGTTTGCACAATTAGAATAACTAAGTGCGCGAAAATAATAATTTATAGTGATAATGAAATTTAAATAATCTGAGACGCCAATGTTTGCTACTGTCTGCAAATATGAAGCAGTGGTATGAAGCGACTGGTATACTGAACCAGAAGTCGCACGTTCAAATCGACTCCTGGGGGCCTTACTCCCGACTGGTTTGAGCTCTGAACCAAATCGAGATTATGTCAATTCCTAGGGAATGCAGTACAAATTGACACTAACTCGAATTCAAATTCGATTGATACAGAACTCGATCCAGTCGGGAGTTAGGTCCCTGCTCGTAGGCGAATTTTTCGTTCCACAATTTATGGAAAGCTATTTCAATTATACCTATTTTTTAAAGATTAATGCTTATTGTATTTTAACAAAGGTGTCTTCGAAAAGAAAATATTCAAATAGGCATGTATTGGTGAGATCATCTTGACATTAAAATCCAACTCACCGAAGCAGTTCAATTCTGATTCATTATTATTAGGTATATTTTGTGCGAAACTTCTGTTTTACGTTCATTCGGAACTCGCACAGTAAATATTTCGAGAGTCAACTTATGAGTATTTTCAACTCCACAAGTTTATATTGAAGAAGATAAAAATAAACACACCTAGGAAGTTAATGGTTCGTACAGCGATGGTGTTCAGATTGGCATCGAGACTAAAATACTCTATTGTTTCGAAGATAAACAGGAAACTTGCACGTTACACACTTCGTGCAAAACCGGAAACCTTGCTATTGAAATCTCCAATTTCCGATTGTTCTTTATATATAGTGATGGAAGAATGATCGAGTGAGCGCAGAACCTCGTCTCACGCACCGGTCAAACAACAAAAAATTAATTAAAGAAAAAACAAGTCTACTCCAAGACGTCAACGAACTCCGATACACGAACTTTAAAAAAAATCCTTCACCTCGACAATCCTTTAATGCCAACTTATAAAGACTGGATGGGTGACATTCCGAATGCATCCAATCGTATTACTATTCGCAAAGCATACATAACACACCGACCTTGAATATGATATGTTGTGATTATCCCGGAACTCGAAACAGGGCAGTGTTAATCCAGAAAAAAATCCACAATGTTTATTTATTTGTATTTCTTTACAGACACATGTCACTGACAATCCACAGGTAAGATTCGAAAGCTCGCGAGCGGATATTGAGCGACCGAGGCGTACGTCCGTGCGTCGCGCCGCCCACAGTAAGACTGAGGGAGAATTGAGGTGTAGAGGTCCGTTTGGTCGGAGGTCGGAGGCGATTGGCGGAGGGCCGAGTGAAACGGGATGCGGCAACGAGATGTGCGCATCGGCCAGCTTCCGTTCAACACGTTAGATAAAATTCACATTGGAAAACTTGAGGATAACTCCGCGTAGGCTGAATGTTGTTACCGCACTAAACTTATCTATCCAGTCACCGTGTGAACGATATCCATAGATAAATGTATTGATTGCATAAAACATTTTATTCAAATAAAATATCCGTGATAAGTGATAACGTACGATTACTAAATACTTTCAGATGGCCTTTCCTGTAGGTGTGTTTACCTCATCTTCGCGGTCTTTAACCCTGCAGCTGCGGTTGAGGTTTAACTGTTTTTACGCTTCAACTGATTTTAGAACAATTGGATAAGTACCTTGATTCGTTAGCTTAATACTACCTACTTAATAAATAATAGATTTATGTACAAATTCCATAATTTCATGAACATTTTCCGCGATTTCACTTAGATTGAGTTTTGTTTCGTTTTGATTTTGTTTGTAACGAGATTTTCGAGAAAAGAACCGGAGTGACTGACACAGCTTGTACGATCAGTAAGCTGAAGTGGCAGTGGGCTGGCCATAGCGGCCATGTCTGTCAAAGGACCGATGGTCGCTAGAGCAGACGAGTCCTTGAGTGGAGACCGCGGATCGGCAAACACAGTGTATAGTGCCTCCCAGCCACGTGGACTGATGACCTGATGAAAGTAGCTGGGGGGGACTGGATGCGGAAGGCAGAGGACCGATCAATATCACTAACATTGTACAATGTACTTAGTAAATTCAATTCTAATAAGGCACTAACGAGTACATGGACATTAAAATGTTTCTGTACGCGGATTCATTACTCGGCTACGAAATAAAAATCTCATTGGAGTCGTACCGGGGGCGTGCAATTACTGTCAAGGATAAGGAAAATACAGAAGAACCAATGCTTATAACTTACAATGCGGAAAACGAACATCGACTTGCCAAAGCTGTGTCTACGCAGTCACAGCCCTCTAGATGGATACCCCCGGTCACAAAACATATGCAGTAGCACCACCAATCGGGACATCACTGCGACAGCAAGCGGCACCAATCATACCACCGAACTTTTGAGCCGACCAGTCATAACGCGCCGTCCACCCCCTGTACCCCACCAACATTTTACGGCTGTGTTCTCATTCAAAACTATGTTTATGCGGCGTCTTGAGGCTAACTGGTCTGTGACTGTAGTCTGAAGTTGTCCCGCGTAGTTTTACTTACACTAGACTGAAAGTTGACCGAAGTGATATCAAATTATAAACTGAATATAAAGTTGACGTTTGACGTTGTTTGGTCGTTATGACTTATGATAAAACCATTTGTGACATTTAAGTACGATAGACTAGATCGAAACTGCGTTTAAAATATTTTTAATTACAAGAATTGGGAATTGAGTATTTTTTATTTAGAAATTGCTTTAAGCGATAAGACCGCCAATTGTTAGTACTGTGCTCATGTTTGTGATAACTTTATTTTTATTTTTATGGTGTGCAAACAATAAAGTATATTCTATCTATATATCTATCTACCTATTGGTCCTCTGATTGGGACCTGAACTTGCTCTCGAATGTTGACACTACGGCGGCCACGGCTAAGGCTGGCAAGTTAGAAGGCTATGGGGTCAATGTTGATCATCAGGGATGATTAGATAATCTGCTGCTGGTGTTGTGTTGAATTCCAAATAGCGAATACGGTAGAGGAAAAATTTAAATATTCCAAACCGCTGCTATAAGACAGCGTGATAATCTTGTTCAAAGTTCCTCTTAAAGTTGAAGCACAAAAACAATCTATGTGTGCTCACAAGCAGCACGTGTAATGTTTGCTGATAACACACAGGCGCGCGTTAAATGTACTGAACGTAGCCTTTTCAGGCCAACTTGAAATTGCTTCACTCCTCATGCGACTACTGTGGTTCTATGCCTACCTAATTATTCTAAGGCTGCCGCAATTTTTTCTGGTTTGCGTTTTTTTTTTTCACTCATTGGTCATGTCTCTTTGAGTTTATTTATTTCAATGTTTCATTTTACCACGTGAGCCTTCTGGGGTTAGTTATAGACTGTGGGCTCGCGTGTGCATCGGGCCCGTTATCAAGTGAACACTTCCCTTATCAGGGAACGACTTGTACCATCTGACTATTGCGTTTTATGTATATCGGACTGTATCTATGTAGATAAGCTGACATAATACAAATTCTCAATAATACTACTAATTATAATTACTACTAGTAATTCGTAGAAGTAATTAATTCAAATACAAAGACTGCACAACTCCATTATGACGTCAGGTAATTATAATAATCTGCTGGCGAAACATTAACTGCAGTGTAGAATTTATCTTTATGATTATTATCATCAAATTAAATCGAACTGGCGCCTGGTGATAAAGTTACTTCAATACGAGTGCTTTTTAACCAATTAAAATATTCTTACAAGAAAAACTATTATACTTATTTAGAATTTGGTGCCAACAAAATTACCTAGTCAGGTTGTAGTTTTTTATTACAATGTGAAGTTATTGCAAAACCTAATATATAACTAAGAGTAACATTATCAGTGCAGGTGCAATTTTATTTACAAAATACAACAAAAAAACGAGGTGAATAATATACGTACACTTATTTTCGTATTTAATTTACGCTTAGACTAGAGACTACAAATACACACATGATTTTCTTAATTTTTAAGGGCACCTGTCCATCAAAGCTAACGCAGCGTAAAGATGAAAGTAACAACGGCTGTCTATTCATGAAATAACAGCACAATGGACCTGCATTAAACGCCAAGCTCAACATGTTTGACTGATTACTAAAAGGCAGTTAGTGGGAGTGTTATACCAAGAAGTTTATTCTACGGTATGTCACGCTGTTGAACTAATATGGTATGTTGAACTATAATTTGGTGGAGAAGTGATAATTTTATTGCTTAAAAAGGCTGCAAAGGTATTTTGTAACTAAGTGCAGGCACACACCTTCTGGTCCGGGCCGGGCCTGGTTGTTTCTGAAAGAATTGCAGAGCATCGGCACACACCTGCCAGCGCCGGGCATTCTGAATTTGCGACGAAACCAGTGTTGCCAGGACTTCTTTCAACTTAACCCCAACCTTGGTCTCATTTTACACAAATGCAATTTTTTTAATTACTCCAAATATTTGTTTATAAGTAGAACTAAGTACGTTTTACTTTTATTTTTATTAATTAGCTCTTTAATCTTTTACTTTTTATAAGAAAATTCCTATTAGCGCATAATAATGAAGCAGCCTTCCGAATTATTATTTAAGTTTGTGCTTTGTTTAAGTATTTCAATCCCTTATTTATAATTATTTTCTTCACAAGGCTTACCGCAAAAAATACCCTAAGTAAACTCGTACCCTAAAAATTACCCTGCTGTCTCATTTTTACACTAAATCCAGGGTAAATTACGCTAAGTTGACAACACTGTGCAAAGCACACCCGGTAGATTCAACCCGGACGTGCTTCCCGGTCCGGACCGGTAGGTGTGTGATACTAATACATTTTGTATAGGTTTCTAGACGTTCCGGGTAGATTCTACCCGGCCCGAACCGGACCGGAAGGTGTGTGCCCGAGCTGAGATTTGTGGGCCAGCAGCCAGCGCCGGTACTGAATCTCAAGAGGTACCCTTCAGTCTCATTGCAAAATCTCATAGAGCTACACGTTTTCCATTGTTTTGATATTTAATACTATATTCAAATTAAGGTTTAACGAACTCTATTATTTTTAAAAGCTAAATCCAAAACACAGTCTAACATTGCAATCGTTTTTTTAAGGATACGGGCTGAGTAAATATTCCTCCATACACCGCCATACACTCAGCAATGTTATTTAAAATTATCATTTTTTTCGCCCTCACACTTAATTTTCTTAGGGTTAAGATCTGAATGCGTTAATGCGATAAAACAATATTAGAAAACCAACCAAGTGCGAAACGGACTTGCGAACTAAAGGTTCTTTACCACCCATTGACCTGATATCGCGTAGAAACTGATAGAATATAATAAATAAATAAACTTTTTAATTTCTTAGGTTTTCGCGATCACTACACATTTTCATAAAACAAAGTTTAAAACAAACTTTGTTTTATTATAAATAAATAAACTGATTTAATTTATGAGAGTTCACCAAATGTGCATCATTGTGCGTTGATGTATTTTATATTTGCATCTCTTTCTTACGCAAGTACCTATTACCACAATATCTGCGTTTGCCTTATTTTTATCATTTGTTGTTATACTATTAGTATGCACTACAATCACGCAAAGTTTGACGCTTGTATGCAGGTATTACCATTTTTAAGATAGAGCAAGAACAAAAAATGTTAAATAAATGTATTTTCAGGGTTATTTTTAGGCACAGACATAGTAAAAAATATAGACGAAGTGCTGCGAACAATCATAGTGAAGCCAATAAAACCGTACTCCTCCGTGTACAAACCAGCGCTAACGCACACAGATGCACCTTAAACCGTGCTCACCCCTCTCAGTTCACATGTCGCGGCATCGTCCAGTAAGCATCGCGAAAACAAATATCCTTCAGGTGCATGGTGTGTACGTGAGCACTGGTTGTATATGAAGGAGCACGGTTTTTGATGGCTTCACTATGGTTGTTCGCAGCACTTAGTCTATATTTTTTACTATGTCTGTGTTTTTAGGTAAAAATGCAATTTAGCTAAATGTGGGCTTAACTTATTTTATCCCTTAAAAAGGTGTCTCAAAACCTTTATCTAAAACTTCTTTCCCTTATTCAGACGATAGTCTATGTTTGTATGCTCAATAATGTTAATGAAAAGTTTCCCTCACAATCCATTTCAAAATGTCGTATTCACCAAAATTAGGCAATTTTGTAGGCGCCATAAGGCATGCAATGTATGCATAAATGATGCCTTCGTTAGGTGGCGTGACGTAATAAAGTGTTGCTTTATAAGGTATAGGTCGTAAGTTACCTATGTTGAATATTTCGTATGTTTTCCTTATGAAATGTCTTTCGTAACACAATTGACACGTCTACATCCATAGTGTGTGTGAATACATGCATACCTATATTATATTAACCTTTGAACTGTATATAGAGTGTACATACATATTATCACGCCTGATTCTATTGGGGTAGGCACAGACTGGATTTCCACCTGCTATACGATCTTGACCGACGCGCGACGACCTGATGAAAGTAGCCGGGGGGGACTGGATGCGGAAGGCAGCAGGACCGATTTTGGTGGCGTAATTTGTGAGAGGCCTATGTCCAACAGTGGACTGCGATAGACTGAGTTGATGATACGATCATTACACACCTCTTGCTTCATCTGCTTATGTTCATTAACCTCGTCGTGCATGCTCGTTGATTTAGATTCGTAGAGAGCTCTGATTGAGTAATCGGCCAATAAACCAATAAAACGTCAATGAATACCGGCCTTAAAGTCTTACCTGGCCTTTTTATAAACGTCCGCAATTTGGTTGTGAAGAAATTTAAGCACAAAACACACATAAGACGAGTGCGTGTCATAAAAACAAACTTTTATTAAACCAAAAAGTACTAAATAAAACTAACAATACACATAAGCAAAGAACTTTAATATTTTCTTAAAAGCTTGAGGTGTGAAACGTCCTTCTATTAGGTACTTAGAATAAGCCTCAAACTTTAAAAAAAATGTAAAAGTTCTTTGATTATGTGTATTGTATGTTTTATTTAGTACTTTTTGGTTTAATAAAAGCTTGTTTTAAAGAGAAAAAAAAATTAATAGAGTTAGCCTTAATCTATCTCACCAAACCAATAATGTTACCATCTCTCAGCCAACTGCTCATTAGGATAAATCTAACGATTCTAAACTCGGTTTGTCTACGTTAACCACAGCGGAGGTCCTGCGACCACCTTCCAACTCCATCATCAGACCCTGATCACCATCTCTCAGCCAACTACTCATTGAGACAAATCTAATGAGCCCAAACTCGCTGTATCCACGTTAAATACAGCAAATATCCTATGATCATCTTCCGGCTCCATCATGAGATCAGCTCCTAAGCACCATAATATTACATTGTCCTCGGTTTTACATATACCAGGCCCCTCAGAAAGTATTGCGAAAAAAAGTTTTTATATATGGGAGACTGGCCAGTTATAATGTTTTTCGAAAATATGATTATTTATAAGTAAAAATAAGTAAGTTCCAGTTTCAAAATTTCCCTCCACATTTTTTGCGAGTTAATTCAAAGTATTGTGTCTCACTAAAATATGGATCTGCGCCGGGAACATTTTAGAGCTATGATTTTATACGATTTCAAGTGTCGCCTGAAACCGGATGAATCGTACGATAGACTTCAAATGGCATTCATGGATGAAGGCCCTTCCAAGGCAACCGTGTATCGTTGGTATAACGAATTCAAGCGCGGTCGACCAACTTTGGGGGATGACGAAAGAAGCGGTCGCCCTTTGACGGCTGTTACCGAAGAAAACGTGCTAGCAGTGAAAATTTTTATCCAAGACAATAAGCGAATTACATATCAGGAGATTCAACACATATTGAAGATTGGATCGGGAAGCGTTTACGAGATTCTACACAGCCATCTTCGCGTGAGGAGGATAGTATCACGCTGGGTGCCGCACAACCTCACCGATGCTCAGAAGCAGGCCCGGGTGGAATGGTGCCGTGATATGCTTAACAAATTTGAAGCAGGCTCGTCTCGGTGTGTTTACGACATCGTTACAGGTGATGAGTCCTGGATTTATCAATACGACCCAGAAACCAAGCGCCAGTCGACTGTTTGGGTGTTTCAAAATGAGCCAACGCCTACCAAAGTGAAGCGATCTAGAAGCGGGGGTAAGATTTTGATCGCTAGCTTTTTTAATTTGACTGGCCACTTGGTATCAATTCCCTTACGGGATCAAAGAAGCATTAATGCCGAATGGTATACTACCAAATGTTTGCCAGAAGTTTTCTCTGTTATAAGCAACAAGCGACCAAACACAGGGCTCCGCGGGCTACTGCTCCACCACGACAAAGCACCTGCGCACACCGCACTCAAAACGAGGGACTTCCTGGACAGCACGCCAGTCAAACTCCTGGGTCACCCTCCTTACAGCCCTGATCTAGCACCGTGTGACTTCTTTTTATTCCCAAAAATAAAAAATCAGCTCAAAGGGATACAATTTTCGTCGCCGGAAGATGCGCTGGCTGCGTTCGAGCAGGCTGTAAACGAGGTGTCTGCGGCGGACTGGAAAAAGTGTTTTGAAAACTGGTTTAGGCGCATGAATCTTTGTATAGAGGCTGGTGGAAAGTACTTTGAAAAGATTTGATAAAAATATATGTACGTATAGAACAATTTTTTTTAGTTTCGCAAAACTTTCTGAGTGTCCCACGTATATGAGCCAAATTTTAGCCAAATCTGATAACAGGAACTTGTTCAAAAGTTACTTGCAAGATTTAGATCAGACATACTAACACAGCGAGTGAAATAAATGCTTGTAAAATAATAATAAAAATAAGGACCAGAACCAGAAGATTACATAAAGAATGGAATTGATTTTTATTTTTTGTCACAGGTAATTGAAAATACAGATGTTAAAATAGATAAAACAGTTTCATTGGAACATATCCTTAAGATATACAATATTCAGGGTGGTAAAGAAAAAAATAGAGCTTTACGACACAGCCACTTAAGATTACAAAAACTGTTTGTTAACATGTTTGTATCACAGCGTTTTATGGTCTGTTTTATTTATTCATAGCTATAGACGATTTCACAGTTGTTTAGTAAGTTTGGTATTTTTTTTCTTAAATTATCATAAATTGTTGCATCTACACACGAAAATTTTCAGGAAACAATACTGAATTGAACATTCTAGCAATAATTTCCTTTATTTTTTTTACCAAATACAGCTAAAGATTTCATTTTCGCCAAAAATTTTTGGTGTAATAAATATAAATAAATTTAACGGTGTAAATGAAAAATATTAACTAAGTAACTAACCACACATCGATAAATTGAACGAAAACTGAAAGTGTTTGCGGTGATTGCAAAAAAATTGAATGGTGGAAAGAAAAATTCGCTCACGAGCAGGATTCGAACTGACGGTGATTTCAAAATATATCTAAAACTTATACCTTTTAATACAAAGTCTTGCAGATACAATTACTTTTTATGTATTGATTATATTATTTAATCTGACCTATCTATTCTGTCTAATTTCAAATTTTACGTGTTGTACATATTTCTAGAAACACGAAAGAACTGCATCGGTCCATGGACTCCATGGGATCAAAAACGTGACAAATTAAATTAACAATGAATGACTTGGCAAGTACTTATTACTTCACAATTTCCAACTTTCGATTTCGGATCAATGGCTATACGCTTGGATTACATCCCTTCTCTTTACGATTGAAACACTATTTTAAAAATAGATCAATAACAAGTACCTAGTTATACGTAGCCTTTTTTTATTGACATGGAACCATAGCGTAGAAGAATTCATTTCGAAAATAATCTAGTATAATACTTGCATGTTTGAGCTTTCAATTATCTGTGTAGGAATGTTTTATTAATGTATTTAAAGAAATAGAAATAAATAAAATTTGTTAATGATCCCAACTAACAGCGTGCAACATTTAAATGACTAAACAATGCAAGTAAGGTAGCCTATACAAAGAAAATTAAAATACATAAAATGTAAGGTCAGTACATTAATTGAAATTATTTTAATTATTTTATTGATAATCATGTTGTTTTTAGTTTTTTTATGATTTTATTTTAAATGACGATAATACTGCATTTATTAATGTTGTAATTTTTACTTGACCACGTTAATTAATATTATTGAATACATTTTACTATAAAATGACGCTACAATAAATCTGAAGCTGAATGTGCTGAAAGTTTTCATGCGATTATGTGGAAAAGACCGGGTGAGAGAGAAGAGAGGAGAAGAAAGAAAAGAAAGAAAGAAAGAAAGACATTTATTGGAGACAAAACCGACAAACACATACACAACAACAATAGCAACAAAAAAAAAGAAAAGAAAGAAGAAAAGCACATTCGGGGGAGCACCAATAATATTTTGCAAGTTATTGTAGATAAGCCAGACTGTCCATTTTTTGGGTACTGGACCCATATGCACTGCTGCGGGTCAGATGCAGCGATGTATATGAATTAATTAAATTGTTATTATGTAAATATACAATACTATTTATTAATCATCGAAAATTTTCAAGGGTAGTCTCTGCTCATCATTATGAACAACTTGTATTATGGAACCAACCCTGAATTCGCGAAAAAAAATATCAGCTGATCCCTGCATTTGTGTTCACATAAATCGACAAAATGTAGGGATCGGCTGTTTTTTTGTTTTTTGCTATTTCAGGGTTGGTCTCTTAATAAAAGTTCTTCATAATGATGAGCAGAGAATACCCTTACTTTTTTTCTGGTGATTAAAAAATAGTGTTGTATTATTCGATTGTTATTTAATGGTAGGTATGTATGTTATGTGTCTCAAGACGGAAGTCTTTGACCAGTGTGTGTTGCCAGTAATTACTTACGGTACTGAAACGTGGTCGCTCACAATGGGCCTTATAAGAAGGCTCAAAGTCACTCAAAGGGCAATGGAGAGGGCTATGCTCGGAGTGTCCCTGCGTGATCGAATCAGAAATGAGGAGATTCGCAGGAGAACGAAAGTAACCGACATAGCCCGAAGAATTGCCAAACTTAAGTGACAGTGGGCGGGGCAGATTGCTCGCAGAACGGATGGCCAATGGGGCAGTAAAATTCTGGAGTGGCGACCGCGTACTGGAAGGCGCAGCGTGGGTAGGCCCCCCACAAGGTGGACCGACGACCTGGTGAAGGTCGCGGGAATCCGCTGGATGCGGAAAGCACAGGACCGGTCGTTGTGGCGATGCTTGGGGGAGGCCTATGTCCAACAGTAGACGTCTTTCGGCTGAAATGATGATGATGTGTGTGTTACTAAGAAAGTCTGTAGGCTACTTTACTTACACATTATGGATTGTAATTAATCAGAATTAAATAAATACGCGAAATTATTAGGTACGCATTTTTATCCACACAAACTTAAACAAGCACTGCGAATTTGACATACGCATAAAAATGTCTTGCGTGTTCAAAGCGCATTCGATACTGTGTGTGTACTCTTTCTTACATGAAACGGTTTTATCCATAGCATAAAGGAAGTTTTCAAGAATAAAGACGTTGTATGTTGTTGTACTAATTGGAACTGCCAGCCACGAGGCATGGGTCATAGGTGAACACGCCAACTGCTGCACACACACTTCTGATTGCATCGACTCCTCTATAAATATAGCTTTGGACTATAAAACTGTAGTAAACCTATTTTTGTGATTTTCTTATATTTTTGTCATCAGCATACCTACTGTTTTTTTTTACTTGCATAATTTTAATGGAAGTAAGTACCTATTAGAAATTAACTTCATGGTTTTTCTTATTCCAATTAGTTTTGGGTCGTTTACAGATTTAGCAATTGGCATTGAATGTATAAAACGGTCATAAGACCAATACTGATGTACGGATGTGAAGCTTGGACACTGACGCAAAAAGAAGAGGGTAAGCTCTTGGTAACAGAGAGGAGAGTCTTACGTAAGATCATGGGCCCTGTGCGTAGACTGGATGGAACCAAACCAAAGCCAAACCAAACGTGATAGGAGAGACAAAAGTTCACAGACTCCACTGGCTTGCTCACGTGGAGAGAATGGGAGAAGATAGAGATGCGAAGAGAGCCTATCTGGGTCGACCAAAGGAGCGACGCTCGCTCGGTCGCCCTACATATCGCTGGAGCGATGCGGTGGAAAGCGATTTTCTGGAGATCAGAGCCAGTGATTGGCGAGATACTACCAAAGATCGGTGGCGTTCTCTCGTTTCGGAGGCCAAGACACATGGTGGGTCGCAGCGCCAACGAAGTAAGTAAGTAAGTACCTAGTAGTACAGATTGGGCGTTTTTCAGCGGTTAACTAAATATATTTCAGCATTTTCACGCAAAATTTCAATGAGCGTATACCATAGACATAGTAAAAAATATAGACGATGTGCTGCGAACAATCATAGCTGCAGCGCTCACGCACATACATGCACAACAAACCGTGCGCAAAACAAATATCCTTCAGGAGTACGGTGTGTGCGTGAGCGCTGGCTTGTACACGGAGGAGCACGGTGACTTCACTACGATTGTTCGCAGCACTTCGTCTATATTTTTACTGCCTGTGGCATATACGTACTTATAAGTGCGAGACACGAGGTTCGCATGGGCGCGCGCTTACGACAAAAACGGGTTTATACACGTGAAAATATGCCCAATCTGTAATTGCCAAAAGTCAATTTAAAATATTAGTCACAGTCGAGATTGTGAAACTTTTCTATTTTATAACAGAAGGCCGTGTTTATAAAAACCCAGATAAGACAAGGAAAACCCAGTCATCTCATTATCAGTACCAAATCTAAATATTTTAATCAATTTACATGGAATGTTCATTAAATACGTATTGAGTGTTTATAACCGCAAGCAAAAATAGACCAAGATAAAGACGGATGGACCTACTATTGTAGTATTATAACACAACTTACTATTTTTAACCGACATCAAAAAAAGGAGTAGGTTATGTATTCGGCGGTTGTTTATTTCAATTTTTTTCGTTTCTTTTATATTACTGCTAAATTCGATACTGGTACTACTAAGTGTAGGTATGTGATGTATAGTAGAGGCCGACCAAAAATACGTTTTTATTTTCGGCTGAAAACCAAAAAAGTACAAGAAAAATGTAAGTAAAGTTACGACTTCTTTTATATCGATAGATTTTTGTTTGGTAGAACATTAAACAAAAATTAAGTGTATAAAGTTTCAATGTTTTAGTTAATAAAGGACATAATTAATGTTTTACCAATAATTAATCGTCAAAGTTATACCTTATATACCAGCCTACGCCGTAATGAACAAATACTCAAAATAACACGTTCTGCCAGAATAAATACCAATTTTTTTTCGCTTCTTTATTAAAACTTGAAATATAAACAACTCAAAAACAGATTATTAATAATCAACAATCTGGCATGATACCCAGAAAAAAGCCATTTTCTCACTATACATTACTGCACCTGTCTGCATAAAGTTGACTCGCTGATCTAAATAGTAGATTTTCATGACCACGCTGATCGTTTTTGGTGCTGGCCGAAAACAAAAATTTCCAAAAATGATTATTTTGGCCAAAGCAGCCGAAAACCGAAAACCAAATTTGGTCATACTCTAGTGTAATAATTATCTATAGCAACATGACGTCACACAATATAACCATATTATATCTCTTTTGTAGATCATGAACTCAAAGCAACTAAAGTGGGTATGCACTAAAGCTGTACAACACACTTCCGATTGCACCGACCGTAGTGAAGATAACTTATCAGTCGTCCGTAGGGTCATTACCGTCTCCCCATTATTATTTTTATCCTCACTTACTCTCCTATTGACTTAGGTCGACAGACCAACCTTTTTTTCTACTCGTTTTTCGTTTGTTTAGGCAGTTTTTATTAGGTTATTTTTATTTGTTTTATGAGTCACGATTCAAGATTTGTTCACTGTTATCTGTTATAGTAAGTTCTTTATTTAGACATTATACATAATTGACATTTTGAATCTTTCCATTGTAATGTCGAAAACTATTAATGTTTCTTTCAATATTTACGTTACGTGTGCTGCAGAGTGCTGCTACATACGACGTGTGTATTTGAAGAGTGGCCGATGAGTAATACAATAACTGACTCAATATAACTGATTCAATTTTCGTGTGGTTTTATGAAGGGAGTTTATTAATTAAAATCATGTGTGAGTTAATGAAACTTATTTAATTTGTTTTCAGGTTTCTGGGTTTAACCACCGGCTGAACAATCAATTGTATTCTCTGTAATATTTACATTGATATTTTAATTATTCGATTGAATTAAAACAGTCTATGCGTGGCGTAGGAGGTTACAATCTGAACAATGTTTATTTTATAAATATGGGCAACTCGTTTAAAGCTTCGCAGTTTCGGTCGCTGGAATATTGCGAATCTATTTAGATCCACAAAAATACAAAGAGCCTCGTAAGGCCCAACCTAAATTTAGGTCGATATAAATGACGACCCAATTTACTAAAAATAGGTGCAAGAAGTTGCGGTCAAGACTTCAATTTGTATTTTTTTCCTAAACCGGCCCAATGACCTAAAACAGGGAGTATCATAGAGCACTGGTTTATTTAAGTTACCAGCAATATAATATCCTCCCGGATGAATTTTGGTCACGGCAGCCAATCTCAACGAAGACTAGCCATCTGTGCGGAACATATTATAGTGAAATAAAATCACATTTACAAGCCAGTTCTTTTAAAAATTAGAAGCCCTTGGCATTTTCTTTCTCAGGGATCAAAGTATCTTAAAGTCCACACGTTTGAACTTGTGCGAGAACAATGTAGGGCAACGGCAACGCCTGGACTGGCCTTTTGAAGAAATAGCCAGGTCAATTTGAGTGGACCTGTCCCAACTGATGGCATGCATGCATCAGCTATCGTGTAGCCCATATTTTTAGGGAGTTAGGGAGCTCAACGATCTGACACAATAGTACACAAGTGTGTGTGCAAACACACCTGATAGCGATTGACAGACAGCGATAACTGTACTACCTACACTATTTACTTCAACAACATTATGAGGTCATAAATAAAAAAAACAATTGAAACATGCTGTATCTATATTATTTTATAAGGGAGGAATGAAAGTCAATTACATGCAACTGAGATGAGAATGTAAAGAGGAATGTGTGGTGTAACGAGAATGGTATGATAAAAAGTGAGTATGTGAGAGGGAGTTTGAAAGGAGCGCCAGTGGCGGAAAAGTTGAGACGCAGTAGATTGTCATGGTATGGACATGTGATGCGGAGAAATGAGGATCATGTTACGAAACAAGTTATGTGTATGAATGTGGCTGGCTATAAGAAAAGAGGTAGACCAAAGAAAAGATGGATATATAGTGTGAAAGATGATATGGAAAAATGTGAACAAAGAGATGACGGCTGTTAGAGATGTATGGAAGATAAAACTTTTTAACAAAAAATCGAACCGACGAAAACAGAAACTGAAAAGCGAAAAATAACTAATTATGAGTCGGCGCCAAACGAACTTTTAACAAGCAAAGTGCGTGCAAGTTGCAAGTGGCCGAGCGGAGAACGCATTTTTGGAAAGTAATTGTTTATCGTTGAAAATTTCACGTTGTATTTGATGTGACGTTGTTTTTATTATTTATTTAAAGTAATTTAATGATCTTCGTTGACTGGTTGTTTGGCGCCGACTCATAATTAGTTATTTTTCGCTTTTCAGTTTCTGTTTTCGTCGGTTCGATTTTTTGTTAAAAAGTTTTATTTTTAATTTTTTTGTGGTTATAATCTAACTCCAGGTCTCCATTATGTCGTAGTGTCTAGAACTATATTTATGTGTGTCAAGTTTCAACAGAATCAGTTAACAGGTAAGAATTCAGTGGGTGAACAAACACTCATCCCCTGTTTTACCTACTACCCTTAGGGGTGGATTTTGATTTTGAAATTTGAATGGGACCAACTTCGAGATATACCCTATCTATTAAAAAAAGAATCATCGAAATCGGACCACTCAGTAAAAAGTTATGCGTGGTCATACATAAAAAAAAAAAAAAAAAAAAAAAAAAAAAAAAAAAAATATACGCGTCGAATTGAGAACCTCCTCCTTTTTTTCGTCGGTTAAAAAAGACATGCTGCACCGACCCCAAATAAATTGGGATAAAGGCAGGAGGATGATGACTATATCTATATCAATAATGTGTCTAAAACATCAAAGATTCAATTACTTACAATAAAGTCTATGTTCGTTACATCTATCATCATCATCATCATCATCATCATCATCATCATTTCAGCCAAAAGACGTCCACTGCTGGATATAGGCCTTCCCCAAGGGAGGGATATGCTATAATCGCCACGCTAGGCAGGCGGGTTGGCGATCGCAGTTGGTTGGTTAAACACTCAGAGAATGCCGCTGCCCATCCTCTGGTGAATCTCTTAGTCACCTATTACGATACCCGCACGCACGACGCAATTTTTATTATTATTATCATTTGAAAAGAGTATATTCATGGAGTTTCTTGCTAGCTCTTCTCCATAGGACCAACTTTTTGGAACCGTGCAACTAGATTCATAATAATTAACGTTTTGAAAGTTCATGTAAATGCTTATTCGAAATAAAAACTTTTGACTTTGACTTTGACCCACGAGAAGAGAATGATAATGGTGGTGCAATTCTTTATATCCGGCACCAAACGGAACATTTAGGTGTACGTTACATCTATAGCCCATGTTTATTTAATTATGTATTTAAATTGGTTATGCACCTGCATCTCACACTGTCTACAATGAAGTAATAATATCTAATTGTTCGAAGGTGAAAATTTAAATATTTTGCTGGTCAGATGATTTCAATATTTGCAGTCGCGTCGCCTACCAGCATAATACCTAAAGGGAATTCTAGTATGAAAGCAGAACAATGAAAGTCGTGTTTGGAATACTAATAAATTATGCTTGCCTGTGAATGGAATAATCTCTTGATAACTATTATGAATATTTGATATTATCCATTTATAATACAATTTTTAGAAAACGGATCTAATATTTATCTTATACATATAAACTTAGTGTGCGTCTGTTAGTAATTGTGTAACTTCCGAACGACTTAACCGATTGAAGTCATATTCACACAACATTTGTTTTAGTCAAGAAAATGGTTTGCAGCTATGCTAAATTCCGATTGTGATCAAGTTATTAACAAATTCTATATTTATTTATGCACCAAAATTAGTCATGTTCCCAATATTATGTTGGTTTAGTACCAAAAAAGGAAATCACAAAATCTGGACCCAATAGTTGGCGCTGTGGTTGAGTCATTAATAAATATAATATACTAATATTATTAATAGACTGAAAGCTAACCCAACGTAGTTGGGAAAAGGCGAGGAGGATGATGATACTAATATTACAAATGTAATTTGTTACACTGTAAAAAACTTACGGATTGAACGCGGATTAAAACCCAAGTAAATGCGGAGAGAATGCCGAGTCAATTCGGAGCGGATGACTTTTTAACAGTGATCAAAGTTTGACTTTCGTTCTGATATACCAGCCTAAATGTAATTAAGAAATCATCAAACTCATTGCGCCACCTACCGGAAAGTGCTGAACATCATCTGGCCAGCTAATATGTCATGGGATATTTAGGTACCATGAGTCCCTAATATGTCGGCACTGTTACAAGCGCCATAGTCTCGGCACACCTCGGACACTCAATACAATATAAACGCTGGCACCACTTACATACACAAGATTACATCTTATACAAACGCACACACACGTGTAAGTTAGGGATGCTAACTGCGGGGTGCTGGCCAGAAAACCTTCACGTGTGCCTGACGACTGCTTGTCCTTCTGGACACGTCTGAAGGGAACGGCAGTTGTTTAGCCGGTGCATCCCGGGTACGGGCAATAAAATCCTTTCGAGGGATTAACCTTCGGGGAATACTATTGCCTGTGGAAAATATTCTGGCGCGGGAGGGGCCCGTTCTGGGCCAGTGGGGAGTTGCTCCACGTGTCCCTCGGTTGCCAACAGAGGGCACAGTGGAGGAGCAGGGGCGGACCCGGTGTGCACTCACCCTGCCACTGGGCAGGCAGCGGGGGCACTGTCCTTCCCTGCCACTGGGCAGGCAGCGGGGGGACTATCCTTCCCTGCCCCCGTCGATCTCGTAACCCCAGGAATGCCCGCTGAGTAGTGTTCTCACGCCTCTTGGGACCGACGGTCTTGGCTTCATCGTCCGGAACACGAGGAAGAAAACCACTATAAAAAATTACGGGAGGTAGGACCTGCGAGCAGGAGACTCGGGGTAGTCTGCTGCCCGATCAGCAGCTGGCGTAGCTGGCACAACCGGCGTAGTTGGCGCAGCTGGTAAAGACCCATGAACTGAGGTGGCGTGCAGGGTTTCGTGTGCGCCACCGAGGAGGGTGCGGCTGACTTTAGGCCACACGGGGAGAAGGGGCTCGCCTGCTTGTGGCGGGCCGGTACCTGTCGGGGGTGGTTGTCTGAATACTCACGGGTTCCCACGCCCCCGGCTAAGGTAGTTGAAAGAACACCGTGGTGGTTTTAGTCGGTACGAGTCAGACACTGGCTCCGCCTACCCCGGGCGGAGTGCGTCCATGAGGATGTCCCCACGGACAAAAAAAAGTAAAAACCGGCCAAGAGCATGTCGGGCCATGCTCAGTATTATAGGGTTCCTTAAGTAGGTGTTACAAACAAATCAAATCGAATATTAATCACGGCTATTTTAGTTTTTGCAATAGACGGCAGCATTGGCGACTCGGAGAGTGTTGTACGACGCCGCTAGATGGCGCCAAATTTAAGAATTGTGTCGTCAACATAACACAAAGTTACTTTTTGTGATTTTTTCAAATAGAAAGTAGCTAAAGGAGCATTATTTGCTATGACCATTTTTCTCTAAGGTCAATGACCTTTGAACTAGGACGTTTTAAGTATTTTTCAGTTTTCTGTCTATAACTCAAAAAATTATAATCACATTATACTCGAAATAATTTTAAAAGAGAGTTTTCACAAAGGTCTATCAATGTGGAAGATTATAAGTTTCTACGTTGCATAGTTTAGAAATGGCAGGGGGGGGGACACATTGCAAGCCACTTTGGCGGGCTATATTTCGCAGTTGGTACACCTGATAAAAAAGTGGTGTATGAAACATTACCTTCATTTTAGTAGACCTATTCAATGATACCCCACACGAGGGGGTGCAGCGAAAAAAAAATTTTTTTCACCATTTCACATGTATGGGTGCCACCCCTAAAGAACGTAAAAACTATTTTTTTATTCTTTTAAAATTGAGATCTATATGCAGACTATTTTTTAACAAAATTTCATTCACTTATGTTTATAACTGTAGAAGTTATTAAGCTGTAAAGGATTAGGACAGACGGACAGACGGACAGACGGACAGACGGACAGACGGACAGACGGACAGACGGACGGACATGACGAAACTATAAGGGTTCCTTGTAGGACTTCGGAACCCTAAAAAGAACTAAAAATTAAAAAAAAAAAAAAAAAAATGCTAACTGCTCGTAATACTGACTGGGTTCCTAGCGCTTTTCAGAGATGGCGTGCTTGTATAGCGACTGGCGATTGACATCCATAGCAATCTTGCAATTCAATTGCCGGCAAACTGTGGGCGGGTGCGGGGTCCGAGCGAGGAATCTTGAGTTTGCGGGGAGCGGTGTATATATTATGATATTCTGTGGTCTCGGATAAGCTGAAGTATTTGCAGGTAGATTTATATGAGCAGATTAACCCATCTACCCTCTTCTGTTTTCGTTTTGTGCGCTGGGTGCGCTACTACTGTCACATGTGTCACTCACAACACGTGCCGAAATATCGGGAAATCATAGAAAAGGATATACAATGTATTATTGAAATAACTGAAAACAGCTTAAGGGGTCATTGTAATCATCATTATGAACAACTTTTACTATGGGACCAAACCTTAAGTCGAAGTAGTTTATCCATCCAGCCTCTTCCAAAATTGACGTTTAAAGTGTAACTTAATAATTTCACCCGCTCAAGATACTACATTTTCCTTCATCCTAGCCTTTTTAGGGTTCCGTACCCAAAGGGTGCCAAACGGGACCCTATTACTCTCGCTGTCCGTCCGTCCGTCCGTCTGTCTGTCACAGGGTTGTATCTTTGTAACGGTAATAGATAACCAGTTGACATTTTTACAGAATATGTGTTACTATGGTAGGAACCATAGTAACACATATTCTGTCACGAAAAATACTAAAACAAAAAAAAAACAAAGGGGGTCCCCATACAAGAAACCATCTCCATCTTCAAAACGGTAATATATACCAGCGTAAAACATGGTCTGATTATAGTGCATAATATGTAGTTTAGCAACAAATACAAAAAATAAGACAAACATAGACATATGTGGTGGTACCTGCGTAAGAAAGACATGCAAAAATTCATATTACGCGCACTGAGCGTTGATGTCTTTTGATATAAATTAAATCAGTTTTTATGGGGTATCAGGTCGTTGAGAGGTACGGAACCCTTACTGCGCGAGTCCAACTCGCACTTGGCCGGTTGTTTAATCTACCTATTGACCAGTCCTTTTATGCCAGGACTGGCCACTTGTTAAAACCAGTTCCTTCATCCCTGATCAAAATAACGAGCGTGAGCCAGCAAGCTGCAATTACGATCACTGAATTTACATAGTAGTCATGCAACAGCATCGGCACAGGGATAATAAACACCCTTTGAAGGCAAAGTGTCAAAGACCTGTAAAAGGCGCAAGGCCGCCCAGCGTGCATCAACTATGCAAAATGTAACTCAATTATCATTGCCTACACAAACAGTTTTGAATAATATTCGAAGTAGGAATAAACAGAAGGCTCACCACGAAAAAGGGCTAAAGCATACCAGATACTTTTAGGCCGTTCACCCGCGGAGACGCCAACGCCGCCGGTTGCAGCGACACGCGTCTGAACGATTCTAGCATCGCACTGAATTGTACGGAGTCGTATACAGCAGCGCCCACGGCTGTCCCATCGACGCGCAACTCTATTGTATAAGAGTGGTGGCAAGTAGCTCTAATTTGCCTCAACATGGGAGAAACTCCTTAGCACAGGCGATTGGCAATTTGATCGCTTTTTGGAAGCTCGATGCTACGATTGAAATCTTAACACCTTCACAACAGACTTAATCGTTATTATCGGAAGCTAGATGCAGTGACTGTATATTTATACAGTTTCTTCTCTCTACCAACCGATGCAGAATCGATAGAATCACTAAAAAGCGCGATTTTGAGGTATCAAAACCGACTTTCTGCATTTGATCGTTACCAAGATCGAGTAAGTCGCACGAGTAAGTCCACGGGTAAGTCGCAGAAACACGATGTAGCATTGATGCAGCCGCAAAAACGCTGGTTACCGATGCTCAAAGTACCTATGGTGTGTGCTTTGGCCTTAAATCTTTCATAAGAACAGTTGCTACTTTGTAGGTAATACAAAAGAAACGATATAATAGACGATTGCGCGAACTATATCTTTATTTCATCTTCGTTCAGCCGTCTGGCGTCTAACGCATGCGATTGATATCGTATAAAGTTGTACTTCTGCTTTTATACATTTATATTGAACTAATGCCTTGTTATCTGCTGCAGTTTGTTCACCAAATGTTTACGTTCAAACGATATTCCCATTGGAGTATGTAGAAACCACTGTTATTGTTCAGCGCAAGTTAACTAAAGCGCAAGCCACACAGCGCGGGTGCGGGTCGGGTCGTGTTGCTCGCGTTAGCCGCACTGCTTGTTGTGTTCACACCATAGACCAGTAAGCCTCAAGACGCCACATAAACAAAGTTTTGCATGAGAACACAGTCGTAAAATGTTGGCGGGGACCGGGGGCGGAAGGCGCGTTATGATTGGTCGGCTCAAATGTTCGGTGATATGATTGGTGCCGCTCGCTGACGGAGTGACGTCCCGATTGGTGGCTGGGCGTAAGATATGCAGTGCTACTGCATATGCTTTGTGTATCCGGCTAATAGGCGTCTATGGTTCACACAAAGCGCGGGCGGCGCGGCGCTCTCTGTATGAATGCCTACCGGTGAATACGTACAAAAAGTTACTCTATGAATACGTATATTACGTCGAATATCATTGATGCTACGCCCGCTCCCGACACGCACCGCCCGCGCTCCTTCTGACGCGGGCCCGACACGCACCTGCACAGGTGTGACGTCATCCATATAAAAACAGGTTAATTTACGCGACGCGGGTCCAACCCATCCCGCACCCGACCCGCGCCCGCGCTTTGTGTGTCTTGCACTTAAGAAACTGCCATGTTTACATTATTTTGGTATTTTATGTACATTTGAAAGCAAGATGTTAACATTTTCAGACGAGCAAACGTTCTAAACATTATCAATAGGTGTAATTAGTGCTTAAGCAAGCGTGAACGAATATTGCGTAGACACTTGTTATTGTAAAATTACAGTATTGTTAGCTTATTGCTGGCACTAACCCATGTTATTTTCACAACCTTTGAATTTATTTATTGTATTGTAACGATTATTTAAAAAAAGGGAGTATCCATGGATAGTTTTTTGGTTGTCTTGATGTGTACAAACACTACGAAACATAACATATCTACATGTGTGTCATAAGTACCAAAATTCTCGAGTTTTCTCATGGCCTATACCACAAAGTTTAAGTTTGAAAAAGGTCTTCAACCAGTGCGTCTTGCCTGTCATGACTTAAGATGCCGAGACGTGGACACTGACAGTTTGGCTAGTCCACAAATTCAAAGTCGCTTAGCGAGCTATGTTTTGAGTTTCTTTGAAGGATAAAATCCGTAACGAGATTATCCGGAGAAGAACCGGAGTGACCGACATAGCTTGTGGGATTAGTAAGCTGAAGTGACATTGGGCTGGCCATGTCTGTCGAAGGACCGATGGCCGAGCAGACGAGTCCTTGAGTGGAGACTGCGTATCAGCAAACGCAGTGTAGGGCAGTTTTTAGTATTTGTTGCTAAACTACATAGTATGCACTATAATCAAATCAAGTTTGACGCTGGTATATATTACCGTTTTGAAGACAGAGCAGGAACAAAAATGTAGAAAAAAATGCATGTTTTTCAAGGTTTCTTGTATGTTTAGACTTTTTTATTTTTAGCATTTGCCGTGATAGGGGACACAGCAACACCATATACTGAGAAAATTTCAACCGATTACCTATTACCATTCTAAAGAACTTTAGCGAAGCCCTTTGACAGACCGACGGGCCAACAGACGGGACGAAAGAACAGCGTAGCGGGAGTAATAGGGTCTCGTTCTTATATGAAAATAATAATAATATTACCTAAGAATAAGATTTTACTGTGCAAGATTGGTGAGCCAGATCTGTCCCACTAGTAACACTTCTTGCAGCAGGTTTGGTATATTTAGACAGGTTTGATGACTATCCTGTTATTTAGAAATCATCTTCTCCAACAAAAGTTGACTAGGTACAAGAATGTTCACAAGATCAAACCAAAGAGTATACACCACCACTATTTCTTAGTTACGCGGTATTATGCTCCTGCTTATGAGCCTGTCGTTTCAAAAGCGCCTGTACTTAGGTTTAGATGAAATAGAATAGAATATATTTTTTGCATAAAACATGGTATAAAAAGGTGTTATAAACTTAAATATGAGATCATCCATGTTTTGCTTAAAATTAATTATAAAGAACAATTGAATTTGAATGTTTTTTTAACCAATTTCAAAAAAAGGAGGAGGTTATGTATTCGGCGAGATTTTTTTGTTTTTTTCTTGTATGTACACCGATTACTCCGAGATTTGTGGGCCGATTTACGTAGTTGTTTTTTTATTTGGCAGAGAAAGTCCGCGCGGTGGTCCCATATAAATTTTATTGACTTAGGTTGAGTAGTTTTTTAACCAGCTTCAATAAATCAGTTTATTTTAGCTTCGCCTATCCAGATGACCTGCTCCTTGGTTCGTTTTTCTGAGAATTCTTGGCCGATATGAGTGTTTTTTTTTCACGATAGTGATTGGACGTTTGGAAGAACATGAGCTAGACCTTTGCCCAGCAGTGGGATAGCAAAGGTTAATAAAAATAATTTCTCAAAATGGTTATATAAACATGAATCAACCCTCGCAATTTTCAACTAAAAAGTATGAAATAAAAACTTTTTAACAAAAAATAAAACCGACTTCAAAAACCTTAACTAAAAAGTAAAAAATAATCATTGTGTGTATTTTAAAATCTTAACATAAACCAAAATTTTGAAGGCGGCGCGTGAAGTCGGTTTTATTTTTTGTTAAAAAGTTTTTTTGAATACTTTATTAAGCAATGTTCGTAATAATTATTGATATTAATTAAATTTTCCTCATAAAATTAGATGTTATGACACTGAAGGACTCAAATTACTGTACCTATCAGTTAGTCAGCAAATTGATAGTGATAAGCAATCGGATTGAATTTGATATCCACGTTCGTGACTAACTAACAAATTTTAATATTATAATCGTTACAGTTTTATTACTTTCAGCGCTCATCAAATTCGTTATTTTCAACATTGGTTTTTATAAAATATTGATAGAGTTTTGATGTTTTATTGAATTGCCTACTAGCCGTTTGCCCAGTGGGATTTCCCATCAGTAATATCTCAGGAATTATCCGACATTTCTTTCCCTATTTAACCCCCTTAGGAAATTATTTTTTAAATTCACTGAAATAACATCTGCTCACCTATGTTATTGAAGGATATCCTGTGCAAAATTTCATCTTTCTAGACCTAACAGTTTAGCCTGTGCGTTATCTGTCAGTTTGTTTTTGAATTTTATTCTGTAGATGATATCGTACCTAAGCATGAAGCAACAAACTTCATCGCAGCTGGATGCTAATAGCACATAAATAAACAAAAACAGGTAAAAAACAAATTCAATTATCATTTTCCGACTCGTGCCTACAAGTTCAGTTTATATGATGCTAAGATTCTTTTGAAAATACTGGATCATCCAGTGTAACAATGCTCAATCATAACACGAAATACAATAAAAAGTATTTCAATCCTCTTCGAGCCGGGCGGCCGATAGGAAAAACCGCCTGAAAAAATAACGCCCGGCACCAATTTTCTAAACAGAACAAAAAAATAACAATCCGATATCAATCCAATAAAGGGCAGGAAGGAAACAGCCTCCGACTGAGCAATCACACGTCAGACAGAGATGAAGCACGATAAAGCAACAGAGCGAGCGAGACAAAGAAACGATTGTGCCGAGTTTCCAAAGAACGGTGTAAACAATAAAACTTTTTGAAGAAGTTCGCGCTTATTCGGCGCGGGAAAGGGTTCCAGAGTAATGAATAATACAGATAAATTATTCAAAACACAATCGTATTAAATTCGAGTCGCTTGTGAAATTTTATTACGGGGTGTCCGCAAAGAAAACTTTGCGACTGGCACTCCACCAATTTATGGACTTTTGTTTCTGTTAAGGAGTAATTAAAAATTTCACGGTTGCCAAAGTTATGGCGGGAATAGCTCGTAATTCAATTGTTTTTGCTTTATTCCGTTGTTATTTGATCAAACTTTTGTGCAAAATGTTATAATCAATAAAGGAATAACAATAATTTATTTATTTATTATTTATCTCAGATATTGTGACAGCTTAATGAACCAGAAGTTAAATTGGTAACTTGAGTTCGTTTTATAAAAGGCATCATAAAAGCTTCAATTGTCTTATTAATCTTATTGCAAAATAAAATCTTTCGATGATATTTTTTTTGTTTTCAATACAATTTTCAACGTTTATTGTTGTCAACAGTTCAACAATAATCCAATCAACAAACTTTCTGGTTGATGTAAGCCAACTGGCAGATTTTGTGGATCATAATATATGTATGTGTCCCTATCTACATTAGAAAGAAAGAAGTTTTTTAAGAAATTACTAATACTTAACGAATGGCGATGATTAATATTATTATAAAATTTATAACACGATTTTATTTATTAGCAATAAATAAAATTGAACTGAATTGAATTGAATAGAATTAAGATCCCAATTTTGTGCTCAAAATCACACGAATAAAAATTATATTTCATTCGAGTCTATTTTATTCTAATAGTACCATCCGTACATTCCGTCTCTGTCATTTCTCACCACTCTATCTTCAGGAACTTTTCATTATTGTTTTCTACCGGTTATCGAAGGCAACCCTCTAAATCAAGTTCCAATTGTCTCATTGGCACCAAAAAGTCATTTAGTCGCGTCTCACTAGAGGTCGTTGGTAGTCGTAGCTTAGGGCACAGATAATATAATACTGCTTAGGGCACTTTACGTTTAACCTTCGAACAAAGGAATATTAGGGGAGAAACGTACGATTAGGACGCTGGGTTATTTGAGGTTCTTTTTATGGGATCCTGGGAAGGTGCAGTTGTCAATTTCATTGTTTAATCTTGTTGAGAACGATTTACGTTATAGCTTTCCTTCGGTTTGAGTTATATTTAAACTAGAGATCGCCTTTGGCTTCACCCGCGTAGATATCGTTTATCGCGTATTCCACAGGAACCATGTCGTTTTTGGGATGAAAAATATGCTCTCCTTCACCAGGTCCCAGACTACCTTTTTGCCAAATTGCAATACGATTCGTTCAGTGGTTTAATCTTGATAAGGTAACAAACAGATAGAGTTACTTTCACATTTGTAATAATGAAACGGCAATTTACACTAAGATTCTCAGCATGAATCTAGATTCAGATGAGAACTGTCATTTCATACTTTGACGACAAACTAAAATAAGAAATGACAGTTGCATGCTTAAGCATCGTTCTAGAGTTCGGGCCTACACTAGGCAAAACTTTCCCCGTGTAAATCGGTGGACTTCTGTGTGTCGCGACCGATGCGACAGACGCGCACGACCGACGCACTGTAGCTGACGCGACTCTCAAGAGTATTAAAATGTATGCCGTCGGTCGCATGTGTCTGTCGCGGATTTCAGGAGCAGCTCCGTATATATTTTCATATAGTATTGCCGCTGCGGCACGTCGGTCGCCGCAACTCACAGAAGTCCACCTTTAAGGGAGGTTATGGACGGGGAAGTCATTTACTTTTCCGAACGGCTGTTGCGTTTAAAACTTCTATGAACAATGAAATTCATAAGCCAATACTAAACTTTCCCCTTCATCGATATTTAAACTCTTCAAACAACCCACGAGTCACGATTACCTTTCATTAGCAATGTTAAACTTTCGACGTAATTGAATAGTATTAAGATTTGTAAGTAGGCCTAAGTATCAAATTATTACAGCCATTATTCGATTGTCATCGAAGTCTAAACTGTCTAACACAATGGTACGTGAATAGAAGACATAACAGTATTGTTATTGTGTGCAGTGCTGTCTGCAATTTGATAATGAGCAGTGATCTGAAGGGCACTCTTCGAAACTAAAAACGTTCAAAATATATTTCCGAACTAATCTCAATGTGTTAAATCTCAATGTGTTAAATCTCAATCTAATGACAGTAGATGTTTTTGATTTCATTTTATTGGTGACTATAACCTTTGCACTTAACTTCGCCCGCGTGAATGTCGTTTATCGCGCTTCCCATAGGAACTGTTCATCTTCCCGGGATAAAAATAGCCTGTATGTTAATCCAGGTTATGGTCTACGTGTATGCCAAATTTCATTAAAATCCTTAAAGTAGTTTTTGCGTGTAACAAAAACAAACATCGATACATCCTCACAAACTTTCACGTTTATAATATTAGTAGGAAGTAAGATATTAATGACCAAAATGTCACAAAAAATGGCAATCAGAAACATCTCTTGTCAGGAGATTGAGATTTAACACGTTGAGATTAGTGTAGAACTATAGTTTGAAAGTTTTTAATTACGATAAAAATAAATAAAAAATAACATAACATAACATAACATCACGCCTGTATTTTCCCGAAGGGGTAGGCAGAGGTGTTAGTACACCTTCATTTCGCTAGTTATGTTAAGTCCCATGTAATAGGGGGCGAGCCTATTGCCAACAACCGGGCACAAATCCAGACTCCGGGCTACTACTGAGGAAAAAAAAATTAATTTATTTATTCGAGTAACATAGACTCATAGTTATAATAAAACAAAGTTTAACCGGATTAAATCGCGTATATTATTTAAATTGGTTTTCCTGACGTTTCGAAAGCTTTACAGCATTTTGTGGTGCAGGTAGACTAAGACGACAATCGTACCTGTGACCACGAAATACAATGTAAATCTTTCGAAACGTCAGGAAAACCAATTTAAATAATATACACGATTTAACTTTGTTTTATTATAATGTGTAGTGATCGCGAAAACCTAAGAAGTTATTGTAGACTCATAGTGTTAGTAACAGATTGCTTAGAAACTATGTTAGTATGTACATTTTTGTCACTGTTCCCGAGAACACTTCCTTGAAACCTTGCAGCAGTGGTTCAGAAACACACAGTCTAGCCTGCTAGCTAACGTCATTAGGATGCTGTTGTTGCTGGCCCGAACCCTACGGACGAGGGATGCACATTGCTTCCACATGACTGCATAAATTGGCCTTCTGATTTTGAAGTGCAAATTACTGTTATCAGAATTTGGAAAAAGCTAAGTTCATGGCAAATTCGGCTGTTCCCGCGATTCCGGGATTTTATGGCTTATCCATATTCTGATGACGTTATTAAATTCCAGTAATTGCACCCCAAACTCCATTGACTGCTAATGACTGACACTATTACTGATCTTACTTATTTATTTTTATCGTTATTTATCAACATCACCCCGCGCCGCACTGTTCTACGTTTTGTGTCGACGCCGGCTGTCGCTGAAAACCAGCGCTGTGTCTTTGCTCCGTGCATGAGGCACAGCAATATGCTGAGCGGTGGCCGTTTTGCGCGGATGTGATGCATATCTTACCACACTTCTTGGCTCTGTACCTGTATTTGTTCTGTGTTCTTGAATTTTTTGGGTATTTTGTGCGTCACTTTGTAGCAAATAAATATTTTTTCTTTCTTTCTTTCTAGATTTAAATTCCTTTTGCATTAGGTTAAGAAAATAGACTAGTACAGAGTTCAGAAAATACTATTATTATTCCAATGTACCTACACATTTTCGGATTGAGGCATTACGCTAGTGTATGATACACCAACCATATACATTACTGTACTTACTTATCATAATGAAAGTAGATAGTGGTATCTTCTTATTTTTTCTATATTTTATACGTACCAGTAAGATTTCCGTAAAAACCATTATTTACATACATACATACATATTATCACGCCTGTTTCCCTTTGGGGTAGGCAGAGAATATGGATTTCCACCTGCTATGATCCTGACACATCTCTTTCGCTTCATCTACGTCCATTAACCTCGTCATGCATGCTCGTCGGTTTAGAGTACTCTTAACCTGGCATTTTTTGAGAACGTCCGCGATTAGATCGCGACACGTTCGCCGAGGTCGTCCCGTTCCAACTCTTCCATCCACACTCGCTTCGTATACTTGTTCCGTCAATCTCCTCTCGTCCTTCCTCTCTACATGTCCAAACCATCTTAACATATTATAATAAAACAAAGTTTAACCTAAGAAATTATCATCTTTTCTCAATCTTTGTCACTACATCTTCTTTCACTCCAAAACGCTCCCTTATTATTTTTCCTATGAAAACGCTCTGGCGGTAGGCTTGTGTATATTTTACGGGTAGTAACTAATAAGTAATCTGTGGTTACGGGTAAAGTTTACAGGGTGTGCAACTGTGCAGTGTGCAGTCAACACTACCCGGACATTGTCGATTTTACATATATCCTCTGGGCAGAATGAGGAGGAGTGACGTCACGGACGTCAAGCTAGCGAAAGCTGTGTCCAATTGTTTTTGAAATAAAAATAAAAATTAGTCATCTGATTGCAAGTGTTTATTGCTCAAAGCTTACACACAGTGAGACAACCAAGGCAGACAGTTATACAGTTCATTAGTGAAGTATTATAGCAAAAAAGTACAAATAATAAACTTAAGAACTATAGTGAAAACAAAAACTACCTTAAACTATATGAAGATCGGAAAAAGTGAGCCAATATTTACATTATCTACAGTAGATACTGGATTTACAGTATACTCAGTGTGTGCGTGTGCTTAACGAGAACATGGTTGTAATCTATGGTGTTATCACGCCATTATAATACCCATAACTGCCACTAACGTAAAAAGTTTACACAGCGCCATCTGTCGATTCTCCGAAATAGCTACTAGTAACATCGATAACGTAGACTAACGTAGTAAAAGCGTCAACATGCCATCAGCCAAGTGTGCTGGCTGCGCGAAGTTTTTGTCGCCGCTAGAGGCCGCCAGGTGTTGTACTTGCAATGCTCTGTACCACCGAGCTTGCGGAGCCTTACCACTTGCCGGTTTTTTAGCTCCCACCTGGATATGCCCGGAATGCAAGAAAAAAATGCAGAAGGGTAAAGTTGACGGTGCGCATTCGGAAGGACCGGAAGAGTTAATGGACACAAATGCTCTCAAGTGTAGCATATTGGATGCCACCGAAGGGCTTACCCCGGATATGGCTAACGTTCTGCGCACGTTTAAAAATGAACTACATAGGGAGCTACGGTCAATGTTTAAGGAAGAGCTACGCACAGAGTTACTTATAATGCGTAAAGACTTCCAGGACGAATTGCATAAATTGCGGACGGACTTGGCTCAGCTCCAAGTCGACAAGGATCGGCTGAAGGGGTCCATGGAAGCATGTCTGGAGAAAGTAAATGGCATGGAAGCTAGAGTGGACACACTAGAGACAAAATTGGCAGTTTTCTCAGACACAGCCGAAGAGGTTTCCGTGTTGAAACGAGAGCTGAATGACCGGGACCAGCAGCTACTAATAAATGACGTCGAAATCTCAAATCTGCCAGAGACAAATGGTGAGAACTTAATCCATACGGTTATGCTTATAGGAACAACATTGGGTGTAAATATCGAAGAACGTGATATTGTAAGCGCGGAGCGTGTCGGTGGTAGGCATGTGAATGCGACAAACCCTACAGGCGCAGTGGAAACCCGCTCGCGCTCAGTAGTTGTACGACTAGCGCGCCGCGACATGCGTGACAAATTAATACGCGCCGCCCGAGTGCGACGGGGAACGAGCACCGAGAATCTCAAAATGCCCGGTCCCGCGCAGAAGTTCTATATCAATGAACGCCTTACTAAACACAGGCGGCAGTTATTTCGGCGCGCACGGGAGTCTGCAAAATGTCTTGGCTGGCAATTTGTGTGGACCAATTATGGCCGCATTCTTGTCCGACAGAAGCCTGGCGATAAGGCAGGCCTCATTCGCTCCGAGTCAGATTTACTATGCATTTTTGGCTCGGAAGCGGAAAAAAGCTCTAAAAATTAATTTTTTTGTTCGAATGTTATTTGGTTTTCTTAGTTTAGTAGTTAGAAATGTAATCAATACTACTGTCTTCTTAATGTCTATTTTAGGTCCGATTTGTTTAGTTTTCTGTATTTTAACTAGTTTTGTATGTCGTAATTGCGTCAATTATAAATGCCATATTTGTTACACAGCCACCACACCCACTACACATCATATAACTATTATATCAACCACTAATATATTACTTTATTATGTCTTTATCAACATTTGCATACTGTATTTTTTAACACGAACTCGAAAGATGTTTAAATTTGCTAACTGTTTAAATGCCGCCGAGTAAACAAATCAAATTTGGACTGCTGAATGCTGGTTCCTTGTCGACAAAGCAAGATGAGTTTCTTATAGCTATGAACCACCATTCAGTAGATATAATGGCTATCAATGAGACATGGCTGCGCGAAGGGGAGGAAGGCCGGGCACCAGTGGTTCCCGGCTACCAGTTGCGCCATGTTCCACGTCCACTGTCTACCCATAGGAGGCGTGGAGGAGGGGTTGCATTCTATATTAAAACAGGAATATGTACACGAGTAAGATCTCACCCTCACCATCTGACAGTAGAACAAATGTGGATGAGCTTAACAACAAAGACAAAAAAAATATTAATAGGTACTGCATATCGGCCACAATGGTTAGAGGTAGATGTTTTACTTGATGCAGTCACAGAAAGCATGTGTGCTCTAGCCCCATATGACAATGTTATATTATTAGGAGACCTGAATGTTAACATGCTCGACGTTAATGACTCCAAGACAAAAAAAGTTACAGAATTCTTAAACTACAGTAATCTGGTACAAATAGTTCCTAATAATAATAATATGTAAAAAGGACAAACCTATAAGGAAAACAGTTACATTTCGACCAATCAAAGACATATTGCATGAATATTTTAAGAAGGATTTAGAGACGATCCCATGGGATACAATACGTGCCCTGCATGATGTAAATGAAATGGTGGAGTCGTTTAACTCTTACATACAATGGCTTTTTGATGCCCATGCCCCGACCAAAACTAAAATATTCAGAGGTCCGCCAACGCCATGGATAACCGATAATATAAAATTAATGTTTAGGTTACGTAATGATGCCCGGTATCGGTACCAACATACCAAACTGGAAGCACACAAACAATATTATGTGGACTTAAAGCACCTAGCTATAACAGCGCTAATAAACGAGAAAAAGGCGTTCTTTACAAAACATATTAATGACAACATAAACGACTCTAAATTACTGTGGTATAATTTAAAAAAACATGTGCTTCCAGTGGGTAGGGCAGACAGCATGCTTTTGGACCAGTTTCAAAATCCAGATGAAATAAATTCGGCATTTCTGGACGTCCCTGGAGACCCAAATGTAAGCATATCACAACTGACCTACTATGAATTCAATCGTTATGGCACAGCTAGTTTTGCTTTGAAACCAACTAATAGGGAGACAGTCTTCAAAATTATTAAAAATATAGCTACCAATGCGCAAGGAATAGACGGTATATCAAAAGAGATGGTGTCACTTACTCTGCCACAATCACTAGCAACTATAACCGAAATAATAAACAAATCCATAAACACAGATACTTTTCCTGATCTATGGCGGAGTGCAGTTGTGCGGCCAATTCCGAAAAATAGTAATCCACAAAATGTTAAGGACCTTCGCCCTATAAGCATACTGCCCTGCTTATCCAAGGTGTTAGAGAGAGTGGTGTACATGCAGGTTATAGATTTTCTAGAATGTAACGGAATTCTTCCAGATTTGCAATCAGGCTTCAGAAAGGGACGTGGGACAGCCACAGCCTTAGCAGATGTTGTAGGTAATATCCTTGAGGCCCGGGATCGTGGGGAGGGGTCGATACTGACACTTCTTGATTTTTCCCGGGCATTTGACTCAATAAATATATCTTTGTTACTTTCAAAACTGTCCTACTACGGTTTTGAGTTAGACACAGTAAAGTGGTTCGCAAGTTATCTGAAGGGCAGATCACAGCGGGTTGAATTACGCAAAAAGGACGGTTCAACGAAGACCTCTTCCCCACTATCGGTATCCAGGGGAATTCCTCAGGGATCGCTGCTGGGTCCGCTCTTATATATATTATATAGTGCCGACATCACTAGCTGTTTCAGCGACTGTAAATACCATATATACGCGGATGACACCCAGATATATTATTCTTTTGAGGCCAAAGACACCACATCCGCCGTGGACGTAGTAAACGCAGAGCTTGATAAGGTCACTTCGTGGTCCAAGCGAAACTCACTGGTGCTAAACTCGAAAAAATCAAAATTTATGGTTATGGGCACCAGATATCAAATTAACTCAATTGTTTCTGCAAACCCCAAGATTATGGTAATGGGGGAAAATATAGAAAGAGTAGAAGTTGCATGTAACCTGGGCCTAATCACCGATCCGGAACTTCGCTTTGAGGATCACATCAGCGGTATAGTTCGAAACTGCTTCTACAGACTGAAGGTTCTGTACAGGATAAGAGACTTCCTTAGTATTGCATTGAGGAAAAGACTAGTAGATAGCTTGGTCCTATCAAAATTTAACTATTGTGACGTGGTATATGGGCCATGTCTGCTATCCCGTACAGACCGTTTAATTCAACGCGTACAAAATGCCTGTGCACGATACTGTTATAGCATACCTCGGAGAAATCATGTTACACCATATCTTAATACTGGCGATGTTCTAAAAATGGCAGCACGGCGAAAATTACATTTAGCTAACCTATTATTTGGAGTTATAAACACACATAAACCAGCATACCTATTTGAAAAATTAAGTTGGAGGCAGGATCATTACAGTTACTCCGCTCGTTCTACGTCCAACCCTCTCTCGATGCCTAAGTACAAAACTACTGCCTTCAGGGGATGTTTCAAGCATGCCGCCACTTGCTGCTGGAACGACATACCACCTCCAATGAGGTCTCTGAAAACAAACAAAAACTTTAAATTCCATCTAAAAAGCTACCTTTTGCAGAAGCAAAAAAACGAACAAAATATATATTACAAATGACTTGCAAAGTACTTACGTTATGTTTATGACCTATAAACATAATACATCATTTTCAGCAGGCAGTGGCAGTGGCGGTATGTAGGTATAGGTATATGTTTGTATTACCAAAGCAACACTGCATTCCTAATCACTCATCAGCTTAAAATAATAAATTTTTCATTGCAGTAAAATAGGCACTTTCGCTTGCTATAATTCACTATCATTTCTTTATCCACTCATACACAGTACACAGCTACGCATAGTTGCCTAATATGATGTAGTGCCATTGGTTGCACTGCACCTATTCATTATTATAGCAAAATTACATAGTATTTTGGTCACGCGACCACGCAGAACGCCAGTGCCCGCGCGAAGTAAACAAATAACCCAAACGTGTTGTGTAAGCTCAACCGAGACCGTAGGAGCGAGACAAGTGATTATTTTCTCTGTGCGAGACAAAACAATAAAAGTTGGTCACTGGCACGTCACGACACGAGTCGATCGTTGACATGCGGCGATGCGGCGAAACAGTCGGTCTATCCACAGACTACACAGGGATACTAGATATTTAATTTATCTATTATGTCCAGTATGTCTCATTAGCAAACCCTTGATTAATGTTGATTCTATTAAAATTTTTATCATTTATAATAATCATGTATGTAATAATATGGTTATGTAAGTATGTGTATATAATATAAAGTATATGTAACAGTTCACACGCACACACACACCCCCCACACACTCACCCCCCACACACACCCCACACACTCTTATATAATAATTATTACTTTATTTGTTTTTGGGTATAATAATCATTGGCTGCTTTTGCTGGCTTGGCACCCGCTCATCATCACTTGGGGTTGACACTGAAAATCAGCGCTGTGTTGTGACTCACGTTACAACACAGCATCATGCTGAGTGTCGACCTCTTTGCCGCAGCTACGACATGCAAAGTAGGTATCATATATTGATAAAATGATTCAAGAAATGTACCTAATTAAGTATTTTTTTATGTGCACCTACCGCATGTCGTCTTGTTGTGGCAATAAATAATTTTTCTTTCTTTCTTTCTTTCAGAATCTGCAAATATGGATTATTTGCGGGCTCTGCTTGATTTTTTATAGGCATAGCAAACACTTCCCGGCTTACGGTGGGCCATATAGTTTTTTAAAGAAGTATATAAGTATTATATCCGTTGTCTAATACCCATAGTACAAGCTCTGCTTAGTTTGGGACTAGATGGTGTTGTGTAAAAATGTCCCAAAAATATTTATTATTATTCCCTCCTTGCTTTATCAATGTAAACTATCTTTTTTAGTGCGTCAAGTGACTGACCGGAAATCCCCTAACATTAAAAACGTCATCTTTCCTGATTAAGCGATTATATTATCAACAACAATGGCGTAACGACACGTAATTATTGTAATTAGATTATAGGCAAAATATTATAATATCCTTGATTGCAATCAGTTTATATCAGTAAAAACATCCTATTAAAATCTCGATTTATCGGCTTATTTTTTAATTAGCGCCGAGGGTACTACTGTCGTATAGATCTTTTTCCTTTGAAAATCTGTGATAATTTGTAATCACTAAAATTAGATCAAAAATAAAATATAAACTCGTCAATGTGAGGTGAAAGTTGCATTTTCAGAAAGCATTTTTTTCATTGCACTTAAACTATCAAATGTCGCAGATCATAAAGCTGAGTTGCAGCCCTGGATAAAAACAAAATGGAGTTTGGTTTTCTAATGAAAGTTTTCTAAAAGCCAGCCTATTACTGAAATTGTTTAGCTAACGTAGCCCCTTACGAATTTATTGTATGAATAAACAAACATCTTTGCTGAAGCGTTTAAAAGCTACAGGTATGAAAAGATGTGCGCTTACATTCTCCACAACCTTTTATCTTCTCCAAAAACACATCAAAATATGAGTTTAATTGGTGTGACAGATTACAGCGTGACTTCTGCTGTCTCGCGGTTGACATGCTGCAATACATCATCCAAATTGAAAGCATTCTAAATCACACGAAGCGGTTCCGGATCACATTTTTGTTAAATCAACTCTGATTGGCTGTATAAAATAGCACAATGAGTTAATTAATGTATATAAGTCCCACGAGATTGCAAACAGTGTACAATACACAAGTTTTTATTTAATCTTTACGCAATAGAGTAATTAGCGCGGCCAATTGAAGGGTAAATTTCAACAAAACTGTTTTATAAAGTCCGCTGTCCGAGAAGTAGAATAGTTATCCAATTGCCCTGAATCATATGTGATCCACGCGACAGTAAAAGGGTTAATTAATCAACCTGTTCTTTATACATTTTGGTGGAATATGTTGATGACTCATTTTTGTAACCAGTATTTTTGAAAAAATAAATATGATGGTGAAACGGAAAGTCTAACCTAATGTTAAGCGGCCACCTTTGCCCATAACATTTGCAATACCACCAAGGCTGTTGCTTAAATGGTACCGCAAGTTGGTTCACCAAACTGAGACATGAAGATGAAAAGTCTCATGTGATTTTATAATTTCACGGGCGCGGCGTGGCGCCCGTACGCTTCACATGGGAACACAGCAATGCAAGCATTATTGTTTCGCGGCAGAAGTAGGTATGGTAAATATAACGTAAATTAATAAATAAATATTCTTGGGACATTTTTACACAGCACTATCTATTCCCAAACTAAGCAGAGCTTGTGCTAAGGGTACTAGACAATGAATATAATACGTAAATATACTTTTTTTTTGTAGAAACATACTTATAATAATACATAAGAAACACCTAGACCAACACAAACACATAATGTTCATCACACAAATATTTGTGTCCTGTGGGAATCGAACCCATTACCTCGTGATTAGCAGTCCGGCACTCGAACTACTAGACCACAGACTAAACGGATTAAATTGCGTATATTATTTAAATTGGTTTTCCTGACGTTTAGAAAGCTTTGCAGCATTTCGTGGTCGCAGGTAGACAGATGACAAGCGTCTTTACATGTCTAAAAAATTATTAATAAATTAAATTAAAAATAAATTAATAATAATTAATTTTAATTAAATTATTAATTTTGTTTTATTATAATGTGTAGTGATCGCGAAAACCTAAGAAATTATTACACTTAATTTTGATAATAGCTATAAGTTATTTGTCCCAAAAATATTTATTTATTTAAATTTCAAGCTTTATATTCAAGGAAATAATGATTTTTTTTATGAAAGCCACATGGCTTTCATAAAAAAAACAGTCCAATGGATTGATTTTCTTGTTTTGCTTACATCCGCAACATAAAAATGAAATAGGTATGTACCTACGTACATCGTTTATAAACTTTTCCATTTCCAGCTAGGCCTAGGATATTAATAACTCGCTCCCGAACAAACAACAACAGCATTAAATATTTAGAGGCGTCTGCAACTGATACCACCAGCCGGCGCCATCTAGCGAGAAACGAACCCAAACGTGGGGATGCGCCGGGCTATTTCTGACATAACATAATAAAGCCAAGCCGGTGAGACACGCAAGGCGCAGTGATTTAATTAACTGAAGACCAAGGTGTATCAAGGTGAGACTAGGTATTTGTTGGAACCTAAGGAAGTTTGGAAACTAGCCTCGAGATAACTTAATTAATAATCCGCAGTGATTTGTATATCTGTTCAACATAATAGTTATTGATCAAGCAAACGGTTCGCGCAGTGGTGTCCTAAAAGACACCTGTACGTGGCAACAAGTTCACGCGTCTTTGCCACTTCTATTACCTTATTAAGATTTCTATGTTTACTACCTACCAGACAACTTTAGGGTGATTGTAACGCCGGTTGGTAGCAAGATTGCAGCACGATAGCTAATTGAAGAAAAAACTGTAGACTTCCAGTAACAAGGTTTATTGTGTTCCACCCAACGATTTAAGAAGCTAGTAGTCTTTATTCGTAGGTTCCACCGACAACAGAAGAATGAGCCCGTTTTAACGTTACCACCTATTTTAATAAATAATCAGCGGTAGTGACGTCACAACATTTTCGAATAATAATTATGAAAATATTATAATACTTAGTAAATGTTGATATTTAAGAAAAAAGAAAGAAAAGAAAGAAAAAATATTTATTTGCTTCAAAAGTGACGCACAAAATTACCGAAAAATTCAAGAACACAGAAGAAATACAGGTATAGAGCCAAGAAGTGTGGTAATATATGCGTCAGATACGCGCAAAACGGCCACCGCTCAGCATATTGCTATGCCTCATGCAAGGAGCAAAGACACAGCGCTGGTTTTCAGCGACAGCCGGCATCGACACAAATTCACAATGCAATAACGTAGATCAGTGAGGCGTTATGTTGGTAAATAACGATAATAAATAAATAAGATTAAGTACAATACGAGATAAAATGTGTAATATTTAATAAATACGCAAGATTGTAAATTCCATAGACCATAACATAAAACCACACAACATGGCAACATTGTAACAAGTCGTCAAACGTGAGCCGCTCGCGCAGCTGTCACGCGTTGGCTATGGTTTTTGCCACTAGTGACATTGACAAGTGACAACGTTTCGCAACACAATGCAATAATGGACGCTCGATATTGTGTATTTAACTCAATAATTAATAACTATGGATGAATAAACAATCTAAATCAATTACAATCATTAATTGTAAACACAAAGTATTGTAGACATTTAAAATGTAACCTATTTGTAGGTGGTGGGAGCCGGAAGTTGCAACATGATGCAGAGACAAAAAACACTAATAATAACGAGAGTGAGGTTAATAATTTTGAATAATATTTACAATAATTTTACGCACTATAAATGAACATACCAACTACAATGTACCAATTCCTTGAAAATAAAGACATTCTATTCAATTCTATTATATTCTAATAAACCTACTTATTTACCTACAGGTATCAAAAATATTGGTAAAGAGAAGTCTCTACATTCTTGTGACTTCAAAGCTGAAAGTTTCTGAAAGAATTATATAAGTAGGTACCTACTTAGATTATTCTGAAGTACTAAAATTCCACGCAGCTTTCTCTTGAAGCCAACATGTGTAGATTCTGCATAGTTTTTCAACTAAAGTATGAACTAAAACTATGTTAAGTTATATGTGTGTTATTAAGTGCTTTTTATAACAGTGCTATGGATAACTTATCAAATTCTTTATGAAACAAGCACCCCGAATTCCCAAAGCCCTCAACAGAAGACCTTTATTTTGTTTGTAAGCGGAAATATCCCTTACGGTACTCATACGCAACTTTGTTCCTTTTCGTTTAATATTAAAGTCACACACTCCCATTTTGTACCACTATTGTCCGACAAATATTTAGGGCAAAGGTATGTCATTTAGCTACCGTTACAAAAACCTTACCCCGCAGGGGACCAATAGCTTATGTAACCTTTAGCCGAATGACCTCTCAAAATGGCGGCTAGCCCACTTTGTCATATACTCACGGGACGAAATATGTAAGAACAGAAGTAACAGTAGTTAGCATTCCAGATAAAGCGTAAGGAGGTAGGGATGTCCCCATTTCTTCTCGTGGGCGTTGTAAAAGGTGACATAAGGGTTCACCAGAGGATGGGCAGCAGTGTTCTCTGGGTATTTATTCAACCAACTGCGATCGCCAACCCACCTGCCAAGCGTGGCGATTATAACATAACAACATAACATCACGCCTGTATTTCCCGAAGGGGTAGGCAGAGGTGTATAGTATACCTACATTTCGCCAGTTATGTTATAGTCCCATGTAATAGGGGGCGAGCCTATTGCCATTAACCGGGCACAAATCCATACTCCGGGCTGCTACTGAGAATTTCCTAATTAAAAAACCCAATAACACTTTGCCCGACCCGGGAATCGAACCCAGGACCCCACGCTCAGCAGTCGCGCTTGCGACCACTAGACCAACGAGGCAGTCAGTCGTGGCGATTATGGTATGTCATAATCATGTGTGGTATTATGGTATGGGTGGGATATGTCCCACCCTTTTGGGAGAGGCCTATATGGCCAGCAGAGGATGTCTTTCGATTTTAATGATAATGATGATGAGGTAGGGATGTTGCTGACGTCACCCAAAGATGCATCAAAGTGGATGTTGAATTCGACACCACGAGAAAAGTTCACGGTAGCTTAGCGGCTAAAACACCGGCTGTGTAGATTGATGCAGCAGGATTTGAACCAGGATTTGAACCTGTGACTCCTGGTCACGATTTTTTCTTTCCACAATTTATATATATATAGCGTAAGTAGGTTGTTGTACCTAATAGATTCATCAGAGGCCCTTGCGTCTTTTATAGACGATTCATGGTGTAGTGTCTCAGATAAAACGTTCTTGATGACTAAACAGACCGCGGATGCGAGAGTGACATACCTTACCACAGGACTGAAACAAGAAGATCGCGGTGGTCGGTACCAAGCCGCCTTGATGTCGCTTCTGTCTGTTGTCTACGAGTGCTCCGACAAACCAGGCTTCATCGCAAAACTTGCGACCCCCGCTACATGTTTGCGGCAATCTGTCCGCTTATCAGCGAGCTTCTCCCAGTCACATAGTCGTCAGTATTGAAAGTTACCATGTCTCGCTTGGCGCACAACGGTCTCCCAACCACTCTTTTTGCATTCGCTACTGCACCCGACAAAAAAAACATGCGCGGAAACCTGAATACCTGAGAAGACCATAAGAATTTTTCGATGGTGTCCGTAGTCCGCCAACCCAAAACCAGAGCAGAGCAGAGCATTTTTTTGTATTTTTTTTATAACATAGGAGGGCAAACCAGCATGCGGTTCAGTAAGTAATCTCCGCCACATGAAAATTCGTAACACCAGGGGCGTCGCCAATGCGTTGCCAACCTTGCTCTTTTCTTGAAGGCTCCTTTGTCGAATAGCATAGTAAACAAGGCCTGAAGGAAATCTTCTCAGTCTAAAAAGAGTTTACAGATGTGAGACAGCAGGCGGCATTAAAGGTTATCGTACACATATCAGCTCAGCATCGTATCGGCATCGTCTCAACTCGAGCTTTTCAGTATTCTATATATGAAACTCCATACTACAAAGTACACTTATGAGCATCGTAACGTCATCGCCTTGCGTCGGGACAAGCTAGTGAACTGCACGCAGTTCGTGGTCAACAACTCGCAGTCACCGCGCTTACGTCGGGGCTTCGTCAACACGCTTACGTCGGGTCATGTCGCCGCGCTTACATCTCGCCGTCAGTCAGTGCGGGGATGGCGCACGGATGGGATAAATGTAGGATGGCCGTAAGCGCAGTGTCACCCAGCTGTAGCCGTGCCGACACCTTCAAGGTACTGAACCGCTCCGGTTACGTGATTGCGTCAGGTTGATGCCTAGTTGACGGCGAGGTTACAAGGAGAGACGGTGCTGATCTGGTCCCGATAAATGTGCGATAAGCTTTAGATGGGAAGAGAGGTAGTGCCTTATACTGATCTGGGATCCACTCGACATGACACAGTCACGTTAAGATTGACACGTTAAGATTTACACTGTTACACTGTTTGTGCTGAGTTTTTTCGAGATTCATAAGGAGCAAGCCTTCTGTATACATTTTTTGGCCGCTGTATCAAATATTCATAAGGAATCGTAACATACATAATGGCTCGCGAAGGTTAAAGGTATCAAGTCCAACTGTCACATTAAGTTGGGCGCAAGTTAGAAATGTGTATAATATTCGCGAACACCTCAGTATCATGGCGGATAATATATTGTTATTCATAAAAGTTGGATGTAACACTTTCTGGGAATCTGGGAACGGTAAGTATGTACCTAGGTTTAACGCTTGCAATTTTTCTTCCCGTATAGTATAACTATTTATTTATTTATTTTGACAGTTTATGTATATACAAACAGAAAATTAAAATAGGTATCATATATTTTGGACTAAAGTTTTCATGGGTACTGCTCATCTCATAAATAAATGTTTTCCAGCATTTCCAGCAGAAAATTTAAAACAAGAAATCTAGGATTATAGACTAAGTGTGTGTTATATTTTTTTCTGTAAAAACCGACCAAGTGCGAGTCAAACACGCGCACCAAGGGTTTCGTACCTTCCTTGGACGTATAAAAGCTATTGATTAGGATTTACTTTAGTTTGGGCCATTACAGTGGTTAAAAAACCGGACCGCATAGACAACCAAGTTTGTTTGTGTAGGATTTTTGATGATTTCTAAAATCAACTGTAGTTATTTCGGATTTCTCGCTTTGGGGTACCGTACTTTTGTGTCATTTTTCATCATACATCAAAAACTACACATCAACATCACCCACTTCAGCTGAAAGACGTCCATTGCTGAACATAGGCCTCTTGGGGGAGGCGATATGCCAGAAACGAAAACCAGACGGCATAAAAAACCAATAATTAATTCAGTCAGATCTGACTGAATCGGAACAAAGTTCAGTGTCCAGACAGGTCAGTATACAAATGTCTTTGGTCCAGACAGCAGATATAGTGTTAAAAAAATCAGCCTGTACCCGATATGGACAGAGAATGGGCTGTATACCCTAATGATGAAAAATTACAAAAGCTGACATACATAATTAACTCAATTCACAATACAGTTCCATTGAATCAATTATCAAATTGAATTGAATGAAACCGTCACACTTTAATATTTTTAAAGACAAAACAATAAGATAATTGTCACAATCGATCCATTCATCATTTTAGTAATGTATTACAAATATTCACTCATTATAACAGTAACATTCAATGCTTAAATGATAATATAAGCTAATTATTTCCAATTAAATCATATTTTACAATGTAGTGAACAAGTTGTTTTGCAGTCATATTTTTTTATTTGCATAAATGTCAGCAAAACCAGAACCAATAAACTAGTGCGTGTAGTCCTTCCAATGTCATAAATGTGGAATGTTTGTTTGTTTGTCATTAAATCACGCTGAAACTGCTAAACGGATTTAGATGAAATTTAACACACAGATAGACCATAATCCGGATTAACATACATGCTACTTTTTGTTACGAGAAGACAAATAGTTCCCGAGGGATGCGTGATAACATATTTCCGTGATAAGCCGAATTATACGAAGGCGAAGCCGCGTGCATAAGCTAGTAGGACTATCATAAATTATTAAATTTCCACAGAAATATTGTTTGGGATGACACATTAAAGTTTTACCTATTTTAACACTTTAGTTTTGTCTAGTTTAATAGTGGCTTTATACAGGGTCGTTATAATTAATTAATTTGGAGCAAAACGTGTAGTTCAGAACTTGGTAAACGGAAACTCACTATGTTTACGAGTCCATTCATTAAAAGTTATGCTTTGGTTTTCGAAGACCGGTCCGTTTGTGAGCGAGTGAATGTGAGCAAAGGAAGCGATCCCGTACCCACATGAATAATAGATCAATTGTTCAACAACGTACAATTAATCATTTACACAAAGGCCTACCTACATCATATGCATCTGTTGCATATCGCCTTTGAGTAAATGTTTAGATCGATACTAGAAAGCTATTTCCATTTTCTATTGTGGGTAGACAGATTGTTGATTGCAGTATGATTTAATTAAATCATTTTGCGGAACGTGAAAAGCAAGTTTTCTTTACATCCAGATATCACACACCCTCATAAACAGCCCATTATTGTCTCACTGCTGGGCACGGATCGCTTTACCGAATGAGAAAGTTAAGATCTTAGTCCACCACGCTGGCCTGGTCTGGGTCGGCAGACTACACACACCATGAAGAACTCACTCTCAAAAGAACTCTCTGGTGTGCAGATTTCCTAACGATATTTTCCTTCCCCGTTAAAACAAGTGATAATCAAAAAACCCAAACATCACAAACTGCTAAAATTCAACACGATGAAAAATGTACCTCAATCCAAATCAACGTCATAGGTTAGGGTAGGTTTTAAACATAGTCATGGCAAAGTTACAGTTTAAAGCTCACAGCCCAAACCATATCACAGCATATTTATCGCTTAAGCGGATGCTGCCGCCCGTCGCATCCCGCTTGCTATCGCACCGAAACTTAACCGAGGGCTACGTTTTGCTTTCAAACACCGCTGGGCGAGAGATTACATAACTTCATTAAATTCCAACTTGGCACATAGTACCTAGTAGGCAAAACTGAGTTCTACCCAATATCGGGACTATATTGAAGATACTGTCGTTTAAGCCTGTTAGGTCCATGACCTTAGGGGTTCACTAAAGCAATAAGTTTAATGAAATATCTATATATGTATGGCCTCCTGTCATTTGGGATATAAACTTGGTAGGTACTGGTGATTTTAACGTCTCTATATTTGTTACATATTTGGTAATAATTTGGTCTGTGGTCTAGTGGTTCGAGACTGCTGATCATGAGGTCGTGGGTTCGATTCCCACAGAACACAAATATTTATGTGATGAATTTATGTGTAAGTGTTGGTCTGGGTGTTTCTTATGTATTATAAGTAGGTATATACAAAAAAAATATGTAAGTATTATATAAAGGTACATTGTCTAGTACCCAAAGTACAAGCTCTGCCTAGTTTGGGACATGGGATGGTGCTGTGTAAAATGTCCCAAATATTTATACAAAAAATATGATTTAGGTACATTTTTCAGCATAGCATGCTGCCACTAATTAGGTAGGTACTAATATTACGATTTAAAAATCGCCTGTAGCAATAAAATATTTTGTATAATGATATGTATGAGTACGACTTATAATAATTATATGATTAGTTTCGTATAACATACCTATCACACTTATAAATTACTTGAACACTATTTTTGTTTATGATTCATTTGTCAGAAGCACTTGAATGTTTAAAAGCCACGGGACACTTATTATTTAGATTTCTATTAGATAACATTTCTTTTACCTTATTATTTAGATTTCTATGGCTACGTGCTTTCTAAGTGCGTGAGTGTGTAGTGATTCCCAAAATTATATCAATCAATCAACTCAGCCTATCGCAGTCCTCTGCTGGACATAGGCCTCTCCCAACTTGCGCCACAACGCTCGATCCTCTGCCTTCCGCATCCAGTCCCCCCCAGCCACGTTCTTTAGGTCGTCGGTCCACCTGGCAGGGGGGCGCCCTACGCTGCGTTTGCCGATACGCGGTCCCCACTCAAGGACTCGTCTGCTCCAACGGCCATCGGTCCTTCGACAGACATGGCCAGCCCACTGCCACTTCAGCTTACTGATCCTACAAGCTATGTCGGTCACTCCGGTTCTTCTCCGGATAAACTCCACGCATAGCTCGCTCCATAGCTCGCTGAGCGACTTTAAATTTGTGGACTAGCCCAACTGTCAGTGTCCACGTCTCGGCACCGTAAGTCATGACTGGCAGGACGCACTGGTTGAAGACCTTTGTCTTCAAACTTTGCGGTATAGGAGACGAGAAGACTCAGCGAAGTTTGCCAAATGCTGCCCAGCCCAGACGGATCCTTCTGTTGGCTTCTTTCTCAAAGTTGTGTCTACCAAGCTGAATTGCCTTTTACTGAAAATTATATAGTATAAGTAATATAAAACGGTTATTTTTTTTAAGAACGCAACATTTCAAGCAAGGCAGCCTGGAAGTTACACTTTACCACCCGTTCAATGGCCCAATTCCCACCAACTTCGCCCGAGAGCGTCACACTAACGTATCTATCGAACTGTTCCGTATGAGAATTCTAGTAAATTGGAAAACCTTCAAATTGTTTATTTTGACTATGTAGGGTAGAACCATAGAAATTGAAATAAGAAAGTAACAGAAATGTTTTCTACTGTCTTTTAATACCACGCGTGTCGCCGGTCTGGTCTAGTCCGGTCTGGACTCTGCGTCCAAAACAGCACTGATGATCAAGCCGGTTCTCGCACTGGTGTTCTACGAGACACCTATACGCGGCAACTAATTCACGCGCCTTTACCGCTTCTATTATCTTATTATTTAGATTTCTATGGGTAGGACCAACAGTTTAAGTTTCAGATGCTTTTATTAAGAGTTAGTTAATTTGGGAGAGGCCTATGTCCAGCAGTGGACTGCGATAGGCTGCGTTGATAAAGGGAAAATTTCAATCAAATGGAGATATTTCTGTAATGATGTATGTACACCATCCTCAGCGCGATAGCAGCATGGATTGATAGCCGGCGCATGTGGGCACTGGTCGATCGGACCAAATCCCTTTTAGTTATTAGGTACTAACATAGGCTAAGTTAAATTCTTACTAACACAATATGGACCCTTTGTTGTCTCTTAATAAATGAATATATAATAATAAACTGAAAATATTAACCAAAAATATTTAATTAATGACGAAGCAAATGACTACCGGTTTATTTAAAAATCAGTTCCCTTCTTCATTTAGTATAGTATAGTATAACGGGCTGGTTTCCGCAACTTCACGTTCAAGCGTGTATTTTGCGTACGGGTGGGAACTTACTCGATCCACCCTAACTCCTCGAAAAAGGCCAGCAACGCCTTGGTGTTGCTGGTGATCTCTCTGAGGGTACCTGGGTTACCGAAGTACTTGGCCCTGTATGTGGCGACCTCAGGGCAGTCTAGAAGCACATGGGCTGCTGTCTCGTCTTCCACCATGCAGGCTCTGCACAGTGGGCTGTCCGTAACACCTATGACAAAAAGATGTTTGTTAAAGGACCCGTGGCCAGTTATAGCAGCTGTGACTGTACGCAGCTGTTGTTTTGACAATCGGAGGGCCTGTTTCGTGAACCGGCCGTCGATTGTGGGAAGTGCCTCCTTGGCCTGCCTGCACTCACCATGGTCTTTCCATAGTTTTTAGTGTTTGTCCTTGGTGCGTTTCCTTACCAAGTTGCGTAGGTATCCAAAGGGGAGTGGCACTATGGGTTCAGGTTCCACGACTACTATACTCGATCCCCTTCTGGCCAGTTCATCCGCTGCATCATTGCCTCGGGAACTGCTGTGTCCTTTGATCCATTGAATGGATATGTTATTGAGATTACCTACCTGGTTGAGGTTTTGCTGGCACTCGTGTATCAGCCCCGAACTTACCGTGTGGCTGCTTAGTGCTTGTAGTACGGACATACTGTCCGAGAGTATGCGAATTGAGTGGTCTTTAACCTTCCTGGCTATAATCGCCGAAGCTGCCAGGGAAATGCCCATGCACTCGGCCTGGAACACCGTGTTATGGACCCCCAATGGTGTGGCTATGTGTATATTGAGGTCTTCCGAAAAGATCCCGGAACCCGTACCTGCACCTGTTTTGGATCCATCCGTGAAGAGTCCTTCTTTAGTTAATAGGGATAACGATTAAAGACTGACATTTAATTTTAGCAAGTGAAAAAGTCATCGCAATACCTACATTATAAGAAATCTCCATTCTTTCTTTACTCAAATAAAGTACCTTCACTTATCTGAGCTACACTGTCACTTCTTACGTCAATATAACGTCATTCACATCAAGTGCCGCAATTTATGTATTTTTAGGTGTTTATAACACTAGAGCATATACTTGTAACAGAACCGAGCACATCGAGCCCTCTTCTGTTATACCGTTCATCGTTGTTTTACGAACCGAACATAGAGCACTGCGTTCGACGCTTTGTTACAATTTGAGTTTACAAACCAACTACCGAATTTTTGTAACATTTCATCGAGCAAAGACACGAACTGCAGATCCAACATTTAAACAAAAGAGTAAACGCAAAATAAACAGGTATGTTACAGGTCACAGATCAAGTACCTAGGTCTGTGTTACAGGTTCACTCACCGACAGCATTTCGTCAAACACAGCGTCGCGCATTCGCAGGAACGATGCATTACATGGAAATGCTCTAGAAATTGATATAGTTTTAAACTTTTCTTTTCATTACACCATTCGTAAGAACGTTCGGGAAGCTACGCAATATCTTCTCGTCCAAAATACCGCAGTGTCTCAAGACGAAAGTCTTTGACCAGTGTGTGTTGCCAGTAATTACTTACGGTACTGAAACGTGGTCGCTCACAATGGGCCTCATAAGAAGGCTCAAAGTCACTCAAAGGGCAATGGAGAGGGCTATGCTCGGAGTGTCCCTGCGTGATCGAATCAGAAATGAGGAGATTCGCAGGAGAACGAAAGTAACCGACATAACCCGAAGAATTGCCAAACTTAAGTGGCAGTGAGTGGGGCACATTGCTCGCAGAACGGATGGCCGATGGGGCAGTAAAGTTCTGGAGTGGCGACCGCGTACTGGAAGGCGCAGCGTGGGTAGGCCCCCCACAAGGTGGACCGACGACCTGGTGAAGGTCGCGGGAATCCGCTGGATACGGAAGGCACAGGACCGGTCGTTGTGGCGATGCTTGGGGGAGGCCTATGTCCAGCAGTGGACGTCTTTCGGCTGAAATGATGATGATGATGATGATTCGTAAGAACGATACATTACATGGAAATGCTTGAGAAAATGCTCTAGTTCATACTACTTACTCTTAATTGTTATGTTTAAAGTATTTATCTACACTCGTATCGTAAAATTCGAATTATGAACTCGAAAGTAATGTCATAATGACATACTTTACGCACATGCACCTGTAATGAATTTAAAAAGTTTCATTACGATACAGTTTGCTGAACAAAACAATGCGGTAATTTTTTTTTTTTTCCATAAATGCATACTTCAGCCCAACTAAGGAGTTTTTAATGCCACTTCGACCCAACCAAGGAGTTTTCAAACCTTTTTTGTTAGCAGTCGTACAGTTTGGCACCAATGAGTACACAAAATTCAGGGTGGCGCCACTAGTAATACATTGAAAAAAAATTCGTTTGAAATCGCGTTTTTGGCAGAAGTTTGGATTGTCATATTGCTTTTAATTATATTTAAGTGTTTACAAGCACATTTTTTGTATGATAAAACAGAGATTGACGGAATCCTGACAAGGATAGAAAATTCGTTCCGATTATAATGTTTTCACCAGACTATATTTTATTATCTGTGCAGGCGCGCGCTGGGGCGCGTGCGCGGCTGCGCGCCATGACCTACTGGATTTAACTGTTTACGTTATTATTATGGTTTTGTATGTCTAAAGTTTTATTCTGGGCAAAAATATCTGACTACAGCAGTGATACTTAACTGAGGAGAATATGACCCCACCTGAATTTCTGGATGCAGCAACGTAAATAACGAACAATCTTTTACCAGAAAAATCAAGAAAAACTACAACAATGTTACCAAGATTTTGACTTTGGTATTTTATTTAAAATTGTACGAGTTTAGATAAAATAGTGTATGAAACTGATATAACTAGGTATTAAAACATTCGTGTGATACTATTAAAAACTTCGCCTACGGCTCGATTTTTAAACTCACACTCGTGTTTGAATAACCCCTATTATGCAACAGTTTCATAAACTACTATTAAAGTACTATCAATTTGTTTTACAAAACAGCCTGATCTAGTATTTCCAATATTTCTCACATTACCAGGCCCCTCAGAAAGTATTGCGAAAAAAAGTTTTTATATATGGGAGACTGGCCAGTTATAATGTTTTTCGAAAATATGATTATTTATAAGTAAAAATAAGTAAGTTCCAATTTCAAAATTTCCCTCCACATTTTTTGCGAGTTAATTCAAAGTATTGTGTCTCACTGAAATATGGATCTGCGCCGGGAACATTTTAGAGCTATGATTTTATACGATTTCAAGTGTCGCCTGAAACCGGATGAATCGTACGATAGACTTCAAATGGCATTCATGGATGAAGGCCCTTCCAAGGCAACCGTGTATCGTTGGTATAACGAATTCAAGCGCGGTCGACCAACTTTGGGGGATGACGAAAGAAGCGGTCGCCCTTTGACGGCTGTTACCGAAGAAAACGTGCTAGCAGTGAAAAATTTAATCCAAGACAATAGGCGAATTACATATCAGGAGATTCAACACATATTGAAGATTGGATCGGGAAGCGTTCACGAGATTCTACACAGCCATCTTCGCGTGAGGAGGATAGTATCACGCTGGGTGCCGCACAACCTCACCGATGCTCAGAAGCAGGCCCGGGTGGAATAGTGCCGTGATATGCTTAACAAATTTGAAGCAGGCTCGTCTCGGCGTGTTTACGACATCGTTACAGGTGATGAGTCCTGGATTTATCAATACGACCCAGAAACCAAGCGCCAGTCGACTGTTTGGGTGTTTCAAAATGAGCCAACGCCTACCAAAGTGAAGCGATCTAGAAGCGGGGGTAAGATTTTGATCGCTAGCTTTTTTAATTTGACTGGCCACTTGGTATCAATTCCCTTACTGGATCAAAGAAGCATTAATGCCGAATGGTATACTACCAAATGTTTGCCAGAAGTTTTCTCTGTTATAAGCAACAAGCGACCAAACACAGGGCTCCGCGGGCTACTGCTCCACCACGACAATGCACCTGCGCACACCGCACTCAAAACGAGGGACTTCCTGGACAGCACGCCAGTTAAACTCCTGGGTCACCCTCCTTACAGCCCTGATCTAGCACCGTGTGACTTCTTTTTATTCCCAAAAATAAAAAATCAGCTCAAAGGGACACAATTTTCGTCGCCGGAAGATGCGCTGGCTGCGTTCGAGCAGGCTGTAAACGAGGTGTCTGCGGCGGACTGGAAAAAGTGTTTTGAAAACTGGTTTAGGCGCATGAATCTTTGTATAGAGGCTGGTGGAAAGTACTTTGAAAAGATTTGATAAAAATATATGTACTATTAGCAAAGCCTAAGCCTTTCCAGTTTTGAAACTGTTTTGCTTGCAAGCTACATTTACAACAAAAAATAAAGAAATCCGCCCTTTATTTTTTCCACCAATCAGGATCCACCAGTTAGGGTCTTTAAAACAACAGTTTTTGTAAAGCCATATGTTTTTATTACTGTATGATACTTTCACGGACTAGGAACAATAGTTCTGTGATTTATGTTCACGGGTTTGGTCATTCGCAGTTGCTTCGTGCTCCTTGCTACCTGTTAATTTATGTTCATTTGTTTTCTGTTTAAACATCGAAGACTTGGGCGACGACGTAGGCCGGTCAGCGTAGGTAGTACAGCAAGAAAGTAGCCAGTAAAAAAATGTGAAATCATTAACAATAATACTATTGATGTCGATTCAGTTGCGCACATTTAAAGGACTAAACTAATGGCGTTTGTCTTTTTCTGTTTCAATAGAAAATGAAAGTGACAGATGCATTTAGTCTGGTTTAGTTTTGTCAAAATGTGCAACAGAATCGCCGAAGAAATTATTTAAATTTTATTGAAAACTTGAATTAGTTTAATTGAGTTAATTAAATTACTTACCACGACATCTCATGTCAATTGAACTAATAGGTATAAGGAAAAATACGAAATTTGAAGCAGTTTTATAAACAAATACCTAATAACCTAGTCTTATTTACGTTATTACGACACCTTCACCCACAGTTAAGCCTTTGTTAGTTGTTACAGGCAGCTTTATTGATTTGGACTAACCGTTTTTTGCTCAAACTGCACCGCACCGTGTTTTATAACTGGCAGATGTTGCAAGGAACTTGTATTGAAATAAGGACTTTTTATTTTAACAAAGAATGTTCAATGTTTTTATGATCTCACCAAAACGATGTAAAATTAAAATTGGACATTATGTATTATTCGCAAGTATCCTTAGAACTTATTAACGTTTTTTTTTTAATCAGTCTAATAGGCTAGCAGTTCATCCCCACGGATCTTTATCCGCAAAGTATTTTGTATCAACCTTTTCTATATAGCTTTTGTTTTAAAGGTGTTTTTAAATTTATTTTTTTATTATTTATTATATGGAGGTTTTATGCTTTAAACTTGCTTTAGTAAATCTTGAATATAGGGATCTTATTACAAAAGCGACCATAGTCCCTTAAATTTTATTTTCTGAGTCAACTAACATTAACAGCGAGTTGGTTGGTTGGATTTGTATTATGAAATAATATTAGAATCATTAAAAAACCTACTGACAGTTTACTCAACCGATTTTAACCTCTATTCCGTGGGCATAAGATGACAAAAGCAAATACGTATTTACAATACCAACTATTTACTGTAATAAGGTTTTGTTAAAATTTATAATGTTATTTCAAATGGAGTCTAAGTATAACTTACCACCTACTTACATTAATAAATAATTTATTTTTTCATGTTTTTATTTTATTTTGTATCAAACTAAATAAATAAATATCTTCGGGACATTTTTACACAGCACCATCTAGTCCCAAATTAAGCAGAGCTTGTGATATGGGTACTAGACAATGGATATAATACTTACATACTTTTTTTTTTGTAAATACATACTTATAATACATAAGAAACACCCAGACCAACAGAAACACTTATGTTCGTCACACAAATATTTGTGTTCTGTGGGAATCGAACCCACGACCTCGTGATCAGCAGTCCAACCCTTGAACCACTGGACCACAGACGTCGTCAAACTAACTCAGTGTGTAAAGAAAGTTTATTGTTACTAACACTTTTTGTGAAATCTGTTAAAAATATGAGTCAGTAATTTTTTGCATAACAAATACCCAACTCAGCCACATGTTTCTAGAACTTCCACTTAAGTTGCACAGTTCAACTGGCATTTATCAATAGTATTTTTTACACTCTACTGTGACATTGTTTGTGGCTGAGTAATGGTTAACTGATAATAATTTTGTTTCATTTTCACAACAAGTCATAATGTTGCTTTGTATATCTCAAGAGCAAAAAATATTGTGCCGTCCCGACATTCTATTGGTAGACAAAAACAAAGGACCATGGGGGCAGGGTTTCTTCAGTGAATCAGTGCCAGATGAAAAGCAACCTTGAGGTGGAAAGGCGTACGATTTGTCGATAGTACGTATAGAACAATTTTTTTTAGTTTCGCAAAACTTTCTGAGTGTCCCACGTATGTATCTATTACAATTCCAGCTTGACAAATTCTAATGATTATGACAATAATTCCACTGCCATATTCTATATTCATTAGTAAGTTCCATGACAGAGGAACGTAGGACAAACAAGCCACAAATAAATGCTTAACCATGAAGCCACATACAAGAGAAATACATAAGGAAACTCGTTCCTTCTATTATAAATATAATATACCCCACATATACAAATTCAATATCAAAGCATTCGACATATAATTATCCTTTGATTGAAGCCTCAATACACGAAGAAAAGAAAGGAGCGGAGGTGCTGCAAGGCAATTAGGTCATGCGCCTTCAATTTGGTCATGACGTCACAGTGGGCGGAGCCGCAAAGCTTAATTTCAAATAAATCTTCACTGAGTTCGGTTCTGTTCGATTTTAATAGATTTTGAATATTTTTGTTGTTTTAACAATGAAATGCGCTGTTGTTGCATGTAAAAAATTCTCAGAATCCATACTAAAACATATTGATGGTATAACATTTCATGTGCAAGTCCCATATATTTATATTTTCAATTTTAAAACATAAATGTTCTCGTTTCATCGCCAAATTGTTGCTAGAGACATCTGTCGTCGAAAAGATGCATTCTAACCACTTCTCACCGATAGCATGTTTTTAACATTATCAAAGCATATTATGAAAATACCTATTAAATTAAATAAACAAATTGTTCTAGTTCATTTTACTTTCTAAAATGTTAGTTATTTAATAGATAAAGTTACATAGTTAGATGAAATGAGAGGAATATAAAATAAGAAGTGCCATCTGTCGGGGAGTAGTAAGTAATAACTAGGGATGTGAAAAAATTATCGATTATTTAAAAAATAGATAATTTTTAATTTTCAATCGATTTGGGTCAATTATTATTTCTAGAAAAATCGATTATTTAGAAATCGATTTTTTACTTTAAGCGTCGTGTGTTTTCGATTTTATTCTATTATGTCTTCGTCAAGGTCAAGTCAAAAGTCATTGTTTTATTGACATTGACTCATTAATTTGAGTTTTTTGAGTTCATTCATTTTGTTACAATCTTCTGTATAATTTAAGTTCTTGTCCCACATTCGTTGGTTCGTTCATTTTATTTTGTTTTTTCGTAAATAAATTTGTGTTCGGACGCTTTTTTTTATGCACAGATGTCTAGCACCAAACCAACCAATATGTCGTAAAAAAATAAGAAAATGAACGATAGCTTCAGCTTTGGCTCTGAAGTAATAATTACTGTTGTAAAATTGATTGAATCTGTTCTTGATATTTTTATTTATTTTAACGAAAAAAATCGATTAATATTTTCAAATAAATCTATTTTTGATTAATCGATTTTGATGAAACTTAAAATAATCGATTATTAATTAATATTTTTTTACAGCTAAGTCACATCCCTAGTAATAACTGATCATAAAAAATGTGTGCATCATACCAGCAAGACCACATCTATTTTTATCTAATGTACTAATTATTGCATGTTTAATGTATGATGATGAAAGAATGAATAATATTGTTGAATGTTTGACTGGTATTGTCAAATATTATGAAAATTGCACACAGCGTAGATTTTATGTTGAAGATTAACATTCACTAAGTTTTTATTTATTTAAATGTATTCTAAAATTTTCATTTTCTCGTTTGTCGTTTTTTTAAACTGTTGATCACGTGATACAAAACGTCTTGAGACTTGCTTTGCCGCCATTTCGGGTGGGTGACGTCAGAAAATTGTACTACATAAGGCGATCTAAATGTTGCCATGATTTGATTGATCTTTCATTTACTTAATTTTTTTTATTGTGCGCGTTAATTTCACTTTTAAGTTATACAGATGGTAGGGACCAGCTGAAAATCAGTGCTGTGCATACCTACATGCACAGCAAATACTGAGCTGGATCCCTTGCTAGTGCTACACATATTATGTAGTACACATGTTGTGTTCTCTGTAATTTGTCCTGTTACCTTTTCATGTAATATGTACATTTTATGTGTGTGGAAAAATAAATTGTTTAAATATGGATTAAAATGGTATGTATGGTCAATGCCTACAGTATTATAAATTTTAATATGTTCTCACCATACTAACGCACATAGAATGTTCTGGAATAAAATAATGTGCTTTGTACGCCACAGTGGCGAGTAGACAAACTAAAATGGAAAATTGTTAGTGCTGTTACGCTGTAATAATTCATTTCACCGCTAGATGGATTAACTAATAATGGGCGGATTTTCCATAGTGAGGTGGAGCCATTGCTGTACCTCGTCCCCCTGTCACCCGCATTCAGGCGACGCTTCTTTCTAAAGAGATTTTGCCTTGCAACACCTCCGCTCCTTTCTGTTCTTGTTCTCCATGGTTGTATCAAAGCTAAAAACACTAAAACACTGTTAGATATTAGCAAGAACACTGTCAATATTCATTCAACGTGAAGTGAGATGCGAATCGAAAATTCACTGGAAATGCACCATTATATCTATGAGAAAGTTTTGGACTCGATAGACTGAAATTTCTCCTGGAGTTCCGATTGAGACGTCAGTGATATAAACTTTTGTAGTCGGAGTTGAAGGTATAATAACTACCTCTATTCAAAAGTGTAAATGAAAATCAAATAGATGGCTTACCTATACCAGATGACTGTTTTTACCATCAGAAAAAAAGTAAGCTGTGATCAGTTACTGTAATAGAAAAGGTCTATAAAAAAAAAAAAAAAAAAAAGTTTCAGACTGGGAAATTGACTTTCTTTTATCTATTTATCAATGTTTATTTTAATTAATAATATCTATTCTATTATAGTAACTGATCACAACCGGTTTTTTTCCAAAATTTAAAAAGGTCACCGGTATAATGTAAAACAATGTTGTAACTCCGTTTGTCAAATTTCGCAGGAGGAAGAAAAATTTGTCCAATTAGGGCACTATTTCAAATTTTTTGGTGATATTCAATCATTGTATATTATCGTGATATTCAATAAAAAAACTTTTAAACAGTTTTACAATTTTTTCTTCATCCTGTGAAATTAGTCAAAGACGCGTTACAACGTCTGATAACTAAAACTAAACGTCGATATGTGCATTCCGACCGAAAATGCTTTATTTTAGGATTAATATTTCATGTATGCCTCACAATTGGCCATACATTATTTCACACTAAATTATAATAATTTACTGATTTAAATTATATGTATGAATGCATAATGAATTCAAATGACACATGCATTGGATAACTAGTTAAGGCAGGAATACATATCCTTCAACATCGAAATTAGCTCTAATCAATTATAATACAGCGTAATAAATGCAGGGCTGTGTAATTTACACAAATTTGCGTGCGTTTGCGTTTTTTACATTTTTATTTTATTTTTCTATTCCTTTTGTGTCCCTAGTTTAGTTGGCAAATAATTTTTTTTTTTCTTTCTATTTAGTCAAAAATTAAAATGCTGACCTATTTTATTATCCAAACAAATGTTGACATAATTCAAGACTTTAATTTTTATACTTATTTTTACAAACTTTACATGTTTGTTGTTTTGGACTACACTAAGACTACATTTAAATAATAAAACATAATCAAGTTCGTATTACCTACGGACTATGATATTTACTAGAAGACTTAAAAAAGTTTAAAGTACCTAAGTACCTAGTTTATATAGGTACCGTAAACTGCCCTAACTTTGCCCACAAGCCCAGTTATTTTTTGAGTAAACTATAAAAGCTATGATTTCCGTACTTGGGGAAGCTTTAAAAACTATGACAACGCTAACATTTGGTACAGTTATAAAGAGTCAGTGCGTGTAAAAATTAAGTTAATGCCTTAGGCAAAGTAGGGCTTGTTGGCAAAGTTAGAACATTTTACGGTACTGAAAAAAAATACGAGCAAGTATTTGAATTTTCTCCGACTAATCAGGCCTTTTAATTGAAATGTTTATTTCCCTGGCAATACAATTATAGGTACTTTTATAAATTCACAGTCATGACATTTTTTCCACTAAACTTGTGAATGCAATCGTAGGTCCTGGACCTGGACGCAAAAAAGAAAAAAAAACTGTGGCATGACCCCAAACTGATGTTCAGCCGCATGTGGTTAGATTGGAAGCCGACCCCAACATAGTTGGGAAAAGGCTCGATGGATGATGAGGATGATGACCCCAGTAAAGTAACTACTCTAATAAAGCTTCAGAAGAGGCTATAAGAAGTCGGCTAGTAGGAGACGTCCCTCACAACTCAACATTCCGTGCAATTCACTGATCTCGTATCAGACTCACAGGAAAGAATAGGTAATTTTCTTATATTCACAGCCCCATCTTTTCCGATGTGTTCCAAACACCAAGTAGATTTCTGATCATCATAGTTTATTTTTTCATTAGTGGCCAGCGACAAACTCCGATTATCTATAACTAGATTTGATTCACCCTGAACAATGTGAACTACGCCTATCTATACTAGCCAATGCCGATATTATACATTAAAAAACATTCAGATATATGACACATGACATGCGTCGGTATAAATATTATGTTAAACAAGTATAATTTAGAGAGGATTACACAGCATAATTTGAATGTACGTGGGACACTCAGAAAGTTTTGCGAAACTAAAAAAAATTGTTCTATACGTACATATATTTTTATCAAATCTTTTCAAAGTACTTTCCACCAGCCTCTATACAAAGATTCATGCGCCTAAACCAGTTTTCAAAACACTTTTTCCAGTCCGCCGCAGACACCTCGTTTACAGCCTGCTCGAACGCAGCCAGCATATCTTCCGGCGACGAAAATTGTATCCCTTTGAGCTGATTTTTTATTTTTGGGAATAAAAAGAAGTCACACGGTGCTAGATCAGGGCTGTAAGGAGGGTGACCCAGGAGTTTGACTGGCGTGCTGTCCAGGAAGTCCCTCGTTTTGAGTGCGGTGTGCGCAGGTGCATTGTCGTGGTGGAGCAGTAGCCCGCGGAGCCCTGTGTTTGGTCGCTTGTTGCTTATAACAGAGAAAACTTCTGGCAAACATTTGGTAGTATACCATTCGGCATTAATGCTTCTTTGATCCCGTAAGGGAATTGATACCAAGTGGCCAGTCAAATTAAAAAAGCTAGCGATCAAAATCTTACCCCCGCTTCTAGATCGCTTCACTTTGGTAGGCGTTGGCTCATTTTGAAACACCCAAACAGTCGACTGGCGCTTGGTTTCTGGGTCGTATTGATAAATCCAGGACTCATCACCTGTAACGATGTCGTAAACACGCCGAGACGAGCCTGCTTCAAATTTGTTAAGCATATCACGGCACCATTCCACCCGGGCCTGCTTCTGAGCATCGGTGAGGTTGTGCGGCACCCAGCGTGATACTATCCTCCTCACGCGAAGATGGCTGTGTAGAATCTCGTGAACGCTTCCCGATCCAATCTTCAATATGTGTTGAAACTCCTGATATGTAATTCGCCTATTGTCTTGGATTAAATTTTTCACTGCTAGCACGTTTTCTTCGGTAACAGCCGTCAAAGGGCGACCGCTTCTTTCGTCATCCCCCAAAGTTGGTCGACCGCGCTTGAATTCGTTATACCAACGATACACGGTTGCCTTGGAAGGGCCTTCATCCATGAATGCCATTTGAAGTCTATCGTACGATTCATCCGGTTTCAGGCGACACTTGAAATCGTATAAAATCATAGCTCTAAAATGTTCCCGGCGCAGATCCATATTTCAGTGAGACACAATACTTTGAATTAACTCGCAAAAAATGTGGAGGGAAATTTTGAAATTGGAACTTACTTATTTTTACTTATAAATAATCATATTTTCGAAAAACATTATAACTGGCCAGTCTCCCATATATAAAAACTTTTTTTCGCAATACTTTCTGAGGGGCCTGGTATATGTATATTTATTTATTTATATATGCTTTATTGTACACCATAAAAAACATTACATTGAATATGCATTTAAACAATTGTACAAATGGCGGCCTTATCGCGTTCAGCGATTTCTTCCAGGCAACCTTAGGATGGACAAGAATGAACTGGACAGAAAATGGGATTGTCAGATGTGCAAATTCGATACATAATTAAATAATAAAATAAAATACTATACGATGTTATAAACATAAAACGTAAGTAAAAATAGCCATAAAAGACGCAACACTACATTATTCTGGCAAACGCGATTGCAATAGCATTATGGACACAACGCTTAACATTAGGTGGACCTTAATTAGCTCGTCTCGTCATCCAAGGCCATAAAAAAAATTTAGACAGAAGCTAGGACATTCAACGACCGACTAATTGGTTCATTACAAATTCGTAGCTCTAATCCGTCGGAGCCACGCGTGGGCTCCAATTATACCATACTAATTGCTCGCTGTATTGACGTTCCGTCCACTTGATTGGTACGTTTTTATGTCTGATGTAGCAAAAGGTGATGGTTCAAAGGCCGGATTACGAGCGGAAAGAAAAACTGAATAAAAGAGATATTCACAACTTAAATAGGATGAATAGAAAGAGATTTCTATGAATCCTTACCGTGGCAACGCTGCCCTTAATAAGTTGAGCTCTTTTCTATCAAAAGAGACATAAAGAACTGTACAGCAATTGATCTGAGAACCTTAAGACGGCCACAGCAATTTTCACCTTGGAAAACGACTCACGTCAACAACAAATTTTTATAGCGTTAGAGAAAAATTTAAATAGGCGTTTTTATATTCTAAAGAGGGGTCCTTATCACTGCTTTCTTATCTCGAAGCTCGTTAAGGTAAGTATTTTACGAGCCCTTTAAACAAGGACATAGGACTGCGTTTTTTACATTTTACTTGCTTGCCTCGTAAAATTGTAAGTTACGACTGTTATCACAGAAAAAAGGGAAATATTTTTATTGAAACAAAAAATTATGTAAACGCCTAATATTTTATGGCAAGCAATAAAATTTTGGCGCGTTATTTGCTAATGGGCTCTATAAGGCAGTGAGTGCGTTTCAACTTCCAACCGTTAATGAATTAAAATCTGTATACAGTTCACGTTTGAATAACCAAATATAATAGTTGGTACAGTCTATCAAAGCAATTAGTATACATGGTCGCCAGATATAGATAAAGATTTCTCAGGAAGTTATTATAGAATGGTTTGATTAGGGTTTTGTATAAATACAGTTTAACTTTGTCCGTTATTAAAATGAGATTTCACTCGAAAACATCCATAATCTTCTGAGAAAACTTCATTTATATCTCTCTAATCTGTATACCAATTGCTTTGTTAGACTGTACATGATAATGTAAGGCTAATCTAAACTTAAGGCATTTCTTCTGAAAGGTTGCTATTATTCAATCGATGACTTATATTAAAGGGATTGCGTTTCAAAAGACGTTTCAAAAATGCCTTTAATTAGGTTTATTTGAAATAAAAAACATTTGATTTTGATTGATAAATTGTACAAATGTATTGTGGTCTGTGTAACATTAATTTCATGGAATAAGTATTTGTAAACTAGTATCTTCTTTAAATAAATAGGCAAATAACATATATCCCGACCAATGTCAATAAAAGATGGGCGCGGTGGTGGGGTTGCCTTCTATTTAAAAAATGGGGTATCCGCGAGATTAAGAAGTCATCCTGAACATCCTAACGTTGAACAACTTTGGTTAAGTTTAAATGTTAATAGGAAGAAGTTACTTGTCGGCACAGCATACCGTCCTCCATGGCTAGATTTGGATAATTTTCTTGATGGTGTTACTGCCAGTATAGGGGCATTAGCTCCTTATGATAATATAATATTTTTATGTGACATAAATGTCCATCTGCTAGATGTCAACAGTACAAAAACAAAACGAGTTTTAGATTTTTGTAATTATTTTAACCTTAATCAGTTAGTACAAACACCAACACACTTTGTAGGTGACAGTAGCACACTAATTGACATCATCTGTACTGATGCCACGATCCGCAATGTTGTAGTAGACCACAATAGTGATCTTGGCCATCACTCGTTCATCACATGTGAGACTATTCACAAGAAGAGCAAGGCAATGCCAAGACTGGTTACATTTCGGCCACTCACAGACATATTAGAGGACTACTTCGCAACAGATTTAAATATGCTACCTTGGTCGGCTATAGGATACTTAGGGGATGTCAATATGATGGTGCAAATATTCAATTCGTATATTATCCAGTTATTCGATCTCCATGCTCCTATTAAGAAAAAGACATTTAAAACGCGCCCTACACCATGGATTACTGAAAATATACGATTGATATTTAAGTTAAGGGACGAAGCCAGGAACAGATCTCACAAAACACAATTATTGCATCATAAAGATTATTACCTAGATCTCAAGCATCAAGCTGCCACTGCACTGGCTAATGAAAAGAGCGCATATTTCACAAAAAATATCAATAACCAAATTAAGGACCCTAAGACATTATGGCGGAATCTAAAATCTGATGTGCTTCCGGACCATAGTGAGAGATTGCTACCAGGTCATTTTAGTAACCCTGATGCTATCAACGCGGCTTTTCTCGACGTCCCAGGAAATAGCAGTCATAATATCACACAACTATCCTACTTCGAATTCCACAGGTATAGTCCAGCCAAATTCACTCTTAAAACTACCGATCAGGAGTCTGTTTTGAAGATAATCAGGAGTCTAGGGTCAAATGCAAGGGGTGTGGATTGTATCAGTCTTGACATGATATCACTCACACTCTCACATACCTTACCTGTAATAACAGATATCATTAACCAATCCATAGTTACACATACGTTTCCTGAACTCTGGCGATGTGCTATCGTACGCCCTATCCCTAAAAACAATAACCCTAGTAATATGAAGGATCTGCGACCTATAAGTATACTGCCCTGCCTGTCAAAGGTCCTAGAACGGGTCGTTTATATGCAGGTTATTGAATATCTGGAGAATAATGATATTCTGCCTGATCTTCAGTCGGGTTTTAGGAAGGGTAGAGGTACTGCAGCGGCTTTGGCTGACGTAGTGGGTAATATCCTTGAAGCGCGTGATCGGGGGGAAGGATCGATCCTAGCCCTACTGGATTTTTCCCGGGCTTTTGATGCTATTAATTCAACTCTATTGCTTTCCAAGCTGTCTTACTACGGCTTTGACAGTGAAGCGGTGGAGTGGTTTAATAGCTACCTTAGTAACAGGTCACAGTATGTGGAAATCCTAAGGGAGGACGGGTCGTCGTCATCATCCTCCCCTCTCCATGTGCCGAGAGGAGTCCCACAGGGTTCAATTTTAGGCCCATTGTTATTCATCTTGTACAGTGCGGATGTCACTAAGTCCTTCATCAACTGCAAGTACCATATGTATGCTGATGACATTCAGCTGTACATATTATTTAAAGCAAATGACACGGCATCCGCGGTGCAGAAGATGAATGAGGATTTGGATAGAGTGGTCACTTGGTCCGAGAGCAACTCACTGGTTCTGAACCCGCTCAAATCTAAATTTATGGTGTTAGGTACTAGACAACAGATTAATGGAATCCTATTAGCTAAGCCTGAGATAGTCATCAGGGGAGAGAAAATTGAGAGAGTGGAAATGGCACGTAATTTGGGCCTGATTATCGATCCTGAGCTTCATTTTGCAACCCATATAAGTAATATAACAAGGAACTGTTTTTACCGGTTAAAGGTCTTATATGGGATACGAAATTATCTAAGCATACCACTACGCAAACAACTTGTGGACAGTCTCATACTGTCAAGACTTAATTACTGTGACATTGTTTATGGGCCATGTCTGCTTAAGAGAACAGAGAGTGTGATCCAGCGTATCCAAAATGCCTGTGCACGGTTTTGTGTTAATATTCCACGTAGGAGTCATGTTACACCATATATAAACCAGATTGAACTGTTAAAAATGGCTGCCAGGCGGAAGCTTCATTTGGCTAATTTGTTGTTTGGCATAATCACTACAGAAAAACCACACTACCTGTATGAAAAGTTATCGTGGAAAAAAAACCATTACAAGTACAGTCTTCGCTCCACGGCGAACCCTTTGTATATGCCGAAGTACCGAACCACAGCTTTCAGGGGGTGCTTCAAGTATGCAGCCACACGCTGTTGGAATGATCTTCCACCACCAATGCGAGACCTGAAATCAATTCAAAGTTTTAAATACAAACTCAAGAAGTTTCTGATGCAAGTTCAATTATCACAAAAATAAAAATTTATCAAACTTATCAATTTATAATTATGTATTCAATTACCCAATTTAATTTATTTATCCAATAAATATAAAACAATTATTCAATTTTTCACTTACGCGGAGATGGTTACTATAATTTTCCTATATAGTATTTCACGTTAGTTATCATCTTAACTTATGTTGTATTGTCTTGGTCTGTGTAAGACTTCCTGGAAATCAACACTACACAACACTCATCTACCTACACTGTTCATAAAATACAACAGTAAAAAAAAAAAAAAAAAAATATATATATAATAATCTTACTTATTTATTTTTTATGGTTATTTACCAACATCACGCCTCACTGATCTACATTATTGCATTGTGAATTTGTGTCGACGCCGGCTGTCGCTGAAAACCAGCGCTGTGTCTTTGCTCCGTGCATGAGGCACAGCAATATGCTGAGCGGTGGCCGTTTTGCGCGGATGTGACGCATATCTTACCACACTTCTTGGCTCTGTACCTGTATTTGTTGTGTTCTTGAATTTTTTGGTAATTTTGTGCGTCACTTTTGAAGCAAATAAATATTTTTTCTTTCTTTCTTTCTTTCTAAAGGCAAAAAAGTTCAGTACCATTTGCTCCTGTTTCTCAACCGATTTTTTTTTATTTATTTTTTATTGTTTATTAGCTAATTAACAAGTTTTAGTGTTGCCTATAAAAAAAATGGAGTTCTTTTTTCTATCGGCATAGTTCAATAATAAATAAAAAAATTATGAATTGCGGTCGAATTTCGACCATAATTGAGCGACCTCACGTTAGAAATCAAAAAAATCAATCATCACGTTATTATAATTGGTAATGAAATATTTTATTGTAGTGTTTTATTATTATTGTAGGTATATCTTAAATTGCTAATCATTATTTGCTTTTCTAAACGACTTCAAAAAAAGGGAGGAGGTTATGTATTCCGCGGGTTTTTTTTTTTTTTTTTTCATGTATGAACACCGATCACTCCGAGATTTGTGGGCCGATTTACGTGGTTGTTTTTTTATTTGGTAGAGAAAGTCCGCGCGGTGGTCCCATATACATTTTATTGACTTAGGTTGAGTAGTTTTTTAACTAGCTTCAATAAATCAGTTTATTTTAGCTTCGCCTATCTAGATGATCTCCTCATTGGTTCGTTTTTCTGAGAATTCTTGGCCGATATGCGTGTTTTTTTTTTCACGATAGTGATTGGAAGTTAAGAAGAACATGAGCGAGACCTTTGCCCAGCAGTGGGATAGCAAAGGTTAGTAAAAAATATATTCTCAAATTGGTTATATAAACATTTATGAATCAACCCTCAACTAAAAAGTATGAAATAAAAACTTTTTAACAAAAAATAAAACCGACTTCAAAAACCTTAACTAAAAAGTAAAAAATAATCATTGTATGTATTTTAAAATCTTAACATAAACAACATTTTGAAGGCGGCGCGTGATTTTCATGTACGTTCACATAAACTGTTTTTACTATAGATATTGCGCTCGACTGTACATAACATTACGCAAAGGGTCAACCACGCGCCGCCTTAAAAATGTTGTTTATGTTAAGATTTTAAAATACATACAATGATTATTTTTTACTTTTTAGTTAAGGTTTTTGAAGTCGGTTTTATTTTTTGTTAAAAAAATTTTATATAATGTATATTTTTATGTTACCTATATTTCTGACACAATGCTACATTGTTTGAGAATAAATAAATAAATGTGTACCTAAACTGAAACTAATCAAATCTTAAATTGTTATCAACTTTTACTACCTACAATGGTTAGCGGTAGAACGAAAATGAAACAACATAATATGTTGATAGCTTGTGCATTGCATGTGCATAATTCAAAATATAGTTATAGATATTTATTCGCAAGGATATGGTACAGAAGATGTTAAATATATATGTTTTTACACATTAGGTGTCCGACAAATCCACGTTTAGTAGGCATGCATAGAGAATTTAATATTTAAAACATCATGTGCATAATTCAAATCCAGGAATCAAATAAAACATACATTGATAGACACGAAAGAGCTAACACAAAGTTAATTCCACAGACCATTTCTACGAACTAAATATTATTTACCTGTTCTATGAAAGCACGACATACTCGAATTAATTTCACATGGTATTGTTTAAAGCGAAACGGCTCCCTGATTTGGATATAATATGTAGGTACCATGTTCAGTTTGGATTTGACGTTAGTTTAGCTACATACAATTTGTACTAGTACAAAATATGAAGTTACAATATTCAGTGTTAAAAACCCTCTTAGATTTTCTTGACCAAAACAGCAATAAGAAGTGGATTTTTGGCTTTCGCATTCTAGTCGATAAAAAGATTTGTAGAAATTTTCATTACAGAATTAGATATCGCGATACTGAGCCCGGATCTGGAATATTTTAATATTATAATAATTGAGTATATACTATTATATTAAATTATAAACGGTATTTAGTAAGTTTTTAGACTCTTGATACAATCCTAAGCTCGCCTTTAATACACACATGTGGTACAGAATTGTCACGTACTCCACGTTACATTGGAAATTCTCAGCCAGATGTTACGAAAACCGATAGGGTTGCACGAAAACTGTTAACTGTATAAATACAAAAATGTTATTTTTATATAGTAAGCTAAGACTAGCATAGTTAGACAACGTGTATCAGAAAAGCGTGGTCATATTTGAAGAACTCATTCTGGGTATAGCATAGAACAACTTTTAGTGTCGGGTCAACCCTGAAATGGCGAAAAAAAACAGCTAACTCTTTACTCTCACAATTAAATCGACACAAAACAAACATTCCAGTCATTTCAGTCTGCTCGTGACCACGGCCAATGCAACTTGGCCGAAACGTCGAGGTTTGTTTTGTTTTGATTTTATTGTGCGCGAAAACTCCAGTAAATATATTTCAATATGAGCTAACCCCTACATTTTGTCAATTTATGTGAACACAAATGTAAGGAACAGCTGTATTTTTTGCGATTTCAGGGTTGACAGCGTTGTAAAAGATTTTCTAGAGCACCCACTAAATAAGCTCTTCAAATATGACCACGTATTTCTGATACAAGTTGTATTGGCACCTATGTAAAATTGAATAATGCCAAAATAAAATAATACGAATAACAAATGGTAATCACACTAAATCTCATTTCTTTAAAATAGAATTCTACTCAAGATTTAAATAATCTGTTATTTTCATTAAACTTTTTACTGTATTTATATCAAATGGATTTCATAGTATTTGTTGTAAAAGTTATTGAATTTTTATGAAATCTTTTTGAAATAGAAAACGTTATTAGCAATTTCGCAATGAATATAAAGCGATTTCCATAACAATAACGTTTTATGTATAACAAAATATTTTTTTAAACTTAGCATACGAGACTGTAAAGGGCACAATAGTTAAATTTTAAAAATACAGCTGAAATGTCGTTGCGGTGCCAATACTAAAACCAAAGTCAAAAATATGCCTGGAATATTATTTCAGCATCCAAACCCATAAATCGGAACACATAATAAATACTCATTGGCGACAAAAATAGTTATGATAATGGGTAAAAAAATTATTATTTCGTGTAATCAGGAGTTAAGGTTAGTAACATTACTAAAATTCTTTGCTTATAGCAACTATTTCAGTAATATTACAATACAACTCAAATAATTATAAGCTAAAATAATTTAAAATCACTGCATTGCTTCAGAATTTCAGTAAAATTCTAAAACAATGATTCAAAAGACAGGTCTAGCTTGCCTGGATTCGTACCCAGGATACTGAGGATTTGCTGAGGATAATGAAGCTGACAAGCATCCATATTATTGTAGAAGTACTTCCCTGAAAACTTTTTAACTATGAACTTACCACGCAGTACATCTACTCCTTCGTGAACTTTACTAAATCTTAGTAGTACTTATTCATCATCATCATCATCATCATCATTTCAGCCGAAAGACGTCTACTACTGGACATAGGCCTCCCCAAGCATCGCCACAACGACCAACGACGAAGGCGCAGCGTGGGTAGGCCCCCCACAAGGTGGACCGACGACCTGGTGAAGGTCGCGGGAATCCGCTGGATGCGGAAAGAGCAGGACTTATTCATAGAAGATTATAATTATAGAACCTTCACATATGCTAATATAACGTAAATATTTGTAAAACTATTCATCAGCAATAGTTCGCGATATGCAGTCTAACTAGGTACCCATCTAAGTACAAGTAAGTAGCTCTACTTGGAAGCAGTGGCGGCTGCTGGGTCAGAGAACCGGTGGTGCACTGTATTGTTTTATTTACAATATAAAATACAATAATGATACAATAAATATGATTTAAAATACAATAAACATCTTTAATACCAGTTTCCGTCCTAATCGACTCTCTAAAAAACGTACTAAGAAAACAAAAGAAATCCACACAACCATAGCTTTTTATTATTTAATTCACATTTAAATTAAGAAAACTTGTTTTGAAAAGTTATATTAATGCTTAATTTTAATAAATACTACTACTGTAGTAGCCAACATTGAAGTCAATGCTAATTTTTACACCATTAAAAAGTCACAGTAACGTAAAAACACTAAATACTAACAAAACATGGAGAAATTTATACGAGCGCGGGTACTATGACAAGGAAAGGGCAACGCCCCTACCGCCCTTGGGCCGGCTCGCATTGGCTCGCATCGAGTGCATTTCGTCAACGATCGGTCAATTTCGGCAATATTCGGCCCGTGCGGCGCACGAATCTAGGCCAGTTGCTTCATAATAAATATACTAATTATCTTCCGTCGCACGCGCCAGGGGATGTAGCTCGTATTTCATAGAAGTTGTATGAGCGCTTTGCGTGCGCTCCGCGAAGCGCACGGGGCTTTTTTGTTCGAGCGAAAATAAGTCTTAACTTCATCAATTAAGAGATTAAATTGATTTGATATTACTTCATAACTATTCGTAAGTATAAAGTAGATGCGTAATATTGATGTTTTAGATATTTTGTGATTCTTTTTAATGGTATTATGAATGTATGAACTGGTAGTGCAGCGCACGAGTGCAATTAAGGTACAGCCGCCACTGCTTGGAAGTACTAAGTCTGCAATTTGCATGGGCAAAGTTTACCTCATCATCATCATCATTTCAGCCGAAAGACGTCCACTACTGGACATAGGCCTCCCCCAATTAAGGGGGGGATATGCCATAATCGCCACGCTTGGCAGGCGGGTTGGCGATCGCAGTTGGTTGGTTAAATACTCAGAGAACGCTGCTGCCCATCCTCTGGTGAATCCCTTAGTCGCCTTTTACGACACCCATGAGAAGAGATAAGGGTGGTGCTATTCTTTAAGTCCGGCACCACACCAAAGTTTACCTAATATCAACTAATCAGAAACTAATAGTTTTAATGATTTATACTTTTTAGAATATTATTCATTTTCATTTCGAGTACCAGGTAAGTATATTGAAATGATTTTCATTAATTGCGAATGGAAATCAGTAAGGTTGGAAGGCGACCGCTGCATAGCTGAAAAGCCTAAGCAAATGATGATCGTTTAGAAACTTTAAATAAAATAATAAGCCTTACGGACCGCGACGTTCATATTATTTAAAAAACCGGCCAAGAGCATGTCGGGCCATGCTCAGTATTATAGGGTTCCTTAAGTAGGTGTAATTACAAACGAATCAAATCGAATATTAGTCATGGCTATTTTAGTTTATGCAATAATCGGCAGCATTTGCGACTCAGAGCGTGTTGTTAGTAGCGCCATCTAGCGATAAATTCAAGAAGCCAAATTTAAGAAGTGTGTCACGTCAAAGTTACTTTTTGTGATTTTTTCAAATAGAAAGTAGCTAAAGGAGCATTATTTGCTATGATCATTTTTCTCTAAGGTCTATGACCTTTGAATTAGGACGTTTTAAGTATTTTTCAGTTTTCTCTCTATAACTCAAAAAATTATAATCACATTATACTCGAAATAATTTTAAAAGAGAGTTTTCACAAAGGTCTATCAATGTGGAATATTATAACTTTCTACGTTGCATAGTTTGGAAATGGCAGGGGGGGACACATCGCAAGCCACTTTGGCGGGCTATATTTCGCAGATGGTACACCTGATAAAAAAGTGTTGTATGAAACATTACCTTCATTTTAGTAGACCTATTCAATGATACCCCACACGAGGGGTTCCAGCGAAAAAAAAAATTTCATCCCCATTTCATATGTATGGACGCCACCCCTAAAATACATAAAAACGATTTTTTTATTCTTTTAAAATTGAGATCTATATGTAGACCATTTTTTAACAAAAATTCATTTACTTATGTTTATAACTGTAGAAGTTATTAAGCTGTAAAGGATTAGGACAGACGGACAGACGGACGGACATGACGAAACTATAAGGGTTCCTTGTAGGACTTCGGAACCTTAAAAACGGACCTCAAATGAAAGTAATCAACAGCCTGCCTAAACGACAGATAAATTATACCTACATTATACAATTAATTAATTAAGTGGTAAGTGGTATAGTACAATGATCAAAAACAGGGGATAAAGTACATGAACGAGAAGCACATGACGTCAGTTGGAGCCAGTATCAGTAAATCATAGGCAGACCGCAGCGGAAGCTATGTGGTTAGGACAGACGGATGGATAGTAATATTAGTACTAGTTGCAGTTAGATTAGTACTGGTTATATTGCAGATGGTAGTACCTAATTTAGTACTTATATATTATGCACATATAACTGACAGGTTATATAGGTACTTTTTTTATTAAATAATTTAAGTCTAATAAAATTCAAAGATCAAATCACAAAAAAACTTTAATAACTTTAGTGATTTTATTCAATCTTACCTATCTCTGAAATCCTAATAGAAACTTCCAAAGTTTTTCGTCCCACAAATTTTACAATCTTGCAAAACACAAATCTGTTCACGCTGTAATCAGATAAAAAACTGTTGGCGAGCTTAATAAACGAGGCGGTCGCTATTCCCCTAACATAATGGAATCTTTTTAGACACTTTAAGACAGCACTTTAGCTTAATGAAGAGCCATAATTCATTTTGACGCTCCTAGTAACTAGAGCAATAGCGTGCCTCCGCTGAAGTATACGTGGGTAATTAGATCTACGGGGCGTTTATCGATTTTTAGGGTTCCGTACCCGAAGGGTGCCAAACGGGACCCTATTACTCTCACTACGCTGTCCGTCCGTCCGTCCATCCGTCCGTCTGTCTGTCACAGGGCTATATCTTTTGAACGGTATTAGGTAACCGGTTGAAATTTTCTCAGAAATTGTGTTGCTATGAGGTGTATCACGACAAATACTAAAAAAAAAAGTCTAAAAGCAAAGGGGGTCCCCACTCCCCATACAAGAAACCTCAAAAAACATGCATTTTTTTCTACGTTTTTGTTCCTGCTCTATCTTCAAAACTGTAATATATACCAGCGTCAAACTTGGTCAGATTATAGTGCATATTATGAAGTTTAGCAACAAATACTAAAAATAAGACAAACATAGACATATGTGGTGGTACCTGCGTAAGAAAGACATGCAAAAATTCATATTTCCTGCACTGTGCGTTGATGTCTTTTGATAAACTCTCGTAAATTAAATCAGTTTTTGTGGGATATCAGGTCGTTGAGAGGTACGGAACCCTTACTGCGTGAGTCAGACTCGCACATGGCCGGTTTTTTTATGTTAGTTTTATTAATTTCAAGGACGGGCTTAACGATACCAGTGATGAAGATTGTTTGGCTACTTTAGATAATGTTGATATTACAGATAATAAAATATTCGAAATAACTTCCGTTCTTAAGAAAGTTCTCTCCGATATAAATCAGATTATAGTTAGAGATTATAGTTATAGAGTCAGATTATAGTGCATATTATGTAGTTTAGCAACAAATACTAAAAATAAGACAAACATAGACGTATGTGGTGGTACCTGCGTAAGAAAGACATGCAAAAATTCATATTTCCCGCACTGTACGTTGATGTCTTTTGATAAACTCTCGTAAATTAAATCAGTTTTTGTGGGGTATCAGGTCGTTGAGAGGTATGGAACCCTTACTGCGCGAGTCCGACTCGCACTTGGCCGGTTTTTTAATGTTAGTTTTATTAATTTCAAGGCTGAGCTTAACGATAGCAGTGATGAAGATTGTTTAGTTACTTTAGATAATGTTGATATTACAGATAATATAATATTCGATATAACTTCCATTCTTAAGAAAGTTCTCTCAGATAAAAATGAATTCGACGAAGAAGATGCGAATATAAGAAAAAATATCATCAAAGTAATAGGAATATTACATAAAACGTGATCTCCATCTACAAGTGCCTCAAAACATGTAGTCAAATATATTTTATCTGAATAAGTAAAAGTAAGAACTACGCTGACACCACTAAAAATAAGGGCTCACAAAGTCAAGACATCTGTAGCATACGATTACAAAGTTCCAACACAATTTATTCAAATGGCTCAAGTTTCAGTAGTTGCCGTAATAAATATTCATACACGCCTTAACAACAAACCTAATAAACATATTTTAATTGGACACCTTAGTGAAAAAAGTTTTGATCTTCTAAGCTAAATGTTTTTCTTTTGATCAAATTATTTTCGAGTCCGAAAAACTTTGTCTGTGACCCTCCAAACTTTATTGCCTCAAGTCGTTGTTACTAAGGAGAAATAATATTGTAGGTATATTTGGAATATTTAGGTTAGTTTTTAGGGCAGCCGTTGAATGCCAATAATGGTAGTTGAACGGAACAGAAATTCTACGTCATTCTCAAAACGAGGCTAAAGATTAATTCATTATATAAAATAAAAAAATGTCATCATCATCATTTCAGTCGAAAGACGTCCACTGCTGGACATAGGCCAAAAAAGGGGGGATGTGCCATAATCGCCACGCTTGGCAGGCGGGTTGGCGATCGCAGTTGGTTGGTTAAATACTCAGAGAATGCTGCTGCCCATTCTCTGGTGGATCCTTTAGTCGCCTTTAACGACACCCATGACAAAAGATAGGGTGGTGCAATTCTTTATGTCCGGCACCACACGGAACGCCATAATATGTGATTTTGGGTACAGAAAAAGTTTTTATATTATTTTTTGCCACGGGATATTTACCATGTAAATCCTTTTTCATGAGTTCTTGATATAACGAATAAAAGAAAGAGACAGACTACGAAATATAAAAACTTTCATCAAGAGGATGGGTTACAACTGTAGAGAACCTGAATCCATTGTGCCAAGTCCGGAAAAGTTCCGAAAAGTGAGTTTCGTATATCGGGAAAAGAATCGAGTTGTGAGTGACATATATGTGATAGTAAAAGTCAAACAAAAAAGGAGGGTAGATCGGTTGATTTACTCATAAACATCCACCCGCAAAAACTTTAGTTTACCCGTGACCACAGAGTACATTGTAATCCGTGACCATGGCGCTTGCAACAGCGAAATATAGGGAACTAATGAAAAATGAAAAAGGATTTTACAAGATAAATATGCCGTGACATGTATGTCAATATTATTATTATTGTAATAATATAGAACAAGTTATTAGTAATTATTAAAAAAAAACAATATTAAATGCTAAGTTACTTGTAAACATTGGTTAATTGTTGTATCAAAGAACCAAAAAGTTTAGAACAAATTCTAGTCTCGAGGATTAAACTTTCAACGTGAATTATCGGCCTTATGATGTTAAAATGTTATGATAAAATTTTAATGAATGAAAATAATATTAGGTATATTTGAAAAAACTAAAGCGATCATTTTTTATTCCATTGTAATCAATGATATTTAAAAGTATAGATATGTCATACCCTAACTTGACGCGGATTAATAGAAAAAAGACCTAATTAGGACGTTTTCGAGTCTTCAAATTGCTAGCGCAAGTAACATATCTGTAATGATTAATATAAACGGTTTCACTCACGTTATTTCATCGGGTGTGCCCGACCGGTTATATTAATCATTATGAATTTAACCCACGATAGTTATTATATAAAAACATATCTGTACTTTTAAATATCATTGATTGTGATCCAGTCCTGAACTCCTGAGACAGAGAAAGTTTTGACTTTCTAGGTAATCCAGAAGATAGTTTGAAATAGATAAAAAACAAACAAGCAAGAAAGCGAGTTAATAAAAACGTGTTAATAATAATTCTCTGTTAAGTAATAATTCCTCTTGTAAAATATTAAGATAAAACACAATTCATCCATCTACCGGATTTTCTAGGAATAGTTATTACATTGTAGTTCCGTCGACCTGAGCCATTTGATTTGAAACCAGTTTTTTTTTATATATTTTTTTTCCGTTTTTTTTTTTTAGATTTTGACGACCTCTATGGTCTAGTGGTTCGAATGTCGGACTGCTGTTAACGAGGTCGTGGGTTCGGTTCCCACAGGACACAAATATTTGTGTGATGAAAATAAGTGTTTGTGTTGGTCTGGGTGTTGCTTATGTATTATAAGTATGTATTTACAAAAAAAAAAGTTTATAAGTATTATATCCATTGTCTAGTACCCATAGCACAAGCTCTGCTTAGTTAGGGACTAGATGGTGCTGTGTAAAAATTCTCCCAAAAGATATTTATTTATTATTATTTATTTATTTTCTGAGAAAAACTCATTTTATAATAAAATAACCTAATTTATTGTCATTACGGATCAAAGCATTTCAGGGAACCGACTCGGATTTATTGGATAAATTAAGTATTCTATCGGTGTCCTTAAGTAACAATCAACTTTGAATAAAGTGAATTAGGATAATTATTATCTATCACTGCACACTCTTTGTTTTAAAATAGCTGAACGGCAAGCATGCTAATTCAACGTGATCTCGTACATACATTGGCGTTGATATTTTATGTCAAACTCGTACAATGTGTACACTCATTTTTTCATGGTCTTTGTAAAAAGTAACCGTTTTCTCTCTCGCTACGTGCGTGGGTGTAGTTGAAGGTGACTCGGAGACCGTGTTAAGGGAATGGGCAGAGCAAAAGCCTCCTTCTGTCTACAAAGTCCCCCTGCAGACTGCACTTTCAGGGACTAGTTAAAACAAGCGCACGGGGCGCGTGCCCGTCGCTCGTCGTGCGCGGATGGGCGTGGATGCGGTGAAAATTGTTCGACGGACGACAGCGCTTCATATAATTCATTGCATTTAATTTCATAGAGTGTTGTCTGTAGTCTCCGGGGCCTCTAATAACAAAAATTCGACCACCTCTCCACCTGTGAAGCCAAGACCCAGGAGTACCCAATTCGACCGTTGAATGAAGTGGCCTAAAGAAGGCCAGTGGCCAGTGGTCAAACGTTTACCACCGTCGCTACAAATACACGTTCAGAAACCATAATAAGCCGGAAAGTCAATAAAGATCTGTTGACTCGCCAACCGCTCACACAATAGGAGCGTTCATTTTACGATACGTATATTTGTATGGACAACTTCAGAAGTCTAGATTCGGTAGTTATTTTACCGAATCCGATATAATTGTCTTGTGACGATGTTCAGTGTTTGTAGCTCACAGTTATTGCTAACATAAATAAAAGCCAAAAAAGGGAGATGATGGTAAAATTTACCATCTTGGCATGCGATTTGGTAATCGCAGTAGCGTCCCAGAAGTCAGAACTCCTTCCTCAGCTAGTATCGCGGATTCCCTTTAAAGTCCTGGGCTATAGGGCACGATGCGTATTAAGTTACTAATCCGCTTTCTTCTACGGTGGGTAATTAGAGCATCATCTTTCTTATAAACAAATATTTAATTTCATAGAATTCGACAGTCATTTACTGATCACTGATTACCAGTCCAAATATTGAAAGGAAATATTTTTCCCCAGAATGTACCCAAAGTCGATAATCAGTATTGCGAAAACACATACTGACCCAACTCTGCGTCCTTCACCTGCAGTGGCGCAACGCAGAATGTAATAAAAATGGACATATTTGCACATTCACGGAGCACAGAGTTGAATTGAATTAACGATCACTCCGAAGAAACCACACTCATCATCCTCCTGCCCTTATCCCAATTTATTTGGGGTCGGCGCAGCATGTTTTTTTCTTCCATACATCTCTATCAGCCGTCATCTCCGTGTTCACTTTCTTTCTATTCATATCATCTTTCACACAATCCATCCATATTTTCTTCGGTCTCCCTCTTTTTTTATAGCCATCAACATTCATACTTAAAACTTTCCTCGTAACATGCTTCTCATTCCTCCTCATCACATGTCCATACCATGAAAGTCTATTGCTACTTAACTTCTCTGTCACTGGAGCTACTTTCAGACTCCCTCTTACATATTCATTCCTTATCCTATCCATTCTCGTTACACCACACATTCCTCTTAACTTTCTCATCTCAGCTGCATGCACTTGCCTCTCATTAATTCCTTTCGTAGCCCAACATTCCGATCCATACAGGACAGCAGGTCTTATCATGGTCTTATAGATTTTCCCCTTCAGTTTAAGAGGAATTCGAGAGTCACATATAGTTTCCGTGACCTGCCGCCATTTCAACCATCCTGTGTTAATTCGGTGCTTGACTGTCCGGTCTATTTCGCCATCGCTTTGCACAAGTGAACCGAGGTACCGAAAGTCGGAGCAGACTGGCAAGGGCACGCCATCTAGCGCAATAGCAACAAAACCGGAAAGACCGCCGAAATCGCAGAACATGTATTCCGTTTTAGTTCTGCTGATTTTCAAGCCAACGTTCTCCAGATTTTGTTGCCATTTCGCCAATCTACTCTGGACCTCAAGTCCATCTTCACCAACAAGGACAATGTCGTCAGCAAACAGCATGCACCAGGGTGCCTCTTCCTGGATTTCTGATGTCAAAGCATCCATTATCAGCAAGAAGAGGTAAGGACTTAGAGCTGACCCTTGGTGCAAGCCTACAGCCATACTGAACTCGTCGGTGTTGCCAGCGGCCGACCGAACGTGGGTACTGGATTGGCTGTACATAGCACGAATTAACTCCACATACTTTGCAGGCACACCTTTCTCTTTCAGCGCCCACCACAAGACCTCGCGGGGTACTCTGTCGTACGCCTTCTCTAGGTCAACGAACACCATGTGCAAGTTCTTATGCGCACGTCTATACTTTTCGCATATTTGGCGGAGTGCAAATATGGCATCCTTTGTCCCACGACCTGGCATAAATCCCATCTGGTTTTGGGTGATCTCACTCTCCTCTCGCAATCTTTTCTCTATCACCTTCTCCCATACTTTCATACTGTGTGACATGAGCTTTATTCCTCTATAGTTGTTGCAGTCTTGTAAATCACCCTTATTTTTGAAGATGGGCACTAGCGTACTATTACACCATTCTCGTGGGATCGTTTCTTCATGCAACAACTTATTGAAGAATAAAGTCAGCCAGTGAAACCACACTAATACGTCCAAAAGTGTGGCGTGTTTTAAAAATAGCAAATGTTTTCGACATTCTATTCGATTTTGGAATGCGACATCTATGTCTTAAATGATCCACGGCTTGAATGAAAAGGTGCTTCCATTTTCGATCCAAAATTCAACCCATGTTTTTAACCGACTTCAAAAAAAGGAGGAGGTTATGTATTCGGCGGGTTTTTTTTTTTTTTTTTTTTTTTTCATGTATGTACACCGATTACTCCGAGATTTCTGGGCCGATTTGCGTGGTTGTTTTTTTTATTTGGTAGAGGAAGTCCTCGCAGTGGTCCCATATAAATTTTATTGACTTAGGTCGAGTAGTTTTTTAACCAACTTCAATAAATCAGTTTAATTTAGCTTCGCTTACCTAGATGATCTACTAATAGTTTAGTTTTTCTGTGAATTATCAACAAAAAAGTATGAAATAAAAACTTTCTAACAAAAAATAAAACCGACTTCAAAAACCTTAACTAATAAAAAGTAAAAAATAATTCTTGTATGTATTTCAAAATCTTAACATAAACCAAAATTTTGAAGGCGGCGCGTGTTTTTCATGTACGTGGGACACTCAGAAAGTTTTGCGAAACTAAAAAAAATTGTTCTATACGTACATATATTTTTATCAAATCTTTTCAAAGTACTTTCCACCAGCCTCTATACAAAGATTCATGCGCCTAAACCAGTTTTCAAAACACTTTTTCCAGTCCGCCGCAGACACCTCGTTTACAGCCTGCTCGAACGCAGCCAGCGCATCTTCCGGCGACGAAAATTGTATCCCTTTGAGCTGATTTTTTATTTTTGGGAATAAAAAGAAGTCACTCGGTGCTAGATCAGGGCTGTAAGGAGGGTGACCCAGGAGTTTGACTGGCGTGCTGTCCAGGAAGTCCCTCGTTTTGAGTGCGGTGTGCGCAGGTGCATTGTCGTGGTGGAGCAGTAGCCCGCGGAGCCCTGTGTTTGGTCGCTTGTTGCTTATAACAGAGAAAACTTCTGGCAAACATTTGGTAGTATACCATTCGGCATTAATGCTTCTTTGATCCCGTAAGGGAATTGATACCAAGTGGCCAGTCAAATTAAAAAAGCTAGCGATCAAAATCTTACCCCCGCTTCTAGATCGCTTCACTTTGGTAGGCGTTGGCTCATTTTGAAACACCCAAACAGTCGACTGGCGCTTGGTTTCTGGGTCGTATTGATAAATCCAGGACTCATCACCTGTAACGATGTCGTAAACACGCCGAGACGAGCCTGCTTCAAATTTGTTAAGCATATCACGGCACCATTCCACCCGGGCCTGCTTCTGAGCATCGGTGAGGTTGTGCGGCACCCAGCGTGATACTATCCTCCTCACGCGAAGATGGCTGTGTAGAATCTCGTGAACGCTTCCTGATCCAATCTTCAATATGTGTTGAATCTCCTGATATGTAATTCGCCTATTGTCTTGGATTAAATTTTTCACTGCTAGCACGTTTTCTTCGGTAACAGCCGTCAAAGGGCGACCGCTTCTTTCGTCATCCCCCAAAGTTGGTCGACCGCGCTTGAATTCGTTATACCAACGATACACGGTTGCCTTGGAAGGGCCTTCATCCATGAATGCCATTTGAAGTCTATCGTACGATTCATCCGGTTTCAGGCGACACTTGAAATCGTATAAAATCATAGCTCTAAAATGTTCCCGGCGCAGATCCATATTTCAGTGAGACACAATACTTTGAATTAACTCGCAAAAAATGTGGAGGGAAATTTTGAAATTGGAACTTACTTATTTTTACTTATAAATAATCATATTTTCGAAAAACATTATAACTGGCCAGTCTCCCATATATAAAAACTTTTTTTCGCAATACTTTCTGAGGGGCCTGGTATGTTCGCATAAACTGTTTTTTACTATATAAGCGCTCGACAGTACATTATATTTACATTACGCAAAGGGACAGTCACGCGCCACCTTCAAAATTATGGTTTATGTTAAGATTTTGAAATACATACAAGAATTATTTATTACTTTTTAACCGACTTCAAAAAAAGGAGGAGGTTATGTACTCCGCGGGTTTTTTAGTTAAGGTTTTTGAAGTCGGTTTTATTTTTTGTTAAAAAGTTTTTATTTAAATATATTTTTTCTTCCACATATAACCCATTTGATATTTTGTAGTAAAACAATCACATAAAAATCATATTTTTTCTATTATTGTTCGTACTAAAGATGAAACAAAATAAAATCCTAAATTGGCAACTCTAAAAATATCGTTCTCGAATCCACAGTTCACTTTAATTCGTGATTCAAATTGGACTGGTGAGTGGCACTGTATACATTTTTAATCAAATTGTTATATAAACGGAGCTCGGTGCAGTGGGAAGACTAAAATAGTTGGATGTGATAGTAGCAGCGACTAGTGACGTGCCATTTGTGAAGAGATGTGGATGTGACGGAAATTATTAATAAAATAAAAATAAAAATATTTTTGGGACATTTTTACACAGCACCATCTAGTCCTAAACTAAGCAGAGCTTATACTATGGGTACTGAACAATAGATATGATACTTATATACTTTTTTTTGTAAATAGATACTTATAATACATAAGAAATGCCCAGACCAACACAAACACTTATGTTCATCACACAAATATTTGTGTCCTGTGGGAATCGAACCCACGACTTCATGATCAGCAGTCCGACTCTCGAACCACTAGACCACAGACGTCGTCAATAATAACTATGACCATAGTTCATGGTTGACTTAATGACTTTATTGATTAAGACAATGGAAAAGTCTGGTTGATAGGTATAGAAAATTATGTAAGACTTCGAAACTTCGACGTCCAAAGAAAAAATCAAGACTCCTTATGTAGTGTCCCATCCGAAATGACCGATATTTTTTTTATTTTTTTTTCATTTTGCCACTCTGTATAATTTTTAAACCTTTAAAAATTAAACAGCAAAAAAATACATTCCGAACATAAAATTGTAGGGCGCTAAATGATTTTTTACAACAATCTTTTTGTAATAATTAGAATCACGGCCTTCAAATGGCAAAAAACCTTCTATCCAAGCTTCCAAAGTCAATCTCCCTATAAAAAATATTCCTGTCAGTCAATAAAAATCCGCCGCAATCTATACTCCCAAACTGATAAAATATTCAGCTGAACGCCAGGAGCTATTCTCGAACATTGTCTAGAAAGCTCGACTAATAATATTCTGAACAATATCCACGAGCCGGAATAGTAATCGCTTAATTATCGCCATTAATTACTACAAGGCTGTATTGACAGTAGTATTAGTAATTATGCTTTGATCTATTGTATGTTTAGCAGATCTATATTATTATATGCAGACCTCTAGTAATCTTAAAAGCAGTGGTTTTTTACTCTTTACAAATAATCATATAATGTCGCAGGTATAATATATCTGTCTCGCAGAACAGACACTCTTATTAGGGTCAGGATTGGATTAGAAGTTTACCATTCAAAATTATAGCCAGTGTCTTCATATCAGAGGGGCAAAGCAGGTATGTGAAATAATAGTCACGTCAAGGCTCTAACCACCAGAGCACTATAATTTCTAAAATTAATGATTAATCATTTATTTCAATAAAATCACACAATACAAAGACAAGTTATTCAGGTTATAAAACGTCCGACTTTTTCAACGGTTCGTAGCAGTAGCTGTGTGATCTTCTCCAGGCCTGGGAAAGCCTTAGTTCCAAAGTATGTACTGCGACGCCACTTTCGACACCATTTAACCGGCTAAAGTCATTGACATTAGTAGGTCAGAATCAGTGTTGCCAATGCTACGGCAATTACCGTGTTCTACGGTTTGCAAGCCAAAAAATTACAAAATCCACGGCCTACGGCTGTAACCCCAAGGGCCGTAATAAATTGTTTTTTTAAATTATTATTTTTTTGCTTTCAGCAAATTTGGTATATCGGTAACGATGGTAACAACGGTAACGAAAATAACGGTAATCACGTTTTCGATAAATATATCACTGCATGCATCGCACACGTAGTGCGTGTTCATTTTTGGTAGTGTATTCTAATTCCAAACTTGCAAAGTTGTCTATATGGACGGGGATTTCACGATTAAATGTTGTTATACTTTTTTTACAAAAACGGGATACGTCAATGCGTATAATCAAAAATAATAATTTCGCATGAAAATCTTAAAAACAGCGCTATTTGCCTGATGGTGAAACGTAAGTACAGGAAATCCAGTTTTGGCAGTGATACGGCCGACCGTTGATCTCTTTCCATAGAAACACGGTTTTTCTACGGAACGTACACGGCAAAAAAATGCCGCCTTAAAATGTTCATTGGCAACACTGGTCAGAATCTAGTTATTGTCAAATAATTTTTATATTTTAAAAACAACAAAATCATGAAAATATTACTTGTAACATAATAAATATCTATGAAAAATGGACACTGATCGTTAAAGTATATAAGGACAAAACAATGGGAAGTCATTAACTTTACTTATTATCCTTAGTTAAAATTTACGTAATATTAAACTTATTTGTGTGTCTAGTAAGTTGTACACATACATACATATTATCACGCCTGTTTCCCATTGGGGTAGGCAGAGACTATGGATTTCCACCTGCTACGATCCTGACACATCTCTTTCGCTTCATCTACGTCCATAGTCTAGTAAGTTGTGCCCAAATAATTTGGTGTTTCTTTCGTGTCGTCCCGATCTTGAAAACTGTTCATACTTTAGTGGAAACATAAACATATGCCAGCCAGATTTAACATAAGCAGTACAAACATAAGTCAGCCATTGTCCTATTCAAGCTTATTACCCGGACCCCAAAGCACCTCATACGAACTTAGGTATCATTCCTTGAGAAGGCTCCTTCTTTGCACCCAATAATATGATTATGAATTTCCCACAATATCAAAATGTTGTCTCTTTTATTTCAGATAACGCTATAAATATGTGTTACAAGACTTGTACATAATACAATGATCGTCTACATCTGAAGTCAATAAGGAATACTGTTTTGGATATGATATTAAAGGAAAAAGTGGCATCTTGGAAAGATATTGAGATTATTTGTTTCAGTTAAGATACATGGGAACGCTACACAAATTAACAGAGCATCATATAATGGTAGACAAAAAAAATTGTTGTTATAAGTCAGTGTTGCTGAACGAGTCCTAAGTGCCAGGATCAGCGCTATGCTAATACCATTCTGAAAGTCAATGTCTCTAGCCTTCCATGTGAAAATAATTTATAGTATTATGAGAGTAATTAACTGATACAGATAAAAAGCACAAATAACTACAACCAAGTGTTCTTTGTACTAAAACGCTGTGTCACAGAGCACATTGATAAATTGATGTAGCGGTGGTTCTTTGATTAATCAAGTGTTTAGTTTGATGCAAACATTTTTATTTTCTTAGTATCGCATTAACCAGGTCACAATAATACTTTATTAAACTAATTGCCTAGAGCGTAACGTAGTAGAGGATGTATACCATATACTGATGGAGTGTGTTCGGAATGCGGCAGAAAGAAGTAAATTATTGTCCAAGTCATTCAATATCGGAAAATGTAATAGTATACTGGCGACCCCTTGGTCAAAAGATGCAAGACTGTTGTACAAAGTAGCAAAAAAAAAAGGATTTGGTTTGTACCGATGAGGGTGACATAATCAGGCATGATTAAACCCTCTATAAACATTAATAGAATAAAAAAAGAAACTGTACTTTATTATCTCTATTACGTATTTATAGAGTTGTGGGTTGTGGTGCAACTCCAGAGAGGCCTATAGATGTCCAGCAGTGTGAACTGCGATAGACTGAGTTGATAATGTATTTTAATTCCTTTTTGTTTATTCAGGTATCCATCAAAGTGGCAAACAAGTCAGTACTATAATGAAGACGGCTGGAGAAGCAGTCGAATTTTTTAAAGAAAATATATACATAATAACAACCACGAGAACGAAAACCTGCACGCCAGAGGGTGCTCCATACAGTTCTCAATGGTGGTGAATAATAATAATGTAAAATAAAATTTGCACGCTTGCTTGCAGGCAGAATACAGTGACATCTAGGCTTTAAGATCTTACCTTTATACTATTATTTTATTTCTGGCAAATAAACGTTTGATTATGATTATAGTCCGCCAACCTGCATTAGGCCAGCGTGGTGGAAAGCCTTAGCCTTCTCATAATGAGAAGAGGCCCGTGCCCAGTAGTGGGACAGTAATGGGATGGTTATACATAATAAAAATAAAAAATAAAAATACTGTCGTTAAAATTTACAATATTTGCGCGAATTTAAGTTAACCGAAATTTTCTAAAAGCTAACTTAAAATTGGCGCAAATCGACTAGTAATTTAATTTTGAGACAAAGAAACCTGCTACGTATATCGATAATTAAAAATATCGACATGTACACCATTATTATCGACAATGCTTTTGTGTATACTTGATTTTCACATCTCTAACAACAAGCGACACTAGCGCCGAAACCTGTCCCGCTGCCCCACTGCCCAACTGCCCCGCTACCCCACTGCCCCGCTGCCCCGCTTCCCCACAGCCACACTGCCCCACTGCCCCGCATACCCGCTGCCCCACTATCTTACTGCCCCGCTACCCCACTGCCGCGCTGCCCCTCTATCCCACTGCCTCGCTGCCCCGGTACCCCACTGCCCCGATGTCCCGCTGCCCCACTGCCCAACTGCCCAGCTGCCCCGCTACCCCACTGCCACCCCTGTACCCCACCGCCCCACTGCCCCGCTGCCCAGTGCCCAACTGCCCAGCTGCCCCGCTAACCCATTGCCCCGCTTCCCCACTGCCCCACAGCACCGCTGCCCCACTGTCCCATTGCCCCGCCGCCCCGCTGCCCCACTGCACCGCTGCCCCACTATCCCACTGCCCCGCTACCACACTGCACCACGGCCCCGCTATCCCACTGCCCCGCTATCCCGTTGCCCCGCGGCCGAGGTACCCCACTGCCCCGCTGCCCCCCGCTGCTCACCTGCCCAGCTGCCCCGCCACCCCACTGCCCCGCTGTCCCACTGCCCCACTACACCACTGCCCAACTGCCCCGCTGCCCCGCTGACCCACTGCCCCACTGCCCCGCTACCCCACTGCCCCACTGCCCCGCTGCCTCACTATCCCACTGCCCAGCTGCCACACTGCCCCACTATCCCACTGCCCCACTGCCCCGCTACCCCACTGCCCCGCTGACTTACTATCCCACTGCCCCGGCCACTGCCCCACCGCCCCGCTGTCCCGCTGCCCCGCTGACTCGCTTCCCCACTGCCCCACTGCCCCACTATCCTACTGCCCCGCTGCCACGGTACCCCACTGCCCCACTACCCCGCTGTCCCGCTGCCCCACTGCCCAACTGCCCCGCTAATCCACTGCCCCCCTGTACCCCACTGCCCCGGCCACTGCCCCACTGCCCCGCTGTCCCGCTGCCCCGCTGACCCGCTTCCCCACTGCCCCACTGCCCCACTATCCTACTGCCCCGCCGTCGCGCTGCCCCACTGCCCCACTATCCCACTGCCCCGCTGCCCCACTATCTTACTGCCCCGCTACCCCACTGCCCCGGTGCCCCACTATCCCACTGCCCCGCTGCCCCGGTACCCAACTGCCCCACTGCCCCGCTGTCCCGCTGCCCCACTGCCCAACTGCCCAGATGCCCCGCTAATCCACTGCCCCCCCTGTACCCCACTGCCCCACTGCCCCGCTGTCCCGCTGCCCAACTGCCCAGCTGCCCCGCTACCCCACTGCCCCGCATCCCCACTTCCCCGCTGCCCCACTGTCCTACTGCCCCGCTGCCACGGTACCCCACTGCCCCGCTGTCCCGCTGCCCCACTGCCCAACTGCCCCGCTAATCCACTGCCCCCCTATACCCCACTGCCCCGCTGTCCCGCTGCCCAACTGCCCAGCTGCCCCGCTACCCCACTGCCCCGCTACCCCACTTCCCCGCTGCCCCACTGTCCCATTGCCCCGCCGTCGCGCTGCCCCACTGCCCCACTATCCCACTGCCCCGCTACCCCACTGCCCCGCTGCCCCACTATCTTACTGCCCCGCTACCCCACTGCCCCGCTGCCCCACTATCCCACTGCCCCGCTGCCCCGGTACCCCACTGCCCCACTGCCCCGCTGTCCCGCTGCCCCACTGCCCAACTGCCCAGATGCCCCGCTAATCCACTGCCCCCCTGTACCCCACTGCCCCACTGCCCCGCTGTCCCGCTGCCCAACTGCCCAGCTGCCCCGCTACCCCAGTGCCCCGCATCCCCACTTCCCCGCTGCCCCACTGTCCCATTGCCCCGCCGCCGCGCTGCCCCACTGCCCCGCTGCCCCACTATCCCACTGCCCCGCTACCCCACTGCCCCAATGCCCCGCTATCCCACTGCCCCGCTATCCCACTGCTCCGCTATCCCGTTGCCCCGCGGCCTCGGTACCCCACTGCCCCGCTGCCCCCCAACGCTCACCTGCCCCGCTGCCCCGCTGCCCCACTGCCCCGCTGCCCCACTATTCCACTGCCCCACTATTCCACTGCCCCACTTCCCCGCTGCCCCGCCACCCCACTGCCCCGCTGCCCCGCTTCCCCACTGCCCCGCTGCCCCACTGCCCCACTATGCCATTGCCCCACAGACACGCCGCCCCGCTGCCCCACTTCCCCGCTACCCCACTGCCCCGCTGCCCCACTGCCCCGCAGCCCCACTACCCCACTGCCCCACTGCCTCGCTATCCCACTGCCCCACTGCCTCGCTATCCCACTGCCCCGCTATCCCACAGCCCCGGTGCCCCACAGCCCCTCTACCCCACTGCAACGATGCCCCACTGCCCCGCTATCCCACTGCCCCGCTATCCCACTGCCCCGGTGCCCCACTGCCCCGCTGCCCCACTGCAACGCTGCCCCACTGACCCACGGCTTCGCTGCCCCACTGTCCCACTGCCCCACTATATCATTGCCCCACTGACCCGCTGCCCCGCTGCCCCACTGCCCCGCTGCCCCACTATTCCACTGCCCCACTATTCCACTGCCCCACTTCCCCGCTGCCCCGCCACCCCACTGCCCCGCTGCCCCGCTTCCCCACTGCCCCGCTGCCCCACTGCCCCACTATGCCATTGCCCCACAGACACGCCGCCCCGCTGCCCCACTTCCCCGCTACCCCACTGCCCCGCTGCCCCACTGCCCCGCAGCCCCACTACCCCACTGCCCCACTGCCTCGCTATCCCACTGCCCCGCTATCCCACAGCCCCGGTGCCCCACAGCCCCTCTACCCCACTGCAACGATGCCCCACTGCCCCGCTATCCCACTGCCCCGCTATCCCACTGCCCCGGTGCCCCACTGCCCCGCTGCCCCACTGCAACGCTGCCCCACTGACCCACGGCTTCGCTGCCCCACTGTCCCACTGCCCCACTGTCCCACTGTCCCACCGTCCCACTGTCCCACCGTCCCACTGTCCCACCGTCCCACTGTCCTACTGTCCCACTGTCCCACTATCCCACTGCCCACTGTCCCACTGTCCCACTTTCCCACAGTCTCACTATATCACTATCGTCCCATGTCCCATATCCTGTCCCACTGTCTCACTATATCACTATCGTCCCGTCCCATGTCCTGTCCCATGTCCCATCCTATGTCCAGTCCCATGTGCCGTCCCACTGTCCTGTCCCATCTCCCGTCTCATGTCCCGTCCCATTTCCCGTCCCATGTTCCGTCCCCTGTCCCGTCCCCTGTCCCGTCCCCAGTCCCGTCCCCTGTCCCGTCCCCAGTCCCATCCCCAGTCCCATCCCCTGTCCACTCCACTCCATTCCATCGTACATTACTATCCGCTCGTGCAAATATAGTGCATAGAAGCTTCGATCTGTCGGGTGAGTACGCAACCCACGAATTTTTTTTTTTCTTTTTTTCTTTCTTTCTTTCTTTCTCAAAACCCATACCAGTTTTAAGTCAGATCATCAGCTTTCAAACAAAAAAAAAACATCAAAATCGGTCCAGTAGTTTTAGCGTGATGCTGGAATAAACAAACAAACAAACAAACAAACAAACAGACAACTGACATTTAACAATTTTATAATAGTAGTAGATGTAAACTAATTTGTAGTCATGAAACTTGCAGCAACGAATGAAACCAAATGTTTCAGTTTATGTATGAGTACACGTACAATTAGAAACCTGTAATGAAAACTAAATTAATACGTTGCACCTGACTACAATTTCCCCGAATAGCCGTGCATACGTTCTTTCGCAGAGCATAAATGTGGTTTAATATGGACATTGGCGCAGCCGCTACGTGCAACCACTATCGGCAAACAGACCAACGTAAACGTAAAGAATTACTAAGCAACACAATATAATTAAGGCCGCATCTGTACCAGTACAGTCGACCACTTAAATTCGCAGTAAGTTGGCAACTTGACGGTATGATTGCATTAAAGCACTTACGGCCTTTATCCATTTCATCTGTTGACACTACGCCTCGCTGTAGGTTTTACGAAATGTAATTTTCTTATTCTTGTTTTATTATAATGTCATTGTCCTTAGTTATTTTGTTGTTTGTACGGTGAATTATTTTAATCCACAACAGATTGTTGGCGTTCGTTGTATTGACAACTTTTTTGATGGATTTTCCCGGATGTTTGATAGTTAAATTTAGCGATTTGCGTAACGGCTTAAAACAATAAACGCACTTATTCGTTAAACTTATTTTCAAACGTCACGTTTATTAATAGCTTATTTGCTTATCTTTTAATTTCTTTACAGTAAATAAGCAAATAATAACAAATAACCAGATAAGCAGTAGTGCGGGTTGGCGGACTACACACACCATTGAGAACTTTATGGAGCACTCTCAGGTGTGCAGGTTTCCTCACAATGTTTTCCTTCACCGTTAAAGCAAGTGATAATCGAATATAAACTGATAGACTATATATAGACAACATACTGTCTTGGGCGAACCTTATTATCATAAGTCATGGATCCTCTCATAACGCATTTGATTCAATCCACCATACCATAATCAGAAAATCTCGAATGCATCCAAACACAGATCCAACGAACCGTTCATAAATAGACCATACCAAAATTGGGGTCTATTTCAACGCAATATTTTAGTTGAATATCGCAAAACTGACCTAAATTCTATCTGGATTCGTGAATAATACGATTGGCGATATTATTTATTCAACTGAAGGATGGACGTTGGACGTGTATGTATCATTACGGTGGAGCGCGTTGCGGTATGAACATTAGCTTAATAATTTTGATGCGGAATTGAGCGATGGGTGTGCCGATAATATTTGTTTTGAGTTGGTTATGATGTATTTCTGTTAGATGGAAATATGGTTTACCTATTGACCAGAAGACCATTCTCGTAATCTCAACGTAATTAATTTCTTTAAATATTATTAATGTATAGATTGCAGTTCCGTGTGGTGCCGGTTACAATGAATAGCACCACCCCATCTCTTCTCGTGGGTGTTGTAAAAGGCGACTAACGGGTTAACCAGAGTATGGGCAGCAGCGTTCTCTAAGTCTTTATTCAACCAACTGCGATTTCCAATCCGCCTGCCAAGCGTAGCGATTATGGCATATCCTTTTGGGGGAGGCCTACGTCCAACAGTGGACGTCTTTCGGCTGTAATGATGATGAGATTGCATAATAAAAGACCATAGATTATCTCAATGTTGTAAATGTCAATCTCATGACAGTACCACAGTCTAGCAGTGGCTGGTGTCTAGTTTTGTGCCATACAGTCGTCCAACGCGAGAGGTAGGTGTCCCAAGCTGCCTTCAAAACTGTCAAACAATATCCAGAGTTGCCTTTGAAAACTCTCAATGTCAATTATCGTATGTGACAGTACAGTCATAGTCCTGTTTGACGTTTATTTCTGACATTTAGGACATTGAGACTAGTTAGGAACTGCATTTTGAACATTTTAAATTACGAGAAATGAGCCCTGTGATACAAATAACATGATATCGCAAAAAAGGAGTATTTAAAGGGATTTCACGTGCATTCCGTGGGCAATGCAGCCCTCTAAACCTCGCAATCAGCTAGCATTTTCAGCGCGGCATGAGCTATCATCCTTTCATTCGGTCAACTGACTAGGAGCGTCCTACTTCGCGGATCAATTGTATGGATGGTGGACTGGATGTGGAAACTAGAAGACTAAGTGATATAGTCCTACTTATGAGACGCTTATGTCCAGCAGATGACTGCAATAGGTTAAAAAGTTGATTAATTGAGGAGCAATGCTCATACGGAAGCGAGAGAAAAGGAAAGAAAATAAATTTATTTGACATAAAACAGTGACGGCACAACAAACAAATAAACAACAGCACACAAAAAGAATAATAGAAAATCGATTTAAAAAAATGTGTTGGCTGCGTGCGGAAAGCAAATATGCGGGTGATGTAACGCAACTTTTATAACACAGTCCCAAATCCAGAACAGAAGTGGACTAAACTCGGCCTGCAGTGATGTGATATTTTGTTTAAAGCATATCCTAAATAATATTGAAGTCGACTTCACATGTGGGAAAATTTCAGTTTACTTAATAATTATAAGATAATCATCATCCTACGAGCCTTTTCCCAATTATATTGGGGACGGCTTCCAATCTAAACAGATGCGGCTGAACATCAGTATTTTACACGGAGCGACTGCCATCAGACCCCCGCAACCCAGTTTACTGGGTAATACTGACATTCGGAGGTTAGACCAGTTGTCAGACTTTCAGGCTTCTGATTACCCGTAACGACTAATAATTATAAGATAATATGGACATCAATTGGTCCATAAGGTAGACCGACAACTGGATGCGGAAAACGGAGGACCTGTCGTTGTGGCGATGCTTGGGGGAGGCCTATGTCCAGCAGTGGACGTTTTTCGCCTGTAATGATGATGATGATGGACATCAATCAATCCTTGATATATAATATGCGTAATGCCTAAATTATGAGGATCAAATGTACATGCATACTATAAGATTATAATTTAGGTCGACAAAATAAGTGTTACGTTATCTCATAACATTTCCACTTCGCTTGATAATACCTAGACTTCGAGAACGTGACCTACGGAAAAATATTTAGATCAGTCTTCTTTAGGTTCAGCGTTATAACACTTCGATAGAATAGCACTTGTAAGGCTACGGTACGACGATAGATAAAATTGTTGTAAGTATTGTAATACATCGCGTTTATTATTTAAATTGTACGGTAGATTAAAATTAAATATCTGTAAAGATGCTTGTAATCTTAGTCTCCCTACGACCATGAACGCTGCAAAGCTTTCGAAACGTCAGGAAAACAACAATTTAAATAATATACGCGATATAATCCGGTTAAACTTGTTTTATTATAATGTGTAGTGATCGTGAAAACCTAAGAAATTAATACTGTTTATTTTTTGACGACATATGTGGTCTAGTGGTTCGAGTCGGACTGCTGATCACAAGGTCGTGGGTTCGATTCAGTAATGAACGTATGTATTTGTGTTGGTCTGGGTGTATAACCCACAGAAATAGATAGAGTAGAATGGTTGTAATCACAATTTTACTTACGATTCATGCGTGGCAACTTTCGAACAAACTTCGCCTTCCATATTGACGTCATTAATTCAAATGTACTTTACAGCTATTGTTTCTGCAGTTAGAAACAGCACAATAAGGCATTTTTGCGGGTTTTTGTTACAGTATTTACAGAAACAAGTCATAAGACGTACTGAGAAAGGCTTTGAAATGCCTTGCACAATGGTGCAGTGTTGGCACGCGCGCCCTGCCCGCTTTTCCATTCTATCTATTTGTGTGCTATAACCACTCAATGCAGATACGCCCCTCTGCCGTGAAGCAAAAGGGACGTATCTAGCTTAAAACACTCAACGGAGATGCCTTCCTTCTTTGATAGGCTTACTGAGATAGGCAGGTATGAAATATTAATGAAATAGAAATTCCTACTAAAGTTTTTCCAGAGCAGATCAAACAGAATATCTACAAAATTCTAATACCAACATAAATGTTCGGTCTAATCGTCGGTGTTTGTTCTAAAGACCGAAACATGTTTTAAACGGAATTCAAACGTTACCTACTGAAAGCCACCACTTAAACATCTAATATACATTTCCAAACCATCCAACATAAGCCTTTGATTACCAAAACACACAAAATGCAAGACATCAACATAACTCGTTGCCAAGCTAGACAAATCGCCAAACGTACCGTCCAGTTTATTACACCGTTTTACTTATTCATCAGCTATGCAAATGAAAAGCAAATAAAGAGAGAAATGGCCATCCCCGTATAACGTACGCGTCGGTTTTATCTCGAAAACGATCAAACATTACGATCCCATTTCACACGACGTATTTCCATATGCGCTATAAATAATGCCGTTTTACCTACCATTCAAATAAAGGGGTTCCATGGAAACGTTATATTTTTTTACTGAAACTGCTGGATGTGGTCTGTTTGTATAACATACTTTTTTGGAAATTAAATATTAAAATTATGTATATGGAGCGGAATATTAATAGGGATATTTTATACGTCAACGTTGCTTTCGGAATTAAGGCCCGTACAAACCGAAAGCAGGTCAGTACCTAGCAATGCGATACACGTCACACTAAAAGACAGGTAATTTTAAAGCGTTTCGACGGCGGGCCCACGATTGCACTGCTTTCAGTGTGACGTGTTGAGTCAACTGTAAAACAATTACCTCATAACCAGTTTGATGTCACACTGACGCACCCACCTGCCCCGCTCCGGTGCAGTGGTGTGACAAGTTAGTATAGCGGCCATAGTGATACAACGCAACCGCGCTGCCCGGTTTGACGCCAGGGCAGGAGCGGCGCAGGTCGCCAGCGGGCCTGACCTATGTCATGTTTAATATCTTTTCTTGTATTACAACTTGCCCGCCTTCAACCTGTGCTGCTACTGACCTGCTTTTGGTCTGTACAGGCCTTTAAAATTTAGTGAAATGTAGTAGGAATTTTTATCAATTATTAGATTCCATTAGATTCAAACGGAAAAAAATATGCAGTTTAAGTCCCATAAAACAGTATTTAAGAAAAACCTTCATGCGTCAGTTTGACTGCACTGAAAAGTTCCGGAAAAGCCAATCAACAGCTGAAAAGCTTAATTGAAAGTCAGTGAGAAGAGGGACGTGAGCCCGACGGGCACAGATATAGATAAATCCACTTCTACAATTAAAACATAAATAAGTTTAAAATACACATTATTGGATGCAGGAAAAATATAAATAACACATTGCATAAATTAATACTTCCCGAATAAAATCCATTAAAAGCGGAAGATAAAAGTGTTCAAATATTAATTAAGGTAGGTACGAATAAAACGAAAATCATTACAACCGAACGCGCCATTTCTGCTCCAAATGAAATAAATACTTCTCTTGAATAATAATTCAGCAAACAAACTTGATAGCTATCTATGGTGGTGATTTCAAGTAAATGAGACAATGCCCCATCTAGATAGGTATCTCTCTTTTACTTGACACGCTAAACTATTGTAAGCCCGAAAATATGAGCATCAGTACAAAAACAGCTGGGGCGGCACAGGAGGCTTCCACGTGCCGAAACCCTGCTGAGATATAGGTACGGAACGGGAACATAACAATAATTTGAGATCCATTATACTAACGCGGGAGCCAACTAGAGGGATGTTTTGCCAACTTTTTATGCGCACTGCCTTCGAGCAAGGCCGTAGTACGTATAGGATTTTACGGGGGAACGCATCATGCCCTCGGAGTTGTGAGCAGAATTCATAATAACGTAATTAATGACGGCCAAAACATCGGCCTGAACACGTCCGACCTGTATGCAAAAACCCTTTGGAGGAGGCCGAGCGACGTATTATTTATTACCGGAGGCAAGAAACGAAATTTCAGGCGTAAACAAGACTTGAATATCGGCTGCGGTGAACATTTTCGAAGGGTAGGAACGGCTTGTTGGCGTTCGGCCGCGGTATTGTTTAGGTGTAAATTGTTAATTAAGAATCCCCGCATTATGTTGTCGATATTGTGATTTTAATGAGATCGACACGATTTTGTTTTTATTAGGAATAACAGAACGTTTGTGCGTAAGCGAAGCGAAGCATAGACAAACCTCTACTTGTGGAGATCGTTGAAGGGAACTAAGGGAATATGTCAAAAGGGTTGAAAGTAGCGTGTTTCTATGCAGAATAGCTCAATGCGATCGCTAAACTTTTGCCCTGATAAATAAGGCATATTTCAAAACAGTTTTTAATATAGGAGTTTTGAAAGTAACATGGTCACTTATACTAATATTATTATATGTTATGGAATATTAATCATGGCATGCCTTGGCGCTTTTACTTAAAATATCGAGAACACAAACAAAATGATTTTCATGGGAAACATCCCGTGACATAATCATAATTATTATCAGTATTTTTTCTTAAAGTCCGCTACGTTAAATTATATCTTACATTTTAACTTACTTTGTGAATATTTAACTATAGATAAACGAAAGAGCCGACCTCTTCTTAAGTAATGCAAAAAATAAACAGCGGGTAAAAAGTTTAACAGTTTCTTCCATCATAAATATACATTAGGTATCTTTAAGTTTTTGAAAGGAGGTAGGTGTAGGTACCTATGCCTATAGGTATCGAAGTATGTACCTACCTACAGTATGATCCTTATCGACTCATCTTCAGTCAATAATACGTGAATAAAAATATTTTGCAGCCCTTCGAACCCCCATAACATACAAAAATGCTAAAATAACTCCTATTAAGATCCCATTCAAAAAAATGTACGAAGGGATCCCATTATTCAAATGAACGCCTATTATTTTCCTCATAGCAATATCGCATTACCTATAGATGAGATTCAATAGCTGTAGGCGTTTCACTGGGATAAACTACGTTCGAGACATAAATCTACATTACTTAAAGAAAAAACAAATTTGTAATTAGAAGTAATTATTGTTTCAAAGAGTAAGTATTTTTAGAATCAGAAAGCTGACCTTTGTAAATAAAAACGTTGCCTACTAATAAATGTACAATATCTTCTACTTAAAATTTTGTTGAAATAGAATTTAAGATGGAAAAGTCCTGTTAGCGACAATTTCATAACAAGACGTTAACGAAACCTTTTTACTGTTTTATTTGTGACAATAGTTAATTCAATTCAATCGTTTATTGCGAATATAGGTAAGGTAGGTGTTACATGAATATTGTCATAAAAACATTAAGATTGCCACAGCTAGGAGCAGAATTTATTGTACGCATTATATTCAATATTAGGCGTCTATTGGGCTGAATGGTCGTTGGTGCAATGCCACCTGTAAAGTGAAATATCTATGTGAGACCAATGATAATGCTGTTAACGTAGCTAAATTCTGGTCCACAATAATATTCATTTTTAATATTCATTTATTTGTAAAGTCAACTTACACGGCAATAGTTTGATAAATCATTTAAGTATTCATTACATAACATACAATAGAATTTTATTAAGTGGGTGTTAATAATAGAAAATTGTACAAAAATAAAATGAATTCACAATTGAAAATTAATGTCAAAAGAGTCAGTTTCAAATGTCACGAAAAAAATAAGCATGTACAACTTTAAGTTTAACTATTAATATTAATAACAATCAAAAATGGATGTCATAAAATAATAAGGTGTAATTAAAATAACTGAAAACCTCTTAAGGGTTCATTGTACTCATAATTATGAAAAACTTTTACAATGAGAAATCGCGAAAAAAAACAGCTGTTACCTACATTTTGTCGGGTTATGCTAGCATAAATGTAAGATGTTTATATGTATGAGTAGCTGTATTTTTTTCGCGTTTTTATGTTTGGTCTCACAGTAAAAGTAGTAGATCAAAAAAACCGGCCAAGTGCGAATCGAACTCGCGCAGTAAGGGTTCCGTACCATCCATAGACCTGATACCCCATAGAAATTGATTATATTCCATCAAAAGACCTCAATGCACAGGGCGCGAAATATGAATTTATGCATCTCTTTCTTACGCAGGTACAACCACATATGTCTATGTTTGTCCTACTTTTAGTATTTGTTGAAATAAACTAAACTACATAATATGCACTATAATCTGACCATGCATATTTTTCAAAGTTTTTGTTCCTGGTCTATCTTTAAAACGGTAATACATACCAGCGTCAAACTTGGTCTGATTATAGTGCATATTATGTAGTTTAGCAACAAATACTAAAAACAGGACAAACATAGACATATGTGGTGGTACTTACGTAAGAAAGAGATGCAAAATTTCACATTTCGCGTACGTTCGTTAATGTCGTTTGATAAACTCTAGTAAATTAAATCAGTTTATTTTTATACTTTTGGTTTTAGACTTGTTTAATTTTTAGTATTTGTCGTGATACACACCATAGTAACACATATTTTCTGAAAATTTCAACTGGTTATCGTTTATTACCGTTACAAAGATGTGTGTACAGTGTGACAGACAGACGGACGGACGGACGGCGTAGCGTATTAGCGAGAGTAATATGGTCCCGTTTGCACTCTTTGGGTACAGATTCCTAAAAAGGAGTGTAAGTGAGTGATTATTGAAACAGTCATAAAAAAAAACTATATTCAATTATTTTTTAAATCAAAACAAAGGGATTTGTACACGTTCTAAAGAAAGACAAAATCTAACTTTATTGCGCCTTAGTTTCGGATACAAAGTCTAATATTTGCCTTATAGCTCATATTCTTAGTTAATGCTATGAACCCACATTCTGTTTTTTCCTCTCGACCGCAGCGACAACGGCGTGCAAACCTGATGATAATTTCATAAAAAATGGGGCTGTAGGCCGCCACCACCACTGCTTCTGTATGTTGTGCACAACTTGCGGCCTAAGTTGCGACTTTGGCCACTACCGCAGGCCGCGGCTGTCTGTTATACGCTTTAGTGCGCTACGCAATATTTTTAAGACACCTTCACTTTATATAATAACTATCGTGAATTAAATTCTTAATTATTAATATAAACGGTTTCACTCACGTTATTTCATCGGGTGTGCCGGACCAGTTTCGAGTTCGAACGGAGCCCTTAATCATGAGCTGATCGCGCTACGCGGCGCGCTGTGGCTTCTAAATCCACAGTTTGGTGCGCGACGCCGCCGCGTGACCAGCTCATGATTAAGGGCTCCGTTCGAGCTCAAAACGGGTCGGGCACACCCGATGAAATAACGTGAGTGAAACCGTTTATATTAATAATTACCTTCACTTTAACGAACTTACCCCTTGACCGGACTTACCCTTATATTTACTTATGATTTTTCCTTTTCACGCGTTCGATTTTCCATACAAATTGCCATTGGCAATATCATTATCATACTGTTAGTAGATCAGCGTACACCACAAGCATTAGTGGAAGGCTTAACCGCGCGAACGTTGAACCGGCCTAATTAGTGCAAATATTAAGCCTGTACTCGTTTGCGGTACAGGTTTGCTCAATTGCGTTGCCAGAACAGCATGTATGGAAGTTAATTTACTGAATTAAGTAGGTATGGGGAGGTCTCCATCCAGTTAGGTAGGTCTAACTTCGGGAAAGAGGTCAATCGTCTAATCCGACTCAGTTGGGCAGCGTTCGGGAAGCTACGCAATATCTTCTCGTCCCAAATACCGCAGTGTCTCAAGACGAAAGTCTTTGACCAGTGTGTGCTGCCAGTAATTACTTACGGCACCGAAACGTGGTCGCTGATAATGGACCTGATAAGAAGGCTCAAAGTCACTCAAAGGTCAATGGAGAGGGTTATGCTCGGAGTGTCCCTGCGTGATCGAATCAGAAATGAAGAGATTCGCAGGAGAACGAAAGTGACCGACATAGCCCGAAGAATTGCCAAACTTAAAGTCTTTGACCAGTGTGTGTTGCCAATAATTACTTACGGCACTGAAACGTGGTCGCTCACAATGGACCTGATAAGAAGGCTTAAAGTCACCCAAAGGGCAATGAAGAGGTTTGGAATTATCGTGTGGATATCGTTTATCGCAAATTAAAGTAACTTATGTGTTTCTTCGGGTCCCAGACTATCTCTGCACCAATTTTCATCAAAACTGGTTCGGCAGCTTTGACGTGTTATGTAACGGAAAAACAGACAGAGTTATTTATTTTATTTTATAGTATAGGATGGTGTAACGAGCTAAAGGCCCACCTGATGTTAAGCGGTTACCTTTGCCCATAAACAACTACAATACCACCTAGGCTGTTGCCTAAATGGTACCGCAAGTCAGTTCACCAAACTGAGACTTTAGTTACTTTTGCATTTATAATATTTGTTAGGACTCGTTTATTTTACGTAACTGTTCATATCTTTAGTATATGATTGTAGTGTGAAGATTTTTATTGATGCCACAACATCCTTCTTAACACTACACTTTCAAAATATTACCTTAGTGTATGAAAATGATTGACCCTCACCGACTAACCGGGTAGCGACCCAATTCCCTGAGTGATTACAGCATTTACGTATATAGCTAATGCGGAAAGATATGAAATTCATACTTCTAACGTACCAGTGCTTATTTTATTACACCTATCTAATAATTTTGCCATTTAGCAGAGAAGTGTTAAATATTTGGAGTTAGGTCATAGAAATCTAAATAATAAAGTTATAGAAATGTTATCTCATCATCATCATCATCATTTCAGCCGAAAGACGTCCACTGCTAGACATAGGCCTCCCCCAAGCATCGCCACAACGACCGGTCCAGTGCCTTCCGCATCCAGCGGATTCCCGCGACCTTCACCAGGTCGTCGGTCCACCTTGTGGGGGGACTACCCACGCTGCGTCTTCCAGTACGCGGTCGCAACTCCAGAACTTTACAGCCCCAACGTCCATCCGTTCTACGAGCAATGTGCCCCGCCCACTGCCACTTAAGTTTGGCAATTCTTCGGGCTATGTCGGTTACTTTCGTTCTCCTGCGAATCTCCTCATTTCTGATTCGATCACGCAGGGACACTCCGAGCATAGCCCTCTCCATTGCCCTTGAAATGTTATCTACTGTCTTTTAATATAGGAACGCGTGTCACCAGTTTTCTGCTACCAACACATAAATACGCAATACCATGTTTCTAGCATCAGATGCAAAATAAATCAAACCTAAAAAAATCCGCTGTGTCATATGCTGCAACATACAATTTGAGTGAATCCGCGTCCAAAACAGCACTGACAATCAAAAACGGTTCGCACACTGTTGTCGTCATCATCAGCCAAAAAACGATCACTACTGGACATAGGCATCCCCCAAAAGGGGGGGATATGCCATAATCGCCACGCTTGGCAGGCGGGTTGGCGATCGCAGTTGGTTGGGCAAATACTCAGAGAACGCTGTTGCCCATCCTCTGGTGAATCCCTTAGTCACCTTTTACGACACCCATGAGAAGAGATAAGGTGGTGCAATTATTTGTCTTTATGTGTTCTTTATGTCTTTATGTTTACTGTTTTCGTACGAGACACTAGTACCTTATTATTTAGATTTCTATGTAGCTAGATCTAACTGCAAAGTTTGAATAGGTAAGTTAAGAGGTAAATTAATATGAAGAAAAAGTATTTTTTTAATAACACGTTTTCAAAACGAAAACGAGTTATTGCGTTATGATATGATATATTGCATTGTGATCGATTGCAAAATTTGTACCAAACAGACAGACAAGACTAAAAGCCAGATAATAAAAACGTGTTACCGTGGTAAAAAATAAATTAAATTAAAAATTTCACTCACATGGATGCAAATTTCTTTTGTGTTCTAAATATATAAAATAAAAAAGTAGATTCAACGAGATCTTAATGTTTGCTGACCTCAAGGCCATGTTTATATCCTTCGGGATCTACGCAAACGCATCGTTTTTAAAAATAGCAAAAAAAACTACTTACCTTAAAAATCTCAGAATTATCCGAATTTACCAGGTTCCAAGTCCTTTCATAACTTCAATAAACTTGAAAGTTTTAACGAAAAAAACTCACTAGCACTACATTAAAGTTTCCAATTTATTATTTACAATGCATGCCACCAACATAAACACGTTACTCAAACTAACCTAACATAGCACACTTAAAATTAACTAATCACTTCACAATCAACAATTCCAACAAAAAGAAGTAATTCAAACAATAGTTTTTGAGAAGAATTTCGTCAAATATTTATATTTTTTGATGAAAATAATTGAAAACAGAGTCACTCCTGCAGGATTGTTGTCAAAACTGTCATTTGTTCGACGCCATGGTTATCGCGCATGCGTTTGGGGAAGGTTTGCATTGCGCATGGCATGACAGGTCTAGTTGGCTTTAAGAAGAGATTGGATTGAAGAATAAAAACTTTTTGGTGCTTTCAAGAATGTTTCTAAAGGTCGTTACACACGGCCAGCAGCTATAATGTAAAAAACCGGTCAAGTGTGAGTCGGTCTCACGCAGTAAGGGTTCCGTACCACCCATCGACCTGATACCCCATAGAAACTGATTTAATTTACGAGAGTTTATCAAAAGACATCAACGAACGTAAGCGAAATGTGAATTTTTGCATCTCTTTCTTACGTAGGTACCACCACATATGTCTATATTTGTCCAGTTTTTAAGATTTGTTGCTAAACTACATAAATGCACTATAATCAGACCAAGTTTGACGCTAGCATGTATTACCGTTTTGAAGATAGAACAGGAACAAAAACTTTGAAAAAAAATGCATGTTTTTCGAGGTTTCTTGTATGGGGACCACCTTTGGTTTTAGACTTTTTTAATTTTTAGTATTTGTCGTGATAGGCACCATAGTAACAGATATTCTGTGAAACTGGTTATCTATTACCTTTACAAAGATACAGCCCTGTGACAGACAGACGGACGGACGGACACCGTAGCGAGAGTAATAGCACAGAATATCTAATAGTAGGTACTAACGTACAGAACGGCCACTCACCGCCTTCCGCCAATTTCAAATTCCTCACCCGCGCCTCGCACGCACTCGCAGTTTGACGGCAATTGGACTGCAAGATTGCGATGGATGTCAATCGTTAGTCGGTATACAAGCACGCCATCTCTGAGAACTACTGAGAAGCGATTGGAACTCAGTCGGCATTACGAGCGGCTGGCATCCCTAACCTACACGTGTGTGTGAGTACGTATACAGACGTAAATCTTGCGTGTGTGTGTACGTAAAGCTAGTATTTATATTGTATTGAGTGTCCGGGTCCCGTTTGCACCCTTTGGGTACGGAACCCTAAAAAATATCTTATAGCAAGACATATTATTACATCTAAGTATATATTAATGTATATCTCAATACATCTTATTACAGCAGTCAATTAAGGAAAGGTATAGATACATTACGTACACCCCGGGATGTAATATACACTAGTATACACTATAGCTGCCGTTTGCTACAGCCTTGAGAACTTTATTGTATTTTTTAACACGACTTCAAAGCACTGATCTTTATGAAACTAGAACGCTGGATAGGTTAGTGTAATTCAAAATGACAAAAGTTCTTAATGCCCAGCCCATTCAAAGTTCTGCAACTAACGAAATCATTATAATTAAATTAGAAAAACCTGTAAATACGTGGGACACTCAGAAAGTTTTGCGAAACTAAAAAAAATTGTTCTATACGTACATATATTTTTATCAAATCTTTTCAAAGTACTTTTCACCAGCCTCTATACAAAGATTCATGCGCCTAAACCAGTTTTCAAAACACTTTTTCCAGTCCGCCGCAGACACTTCGTTTACAGCCTGCTCGAACGCAGCCAGCGCATCTTCCGGCGACGAAAATTGTATCCCTTTGAGCTGATTTTTTATTTTTGGGAATAAAAAGAAGTCACACGGTGCTAGATCAGGACTGTAAGGAGGGTGACCCAGGAGTTTGACTGGCGTGCTGTCCAGGAAGTCCCTCGTTTTGAGTGCGGTGTGCGCAGGTGCATTGTCGTGGTGGAGCAGTAGCCCGCGGAGCCCTGTGTTTGGTCGCTTGTTGCTTATAACAGAGAAAACTTCTGGCAAACATTTGGTAGTATACCATTCGGCATTAATGCTTCTTTGATCCCGTAAGGGAATTGATACCAAGTGGCCAGTCAAATTAAAAAAGCTAGCGATCAAAATCTTACCCCCGCTTCTAGATCGCTTCACTTTGGTAGGCGTTGGCTCATTTTGAAACACCCAAACAGTCGACTGGCGCTTGGTTTCTGGGTCGTATTGATAAATCCAGGACTCATCACCTGTAACGATGTCGTAAACACGCCGAGACGAGCCTGCTTCAAATTTGTTAAGCATATCACGGCACCATTCCACCCGGGCCTGCTTCTGAGCATCGGTGAGGTTGTGCGGCACCCAGCGTGATACTATCCTCCTCACGCGAAGATGGCTGTGTAGAATCTCGTGAACGCTTCCCGATCCAATCTTCAATATGTGTTGAATCTCCTGATATGTAATTCGCCTATTGTCTTGGATTAAATTTTTCACTGCTAGCACGTTTTCTTCGGTAACAGCCGTCAAAGGGCGACCGCTTCTTTCGTCATCCCCCAAAGTTGGTCGACCGCGCTTGAATTCGTTATACCAACGATACACGGTTGCCTTGGAAGGGCCTTCATCCATGAATGCCATTTGAAGTCTATCGTACGATTCATCCGGTTTCAGGCGACACTTGAAATCGTATAAAATCATAGCTCTAAAATGTTCCCGGCGCAGATCCATATTTCAGTGAGACACAATACTTTGAATTAACTCGCAAAAAATGTGGAGGGAAATTTTGAAATTGGAACTTACTTATTTTTACTTATAAATAATCATATTTTCGAAAAACATTATAACTGGCCAGTCTCCCATATATAAAAACTTTTTTTCGCAATACTTTCTGAGGGGCCTGGTATTTATGAAACTATTTATATCAAAGAAATTATCCGTTTAATTTATTTATTTATTTGTATCTTCAGAGGTGGGGCCCTGGTGACCTGTATTACAGGTGTTTCTACCAACCACAGGCACCACCGATCCACAACCAGAAACTGGTCCCAGCTATATTAATTGTGTATCAAAAACTTGTTAATACATTTAAAGCAATTAAGGTGAATGCTACCGGGTAGCCCGCGAAATTTAATTTTTTTGGCGTTTTTTTAAAATTGTAGTTTTACATCGCGTTGTATATCGATAAAAATATGACTGGCGGAAATAGTAACAATATATCTAAGGAATAATACTCATAAAAAATATTAACCTAGCTTTATAAGCTCGAAAATCGATAATTTGATCGTAAATTAATATTATCGAGCTAGTACAGCTAATAGAGCTAGGTTAATATTTTTTATGAGTATTATTCAGTAGATATATTGTTATTATTTCCGCCAATCATATTTTGACCGATATACAACACGAAATACGTGGGACACTCAGAAAGTTTTGCGAAACTAAAAAAAATTGTTCTATACGTACATATATTTTTATCAAATCTTTTCAAAGTACTTTCCACCAGCCTCTATACAAAGATTCATGCGCCTAAACCAGTTTTCAAAACACTTTTTCCAGTCCGCCGCAGACACCTCGTTTACAGCCTGCTCGAACGCAGCCAGCGCATCTTCCGGCGACGAAAATTGTATCCCTTTGAGCTGATTTTTTATTTTTGGGAATAAAAAGAAGTCACACGGTGCTAGATCAGGGCTGTAAGGAGGGTGACCCAGGAGTTTGACTGGCGTGCTGTCCAGGAAGTCCCTCGTTTTGAGTGCGGTGTGCGCAGGTGCATTGTCGTGGTGGAGCAGTAGCCCGCGGAGCCCTGTGTTTGGTCGCTTGTTGCTTATAACAGAGAAAACTTCTGGCAAACATTTGGTAGTATACCATTCGGCATTAATGCTTCTTTGATCCCGTAAGGGAATTGATACCAAGTGGCCAGTCAAATTAAAAAAGCTAGCGATCAAAATCTTACCCCCGCTTCTAGATCGCTTCACTTTGGTAGGCGTTGGCTCATTTTGAAACACCCAAACAGTCGACTGGCGCTTGGTTTCTGGGTCGTATTGATAAATCCAGGACTCATCACCTGTAACGATGTCGTAAACACGCCGAGACGAGCCTGCTTCAAATTTGTTAAGCATATCACGGCACCATTCCACCCGGGCCTGCTTCTGAGCATCGGTGAGGTTGTGCGGCACCCAGCGTGATACTATCCTCCTCACGCGAAGATGGCTGTGTAGAATCTCGTGAACGCTTCCCGATCCAATCTTCAATATGTGTTGAATCTCCTGATATGTAATTCGCCTATTGTCTTGGATTAAATTTTTCACTGCTAGCACGTTTTCTTCGGTAACAGCCGTCAAAGGGCGACCGCTTCTTTCGTCATCCCCCAAAGTTGGTCGACCGCGCTTGAATTCGTTATACCAACGATACACGGTTGCCTTGGAAGGGCCTTCATCCATGAATGCCATTTGAAGTCTATCGTACGATTCATCCGGTTTCAGGCGACACTTGAAATCGTATAAAATCATAGCTCTAAAATGTTCCCGGCGCAGATCCATATTTCAGTGAGACACAATACTTTGAATTAACTCGCAAAAAATGTGGAGGGAAATTTTGAAATTGGAACTTACTTATTTTTACTTATAAATAATCATATTTTCGAAAAACATTATAACTGGCCAGTCTCCCATATATAAAAACATTTTTTCGCAATACTTTCTGAGGGGCCTGGTAAAGCTACAATTTGCAAAAAATGCCAAAAATTTTGACTTTCGCGGGGTACCCTGTAGCATTCACCTTAAACACAGATAATATAATACCTTAAATAAGAAAGGCAAGATTTTCTAATTACAAAAATTACACTAAACTCAAAGCTGCTCCATCACGCAGAGGCGTATTACGTGGGTGACTTATGACAAAACTTGGGTGAAATGTTTGAACAAAACGTTCATGTTCGACCGTGCTTAACTGTCTAAACTTTAATTAAATTCGCGAAAAAACCTCCCCTTTAATGCTGATAGACTATCAAGATAACATTCTCTTGGATTAAGAGTATTAAAGCTAATTGAAATAGGACATTTACATTCAAGAGCAATTAAATGAGTTTCACTAAGATTTTTAAAAATCTTTTTAGACTTTTCAAGCGAATATTCTTTATATAGCATCGCAGCGCGCTCGACAACGGAGTCATCATCATCATTTCAGCTGAAAGACGTCCACTGCTGGACATAGGCCTCCCCCAAGCATTGCCATAACGACCGGTCCTGCGCTTTCCGCATCCAGTGGATTCGACGGCGGAGTAAACAGAAAATACGTAACCGTTAAATTGCGCGCGCGTTCAATCCCCGCTTGCATATGCGTAGAGGCTTCGCTTTTTGAAGCAAATCTCCAATGTGCAATGGCGTCATTGCTCGCTCGGCCGCCGGGAACTAAACTGAGAAAAAACGTGACCGACCGACTATCCCCGCTTGCTATGCGAAGAGCCTTCTCTTCAGCCGGGCGTCCCGGACTCCCCGGACGCAACTACGCTTTTTTTTTCTTCCTTGTTTTCCCGGCACAAACTAGGGACGTCCCCTTTTCCTGGTTTTGTAAAACGACCTATTTATTATGTTAGAAGGATAAGATTATATCAGGAGCTACTACGATCATTATTTTATTTACCAAAACTGAAAATTATAGCCATGTCGAATCTAGATCACTCGACTTCTAGCACATTTTTGGAATGGAATGGAATTGGATGAGGAATTTAGTGATTTAAGACCAAATATTTTCCTAGTAGTTCACTCTTCGCATAGTAGTCAAGATTACATCGGGTCTCAAAACTTGAGTAGCAGCTCTTGCAATGTGACTCCATTCGGCTCTATTATTGGCGCTGCGAGAACATGTGTCATGGTGGAGTACGTTATGGTCTTGATGAGGTCTGACCAGCGCGTTGGAGGGCGACCGTGGGGTCTCTTTCCTTTTATCCTGCTTCGCACCACCAAATGCTCCATTGAGTCTTCCTTCCGGGTTATGGCCAAAAACTTGAGTATTCGTATTTGATAGTGTTTCACATTCAATCTTCTTCTTCTTCTTCTTCTGACGTGTTGCTGTGAGCTATATTAATAAATCATGGCGTGGGAAAAAGATTAGCCAGTCAGCAGGTTGGTAGTGGAGCTGACTGCCCAGGGTGCGCCGGACGATCTGTATAATATCGGCACTCGTGGAGGGTCTTTTAATGCACAGTCAATGATAGCCTTTCTTTTATTAGCCCCCGATGTAAAAAGAGGAGTGTTATAACAGCCCAAGTAGTAAATATTATGTTTAAGATCTTATATAAATTACACTTAAAATCTATTTAAGTGTTACGATTTAGTTTTGATCCGACCTACCTATCACTACACTTCCTACTGGGGAGAAAGGTCATTCAACTTTATCGATTTAAGATCATTCATTGTTGTACCTATCAAGGAATCTTGGCAACCCCTATACCTTTGTTTAATAGACCTTTCTGTTACCACAAGTAGACTCTTTTGTATTGTGAAGATGATGAATTTAAGTTACCTTGAAACATCATAATAATGTGTACTTATTGTTTAAAATAACAAAAGATTCTCCTGTTACTTTCTCAATATTTTCGAGCAGCTTTTCTTACTTCCTTTATACCTACTGCCAATCAAAAAATAATTAAACAACCTACTAAAATCTTCTCTAAATACAACAACGATCGTTCATACAATGGCTAGCAAATTATCATGATACACCTCTTTCTTTATGGTTTTAAGCTCTACGTTAAAATATAACTGCCTCGTTGGTCTAGTGGTTGCAAGCGCGACTGCTGAGCGTGGGGTTCTGGGTTCGATTCCCGGGTCGGGCAAAGTGTTATTGGGTTTTTTCATTAGGAAATTCTCAGTAGCAGCCCGGAGTCTGGATTTGTGCCCGGTCAATGGCAATAGGCTCACATATTACATGGGACCATAACATAACTGGCGAAATGTGGGTGTACTATACACCGCTGCCTACCCCTTCGGGGAAATACAGGCGTGATGTTATGTTAAGTTATGTTATGTTAAAATATAACTGATATCAAATTTTCAAGGACCAAGGGATATAGTAAATAATAGTCACATTAAGACTCTTGAACACAAGAGCAGTATATTTAAAGTTATTAAGTCAGTTTAACAATCACCAGATTATTACACAAGATTACTAAATTACTACTTTACAAAATAAAAGGATAATTATAAACTTTGATTAATTATAAATAAATTGACAACTACGTCAGGTTATAAGATATCCAACTTCTTCAAACGCCCGTATTCAAGTGAGTTCCCCCGCCAAATGACAACTGTTTTTATCATCTCGGCATGTAACTCGATAGCGACAAATATACCCTCAGATAGTTTTATAAAATACCAAAACAATCTAAATCTAATATGATTAACAAAATAAACTATATTTAACTACTAATAGTGATTTGACAGCCATAATCTGACTTATTAGATTAGCAAAATAAAACATCAGCGATGTCAAGAACAGAAAGAACCAATAGACGCAACATAATACTATTAAATTCTGAAATCATTACAAAATGATTGAATGAACGAAACGTAAATGTATTAATATAATTTCCGTGACTAAAACTTGCAATTGAATACAAATCGGTTATATTGGACCCATAAAAATATCATAAATGCTATGCAGAGGCGTATCGTGGAGCCAAACGACTCAGTTTCTGTCATAAAAGGTGACACCAGCTAAACTACAATACGACCGACTTTGAGAACCAGTATAAATTAAGCTCTCGCAAATCCCTCACATGCTTCTCAATTATCTGCGAATTGGAGGATAAATAAGGGTGAAGGAGGTCAAGATAAAGTGGTAGGCTTACTAGCAGGTAAGTTCTTTTTTTTAAAGTAAAATATAGAGAGTACTAAACATACGCTATCAGGTTGCGGTGGCGTGACTTTCCAGTGTGTCCTAAAGCTACATGCTCACATGCAAAAGTTGTAACACAAGGCTGGGAATGCACTCAATTAGTTTGCTTTGAAATGCTAGATGGGACTCTTAAACTTTTAAATGTATTCATGGAATTCCAATTTCTCGGTACTTAATTGCCTTAAGTATTTTTATGGTCCATTATTTTAAAAGCCATTAATTCTTCCCTTATATTTATATTTTGTAAAATGTAAATGCTTAAGTAAATTCAATTGTGATAAAGATTTAAATTGTGGAAAGAAAAAATCTCTCACGAGCAGGATTCGAACCTGCGACTCCTGGCTCAGTACGCCAGTGCTTTAGCCACTAAGCTACCGAGAACACTGCTCGTGGTATCGAAATTATTCTCCACTATACGTCTTTGGGGGCGTCAATTGTGATAGTTAAATTCATAACAAAATTAATTATTGTAATTATACATTTTTAATGATGGATCATTGTCATAATTTAATACCAATTTCATTTATAATACAATTAAGAAAAAGAAAAGAAAAAAGAAAGAAAAATAGTTTATTGTCAAAGTTAACGACGCGCAACATTTAAAACACAGTGATAAACACAAGCAGGCAACTTATAGGTGGGGTTACATAGAAAGTAAAAGCAAAAGACACATAGGTAAAAAATTAAGAAGGGACAGTCGATACAAAATATAAGAAAAGTATAGTAATAGTATAGTAATTGAAAAGTAATCCTATTTTATTTTTTATAGTTTCGTCATGTCCGTCCGTCTGTCCGTCTGTCCGTCTGTCTGTCTGTCCGTCTGTCCGTCTGTCCGTCTGTCCGTCTGTCCGTCTGTCCGTCTGTCCGTCTGTCCGTCTGTCCGTCTGTCCGTCTGTCCGTCTGTCCGTCTGTCCGTCTGTCCGTCTGTCCGTCTGTCCGTCTGTCCGTCTGTCCGTCTGTCCGTCTGTCCGTCTGTCCGTCTGTCCGTCTGTCCGTCTGTCCGTCTGTCCGTCTGTCCGTCTGTCCGTCTGTCCGTCTGTCCGTCTGTCCGTCTGTCCGTCTGTCCGTCTGTCCGTCTGTCCGTCTGTCCGTCTGTCCGTCTGTCCGTCTGTCCGTCTGTCCGTCTGTCCGTCTGTCCGTCTGTCCGTCTGTCCGTCTGTCCGTCTGTCCGTTGTCCGTCTGTCCGTCTGTCCGTCTGTCCGTCTGTCCGTCTGTCCGTCTGTCCGTCTGTCCGTCTGTCCGTCTGTCCGTCTGTCCGTCTGTCCGTCCGTCCGTCCGTCCGTCTGTCCGTCTGTCCGTCTGTCCGACTGTTCGTCTGTCCGTCTGTCCGTCTGTCCGTCTGTCGGTCTGTCCTAATCCTTTACAGCTTAATAACTTCTACAGTTATAAACATAAGTAAATGAAATTTTGCAAAAAAATATTATAGATATAGATCTAAATTTTAAACGAATAAAAAAATCCTGATTACGTATTTTAGGGGTGGCGCCCATACATGTGAAATGAGGATGCAATTTTTTTTCACTGCACCCCCTCCTTTGGGGTATCATTGAATAGGCCTACTAAAATGAAGGTAATGTTTCATACATCACTTTTTTATCGGGTGTACCATCTGCGAAATATAGCCCGCCAAAGTGGCTGCAATGTGTCCCCCTCCCAGCCATTTCTAAACTATGCAACTTAGAAACATATAATCTTCCACATTGATAGACCTTTGTAAAAACTCTCTTTTAAAATTATTTCGAGCATAATTTGATAATAAATTTTTGAGTTATAGAGAGAAAACTGAAAAATACTTAAAACGTCCTAGTTCAAAGGTCATTGACCTTAGAGAAAAATGATCTTAACAAATAATGCTCCTTTAGCTACTTTCTATTTAAAAAAATCACAAAAGGTAACTTTGTGTTATATTGAAATGACACACTTCTTAAATTTGGTGCTGTACAGCACCATCTTGCGGCTAGTAACAACACTATCTGAGTCGCCAATGTTGCCGTCTATTTCATTTGGTACTTTATAGCGCCATCTAGCGGCGGCTACTTACAACACTCTCTGAGTCGCCAATGCTGCCGTCTATTGCAAAAACTAAAATAGCCATGATTAATGTTCGATTTGATTTGTTTGTAACACCTACTTAAGCAACTCTATAATACTGAGTATGGCCCGACATGCTCTTGGCAGGTTTTTCTTTATACATAAAAACAATACATTTCTGTGTCTCGTTAAAAGCTTTTCCCGCCAAATTAAGTTGTAAACTAAGCTTATGTAAATAAAAACCGGCCAAGAGCATGTCGGGCCATGCTCATTATTATAGGGTTCCTTAAGTAGGTCTAATTACAAACGAATCAAATCGAATATTAATCATTGCTATTTTAGTTTTTGCAAACAGCGCCACTTAGCGCTAAATTTATGAAGCTAAATTTAAAAAGTGTGTTTCTTTTTGTGATTTTTTTAAATAGAAAGTAACTAAAGGACCATTATTTGCTACGATCATTTTTCTCTAAGGTCAATGACCTATGAACTAGGACGTCTTAAGTATTTTTCAGTTTTCTCACTATAACTCAAAAATTTATAATCACAATATACTCAAAATAATTTTAAAAGAGATTTTTTATAAAGGTCTATCAATGTTGAAGACTATAAGTTTCTACGTTGCATAGTTTAGAAATGGCAGGGGGGGGGACACATTGCAAGCCACTTTGGCGAACTGTGTTTCGCAGATGGTATACCTGATAAAAAAGTTGTGTATGAAACATTACCTTCATTTTAGTAGACCTATTCAACGATACCCCACACGAGGGGGTGCAGCGAAAAAAATATTTTCATCCCCATTTCACATCTATGGGCGCCCCGCTTAAAATACGTAATCAAGATTTTTTTATTCTTTTAAAATTGAGATCTATATCTATTCCATTTTTTGTCAAAATTTCATTTACTTATGTTTATAACTGTAGAAGTTATTAAGCGGTAAAGCATTAGGACAGACGGACAGACGGACAGACGGACGGACATGACGAAACTATAAGGGTTCCTTGTAGGACTACGGAACCCTAAAAACGTTTGTATTTTGGGAGCTTAAAAAAAACACTGGACTTTGTGAAGGCTTTTAATGTGTCAGAAATGTGAATCTGGATGCTAAAAATAAATGTGATTCCAGTCTACTCTCAAGTGATGCACTGGTCGTAGCTATCCTAACTTTGTCTGAGATGTCAATCAACTACAGAAAATTATAGTGTTTTCAACTTACTATGTACGCTATAACATAAAAACACATAGTACCTACCTATTCTATTTTCGTGACAGCTACATTTAAGCACGGACTTAAATAACACATAGCAACATACCAGGCCCCTCAGAAAGTATTGCGAAAAAAAGTTTTTATATATGGGAGACTGGCCAGTTATAATGTTTTTCGAAAATATGATTATTTATAAGTAAAAATAAGTAAGTTCCAATTTCAAAATTTCCCTCCACATTTTTTGCGAGTTAATTCAAAGTATTGTGTCTCACTGAAATATGGATCTGCGCCGGGAACATTTTAGAGCTATGATTTTATACGATTTCAAGTGTCGCCTGAAACCGGATGAATCGTACGATAGACTTCAAATGGCATTCATGGATGAAGGCCCTTCCAAGGCAACCGTGTATCGTTGGTATAACGAATTCAAGCGCGGTCGACCAACTTTGGGGGATGACGAAAGAAGCGGTCGCCCTTTGACGGCTGTTACCGAAGAAAACGTGCTAGCAGTGAAAAATTTAATCCAAGACAATAGGCGAATTACATATCAGGAGATTCAACACATATTGAAGATTGGATCGGGAAGCGTTCACGAGATTCTACACAGCCATCTTCGCGTGAGGAGGATAGTATCACGCTGGGTGCCGCACAACCTCACCGATGCTCAGAAGCAGGCCCGGGTGGAATGGTGCCGTGATATGCTTAACAAATTTGAAGCAGGCTCGTCTCGGCGTGTTTACGACATCGTTACAGGTGTTGAGTCCTGGATTTATCAATACGACCCAGTAACCAAGCGCCAGTCGACTGTTTGGGTGTTTCAAAATGAGCCAACGCCTACCAAAGTGAAGCGATCTAGAAGCGGGGGTAAGATTTTGATCGCTAGCTTTTTTAATTTGACTGGCCACTTGGTATCAATTCCCTTACGGGATCAAAGAAGCATTAATGCCGAATGGTATACTACCAAATGTTTGCCAGAAGTTTTCTCTGTTATAAGCAACAAGCGACCAAACACAGGGCTCCGCGGGCTACTGCTCCACCACGACAATGCACCTGCGCACACCGCACTCAAAACGAGGGACTTCCTGGACAGCACGCCAGTCAAACTCCTGGGTCACCCTCCTTACAGCCCTGATCTAGCACCGTGTGACTTCTTTTTATTCCCAAAAATAAAAAATCAGCTCAAAGGGATACAATTTTCGTCGCCGGAAGATGCGCTGGCTGCGTTCGAGCAGGCTGTAAACGAGGTGTCTGCGGCGGACTGGAAAAAGTGTTTTGAAAACTGGTTTAGGCGCATGAATCTTTGTATAGAGGCTGGTGGAAAGTACTTTGAAAAGATTTGATAAAAATATATGTACGTATAGAACAATTTTTTTTAGTTTCGCAAAACTTTCTGAGTGTCCCACGTACATAAAATCATGCCTGTATTCCCCGAAGCGGTAGGCAGAGGTGGGAAAGAGCAGATTTTAGTTATGAGTCCCATGTAATGTTTGCCACTGTTTGCCACTAAGCGGGCACAAATCCAGACTCCAAGCTATCACTGGACTTTCCTAATTTAAAAAACCAAAAACACTTCCCGACTCGGGAATCGAACCCCAGGACCCCACGCAATTTTTATTTTTATTTTTATAACATTGGAGGGCAAACGAGCATGCGTGTCACCTTATGGTAAACAATCTCCGCCGCCCATGGACATCCGCAACACCAAGGGAGTCGCCGATGCGTTGCCGACCTTTTAAAAAGACGTATGTTCATTTCTTGAAAGCTCCCATGTCAAATTTGTTCGAGAAAACCACTGACGGAAGTTGGTTCCACAGTTTTGCTGTACGAGGCAAAAAATGGCGTGTGAAACGTACTGTAGTTGACCACCAACCATCAAGATGGTGAGGATGGAATTTAGATTTATGGCGGGTTGTATGATGGTGGAAGTCAGCGGCTGGTATAAGGTCGAACAATTCCTCAGTGCATTCCCCATTGTACATGCGATAAAGTATACATAGATATGCACGAGCACCTCTTGGTAATCTGTCTGAAGCTGTTCACACTGTTAATAGAGACCTAGCCGTTATATGTGACTGGAGCAAGCGGTACGGACTCACAGTCAATCCTACGAAGACGCAGGCTATTGTGGTTGGCAGCTCCAGGATGATTTCTCGAATCGATTGGACGACTCTTCCTCAAGTTTCCTTTGACAACATTTTGCTCCCATACAGCGAAATAGTCAAAAACTTGGGGATTTTCGTCGACCGGAACTTTTCCTGGACTGCCCAACTACAGGAAGTTAGTCGCAAGGTCTTTGCATCTGCTGGGTCTTTAAAAAGACTCCGCAATTTCTTACCGACTACCACCAAGACTGCGCTTGCACAATCTCTCCTTCTTCCCATCCTTGATTATGCTAATGTCAGCTATCTCGATCTTACAGAAGACCAACTTAATAAACTTGAGCGGCTTCAAAATTTCTGCATTAGGTTCATATTTGGTTTGCACAAATATGACCATGTTTCTGATTTCCGCGTTAAGCTCAAGTGGTTACCTATTCGCCGGAATGCTCATATTCTTTATCTTCTTTATAACGTGCTTTTCTCTCCTTCTACTCCCCTTTACCTGAAGAAACGTTTGGAATTCCTCTGCAACACTCACACGCTATTCCTTAGGTCATCAAATAATTGAAGACTGAAAATGCCAATGCATTCCACAACATTTTTTGACAAATCCTTTACGGTTCAGGCTGCTCGTTTGTGGAATGCATTGCCAGTGCCTATTAGAAGAGCGCAATCGCTGCCAGTGTTTAAGAGGCTTGTGAAGGAGCATTATTTGTCGCTATGAACATGTTTCTTCTCCTGTATGTGGTCGTTTTTAATTACTTTACCGTTGCTTATTATTTATATGTATATATGCATATAGTATTTATGTATTAGGATTTATAGAATATATTTTTGTTGTTATTTTATAGTAGTAGTATAGTATTTTATTTTATTACAAAATTATGTATCGAAATTGCACATCTGACAACCCCATTTTCTGTCCAGTTCATTCTTGTCCATCCTAAGGTTGCCAGGAAGAAATCGCTGATCGCGATAAGGCCGCCATTTGTACAATAGTTTAAATGCATATTCAATGTAATGTTTTTTATGGTGTACAATAAAGCATATATAAATAAATAAATAAATAAACGTCTCTTTGCAAAGCTAGAGGGTCAAGCCGATTGAGAATAGCATAGTCGCCGATGATTCGAGCTGCTCTGCGCTGAATGCGGTCAAGTGGAAGAAGTAGGTACTCGGGTGCTCCAGCCCAGAGGTGAGAGCAATAATCCATATGTGGACTGTGCTTTGTAAATTTTAAGGCGATGATCCGGTTTGAAATATTGTCTCGCTCTATTGAGCAATTTCGATTTTTCGGAAGCCATTTTGACTTTACCCTCCAAGTGACCACGAAACTGAACGTCGTTCAATATGTCGACGCCTAGAATTCCCAATTTAGGCGTGGCTAAGAGGGGAGTACCCCCTAAACGAGGTGCTTCGACAAATGAGGTTTTTTTTCAAGTTGCGCTAGCTGCTACTAGACTAACGAGGCAGTCGGACTTACGTTCTCAAATTGTCGAAACGATATGTGTGCAATAGGTAATTACTAATAATCATATAGGTAAAATTAATACAATACAATACAATCTCGTGGAATCAGAAGTACCGTACTACAAGTATGTGCCCGACCCAGTTCTTGAAAATGGCCATATCACATTGTACTGGGACAGATCTATAATCACTGACAGGACTATTGCTCACAATTAGCCTGATATATCGATCTGAAGCGCCGCGCATTGATTGTTGATATCACTGTCCCTCATGACGGGAACCTCGTGAAAGCTGGAAAAGACAAGCAAATTAGACATCTTGATCTAGCACACGCGGCTGTCGACATGTTGGGGGTGGACTCGGTAATCATTGTGCCGATAGTTGTTACGGCCAATGGCCTTGTGGCAAAGAGCCTCGACCACCATCTTATGAGGCTCTCGTTAGGCGGCTGGGTCAAGTGCTTGATGCAGAAAACGGTTCTTCTTGATACGGCGCATAGATCCTGTACCCGATACCGGTGGGCCAATATTTTTGATCTGTTTTAATGTTTTTTTTGTAGAAATATTTAAAAATACAATTTATTTGTAAATTTTGTTTAGTAAAGGAAATGATAGTTAATTGATTTCAGATCATTTTACAATCCAGTTTATTAGTAACACACACACAACAAACTATGTTAGTAGGTACAATATTGAGAAAATCATTTAAATATCAATTGAGAAAATATTACAAATCGTGACACAGATGAGGCAATCGTCGAAAAAAGTAGGCATTTGATGGAGTTTAAGTATAGTGCCATGGTCACTATACTTACTCAAGTTAGATCAGTTATCAAATGGAGCTTCTGATCACCTATAACGACCGCCATAGATATTCATATGACAACCGGGACCTCCAACTTAATATACTCTCCGAGGAACGTATGCATAGCAAGTAGCGATATGGTAATAACAATCACTTATATGACACAATTCTATAACAATATAAGAGGTACATTATCAACTCACGTGAAAACTGTCGCTTACCAAAATAGCTAGTGCCCGACTTATTACTGCATCGCGTGACTAAAATTATTTATCACTCGAAAATCGATAGAACAGAGTTCTTCAAACTGCTATATCTTGTGATTGCAATGTTCTACTGGGAACCAATATTTTCCTTATTTCTTAGAGACTTCAGAATAACTTTAATTTGTATGAGAAAGGAAGATATAAATACAAGTACAATTTTATCTTTATTGTTGCTACCCATAAATTGTTTCGTTAGTTTTTTATTAGAACTTGTCATGTATTTTCGCCTGACTTGTAGTCTTTTTCCACAGTTTCATGCCATTGCAAATAAATTAACTTTACTATTGACATTTGTTAAAATTAAAATAGTGTTTTCGATAGTTTATTCGATACATATTCTATAAATGTGAACGCACCCTAAGAGATCACGTCCAATCACTCCAACCATCTCGTTCCCTTCAATCAACGCCTACATTTATTTAAGATAAGCAGCTGTCAGATCGTTTTCCCTTCATTCCGGCTGATCCTTCTCAATGACCTTGGTTTTATTAGCTCGAAGCACTTTTTTACCCTCACCCTGTTCGGGTTGAAGTGTACAGCATTCATTTGTTTAATCAAGGGACACTTTATTTGATCAATTGCCCCGTTCTGTTAGCAATGCCGACATTTTGTGTTTTCCCGTAACTAATGATTTAACTGTTGGTTTTTTGGGTTTGGAAGTGCTTTGGTTATTTGTTTAATTCTTTGATTTAGTTTTATTATCGTATCAAGGTCAGAAAAAGGTAATCCCCGCTTATTTTGTGGTTTGGGTGTCATAAAGAGTGACTGTGGAATTAAAAGCATTGGTAACGTCATTAATTTTTGCGCTAAAAATAATTGCGACATTAATATTGTTATGTTATTATTATCCTGCTAGTAATGTATATAAATATTTTCGTCCGTGTGGTGCCGGACGTAAAGAATTGCACCACCCTCTTTCTTCTCATGGGTGTCGTAAAAGGCGACTAAGGGATTCACCAGAGGATGGGCAGCAGCGTTCCCTGAATTTTTAAACACCCAACTGCGATCGCCAACCCGCCTGCCAAGCGTGGCGATTATGGCATATCCCCCCCCTTTGGGGGAGGCCTTTGTCCAGTAGTGGACGTTTTTCGGCTGAGATTATGGATCTAGTCCCAAACTAAGCAGGGCTTGTACTATGGGTACTGGATAATGGATATAATACTTAGATACTTTTTTATTTGTAAATACATACCTACATATAATACATAAGAGACACCCCAAACACTCATGTTCATCACGCAAATATTTGTGTCCTGTGGTAATCGAACCCACGACCGCGTGATCAGCAGTCCGACACTCGAACCACTAGAACACAGACGTCGTCAAAATGAGATGTTCTTGTTTGCCGTTTATTGGTAACATTAATGACCTAACAGTCACAAATATATGGCAAACATAAACATCTACTGTCAGGAGATTGAGATGAGATTGATTGATTGATTGACCCCCAGTTTCTGGAAAGCAGATCAAATTGATCTGTTGTCAAATATCATGTCAGCTCCTGTGATTGGCCAGCAAAAATGTTGACAACCAATCACAACGCTTGACCTGAGATTTGACAGCTGATTAGTATATTTTTGCGTTGACCAGCCTTTCTGAAACTGGGAGTTAGCATCGGATGTGAAATGATCGTGCAGTCAACGATGACGCACGCTGGTCCAGTTAAAACCTATTCACATTAGGATCGTTCATTGTTAACCTATGGACTCTAATTTAGTTCAAAACACTGTAGACTTAAGACAAAACGCTCTGTTTGAGGATAAAATACTTTAATAGAATGATTGATGGACACACATTATACTCGTAAGTCACGATTTTATCGTCATAATAACCGCTGTTACGCTACATTCAACTAACTAGCACTTGTTTTAAGGTCGAGTTAGGTTAGGTCATGTTCCTCCTATACATCAGATATACATTGTAAAAAGATGTCAATAGATTCAATTTTTACATACGCACCATGTCTAATGTCAACAACTTGAAAAGTTTTTTACAAGCACTTGAATCATGCGTTTTTGCGTTGCAAATCAAATTAGCACTTATGATAAGGTCAAGTTGAAGGCTGACCGTTCGTTACACATCGAAAACCCTCCGTGCTTCGGAGTGTACGTTTAACTATTTATATTGGACCTGGTTGTATTAGATATTTATGGCAGTCATTACGCATTAGTCAGAAGTCTGAAATTCTGACAACTGGTCTTACCTTAGGGTGCCGATATTGTCTAAGGACTGGGTCCAGGGGGTGCATTTAAAGAGGCTCCACGTGTAGCGTTTTTTAATAGATCTACCACACTGCTGACTGGCTAATCTTATTCACGCATTGAGTAACGACACGTCAGAAAAACTGGGTTGCGTCGTTCTACAACAAGTCACTTCAAATAAAAAACTGCCGCATCTGGTTAGACTGGATGCCGACCATATCTTTGTGGGAAAAAGACTAAGGTCGAGTTAGGTTAGGTCATGTTACAACGCAGATACTCAATGTGTAGTGATGTAACTACAATAGATTAACCTTTTCGCCGAGACGTGTGTACAAAATCTCTGTACGCAATATTCGGCGCCAACAATTTGAAAGGACCTATTGAATCTACAACTTTTTGTGCAAATTAATCACTAACGATGTACTTTAACAAGATAGTAATTTGGTTTTTGCTAACGTTTTAATCAGGGTTCCGTACCCGAAGGGTTCCAAACGGGACCCTATTACTCTCGCTACGCTGTCCGTCCGTCCGTCCGTCTGGCTGTCACAGGGCTGTATCTTTTGAACAGTTATAGGTAACCGGTTGAAATTGTCTCAGCATATGTGTTGCTATGAGGAGTATCACGACAAATACTAAAACCAAAGGGGGTCCCGATACAAGAAACCTCAAAAAACATGCATTTTTTCAACATTTGTTTCCTGCTCTATCTTCAAAACTGTAATACATACCAGCGTCAAACTTGGACAGATTATAGTGCATATTATGTAGTTTAGCAACAAATACTAAAAAAAAGGACAAATATAGACATTTGTGGTGGTAGCTACGTAAGAAAGAGATGCAAAAATTAAAATTTCGTGTACGATCGTTGATGTCTTTTGATTAACTCTCGTAAATTAAATCAGTTTTTATGGGGTATCAGGTCGATAGGTGGTACGGAACCCTTACTGTGTGAGTCCAACTCACACTTGGCCGGTTTTAATAATGAGATAAGTTTTTGTCAATTTCCATTGCAAAAAGTGGTTTGATTATTATTAATATCGTTTTTAGATGTGTCAACACGATAATATTTAATAGGCAAATAATGGATACCTATTTTAATTAATGGAAAACTTGGCATCTATATCCAATTAGCATTGCTAAGCGGTCAAATGGATTCACCTAAGCTAGTTTACTACACAGGTTTCAAAACCGATTTCATCAGAAATAATCTTTCCAGTTACAAAAGTTACGCTTGGAGTATATATACCTAATTATAAATGTATTCGTAATTCGTATGAATAAATCTGCCCATGCATAATTACAATTTTAAAGAATAGCACCACCCTTATCTCTTCTCATGGGTGTCGTAAAAGGCGACTAAGGGATTCAAAAGAGGATGTGCAGCAGCGTTCTCTGAGTATTTAACCAACCAACTGCGATCGCCAACCCGCCTGCCAAGCGTTGCGATTATGGCATATCCCCCCTTAATTGGGGGAGGCCTATGTCCAGTAGTGGACGTCTTTCGGCTGAAATGATAATTACAATCAATCTTGGACAACATCTGTGGTCTAGTGGTTCGAGTGTTGCTGATTTCGTGGGTTTGATTCCCACAGGACACAAATATATATGTGATAAACATAGGTGTTTGTGTTGGTCTGGGTGTTTCTTATGCATTATAAGTATGTGTTTACAAAAAAAAAGTATGCAAGTATATATCCATTGTCTAGTACCCATAGTACAAGCTCTGCTAAGTTTGGGACTAGATTGGTGCTGAGTGAAATGTCAAAAAAAAATGATATATCATTGTGTGCCCCATGGCTGGGCCAAATATGTTCAGTTCAGCACAAATTCCAGACTACTAGTGTCTGGCGCATGACAGACTCATACTGCTAGACAACAAATAGGCAGGGATCAATATAACCTTTCATGAGCGGTTATACTACTCCCAGGTAGGGTTAATCATCCCATTTCAAAATAGAAGTGTGCCTGTCAAGAGGCCTGATTTTTCAGAAAAGGGTAAAAGGGCCTGTCAATTTTTTTTTTTTTGTGTGGTTAACTATTAATATAAAGCTAAAAACATTGGCTGCCTCGTTGGTCTAGTGAACGCAAGCGCGACTGCTGAGCGTGGGGTCCTGGGTTCGAATCCCGGGTCGGGCAAAGTGTCATTGGGTTTTTTCATTAGGAAATTCTCAGTATCAGCCCAGAGTACGGATTTGTGCCCGGTTAATGACAATAGGCTCGCCCCCTATTACATGGGACTATATAACATAACTGGCGAAATGTGGGTGTACTATACACCTCTGCCTACCCCTTCGGGGAAATACAGGCGTGATGTTATGTTTTAAAAACATTGGGCTTTATAAAAATTTTCAAAAATGTAATCCATAAAGTTAATTAATAAAACCAAACACATTTTTTTGTTATTAAGGACCTTTCCACAGCAACGCGTTCAACTCTAACCTTTAAGTCAGTACCTACTCACCAGAGATACAAGAAGAAATATTAATTAATCATTATGAATGCCTATCAACAGCCTGTCCGCCACATTTTGTAAGAGCAAACTAAGAGAAGTCTGTAATTATGATTACTTAACACCTTCTCACTGCTTAGCTATTGTTAGGATTTCGTTAGGATTTTCCAACATAATACAATATTTACACTAGCGCTCGCTTTATCTGTTATAATTATTACAAATACGTTGGATTTATGATCTAAGTTTATTACTGAACTCGCGCTAACGGTTCAACTAATTTGAAGAAATAATTTATATACCTCGTCAAGCTCTGGATTGGAATCCATAGGAAAGGCGCAAGCGTGGACGACCAAAACAAACTTGGCGGCGTACAGTCGTATCGGAGGCCAAGGAAATTGGGATGACCTGGAGTGAAGTCAAATTTACAGCCAATGACAGAGCGCAATGGAAAGCCACAGTATCTGCCCTCTGTCCCAGATGGGGGACATCATCATCATCATCATCATCATTTCAGCCGAAAGACGTCCACTGCTGGACATAGGCCTCCCCCAAGCATCGCTACAACGACCGGTCCTGTGCCTTCCGCATCCAGCGGATTCCCGCGACCTTCACCAGGTCGTCGGTCCACCTTGTAGGGGGCCTGCCACGCCGCGCCTTTCAGTACGCGGTCGCCACTCCAGAACTTTACTGCCCCATCGGCCATCCGTTCTGCGAGAAATGTGCCCCGCCCACTGCCACTTAAGTTTGACAATTCTTCGGGCTATGTCGGTTACTTTCGTTCTCCTGCGAATCTCCTCATTTCTGATTCGATCACGCAGGGACTCTCCGATGGGGGACATAGGAACACAATATATATATATGAATCCAGGTTGTGGTCTATCTGTATGTCAAATTTCATCCACATCCATTTAGCCGTTTCAGTGTGATTGAAGGACAAACAAACAAACATGCATACTTTCGCAATTATAATATTAGTAAGATGTAGGTACTATCAGACAAACAGCTTTTTTATGCATCATGAATCATCTTAGACAAAATGCAAATATATTGATGCATTCATAGTAGTAGTAGAGCTCCTTTGTGAAAGAGCTCGTCCGGGGAAGTACTACCACCGTGCCTACTTCTCCGCCAAATAGTGATGCTTGCATTGCTGTGTTTCGGTCTGAAGGGTACGGGTGCCGGTGAAATTACAACCACATGAGACTTTCCATCTTCATATCTCAGTTTGGCGAACCGACTTGCGGTACCATTTAGGCAACAGCCTAGGTGGTATTGCAGTTGTTATGGGCAAAGGTAACCGTTTCGCCATCCTATACTATAAAAAAATAAAAAATAAAAATTCATGCACAATCACGCTCACTGCAATTTCTAAGTACCTACCCTGAGTACCTACCTATTAATCAAGTAAGCCTAGATATAACTTACACTCTGCTACCTCCTTTGTTGTATAGTTCTTATTTAACGTAACTAGTAGTTATTGATAAAACATATGAGTAATATTTTGTCCCACAAAGTTTTAATGCATAACTTTCAAGCCCCAAATGTATTATGTATGAATCCCGGAGTTAGGAAATTGACATTCTAAACCTACGCCTACATCATCGAGGAATTGAGCCCTTTTAGCGATAAAAGCACATCGATATTTGTAAATAAACCTTTTAAGCTAAAGGTTATCTAAACTGACACACACACCCTCACACAAACTAAAGGTCAACTTATAAAACTCTGAATTTGTTACAGTCCTAAGAAACACTTACGAAATAAACCAATAAGTTATTCAAACGAAATCAATTTGGAATAATTCGGAAATTTTATTAAAAGGGTTTTGTCATTTCGCATACACAATAAAGCTTAACATAGTGGAAAACTGGAAAACCATGTATAGGAAGGTATTATGGATTTTTCTTGTCTACACTAGTAACAGATACAACTAATTTCGTGCTCGGACGAATAAAAAAAAGGCGGACGGATTCTCGCTAAGAAAAGATTGAACCACTTTTTCCTAAACCCACTATAATTTCGACAGAATTTTAACACACTAGACTACATATTGTTATTTAATTTGTGACACTACGACAATGACTATCGTTACACGAGATTTGTTGCGTAATCGCGGATTTTTGTAATACTATGGGAGTACAATACAATACAATACAAATCCTCTTTATTGCACAACAAGATTATATTAATTTCTTAAATAACTACTTATGCGCTAGTGTACAACTGGCGGTCTTATCGCTCCACGGCGATCTCTTCCAGACAACCATTATATTATTATTATTATTCCATTTATTCATTTTTATATACTTATTTATATTATTTATTATTATTATTTGTTCTATGCTATGGGTGTGAATGTGTGCCAGGCGAGCCGTCTTACTATGGGTGCTTCACTTATTGTTTAGCGAGATTCCGTCCGCCTTTTTTATTCGTCCATGATTTCATGATCTTCATTTTACCACGTTTTTATTAACTTGCTTTCAGTCATGTCTGTCTGTTCGGTACAAATTTTGCAATCAAACTTCCCGATGAGCTAGAGACTTGAACTTTAAACATAGCTCAGAACTGGATGACAATACGACATTAACTCTCTTTCTTTTTGAATACGTGGTTAATACAAATCATCTCCATCAAATTATTCAAATAATAATAATAAATTTATTTATTTCAAACAAACCAAAAACAAACTTACAATATAATTTATGTTTACTTTATATAAGCTTATTCTAATAGAAGTCGACAAAGACATCTGTGTCTGAACTAGATAACTTAATATCTGTATTTCAGACATTAGCGCTCTTCCCTAAAATGGTAAAATACATTTAATCAAAAGCTTTGCATGCTATATAGGTATTGACATTAATGACAAGGTAACATCAAAATAAATAAATTAAAATAAGAATGAGTGACAGGAAGGCCTCCCGTGTGTAAAATGAAGATGATTGTTTAAATCACTAAGACATGTTTGCTCACGTGAAATTCTGTTAAATGTGTACTCTGCAATATGCCAGTCTGTATTGAGTTATTGTTTGGATGTATGGGGTGGTATCGCAAAAACTCATTTGTTAAAAGTTGAAATAGCACAGCGTTCAATTCTTAAAGTAATGACTTTTAAAAAATTCACCTATCCTACACACCTTTTATATAAAGACACTCAATTACTGTCAGTAAGAAAAATGTTTATACAAGAAGCAATTCTGTATCAACATAAAAAAAGTCCGGATTTCACGGGCAGACGTAGAACTGACATTGTCTATTCTGTTCCGAGATGTTCTACTAACTTTGCGCAAAAATTTATCTGTTATCTTGGTCCAAGCCTATATAATAAACTTTGTAACAAAAACAAAAATCTAAGGACTATGACTAAATATAATTGTAAAAAAATGATTACTAACTACTTAAAAACATTAACCTACGCTGATACAGAAAGTCTATTGATACCTATGGTCTAATACTTAATAAATATGAATTTGAAACAGAAATATATGCAAACACATACTTAGGAAGCTTGAACACCTTAATACCACATTCGTACACGCACTCATCCACTTATACACACCCTATCACATGTACCTATTCAATCATACCAATTCACGTACTCACAATCATAATTTATAAAAATAAAAAAATGTTAGTATCTAAACTTATATATCTGCTAAAATCAAACAAAATACATTAAGATCTCATTTTGACATTACACAAATACACATACCGCATTCTAATCAAGTCACATTGTACTTTTATACAAAATTATTCTAATTCAGTTAACTACTTCATAACAAAAAAAAAAATACTACTTAAGTATCAGTATTTTTTGCTTATACTATGTAATTTTTGTTTTGTTTTGTGCGGTACTTTTTATCTAGTGACATACTGTTCTAACTGGTTGGACGTGCGTGCGCCACCCACTTTAGTTTTCTCCATGTACCTACGTTTAAAATATTACACCGTGTGAGTGCGCGCTCCTCCAACCATATTATTATGAGACTTACTATTTATTTATGACGATGTTTGTGTTCGAGAAGGAGAAGACCTATTCTTTCCGTAATACAGTTTTAACTAGTACGGGGGATAGTGCTAATCGGACTTGATACAACTTGCTACGCTCGTAAGTGATAATTATGTTTTATGGTACTAATTTATTCTATCTTCTGTTGTAAACATTCACTAGTACCTACACAAAAAAGTATTGTAATTTAAAAAAAATAAAAAGTAAGTTGTTCCATTTGGTGAAATAAAGATTTATGATTTATGATTTATGATTTATTGTGTGAGTGTGTGTGGGGAGGGTGAGTACTAATTATATTGTGGTACATTCTGTAGTTCTTCGGTTTCATCGTAGGTCAGTTTCTGGATGAAGTCAAATAATTTTATTTTAAATATCAGCAGGAAGAATTTATCTGATGAATAGCTGAATGCCCACGGCTTCGCCCGCATATAATTCAGCTTAACACAGAGGGACTTACCGCACATCCCTCGGAAACTGTTCTTCTTCCCGGGATAAAAAGTAACCTATATGTTAATCCAGGTTATGTTCTATCTGTATGCCAAATTCCATCCAAATCCGTTCAGCCATTACAGCGTGATTAAGTAAAAACATCCAAACATCTTATCAAACTCTCACATTTATAATATTAGTAGGATTCACAACAACACCAGCCTGTTTTGAGCCGACCTTCACGATTTCAATATTTATACAAGTAATAAAATACTGAAAGAATCATACCATGAAACCGGTTAATGTAGACGGTGTTCAAACCGTAAACAGCAATCTATATTATAAAGAGGAAAGATTTGTATTTTTCTGTGTATGTTTGTAATGAATAAACTCAAAAACTACTGTGCCGATTTAAAAAAAAAAACATCATTAGAAAGCTACATCACCCTGAGTAACATAGTCTATATTTTCATGTCCACCCGTGCGAAGCCGGGACGTGCCGCTAGTGTTAAATAAATAACGTTAATAACGCTCTGCTTTATACATACTATCAAATATAATGATTGCTTTTATAGCTATTTCAATATGTATACAAGTAAAAAATGCTGAAAGAATGAAACCGGTTTAAATGTAGACGGTATTTAAACCGTAAACAGCAATAAACACTAAAGATTAGTACCAAGATTAGTTCGTATTTTAGCGCTAAGCTTCCTATCTCCCTGGGCTCATCGCTGCCAGCAAATAACTTAATATACGTATATATATTTTCTAGTTTGCAGATATTTCACGTGTTACATTACTTCGTATCACTGCATGCATTGCATTAGGCGGCCCTACCATTGAACTAAGTTGAAGAAAATTCAATTCGAGTTCAGATTTCGGCTTTCAAATCGGTTTGTAAAATAAGATTTTTCTCGAACTAGTTTTTAGGGTTCCGTACCCATCATCATCATCATCATTTCAGCCGAAAGACGTCCACTGCTGGACATAGGCCTCCCCCAAATATCGCCACAACGACCGGTCCTGCGCCTTCCGCATCTAGCGGATTCCCGCGACCTTCACCGTCGGTCGTCGGTCCACCTTGTGGGGGTCCTACCCACTCTGCGCCTTCCAGGGTTTTGGGTTCGGTACCCAAAGGATGCCAAACAGGACCCTATTACTCTCGCTACTCTGTCCGTCCGTCTGTCTGTCACAGGGATGTATCTTTTGAACGGTAATAGGTAGCCGGTTGAAATTTTCTCAGAATATGTGTTACTATGACTCCTATCACGACAAATAATAAAAATAAAAAAGTCTAAAACCAAATGTTGTCTCCATAAAAGAAACCTCGAAAAACATGCATTTTTTTTAACTTTTTTATTCCTGCTCTATCTTCAAAACGGTAATACATACCAGCGTCCGATTATAGTGCATACTATGTAGTTTAGCAAAAAATCCTAAAAACTGGACAAATATAGACATATGTGGTGGTACCTGCGTAAAAAAGAGATGCAAAAATTCGCTCGGTGCGGTGATGTCTTTTGATGAACTCTCGTAAATTAAATCAATTTCTATGGGATATCAGGTTGATGGATGGAACGGAACCCTTACTGCGCGAGTCCGACTGGCACTTGGCTGGTTTTTCGATTTGCATTGATACAAAGTACGTAAAATATCTTTTAACTAGAATATAATATTTACGTATTTTAAGTTATTTGTTAGAGACGATGAACCGAGAGAGATAAGTAGCTAAAATGCGAACTAATAAAAAATGACATTAATTTTAAAATATGATGGCTTTTTATATTTATTTTAGTGGCGTTCATGATGTGAAATGATCCTATTCGATTTTATTGAAAGCTTCTGTGTTAGTACAAGTTAGATAACATCATAAGATAAAATCGATGCTAATTTCGCACCGCTGTACATCGCGAGCACGCGCCGTCTCGCGCCGTCCAGGCACGTGCCTGCTCGCGAGGTACTGTTTTGCAATTTAATAAATACTCTATTCATGCAGCATTAAAGTTTAATGTTGTACCAACAAATGTTTTAATTCTCGCCTCGCACATTCTCGCCTATCCAGACATTTCACACCAAAGTTGGGCGTGACGTGGAATGAAATTTTGCTATACAAATTTCTATTCTCGCTCGGCCCATCCACGCCACACTTCGCCACCGATATGAAACCACCTTGAGGCCATTAATAAACTGTTTCAATATAATTATAACAACAAATTGAATTATGACCATATTTCTGGTAATTTAGATACATAAGATTTTTCAAGGTTAAGGATTCACTTTAATCGCGTCGTTATTTCAAAATGGAGGTATTATCTTGGGAATCCGTCCACGTGGATGTCGGAAAATAACATCATGTCGTTTTCATAAAACAAACCTCCACCACACATCACAATGAACCCACCACCAACACACCATTCCCCACCATCAGGCCACAACCCACACCCCACCATTCGCCACACCACACCACCACAGACCACCCCACTCACAAGCCATCTAGTACCACCATAACACACCACCACCACAAATGGGGTCCCACTCTCATTTAATCCAATAAGACGTATGTCACAATACAGATTAGCTTATACAGCCACACTGACCAATACTGATTGATATTTAGTACCTGTTTGGACTTGAAGCTGGAAGGTGACCGCAAAATACATGATCATGATGAATCATAATGATTTTGATTTTCTTTCTTTATTATGATTTATGATATACAAAAACACAAAATAATGACAATTAGATCTTATTCTAAAAGCATAATATAAAGTAGAACGATGTTTTGTATAGGCTAAGACACCTTTAAAAAACATTTAAACATACATAATGTAATAAAGACTACGACCTTTGACTATATACCTCACTACGATGTTATTGACATGTTAACACTAGACTAGAAACGTACCAGCCCCCCTAGCCAAGTTGACAATCTACAATCGTCAACGCTATAGAAAACAATCAAAATGTATGAGAATGACATATCTCAACGAAAAACTCATTCATTTAGATATGTCATTCCCATACATTTTGATTGTTTTCTATAGCGTTGACGATTGTAGTTTGTCAACTTGGCTAGGGGGGCTGGTGTACAGTTAGTGTGAGGTTTAGACACATACGACACTATAATGCAGTTGCGCATATAAAACAATTAATTTTACATTATTGGTCAATGAAAACTTCAACTTATTCAACATAGAAAGAAAGGAATGCTAAATATAATTAAAGTTAATTTCGTTTGTTGTAGGTGATTAAGTTTATGATCTACCTGCACTTATATATATAACTATTGGTAGTAGTCCGGCCAAGGCCAAGGCCAAGTCAAGTCACCATAACATAACATAACTAACATAACATCACGCCTGTATTTCCCCGAAGGGGTAGGCAGAGGTGTAATAGTACACCCATATTTCGCCAGTTATGTTATAGTCCCATGTAATAGGGAGCGAGCCAATTGCCATTGACCGGGCACAAATCCATTCTCCGGGCTGCTACTGAGAATTTTCTTATGAAAAAACCCAATAACACTTTGCCCGACCTGGAAATCGAACGCAGGACCCCACGCTCAGCAGTCGCGCTTGCAACCACTAGACCAACGAGGAAGTCAATCAATCTTAATCAAGTCGTCGATCAATCTTAATGATAAATACTCAACATCCACTATTTTACGGAAGATTTTCTCCGGACCATACTGGTTTCAAAATATCGAATAATTAAAATCTTTATCTATTTGGTCTGTTGATTAAATAATTTATTTTGATCACAAGATCAAGAATGTCTTGTACGTATTTCAAATTTAAGTAAAACATCCATGCATAAAACTTAATTATCATTTGAAACTATATCTGAAGAATGTATTTATTTATTTACTTATGGATCTCCAATAAAAGATACACAAAATACATGACCTATTAAAAGTAAGTACACTTAAAAAGACAGAGTGATAGTTTCATTCGACGAAGACACTTCTAGTTCGTTAGTACTATTAGATATTCGGTGCTTCTGGCTCCAATTTTGTTGCTTCAAATTGTGCGTGCGGATTTGTTTTCTATATGTTGTTATTCTAAGCAATAGTAGTACTAAGTAGCACTACTATTACTACTGTAGTAGTAGTAGTAGTAATAGTAGTAATATAGTAGTGTGTTCGTTTGAGTTGTGCTCCTACAGTTAAAGGACTTTGCTTCAAACTGAAACACAGATTTATGTTGCTTGGTGGTAGAAATAGGTATGGTGGTAGTACTTTCCATGACGTCCTCTTTCACAAGGAGCTCTACTACGAGTATTATTAGAAGACCTACAAATTGTAATATACTGTTTATCACAGTGGCGGTTCTAGGGGGGGGGTCGTAGGGGTCATGACCCCCCTCAAAATCGTACACGTCAAATTGACAAATCTCCTAAAATAGACATTTTACAATAATAAATTAAATAAATTATTAACTTCCTGCTTAAAAAAGTCCAAAAGTAAACAATTAAATCATAACTAGGTAAGTACTACCTACTTACTCAAACACGACATCTACTCGTACGTCAAAAAATACCTAACATTATTGTACGGCGAACTATACCTACAGTATATTTTAGCCTAATCATCACCTTACACAATTTACACAAATCGACCTTAATATCGAATCAGTACGTCATTAGACCGCAACGAACGTCGTCGCGCGTGCTCCCTCGCCCCTTTATCAATTTATTCTGTGTATACTGTCAATATACGGTTTTAACAGAAATTAGCATTTATCATTCAGCATCAATCATAGAACTTCTACAATTATTTTAGAGTATTGTTTATGTACTGAAGTTCAATTTACAGCAAAGGTATTATTTTGCTCAAAATAAATTATGAATGATATTTCCAGTTTAATGACAAATAATATCACATACGACGGCGGTAGGTCATTTTGTTAAACGGTTTGAGCTACTTTACATGAGCCTGTCGTTGCGATCGGACACTATATCAAAAGCGCAAGCGATTGAAGCATTAACGGTGAAAAAAAATTCGCTTCTTCATTGGCGTACTTAGCCTGCGGCTCCATAAAATTACACTTAAATTTAAGTCAACTTTTCGCATAAATATGAAAAATTCGCGCTCGCTTTGCTCGCGCTTGTACTCAACGTTCGTTTCCTCTTTGTTGGCGTTCATTTTGTAAGTAACTATTCTGTTACATAATAAACTAACTTCAAACTTTACCTTGTCATTTCATTAATAAAAATAAAAATGGTAAATTTGGACCTTGAAACTGTACGTAAGCCAAGTTGACCCCCCCCCAAAATCTTGGGCTGGAACCGCGCCTGGTTTATCATCTGTTGATGCCACAGTAAAGTCTATCACTTTCTCTCTAAAACAACAGCCAACGGTTCTCTTATACTCATTTGAAATTCACTCACACTAACACCATCCAGTAGTAGTACACACGTCAGAGATCTGTATCGCGAGCTGCGCTCCCAGGTGTATCCAGTAATAAGGATGCAGATACAAGACACGACAACTGTGAAATTGCTTGATCGTGATGTATGCTGCAACATTTGGCGCAGGACGAGTGTATACAAACATGTTGCAAAGTTACGGAAGAAGTTGGCATAGCTTTGTTGTTAGTGGCTTAAAAGTTTTGGTGGGACTGGTTGGAAGAGTACTTGAATTGATGAAAATGAAGTCTAAAAAAGAATATACAATCATATGATGGGAATACATGATCACAGAATAAATTTAATTCTATGTACATGATTAAAATAAAATATTACCTACTGCGTTTTACTACAAGACAAATAAAAGTGAATTCTATGAAATTTTTATTTATTTACAGTTAAATATTAAGTAAAATATAGCTTGAGTTGGTCACAACATACTTCAAATACGTAAAAATAATGACAAAATGCGTAAAAATTTACGTATTTGACATTTCTGTCATAGGACTCGTGCTATGTTTTACAAACTATACTAAGTTTTGAATGTTTTTGTTATGTATACCACTGAACAAATAAATAAATAAATAAGTGTAGCTGTTTTTTTTCTGCAAAAAAATTTTTTTTGTTGAAAATGTTGTTTTGTGTTTGTGCATCGTGATATTAATACAATTTTCATAATTTAATGTCGTATTTTATTAAACATTAGATGTGTCTGTTTGGAGTTAGGTTTACTAAACATTTCTTTTAGTTATTTTGCGTAAAGTCTACCGAGTTTTTTTGTTTCGTGAATGACCCACATTTAATAGGAAAATAAATGTGTTCCCGAAAATCACTTACGTAAATTCTGTGGCAAACTTCGGCGAGTCTTCTCGTCGCCTATACCGCAAAGTTTGAAGACAAAGGCCTTCAACCAGTGCGTCCTGCCTGTCATGACTTACGGTGCCGAGACGTGGACACTGACAGTTGGGCTAGTCCGCAAATTCAAAGTCGTTCAGCGAGCTATGGAGCGAGCTATGCTTGGAGTTTCTTTGAAGGATAAAATCCGTAACGAGATTATCCGGAGAAGAACCGAAGTGACGGACATAGCTTGTAGGATCAGTAAGCTGAAGTGGCAGTGGGCTGGCCATGTCTGTCGAAGGACCGATGGCCGTTGGAGCAGACGAGTCCTTGAGTGGAGACCGCGAATCGTCAAACGCAGCGTAGAGCGCCCCCCTGCCAGGTGGACCGACGACCTAAAGAACGTGGCTGGGGGGGACTGGATGCGGAAGGCAGAGGACCGAGCGTTGTGGCGCAACTTGGGAGAGGCCTATGTCCAGCAGTGGACTGCGATAGGCTGAGTTGATGATTGATGAAATTCTGTGGGTCTAGTTAATTTTTGATCACATTGTAATTTACCTTAACATCCTGTACAATTCAACAGATTTCATGTTATATTAAAAATACTTTCCTTAATCCTTTTAACGTTTACATTTCCTTCAGAAAAAGAGGAAACATATTGATGGGATGGAAATAAATCGTTTACATACGTTCGCCGTCTGCGGCACGAAGGGAAATTAATTTCCTGTAATAAATCTGTTTTTCTTCAATGTTGCTATCGACTTTTTGTTTTGTAGAAATTGGCAAGAAAAGGTACCTTATGGTTTTAGTAATCAGATAGGTCCCAAAAAACTGTTTAAGTATACACGCTGAAATTTTAATGGTTGTTTTCCGGAAAAGAGGTCATTACTCATCATTATAAACAAATTGAAATTGCGTTGTGGAGTGAAAGAAGATGTAGTGACAAAGATTGAGAAAGGTATGTTAAGATGGTTTGGACATATAGAGAGGATGGAAGAGAGGAGATTGACGAAACAAGTATACGAAGCGAGTGTGGATGGAAGAGTTGGAAGGGGACGACCTCGGCGAACGTATCGCGATCAAATCGCGGATGTTCTCAAAAAATGCCAGGTTAAGAGTTCTCTAAACCGACGAGCATGCATGACGAGGTTAATGGACGTAGATGAAGCGAAAGAGGTGTGTCAGGATCGTAGCAGGTGGAAATCCATAGTCTCTGCCTACCCCAATGGGAAACAGGCGTGATAATATGTATGTATGTATGTATAAACAAATTTTACTAAGAGCTGTTATTTTTTTTTTATAAAACAGCTGTTTCCTACATTATCGATTTAAGTGAAGACAAATGTAGGGACCAGCTAGTTTTGTTTCGTGATTTCATGGTAGGTCCCATAGTAAAAGTTGCTCATAATGATGAGTACAATTAACCATTTTCAGAAAAACAACTATTAAAATTTCAGCGTGTATTTAATGTGTAATGAAAAAAAGCAAACTATTATTTATATTTGTTTGTATAATATAATTAATTTCATATGTCGTATTTTTTTTTTTATAATATAAGCTAACGTTTTTTTTAATTTCACAACATAACATAACATAACATCACACCTGTATTTCCCCGAAGGGGTAGGCAGAGGTGTATAGCACACCCACATTTCGCCAGTTATGTTATAGTAGGGGGCGAGCCTATTGCCATTAAGTTATTAATAGTAGTAGTTAGTAATTATTGTTCAGGGTGTTGTTGAGGCTGCCGCGTTTCTGCAGCGCGTCGGGTATGTTCGCAGACGCGCAGGTCGACGGATTTCATGCGATCATTCGTAAAAGGTGCGCGTCACTGCTCGGCCGCTGGCGCGGCAGCTCCAACACCATCCTGGTCGCGCTGGCTGATAGGTGGGACAGCCCGATGTTCGCCCACTAGATGCGACTCCATAATCAGTAGTGGGCGAACCTAGGGTAAAGTTGCCATCATATTATAATAATAATTGATATAATAAATTTAAAATTGATTATATTAATTATTATTATTGTTTTTATTTTTTTATGTGTGTAGGTATATTATTTAATGTAATTGTAATTTATTTTATTTTATTTATAAATTGTTTGATTTGGTTTATGGGTCTACTAGATGCCCGAAATAAAGAATTTTTAATTTAATTTAATTTAATTAACCGGCCACAAATTCAGACTCCGGGCTGCGACTGAGAATTTCCTAATGAAAAAACCCAATAACACTTTGTCCGACCCGGGAATCGAACCCAGGACCCCACGCTCAGCAGTCGCGCTTGCAACCACTAGACCATCGAGGCAGTCAAATTAAACACACGTTTTAAAATTTAATTTGAATTTAACTTTAGTTATGTGAATGTCAGATATCAATATTTAAATACGTAAGTAAATTGATTACTATACTCTATGCCTCCTTACTTCTTCGCCCTTGACCTTTAAGCGCTAAATAAATCAAGATATACTGTTGTATTTAAGGTCTTAAGGTCGCTTTGTCTCTTTTGAGACCATAGAAATCCAAATAATAAGGTAATAGAAATGTTATCCACTGTCTATTAGTACTGGAACGCGTCTCGCCGGTTTGCCGCTACCGATTATTATTATTTTGATTTTATTTAGATTCTTTGGTCTAGTCGCAAGCGCGACTGCTGAGCGTGGGGTCCTGGGTTCGATTCCCGGGTCGGGCAAAGTGTTATTGGATTTTTTCATTAGGAAATTCCGGTAGTATTCAGTAGCAGCCCGGAGTCTGGGTTTGTGCCCGGTCAATGGAAATAGGCTCGCTCTCTATTACATGGGACTATAACATAACTGGCGAAATGTGGGTGTACTCTTACACCTCTGCCTACCCCTTCGGGAAAATACAGGCGTGATGTTATGTTGTGTTTATGTTATTTAGATTTCTATGATTGAGACTCACTTATCCACGATACAAAACAAAACATCATACTTATCTACAAACAGCCATGAATCGAAAGTCTCCCGAACAACGCTTGATCCTTTTCAAACAAACATTAACTGATAGGGATGTACTTCCTTCACTCGCGAACACTTCGTTCAATCCGGCTTCACGTACATTCACTTCATCCGTGCTCAACGTCGCACGGAGATCTCGGAATAGCGAGTTATTTGACAGTTCCTTTCTAAACGTCAATGTGAATTATGTAAATCAACTGAAGGGAATTTCTGAATTATTTCCTGTTTCGTGCATTTCAGATTTTAGATAGAGGAGATTTCCACTTTTTGTATGGACGTTGGTTTTTTATTCCGAGATCATTCTAGCCAGCACCAAATTACACTAATGTAAAAGAATCAAAAATAAGAATCTTGGAAAAATTAAAAATTAATTTTAAACCCCTCCATTTAAGAGAAAAGCAAGAAGTTATTAATGATAGTAGATATATTTTACTAGCGGATGGCAACACAAAAACGACTCTAACACTGAGGAGGTTGGCGGGAAAATTCGTAAAGATCGTGTTGTGGATTTTTTATTATTTTCCAAAATTTGTGTTTCTTCGAGTGTTAATGTGTAATAATGGTGGATTATTAAATGTTAAGTGCTCGTTAATGTGTGCAAGTGTGAATAAATGGTACAAAGATGAAAAACATGACTATCGTAATATCTCATCATCCCCTCAAAAACCTAGTAAAGTTTCCATCACTTTACTAGGATACAAGTATAATATGTTCAATGATTACGACTGAAGGACATGTACCCATGGTCATGAATAAATAAAAAATAAAAAAACTAACATTGAATCATCTGTCAGATTGAGTAGTCAACGTGTTGTCAAGTGTCAATATCTGCTGTCAGTAGCAAGTTTTGCAAGTTTTCCTGTCAATTTTGACACATAACTGTCAGACTAGACAGTGACAACTGCCAATTTTGTCAATTTTACTTCTTTTTTCGGTGCGTTAGTTTTAATATTCTTGATGATTCAAAAAGGTCTGTTCATTTCAGGTGTAAATTCTTGGTAAAATAAAATGAAATTTTTCTCAAAATTGGAGCCTTATAAATATACAGTTTATTGTATAATGCTAGTTTTGAAGACCTTTATCCAAATATATTTAACTTATCCGGGTTAGAATTTTTGATGATTAGAAAATCGTTTCTGGACATCTCCTTCCACCTGAGTTAGGAAAAAAGATTAAAAGAAGTAAAGTATTAGTTATGTAATCGCTAGTTAGGAATGTATACCCCTGAGACTGAGTTTTTCTGTGAATATTATTAGTTATACAGTTGGAAGCAATGAATCCAGGTCACCAGCATAAACCTTAAAATAAAAAATATTTTATGACATTTTTACACAGCATCATCTAATCCCAAACTAAGCAGAGCTTGTGCTATGGGTACTAGACAATGGATATAATACTTAACAAACACCCAGACCAACACATACACTTATGTTAGTACTACTAGATATTCTGTGCTTATGTTCATCACATAAATATTTGTGTCCTGTGAAAATCAAACCCGTGATCAGCAGTCCGACACTCGAACCACTAGACCACAGACGTCGTTAACACTAACATCTCGTAAACTAACAATGATAAAATATTCAAATTATTAAAAAGATTAACTACAATAATTGTTGTAACCAATGATATTTAAAAGTACAGATATGCTACTGAACTCACAATCTGAAGACTCGAAAACGTCCTCATTAGGACGTTTCTCTATTAATCCTTGTCTAGTATGGCGCCGAGTGTGACCGGTGGCAAAAAAAATAATTAAATCCCGTCGTGTGTGTACACAAATTAAATAAAATTCCAATGATGACACGAAAGTAACTTAAAGTAACTTGAAGTAATCAACTTACTTACTTTTTACTAGTTTATGTGCATTGTGCTGCCACTGCGTACGAAACTTTTTTTTTCGTTGGTTTTGTTAGGGTATGATATAGCTATATTTTTAAATATCATTGGTTTTAACGCGTTTTTTTAAAATAAATAGTGTATAAAATATTTTTTATTTGAATAAACTATCATGCTTAGTATTACAAGATATTAAGGTTTACATTGATGACTTGGATTAATTGCTCCCGAGTGTAAACTAATGACTTAAGTGAGCAATATTTGCGACAGCCACATAAATAGATAGAATGGAAAAGTGGGCAGGGCGCGCGTGCCAACACTCTACACCATAGTGCAGGGCATTTCAAAACCTTTCTCAGTACGCCTTATGACTTGTTTCTGTAAATACTGTAACAAAAACCCGCAAAAATGCCTTATTGTGCTGTTTCTAACTGCAGAAACAAAAGCTGTAAAGTACGTTTGATTGAATTTAAAAATTAATGACGTCAATATGTAAGGCGTAGTTTGTTCGAAAGTTGCCACGCATGAATTGCAAGTAAAATTGTGATCAGCCGTTCTACTCTATCTCTTTCTGTGGGGACAGCACATACATTGCATGCACATAACATCAAAAATAATTCAATAATTCACCTACCAGGTGTTTGGATATTAACAATTCATTAATTATAGCTGTCTACGGGAAAGCCCATGTTCATTCAGCTGTTATAGACAACAATGGATTGCGTAAGCTACAACCTACATCCCATTTCGTATTTCTGCCCACTCCATCAGCAGCAACAGTCATGAGTATGACATTAACAAAAACGCACTAATCTGGTACAGTCAGAAGCAATAAATACCTATCTCGTCGCCTCAGTGCTTGAATGTCCAATCGACCACTGACCAAATTTTACCGGAGACGTTTTGTTTAGTTTATTATTGATTTAAGAGAAATATTTAAAAAACTTTGATGATTTAAGAATAATGTATACTATATATTACATTATTCTTAAATCTTTAAAGTTTTAAAAATATTTCTCTTAAATCAATAATAAACTAAAAAATCCGTCTCCGGTAAAATTTGGTCAATGGTCGGTTGGACATTCAAGCACTGAGACGACGATCTGCCAATTGATAGTTTTATAATCGCAAAAAATAGCTGTCTGACTATGGATAGAAAAATAAGCTTAAATCGACAAAATGTAGGGATCAGCGGATTTTATTTTGGGATTTCAGGGTTGGTCCTATAGTAACTTGTTCGTAATGATGAGTACAATGATCACTCTTCGTTTTCGAAATGACTAAATTTTTAGCGTGTATATGGAGATGGCCCTTTAACCCACAGTCAAATATAATTTATTCTTGTGGCTTGGATAAGATAGATATAATTGGCGCTTTTGATTTTGACGATAGGCAGATATTATTGCTTCTGTCTGTACAGTACAGTCTAACAGAGCAATTAGTATGCAGAGTCGCTAGATATAACAAAATGAAGTTTTCTTAGCAGATTATGGATATTTTCGAGTAAAATATTTTTTTAATAACGGACAAAGTTAAACTGTAATTATATGAAACCTTAATCAAACCGTCCTATGTCTTAAGTAATCTTCATCTATATCTGGCGACCCTTGACACTAATTGCTTTGCTAGACTGTACAGCACACAAACAACATATCTACAGATCAGTGCATATTTCATCGCCCACTTCGCACATTCCCATTTCATACGAATTTGGCGCAAACGCCAAATTCGATAAGTCGAACGCTTTGAGTGCCTCTCGAAATGCAGTTAATCGAATTACGCTCCGCGCTCGGCGCACCGCGGTTTGCGATGGCTAAATAAGTTTTCATGTATTGTCAACAATTTTAAAGTTGCATACATTAGTATTGGACCTTGGGATGTTTTTATCATCATCATCATCATCATCATCATCATTTCAGCCAAAAGACGTCCACTGCTAGACATAGGCCTCCCCCAAACATAGCCACAACGAACGGTCCTGCGCCTTCCCCATCGGATATTTTTATAGTATGGTATGATAAATTTGTGGAGGGGCTCGTAGCGATGCAACGACTGCGCGGATTGTACGATCTGCAAGGTTAAGCTGCACTTGCCGTGGTCAGTCTGTGGATGGGTGACCGTTTCGTTACACATCGAGACCCCTCCGTGCCTCGGAGAGCACGTTAAGCTGTCGGTCCCGGTTGTCATACGAATATCTATGGTAGTCGTTACGGGTAGTCAGAAGCCTGAAAGTCTGACAACTGGTCTAACCTCCGAATGTCAGTATTACCCAGTAATTGGGTTGCGGGGGTCTGATGGCAGTCGCTCCGTGTAAAATACTGATGTTCAGCCGCATCTGGGTAGACTGGAAGCCGACCCCAATATAATTGGGAAAAGGCTCGGAGGATGATGATGGTATGATGAATTTGTAGCTGAATCAACAGCAGCCAGTTATAAAAGCCTCTTCTCTAAGGTCCTTAAGGTTGTAGTCGTAGAGCTCCTTTGTGAAAGAGCTCGTCCGGGGAAGTACTACCACCGTACCTACTTTTCGCCAAATAGTAATGCTTACATTGCTGTGTTTTGATCTGAAGGGTACGGGTACCGGTGAAATTACAATCACATGAGACTTTCTACTTTCCAGTTTCCCAGTTTCCTTTCCAGTTTGGCGAACCGACTTGCGGTACCATTTAGGTAACAGCTTAGGTGGTATTGCAGTTGTTATGGGCAAAGGTAACCGCTTAACATCAGGTGGGCCTTCAGCTCGTTTTGCCATCCTATAACATAAAAAAAAAGTTCAAGGAAAGTCACCATCGTGTACTTATCCACCTTCCACCGGTAAAGAAGACAAGAAGAAAAAAACTTTTACATACATATTATGACACCTCTTTCCCATTGGAGTACGCAGAGACTATGGATTTCCACCCGCTACGATTCTGAGACACTTCTTTCGCTTCATCGACTTTAATTAACCTCCTCAAGTCCTCATGCATGAGAGAATGCTCTTAACCTGGCCTTTTTTGAGAACGTTTGCGATTTAGTTGGAGTACGTTCACCAAGGTCGACCCGTCCAACTCTTCGATTCACTCTCGCCTCGTTCACGATACTTCGTGGTGGTACATTTTGTCGACAAAATCCCTTGAACGAATCCTGCTACATTACACGTACCTACCGCTACCATCGAACATTAAGTGCAAGCGATTGTAGCCTTAGTGGTGGTTCATTAGAAAGATTTCTGACTGTACTTATTTCGCCAATCTCCTATCTTCCATTATCTCTGCATGCCCAGACCAACTCTGTATGTCTGTTTGTTTGAATGACACTTTTTCTAAACTAAACCTCTGAACCGATAGTAATGAAATTTGGCAAAGCGGTAGTCTGGGACTTGGAGAAGGACATGGCTACTTTTTATCCCGGGAAGATAAACGATTCCCTAGTGATATGCGACGTGTTACTGAAATAACAGAAAACCTCTTAAGGGGTCATTGTACTCATCAGTATGAACAATACATAGGGACCAACCCTGAATCCGCTGGATGCAGGAAGCGCAGAACCGGTCGTTTTGGGGACGCTTGGGGGAGACCTATGTCCAGCAGTGGACGTCTTTCGGCTGAAATGATGATCCCTGAAATCGCAAAAAAAAAACGGTGTTACCTGTAGGTAAAATGTATTTTATCAATTTATGCGAACACAAATGTAGGGAACAGCTGATATACTGAAATATGCTGAATTACCTACTAAATATATTTGTAACACCTACTGTAACCATATTTAAAAGCAAATAAATATTTGAATTTGAATTTGAATATTTTTTTTTGCGATTTCAGGGTTGGTCCCATAGTAAAATATATTCATACTGATGAGTACAATGATCCCTTAAGAGGTTTTCAGTTATTTCAAAAACAGTTTTTTTTTTTTACAAAAAAAACATACCCCCTAACTGTGCAGATCCGCTAAACATCAACATCGCTTCAACCAGTGAACCTTTATCCATCGAACAGTGAAATTAATTACATCGCTCATTGCTAATGAAGCCTGTTGGTAGCGAGACAATATTTGCTCACACGCCCCCCCAACCTCCCTCCCCCTTCCTGTCGCCTGTGAACGTCAGGATCAGCCTTTGTTCTGGTTTCAGTGAAGCTATTATGAATCTGGAGTGTTTGTACGCTTATTATGTTTGTTTATCGATATTTATTATGATTATGCGTGTGTTTGGCAGATACATGGAAGCGTAGAGCGAACAATTGTTCAGAGGGATGAATATCATATCATATGGAATAATAAAGTATTTTGTCACGGCATTTTTTGGGTTTGCGTTTGACTGCGACCTTACCTGATGTTGACAATTGGTATCTATTCACTTTAGCCGTGAAGATCACCAGATTATACCTATCGGGAAACAAAAAAGCCAGCAAGGAATTTCACTCTTCAGCGGTATGCATGAAAGCTATTAGCAAATCGCTTCGTTAGAAAGGGTGGAATGATGAAATATCATGAGTTGATGGAGAAGTGACGATCTGGATGCCGCTCTAAATAAAACCAGCGGGCGATAAAATAGGGAGTGTATCGTCGTCGTACTGCACGACCTTCGGGTTGCGGTGATGTCCAAATTACGCTCCTATTATGATGCGTACCTAAAATTCTTTGATCTAGTGGTACAGTAAACCGCACGTCAGTGGTAATAGTTTGACCTTGACAGCGTCTTTATTTCGTAAGCAGTAAGGGTGGTTTTATAATTCAAGTGTTACCACTGATGTGAAGTCGACTGTACTACCACAAAAGATGAGAGGTAAATGTACTATGAGCAAAATGCACCAACCCAATACCTGTTTTACTGTTATACCCTACGGATTTTTTTAACCTCTCTGGTGATCTTGTGCACAATGTTGCCTTCCAACGTTAAGGATGAACTGGCCGATGGCTCACACTCATCGGTGGGCGTGGCTAAAAGCAAACTATTTTGCCCTCACTAGACGCGCATAAGTCTGCTTAGTTTGGGACTAGATGGTGTTGTGTAAAAATGTCCCAAAAGTATTTATTTATTTATATAAGTGAGACCCGAAATGAGCGTGCTACGTGCTAATTTATAAGTCTACCTTTGACTCTAGGGTTAAGAATAAACTACTGCATTTTTTTAGTTAAACGAATATTATAAAAAAATTTGACTAAGCTATGCTTGTATGTAACTTATTTTGGAGATTTTACGCTTCTTATCTAATTTATAACGTCCAAAATTTCATTAAAATTCGTTTTAAAATACAGATATTTCCAGGCTCTTAAAAGAATAGAATAAAAATCATTTATTTGCATAATTATGATTTTGGGTAAAGTACATAAGATGGATTATTATTATTTTAAAGTTCCTAACAAAATAATAATAAATAATAAATAAATTGTATTTCTCTCTTCACAAAGTTGTCTTAAAATAAATACATTTACGTGACATATAGGTGCGTAGAAGCCCCTTTGCGAGAGACTGGAGTCCGTACTAGGGAAACCCTGTGTTACGGATCACCAGGCCCTCACCCTGGTTTTAAATATGTTGTACAATATGCTGTCACATTATTGACAATAAGAAAAAAAAAAAAAGTACTTAAGCATAACATGTGAATACAATAGAAGAGAAAGTATACTATTATATAAACATATACAGTTGAACTAATAGATGTGATCTATTATTATTATTATTTATATTCTTTGTACTATTCATTTCTATGAATTTTATGAATTTTATTATTATTTCTCTGTGTGTGCATAAATTTAATAAATAAAAATTAATAAATAAAATCTGCTTACTAAGCGTACAAATATAAATATAAAATAAATAAATATAAATATCTTTTGGGACATTTTTACACAGCGCCATCTAGTCCCAAAGTAAGCAGAGCTTGTGCTATGGGTACTAGACAATGGATATAATACTTAAATACTTTTTTTTTGTAAATACATACTTATAATACATAAGCAACACCCAGACCAACCCAAACACTTATGTTCATCACACAAATATTTGTGTCCTGTGGGAATCGAACCCACGACCTCGTTATCACCAGTCCGACACTCGAACCATTAGACCACAGAGGTCGTCAATATTAAATAGATTAGTCCTTACTTTAAAACAGAAATTAGTACTCAATCAACTTTAAATGATGATGAATATGATATTATACCAAGAATAGGTTATTAGCTTGTTATTAGGTATTGTTTTAATTTTTAGAGTATTCTTTAAGGGAATAGTAACATCTGTCAATAACCTATTTTAAAAAGAGTTTATCCATGGAGTTTCTTGCCGGTTCTTCTCCATAGGACCCACAATTTGGAACCGTGCAACTAGAGCCTGACCTTTCAAAAGTGCCTGTAATTAGGTTTATTTGAAATAAAAAACATTGAAATTGAAAATTGAAATTGAAATTGTCAACTAACCATTTATGGAGTTTTGTTTTAAAAGACCCTCCAGATATCTTGCCAGGAATTTAATCAATTATCTTTTTACAGTTTTGTCAAAATTCGAGTCTAGGTCACTGAAGTATAGGCAATGAAGAGACAAATCGATATTGCATGCTTGTTTACTAAGCATGTAATATTGATTTAACTTTAACTTTACGTTTTGATTTAACTTTACGTTCTGGATTTACAACATCATGTAAATAATAGAGCGATTACTCTTCGACGCTTGCATGAAGAAGTAACCAGGCTTCATTTTTGGAACAGTACGTAACTACGTAGTCGTTGAAACTAGTCATTTTGTATTTGTTATCATGAAAATCAACAGACATGAAGATGCAAAATGGTGTGAATTTATTTTTAATGACACAACTTTGAATTGTTTCACGCCTTGACACCTTTTGACACATCTTGTCGCACCGCATTGCGTAGTTTAATTTTATTGTTTTTTGCGTAGTTTTATTTTTTGTTTTATTTTATAAGACAGGATTAGCAATCCAAGGTCTAAATCTTAACGGTCTCATCTCTGTATATTCTAGTCTTATTGAGTAGCTTAGTTAAAAATTTGCATAAATATGAGTCTGTAAAGGAAAGACAGATTAGAGAATGTTCACGTAGGAAAGATCTACCTTACATGATACATCCTAAACTTAATGTGGTGCAACATAGTTCTAGAGTTAGGTTACTTTATACAACAAGTTGCCAACAGAATTTAAAAGCATCTACTGTACAAATCTATTTAAAAATAAATTAAAAACATACTTGTTGAGGAAGGGCTATTATAGTGTTGATGAGTTCATTAATGACAAGCACAAACATAGTACCTAAGATATTTTATTAGATTTTTTTTTTGTGATATTTGACATAGAAATGTTTATGCAGGTAAATGGTTCTCTTTATTTGTGTTTGAACTAATTAATTGAATTTGACATGTACTTAATCTATTTATAATTAAAATGTTTTTATTTAGATCACTGGTTTATGGATTTGGAAAAATATTATTGCATTAGTAAAGTTATTGTGTAGCTTGTTTACAGATTATGTTTAATTCCGACACAAATGTATTTTTGTTATGAAATGAATCACTTATGACTTAAGGACTGCCTCGTTGGTCCAGTGGTTGCAAGCGCGACTGCTGAGCGTGGGGTCCTGGGTTGGATTGGTTTGGGTTGGGTCACGCAAAGTGTTGGGTTTTTTCATTAGGAAATTCTCAGTAGCAGCCCGGAGTCTGGATTTGTGCCCGGTCAGTGGCAATAAGCTCGCCCCCTATTACATGGGACTATAACATAACTGGCGAAATGTGGGTGTACTATTACACCTCTGCCTACCCCTTCGGGGTAATACAGACGTGATGTTATGTTATGTTAGGATCAGCAATGTGTTTTATGCGCGCCAGACAGCTGCCAGGGGACCTCCGGGATCGTGGATGCGTAATCATCATCATCATCATTTCATCCGAAAGACGTCCACTGTTAGACATAGGCCTCCTCCAAGCATCACCACAACGACCGGTCCTGCGCTTTCCGCATCCGTCAGATTCCCGCGACCTTCACCAAGTCGTCGGTCCATCTTGTGGGGGGCCTACCCACGCTGCGCCTTCCAGTACGCGGTCGCCACTCCAGAACTTTACTGCCCCATCGGCCATCCGTTCTGCGAGCAATGTGCCCGCCCACTGCCACTTAAGTTTGACAATTCTTCGGTCTATGTCGGTTACTTTCGTTCTCCTGCGAATCTCCTCATTTCTGATTCGATCACGCAGGGACACTCCGAGCATAGCCCTCTTCATTACCCTTTGAGTGACTTTGAGCCTTCTTATCAGGCCCATTGTGAGCATTTCAGTGGACGCTTAGAGTGGGGGAACTTGAGGCGTCTTATATTAGGTGACTCTGGGGCGGACAGCAGCACGTGGTGGTCGCGTGATGACTAAGATGACAAGCGTCTTACGCAAGCGTCTTTACAGATATTAAAAAAACGGCCAAGTGTGAGTCAGACTCATGCAGTAAGGGTTCCGTACCACCCCATAGAAACTGATTTAATTTACAAGAGTTTATCAGAAGACTTCAACGATCATAAGCGAAATGTGAATTTTTGCATCTCATTCTTAAGTAGGTACCACCACATATGTCTATGTTTGTCCTGTTTTAGTATTTGTTGCTAAACAACATAGTATGCACTATAATCAGACCAAGTTTGACGCTGGTATGTATTACCGATTTAAAGATAGAACAGGAACAAAAACGTTGAAAAATATGCATGTTTTTCGAGGTTTCTTGTATGGGGACCCCCTTTGGTTTTTTTTATTTTTAGTATTTGTCGTGATACACACCAATAGTAACACATATTTTGTGAAAATTTCAACTGGTTATCTATTACCGTTACAAAGATACAACCCTGTGACAGACAGACGGACGGACGGACGGACAGCGTAGCGAGAGTAATAGGGTCCCGTTTGGCACCCTTCGGGTACGGAACCCTGATAAAAACGTTAGCAAAAACCAAATTACTATCTTGTTAAACTCTTGTCGTTTGCACTTTTTGAGTGAGGAACCCTAAAAAACCATCGTACAGTTTTTATTAATTAATCATCGCTTCGATGCACGCTGTATACACTTACAGTGTCATTATGTTATTGTAATCTGGTTAGACTTGTTTTGTTATAATGCATAGAAATCTCAATAATAAAGTAACAGAAATGTTATCTACTGTCTTGACGCTACCAACACATAAATACGCAACTATGCCCACCATGTTTCTAGAATTCAAAGCAAAATAAATTAAGCCTAAAAAAGCCGCTGTTAGATATGCTGTAAAATACAATTTTAGTGACTTCGCGTCCTAAACAACACTGATGATCAAGCAAACGGTTCGCGCACTGGTGTCCTACAAGACATCTGCACGCGGCGACAAGTTCACGCTCCTTTACCAATGTTTTTACTGTAGATAAAAAAATTATTTTCTCACATCGAAATTAAAACATTAAATACATTATTTAAAAATAAAAAACCCAAACGGTTCGCGCACTGGTGTCCTACGAGACATCTGCACGCGGCGACAAGTTCACGCTCCTTTACCAATGTTTTTACTGTAGATAAAAAAAATATTTTCTCACATCGAAATTAAAACATTAAATACATTATTTAAAAATAAAAAACCTGAAATAAAACTACACCTAAAGCTAAAAACTAAAAAGGAGTATCAATTCTATTACTTATTATTTAGATTTCTATGTTTTAATGTTATATGTTATAGTGATCGCGAAAACCTAAGAAATTATGATGACATACTTTACTTTGTTTTTCTTTATTTCTAACCTTATTATTTTAGGTATTTGACCGCACGTCAGATTTGACAAGTGAATTCTCACGGGTGACCTATTGGCATTTGATGAGTTCAACATTACATAGAGAATGTTCCACCATGATGTACAAACACTAATTCGGCCTATATTCGAGCCTAAGTATTGAATGTTATTATTACATATATTATTTCTTACTTGGACGCATAAAAAAAGGCGGACGGAATCTCGCTAAGAAGATTGAAGCACTTTAATAATTTTTTTCTAAACTCACTATAATTTCGACAGTATTTTAACACACCATATATATATTCTTATTTTATTTGTGACACTACGACAATGACTACCGTTATACTATATATTTGTTGCGTAATCGCGGCTTTTTGTCTTACTCTGGGTGTGAATGTGTGCGTGCCAGCCCGTAATTTTAAGCGAGTCGTCTTACTATGCCCACCGTACACGTACGCCAACCGCTAAAGCGAGATTCCGTTCGCCTTTTTTTATTTGTCCATGATTTATTACATAAATAATTACGCTGAAGGAGTTCAGGGTCCTGACTTTATTCATGTTGATATCGTATAAGGAAAAGTCGATGAATCTAGCGAGGTATTATATGGGTACGCTCTATATTATACACATGGTATTATAATATGTTTTACTGTCCCGCGATGGCTCAAGGCTACGTCACGATCAGTGTTGCCATTGATTGATACCTTATATACCTTTGGGTTTTGGAATTATGATCGGTATACACAATATTCATCCAACGATCTTTTCAGATAGTTTAAATAACAGGAATTATGATCTGAAAACTTTTTGGTATTTTACAAAATACCCTATATAATAATTTTGTAGATATGGAAATAGTACATTACTGTCAAGGCCTGAAATGAAGCAATTGACGGCCGAGTAATATTGGGAGGACGAGGCGAAGCCGAGTGCTTCCAAAGTGATTTTAAAAGGACGATGCACCAGCCGAGTTCTTTTTAACTAAATGAGGCCATTAATTGCTATTTCGGTCGAGACTTGTATAGTACCGTAAACTGCCCTAACTTGGCCCACAAGCCCTACTTTGCCTAGTTATTTTTTGAGTAAACTATAATAGCTATGATTTCCGTACTTGGGGAGCTTTGAAAAATATGACAACGCTAACATTTGGTTCAGTTATAAAGTGTCAGTGCGTGTAAAAATTAAGTTAATGCCTTAGGCAAAGTAGGGCTTGTTGGCAAAGTTAGGGCATTTTATGGTACCTACTTTTCTCTCATTTGCCAGAAAACAAAACACAAATTAATTCATCAGTATCTAATTCTCATTTGCGCTAATATGTCCGCACGTGGTTCTTATTCTATTTTCAAATCTTTGAAAAAATAATGTTTCAGTCTTTATAATGGTGAAAATATTTTGTACCTAAAAACATCAAATTTATGTAAGTGTGTATGTGTACTTAAAAACCTCGCTAGCATGATTTAAAAAATAAAAACTGTCCAACAATTTATATTATTGTCATGTTGGATATTGCTGGCGTGTTATTTTGATGCGTACGGAAAAGAGCCGAATGATGCCGATTGGTATTCTTTTTGACTGCCTCGTTGGTCTAGTGGTACATAAATACATAAAACATAAAAAGTAGCCAATATGTCAATACGGGTTATGTTCTATCTGTATGCCAAATTTCATTTTTATTTTTTATTTATTTTTAGTTTATCATCACATCCATACATCCACACAAACTCACGTTTATAAGAGGATAGGATGTGTAATGATCGCGAAAACCTAAGAAAAATACTTTATTATTTACAAACTTATTTAATATTACTTATAAATAAGATAGCATAAAATAAAGCTATTATCTAAAGTTATTAAATAACTACTTCTTCTTCTATCGTGTCGACATGAGCTACGTAATGATAATAGCTCATGCCGTGGGGAAAAGATTAGCCAGTCAGCAGGTTGGTAGCGGAGCTGACTGCCCAGGGTGCGCCGGACGATCAATTAAATATCGTCACTCGCGTGGAGGCTCTTATAATGCACACTAAATAACTACTGAAGAGCATTCATATTTTACCTATTAACTGTTTTGCATTATTTAAACTATGATGCGGTAACGCTATCTCTTTTCAACGCGCGGCGCCTGGCCGTAAGAAAATACGAGATAGATAGTCACTGGTACTCACCGTCTTGCTTACGCTCGTTGGGCGAGTCAAACTATTGGACTTGACCAAGTGCAGGTAAAAAAACTGTTCAAATTGTTGTAATCGTACGTAACTGCAATGTAATAATTTAGTTTTTATTATTATTTGTCGTTACCTATTATTCAAGCTTAATATCAGTATTTAGTAACGTACTACAATTGTTTTGAGTGAGTCAAGCTCCGCTCTGCGCTTCACAAATCTTAAAGTCACACTAAACAAGGTGTACGGCATGTGTACGTCGTGCGGTACAGTTCAGTTGAACACAGTGAGTGTACGGACCACGTCATCTGTTAGATAGACATCGTTGGTAACAGCCCGGAGTCTGGATTTGTGCCCGGTCAGTGGCAATAGGCTCGCCCCCTATTACATGGGACTATAACATAACTGGCGAAAAGTGGGTGTACTATGTATTGTACCTCTGCCTACCCCTTCGGGGAAATACAGGCGTTATGTTATGTTATGTTATGGTATTTTTTTTTTAAATTATGAACTAATTAAAAATATATTTTTTCGCCGAGACACAGGTATCTCGCCTATTTCGGCGGCAGAGGCTCCCAATGTGTGTATCAACAACGATAGATGTTTAATGTGTTAGTAAATAAGTTGTTAGGGTTGTAATTTTTTGCATAAATAAATAAATTTCCGAGCAAGTGGGAGTAAAAGATATTGTTCCCTGTTTCATCTTTGAATTCCCTAACAGCAAAATGTCTTCAAATATTAGCCGCAGAAGCGTCAATCAATCAATCAACTCAGCCTATCGCAGTCCACTGCTGGACATAGGCCTCTCCCAAGTTGCGCCACAACACTCGGTCCTCGGCCTTCCGCATCCAGTCCCCCCCAGCCACGTTCTTTAGGTCGTCGGTCCACCTGGCAGGGGGGCGCCCTACGCTGCGTTTGCCGATTCGCGATCTCCACTCAAGGACTCGTCTGCTCCAACGGCCATCGGTCCTTCGACAGACATGGCCAGCCCACTGCCACTTCAGCTTAATGATCCTACAAGCTATGTCGGTCACTCCGGTTCTTCTCCGGATAATCTCGTTACGGATTTTATCCTTCAAAGAAACTCCAAGCATAGCTCGCTCCATAGCTCGCTGAGCGACTTTGAACTTGTGGACTAGCCCAACTGTCAGTGTCCACGTCTCGGCACGAAGCGTATTTGAACAAAATTATTATACCGTCATTATACTAAACCAATTAATTTTATGTAAACTTTGTCGCAGAAACTAATAAAACAATAACGACATTCATACAATTCGCATTAACTTGATGAGTGTATAGCGTGACTTGGCGCAGTTATCGGTACATGTAACATAACATTTAAGTAGCTAAGTGATATAAAGTGGACGTATACCAGCCGCTTGACGCCATACGTTTCGGGTCGAGGTCAAACTAAGCTGGTTTTGATAGCGGACTCTTTATTGTATGTAAAAACTTAACATATTTTTTTTATAGTATAGGATGGCGAAACGAGCTAAAGGCCCATCTGATGTTAAACGGTTACCTTTGCCCATAACAACTGCAATACCACCTAGGCTGTTGCCTAAATGGTACCGCAAGTTGGTTTGCCAAACTGAGACATAAAGGTGGAAAGTCTCATGTGATTGTAATTTCACCTGCAGGGTACCCTTCACACCGGAACACAGCAATGCAAGCGTCACTGTTTGGCGGAGAAGTTGTTACGGTGGTAGTACTTCCCCGGACGAGCTCTTTCTCAAAGGAGCTCTAATACTACTAGGAGCTCTACTACTACTGAACCTACTAATAACATTACAGCGTTGTATGTACAAGTTTAAAAATCTTTTCATATTGTTTTATATGGTGAATACACATTCCCATAAAAGTCCTGCAGGTGATTAAGTAGGCATCCTCAGGAATATATAGCCTCAAACAATAACCATTTTTGTTTTTTTCCTACATGCGTAACCTCGATGCTCCCTGCAGATCCCACCTTAGATAGAATAGATAGATAGATAGAATATTCTTTATTGTACACAATTAACATTATTAAACTTAGGACCATTCTTAAAATCCCTTGCCATAAATCTGACTTCTATTTCTATTCTTTTTCTGTCCATGCAGTGCGATTGTAGAACTTGCTTCCCCCTAAAATACGTGATTCTAAAACTATAGTTGTGTTCAAGAAAAATGTCAAAGAACATTACCTTTCCTCAGTGCATTGATCGTCTAATTTAATAAGTTGTTTATTTTCTCGGTGTTGATTAAAATATTATATTTTTTATTTATTATGTATATAGTTTTATTGGTATAGGTATTTTTACGTAGTTTATAATTTAATATCGTAAGTATGTTTATATAGAATCGGGCTCTCAGGGTTATTGGTGGATTTGTCAAGTCAACTCCAATCCATGTCATGGAGTGTGAAATGGGTTTACCCCCTATGAAGATAAGAAGATTATATTTATCATTTAAATTTTGTTTAAAGTCTAATTCATTGGCTAATAACATAAACATGAAAATTTTGTCAGAACTTTGTGATTTATGTAATAATAGGTACTGGAATAATAACAAAAAACCCCTTTTGGCAATTTGTTACACTGACACTCAGCAAGATTTGTTATCTTCATCTTGTCCACTCGAAATGTTCACCTTAGACACCTGGTTGTCTAATATTGACTTGAAACATGTAATTAATACTTCCTTAGATAGCATTAAAGGCTCAAAACTGCAGTGTCAGAGTTATTCCTTAAAATTCGAAGTTTTACATGAATTAAATGGAAAATATTGTGGTTATTACGCTATATTCACCGACGGTTCTAAAACAAAAAGCGGCCTCGGAGCTGCGTATTATGATCCAGTCACAAAAAAAAATTGTTTGTATAAATTAAATAAATATATGTCCATTATGACTGCGGAGCTTTTTGCAGTGTCAAGGGCTTTATCTTACGTTTCCACCTTAGAGGTACGTAAAGTCGTCATCTATACAGACAGTCAAAGTGCTTTACTCCATATTGCTCGATGCGCCTCTGGTATCAGAGGTGTTTCGATAGCATATACAATTTTAGAGCAAATAAATAAAGCTAAAAGTAAAAGTGTCACCTTAGCACTGCAGTGGGTTCCGTCTCATATAGGTATTTCAGGAAATGAGGAGGCAGACAGGTTAGCTAAAAGAGCTGTAAATGAGGGCATTGAAGCGAATATTTTACCTAACTATTTAGAAGTATTTGGAAAATTCAAGTCTAAATGTCATATTGCTTTTAAAGAATACTTTGATGAAAGGTCCAAAATCAAAGGCATATGGTACAAAAGTATTCAATGTGAACCTCCTCATATTCCATGGTTTTTTGTTACAAAGCTAAGCCGACAGCAAGTAGTGACTGCATGTCGATTTCGTTCTGGTCACATTCCAGGTAGGAAATTTGCCTTCTTAATGAATAAAGTAAATTCACCCCATTGTGAACAATGTGGGATACTGGATGATGTGCAACATCGACTTGTGGAATGTGTCTGTAACGCTGATAAAAGAGCCCAAATCGTCATTAAATTTAATGTTAACTTAAGTAATGTAGGTGCTTTCCATAGCATTCTAGCTGAACCAAATTCTGATGCAGCTAGAATGTTATTCTCATTTAAAATTTTAAAAAAAAAGTTGTCTACCTCTAGATAGTGTAGATTAATTTAGAATAAGGTACGATGGGATTGGCATCGTCATTTCTTATGTACAAAAATCCCTTATAATAAATAAAGATTTAAAAAAAAAAAAAATGTTTATATTTAGTATGTATTTAATGACACACACTGTGTCTACGTCTTTCTTTTATCCTTCTTTCCTGTCGCAGGTCTGCTGGAAGAAATTTCTTTTAGAGATAAGCAGTACCTTTGTGCTTAAGTGTTTGTTCTGTATGTTATCTATAATAAAATGTGTTGTGTGTACATAAATAAATAAATAACATTATTTGTACCGTGAATTACAATCACAATTTATATCTTTAGTACTAAAATTGTTGCCATCCCTTTCTTGTATCTACTATTAGTAAAGAGAGCGATAGTTTAAAATAAGTTCAATTTGTGAATAATAGAATCAACACCAATATCAGACGCTGTTCTTTTGTGTACCAAGTTCCTTTAGTAAAGATTTAAAAAACACCATTTTTTTTTGGTGTATGAAAAAAACGTTTGATAAAATTAATTATTCTTCTGCTACAAACATTGAGGTTTAATGTACTACTTACGTACAGTTCAACGCATGCCAGTGGTAACAATTTGTCCTTGACAGCGTCTTTATTTCGTAAGCAGTAAGAGCGGTTGTCGTAATTCAAGTGCTACCACTGACCTGCGGTCGACTGTACATAGTATACATATGTATATACCTCAATGGCTATAAAGCGTCTTTGCCACCAATAGCATTTTACTCTTTTAAATATTTCGGACTAGAGGTTGCAGGTGACCCGTGGCTTTGCCCGCGTGTATGTCATACCTCAGACTATCTCTGTAGGTACCAAGTTTCATCATAATTGGTTCACTGGTTTATTCGTGTAAAGGTAACAAACATCCAGATGGAATTACTTTCACATTTATAATAGTTTATAATATATGTTTTAGGATTAAAACGCGTGTGCAGTATAATAATGCGTTTAGGATGCTGGCGGGGCTGCCGCGTTTTTGTAGCGCTTCCGGGATGTTCGCTGAGGCGAGGATTGATGGTTATCATGCCATCATCCGAAAACGGTGTGCCTCGACCCTTCGCAGAATGCGTTCCAGCTCCCACAGCATCCTAAGCGCATTGTGCGACAAGTGGGATTGTCCAATGTTGCGACACTGGATAGGGCTTCACACGTCTAGTGCGAACTATATCCAGTTGTAACTTCAGCAATATTTATTAATTTTAAGTTACTAACATTAGGTTTTTAGGTTTTCTTTTGTTTTTACTAACACTATATGGGTCTACTTAGTTTATGATCTGAAATAAAGATTTATATACAACGTATATCAGAAATGCGTGGTCATATTTTAAGAGCTCATTCAGGGCATAGCATAGAACAACTTTTACTATGGGGCCAACCCTGAAATCGCGAAAAAAATATCAGCTGTTCCCTACTAAATCACCGATGTCGCTCGACATAATGTAAGGATCAGCTGTTTTTTTTTCTCGATTTCAGGGTTGGTCCCATAGTAAAAATTGTTCAATAGCATCCCCTGAATAAGCTCTTCAAATATGACCACGCATTTCTGATACACGTTGTATATATATTAATATTGTAGGACCTTACAAACATATTCCTACACATTTGAAGGAAAATTAAAAAAAAAAATGACTGTACAACAAGAAATCTTTTTTATTTCACGTACTTTACATACATTATTGCGACTAGAGGTAACATGATTGGCAGTGTTAGAGATGTTTCTTAGTTATTTCTTAACGTCTAATAGTTGACTTACGCCCTTCTGATGGGCTCGGACTGGGGGGGGTGAGCGGCGATGTACGCGATGGCCCTGGCGATGTACTCGGGGATGGGCTGGGGTGGGGGGGGAGTGGGGAGATGGTCACCCTGGAACAGAACATGTATTTATTAACATATAACTAATATTAGCACACTTTCTAAGGGTTTTTGCAGACGGTCTGCATTTAGACCGCAAGTTTCCGATGCAGTATTTTTTTAATGAGTGCGGATAATTTGCAGAGTGGTTCAGTATCTGTTCCTTATTGTAGCCACATCATTACAATTCGATTTAAAACAAAATAAAAAATCGACTTTGTATAGGAGACTTAGCTAATTTTACAGCAGACGCCATTCAAAGGGGAATATTTATTTTATTTTAATGCCAATTTTGATAGTGTGGCTGTGATAAAACATAGATACTGTACCACTATGCAAATTATTCGCACTCCTTAAAAAATCATCCTGTATTTATCGAATATTAAATCTGTTCGAGGAGTAAATGTACACGAAGTCATTAATATTTTTTTTATTTTGTTTTTTTTATTCTAGGAATAGAATTATTAAAAACGTTATTACTTGCAGTCTTTGCAGACGAACTGCATGCTAGCTGGAAAACAGCAGTTTGTATTCGGTTTTTGTGCAATTGACATAACTGCAACGAAACTGTCGACCATTGTGCAGTCCGCTTACAGTCGCCGCGTCGCCGTACTCGGCGTGTATTTCAAATGACCAAGCAGTCAGTCAACGGTTTCTATGAAGTTTTGTCATCTGCACAAGAACCGCATCAAAACTGCGGTTTTTTAGCTAGCATGCACTTTAAATGCAGTCTGCCTACAAAGACAGCAAGTGATGACGATTTTAATAAATCTGTTGTAAGGGTCTATTCAGATGGACTGCATTTGAATTGCAAGCTAGCTGCAAAATAGCAGTTTGGGTGCGGTTTTCGAGCAATCGATATAACTGCATCAAAACTGCCGACTGACTGCGCAATCCACTTGCAGTCGGCATGCAGTTTGTAAGACTACTAATCAGTCGGCAGTTTTACTTCTCAAACTGATTCAGTATTCGATAATGATATTATTAAATGGCTGTGAATGAAGTTATAAACTATCAGAATCATTTTGAACAACTCTATAGAACAATGTTCGGCGGTCATATAAAAAAAATAAACGGAATGTTAATAACAATAAATCTTTATGATAACTAAACTAGCATGAATGAATCAAGATCTTACTTAGCAAACATTTCAGTAGCCGCACGCGTAGTGAAATAAACTCAAGTTGGCCTTAAAAAGCTACGTTCAGTACAGTTTACGCGCGCCTATATGTGTGTTGGTGAACAATTTATGTACCGCTTGCGCTACTTCGATCGGAACTTTGAATGAAACTATCACTCTATGTCAAATTACTCTATGTTTAGAATGTTCAACAGAAATTCTTTAAAAAAGTTGGTTTCTTCTCTTTGATATAACAACAAACCTATTACATACTGAACTACTAATGTCCTCCCGGCCGAATTTCGGTCACGGCGGCCAAACTCAACGGAGACTAGCCATCTGCGCGGGGCATATTATAGTGCACAAGTGTGTGCGCAAACACAGGTGCACTCTCTATTAGTAGTACTGAACTACTACTGTTGTTAATGTCCCGCTGCTGGGCATGAGAAGAGGTCTCAGAATGAGAAGATTTCAGGTCTTAGTCCACCACGCTGGCCTAGTGCGGGTTATCGGACTACACACAATATCGAGAGCATTTTGGAGCCCCCTCAAATATGCAGGTTTCTTCACGAAGGAAAACTCCTTCACCGTTATCGCATGTGAAAGTCAGAGGCGGGCTGGGTTTGAACTCAAACCCTCCGGCATGGAAGGTAAACTTTAAGCCGTATCATTGCTTTTTGTAATAACCAACCTACTTAAAAATCATAAATTTGTTGATAGTTTATTTTTCAGAACTATATAAATTTTGTGATGATTTATAATTAACGTTAGATTATATACTAGGATCATATAAATGTTTGAATGCGTACCTTGACTCTGTAACCGAACTCATCAGCTTCGTAGATAATTGAGATAGATTTTCCTTCGGGGCTGGTGTAGGAGTTGGAGCCCTCGACAGTGATGCTTGCGTCCTCCTGGATAAAAACAACATATCAATAAACTCTCCAAATAACCAATTAGAATATTATCTAGAAATACTTGTGCAGGGCCGTTTTAGGCTATCCAGGGGCCCTTGAGCATAACAGAGTTTGGGGCCCTATTATAAAGTAAAAGAAATGTGATCGATAACAAAAGTATATAATATAGGTAATTTCGTTAAAACATTATTGGTATTTTCGCATTTGCCTTGATAAAATTGACTTGAACTGATGTGGACTTTATGGCGAGAAATTGAAAAGAAATGTTAGAAAGAAAGATAGAAAAATTATTTTTTTCCAGAACAATACGATGTGTGTGTGTGATTTTATGATTTTGTTTTACTTTGCTTATATTTATTATAGGATTAATTATAAAGTACAACATGCTATATAATTATGACTCATTTTTATAGGCCTCTTACAAGTGGGGGCTTGTGCCCCTTGGTTAGTTTCAGAGATTAGCGTGTTTAAATAAACAAAACAAACAAACAAACAATCAAACAAAAATATTCTTCAGCTTTATTATACAGGGTGTCAGGGAAACGCTTCCGAAAACGAAGATAGGTGATAGTGCTGGTGATTACTGATACGAAACCACGAAAAAAAATGCGATTATTTTTTTTAAATTTTAATTTTTTTTCATTTTTCATTGTGTGAGTTTTATTTAACTGCCCAAAGCTGGTTTTGTACGAAAAATTAAAAAAAAATATTTATGAAAAAATCTAAAAAAAGGATCGCTTTTTTTTTCGTGGTTTCGTATCAGTAATCACCAGCACCTATCTTCGTTTTCGGAAGCGTTCCCCTTACACCCAGTATTATATATATTAAGCTTCCTTCAAAATCAAATTTCGTGTAAATGGGCTGATGATTAGAATTGATTATGTTTCTAATATTGCGTATAATTATGACCTTAAACGAAATACCAAGGTTTAATACATAAATAAATACATTAACATATTTTGTACACAAGATCATCTGCTGTAACTTAAATGTCATTTATGTGGCCTTGATTCTCTTATGGTAATTTATTTACTTTTTGAATATTCCTTTCATAATGCCATTATTCTCTGTGTATTGTTTGATGTACGTGACTTGGGGTATGTCGGAACACGGGGTAAGTTCGTTCAAATGGATTTTCCGCAGAAAGTGTAGACACAATACTACAACGCGCGCTAAAGTGAGGTGTAGGATAAAGTGACGTGATACGCTATTACTGCCAGCAATTAAAAATGTCACCACACTCTGCGTCAAATCCATTTGAACGAACTTACCCCAAGTCACTATTATAATACAACAATTGATTGCCTTTTGTACAAAGCTCGTCAATCATTTAATTTTCTTTTTTTGTCAAACTGCTTTTTTAAAGTAATGAAATATTTAAGAAACTAGTCTTTAACATAACATAATATAATACACTCAAGAGCAATGAATCCACGGGTCACCAACAAAATCTTAATATCTCGGAAACTAAGAATGACAGCTTAGTAAAAGAAAAGTATTTTATAGACTATTTATAAACAAAAATAGACTAAATACTGTTTTATAGACATGTTTATTACAATTTTTTATTTGGATAAGCTGTCATTCTTAGTTTCCCAAATATTAAGGTTTATGGTGATCCGGATTTATTGCTCTTGAGTGTATTATGACTGTATTCCCGGAAGGGATAGGCAGAAGTGTATAGTACCTACACCCCCATTTCACCAGTTATGTTATTAGAATACCAATATAATTGGAGGAAATCGCATTCTTGGAATCTTCCTTTTTTTTTCTTTAAACTAAATATTATCGTATTGCGTCTGGAATCCCATGTGTATGCTAAATTTCACCCTGTTTGGGTGTCGAGAACTGGCTCTGTTGACTTGCAAGATTTGTAGCAGATGGCAGACGACGTAAGCTAAATAAAAGTTTTAAAGACAGTACTTACACTGCCGGGGTTCTTGACAACTCCGGATTCCTGGCCGCTGATGCCGTTGCTGGTCTGGTAAGCGTAATTGTATTTTTCAGGCTCGACTTCAGATTCCAGCTTCAAGATCTGGGCATCAGCCTCGCCAGTGCGCAGGTGGGACACATCGGCGGCGACGACGGCCACGACGGCGAGAAGTGCTACGAAGGATTTCTGAAAGTCAACATTCATTGTTAGTTGAGTTCACATACATAGTAAAAATACAGACGAAGTTTTACGAACAATCATAGTGAAGCCAACAAAACCGTGTACAAACCAGCGCACACGCACACACATATACCTGGAAGATATTTGTTTTTGGCGATTCTTACTGGACGATGCCGCGACATGTGTACTGAGAGCGGTGAACACGGTTTGATGTACATGTGTGCGCATGAGCGCTGGTTTGTACACAGAGGAGCACGGTTTTGATGGCTTCACTGTGATTGTTCGCAGCACTTCGTCTATCATCTTATTAAATTATGCTTTCTAGTTGGGTATTTTAAAATTAACTTCACAGGTTTTAAATTAATAAAAATTTGGTTTTATTGCACTAGGGAGACAAATATTTAATAATTTCAAAAATAAACAAACAATTAAGTAATTATTAAAATATACAACTTGTTACGTATGTAGGATAAAAAGTTACACTCAAAATATTAAAAATGTTTTTTCACTATCCCGAAATTTAATTTTTGAAACCCTATTTTAGTAGGGTTGTAAACGGACGGACGGTATCCCGAAAAAAATATTATCACAATCACTTTGTAACTGGGTACAAGAAAAATGTGATAAAGCGGTCACATGGGTGCCGCTCTCAAATACCAGCTAGTGATGCAACTATATCTTCACTCACCATCTTATGTGTCAAAGTTAACAGACGATGTGTAACTGTGATTATAGAATAAACGAGCAGCGGTTATATACTCGAGCCTCTTCCTTCGTATATGGTTCTAAGCAGCGGCATTTGCATTATTTTGCAACAAAGAAGACCTGGTATTTAATAGAATTTGTTAGTTACAAGGTGAACGCGATCCGGTGATTTTTATGTGGTCTATATCCGCGTTCGATATTTTTTTTCATTATTGATCTTCGTTTGGATCGAACGTGTAATTTGTAGTGATTATGTGTGATATTTTAAATTAGTTTTACCTGGCTTGTTTTAATAGAACTTGGAGAAAACATCCATAGATAGTCTGCCAATATGTGTTAAAATTGTCGGCATATCAAAATTTTGAATTTACTTATTTTGGACTTATTTTTTTTATATTTGTTTTGAATCAAAGAAGAATATTAGAATTAATATTAGGAGGTCAAAATGATCAATATCAAATGGTCAATCGATCAAATGGTATTTGGTAATGTTATTATGCTTTTCAATCTTTCATTATGAGTATTATATTAACTTTATACTACCTTTATTTTTATACTACCTGACACACGCGGCTTCTCTCATCGAATCTGAATTCTATGTGTCAATCCAGAAAATGGTCTATCTGTGTGCCAAATTTCATCCGAATCCGTTCCGCCGTTACAGTGTGAAAAAGTAACAAACGTACACCCTCACAAACTTTCGCATTTATAATATTAGTAGGATTATTTCATTATTGCTAGAATTGTGTAGTAACAGTGCTAAACGGCATTAAACTTATAAGTGTAAGTTTGTAATGTAAGTAAAGATATGTAACACATTTCAATTTAAACTAACTTAGATGTAAAAGTGTAGATTTATATTTTACTAGCAGTGCTTTTGCGGCTTTGCTCGCGTAAAAAGTTTTAAGGCCCTACTAACAGTTAAATGGCGCTGGCAATACTATCAGTAAAAAAATATTGCTCGCTGAGAACACCCTTTATCGATAATTCATTTTTAACAATTGAAGTACAGGTACTGTAGTTTAATCAGAAAACATTTACTCTGTAAATTATAGTTCGCTGTAGTTGTAGATAAAAAAACCGGCCAAGAGCATGTCGGGCCATGCTCAGTATTATAGGGTTCCTTAAGTAGGTGTTACAAACAAATCAAATCGAATATTAATCACTGCTATTTTAGTTTTTGAAATAGACGGCAGCATTGGCGACTCAGAGAGTGATGTCAGTAGCCGCTAGATGGCGCTATACAGTGCCAAATGTAATAGACGGCACTTGACGGCAGCATTGGCGACCCAGAGAGTGTTGTTTGACGCCGCTAGATGGCGCCAAATTTATGAAGTGTGCCGTCAACATAACACAAAGTTACTTTTTGTGATTTTTTCAAATAGAAAGTAGCTAAAGGAGCATTATTTGCTAGGATCATTTTTCTCTAAGGTCAATGACCTTTGAACTAGGACGTTTTAAGTATTTTTCAATTTTCTCTCTAAAACTCAAAAAATTATAATCACAATATGCCCGAAATAATTTTAAAAGAGAGTTTTTACAAAGGTCTATCAATGTGGAAGATTATAAGTTTCTACGTTGCACAGTTTAAAAATGGCAGGGGGGGAACACATTGCAAGCCACTTTGGCAGGCTATATTTCACAGATGGTACATCTGATAAAAAAGTGGTATGAAACATTACCTTCATTTTAGTAGACCTATTCAATGATACCCCACACGAGGGGGTGCAGCGAAAAAAAATTTTTCATTCCCATTTCACATGCATGGGCGCCACCCCTAAAATACGTAATCATGATTTTTTTATTCTTTTACAATTGAGATCTATATCTATACTATTTTTTAACAAAATTTCATTTACTTATGTTTATAACTGTAGAAGTTATTAAGCTCTAAAGGATTAGGACAGACGGACAGACGGAAAGACGGACAGACGGACATGACGAAACTATAAGGGTTCCTTGTAGGATTACGGAACCCTAAAAAGCGAAAAACGGCCACTTTTGGAACTTTTTCCAGCTACAACTACAGCGAACTATAATTTACAGAGAGAATAGTTTCTGATTAAACTACAGTAGGTACCAATACTTCTATTATTAAAAACGAATTTGCGATAAATTATGTACTTAGCGAGTAATAATTTTTTTACTGATGGGGCGCCACTAAACTCGTATAATGTTTCCCGTCGTAGTTTTGGGAAAAGAAAAATATGTATTTCTTTATCATTATTAATTTAAAGAGTATTTGTGTCTAGTGTGACCCCAGGAAGATTTTTCATAGAAACTTAAACAACCCTTTTTTACCTCGTTGTGTTTAATTTTGGAAAAATTCAAAAAAACGTAATTAATTGCTTTATAGGATATTTATACCAAGTTTCGACAAAATCTAGCCATGCAATAATATTCTCGCATACATTTTGTATAACCTCTCCTCTTCTATGAGGCATTTTGGAAAAAAAAAAAAATTGTTTCATTACTTAAATTAAGATTATTTTTTCTAAGTTTTGACTGAACCGATCCAGGAGAAAAGATTTTTTATACACACTCTTACATTGGTGCTTACGTCACAAAAGGTACCTACTGTCCAAATTTCATGTTTCTAACTTCAGCAGTTTCGGCCCCGTTTTGATGAATCAGTCAGTCAGGAGTCTTTATAAGTACAGAAATATATTTTTATATAGTTTGATTATTGTTGTAAATCATATCTAGAAGCTACGATTTGCAAAATACGCGACCAAATTTGAACATTTATGTTTTATTTTACCAAAACTACTCCTAAAAGAAGGTGCAATATGGTTCTAAAGGACATTGCTAAAGATCCTTAGTGACTCCGCCCTTTGGCGTTACAAATTAAAGTTGATGTTCACCATGTCCAACTCAATGAAGCCAATGTATTGCCACAGAATATCTAATAGTACTACGTATTGCATATACATTCATAGACACGGACAGTACTAAATATAATTTTAGATTTTTTAAATATTTACTATTTTGACACATATAATCACAGATATCTATACATATCTATGCTATTTTTGATGTCATGTTTTGCTTTTTTTGTTATGTCAAACAACCTAAATTGTCGTCAAGTTGTCAGTCGATGCCAATTTTTTGGAATTTCTTGTGTGAAAAGGAGTCTATAATATTGAATCATAGACTATAGAGTATCGAAATAAAAATATGGATGATACAATTTTATCCGGTTACGTCATTAATGTATTGATACTCCTTAAAATATAAAAAATGGTTCTTGTGCTGTCCGCATTAAATACAATATATATTATGAAACGAAAAAAATCGCATGTAATTTTCGTATATTGTTCATCTTTGTAACAGTTTAAGGCTATTTTTATCAATGTCCTTTGTATGGGAGAATATTATTGCTCGGCTGGATTGAGTTGAAACTCGGTATAAATAATGTTTAAAGCAATTAAAGAATTACGTGATTTTGTTTTTATTTTCGAACATTAAACTCTACGGGGGTAAAAACGGGTGTGAAAGTTTCTTTGAAAAAACTTCCTGGGTTCATGCTTGACATAATTTAATATTAAATAATAAATAACAAATACGTATTTTTCTTTTCCCAAAAGTATGACGGGAAACATTATAAGGGGCAAGTTAAAAAAAAATATGCGGGCAAAGCCGCAAGAGCACTGCTAGTATTCTATAAGCTCGATATTATTAGTTTATGATTACCTGGCTGTGGCTATTAGTTTTATTTTATTTTATTTCGGGCTAATGTGTACATTACTTTTTAAATTGAATTAACATTCATATTTACTATCAAATTATCGATTATCGAGCTTATACATGTTAATCTGTATTCGTGCCACATTACGTCGTTTGTTTTATGGCAACTCATTTAAGTTTAAATCAAGCTGTTACTTGAATGAAGAAACGTATTTGCTATAGTATCTGTAATTGTCAAGTAAAAGTGAACACTTTTACTGTTACTTTTAGTTGTTCATGAAGAAACTGGCCTTAAGAGTTTTGTTGAAAGTAGCTTTGTATAAAATTCGCGCACCCCGACTGCAGGTGGTCAGACTTTGTCCTACGACTAGAGTTTTTTTAAATTCGTGGAGCTAGAAGTTTTTGATGGAGCTCCTGAGTGTAACGAGTGCACGAGGCCGTAGCGTAGCGAGGGGAAGTTGGCGAGCGTAGCATGCCGCTGACCTCTCGAGCGTAGCTCTGGTCGAGTGTGCGATGGAAGAGAAGGGGCGACAAAGCAAGTCTTCTGGCGGTGCAAATTTAGAAACACTTGCAAATGCTTGGGATAGGGTTTTGACTGTAACTTTTATACCAAATTTAGGTCTGACTAGTCAAACCCCGATTTTATCAAAGCGAGTTCCAGCGTTTGACTGTCCAAGTTGGCTTACTTGGACAGTTTGGAGCTATTTGGCGATTCCCATGCAATGCAATGCAATTACAGCGATCTTTGAACGATCATTTTACAGCACCATTTAGTCCCAAACTAAGCAGAGCTTGTACTATGGGTACTAGACAATGGATATAATACTTATATACTTTTTTTTTGAAAATGTATACTTATATGTATAAGAAACTCAAGTGCATAACAAATGTTTAAAAAAAACTGCTCCTGAATCGAGCGATGACTACGAAGATAATACTGAGCGTCCATCGTATTAATTTGATTTGAACTTTTTATGTATTCCATTTTTTTATGGTTCTTTTTGTATTCCATGATTAAAGATAGTTTTAGATTTTACATTTCTTGTATTCTGGGATAATTAAAAATCTAGTATGTGTTTGTGGTTTATTTCTTTTTCTAATGGTATTTCGAATTTGTTTACAACATAGGTATTTTGGCGTTGGGGCAGTAAAGTTCTGGAGTGGCGACCGCGTACTGGAAGGCGCAGCGTGGGTAGGCCCCCCACAAGGTGGACCGACGACCTGGTGAAGGTCGCGGGAATCCGCTGGATGCGGAAGGCACAGGACCGGTCGTTGTGGCGATGTTTGGGGGAGGCCTATGTCCAGCAGTGGACGTCTTTCGGCTGAAATGATGATGATGATGATAGGTATTTTGCAACTTATTTTTGTTAAATTTATTATATGAATGCATGCAATTTATTTATATCTTATTGCTAGTAGAATAAAGGGCCTATTTATTTTATTTTAATATATAACCGAGTTCATTTTCAATGCACCTCGAAGGTCGTGTAATGCACGAGCTCTGTGAATTTTTATTCGTCCAAGACTATAGATATTAAAAAGTAAAAAGTAGTAGTAGTTGAACATTTCTAGTTTAATGTGATAAATTGATAATACCTACGATGCGAAGACACTTAAATTGACTACATATTATCATGTAGATACTCAAAGAATTTAGGTTAATGGCAGACACATATACCTACATGAAGTTGTTTTGCAAGTACCAATAGCAAGGTTAATTCAACCGCAGATGATTTATGAACACAAGCTTACAATCTCGTACAGCAGACGTTTGTAACTAAACCAGCTGAAAATTATCTTTTTTATAAATAACCAAGAACGCCTGAACGCTTGGCAGATAAGCAGTACGATCAATTTACTAATTAGGTACTACAGGGCCCTAATTCACGTAATTTCATGACGCACCGATCAAGTTGCAGTGACGCTGCAGTTCGTTCTGAAAGCGATCGCCATCGATAAGGGAATACGAAAAGCATTGTTTTGATCGAAACTTAACTGCAACTTCTTTTTTTCGTGAATTGTTGTTGTATTGTACCTGTTGCCCGTGGCTTCGGCCGCATGTATATCGTTTACCGCGTATTCCGCAGGTTTTTCGGGATTAAAAGTAGGTAACCTATTGCCTTTTTCAGTCAGGCTACTTCTTTGCCAAATTTCATTACGATCAGTTTAGTGGATTAGTCGTGATGAGGTTACAAACAGACAGAAAGAGTTACCTACTATTTCATTTAAAATATTACTAGTGGTCGGCTCCGGCTAGGTATACAAAGATCATCGCACAGTGATGTAGGTATACTTTTTTCCTATCAGAGTGGTGAGTCATGGACAAATAAAAAAGGCAGACGGAATCTCGCGTAACAAAAAGTGAAGCACCCATAGTAAGATGGCTTGTTTAAAAGTACGGGCTTTCACGCACATATTCACACCCATAGTCAGACAAAAAGCCGCCATTACGCAACAAATCTAGTGTGACGGCAGTCATTGGTGTCGATTCTCTTGTTCACGAACTAAACTTATTTTAAACTATCGCCCTCTTTTACTAATAGTAGATACAAGAAAGGGATGGCAACCATTTAAGAGCTGTCAAATTAGACGAAATTAAATTTTCCATACAAGTTTAGTCGTGATCTCGGAACGTGCCCACTAAAATACAAAGAAATGTAACACGTAAACTAATTTGACAGTTCTAAAATGGTTGCCATCCCTTTCTTGTATCTACTTTTAGTAAAAGAGAGCGATAGTTTAAAATAAGTTTAGTTCGTGAACAAGAGAATCGACACCATTGTCGTAGTGTCACAATTAAAATAACAATATCTGGTGTGTTAAAATTTTGTCGAAATTATAGTGGGTTAAGGAAAAACAGATTGAATCAATCTTTTCTTAGCGACATTCCGTCCGCCATTTTTTATTCGTCTGAGGGTGGAGTACACTAAATATTGGAGGATGTAACCTAATTTGAAAGTACAAAATGGAGTTGGCTGGTTTGCACAAGTAAAAAAATAAACGCAAGACCTCAGACACCCCAATTAGAATATTAAGAATAAGGTATTATCCGGCATTATTATAACTTTTTTTTTTACAATGGGATCCAATTTATTCTATAATTAAATTTACATAAAATGCAACTTAAATAATGTACCTAATCATTTTTAATTATATAAGCCTACATATATACAAAGATACAATATTTACAAAACAAATATAAAATACAAATACAAAATAAAATTATATAAAAAAGCGCGTTTACGTGTCAAAGTATTCCTCCACATCGCTGTTATCGCTGCCACGTTGAATAACAACGCTTATTCTTTGGCCAAAGAACAAACCAGCCCTCTGGTCACGCAAAGTATCGACCAGCCTCTTAGCGATTCCCTTGAAAAGGAAGCGCGCACTCGGACCCCATGTCCCGAGCATTTCAACTCCAGCTCAAAGTCTTACCTGATAGGTTATTATGATGGATATTTGAGACGCATGAAGGCCTCTGGAGACGCGGTGGCAGCACCAGCACAGCCAGCCGAGGTAGGAAGGTGTGATGGAGCAAGGGTGTCGACGCACGTTGCGTCCCACATCAGAGGCCTACCCATCTGTAAAAAATTTTTGTATTCAAAATAACATGATTTTTAAGCTTCAGTAAGTTTCCGAGTTGGTTGCTGGATAGCTGCAGGATGTCGTTTAGGGGTTACCTGATATATAGAAATCCATTTTGCTAGTCTTTCTGGACCTCAAGGACCTACTCGGGATCCGCTGGTATACTTATTTATCCTTAGTATCCAAAACAAACATCATGAAATACCTCTTTCTTTATGGTATTAAGCTCTACGTTGAAATAGGACTGATGTCTACTTATCAGGGACCAAAGGATATAGTAAATAATAGTCACATTAAAACTCTTGACCAACCACAAAAGCATATAATGAAGGTTGTTAACTGATTTTACAATCACCAGATTACTAAATTACTACTTTACAAAATAAAAGGATAACTACGTCGTCAGGTTATAAATATTTTCAACTTTTTCGAACAACTGAATTCAGGTGAGTTCCCCTGTTTTTATCATCTCGGCATATCACTCGATAGCGACAAATATACCCTCAAATAGTTTAATAAAATACCAAAACAATCTAAATCAAATATGATTAGCAACAAGAATTATCTTTAACTACTACACACACATAACATCACGCCTGTAATTCCCCGGAGGGGTAGGCAGAGGTTTAATAGTACACCCACATTTCGCCAGTTATGTTATAGTCCCCATGTAATAGGGGGGGAGCCTATTGCCATTGACAATACATCAACGCACAGTGCGCGAAATAAGATTTTTTGCATGTCTTTCTTACGCAGGTACCACCACATAATTATGTCTATGTTGGCCCGATTTTAAGTATTTGTTTTTAAACAACATAGTTATGCACTATAATCAGACCAAGTTTGACGCTGGTGTGTATTACCACTGGTATAGAGCGAGCTATGATTGGAGTTTCGTTGAAGGATAAAATCCGTAACGAGATATCCGGAGAAGAACCGGAGTGACCGATATGCTTGTAGAATCAGTACCTAAGCTGAAGTGGAGGGGGCTGGCCATGTATGTCGAAGGACCAATGGCCGCTGGAGCAGACGAGTCCTTGAGTGGAGACCAGGAATCGGCAAACGCAGCGTAGGGCACACGCACAAATCAGCAATCGCTCAGCATATTGCTGTGGCACATACGCGAAGCTGAGCCACAGTGCTGGTTTCCAGCTACAGCTAATTTACAAGAATGTGACTATTAAGTGAGTGACAAAATAGATCGCATGGCTAGGTGTGGACAGGTTTTTGTCATTAAGTATTTATTGACAACAATATCGTGCCGTCGCAATCTAGATAAAAATCACGTTTTAATAAAATATTATTATGAATTATGAAGTTTTCAGGTAACGTGAAGTTTTTGAATCATACTTCCTACTAATAATAATGAGAGAGTATGAATGTTTGTATGTAGGTTTGTTCTTCAATCACGCTGAAACGGATGAACGGATTTGGATGAAATTTGGCACAAAAATAAACCATAATCTGGATTAATATATAGGCTACTTTTTATGCCAAGAAGACAAACAGTTCTTGAGGGATGTGCAATAACGTATTTCTGTGATAAACCGAATAACTAGCGAGCAACGCCGTGGGCATAGGTTAGTAGGTCATATAAATAGAAATTATAAATAGTCTGTAACGGATTACATCATAAATAATGGATCAATCGATTTCTTAAACATATTTGTATTGTTATACAATTTATTCAGAGATGACACGAAATGCTTCGCTTCCGCATTCTTGGGAATGAAATAAACGAACGAGAGCGTTGTTTTTTTTAATTATTAGTTTCTACTAGATAGATAGTAGATAAACTTTTAATACACAAAAGTCTATAGTAGAGTATTCAGAATGGTTGATCAATAAACATTTTTGACACATTACAAACTTCAACAATTATTGCGGTTTTTTTTCAGTAAAGATAAAGATATTTTATTTTGCAAATATGGGTACATGGTACATTACATGGTGGTAAAAATAATCAAGTTAAATGTGTAAGTACACTCGACCAAACGGAATTATGACCCACCATAAGCATAATTTTCTACAAACATTCTAATACAATTAGGTTGCATTTCGCTTAAAGATATTTCCCTGGCAATAAACTTGTCATCAATTTTATTGGGCAGTGACAGTTAGTTTACCAATTTCTTTTAATTTGATTAATATTCTTCTGGTATTGAAAGAGTTAGTATAGGTTTTAGAAAAAATGTATTTGTTTACTTCTTTTTATAGGTAAACTATGCGGAACGACAGTTAATTCGAAATTCAAAACATAATTCTAGCTTTATCAAAAACGTTACTTTTTGTTTAATTATTAATCTATTGCATTTAATAACAAAGCTCAAAATTGCATGGACTTCTGATCGTATTAACGCAGTTTCCTTAATATTCAAAATGTCCTAAGTGCAGGACGATGCTAATAAGAAGAAAATTTTACTGTATTGACAATTTCATACGAATCATCAGCTGAGTGGGTCATAATTCCGATTTGTTGACTGTACATTGTATATTGATCAAAATATGTTTCGCTTGGTAATCTGTCAGTAAATAAATATTATCGAGCAAATACAGCTTAAAAAGCTAGTTTAATTTTTGTTGAGTATTATTCAGAAGACAAAATGATTGTGATCCGATCAATATACAACGAGAAATACAGCTACAATTTGTAATAAACGTAGGAATGTTTAAATTGCTACTACTTCGCAATCATCTTAATGTTATGTTTAATAATTACTGATTGATGAAGGAATACATCTTACTTAGAATAACTACGCATAGAAAACAAATCCGCACGCATAATTTGAAGCAACGGAAGCAACTAAATGGGTGCTCATATAGCATAACTAGCCGGGCAGTCATCATCATCATCATTTCAGCCGAAAGACGTCCACTGCTGGACATAGGCCTCCCCCAAGCGTCGCCACAATGACCGGTCTTGCGCTTCCCACATCCAGCGATTTATCATCAGTTTCACAAGCTTTCAATTTTTTTCAATATCTCGACCAAATCAAATAAAACCAATCGTTTTATTTTATGCTTATTAAATGCTCAGTGTAGCCAGATATTAAAGAAATTGTTTTTCCATTTTAAACGTAGTAATTGTTTTGATTGATTTAAAACATTAACAGACATTCAAGTGTGTAATACGCTCACGGACGTATGTAATTTAAAGATTTTTTACCTAAAAAAATATTTTAAAGTTGAAAACTCTAAAGTCTAAACGAACGTTATTATAGTATTGTTTTAAAGAAACACAGCATTTATTAAGAGTTGTTATTCAAAGGATTTCGACTGACCAAATTAATGCTGACATAATTATGCATAAAAAATATGAGGCTCAACCGAAGGGAATCATCATCAACCAACTCAGCCTATCGCACTGCTGGACATAGGCCTCTCCCAAGTTGCGCCACAACACTCGGTCCTCTGCCTTCCGCATCCAGTCCCCCCAGCCACGTTCTTCAGGTCGTCGGTCTACCTGCATCCGAAGGGAAGAATGGTGAAAACCATCCAAAAAACTTTTTGGGGAAAACTACTACTTTTGAGTGGCAGCCCCATTTTTATAGTGGTGTGCGTGTGTAAACGTGTGAGTGCTGTCACACATAACAATTTTTTTGCTTCAGTTTTGTTAGTGCGTAATGTACGGAACTATTTTTCTATGCGTAAAAGTTATTCTAAGTTATCTTATTTTAAAAAAAAATATGTGAAATTAAATTACAAGAGTTTCTATGGTCTTGGGATCATTGAGAAAAATTTAAACTGCTTCAAAAGTTACTTGCGAGATTATTGTCCGTGGTCCTAAACATTACTCGTGCATATAAAGAGTGGGATTGAAAATGGCTGTACTTATATTGTTCTATGTGCATCTCAATCGCACATGACAATACCGTACGTGTGAACAAGAGGCAAATACAAATTCCTCTTTTATTTTATCCTAATTAATCTACACGATTATAGTAGAATAGTGACAACGGAACTGCAGCGCGCATGGTGGCGTGTGATAAACATAACACTAGATTTACCAAGTAATCAATTTAAAATTCTATTTTTTTATTTTAAATAAACCTGATTACAGGCACTTTTGAAACGTAAGGCTCTAGTTGCACGGTTCCAAATCGTCGGTCCTATGGAGAAGAACCGGCAAGAAATGTCATGGATATTGGATACACTCTTTTTAAAATAGGTAATTGATTAATACATCAAATTCATTAAAAAAATGTGAGTATGTGTGTATGTGACATTAACCTACAGGTTAATGTCAGAAATAAACAAAAAGATTAAAAGTGAGAACATAGCCAATCCAATTAAATGCAAGGTTGCAGATTCATCCTACGATTAAATTCTGTTTGTTTGACCGTTTTGTTTAATCCAAAGATAATGGGTTATTCAGATGCATAATAAAAGGTCAGGTGCTTGTTATGAGGTGCTTGTTATGATCTTATTTTTCATATGTTATTTAATAACGGCATATTTTTTTCATCATCTCAATTTAGGTGTAAAAACAAACCGCAAATTTGTCGCAAAAAGTATATTTTGAAGTAGAGCGGCGGTGGCATTTATTTGAGGAAAGAGGTAGGGGTCTAGAACGCCCCCTAAGCCACTGTGACCTGGTAAGATCTATTGTGACACCTCTTGCAGCATTACAGCACTTCCTCAAGCTGCAAGTCAATCATGAAGTCGACTATGACTTTGGGGGAGGAGGACCTGATCTCCTGCGTGCTTGCCACTTTCCACACGTGTAATTGCCACTTGCCGCGCTGCAAGTGCAGCTCGATTAGCTTTAGAACTTTGCGTCAGCTGCCGCGCAAAAGAAAGACAGATACTATGTCTTGAGAGCGTGTCACAAACTTGCCGCGCGTCGTTACGGCAATTGCAGCGCTGCGTGTCGCGTGGTTCCTTGGAGGAGTGGTTTTAACTCTATCTATTTCTGTGGGTTTTTAAGTCATTTCATACGAAACCATAGTTAACTAATGTCTGTTTTTTCTTACTAGTTGTATTTAGTAAACAATCTTAGCATCTCTTTAATCAAATAACTACTGATAAAATATAATAACTAGTTCTGCACACATAATTAGGGTAGGTATTGAAGAATTGCGTTAATAAGACATGCCAAGATTTTTACTAAATAAGACAAGAAAAAACAGAGATCAGGTACTATAAGTGTGGCCTGCCGTTGCGGCAAGTGAAACTGCCGCTGTCGCATGTCGCCTGCCGCTCAACTCCAAAGTTTACCTTTAGGTTTTAAAAGAAAAAAAAAGAAAGACTGAAAGTCTGCCTCGTTGGTCTAGTGGTTCGAGTGTCGGACTGCTGATCACGAGGTCGAGTTCGATTCCCACAGGACACAAATATTTGTGTGATGAACGTTAGTGTTTGTGTTTGTCTGGGCGTTTCTTCTTCTTCTTATAAGTACGTATTTACAAAAAAAAAGTATAAAAGTATTATATCCATTGTCTAGTACCCGTAGTACAAGCTCTGCTTAGTTTGGGCCTAGATGGTGATGTGTAAAATGTCCCAAAAATATTTATATTTATTATTGGGTTTTTTATTAGAAAATTCTCAGTAGCAGCCCGGAGTCTGGATTTGTGCCCGGTTAATGGCAATAGGCTCGCTCCCTATTAAATGGGACTTATAAAATAACTAGCGAAATGTGGGTGTTACTGTACACCTCTGCCTACCCCTTCGGGGAAATACAGGCGTGATGTTATGTTATGTTGTTTAAAAGAAAAGTTACAAATCCGATTTCATTTGATAAATAAAACATCATAATTACAGTACTTTATTTGACCTTACTAATAAATGCAGAAATGATATGAAGAATTTTAATAATAACAGACGGATCATTAACATTTTTATAATGGTCAATGATATCGGTAGTTTGACCATGACTTCGGTTCTAATACAACGGTTAGGTAGGTATTATGGATTTCAAGTTCAAACATTGTTTTTTTGTGTGTCATGTTTACATTCATTTTAATACACGGTTCTATTTGGTGGTTATTATTGTATACAACGTTATTGGAATAACTCAAAACCTCAGACACCCCAACTAGTTTTTATTATAATAAGTTGATTTGGAAAGTAATTATAAATTTTCATTTATTATTGTAGAACATATTTGTAATTTTTGGTATCATGGTTACTCTAAACGATTCATAGCGCTAGATTAATTCACGAACGTGCGACGATCTCGACGCTACTGTGTCGGGAGGTGATTAACCTCTTAAAATTAAGTTAAGTTTTAATAGTTTGTTATGTTCTATTATGGTGATGAGCAAACAAACAAACACAAACAAAGAGAAAACAAAGAGATGTGAAACCAAATGTATATTTCTATAACCGTGAGATTACATGGGAAGTAACTACTTGAAATTTATAATTAACGTGAGCAGTAAAACTCATTTAACTTAAACCTACTGTCTTAAAAACTAGGAGGGAGCCAGGAGGGTTTTAGTTATGTTATGTAATGTACTTGGAACCCTGCCTATCCTGCAGTCGCCGGCTGGCGTAAGACTCTTGTAGTTGATGATGATATCGCGTATTGGATATAACAAATAAGGTATACATACGGTTCCCGTGCGAACTGACGATAAACCTTCTCAATAATAAAGGGCGTGACGGCAGGCTGAAACAATTAGAACACTAATTGTTACATCACCTAGAGTGGTGAATTGTAGGAATATTACTATATTTAGGAAACTCACCCCTTTATTGTTGAAACTGTTCACAAAACAAAATATGACGAAACTTAACTTGATCTTTTAATATTTCACAATTATAATTTTATTTCAATATCATGTCGGTAGAAGTGGACAATTTCGCTCTCAAACGATACATCTGTCCTTTACAAACATCTAGGTTGGTCTGACCTTCAAACACCGCAGTCGTTTTATACAATAGAATTTACTTATGACAGAATTACAAAAAGACTGGTTTGACGACGGCTGGATTTGAACGCGTGACCATCGGTGCATAAGTCAAGAGGGTACACCTCTTTGCTATTTGAACAATTAGTTTGGATTGTAAATAATGGATATACATGCCTATACGAATCATCGATCGTATGACGTCATTAAAAGTTTTAGGCAACAAATGTTGCCGAAAAGTTTCCATCACACTTTTTTACTGGGTCTCGCTCGCCTTTGCGCTCAGCGCCACGTCGTCGTATGAAACTTTTAGACTCGGCATGGTATGTTTTTGTTTTTTTTAATTAACCTATTTTAAAAAGTAAGAGTAATTAGAGTAATGGATTCTCCTCTCGATTCTGAACAAACTGGTTTCAGGTTTTGAGTTAATTCAATAACACGTTGTATACATGTATACAACGTGTATATATATATCGTCCGTGTGGTGCCGGACGCAAAGAATTTCACCACCCTATATCTTCTCATGGGTGTCGTAAAAGGCGACTAAGGGATTCACGAGAGGATGGGCAGCAGCGTCCTCCGAGTATTTAACCAACCAACTGCGATCGCCAACCCGCCTGCCAAGCGTGGCGATTATGGCATATCCCCTCATGCAAAGCACAATAAAAAATCGGCCCCTAGTCCCCGGCGGCCCCGCTAGCCCTGGTTACGGTAGCGGCCTAGGTAACGGCGGGGCAGGGGGTGCTAAGAATCCCCGGCAGAGATCCGGCTACCATAACAAAAAAAGACTGGACCTGGCAACATACAACACACATACACTGCGGACCGACGAGAAGCTTGTCGACCTCGAGGAAGAATTGAGCAGGTTACGATGGGATATCGTAGGGTTATCTGAAGTCCGAAGAGAGGGGGAGGACACGATAATCCTCAAATCCGGTAACTTGCTCTATTTCCAGGAGGGCGATCAACTTTCCCAGGGCGGTGTCGGGTTTATCGTCCATAAGTCTCTTGTGAACAACATAGTGAAGATCGAGAGTGTTTCGGCCAGGGTGGCGTACCTTATACTCAGAATAACCGAAAGGTATTCGTTGAAGGTTATACAGGTATACGCCCCGACCTCGAATCACCCCGACGATGAGGTGGAGACCATGTATGAGGATATCTCGAGAGCCATGCATGGCTCTAAAACTCACTTCACTGTTGTCATGGGAGACTTCAACGCGAAACTGGGCAATCGCTACGATGATGAGCTGCGAGTGGGGCAATTTGGATATGGATATCGGAACCACCGGGGTCATCTACTGGCCGGCTTTATGGAGAAGGAGGGACTCTATATGATGAACTCTTTCTTCAGAAAGCGTGAACATAGGAAGTGGACCTGGTTGGGCCCTGATGGTGTAACAAAACATGAGATTGACTTCATTATGTCGACGAAGAAGCAAATATTCAATGATGTCTCTGTGATCAACGCGGTCAAAACCGGAAGCGATCACCGTTTGGTAAGAGGCACATTGAATCTGAACATCAAGCTGGAAAGATCTCGACTGATGAAGTCTACGCTCCGTCCAGCACCGATCCAAATCCAAAACCCCGAGAGCTTTCAGCTCGTACTTCAGAATCGTTTCGAATGCCTAGGGAGCTCAGTGGACGATTACAGCGATGGGTTTGTGGAAACTGTCCATACGGTCGGGTCTAGGATCTTTAGGACCCGTCGTACAAATAGAAACAAAAAGCTCTCTGAGCTCTTTGAGCTTATGGCGGAAAGACGCGAGATGATTCTGCAGTCCTCAGATGATGCGACTAAGTACCGGCAGCTCAATAGACAGATCTCAAAGTCCTTGAAAAGTGATCTACGCCAATTTAATACGGAACGTATTAAAGACGCGATAGAGAAGAACAAGGGCTCCAAAGTCTTCGCAAGAGACCTGTCTATTGGGCAGAGCCAGCTTGCAAAACTGAGGACCGACGATGGCAGAGTCGTATCCTCCAAGCCAGAGCTATTGAAGGAGGTCGAGAAGTTCTATGGACAGTTATACACGTCCACCCGGACACCCGCTGTAAATCGGGCTCACGACCCAAGAGCTAGATTGACCCGACACTATACCGAAGATATCCCGGAGGTCAGCCTGTACGAGATTAGGATGGCTCTGAAGCAGCTCAAAAACAACAAGGCACCGGGTGATGACGGAATTACGGCCGAACTCCTGAAGGCGGGTGGAAAACCGATCCTTAAGGCCCTTCAGAAGCTGTTTGATTCCGTCATTCTCGAGGGAAGAACGCCACAGGCATGGAGCAGAGGTGTGGTGGTACTCTTCTTCAAAAAGGGCGATAATGCTCTACTGAAGAATTATAGGCCCATCTCACTTCTGAGCCATGTCTACAAGCTGTTTTCGAGAGTCATTACGAACCGTCTTTCGCGCAGGTTTGACGACTTCCAGCCTCCCGAACAAGCCGGTTTCCGAAAAGGCTTTAGCACCGTAGACCACATACATACGCTGCGGCAGGTTATACAGAAGACCGAAGAGTATAACTTGCCTCTTTGTTTAGCGTTTGTGGACTACGAGAAAGCCTTCGATTCGATCGAGACTTGGGCGGTACTACAGTCTCTTCAACGGTGCCAGATTGACTATCGGTACATCGAAGTGTTAAAGTCTTTGTATGAAAACGCCACTATGTCAGTCCGATTAAAGGACCAAGCCTCGAAACCTATCCTTCTGCAGCGAGGTGTGAGACAGGGAGATGTGATCTCTCCGAAACTGTTCACTGCTGCATTGGAGGATGTCTTCAAGGTTCTGGACTGGAAGGGGCTAGGCATTAACATAAACGGCGAGTACATCACTCACCTTCGGTTTGCCGACGACATAGTAGTCATGGCTGAGACCATGAAGGACCTCGGTACAATGCTCGATGACCTCAGTAGAGCTTCTGATAGAGTGGGTCTTAAAATGAATATGGACAAGACAAAGGTTATGTCGAATTCCCATATAGTACCCATTCCCGTAAACATCGGAGAATCTACACTCGAAGTTGTTGACGATTATGTATACCTAGGACAAACTGTCCAGCTAGGTAAGTCCAACTTCGAGAAAGAGGTCAATCGTCGAATCCGACTCGGTTGGGCAGCGTTCGGGAAGCTACGCAATATCTTCTCGTCCAAAATACCGCAGTGTCTCAAGACGAAAGTCTTTGACCAGTGTGTGTTGCCAGTAATTACTTACGGTACTGAAACGTGGTCGCTCACAATGGGCCTGATAAGAAGGCTCAAAGTCACTCAAAGGGCAATGGAGAAGGCTATGCTCGGAGTGTCCCTGCGTGATCGAATCAGAAATGAGGAGATTCGCAGGAGAACGAAAGTAACCGACATAGCCCGAAGAATTGCCAAACTTAAGTGGCAGTGGGCGGGGCACATTGCTCGCAGAACGGATGGCCGATGGGGCAGTGAAGTTCTGGAGTGGCGACCGCGTACTGGAAGGCGCAACGTGGGTAGGCCCCCCACAAGGTGGACCGACGACCTGGTGAAGGTCGCGGGAATCCGCTGGATGCGGAAGGCACAGGACCGGTCGTTGCGGCGATGTTTGGGGGAGGCCTACGTCCAGCAGTGGACGTCTTTCGGCTGAAATGATGATGATGATGATGATGATACATGTATACTAAGTGATGCTCGCGGTTTTGCTCGCTTGAAATGTCGATAAAAATATTATAAGTGTTAATCCACCATGGTATACCTGTGTACCAAATTTCAACAGCGTAAATAAATTTAAAACATACCGAGACATAAAAACCGGCCAAGTGCGAGTTGGACTCATACAGTAAGGGTTACGTACCACCCATCGACCTGATACCCCATAGATACTGATTTAATTAACGAGAGTTCATCAAAAGACATCAACGCACCGTGCGCGAAATATGATTGTTTGCATTTCTTTCTTACGCAAGTATCACCACATATGTCTATGTTTGTCTTATTTTTAGTATTTGTTGCTAAACTACATAATATGCACTATAATCTGACCAAGTTTGACGCTGGTATATATTACCGTTTTGAAGATAGAGCAGGAACAACGTTGAAAAAAATGCATGGTTTTCGAGGTTTCTTGTATGGGAACCCCCTTTGGCTTTAGGCCTGTTTTTTTCATTTTTAGTATTTTAAAACGACGCGTGCAAAACCATTGTTCTCAGAGTCGTTTGAAATTTATTCTCATACCATCGCTATCGCATGTTTTTAAGTGGAAATGTGGTTATTAAATAACCGTAGAGTTGGTTAAGTATTTCTAATTATTTTATTATTTTTAACGCATTTTACGCATGCGAAGCAAAATCTAAAGATTTAAATTGTGGAAAGAAAAAATCGCTCACGAGCAGGATTCGAACCTGCGACTCCTGGCTCAGTACGCCAGTGCGTATAGTGGAGGATAATGTCGATACCACGTGCAGTGTTCACGGTAGCTTAGTGGCTAAAGCACTGGCGCACTGAGCCAGGAGTCGCAGGTTCGAATCCTGCTCGTGACCGATTTTTTCTTTCCACAATTTAAATCTTTAAGTATTTCTAGATGATCAAGCAGCTTTTTTATAATTTTCTCTAGAAATATGGCACAGTTACAGAGCAACATCTTGTATATACCCATGTTAAATAATGCCTTATGAACGCATTCGACACCAGAAGCTAAGAAGTAGCTTTAGGAAAATGTTTTCATTTACAAAAATCGATATATATCGCTTACAATTTGCTTCGCTTTTGTACGCTACATTAGTGGCAGGATATAAAAGCGCTAATAATACTTCTGAAATAACAAACATTGTACCTATTGTAAGGTTAAAGATGTTGTATTGTCTACTTTGGTTTTGTGAAGTATTATAATAGTCTATGAATCTATCTACATTAGAAAGTTAAGCACTGACTAATTAATTTGTATGTTATATTTTTTTCAACACACTTGCTCGTAAAGTGGCTCTTATTGCATCGCTTTTAGGTTCATAATGTGGCTTATAACGCACGCGTGCTTTTTTCATTATATTATTGCACTAGTGCTTTTTACTTTACAGTTTATTTTTAAATCGCAGCAAAGACTTTTTATGCCTGAACTAAATTAAAAAAATTTGGGAATAAATCAACTGTATTAATTAAAATATGCTATATAAACATTTCATTTCATCAAATTATTAATTTTTGTCAACAAATTAATATTAATTTGTGTTATAAATAAAATAAAAAAATTATAATATTTTTATATTAGGCTGTATGGCGGTTTCCTTCGACCACCTGCGCGCGCATAGCTGTATGTCAACGCGCGGTCCACGCGCCATCTTTATCATTTTTCACAAATTCAATATTTGTCTAAAATGTGTAATTTATGGTCTTTTCCTCGCAAGTGTGTTGAAAAACGTCGTATGACACGCGTGAGCATTGACTATTATACTCTCGGCTCCATTACGCCCTCGCCTTCAGCTTGGGCTGCAATCCAGCCTCGAGTATAATAGTCTACTTAGCTCACTTGTATCATAATGTACTATTATAGTTGATTAATTAATTATTTTAATTATCTCTTGTTAGCCGAATTTATTAGTAATTAATTAGTTTGTCAATGAATTTCAGTAGATCAATTGACTTTTTATTAGCTACTGATTTGATTGAGGCCTCCCCACTTAAATGGTGGGATGGTTTGACACGTGATGACATCTTCCACATTTAATGGCGCGGATGCCTCGAGCGGGCAGTCGCGCTGGAGCACTGTATGAAGTGACAAGTGTACAGAATTAAAATAATAAAAGTTAGTAACTGTGAAATCGTTACTTGTTTAATTTCCTGACCCAATACTATATTCACGAAAAATGAATGAATTGAATTGAATTACAATGGGCCTGATAAGAAGGCTCAAAGTCACTCAAAGGGCAATGGAAAGGGAGTCTCGGAGTGTCCCTGCGTGATCGAATCAGAAATCGGATGATTCGCAGGAGAACAACAGTGACCGACATAGCCCGAAGAATTGCCAAACTTAAGGTGCTGCATTGAATTTACAACCATCCCTTACACGGCAAATTGCACGTGCGAGCACAGAGCGGAATCGCGCTGTTTTGAGGTTTTTTTACATTTTTACTAATATCTCAGCGAATAAACATGTGAATAAAAATCTGGTGTACTATAATCTAGATATACACAAGATGTATCTTATTCGCCAAAAACAATAGTAATAAAAACTATTGGGATTTCCAAATGCAATGCAAAATAGTGGTAAAACGGACCTTACTTTGGAAAATATTGAATCGTGTTTTCCCTACACCAAAATCTAATAAATATAATGAAAAATTAGATGAAAAATTAGATATTTAGGGGTAGATGAATTGAGGTTGATGGAATTAAGGTCACTCGTTGATAGATAGATATAGTTTACTTCTGGTACCAGATACATATTAATATTATAGACTACATAATAAGTACGACCTAACGGATTGGCTGCGGGGAGACGACTGCTGCGCCGCGCTAATACAATTGAGCGCCTTGTACTAAATCAATGCGTCAGCAGTGTCGCTACAATATTCCCCCCCTTTTACAAAAAAAAAACTTTTTTTTAAAACAATATAAAATCAATCGGAAACTAATTATAACAATCAACTCTATAAAACACAAGTAGTTATTATCTGACTTAAATTAAGCGGAACTCTACAGTAAACACACGTATCACATTACTGGAGCGCCAATTCTTACAATGCAAGCTCAACAGAAATGCGATAGCGGTTGACGGTCGATACGTGGGACTTGAATACAACAAAATAATATACCTATCACGATTCACTACATAACAATTATAAATTCTAAATATACCGAAACAATTTTAACACAAAATCACAAGACGTTTCACTCAGTTGGTGCTTCTGTTGCTCTTCGTATGACGCTCGTGCGAAGCTTTTCGTACGAAGTAGCGTAACACATTCCACAGGTTCTGCCAGCGACGTTCCACCAGTATAAACTGCCTCAGCTCTCGTCGGAGTATGCTGCGTACCGACATCTTGGTGCGGAATTTAGTCTCGCCCCCAAGGTTAATACGCCTTACGCCTTGACGCACCCACTGTACCATAAAGTGGCGTCGCCGTGTACCGCTCCGGAAAATCGTATGCTGGCCATTATCTTCTAGTAGTCGCTCCTGTCAGCAGATCTGGAGTAGTACGTGTTTTGTGTCCAACATCTATTGTCTTCCAGGTGTAGTTAGGCCGTAAGCCCCCTTGGCCGTTGCAAAAAGGGCGAGTCGCCTCCCGTAATGCGTGTTCAGGTTACCTCCATGTTTGAGCATCCTCTGCTGCCACGCTGCACATGCGCGCTCTTCGTTGCTGACCATGTGCACGTGCGTCGATGCCACGTTGTCGGCGTGCGCGTACTCCGTAGGTACTCACGCTGTCTTCGCCGAAGGTTGCGTGTTCAATGTCGAAAGGTCACCAGTTTAGGGGTAGATGAATTGAGGTTGATGGAATTAAGGTCACTCGTTGATAGATAGATATAGTTTACTTCTGGTACCAGATACATATTAATATTATAGACTACATAATAAGTACGACCTAACGGATTGGCTGCGGGGAGACGACTGCTGCGCCGCGCTAATACAATTGAGCGCCTTGTACTAAATCAATGCGTCAGCAGTGTCGCTACAAGATATATAAAAATTAGATCTACGTCGTGTCCACAAATAAAAATATTTTGATTATAAAATCCCTATTTTTCTCACTGCCGTCCCTTAAGTGGCAGTGGGCGGGGCACATTGCTCGCAGAACGGACAGCCGATGGGGCAGTCAAGTTCTGGAGTGGCGACCGCGTACTGGAAAGCGCAGCGTGGGTAGGCCTTCCATAAGGTGGATCGACGACTTGGTGAAGGTCGCAGGTGTCCGCTGGATGCGGAAAGCGCAGGACCGATCGCTACGGCGATGCTTGGGGGAGGCCTATGTCCAGCAGTGGACGTCTTTCGGCTGAAATAATGATGATGATGATATATATGTACTACGTTCTTTACAAAAGAACCGATATTTTCTTTACAATTTGCATTTTTATGCGTTGAATTGTTCTAACAACAAAACTGTGAAGTGGGCTGTCGCAGGCGGACGTCCGGGCGTCGCTCGGCATAGTCTGCCCTACTTGATATAAAGTACAGAGAAGCGATACGTGCGAATTCTTCCACAACAACGCGAATAGTTGCGACCGTATAATGCACGGTTCCTTCCATTTTTAAAATTTATTTACATACGGTTGCAAGTACTTGAAGTTGTATAATATTTAGTGATCAAAGGACTTAAGACTTACTATGGCTTTTAAGCCATTTAAAAGGACGAGATTTGTTTATGGCAGTTCGCAACTTGTCTTTAAACCCCTAACTAAGCCTTTGAGGAGTCCACGACTATGACTCGTGGTTTATTTTTAGACTGAGTCCTTTTAAAAAAGACTCCTATTTTATAAACGACTCAGTCACGACGAAAAGGTTCAAACCCTTTTAAAACGACTCTACTTGCGGGAGTCATGAGTCGTTATTATAGTCTCATATTAAACGACTCGAGTCCTTTTCTTAAAAGACTCGGGACTAAGTCGTGAGTGTTTTATTTCTAGAAGCTCTAAAATAACTTAAAATTGCCTATTTAGACTGCTGTCGTAGTGTCACAAATTAAATAATAATATGCCGCCTAGTGTGTTATAAATATAATGCTGTCGAAATTATAGTAGGTTTAGGAAAAAATTAAGTGCTTTAATCTTTTCTTAGCGTGATTCCGTCCGCTTTTTTTTGTTTGTCCGTGCAGATACCTAGACATTTAACATTTTTTGTATATTTTTATTTTTATTTTGCTAATCATACTATGCATTCAGAATTATGTACATACAAGCCGCTATTCCTATGTCCATTATTTATTGACGCGGCGTGAGTTATACAAGTATATCTATGTAATTTAAAAAGTATGATCAACTTTTTTTTATATCACACGGGCTTGCCTTTGACCGCCACCTCACCTGATGTTATGCGATGGTGCGGTCAACGATGGTTCACGCTTGCCCAGCAAAAGTGAGAGGATGGCAGTGAAATATTTCGACCCATCCTCTCAAAGACTAGATCGCTTGGTGGCACGTCTTTGCCCGGTGGGTGGTCGCAAGCCGTCGGCCGTGGCCTACTACCAGTACCTATGTCACCTGATTTGCACCACCCAGGGATCACGTGTAGGGATTCGGAAAGGGGATACTCACTTACGGACGTGGGTGACTCGGGTGGGTATTTATTACATATTAACCCTAAGTTCACCGAATTGGTATGTGGTTGTGGTTAACATTACTAGATGCATATCAAAACCAACTATCTACACTTTAACTTTGGGATTATCAGGTCAAAATATCGATAGGCAAACTTTATGAACGTAATCTTATTTATATTTGGTACATAATTTATTTGCATTCCACGAATGTGAGTGCAAACAAAATATTGATTAATTATTGATCAACCAAAAAAGCTCTTACTTCATTAAATACCACTGAGTTTAAAAAAAAATCTGGAATCAAAAAAGGTCTTGTCCTAGGTAATTAGGTATCCACAGTCACAGACAGTAAAAAAATTAGACAAAGTGCTGCGAATACTCACAGTGAAGCTAACAAAACCGTGCGCCTCTTAGTACAAACCAGCGCACACACACATACATGCACATTAAACTATACTCATCGCTCTCAGACACGTCGCAGCATCGACCAGTAAAAAAAAAATCTTTCAGGTGTGTGCGTGAGCGCTGGTTTGTACACGAAAGAGCATGGTTTTGTTGCCTTCACTATGATTGTTCGCAAAACTTCGTCTATATTTTTTACTATGTCTGTGGGAACAGCTGATATTTGTTTCACAAACTAATTTGTCAGCACGAAAATTGTTGCCAACCCTTTCTTGTATCTATTATTAGTAAAAGAGAGCGATAGTTTAAAATAATTTTAGTTCATGAACAAGAGAATTGACATTGGTCTTATCGCTAAGAGTGATATCTTCTAGACAACCTTTGGATTAGTGATGTGAACCGGAGGCAATTTCAGCCTCCGGAGATTATGCGGAGATTTTATTGAATCACCGGAGATTATCCGAATAATCTCCGGTTATTTCATCATCATCATCATTTCAGCCGAAAGACGTCCACTGCTGGACATAGGCCTCCCCCAAGCATCGCCACAACGACCGGTCCTGTGCCTTCCGCATCCAGCGGATTCCCGCGACCTTCACCAGGTCGTCGGTCCACCTTGTGGGGGGCCTACCCACGCTGCGCTTATCTCACTCCGGTTATTTAAAATACTCTATATATTACTCCGGTTATTTAAAATACTCAAAATCTATATACATGAGAAGAAAAAACACGCTAAAAAAAATTTGGCACATTTGTGTGCGTTCTGCAACAAATCAAATAACCGGTAGTTTAGTAAAATCAACGATTTGTCTCCGGTACACACTCTAACCGGTGAGTATCCGGTTTTATGAGATCCGGTTCACACCACTACTTTGGATGGACAAAGACGATCTAGAAAAAAATGTGATGATGAAAGAGATTTTATTATTAAAATAAATTCTTTTGTCACCATAACATTTCTTGCAACACTTAAAAAGATAATAACTTCCATCGAACCGTTTCGTAAGTACAAAAGTGCAAAGTTGAGATGTTTTAAGTTTATAATACCCCAAAAGCGAGTTTGTAATCATGAATAATCAACTTGGAGATATTCAAAGAAGTTTCACAACTATCAAGTAAGTTGTATTGAAACATTTCTCTTATTCGTATTGTGTGCAACATTTTTTAATGATACAGCAGGAATAAATAAATAAATGAATATTTTTGTGACACTTTTACACCGCACCATCTAGTCCCAAACTAAGCAGAGCTTGTACACTCTAACGGCCAAAATTAATATCCAATATATCCACGATTTATCCTACTAGAGATAGAAATTTGACATATTCTGTATGGAGCTTATGTCAAATTCCTATCTCCAGTAGGGCAAATCGTGGATAGATTGGATATTAATTTTGGCCGTAACAAAGCAATCCATGGTTGCCAGATATAGATGGAGATTTCTCAGGAAATTAATATAGAACGGTTTGATTAGGGTTTTGTATAAATATAGTTTGAATAAATATAACATTTCTACACCTGTTACTATACCTTTCATTTTCAAAAATAAATCGGCTTAACATAAGATATTTATAAAGGTATAAAATTCCTCAAAGATTTCCAACTTCATATTTTTCAAGTAAACGCCATCTAGTGGTCTCTATAGTAAAACGAGTTATGTACATTACCGACATTCTAGTATATAACAATCCTATCGTCCATGTGTGCGTGAATTTCATAAATCTAAGTGACAGATATTGGAATTGTTATTTATGTTTATTTACGTGAATTTGTAGGTAATATTATGACATGATCCTATAGAATGCAATATTTTCAACTCGCCATCAATGGTCCTACGGTTCAGTACAAAAAAAAAATACAATACTGCACAAAAAAAATTAAAAAGGTAAAATGTTGACTTCAACGCCATCTAGCGGGAAAATGTTCGGAAGATGGCCGTAGAATTCACCTTAAGTTTGCCCGTTATTAAAATGATACCCAAAACATTCATAATCTTCTGAGAACTTCATGGTATAGGTAGGTACCCATAGTACAGCCTAACAAAGCAATTAGTTTCCAGGGTCGCCAGATATAAATGAAGTTTTCTCAAAATATTATGTATGTTTCTGAGTATTAGGCACTAGACAATGGATATAATACTTGTATACTTTTTATTGTAAATACTTAATTATAATACATAAAAAACACTCAGACCAACACAAACACTTATGTTCATCACATAAATATACATGCTGAAACTTTTACTATTGGGCCAACCCTGAAATCGCGGAAAAAAAATCAGTTGGTCCCTACATTTGCGTTCACATAAATGGATAAAATATAAGGACCACCTGTTTTTTTTTTTTGCGCGATTTCAGGGTTTGTCCCATAGTAAAGTTGTTCATAATGATGAGTACAATGACCCCTTTTCGGAAATTAAGCAATTAAAATTTCAGCATGTATAATTTTGTGTCCTGAGGGAATCGAGCCCACGACCTCATGATCAGCAGACTTACTCTCGCACCACTAGACCACAGACGTCGTCAAAAAGAAAAGAACAAGGACAGATCCCCATACATGATTTTAGTTGAGGTAAACGTCTAAAATATCTAAAACTACTCAGCATTACCTACAACAACAACTTTGTATTACCTACAACAACAACTTTGTATTACCTACAACAACAACTTTGTATTACCTACAACAACAACTTTGTATTACCTACAACAACAACTTTGTATTACCTACAACAACAACTTTGTATTACCTACAACAACAACTTTGTATTACCTACAACAACAACTTTGTATTCAAATTCACATTCAAATGTTTTTATTTCAAATAAACCTAATTATAAGCACTTTTGAAACGTCAGGCTCTATTTGCACGGTTCCAAATTGTGGGTCCTATGGAAATAACCGGCAAAAATATAAATATTATTAGTGAGAAAGTCTAGAAATAAAGACATTTTGAATTTTATAATATTTTGAGGTTATGAAACGTTATTGATGTTAGTTTTATTCGCATTTCGCACAATACATGAAACTCGTGAAAGTACCTTCAGCGTACCTATAATTGTAGTTTACACAGGTTTTTTTTTAGAAAATAATTTAAGACTCTGACAACAGCTAAATACCCCAAATAGGCTTCTTTTAAAAACATTTTTAGCTGGTATCTATTCAGTTTGTGGGAGCGAAAAAATATATGTTAATCTTGATCGTACTTTCGATAACACTTTTATGCTCAAAACACTTTTTCTTGAATTTTTGTCGATGGATTTTTATTTTAAACTAACCTCTTAAAACATGCCTTACACTAAAAAATCTCTATTATTTACCAAGTTCTCATAAATGTGTAGTTATCATAAATGAAATTAAGAAGACATATACATACCTTTACACATAGACGTACCTTTTATTTTTTTTATTTAAAAAAATTTTGTTCATTTTATTCAAGTTGAGCGGTGCACCCGACGTCCCTCCTCTCGTTGCCTCTCTTTCAGTTCTGTACAAAAAGACAGTGACAGCAGAGGTCTGATTTTTCAGGTGCTTTTGTCCTTAAACGACTTTAACACTTCTCTACTCATCATTCTGAATAACTTTTACTATTATGGGACCAAATCTGAAAACATGAAAAAAACAACGGTTCCTTACCTAACTAGATCAAAATGTATTAAACCAGTTATTTGTCACGATTTCAGTTTTAGTTAAAATATCGCAACATATGGACTTCATAGCATGGACAAATAAAAAAGGCGGACGGAATCTCGCTAAACAATAAGTGAAGTAGCGATTACGCAACAAATCTTTTGTGACGGTAGTCGTTGTCGTATTGTCACAAAATAACATGCCGTCTGGTGTATTAAAATGCTGTCGAAATTATAGTGGATTTAGGAAAAATTTAAGTACTTCAATCTTTTCTTAGCGAGATTCCGTCCGCCTGATTATTCGTCCGTGGTTCATAGACGTCTCGTGAATTTTCGCAAAGTAACGCAAGGCAACGCAAACAAAAAACGAAGTAAGAACAAGAAAAAAACAGCAGCCCACGTGAAACTCCACTTGCCAATCTTTGTCAAGGGTCGTTCCCTCCACCCTAATCCCAAATGCTAAGTAGCGAACCATATCCTGGAAACTGTAAAGAAATACCACAAGTTTTGTAAAGACATATGACAATTTCTCAAGATGAAAATTATCTTATTTCATCTAAATATCTCACTGTCTTACCTTGACTGATAACAACAAATAGGTGGCTTCATTTTTCAAAGAAAACTACTTATTGATCGCTAGGAAATCGGATGATTTCACTAAGGTAATTTTACTCAATATCGAAGACAGACCTCCTGCCTTCGAACAAGTTACTAGCTCTCAATTGGATATTCAATATGTGATAATTAAGGTGAATATACTTTTAATCATTAGTTAATTATTTAAAACCATTCTTTTATAATTAAACATTATATAAACTTGTTTCTGATTTATCAATAACCTTGCATAGCGACATCTGTGAATGTGAAGACAGCTCTAGCGAATACTCCTTAGCTAATTACTCCTCATAAAAATAATAGATGGCGCTTGCTATTTTTTTATTTATTTTTATTTATTAGGGAAAACAAACAATTACACACTTTACATGATTAATCAAAGTAATTACATGAGAATGTGTCAGTGTGTAACTAACAACGTTATCCACATCTTATATTACTAGAAGATTCATGCACGAGTACAATAAGAAAATATTATTAAACTATTGAAGGATACAGATCAAAGTTTAATTACCTAAGTTTTCGACAGCTTCAAAAAGACATTTTCGAAACTGATTGGTTGACAAATAAAATAAATCTATATCTGGAGAAAGGGTGTTATAATTTTTTGCTAAACGACGCATCGGTGCGCGGAGCCCAGCGTTTGTGCGACAAAAGGAGACGGCAAATAATGAGCGCTCACACACCTTGCGTCTCACAACAGTCCGAGGTACTATATAACACAATTTGTTTGTCAAATCTGAACAGTCGTATTTGTTATTGCACAAATCATAAAGAAACATTGTTTCCAGAAAGATACGCCTATTTTTTAAAGTAGAAAGTTTATAATGTTTTAATACATTTTCATAGGAGGTAGTTTTTCGGAAGCATCGGTAATGTGTGGCTTTGAGAAATTTATATTGCACTGTTTCAAGGCTTTCTATGTATTTCTTATAGAAAGGGTTCCATATTAGTACAGCATATTCCAACTGTGATCTTACCAGGGATTTAAATAGGTGGATGTAAGTATTACTACGTTTAAAATCGGTCATACATCTCATTACGAATCCATACATTCGAAACGCGTTACTAATAATTTTATCAATGTATAGGTCAAGATGAAGCTTGCTGTCGAGTAACACTCCAAGGTCCCTAACTGAAGTTGTTTTTTGCAGAGGCATATTGTTTAAATTATATGTTTTATTAAATATGTTTCTATTTTTAGTAAATAAAATAGATGAGCATTTCTCGAAACTCAGTTGAATTTTATTATTCACACAATATGTTGAGAATCTATCTAGATCCTCTTGAGATAGAAAACAGTCGGTCTCAACCTGAATCTTTCTAAAAATCTTTAGGTCGTCAGCGTAAAGTAAAAATTTGGAAAACTGAAAACATTTATCAATATCATTTATAAATAAAATAAACAGTAATGGACCTAAAATGGAGCCCTGGGGCACGCCGGATGTCACATTTATGGATGCTGATTCAAAACCTTTGATTACTACCTTTTGAGTTCTATTTGTGACATAGGATGTGAACCAGCGGAGTAAATTGCCTCGTATGCCGTTGTAAGCGATCTTTGTTAAAAGTAATTCATGGACCACCTTGTCAAAAGCCTTTCGAAAGTCTGTGTATACAGCATCAACCTGTATCTGTTGATCCATATTATTAAACAAGAAGTCAGTGAAAACCAAGAGATTAGTTGCGGTAGACCTTTTTTTAACAAACCCATGTTGTTGTTTTATAATGATGTTATGTAATATAGGATTAATTTCATCATGGACAAGTCTCTCGAAAAGCTTCGACAAGGCGGACAAAATAGAGATGGGCCGGTAGTTCTCAATGTTGTGTTTGGAACCGGATTTGTGTACGGGTGTTATATTTGCTCGTTTCCATATCTCGGGAAATGAGCTTTCTAAAATACATTTATTATATATAATATGCAGGGGTACGCTTATGTTTTCTGCAGTCTTTTTAAGATAATGCGCTGGTATACCATCTGGCCCAGGTCCTTTTGTAGTATCCAGCGATTTTAGGGCTTTCAAAACTTTATCGAGATCAAAAGAAATACTGCTGATTAAAACACAATTGTCATTATACGTTTCCAGAGGAAACCAACTATTTTCGTTAAAAGTTGAGTTTTCATAGACCGAATAAAAGAACTCAGAAAATTGATTACAAATTTCAGTTGGGTTATTTAAGCTATGATTTTTATACGACATTGTAGTTGGTATTATGGATGGATTAGCTTTGCGATTCGAGACGTAACTCCATAGGTATTTAACATTTTTATTGATATTCTCTTCGACAGAGTCAATGTATTTGTTGTAACATATCTTACATTCGACTTGAAATCTATGTCTTAGGAAGGAAAACTGTTCGTAGTGCGATATATTCTTGTATACCTTCCATTTTACCCAGGCCTTATTTTTTGCGTTAAAGATGCGTATTAGAGACTTTGAAAACCAAACAGGAAATTTAGATGACCGTGATGAAGCCTTAGGAACATGGTATTTTATTGTATGAAAAATAATATCATAAAAAGTATTTACGGAATCGTCAGCTGACATCCCGCTAAAAGTGCTGGCCCAATCTATTCCACACAAATGCTGGTTAATAAGATCGTAATCAGCTTTATAAAAGTTATATTTTGTTACATTTGTTTGAAAAAGCGTAAAATTGGATTTATAAGGAATAGTAGAGCAAAAAGGAGGATGATTTTTGTCTACAGGCAGTAAAATAGAAGACGGTGCGTAAACATGACAATTGTAATTAGTAATTATCAAATCTAAAATACGCCCCTTGTAATTTTTTATGTAATTAAATTGGAAAGCATTGAATATTGACATGAAGTTGTCTAAATGCCTACAAACAGATGAGTTTCCATTACTTAATAGTGGCCCAGAATTATCATTAGTGCCAGGAACCCATTCAATGTTCGGTAAATTATAGTCGCCAAACAAATAAAAATTACTCGAGCTAAGACTTTCCAGTGTTCTTTGAAGGTTTTCAAAGTGACTTATATAAATATCTTTAGATGAATTTGTTGGAATATATGCTGCACTTACATGATATTTTTTATTATTGTCACCTGGGAGCTGTATTAGTATATGTTCTATATGTGAATTTGTACACGATTGAGATGGTAAACATACGGCGTTTAGTTTTTTCAGGGTAGCCACAAGTACGCCTCCGCCATCTTCTTTGTTAGTTGCAATGCGATTTCGGTCACATCTAAAGACTTCATACCGCTCGTCCATAAATTCGTTATCAAATATATGAGGTGTGAGCCACGTCTCTGTTAGAACAATAATGTCATAATTGTTTGATAAGATACTCTTATATAAATTATTAAGTTTGGTGCGTATACCCCTGCAATTTTGGTAATAGACAACTAAGTTATCCAACATTATAACAAAACCATATTAAAATAGTATGCCATATGAATGATGATAATAATATGTTTTTAAGCTCTAGGCCTCGCTTAACAAGTAGTAACAACAGCAAAATGAAAATGTGCAATAACAAATCCATCTGCACCCATATATTATACCTAAAAGACCAACATAAAAATCTGTAACTAACTATGCCAAAAACAAGATACTTCACTTTTCTGTAAATTAAAATAATGTGCCAATATGCTTTACGGATTACGCCGTTGTAACCGTTACTTGTGAGTTTCAGACTGTTGCTTATGTTCACCGATGAAGCCCGTACCAGGTTTAATTTTTTTGATATCTTGTGATGATCGTATTGCCAGCGCTGGTGAGGTATCACTTTCACGAACAAGGATTGTAGCGTGCTTGACCCACACGTACTTGAAGTCATATTTTTTGGCTGCCTCTCGACTTTCGCGAAATAATTGCTTCATTTTTAAAGTCAAATGCTCATGCATATAAATACGATGTGAGCTCCCAGAGACTCCAAGCTGATCAGAGGTAAGACCCTTTGCTAGACGAAATGCACTTAGTAAATTGTCTCTTAGTATGCGCGAGCTCAACTTGACAATAATATTTTTCGGTTTGTTGTTTTCTTTATGTGCGTGTGGGACGCGGTGTATGGCAATTATATCTCTCTGAGACAGAGAAAAGTTTAAGTTAGAGCTGATATTCTCCATTAATGCAATCAAATTTTCATTACGCTTCTCATGAACATTACAAATTTCTAAATTGCAATTTCTGGCTTGTTGTTCCAAGGAGTCAATCTTTGTCTCCAATCCTATTATTACATTATTTATGATTTCAGCGTTTATTGCCCTTGTGCCAATAGAATCAATTTGTTTTTTCAAATCGCTTGCTACCACTATTTAGTAACATAATTTCTATTCAATCCTCAAATCAGTTTATATGTTTCAAGTAACAGAGCGTAAATGAAAACGTTCCGTTACAATAGGTATATTAAAACGATATACCCCGGAGAAAAAAGCAGTTTTTTTTTAATTATAAGAGCATTATTATTTTATCATTTACCAGAAATAATACTAAGTTTACAGCTGTTACTGTAAGAAAAAAAAACCTAAAAAACACTAATCAATTCAAGACCAAACAAAACAAAACACAAACATTGAAAAGTAATATTTTATTGACTACATAATGGCAGTAGGTTTTGTACTAGCGTGGTCGGTTGACTTGTTTTTCTTTTTATTTTACTTATAAGACGGCGAAACCGCTGTAGCTGGGTTTGCCTCCTGAAGCGACCTCTGGTTTTGGGGGGTGAGCAGCGATGTAGGCCAGGCTGCGGAGGATGTACTCAGGGATAGCAGGTCCCACGGGAAGGTGGCTACCCTGTAAAAGGAATTAAAATTCGTAACATACTCGGATTTACTAAAGAAACTTACATATTTACGAAACAAAACCTGTATTTTTTTAAACATTATTCTATTACACTAGGATCTTAGGCGTTGTTTAATATAACGCGACTACATGACCATCGCAAGTATGCGCGAATTTTATTCGTGCAAGCCCGCGATCTATCGTTTGTGTTGAACTGGGGGTATAGTATTATATTAACTGTAGGTACTCTTGAAAATTATTCCAATCTCAATCCAATACCAATGTCAAAAAGTGACAAGAATAAATGGGTATTCTTGATTAAAAATGTGAAAAATATACACAATACACAATTTTAATTCCAATAAGGTATAATTAATGCCAAAAACATGAAATTTTAACCATATTATTGCTAATTTTGCATTTAAAAGTACGAATTGACACTAGTCCAATGCCGATCAATCGTGTTCTAATTATTGATAATTGCGCGATAATCCCGCAATAATGCGATGTCACGAAAATCTTCGCGCGAACAATGGTCACGTAGTTGCGTTGTATTAAAAAAAACGCCTTAGAATCCCCAGAGAGTTAAAATGCTGTAGTCAATATTTTATTTGTTGGCGTTTATTTCGAACTAGCGATAATGGCACGGAATATAGAAAACAAGGTGGAAGTGCGCGTATTAAGTGGAGGTCCGAAACGCTAACTCAATTGCGCTTATTTTCTCGCTGCAACAAGACGAGGACGTCACGAACGCTTGCGTGAAATACTATATTACACCTTATTGTGCAATTTTAACGTGTAAAAATTATAGCAGAACGAAAAATATTTTTTATATATGATATCATATTACCGTTTTGTGTAAAATTTTGATACATTTCAATAAAATAATTTAAATTTTAGCAGCTTGTATTTAAGGATTTAAATTGTCGAAAGAAAAAATCGCTCACGAGCAGGATTTCAATCGTTAGATTTCACTTCGCATGCGTAGGTGCGTTAAAAATAATAAAATAACTTGTATTAAGATTTAATTAATTAAAAAACATAATTGTTAGTCTCAATTTGAATTTTAAATTGTAATCACACACATAATTGTTTTTTGTTTATTGTCATGTACTATTTCAGTTGTAAATTTTAGATTTTACGACAATGGTGTCAATTCTCTTGTTCACGAACTAAACTTATTTTAAACTATCGATCCCTTTTACTAATAGTAAATACAAGAAAGGGATGTCAACAATTTTAGAACTGTCAAATTAGTCGGAATTTAGATTTCCATACAAATTTAGTCCTGATCTCGGAACGTGCCCACTAAAATACAAAGAAATGTAACACGTAAACTAATTTGACAGTTCTAAAATTTTTGCCATCCCTTTCTTCTATTTACTATTAGTAAAAGAGAGACATAGTTTAAAATAAGTTTATTTCGTGAACAAGAGAATCGACAACATTGTTTCCCGTAATAAGTAATCGTAATGGTACTTCCACTTTTTTCTATATTCCATGGACTATGGATCTCCGATTTGACCCACAAAAAGGTGAATTATTTATAATAGTTTAACTTACCACGGGCACATAACCGTTCTCGTCAGCGGTGTAGGCGAGCTCGACTGGCGTGCCATCGGGGGCGGTGTATTTGAAGGCACCTTTCACTTCCTGGGACGGGTACTCCTAGAAAATACAAACAAGAAGGTGTCAAGTAATGAAGTTACCTATCAGATATGTTTATGTAATGAAGAACTCCTTGATGTCTTGATAGCTGACCGTTAGGATAGAAGAAGACAGTCGAAGAAGATAGAATGTCTTTGTCTAGTAGCAATACAGTGCGGCAGAAACACCGTGCACTTAAACAACGTTAGTTTATCATCGCAATTTGAGAATTTTGTTCAGAATCACTAGTGTTAGAATGCCTATATGCCTATATGACAATAATATCAGAGTCAAATTAATTATTTCCAAATGTTATTATGAATAATAATGATATTTATTTGTTTTTGATACCTACTTAATTTTTATAATACCATTCCAACATTTTTATTTAAAAAGGAATATTCTTAAAAATGAATTAAGGAACGTGTATTGACTCGATTTTGTTGATCTATAAAAGAACTGTGGTTTTGATTGGTGGGGGCATTCATATTGTTGCAACGGTCAGTATTGATGTAACCTTTGTAGTATTTTCTGTGAATTGTAGAAATCCTTGATTTCCAATAGTTGTGAATTGAGTTTAAATTGTTATATATTAATGCCATGTGTTAAAGTGACTCACATGAAAAATACAGAGTTCTCTCGTGGTGGAAAGTGAATATGACTTTTATTTACCTTCTGTATAACTGTTTTGCCACCGATATGCAGACATTAGTTTATTGTAAAAAGTGTTGTCTAACACTAGGTAGGAGAATCAATTGGGTTTTTTTTTTTTGTAATTCACAAAATTACATATTGTTGAAATGTGTTTGGCCAGTGTGTTGTTGTAATATCTGTGAGCAGTAATAGCCTAGTGGTTGAACGCTTGCCTTCCATGCAGGAGGGTGTGAGTTTGACCCGGCCCGCACCTCTGACTTTTCGAAGTCGTGTGCGGATTTATATTCGATTATCACTTGCTTTAACGGTGAAGGAAAAACATCGTGAGGAAACCTGCACACCGGAGAGTGCTCCATACAGTTCTCAATGGTGTGTGTAGTCCGCCAATCCGTGCGTGCGTAGGCCAGCGTGGTGGACTAATGCCTTAGTCTCTTGTACTGAGAAGAGGCCCGTGCCCAGCAGTGGGACAGTAATGGGCTGGTTATGTTATGTTATGTGTGGCCAATGTCCCACTTTCAAAATCTTAAACCTAATATTAATTAACAACATAACATAACATCACGCCCGTATTTCCCCGAAGGGGTAGACAGAAGTGTATAGTACCTACACCCACATTTCGCCAGTTATGTTAGTCCCATCTAATAGGGGGCGAGCCGATTGCCATGAACCGGGCACAAATCCCGGGCTGCTACTAAGAATTTCCTACTGAAAAAACCCAATATCACTTTGCCCGACCCGGGAATCTAACCCAGGACGCCACGATTTTAAATTTATCAATTTTTTTAATTTTTTTTAAATATATTTATTAATCTTATGTTAAGGTGAATGCTACAGGGTAGCCCGCGAAATTCAATGAGTTTTTTTTCTTCAAATTGTAGCTCTATGTTGTGTATCGGTCTAAATATAATTCTTGGCAGTAATAACAATATATCTACTGAATAATACTCGTAAAAAATATTAAATTAATTTACGATCAAATTATCGATTATCGAGCTTGTAGAGCTTATAGAGCTAGGTTCAAAATGAAAAATAGAATTTGAATTAATATGCCACGGACGAATAAAAAAGTCGGACGGAATCTCACTAAACAATTAGTAAAGCATCCATAGTATAGCTCGCTTAAAAGTACAGACCTGCACGCACTCATTCACATCGATAGTATGCCAAAAAGACGCGATTACGCAAAAAATCTAGTGTGACGGTAGTCATTGTTGTAGGGTCACAAATAAAATAACAGTATAAATCCAGTGTGTTAAAATGCTTTCGAAATTATAGTGGATTTAGAAAAAAATTAAGTGCTTCAGTCTTTGTTTAGCTAGATTCCGTCCGCCTTTTTAATTCGTCCTAGTAATGTGCTATTTTCTTCGTGTACACACGGCTACACATCAAGCTGTACATTTCCAGTAAAAGCTGACCTCGGATTGTTTAGGCTTTCCGTAAAATGTGAGATCAGCTTATACTGGAAAATTACAGCTTGATGTGTAGCCGTGCGTACACGTGTACACAATGTTCGCCAATTTTTTTTTTTTCTAAAATTCAAATATAAACCAAAGAATTAGAAGGATATTATAATTAAAACGATACACTACGTGGAATTGGTGGTTAAATAATATATGTAATATTATATGACACCCTTCCTTATTTTATTAGACTTTGTATAGCGCAGTCACAGACATAGTAAAAAATATAGACGAAGTGCTGCGAAGAATCATAGTGAAGCCAAAAAAACCGTTCTCCTCCGTGTACGAACCAGCACTCACACCAGCATGCACCAGAAGGATATATTTTTTCGCGATGCTTACTGGACGATGCCGTGATATTTGTACTGAGAGCGGTTAGCATGGCTTGAAGTCCATTGTGTGTGTGACCGCTGGCTGTACACGAAGGAGCATAGATTGGCTTCACTATGATTATTCGCAGCATTTCGTCTATATTTTCACTATGTCTGAGCGCAGTCAATAAGTTAATATATAATAATAATAAAAACCCCAATATTCCGTCATCTACAGCACACGTGGTGAGTACGTGATCGAAAACTGGTTTCCATCAATTTATTTGCCGGTGACAAGGTCTCTCAAGCTTTTATTTAACGATCAATACAATTTAAATTTATTCTCAGTATTCCTTGCATTAATTTAACATATAGTTAACATATATTTAGGCCTTGAAATGGCTTCAAATGGTCATTTTGTCTAGACAGTAACATCAGTGGCAATGTTCAAACCCTTCACCGCCAAGGCTGAGGCATTGAACTTCAAATAATTTATCAAATGTAATGTTCATAAAAGAGTTATTGGTCAAGTCGGCCAACAAAATCTCGGCCAGGTGGCAGAGTTGAGACGATTTAATTTTGTATTGGACAACCCGGCCACGCATCTAAAGTATAGTCGGTTGCAGAAAAGGCATTTTATGTCAATATTATTTTGAAATTAAAACAATTACTATCTCGTACCATAGGACTATCTATTAATGTTTTATTTATGATTTATTATTTCTCATCTTAGTTGCAACGGTACTTTTTTATAGTTTAGGATGGCGAAACGAACTAAAGGCCCACCTGATGTTAAGCGGTTACCTTTGCCCATAACAACTGAAATACCACCTAGGCTGTTGCCTTAATGATACCGCAAGTCGGTTCGCCAAACTGAGACATGAAGATGGAAAGTCTCATGTGATTGTAATTTCACCGGCACTCGTACCCTTCAGACCGAAACAGCAATGCAAGCATCACTATTTGGTGGAGAAGTAGGTACGGTGGTAGTACTTCCCCGAACGAGTTCCTTCACAAAGGAGCTCTACTACTACTTAACATCCTTACTATAGAATTTATATAGTTATACTAGTAAAATCACTTGTTGTTAGAAACAAAATGTATGATTTTGGTATAGTAGTGATAAAAACTATAATACTGAGTGTCATGAACAAATAAAATTAGGTAAGAGAAAGCAATTTACAATAAAGACATTTAAAGCCTTACTTTTTAATGTCTTGGCAAAAATTTGCATGTTTATTCAAAATGTAACAAGGTATAAAAGCTATCCCAATCGACTCTCCTGGGGCCTTATTATGAAGTGTTAGAATCATCATTGTTCCGTTGCGAGAGGCAGACAGAGCTATAAAGGACGTATAGCGCCATCTCTCTTTGCACCGAAACAATTATGGTTTTATCGCTTCATAATACGGCCCCAGGTGATTCTGAATAATCCAGTTTCTCAAATTGCGTCAGCAAAAAGTAACGTTGTATATGAGTAATCATCATCCTCCGCGCCTTTTCCCAACTATGTTAGGGTCGGCTTCCAGTCTAACCAGATGCGGCTGAACATCAGTATTTTACACGGAGCGACTGCCATCAGACCCCCGCAACCCAGTTACTGGGCAATACCGATTCGGAGGTTAGACCAGTTGTCAGACTTTCGGGCTTCCGACTACCCGTAACGACTGCCATAGATGTTCGTATGACAACCGGGACCGACAGCTTAACGTTCTCTCCGAGGCACGGAGGGAACTCGATATGCAACTAAATGGTCACCCATCCACGGACTGACCGCGGCATGTGTAGCTTAACCTTACAGACCTTACAATCATACCGCGCAGTTGCTACTTAGCCACGAGCCCCTTGTATATCACTAATATCAACTGAAATAACTTACTGAGTTTGCGTTCTTGACGTTTCCAGCAGCCTGGGCGTAGATTCCGTTGCCGGTCTCATACGCGTACTGGAAGGCTCCTTCAGGAGAGATATCATAGCTGGACTTGACCACGGGGGCGCTGGCCTCGTCTTTCACGATATGGGAGACGTCGGCGCTTGCGCACGCGACTACGGCGAGAACAATCAAGAATTTCTGGAAGAGATTTAAACATTGTGAGGAAGGAGATAAAGTGTATATAATTTATGTACAAGAAACGGGATTTATTTACTGTCACTGTTTAATTCGAAACAGTACATAAATTTTATTGACATAGCTTCATTAATTACATGTATAATATTAAACGAAATAATACATATTAATGAAATGTAAAACAATGATAGATTTAAAAAAAGAAATAAATATTTATTAAAATTAGAAGAAGAAAAAACGATTATTAAATTTAATAGAGCAGCCAAGGAAACAATGCTTACCATTTTGCTGGTAGGATCAACTTTTTGTTTTAATCTGATTGAAATATTTCGAGATTGCCTTTATATAGCAAACGTCCAGAATAGAAATGAGGACGTTTTATTCGTTTTTTAGAAACTCGATTGGTCAAAGATTATAAATGTAATGTAAATTATGCAGATATACATTTTGAGCTGCATAAATTTAATTCGATCAAGGATACCTGTTTGATTACGATAAGAACTGATCTCAGCATTCGGTGCTCTGTATTACCTCATTTTATTTTATTTTATAGTATAGGATGGCGAAACGAGCTAAAGGCCCACCTGATGTTAAGCGGTTACCTTTGCCCATAACAACTTCAATACCACCTAGACTGTTACCTAAATGTTACCGCAAGTCGGTTTGCCAAACTGAAACATGAAGATGAAAAGTCTCATGTGATTCATAAGATATTCATATTCATTTATGATTTTTATTCTATTACAGCTGTAAGGTTAAAAATAATTTTTATCAGTAGATTCTACAGAACAATCAAAGTGGTAAAAAGAATTAAAGGCTGGGATGGCGCTAGGAAAATAAAGCAGAATTAAAAAAATAACAAATATTTACAGAAAAACTTGTTTAACATACAAACAGACATAGTAAAAAATATAGACAAAGTGCAACAAACAATCATAGTGAAGCCAAAAAACCGTGCTCTACTCCGTATACAAACCAGCGCTCACGCACACACAATGCACCTGAGAGATATTCGTTTTCGCGATGCTTACTGGACGATGCCGTGACATGTGTTCTGGTGAGCATGGTTTGAGGTGTGCATGTGTGTGCTTCGCCGAGTCTTCTCGTCGCCTATACCGCAAAGTTTGAAGACAAAGGTCTTCAACCAGTGCGTCCTGCCTGTCATGACTTACGGTGCCGAGACGTGGACACTGACAGTTGGGCTAGTCCACAAGTTCAGAGTCGCTCAGCGAGCTATGGAGCGAGCTATGCTTGGAGTTTCTTTGAAGGATAAAATCCGTAACGAGATTATCCGGAGAAGAACCGGAGTGACCGACATAGCTTGTAGGATCAGTAAGCTGAAGCGGCAGTGGGCTGGCCATGTCTGTCGAAGGACCGATGGCCGTTGGAGCAGACGAGTCCTTGAGTGGAGACCGCGAATCGGCAAACGCAGCGTGGGGCGCCCCCCTGCCAGGTGGGCCGACGACCTAAAGAACCTGGCTGGGAGGGACTGGATGCGGAAGGCAGAGGACCGAGTGTTGTGGCGCAACTTGGGAGAGGCCTATGTCCAGCAGTGGACTGCGATAGGCTGAGTTGATGTGTGTGCGTGAGCATTTGTTTGTAAACGGAGGAGCACGGTTTTGTTGGTTTCACTATGATTGTTCGCAGCACTTTTTTATATTTTTTACCATGTCTGAAATCATACAAAATGAATCCGCATACCTATCATAATTAATTGAAAAAAAATGAATTATTATTTTCTAAAATAAATTTCTGGAGTGGCGACCGCGTACTGGAAGGCGCAGGCGTAGGTAAGTCCCCCACAGGGTGGACCGACGACCTGGTGAATTTTTTAAACTTTCGCGAATTTCACTCATATTGAACTATATTTACGGAACTTTTCGCGTACAATAAAATAAAAACAAAACAAACATTTTGACTAACCTCGACGTTTCGGCCAAGTTGCATTGGCCGTGGTTATGAGCAGACTGAAGTATGCGGGTGTCATCATCTTGAGCGGCGGGTGTTTTCTCGAATTACCCGCGGTTGATTTTTCGTAACGTCGCGGCGTCGTCGCTGTCCTATAAGATAAACAACTGTTCTTCTTCTTCTTCTTCGTGTCGACACGAGCTACATAATGATAATAGCTCATGTCGTGGGGAAAAGATTAGCCAGTCAGCAAGTTGGTAGCGGGGCTGACTGCCCAGGGTGCGCCGGACGATCAATTAAATATCGTCACTCGTGGAGGCTCTTTTAATGCACCCCAACAACTGTTAATAATTACTGTATATTGCTTCCACATCACATTTTAAAATAAGGTAGGTACAACTTGCCTAAGTAAATCATTCAAGAACACTATAATTGGTTTTATATTTAATTTCAAATGGGATACAAATTAAGCACAGTAAATCAGGTTAACATCTAAGTATCACTATTATTTAAAAGGCTGTATAATTATAGTAGTTTATGAAACTGTTGCATAACAGGGGTTATTAAAACACGAGCTCGAGTTTAAAAACCGAGCCGTAGGCGAGGTTTTTAATAGTATCACACGAGTGTTTTAATACCTAGTTATGGCAGTTTCATACACTACTTTATCTAGACACATGAAATTTTAAATAAAATACCAAAGTCAAAATACTACTATACTATACTATACTATTATGTATTGTTGTGATATTTTTTGTGTGCAATAAAGAATAAGAATAAGAATAAAATCTTGGTAACATTGTCGTTAGTTTTTCTTGATTTTTCTGGTAAAAGGTTGTTCGTCATTTACGTTGATGTATCCAAAAATTCAGGCGGGGTCATATACTCCTCACTTCAGTATCACTGCTGTTGTCAGATATTTTTGCCCAGAATAAAACTTTAGGCTAACAAAACAATAATAATAGCGTAAACAATTACAATAAATTCACAAGTTATGACGACCAAATCCAGTAGCCCATGCCACGCGGCCGCTCGAAATTTTCTATCATTGTCAGGATTCCGTCAATCTCTGTTTTATCATACAAAAATATGCCTGTAAACACTTAAATATAATTAAAAGCAATATGACAATCCAAAATTCTGCCAAAAACGCGATTTTAAACGATAAAATTAATGTATGGCTAGTAACGCCACCTTGAATTTTGTGTACTCTTTGGTGCCAAACCGTACGACTATTGTGTGTTGGGTCGAAGTGGCATTAAAAACTCCTTAGTTGGGCTGAAGTGTGCGGTTATAGAAAAAAAAATTACAGCATTGTTTTGTTCAGCAAACTGTATGGTAATGAATTTTTTTAATTCATTACAGGTGCATGTGCGTAAAGTATGTCATTATGACATTGCTTTCGAGTTCATAATTCGAATTTTACGATATGAGTGTAGAAAAGGTTAATTACAATAGCAAGTATAACTTCAATCAATCAATCAACTCAGCCTATCGCAGTCCACTGCTGGACATAGGCCTCTCCCAAGTTGCGCCACAACGCTCGGTCCTTTGCCTTCCGCATCCAGTCCCCCCCAGCCACGTTCTTTAGGTCGTCGGTCCACCTGTCAGTATAACTTAAGTATAACTTAGGAATTTATAATAACCAAATTATGCAAATACTTTTCAACGATAACGAGTTACAAATATTCTCGTCAAGATGTGTTATCCCGACGAACTTCAGGATCAAAGTGAGTTCTCTCCGTCGTTTTGCCGCCCAGCCAAGCGGAGCGTTAGTAGTTTTTTTTTAATGGCGTGGTAGTGACGTCCTACTTCATTCTGCCACAGACAAGTGCGACAACAGTCCGTAACACGATATGCTGAATCACGAGTTCTCGATTACCGGATTCCACGAGGAGTACAACCTATATCTGTCTTCCCGATAGAAATTTTCATATTTCTTTATTTCATTCGCTTTCGTACATTTCTGGGATAGTAATAACGATCAGTGGAGAGGTTTTTCTGGATCGTGTAGCTCAATCCAATGGTTTGGTTTGGTCCCGTAAATATAGTTTAATATGACCTGGTGATGGTCGCGGGAATTCGCTGGAGGTGGGAAGTGCAGGACCAATCGTTGTGGCGATGCTTGGGGGAGGCCTATGTCCAGCAGTGAACGTCTTTTGGCTGAAATGATGATAATGTTTAATATAAATTTTAGGCCTTCGACCTGGTGAAGGTCGCAGGAATCCGCTGGATACGGGAAGCGCAAGATCGGTTGTTGTAGCGATGCTTGGGGTAGGCCTATGTCTAGTAGTGGACGTCTTTCGGCTGAAATGATGATGAAAACAATTTTATTAAACACTAGCTGATCCCGCGCCCGTGGCTTCGCTTCGCTTCCGTGTTTTCTTCATACAAATTCTCAACCCCTATTTAACCATCTTAGAGGATGAATTTTCAAAAAGTCTTTATTATTGCTCACCTACGTTGTCTAAGGAACTCTCGTGCAAAATTTCATCCTCCTAGACCCACGAGTTTAGGCTGTACGTTGTCTGTCAGTCAGTTTTAAGAATTTTATTAAGTAGATAATATGGAAAGGTCATCCACAATCGAATCTATGGAAAATTAGACTCCCACCAACCACCAGAACAAGCTTGATTTCGACAAATTTTTTCTACCGCTGACCTCATTCAAACTCAACAACAGAATTACATTCTGAATTTCAAAAACCCTTTTATAGCCTTCGTGGACTACCAAAGGCAGACAGCATTGAGCACAACGCCATATTTTCAGCTTTACAATGGTAAGACCAAATCTCTGTTTTTAGGATTCCGTACCCGAAGGGAGCCAAACGGGACCCTATTACTCTCGTTAGGTACGCTGTCCTAAATAAATCCTGTCCTGTAAATCCGTAACGAGATTATCCGGAGAAGAACCGGAGTGACCGACATAGCTTGTAGAATCAGTAAGCTGAAGTGGCAGTGGGCTGGCCATGTCTGTCGAAGGACCGATGGCCGTTGGAGCAGACGAGTCCTCGAGTGGAGACCGCGAATTGGCAAACGCAGCGCAGGGTGCCCCCCTGCCAGGTGGACCGACGACCTAAAGAATGTGGCTGGGGGGGACTGGATGCGGAAAGCAGAGGACCGAGCGTTGTGGCGCAACTTGGGAGAGGCCTATGTCCAGCAGTGGACTGCGATAGATTGAGTTGAAAAGGTACGCTGTCCGTGGGGTGCTGGCCAAAGAACCTCCACGTGTGCCTGACGGCTGCTTGTCTTTCTGGACACGTCTGGAGGCAACGGCAGTTGTTTGGCCGGTGCATCCTGGGCACGGGCAATAAAATCCTTTCGAGGGATTAACCTTCGGGGGATTTTATTGCCTGTGGCGAATATTCTGGCGCGGGAGGGGCCTGTTCTGAGCCAGTGGCGAGTTGCTCCACGTGTCCCTCTGTTGCCAACAGAGGCCACAGTGGAGGAGCAGGGGCGGGCCCGGTGTGCACTCACCCTGCCACTGGGCAGGCAGCGGGGGGACTGTCCTTCCCTGCCCTCGTCGATCTCGTAACCCCAGGAGTGCCCGCTGAGTAGAGTTCTCGCGCCTCTTGGGACCGAGGGTCTTGGCTTCACCACCCGGACCGTGAGGAAGAAAACCTCTATTAAATATGACGGGAGGTAGGGCCTGCGAACAGCAGACTCGGGGTAGTCTGCTACCTACCAGCAGCTGGCGTAGCTGGCACAGCTGGCGTAGTTGGCGCAGCTGGTAAAGGCCCATGAGGTGAGGTGGCGTGCAGTGTTCCGTGTGCGCCACAGAGGAGGGTGCGGCCGTCGTTAGGCTGCACGCGGAGAAGGGGCTCGCCTGCTTGTGGCGAGCCGGGGCCTGTCGGGGGTGGTTGTGTGAACACTCACGGGTTCCCACGCCCCCGGCTAAGGTAGTTGAAGGAACACCGTGGTGGTTTTAGTCAGTAAGAGTCCGACACTGGCTCCGCATACCCCGGGCGGAGTGCGTCCATGAGGATTACCACAAGGTAAAAATAAAATAAAAGGTACGCTGTCCGTCCATCCGTCCGTCCCTCTGTCTGTCACAGGGCTGTATCTTTTGAACGGTAATAGGTAGCCAGTTGAAATTTTTATCAGAATATGTGTTGCTATGAGGGGTATCACACCAAATACTAAAAACAAAAAAAGTCATAAAGACATACAAGAACCCTCAAAAAACATGCATTCTTTTCAACGTTTTTGTTCCTGTTCTATCTTCAAAACGGTATTACATACCAACTTCAAACTTGATCTGATTATAGTGCATATTATGAAGTTAAGCAACAAATACTAAAAATAACACAAACATAGACATGGTGGTACCTGCGTAAGAAAGGGATGCAAAAGTTCATATTTCGCGCGGTGCACGTTGATGTCTTTTGATGATCCTCCTAAATTAAATCAGTTTCTATGGGTGTATCAGGTCGATGGGTGGTACGGAACCCTTACTGCGCGAGTCCGACTTGCACTTGGCTGGTTTCTTCTTACTTGTCTTATTTAGTAAACAATCTTGACATGTCTTTTGAATGCAATTCGTCAATAATAATTATCAAAAGACATTATGTTAACAATCTCACACCCTAAAAAACATTTATTAACCTAATTACATGAGCAGAACTAGTAATTATATTTTATCAATATTTTTTTTAATACAGAGACGTGCCAAAATTGTTTACTAAATAAGACAAGAGAGAAAAAACAGAACATAGATAAAGCATACCTACATAGAAATTTTTAAAGTAATTTACAGCAATAGTACAGCTTAAATCAAACTAAACTCTTTAGGTACCACATTGCTGAAATGTGGTGACCCGCTCTCTCCCACACTATTCTCTAGTACACTTAAGGAGACATTTAAATTTCTGGCAGACACCTGGGTAAGGATAGGCATTCAAGTCGGTAATAAAAGGCTATCAAACCTTCATTTTTCTAATGATGTCGTCCTTTTCGCCCCTTGTTCAGAACAAATACAAAAAGTGCTCCAAGAACTGAGCACAACCAATCTTAAAGTTGGATTGATGATGAATTGGTCAAAGACAAAGGTCATGACCAATTGCGTGGAATATAGGGCGATGGGCAGGAAATACATATTGTATTTCCTGCTTATCGACCTCGACCCTATGAATACCTGGGCCAAGGAGACTATCCTTCGATAACAAGCAAGACAACAAAATCGACCGTCGCGTCGAAAACGCCTTGAAGAGCTACCGGTCCATAAAGACGCTCATGAAGTGTGACCTTCCTGATCACCAAAGCGTTAACGTTATCAACATGTTCATCCTACTTATCCTAAGTTAGGGCGCTCAGACTTGGTCTTTGACCGAAGCTCAGAAGACCAAACATAAGATTTGCCAAAGGGCTATCATCATCAACTCAGCCTATCGCAGTCCACTGCTGGACATAGGCCTCTCCCAAGTTGCGCCACAACACTCGGTCCTCTGCCTTCCGCATCCAGACCCCCCAACCACGTTTTTCAGGTCGTCGGTCCACCTGGCGGGGGGGCGCCCTACGCTGCGTTTGCCGATTCGCGGTCTCCACTCAAGGACTCGTCTGCTCCAGCGGCCATCGGTCCTTCGACAGACATGGCCAGCCCACTGCCACTTCAGCTTACGGATCCTACAAGCTATGTCGGTCACTCCGGTTCTTCTCCGAATAATCTCGTTTCGGATTTTATCCTTCAAAGAAACTCCAAGCATAGCTCGCTCCATAGCTCAATAAGCGACTTTAAATTTGTGGACTAGCCCAACTGTCAGTGTCCACGTCTCGGCACCGTAAGTCATGATAGGCAGGACGCACTGGTTGAAGACCTTTGTCTTCAAACTTTGCGGTATAGGCGACGAGAAGACTCGGCGAAGTTTGCCAAATGCTGCCCATTCCAAACGGATCCTTCTGTCGGCTTCAAAGGGCTATGAAGCTAGTATATTAAAAATAAGACTCAGTTATCAGATTCGTAACACCATGACCCGCTCCAAGACCGATATTGCCGATGTAGACAACTAGTCTGCCTGATTAAAATGGGAGTGGGCCGGCCATATCGGCAGAATGCACCCCTAAATGTGGAAGATAGTGTTGCATGTCATTCGACTATCGCTCTATCGATAGTCAATTGTATCGATTGGATAGTTTCTCACAATACTGCATGTCGATACTATCGATAGTTAGAAATCATGCAATAGTGTCTATACTTCGGTTTAGATAGTATTGCAATATAACAATTAGTGTTAATTTACGTCATTTTTTAAATTAAATTTAGATTGGTATGTTGAAAATTAATATGTTGGAATATGTTGGAAGTTAATAATCTTATATATCAATACTATCTAAACTATATCAAAATAGTATCGGTACTATTGCATGATTGAGAAAAGTTAGTTATAAAAATTGATAGTATTGTTAGATAGCTTCGAATCGGTACTATTGATATTATCAATAGGTACTGAGGATAGGTCTATCGATAGTAAATAATAAGTAATTATTTGGGGTCTTTCGATACTATCGATTAATCATCGATATTCTATCGATTGTTAGGCAACACTAGTGGGCAAGGGTCGCTGACACATTGTGTGCCCCGAGAAGGAATTCGTCGCCGGGAATTATTTAACATAACATAACATAACATAACATCACGCCTGTATTTCCCCGAAGGGGTAGGCAGAGGTATAATAGTACACCCACATTTCGCCAGTTATGTTATAGTCCCATGTAATAGGGGGCGAGCCTATTGCCACTGACCGGGCACAAATCCAGACTCCGGGCTGCTACTGAGAATTTCCTACTGAAAAAACCCAATAACACTTTGCTCGACCCGGGAATCGAACCCAGGACCCCAAGCTCAGCAGTCGCGCTTGCAACCACTAGACCAACGAGGCAGTCGGGAATTATTTGTTGTACCTATATATTACATACCTACATGTTAATAAATAATAAAAACAAAAATAATTAATTAATTGTTATCTAAATATATAAAACAAAGTCGTGTTAGTTACACCATTTACTCGAGAACGGCTGAACTGATTTTAATTAAATTTGGGATACAGATAGAACATAACCCGGATTAACATATAAGCTACTTTTTATCCCGGAAAGACGAACAATTCCCGAGCGATGCGTGATAAACGACATTCACGCGGGCGAAGTCGCGGGCATAAGCTAGTTTGTTATAAATAAATAAAAATTAATTAACAAAAACAAAAAACCCGACTGCGTGTCGTTTATATCTTTTTTCTGTTATTTTTACACGCAGTCGGGTTTTTTGTTTTTGTTAATAAATTTTTTCATTTGAATTTTTTTAGTTTTGTCATCATGTTTTATTTATCATACTATTAATGTTTTTTTTGAAAAGTCAAATTCAATTTTAACGTTGAATATTTTGTTGTTTTTTAGCATTTCTCATTCTAAATTACATTTAAACATATTAGTTGTATATATTTTTGAAAAGCATTTATGAAACCCTTTATTTTGATACCCCACTCGATAGGTTTCGAGGGTTTTTTTTTTTTAAAGCCGTAATTTGGCGCCAAAAAGCGGCCATTTTAATTTTTATCATTTTGATATACCCAGTGTCACTCTCACAATTAAAACGAATCTAACGACACCTCACAAGTCCATCCATCAAGCCATTTAGGCTGCAGGGCGTGCCAAAGAAATATACATACATACATACATACACTCGAAAAACATTACCCTCCTTCTGGCGCAGTCGGGTAAAAAAACCAGGCTAGTATAAATATAATCTGGTGGTCTTCAAGGCTCGAGTGAATAGGTTTTTGCTGGGCAAGCGTGCGCCATCGTCAACCATCACTTAAAATCTAAAAAAAAGGCTGTCAATCAAAATACTAAAATCGTAAGGCAAAAAACTAAGTCGATACAGATATAAACCGGACTGTACCATCTACACTCATCAATACATACATAATCTTTGGCTCCAAATGTGCTATTATTAAAGCGTGTGATATTTACTTAAATTATGCTGAACGAGTAGGTGAACGTAACCCAGGGGTCTACTTTACATTCAAGGTCAGACCCGTCTTCTAGTAATAATGATATTTTTTCTCATCGTTGTCATGTCTATAAACGAAATATGTCATGTTATTGACACACATTTGTGATTTTTGAGAACAGAAATAAGACGGCACTGGACAAAGGCCCCATTTTATTTTTTTAAGGTAGTTCTCATGGCATGGACGCACTCCACCAAGGTGACGGAGCCGGGGCCAGTGTCGGACTCTTAACTACGTTTTTTTTTTTCGTGGGGATACAATACACCACAGTGTTCCTCTGCTAAACTTTTTTTATTTATTTTCTATATTTAAACACGTAATATTTTCTTAGGTAGTTCGGTATTTATTAATTTATTATATAATATATATTGGTACTTTATATGAAAGTGACAAAAAGAAAACGAAAAAAAGAAAGAAAGAAACACATTTTTATTGGACACAAAACCGACAAACACACACACAACAACAATAGCAACAAACAAGTGTAATAATAACATCCTAATTTTAACAGAGAAGATGGTTGGCAGCTACCACCTGTATGGAACCCAGTCCTAAAAATAATCAAGTCCCAAACAGCACGCAACACTGTAAAAAATAATGATATTGTGAGTGATTACTGCGTGCATCGAAACGATTTTAATTAATAATATTGTACGGTAGATTAAAATATATATTTTTTAGAAATATCTGTAAAGACGCTTGTCATCTTAGTCTACCTGCGACCACGAAATGCTGCAAAGCTTTCGAAACGTCAGGAAAACCTATTTAAATAATATACGCGATTTAATCCGGTTAAACTTTGTTTTATTGTAATAATAAAATTATGACAAAAAAAAATTACATACACAATATTACTGACGCGCACAACATGAATACAAAAGGGGATGGGAATGGGGGGGGCAGGGGATGGTGATAGCACGACAGTAACCAGTAGCTATTGCTCTAATTAAACCTAAGGAAAGAGAAGAAATAGGTTATATTGCTAGGTTGTTGTACATTGCTAGTCTCGCTGTGGCATTATGTATTCAAAAGGCCACAAGCTCAGCTAATGCTGCAGGTCTAACTGCAGCGCTGATTTTCAGCTGAGGCCTCAGCCCCCCTAGCCAAGTTGACAATCTACAATCGTCAACGCTAATAGAAAACAATCAAAATGTTTCATCAAAATTTATTAATCAAAATTTTGATTGTTTTCTATAGCGTTGACGATTATAGATTGTCAACTTGGCTAGGGGGACAGGTGACTAACATATCGATATCTTTACTATCTATATCTATCTATCTATACTATTATTATAAAGAGGAAAGATTTGTATTTTTGTGTGTATGTTTATAATTAATAAACTCAAACTGTGCCGATTTCAAAAAAAATATCACCACCGCTAGTAAGTAATATAAGTGCGATAGGAAGACATTTAATTAAACTATATACAAGTGTTTATCATCTACTATACTATTATAAAATTGTTAAATGTCAGTTGTCTGTTTGTTTGTTTGTTTGTTCCAGCATCACTATAAAACTACTAGACCGATTTTGTTGAAAGGGTTTGTGACTAAAAACTTATGATTTGACTTAAAAACTGGTATGTATTTTACCTCGCTACGATGACGGGAACCGGTGATTTTTAATTATATTTTTCTACAACATTTTGCATACATCAAGGTGAATAAGGCGCTCATATCCAGCTGTCATTCACACGCATGCGCTCTAGCGCGCGCCTCCATAGAGAAAATACGGCTGCTAAAGAAATTGCATTAAAAACTTTTTGGTCGGGCCGAATTTTATAGAGTAGAAAAAAAAATCCTGTCGTATGTGGGTGGTGCCATCTTGGAAATGCAGTCTTTTGAGCCAACCGAAAATCAGAATCTTTCGACTTACTGACAAGGACCAGCCTACCTCTAAATTGCGATTTCTCTAATTTTTTGTATGAAAAGCAATAAAATTTAGAAGTACCTAAACGTTGTTATATTGTATCCATCTTAATATACGAATAAGCATAAAGTTATCTTGGTGTGACTAAAAAAATACTATTTTCAGTCTACAATTTTTAATTACCTTCTTCAAGTATATTATCTTATCTTCTTAACTATTATAAAATTGTAAACGTCTGTTTGTTTGTTTGTTCCAGCATCACGCTAAAACTACTGGACCGATTTTGATGATTTTTTTTTTGTTTGAAAGCTGATGATCTGACTTAAAAACTGGTATGGGTTCTGAGAAAGAAAGAAAGAAAGAAAAAACTGGTCTGGACTGGACAGTGGACGGGACAGGGGACGGGAAATGGGACGGGAAATGGGACGGGACATGAGACGGGACATGGTACAGGACAGTGGGACGGCACATGGGACTGGACATAGAATGGGACGTGGGACAGGACATGGGACATGGGACGGGCCGATAGTGATTTAGTGAGACAGTGGGACAGTGGGACAGTGGGCCGTGGGACAGTGGGATAGTGGGACAGTGGGAAAGTAGGACAGTGGCAGCGGGACGGTGGGACAGTGGGGCAGTGGGGCAGCGGGGCAGCGGGACAGTGGGCCAGTGGGATAGTGGGGCAGCGGGGCAGTGGGGCAGTGTGGTCTTGGGGCAGTGGGACAGCGAGGCAGCGGGACAGTGGGCCAGCGGGGCAGCGAGGCAGTGGGGCAGCGGGGCAGCGTGCCAGCGGGGCCGTGGGGTATCGGGGCAGCGGGGCAGCGGGGCATTGGGATAGTGGGGCAGCGGGGCAGTGGGGCAGCAGGGGCGGGCAGCGGGGCAGCGAGGCAATGGGGCAACGGGGCAGCGAGCCAGCGGAGCAGCGGGGCAGTGGGGTACCGGGGCAGCGGGGCTGTGGGGCAGTGGGATAGTGGGTCAGCGGGGCAGTGGGGCATTGGGGTAGAGTGGCAGCGGGGCGGCAGCGGGGGCGTGGCAGCGGGGCAGCGAGGCAGTGGGGCAGGGCGGCAGCGGGGCAGTGGGGTACCGGGGCAGCGGGGCTGCGGGGCAGTGGGATAGTGGGGCAGCGTGTCATTGGGGCAGCGTGTCATTGTGGTAGCGGGGCAGCGGGGCAGCGGGGCGGTAGGGGAGTGGGGCAGCGGGTCAGGCAGTGGGATAGTGGGGCAGTGGGGTAGGGGGGCAGCGGGGCAGTGGGTTACCGGGGCAGTGGGACAGTGGTATAGTGGGGCAGCTGGGCAATGGGGCAGCGGGGCAGACGGACAGTGTGGCAGCGGGGAAGCGGGGCTGTGGGGCAGCGGGGCAGGCTGTGGGGCATTGGGGCAGTGGGGTAGCGGGGCAGTGGGATATTGGGGCAGTGGGGCAGCGGGGCAGTGGGGTAGCGGGGCAGCGGGTCAGTGGGGGGCAGCGGGGCAGGCTGTGGGGCAGTGGGATAGTGGGGCAGCGGGGCAGTAGGGTAGCGTGGCAGTGGGGCAGCGGGGCAGTGGGGCAGCGGGGCAGTGGGGCAGCGGGTAGTGGGGCAGCGGGGCAGTGGGGCAGCGGGGCAGTGGGACAGTGGGACAGTGGACTGGACTGGAATGGACTGGACTGGACTGACGTGGGTTAGCAGAATTTAACGCGAGTGGAGCCGCGGGTAAAAGCTAGTTTCTTATAAAACTGTATAATTAGGCACAAATCCAGACTCGGGGTGGCTCCTGAGAATTTCCAAATGAAATTAAATCCAGGACCCCATGCTTAGCAGTTGCCCTTGCGACAACTAGATCAACAAGGCAGTCTTTATCTAACGCCCACGCAATAGCCAGTTCTTAAACATGCCTTCTTGACCTTTTAATTTTTATTTTTCCAGTATTAATGGCTTCGTCTTCGCTTCCTCGTAATAAATAATTATTTGGTAGTAAATGTTTAAATTTTTGGTCAACAAGTACTTGATGTATGAGTGTGTCGTTGGTATTTATTGGTGTATTATCATAGTGGTTTTCTGTCATATTAATAACGATTAATGTTTCGCCTCGTGATATCCTTTTTCCTTATCGCTTTATTTTTGTTCTGCATTTAGAACAAGCCTAATAATACAAAATGCAGCTATAAGAGTTATTTTTAACCCCCAACGCAAATAGAGGGGTGTTATATGTTTAACATGTGTATATGTGTGTCTATCTGTCTGTGGCATCGTAGCTCCCAAACGGATGAACCGTTTTTTTTTTTGTTTGAATATGATTAAAGAAATTCTGTTCAGCAGTTTGAAGATCATCTGCTCTTTTCTAGTTGATGAAGGGATGTGAGCAAGATCCGCAGGTCTGATTGATTCGTGGTATCCTGTTACTTCAATAATATTGCAAGAACATGGTAACCTTGACCTGATGCTGCAGCATCACCAGTCTCGTGCTGATATCGATTGAACAAAAATTTGGCATCATCATCATTTCAGCCGAAAGACGCCCACTGCAGGACATAGGCCTCCCCCAAGCATCGTCACAACGACCGGTCCTGCGCTTTCCGCATCCAGCGGATTCCCGCAACCTTCACCAGGTCGTCTGTCCACCTTGTGGGGTGCCTACTCACGCTACGCCTTCCAGTACGCGGTCGCCACTCCAGAACTTTACTGCCCCATCGGCCATCCGTTCTACGAGCAATGTGCCCCGCCCACTGCCCTTGGCATATTGAACTATATTTAAGGGTCTTTTTGCGCATAATAAAATCAAACTGACGGACTTTTAATTAATTGTAATATCTTTGTACACGATATCTTGTGGCGAATAAATGATTTGATTTGATTTGAAAACAAAACAAACATTTTGACTAACCTCGACGTTTCGGCCAAGTTGCATTGGCCGTGGTGTCTGTTCGTTGATTAAAGTTAGGTGACGATACAATTTTATGACCATATAGTTGGTCTGATGATGGAGCGGGACGGAAAAAGCTTGTTTTTAATTTTACTTAATCATATTTTATTTTGAAGCAAAGCTTCTACGGCGTCGTTGCACTCGTTGCACGTTCGATCGCACGTGCGAGTAAGCAGAGAAAAAATATGACGTCAGTTTTCCTCTTCATTCGCGTGCGGCTGCACTACTGTCTGGAATATAAACGCTCGCTCTAGGTTTGCCAACTGATTTTCTGCAAAATACAGTATTTTGCAAAATAAGACATGAAAAATATAGTAGATTTACTGAAAAAAATAGTATTTTAAGAAAAAAGTTTAAGAAGAACATTTCTCTATCGCTCTAAGGTTTGCTGTTAGAAAACTCAGTTCTGAGTTAAGCTCGCCGATGTACATAAACTTTCCTACTGTTATATGAATGTATATCTGTGTGTACAATAAAGAATAAGAATAAGAATAAGAACTGCAGAAAGCAGTGGCGCAAGCGCAGGAAGCGCAATTTTTTCAAGTGTAAAAACAACATGTTGACCCTTTTAAGAGCGTTTTAGGTTTTATTGCTTTTTACATAGTTGGTATGGACTCTGGGTGTTTTTCAAAATGTAAGTACCTAAGTGACGCTATAAGGTAAGTTACCGATGGAAACCAGAAAATACCTGTAGTGAAAATTATAACTACATATAACCTGTCTACTAGCAGGAAAATCGGGAGCACATCGACAACCCTCCGAAATATAGTATTATTGCAATAGAAGTTTTTAAACTTTCGCGAATTTCACTCATATTGAACTATATTTACGGGACTTTTCGCGCATAATAAAATCAAAACCAAACAAACATTTCAACTAACCTCGACTAACCAAGTTGCATTGGCCATGGTCACCAAAGAGAATATAACCACTTAGTCACGAGCAAACAGAAGTACACGGGTGTCATCGTCTTGAGCGTTTGTTTTCTCGAACTACCCGCGGTTGGTTTTTCGTAACATCGCTGTCCGTACCACGATATGCTGAATCACGACACACAATACTGACAGTTTCGGTGGACATACATGTAGACAAACCACGACGCGAACACTTCTCGATTACCGGATTCCACAAGAAGGATAACCTATATCCATCTTCCCGATTGAAATTTTTATATTTCTTTATTTCAATCGCTTCTCGTACAATTCTGGGATAGTAACGACGATCAGTGGAGAGGATTTTCGGGTCGTGTAGTTTTTTTTTTTTTTTTTAAATTTATTTATTTATTTATTCTTTATGCACAACAAGGTACAAAGGCGGTCTTAACGCCATAGGCGTTCTCTACCAGACAACCTTAGGGTAATGCAGAGACAAAGAATAAGGTAGATGCACCAGTAAAGTAGTAAAATATGTTTCGTACTACGGACTTATAATTACATATAATAAAAATAGATAAATACCTAAGAAAATTATACATATAATAAAATATACATATTATACATACCTACATACATAACTATAAATATATAACATCAAGATAATTCAAAGTCGAGCTGAATCTGCTAAATTGTGTTCACGGAAATATTTCCTTAACTTAATTTTAAAGTCGAGCCGACTGTTAGCCATCCTGATTTCATGAGGAAGCGCATTCCATAATAGGATAGATTGCACGAAGAATGTAGAGTGAACGAAGTCAGAGCGGTGAGAAGGACATTGGAGAAGACGATTATTAGTGGAGCGGAGATATTTAGTATGACTTGTACATAGATACTAAAAATGAGAAGTTAAGTAAGAAGGAGAATTGGGAGAGAAAAGTAAAGAGAATAGAGTAGTTAATGCCCTCATATGCCTACGTTGGCGGGTAGGCAACCATTTTAGAAGCAAACGATACTCAGACACATGGTCATATTTACGAAGATTGAAAACGAATCGAATGCAGTTGTTAAGAAGGCGGTCAAGTTTGTTGAGAAGAATTGCCTTCAGGTCAAAGTAGCATACATCACCATAGTCAACAATTGGGAAAATCAAGGCTTGTACAAGCTTTGTTTTAGTATTTGGTGGGAGGAAGTTTTTCAGGCGATAGAGCGACCGTAATGTTCCCGTAACTCTCTGGCTGACACTCGCCACTTGGTTTTGCCAGCTTAAGGTGGTGTCAATATGCAAACCAAGGTCTTTGACACTAGGGCTGAGTGGGATGACCATGCCATTAAATATGATTGAAGGAAGTGTTGCACAGCTCAGTTTGCAACTACTCCAGTGACTCCCTATAATGATGGCTTGACATTTATTAGGGTTCACCTCAACCCCAAACATATCAGACCAGTTTTTTATGGCTATCAAGTCACGATTTATGGCATCTATCGCGTCGGATACATTTTCCACCCTTGCTTGAGAATATAACTGCAAGTCATCGGCATAAAGGTGATAAGAACACTGAAGCTTCTGGGTATTTAATTACATTAAATCATTTATTCAGGACCAAAACATTTTTACACATTGTATAAACCCGCCAAACTGTGTAACAGTTTGTCGGCGGGATTAGCGCTCGTTTTTATTTTGGTTCTTATTGCTAGTAAAACTTAAATTAAAGTGAAGTGATGCTACGCACGGCCACACATCAAGCTACACAACTCCAGCACAAGCCGACCCCGCGTTGCAAGGAAATCCTATACAATGCAAGGCCAGCCCACACCGGGAACTTACAGCCCGATGCGCATCCGTGCGCACCACGCACATAATGTTATTACCGTGCTATAGTTCTCGTCACTTTCACAGCTATGTATGAAAATAACGAAAACAACAACACGATTAACCACATTCGCTTGCAGCAAATTCTGTGAGAAACACATTTTTCAATTATTTTTTTTAGGGTTAATTTACTTATTCCGCCGTAAAGATTTCTTATACAATCAATTTTATTAAATAATGTGGGGGTCAGATACTTATTAGTTCTTTCACCATAATAGTTTTTAACTGGTGCTCGGACTAACTTACGCTCTCTAACACGCCTTGTATTGTTTTGCACCCGCACCTTAAATTGATCATTATAAAACTGCTCTAAAACCAGTAAGTATTTGATTTCATGTACTGGGAGTACTTTACATACAGAAAAAAGCCTCTCATAGTTCTCTTTACACTTAATTTTGGTTTTAGAATCCACAAGGTATTTCATAAAGCGAATTTGCAGTGATTTAATACTGTCCAAATAACTTTTAAATGTACGACCATAGATACTTAATCCATAGCTCAGCAGTGACTCGGCGAGGGCAAAATAGATTACTCGCAGCGTTTTCCTGCTTAACGGAGCTTTCAGAGTGTAGAACTTACTCAAAACTGATCTGAGTCGTGTGTGTTTGTTCTGTTTTGATTTTACTGTGCGTGAAAAGTCTCGTAAATCATCATCATCCTCCTGCTCTTATCCTAATTTATTTAGGGTCGGCGCAGCATGTATTTTGCATCCATACATCTCTATCAGCCGTCATCTCCGTATTCACTTTATTTCTATTCATATCATCTTCCATACAATCCATCCATGTTTTCTTCGGTCTGCTTCTTTTTTTATAGCCATCCAAATTCATACTTAAAACTTTCCTCGTAACAATATAGTCCCGTAAATATAATTCAATAATGGTATTATTATATGTTTCTTCAACAGTATATAGAACGCCGGGCTGAAATATAGTAAAAAACTATATTATATAGTATGGTTGGCAACTGTTACTCTAGCACTTGCATCTCCCGACGCCACCCGTTTTTAGGGCTCTGTACCCGAAGGGTGCCAAACGGGACCCTATTACTCTCGCTACGCTGTCCGTCCGTCCGTCTGTCTGACACTGGGCTGTATCTTTATAACGGTAATAGATAACCAGTTGAAATTTTCACAGAATATGTGTTGTTATAAGGGGGGTATCACGACAAATACTAAAAACAAAAAAAAACGAAAACCAAAGAGGGTCCCCATACAAGAAACCTGAAAAACGTGCACTTTTTTCAACATTTTTGTTCCTGCTCTATCTCCAAAACGGTAATACATACCAGCGTCAAACTTAGTCAGATTATAGTGCATATTATGTAGTTTAGCAACAAGTACTAAAAGTAAGACAAATATAGACGTATGTGGTGGTACCTGTGTAAGAAAGAGATGCAAAAAATCATATTTCGCGCCTGTGCGTTGATGTCTATTGATGAACTCTCGTAAATTAAATCAGTTTCTATGGGGTATCAGGTCGATGGGTGGTACGGAATCCTTACTGCGTGAGTCCGACTCACACTTGGCTGGTTTTTAGACAATTTGAGACACAATAAAGCAGAATGAGTACCTACCACAAACATAAGGCTAACTACTCTTTATTCAATGACTGCGATAATCTTTATTCATGACATTGAATTCAATTAAATCATCTAACGAGTTTAATTTGAAAACCAAAGCTGTAAAGTCAAGTTCACGACTGTCTATGGAATGTCACCTTAGAGCTATCTCAATTTGAGCATGATATCATCCGCGTGAATCCCAGCACAGTTGAAATGGACGTGAGCAGGATTCATAAGTGCGACTAGACACATGGTAATGTAGTGTGTCTTGCTTGAGGCTTTTACTAATTCGCTGAATATGAATACTGTTATGGCTTTAAAAAGTAAGTAGTGTACATTATAAATAACAAATATTTTTATCTACACTCGTATCGTAAAATTCGAATTATGAACTCGAAAGTAATGTCATAATGACATACTTTACGCACATGCACCTGTAATGAATTTAAAAAGTTTCATTACGATACAGTTTGCTGAACAAAACAATGCGGTAATTTAATTTTTTTTCCATAACCGCACACTTCAACCCAACTAAGGAGTTTTTAATGCCACTTCGACCTAACCAAGGAGTTTTCAAACCTTTTTTTTAGCAGTCGTACAGTTTGGCACCAATGAGTACACAAAATTCAGGGTGGCGCCACTTGTCATACATTGAAAATTTTTATCGTTTAAAATCGCGTTTTTGGCAGAACTTTTGATTGTCATATTGCTTTTAATTATATTTAAGTGTTTACAGGCATATTTTTTGTATGATAAAACAGAGATTGACGGAATCCTGACAAGGATAGAAAATTAGTTCCGATTATAATGTTTTCGCCAGACTATATTTTATTATCTGTGTAGGCGCGCCCCAGCGCGCGTGCGCGACCGCGCGCCACGGCCTACTGGATTTGGTCATCGTTACTTGTAAATTTATTGTTATTGTTTACGTTATTATTATGGTTTTGTATGTCGAAAGTTTTATTCTGGGCAAAAATATCTGACTACAGCAGTGATACTGAACTGAGGAGAATATGACCCCGCCTGAATTTCTGGATGCAGCAACGTAAATGACGAATAATCTTTTACCAGAGAAATCAAGAAAAACAACGACAATGTTACCAAGATTTTGACTTTGGTATTTTATTTAAAATTGTATGAGTGTAGATAAAATAGTGTATGAAACTGACATAATTAGGTATTAAAACACTCGTGTGATACTATTAAAAACCTCGCCTACGGCTCGGTTTTTAAACTCACACTCGTGTTTTAATAACCCCTATTATGCAACAGTTTCATAAACTACTATAATCTACCGCACAATAATACCGTACCGTACAATATTGTACGGTAGATTAAAATATTTTTTAGAAATATCTGTAAAGACGATTGTCATCTTAGTCTACCTGTGACCAAGAAATGCTGCAAAGCTTTCGAAACGTCAGGAAAACCAATTTAAATAATATACGCGATTTAATCCGGTTAAACTTTGTTTTATTATAATGTGTAGTGATCGCGAAAACCTATGAAGTTATTAAGTAGTGTACGTTTGAAAATCGGCTTTTTCTAAGCCACTACAAAAATAACAAATAGGTAAAAATGTGAGAAAATGTTTCTTTAAAAATTAAATTTTAATAATTTCTTAGCTTTTCGCGATCACTACACATTATAATAAAACAAAGTACCTGCGACCTACCGACGACCTTAGTCTACCTGCGACCACGAAATGCTGCAAAGCTTTCGAAACGTCAGGCCAAAATCAAATTAAATAATATACGCGATTTAGTCCGATTAAACTTTGTTTTATTATAATTTAATTTTAGCTTACTTATTTACGTGGGACACTCAGAAAGTTTTGCGAAACTAAAAAAAATTGTTCTATACGTACATATATTTTTATCAAATCTTTTCAAAGTACTTTCCACCAGCCTCTATACAAAGATTCATGCGCCTAAACCAGTTTTCAAAACACTTTTTCCAGTCCGCCGCAGACACCTCGTTTACAGCCTGCTCGAACGCAGCCAGCGCATCTTCCGGCGACGAAAATTGTATCCCTTTGAGCTGATTTTTTATTTTTGGGAATAAAAAGAAGTCACACGGTGCTAGATCAGGGCTGTAAGGAGGGTGACCCAGGAGTTTGACTGGCGTGCTGTCCAGGAAGTCCCTCGTTTTGAGTGCGGTGTGCGCAGGTGCATTGTCGTGGTGGAGCAGTAGCCCGCGGAGCCCTGTGTTTGGTCGCTTGTTGCTTATAACAGAGAAAACTTCTGGCAAACATTTGGTAGTATACCATTCGGCATTAATGCTTCTTTGATCCCGTAAGGGAATTGATACCAAGTGGCCAGTGAAATTAAAAAAGCTAGCGATCAAAATCTTACCCCCGCTTCTAGATCGCTTCACTTTGGTAGGCGTTGGCTCATTTTGAAACACCCAAACAGTCGACTGGCGCTTGGTTTCTGGGTCGTATTGATAAATCCAGGACTCATCACCTGTAACGATGTCGTAAACACGCCGAGACGAGCCTGCTTCAAATTTGTTAAGCATATCACGGCACCATTCCACCCGGGCCTGCTTCTGAGCATCGGTGAGGTTGTGCGGCACCCAGCGTGATACTATCCTCCTCACGCGAAGATGGCTGTGTAGAATCTCGTGAACGCTTCCCGATCCAATCTTCAATATGTGTTGAATCTCCTGATATGTAATTCGCCTATTGTCTTGGATTAAATTTTTCACTGCTAGCACGTTTTCTTCGGTAACAGCCGTCAAAGGGCGACCGCTTCTTTCGTCATCCCCCAAAGTTGGTCGACCGCGCTTGAATTCGTTATACCAACGATACACGGTTGCTTTGGAAGGGCCTTCATCCATGAATGCCATTTGAAGTCTATCGTACGATTCATCCGGTTTCAGGCGACACTTGAAATCGTATAAAATCATAGCTCTAAAATGTTCCCGGCGCAGATCCATATTTCAGTGAGACACAATACTTTGAATTAACTCGCAAAAAATGTGGAGGGAAATTTTGAAATTGGAACTTACTTATTTTTACTTATAAATAATCATATTTTCGAAAAACATTATAACTGGCCAGTCTCCCATATATAAAAACTTTTTTTCGCAATACTTTCTGAGGGGCCTGGTATTTAAGATAACAATGGATCCAATGTGTTAGTAAAATAACTAAGCCCACGTTGGCGTAGCTGGTACAGCTGGCGTAGTTGGCGCAGCTGGCGTAGCTGGTAAAGGCCCATGGCCCAAGGCCCAGGCCCACGGAACACAAAGTTCCGTGTGTGCCACTGAGGAGGGTGCGGCTGACTTTAGGCTGCACGGGGGGGAACGGTAGTAACTAAGGATAGTGTTGGGGCTGCCGCGCAGTAGTGAGGTGGATTTCTTACGCCATACGGCGTCGAATCCGTCTGTAAACGCGTTGGCAAACATTGCCGACGCACTACAATAGCGCGGCAGCCATAACAACGCCCTGAACGCATTATTGTACAGGATCCGCAGAGCGTTGTAAGCCTTTTGGGTATATCTGAACCACTGGGCTCCCGAGTACAGCAATGTGCAGAATGCTTTAAATAGTGTTATTTTAACTGGGGCTGCACATCGAGAAAACCTGCGGGCCAGCATGTTTTTTTATTGCGGTGCTACACTCCCGTGCCTCGGGGAGCACGTAAAGCTGTCGATCCTGCGCCTGATCTCTCTCCGGTCGTGGCGAATTGCCGTCCCATCGGATTATGAGAGTGAGGGAATAGAGAGTACATCTGTGTTTGCGCACACACTTGTGCACTATAATTTGTCCCGCGGAGATGGCTAGTCTCCGTTGAGATTGGCAGCCGCCGTGACCGAAATTTGGCCGGTAGGACATTATTATTATAATTATAAAATAATTTGCTGTGGATTAATTTCTCGATAGCAGAAAAGGTTGGCTTTCAGTTTTTTTTTTTTTAACTGCCTGGTGACGTCTCCTCGACATCAAGAAGAAAATTCCTCTGTTATGATTTTAACAGGTTTTTACTTATTTTAGGCTTTTAAGTCTATTTTATTAAATATTTTCGGAACTAAAAATTTTGAAAGAAAGAAAGAAAAACTTTTATTTGGCACAGAACAGTGACAGGACAGCACAACAATAACATTATTGTTGTCCATTATTTTGACATTCTTTCTCCTTAATATTTGTCATCTTCGGTTGAACTTCTTGTATTATATTTATTTTTAACTTTTATTATTTATACTCGTCACTGTAGTAGTGTTCCAAACTGATCAAATAAAATCAACATTCTTATCTATTGGTAAAATTTTACAAATGGGGAATAACTTATCATAGTCTTGTTTACATTTTTCTTTAACTTTTTTGCTTACTAGAAACTTAACCAGTCTTATCTGTAATGTTTTTAAATCTTGTAATTACGTCATTTTGTAAGTACAAGTACGTCATGAACGTTCTTCCGTAGACACCGTAACTGACCAGTGGGTCTTCGAGTGCATAATATTCAATCAGTAAAGTTCGCCCAGATAGACAACGCTCTGCGTTTCCTCTCCATATCTACATCGTCTTTCAAGTCATCTGTTACTAAGTGGCAGCTTTAACCGCATATTTTTATTTATAAAACCATGTTGAACTATAGAACAACAAAGTTAGCATACTTAGAAGTTTGTAGACGATTTACTAGGAATCACAAAACAACCCACTTGATCGCGACCTAATATTCTGCTAATATTATAAATGCGAAATTATGGATGTTTGTTTGTTTATCCTTCAATCTCGTTGAAATAGCTGAACAGATTTGGATAAAATTTAATACACAGATAGACCACAACCCGAGTTAACATACAACGTGTTATTGAAATATCTGAAAACCTCTTAAGGGGTAATTGTACTCATCGGTATACTATGGGACCAAACCTGAAATAGCAAAAACTAAAAAATCTGCTGATCCTTACATTTTGTATCGACAAAATGTAAGGATCAACTGATTTATTTTTTAATGAGCTGTGATCTTTTAACTGCACTTGCCGTAGTCAGTCCTGTTACATAGGTTATTAATAATTAAGTTATCTGTATTGTGTCATCTGTCAAAATGGTTTGACAGACGTCACTCATCGCTCTTTTGATCCATCTGTGTCTACTAAATCCAGAATCATCAGCCTTTTAACACCTCACTACCAAATATTATAAGTCCATGGATGGCTGACCGTTTTGTTACACATCGAGGTCTCGATGCAGGGGTCCCTCCATGCATTAGAGAGCGCAGTAAACTGTCGGTCCGGTTGTCATACTTATATATCTATGGCAGTGGGGCAGTGGTTACCAGTATGCTTGTATGATTTGCAGGCCCTTGGCCAGTTTAATCTATAACAAATACTTCATTTTATTTTGTACCATTTCATGGTACGGTCGACCGCACGTCAGTGGTCACAGTTTGCATTGACAGGGTTTTCATTTCGTAAGCAGTAAGGGTGGTTTCCTAATTCAAGTGTTACCACTATCATGCAGTCAACTGTAGGTACCTTACTCTCAATACCCACTGAGGTAATATGTACTATGTACTAGAGAAGACACCTCGAACAAGATGTTTGTAGCACGTTTTAGAGCTCCTGCACTCTCACTCGCTTAGCCACGCTCGCGCCTCGCGTGCTCCGCGGCCAGCAAGTTGTGCTAAATTTTTTGTTCCTGATGTCTGCTCCAGTACGTAGTCAATACCATCAATTTAGTTGTACATTTAAACGACACTGTCTAAGGCCCGTATTCCAGAAGGATACTTAAGCGTTGATCTCTGTTTAAAACTAGTTTCAAGTTGAGCTTTGATTTTAGAACGTCCCTCAAGCAGAGATTTGTTGATCACAGTTCAGCTGAGTTTGGTTTCGTTTTATATTGTCACCTGTTTCGGTATTTGGGCAGATATTTGATCTGTAATCACTCAAGCGTGGTCCAGACTACGCTTGAGTAGAGATTTCTATTATATTTCAGGTCAAATTCGTGTTTTGTTGTTGAATTAAAGTTTATAATTACCGTTCTGGAATAAGACCGATACTCAAGTAACGATTCTATCCTTAAGTAGTGATCAGGTGATTGGAGTTTAAACTGTACTTGAGGAAGCTTCTGTAATACGAGCCTAAGTGTCTAGATTACTCGACTCACCAGGGAAATGAATACGACACACGGCTTGGCTTTAATCCATATATTCCGTAGCGTTGTACCTCATGTTGACATACAATAACAAACCGTGTCAAAAATTGTGCATTCATCTGAAAACGAACTTTTTTTGACAATCTAATCTAAATCCGCATGTCATGTTGTCCCTTTAGGCAGGCATTTCCTTTTATTTTTAGGGTTCCGTACCCAAAGGATCCAAACGGGACTCTATTACTCTCACTACGCTGTCCGTCTATTCATCCGTCCGTCCTTCCGTGAGTCTGTCACAGGGCTGTATATTTTGAACGGTAATAGGTAGCTGGTTGAAATTTTCTCAGAATATGTGTTGCTGACCCCTATCACGACAAATATGGGGTATAAGAAACCTCGAAAAACATGCATTTTTTTCAACGTTTTTATTTCGCTCTCGCTCTATATTCAAAACGGTAATACATACCAGCGTCAAAATTAGTCTGATTATAGTGCATACTATGTCGTGTAGCAAGAAATACTAAAAGTAGGGCAAACATAGACATATGTGGTGGTACCTGCGTAAGAAAGAGATGCAAAAATTCATATATCACGGAGGGCATAGAATATATACTAACGCGGATGCGTTGAGGGTGCGTTGATGTCTTTTGATGAACTTTCGTAAATTAAATCAGTTTCTATGGGCTATCAGGTCGATGGACGGTATGGAAACCTTCCTACGTGAGCCTGACTCGCACTTGGCCGGTTTTTTATACATACCTACTTATAAAGTGTTGATTTCCTCGAATATTTTGCGAGTATTTTTTCGAATATTTTTTTATTATTCAATTTTGAATCGCAAACCTGAAACAATTCTTTTAGATTCAAATTATCATATACATAAAATTAAATGTCATACATAATGTATGTGTATATGAAATCAATAAAATTGCCTTATATGGCTGCAAAGCGATCTGCTTTTGTTCTTTTTCTAAGGCTATGAATACTGAATTGATTGGTTAATAGACAACACAGAATAGACAATATTATTGCATAATATACATAATCTGTCCCACAACAGCAGGTCATAGCAGCAGGCGTAGAATGACCACAATAGACAAGAGATGTATCTACAGAAGATTAGACAAAACTACGTTGTATACAACTTTTCTGTCGTTTTGTCTTTTCTTTCGTAGACAAAACGCTTATCTACGGTGGTCATGCTACGCCTGCAGGTCATGGGGTCCTTCTCAATAGGAGAAGAACACTGTGAGTATGACAAGTTGTAAGTAGGCCATAGTCCACCACGCTGGCCCGTGTTGCATAGTTAAATAAAAATAAATAAATACTTTGGGACATTTTACATACCACCATCCAGTCTCAAACTAACCAGAGCTTGTACTATGGGTACTGGACAATGGATATAATACTTATATACTTTTTTGTACAGACTTACAGTACCTACATAAGAAACACCCACATCAACAAAAACACTTATGTTCATTACATAATTAAATATTTGTGTCCTGTGGGAATCGAACAAACGACCTCATGATCAGCAGTCCGACACTCGAACCACTAGACCCTAGTGGTCGTCGTTGTTAGGGCGGGCACTGATGATGCATCCATTCGGACGCCGTTTTAATGAGGCATACATACTCACAGACTTTCGCATTTATAATATTAGTGTGATTATTTATATTATAATAATATAAGCCTTTATTCAGACACAAATGTTTTAACATAACAAAACCTTACTAATGTTACATTATTTGCTTATTTTGTGTTTTCTTTTTGTTATAACTCAATACGATGGTGAGTCGACATCGACATCGACTTGGTCTGTTTGCCCAACTTTGGCAAAGGCCTCCTCCATTGTTTTCCATTCTGCTCTATTTCTTGCTGTTCTTGTCCATGTTTGTCCTGCTATAGCCATTATCTCGTCTTCCCATCTTCTAAACTGCCTTCCGCGTTTTCTTTTTTCGTTTCTCGGATACCAGAACGTAATATTTTTATTCCATTTTTCTATGCCTCTCATAATATGTCCTGTCCATCTCCACTTCAATTTCCTTTGTTGAGCATGTTTCTTTCCATTGCAGTCTGGCAGGTTGCTAACTTCTTGCTTTGTGCTTTCGTGAGTGCTTTCATGAGAGCCCAGGTCTGGCAGCCGTAGGTGAGCACGGTGCATTAAGGAACATGCTAACTTCTTTATTTTTCATGAATTCTTTTAGGGACCAGTATCTTTTCCATGCTTTACCTATCCTTGTTTCTATTTCTTTCGGCATCAGATCATTTGGTGAAATTAGTTGACCTAAGTAGGTATATTCATTTAGATATTCTATAGGGTTGTTGTGGTTGTTAAGGTGGGTACTGATGATGCATCCATTCGGACGCCGTTTTAATGAGGCATACATACTCACAGACTTTCGCATTTATAATATTAGTGTGATCATTAATATATTTTCATGTAATTTATATTAAATATTAACATCATCATCCTCCTCGTCTTTTCCCAACTATGTTGGGGTCGGCTTCCAGTCTAACCAGATGCGGTTGAACATCAGTATTTTACACGGAGCGACTGCCATCAGATCCCTGCAACCCAGTTACTGGGTAATACCGACATTCGGAGGTTAGACCAGTTGTCAGACTTTCAGGCTTCTGACTACCCGTAACGACTGCCATAGATATTCGTATGACAACCAGGACCGACAGCTTAACGTGCTCTCCGAGGCACGGAGGGGTCTCGATGTGTAACGAAATGGTCACCCATCCACGGACTGATCGCGGCAAGTGCTGTTTAACCTCGTAGATCTTTCAATCCGCGCAGTTGCCACTTCGCCACGAGCCCAAATAAAATAAAATAATAATTAAATATTAACATACCGGTGATTTTATCGATATATTTTATTTGATAACAACCTTCAGAATTAAATGCCCCACATCACTAGAAGCTACTTTAACTTACTTGCTGTTCGTGGAATACATTTTTATAAATTTATTGTTCCACGAAGAGCAACAGTAAAAAAATATTGAAAGCAGCTGTTCTGGAATACTTCAGGTACGATTCGCTCAGGTGCTATTCAACCAGTTGCTGTTCCTGGAATGCCTCGTTTTAATGACTACATCCAAAAAAAACTAGCCTTGTTCTAAAAATAACATATGTTTTCAACATTCACGGACATATTTTAGAAAGCGGCCACGCCATTCAGACTGTTGGATGCATCGTCAGTGCCCACCTTTATAGTTGCGTTGCTAAAATATACGTAAGACGGCATTCACCTTTGCATAAAAATCTAGGCTAAACTATAGGCAATTTTATGACTAGATGTCTAGAAAACATAATAATACATATATAACTCTGCCTGTAACCTGCCTTGACATTTCTGTGTTACTAATAAATTAAATTGAATAATGATTTAATGATGCCCCTGAAGGCACTAACAAGGTAGTATTCGATAACCGAACCATTGTTTTTTACAAATTCAGTTAAGGGTGTTTAAAGATGACGACGCCAACGAACGTGGTGACGCGTGATTTCGAAGTGACATTTAAAATATTTCATATTGTAGTAAGCACAGAAATCTAAATAATAAGGTAATAGAAGTGGCAAAGAGGCGTGAACTTGTCACCTCGTACAGATTTCTCGTAGGACACCAGTGCGCGAACCATTTGCTTGATCATCAGTGCTATTTTGGACGCAGAGTTACTAAAACTGAATTTTGCAGCATATCTAACAGCGGTTTGTTTTTAGGCTTAATTTATTTTGTATTGAATGCTAGAAACATGGTGGGCGTAACTAGGTATTTATATGATGGTAACGGCAAACCGGTGACACATTCCGGTATTAAAAAATATAGATAACACATAGACTTATATATTACTAGCAGAGACATAATTGAGATAATTTCATAGGTTTTCGCGATCACTACACATTTTAATAAAACAAGTTTAACCGGATTACATAGCGTGTTTTCCTGAGGTTTCGAAAGCTTTGCTATATGCAATGTAATCCGGTTAAACTTGTTTTATTATAATATACAATATGTAACAAAAACCCTGTAGTTCCTGTGAGGTACGTTATCAGAATCGATATTCATACGTAATGACACAACTCATTTGGAAAAACTCTTTAGTAAAAGTAATCAAATTAAATCATTATTAATTGTAAATTGAAAGTGTTATAATCGCGCTCAGGTTATTATACTTACAAAATCTTTCTATAACTGTCTTTGTTTTCGTTTGGTGTATGTCAATGATATTTAAAATACAGATATGTTACATGCGCGGTCAATCTGAAGAATCAAAAACGTCCTAATTTTTGCATCAAGCAAGGCACCGAGCGTGACCAGTGACAAAATAAACTAAAATGCTGTCGTGTGTGTAGGTACAGAAAGAGTTTCAACTATGTCGCGAGTAACAACTTACTAACTTTGTACTATTTATTTTATTATTTTTAACGCATTTACGCATGCTAAGCGAAATCTAAAGATTTAAATTGTGAAAAGAGAGACTACATATAATGTACTAACACCAAAATTACCTGTGTACACAAATAAACATTTTGATTTGATTTGATTTGATTTGAAAGAAAAAATCACTCACGAGCAGGATTCGAACCTGCGACTCCTAGCTCAGTACGCCAGTGCTTTAGCCACTAAGCTACCATGAACACTGCTCGTGGTATCGAAATTATCCTTCACTATGGTACGTCTTTGGGTGACGTCAGCGATATCTTATTAAGGCGGCGGGGGCGCTTGAACTTGACCTATTTACGGGCGGCCCTCAGTCGGTCGGTCGCTTTGATGCGCTTGCGTCGCGGCAGACGTAGGTAGGTACAGCAAAATACAGAGTTAAAATGTGTTAGATAGGACTACAAAATCTTGAAGGTTTGTTTTTGGTAAATGTATTATGTTTTGTAAAAAGTCATATAACAAAAGTTGTTGATTATGATGTTAGTAACATAGTCCTGAGAGGTTAACGGTGTTTTACAAATAACCCTGTATAAGACAAAAGAAAAAAAAAAAGAAAAATTGTTTAAAAGCCTAATTAATATTTGCAGTGTGAATATAATCGCGGCACGCAATGATGGCGTTTTTCGTTTTTAAAATTGGGTTGCCAACCGTACGCAAAATACACGCTTGATCGTGGAGTTGCGGAAACCAGCCCGTTATACTATACTATACAACTAGGGTTGCCAACCGTACTATATAACATAGTATTTTACTATATTGTGGCCCAGCGTACTATATACTGTTGAAGAAAGATAACGTACACAAAAATACTATATTTCGCTCGAAGTTACAAGGTGCTTCTGATTTTCCTACAGGTAGATAGTTTTTAGATTTCATGTAGGTAATTTTCACATCATGCAGCTTCAAGTTACCATAGACCTCTTTGTATTGCTTTGAGAACCCTAGCATTTATTACCTATATTAGTTTTCATTTTTAGGGTTCCGTACCCGAAGGGTGCCAAACGGGACCCTATTACTCTCGCTACACTGTCCGTCCGTCCGTCCGTCCGTCCGTCCGTCTGTCTGTCACAGGGCTGTATCTTTTGAACGGTAATAGGTAACCGCTTGAAATTTTCTCAGAATATGTGTTGCTATGAGGTGTATCACGACAAATACGAAAAAAAAAAAGTTCAAAACCAAAGGGGGTCCCCATACAAGAAACCTCAAAAGACATGCATTTTTTTCAACGTTTTTGTTCCCTGCTCTATCTTCAAAACGGTAATACATACTAACGTCAAACTTGGTCTAATTATAGTCCATACTATGTAGTTTAGCAACAAATACTAAAAATAGGGCAAACATAGACATATGTGGTGGTACCTACGTAAGAAAGAGATGCAAAAATTCACATTTCGCCTACTATCAAAAACTGTCTTTTGATAAACTCTCGTAAATTAAATCAGTTTCTATGGGGTATCAGGTCGATGGGTGGTACGGAACCTTTACTGCGTGAGTCCTACTCACACTTGGCCTGTTTTTATTATAAATACTGCAACACCATTCAGCAAAATTTATAATTGCAACTTACTTTATAACCACCTCAACTAAATTACATTTTGAAAAACACCCACAGTAATTTCGTAAAGAGAAAAAATTAAAGAACCTAAAACGCTCTTAAAATGGTCATAGCATTTCCGCAAAAAACCTGAAAAAAAAAATGCGCTCGCGCTCCTTTCAAGGTATTGGTTGTTTTTTAACCGACGAAAAAAGGAGGTTCTCAATTCGACGCGTATATTATTTTTTTTTTTTATTTTTTTTTTATGTATGACCACGCATAACTTTTTACAGAGTGGTCCGATTTTGATGATTCTTTTTTTAATGGATAGGGTATATCTCGAAGTTGGTCCCATTTCAATTTCAAAATCAAAATCCACCCCTAAGGGTAGGAAAACAAGGGATGAGTGTTTCTTCACCTACTAAATTCTTACCTGTCGTCGTCGTGTAATCGATTTTGTTGAAACTTGGCACACATAAATGTAGTTCTAGACACTACAACTAGACACTACAGCATAATAGAGACATGGAGTTAGATTTTAGTCACAAAAAAATTAAAAATAAAACTTTTTAACAAAAAATTGAACCGACGAAAACAGAAACTGAAAAGCGAAAAATAAAATTTTGCTTTTAGTCTTTTCCTAACTAAACTAATTTTTATACTATATTTTCTTCCAATATACTATATTTTTCATGTCAAGGCCTTTTTTTTTGGCGTGGGAAAATACTCAAGGACGCACTCCGCCCGGGGTAGGCGGAGCCAGTGTCGGACTCTTACCGACTAAAACCACCACGGTGTTCCTTCAACTACCTTATAGCAACCCGTGAGTATTCACACAACCACCCCTGACTGGTCCCGGCCCGCCACAAGCAGGCGAGCCCCTTCTCCCCGTGCGGCCTAATGTCAGCCGCACCCTCCACAGTGGCGCAAACGGAATACTGCACGCCACCCCACCTCACGGGCCTTATACTATGTTTTCCCGAAAAACAGTTGGCAACCCTAGTCCTACTGTTGTCCAACAGGTTGTTCATCAGCAGATTTAAAGGTTTACTAGCCAGTTTTTGTTGATATAAATAACTAGCAATTATATAATGAATATAAAACATGACAGCTGCATACTAATTTGTACCTTGAAGAAGTTTTATTAATAGAAAGAAGTCTATGATTTGGAGGTTATTGAAATGGACCTTTGTATAATTGTCTATTTATGTATAAAATAGTTCCGTGACTAACTTAACCGACTAGGCGCTCCGCAGACGGATCTTCGAGTTGCGGCAACAGGCAACTCATAACTAGCTGTTTATGACGTTTTCATTTTCATATCATTTTAAGAAACTTTGCAGACATAGCAACTCTAGTTGCGAGTTTCGGTGATCGCCAACACTTTACGGTTGCTGTCAAAGAAACCGAAATAATAAGGTAATATTAGTAATATTAGACGACCTCTGTGGTCTAGTGGTTCGAGTGTCGGACTGCTGATAACGAGGTCGTGGGTTCGATTCCCACAGGACACAAATATTTGTGTGATGAACATAAGTGTTTGTGTTGGTCTGGGTGTTGCTTATGTATTATAAGTATGTATTTACAACAAAAAAAAGGTATTTATGTATTATATTATATCCATTGTCTAGTACCCATAGCACAAGCTCTGCTTAGTTTGGGCTAGATGGTGCTGTGTAAAGATGTCCCAAAGATATTTATTATTATTAGTGGTAAAGACGCGTGAACTTGTCGCCGCGTACAGGTGTCTCGTAGGACACCAGTGCGCGAACCGTAGCTTGATTATCAGTGCTCTTTTGGACGCAGAGTCACTAAAAATATATTTTGTAGCATATTTAAGAGTGGATTTTTTAGGCTTAAATTATTTTGAATTGAATGCTAGAAACATGCTGGACGAAACAGCGTATTTATGTGTTGGTAGCGGTGAACCGGCACACGCATTCTGGTATTAAAAGACAGTAGATAACATTTCTATTACCTTACAGTTTAGATTTCTATGGTTCCTGTACTCGGTTAAAAAAATATATCAAAAAATTGCCGCAACTAGCAACTAACAAAGTACCAATTATGTTAAGTTGCTGGTTTCCGACACCGGCAACTGCAACGCGGTGAGCGACTTCACTCCCTTCCCGCTCCCCGCAGCATCATGGATAACAAAAGTTTATTTAAAATTGCAACACCCGTAAACTGGGAGTTTTTGTTGCTGCAACTGGCAACCAACAACACAACACACCCCACAAGGTGGACCGACAGACTGGAGAAGGTCGCGGGAATTCGCTGGATGCGCAGGAACGGTCGTTGTGGCAATGCTTGGGGGAGGCCTATGTACAGTAGTGGACGTCTTTCAGCTGAAATAATGATGATGAACTGTCTTGCGTTAGCGGAAACTTTTTTAAATTTGACAGTTGCCTCAACTAAAGTTGCAAGTCTATGGAGTACCACCGTACAATCAGCGGCAGCGGCAAAAATATCGAGATCAAATGAATGTTCAATATTATTTTAACCGACTGAAATGGCAGATAGAAGTGTTTATTTATTATAATTGTTACCATTTATAAACCAATCAAATAAATAATGAAATTTCTTTATTGACACAAAAGTTGTTTTACATTACATGGTGAGGTCCTAACTCCTGCGCTAGGTTAAAACACCTGTGTTACAGGAGCCAGTGTCTTTTCCCAATAATTTATGTACTAGATTTTATTCAACAAGAATAAGATACAATTATAACAATAAGGAAAAGTTAATCAATTAATAATAAAAATAAAAATATCCTTGATTAATGTTGTTTATGAATATGATTAATATTGTCTAAAATAAATGATAATAAAATAAATAAATAAATAAATGATTAATCACAATTTTAATTCTAACGCAATGAAGAGAAATAGGCCAGTATAACTCTATCTGTTTTTCTGAATATTCCAGTTAAATAATTGATAATACTAAGTACATTTCTACTAACCACAGCAGCTCAGCAAGGGCAGAAAAGTCAGTGACCCTGCCTTTCACAGAAGAGTACTGGCCCTCAGCAGTTTGCCCAGCATAGGTAGAAAAAATATGGCCAATTGATGTAGAAGCAGCCGAATCCTCGAGCAGAGACCGCGAATTGGAAAACGCAGCGTAAGACGCGTTTTGTTATTTCCGTTGCGGAAAAGGATCATCTCACATCTATCTAATTTCACCACTTGAGACTGCCCATAAGAGCACACTTTATTTATGGCCCTAAAAGGTGATCTAACAAACGTCTGACGTTGACGATTTGACAGATTTTTGTTTAGTTCTGTTAAAAAAAAAATACATTGGCAGTCATCAAAGATTAAAAACTACTAATCTGTGGCAGTCATGGGGACTGGGGACTGCTGACAGAAGTGATAACTTAAAACTGTCACATTAGCATGTCAGATGCCGACGTGGCATGTTCCGTGTGGTGCCGGACGTAAAGAATTACACCACCCTCTCTCTTCTCATGGGTGTCGTAAAAGGCGACTAAGGGAGTCACCAGAGGATGGGCAGCAGCGTTCTCTGAGTATTTAAACAACCAACTGCGATTGCCAACCCGCCAGACAAGCGTGGCGATTATGGCATATCCTTTGGGGGAGGCCTTTGTCCAGCAGTGGACGTTTTTCGGCTGAAATTATGCCGATGTCGGTGACGCGAACTGGGGTGCTAGCCAGAAAACCTCCACGTGTGCCTGATGGCTGCTAGTCCTTCTGGACATGTCTGGAGCGAACGGCAGTTGTTAGGCTGCCGGTGCGTCCTGGATATGGGCAATAAATATCCTTTTGAGGGATACTATTCTCCTTCGGAGAAGCTTATTGCCTGTGGCGAATATTCAGGCGCAAGACGGGCTCGATCTGGGCCGGGCGTGACTCCGCGTGTCCCTCTGGAGTTAGCAGAGGGCACAGTGGAGAATGAGGGATGAGGAAGAAATCTTCTATAAAAATTACGGGAGGATAGGCAAATTTGGGGTAGTCTGCTGCCTAGCATAGCTATTTAGCTAGCTACATATTTTTTTATTTATTATTATTTACTATAAAGGAGATATTTTTAAAATATCTTTGACTATGATAGTCTTAAGATAATTTTTACTAACCATTTTTTTTAAATTATATTTTTACTAACAAAATTATGGACATTCTAAGTCTGTAATAAATGTTTTTTTTTAATTGCATTTAAAACCTTTATGTTCGTTTAAAATAAAATAAGGTATTTCAAAAACGAATTTAGGAAATTAATGATTTTTAGGAAAATATAAAGTCAAGCAAATATGGGATAAATAATTCAAATAATATGTCCTTATATTAAAATCATTGTACACGTAACTTTTACTAATTTCAGAATATATTTAAATATTCGAAGTTGGTTGTTAGTGATTAATTTTAATGAGTACCTAGTTAATCTGCATAATCGATTAATATAATTTGCTTAATAAATGATACAACTTTTTTATGTCCGGTCAAATGACCGGTACTCTCTTTTTCGACGTGGCAAAGGCATTCGATAAAGTGTGGCACAACGGCTTATTATATAAGCTGTACACTATGAACGTGCGACATCGTCTCGTGCTCATCATCCGAGACTACTTATCGAATCGTACCTTTCGCTACCGTATAGAAGGGGCTCTCTCCTCCCCCCATCCCATTCACGCCGGTGTGCCACAAGGCTCCGTGCTCTCTCCCCTACTGTTCACGCTGTAGACCAGCGATATTCCAAAATGCGGTGCAGCCCGTATTGCCCTTTTCGCCGACGACACGGCAATCTATTACTCCGGCATGACTCATGTCGCTATTTCTCGTACCCTCCAATCCGCGGCCAACACCCTAGGTGACTGGTTCCGGAAATGGAGAATCGAAGTCAATCCCGAAAAAAGTGCAGCGGTCCTCTTTAATAAAAGGCCCCTGACACAGTTCCGCAAAGAAATGAGTGTACCCGTCACAATGTTTGACAAACAGATCCCATGGCAACGTGAAGCTAAATATCTTGGCGTGATCCTTGACCGTAGACTGACATTCAGACCACATATCCGCAAGGTGAAAAACCGTGCCACCTTCGTCCTCGGACGTCTCCACCCCCTATTCAATGCGCGCAGTAAGCTGCCCATTCCACTCAAAGTACGGATATACACCACCTGTATCCGCCCCATTCTCTCCTACGCTAGCGTTGTGTTCGCACACGTTAAGCCGGTAAGAATTCACATGCTCCAAATCCTCCAAAACCGTTTCATGCGAAGGGCCGTAGGCGCTCCTTGGTACTTACGCAATGCCCAACTCCACCTAGATCTCAAACTGCCGACCATCAAGCAGTTTTTCAAGCGTGTCTCTAAACGCTATTTCGATTCCGCTCCCAAGCACCCCAATCCCTTGGTCGTGGCGGCCACCGTTTACCAGCCATCTGCTATTAGCAAAATCCGACGTCCCAGACACACACTCATCGAACCCGACGATGCTATAACATTCCTCCAGGAGTCAGATAAAAACACAAGCACACTCCGACGCCGTCGTCTAAGATATCGTCCCCGCCGGCGAGGACCGACGCGACACACACACAGAATCTGAGAGTCCGACTCTCGAGAAACAGAAACACGCCGACGCAGCAGCGGCTGCTGGGGGGACCGGTGGCGGGGTCCCCCTGCTGCACCCTGAGTCAAGGTCCGAGCTCCCCCCTGGGGACGCCTTCACGGTGTAGCAACCGGAGATAATCTCGTCACGCGAGACCGGCCCTATGCTCTAGAGTAGTTCCTAGGAGCAGGCTATTGCGTAGCCACTGTTTAGGTTTTAGGTAGGTCTTAGCCTCGCCGGCGAGGCTTGCCGCATAACGGCGTTTAGCGCGTCACCCGATAGACCGAAAGTCCGCCACTTTCGAGGAAAAATCCGATGCAGCAACGGCTGCTAGGGGGACATAGGAACGGCGGGGTCCCCCTGCAATGCCCCAGCGAGGTTCGAGCCCCCCCCCCCTTGGGGGACGCCCGCTTGCGGTATTGAAACCGCGTCTTTAGTTTGTAAGTATTTAGGATTAGGGAAAAGCCTTCGGCGAATGGAGTCCCACATGGAACTTTCCGCCAACTAAGCCCGGTTAAGCAGAAATGGTACTTCGGTCCCACCTGCGAGAATCCAGTCGAAAAAAAAAAAAAAAAAAAAAAAAAAGGATGACTTTTTATGTTATAATGCGCAAAAAGTCAGTGTCATTGATATATACATAGAATTTGATGCAGCGGCATCATTCCGTTGCCGCTGCATCAAATTCTGTGATCCTAAAGATGATTTTTGAGAGATCATAATCTTTCGTCGTTGGTAGACTCATCAGGCTGCATGTGGCTTAATGAGTTCTTATTAAATCTTTCTTATTATTATTATTATGTACTGTAATGGAGATGTATTTAGAATATCGGTGACTTAGATAGTCTTAAGATATTATTACTAACAAAATTATGGACATTCTTAGTCTGAAATAAATGTTTTTTTAATTACACTTAAAACCTTTCTGTTCGTTTGAAATAAAATAAAGGTATCTAAAAGCATTGAGGTAATATGTACTACGTACTGGAGCAGACATCAGGAACAAAAAATTTTGCACAACTTGCTGGCCGCGGAGCACGCGCGGCGCGAGCGTGGCTAAGCGAGTGAGAGTGCAGGAGCTCTAAAACGTGCTACAAACATTTTGTTCGAGGTGTCTTCTCTAGTACGTAGTACATATTACCTCAGTGTCTAAAAGTGATCATGAGGTCTTGAAAGAAAACCACTTACAATGATATTACACAGAATAAATTTTAAAAAAACGTATGATAAGGTATTTAAAACGACTTCAGGCATTTAATTAATTTTAGGAAACTGTAAAGTAAAGCAAATATGATACAGGTAATTTAAATAAATTGTTCTAATATTACAAACACAATACGGAAAAAAAAAAAAATAGGTAATATAAAATTGAATATCGTTTACCAATTTCGGAATCTAATTAATCTGCATAATCGATTAATATAATTTGCTTATTAAATTAGCTTGTTCAACTTTTTTATGTCCTTACAACATAATTCGGTTTTTGTAAATCTTTAAAATGTAGGTATTATTACAAGTAAGATGCCCGTGTGAAATAGATTTTATGCATTAGAAAGTTTAGTGTTACTGAAATAAAATAAATCCCTTCCTTTATAGTTAAAACAAGGGATTATATTTTATTTAATAAAAAAATGCTTAAGTTTCTTCTAGTTTCTTCCTAATGGAAAAAACTTGAAGAATCAGAAAAAAAATGGCCTATGTCCAGCAGTGGACGTCTTTCGGCCGAAATGATGATAATGATGATGATCAGATAAAAAATAATCTACACTCGGAGCAATGAATCCGGGTCACCAAACATAAATCTTAATGTCCCGGAAACTAAGAAAGATAGCTTATTCAAATAAAAAGTGTTTTATAGACTATTTATTAACAACAATAGACTAGAAGTTTTTAAACGTTCGCGAATTTCACTCATATTGAACTATATTAACGGGACTTGTCGCGCACAATAAAATCAAAACATGACAAACATTTTGACTACCTGCCCTCGACGTTTCGGCCAAGTTGCATTGGCCGTGGTCACGAAACGTCGAGGTTAGTCAAAATGTTTGTTATGTTTCGATTCTATTGTGCGCGACAAGACCCGTAAATATAGTTCAATATGAACAATAGACTATTATTTAGAACTATTTATTATCAACTTATTATTTGAATAACATATCATTCTTAGTTTCCGAGATATTAAGATTTATGTGATTCATTGCTCTTGAGTGTATTATCGTGCCATCGATAATTTTGAAATATAAGGTTTTACAATGTAACGAAGAAGTAAAACAACACATTTGGTAAACGTTTTTACATTATTTATTGCCTAGAAAACAAAAAAATTAACAAAAAAATTAAGCTCTTAAAGCCATTTAACGCTTTATTGCAGGTCGGATTCGAGTAACATTATAACATTGGTTTGATTGGGTCTAACTAATCTTGGTTTAATTTACTGTTTCTTTTCGGTGTAGGGGTGAGCAGCGATGAAGTCGAGAGCCCGTTGGATGTAATCGGGGATGGGCTCAGGGGCGGGGGGAGTGGGTAGATGATCACCCTGTAAAATAAAAATTTATTAATATCAAATAGTCACAAAACATCTTAACTCAAACACAGTAATTGGACATGGAATCATTAGTTGTTATTTGCATGCCGAAATCGACTCTAGTTTAACGCCTTAACAAAATAATATGAGCCTGAAACAGGGCTACTGATAGTATCTGAATCTATGCTAACCAAATTCAAGAAGTCATATTTAGAGCTCCTTGTGGAAGAGCTCGTCCGGGAAGTACTACCACCGTACCTACTTCTCCGCCAAACAGTGATGCTTGCATTGCTGTGTTCCGGTGTGAAGAGTACGGGTGCCGGTGAAATAACAATCACATGAGACTTTCTATCTTCATGTCGTAGTTTGGCAAACGCGGTTTGCAATATCATTTAGGCAACAACCTGGTTGGTATTGCAGTTGTTATGCGCAAAGTTAACCGCTTAACATCAGGTGGGCCTTTAGCTCGTTTTGCTATCCTTTTCCGTAAAAAAAAAACAAAATACAGAAAATATGTTATTGCTTGTATTAGAATGTTGCCAAACGTGAAAGCAAAGATTCGATTCGTCTGATTATTCGTAACCCTTTGACCTACCTCTGAATCAATCGAATCATCTCACAAACAACATGCTATGACATTTAATTTGGTCACCATTCCAGGCGGATCTCTAAAGGTCGGACCATAATCAGGTTTAAGAGATTCAAGTACGATCAAAATAAATCATTAATATTAGTGTCTAGTTCAGATATTCATTCCTACGTCAATGGAGCATAAAATCAGTGAATGATGTGGAGACAACTTATTATAAGTTCAACAATAAATATAATTTCATTTAGGCAGTACCTACATTGAAAGAATGAAAGAAAAGCAACAAAAATATTTATGTTGTTAACACTATGAGAAGAGGCCCGCGCCCAGCAATGGGACAGTAATTATAGGCTGATTATTCTTCTGCCAAATCTTTAGTACTGACCTTGGGCTGGTATCCGAACTCGTTGGCAACGTAGGTGAGCTGGATGTTCTGACCCTCGGGTGACGTATAGCTGTTGGAGCCTGCGACCTGAAGAGCGATCTCGTCCTAGGATGGAATAAAAAAAAAAACTGTATTCAAGAACCCTGTTGCCGTAGGGTAAAAATAATAGGAGTTTGGTGAATGAAATTAAAAAAACCGGCCAAGAGCATGTCGGGCCATGCTCAGTATTATAGGGTTCCTTAAGTAGGTGTTACAAACAAATCCAATCGAATATTAATCATGGCTATTTTAGTTTTTGCAATAGACGGCAGCATTAGCCGCTAGATGGCGCTATACAGTGCCAAATGCAATAGACGGCACTTGATGGCAGCATTGGCGACTTAGAGAGTGTTATTAGACGCCGCTAGATGGCGCCAAATTTAAGAATTTTGTCATGTCATAATAACACAAAGTTACTTTTTGTAATTTTTTCAAATAGAAAGTAGCTAAAGGAGCATTATTTGCTAGGATCATTTTTCTCTAAGGTCAATGACCTTTGAACTAGGACGTTTTAAGTATTTTTCAGTTTTCTGTCTATAACTCAAAAATTTATAATCACATTATGCTCGAAATAATTTTAAAAGAGAGTTTTTATAAAGGTCTATCAATGTGAAAGATTATAAGTTTCTACGTCGCATGGTTTAGAAATGGCAGGGGGGGACACATTGCAAGCCACTTTGGCAGGCTATATTTCACAAATGGTACACCTGATAAAAAAATAGTGTATGAAACATTACCATCATTTTAGTAGACCTATTCAATGATATCACACACGAGGGGGTGCAGCGAAAAAAAAGTTTCCATCCCCATTTCACATGTATGGGCGCCACCCCTAAAATACCTAATCAAGATGTTTTTATTATTTTAAAATTGAGATCTATATCTATACTATTTTTTTACAAAATTTCATTTTCTTATGTTTATAACTGTAGAAGTTATTAAGCTGTAAAGGATTAGGACAGACGGACAGACGGACAAACGGACAGACGGACAGACGGACAGACGGACGGACATGACGAAACTATAAGGGTTCCTTGTAGGACTACGGAACCCTAAAAAGGATTTTATAAAATGCTAGTTTTTTTTTTAAGTACCTATAGTAGGTAGATAGGTGTTTTATTTTTTATTTTGGCTTTCATTTTTTTTACCTTTATATCACATAATTAATTTACTAATTTTATTGGCACGAATCTAGATGTAAATAATTTCTTACTTTGTTATAGACATAGTAAAAATAAAGACGAAGTGCCACGAACAATCATAATGGAGCCAAAAAATCCGTGTTCCTTCATGTACAACCAGCGCTCAAGCACATACCATGTAGTACCTGCTTTGGCGATACTTACTGGACGATGCCGCTACATGTGTACTGAGAGGGGTGAGCATGGTTTGAGGTGCATGTGTGTGCGTGAGCGCTGGTTGTACACGAAGGAGCACGGTTTTTTGGCTTCACTATGATTGTTCGCAGCACTTCGTCAATATTGTTTACTATATCTGTGTATACTACTAAATTGTTCAAGACTGGGATCATCTACACAAATAATATTATTTCTTAAAGGAAACAGGACGACATTCAAACGAGAATCTTGATCAACGGTTACAAACTCACCTTTCCTAAGACCTTGACCTGGCCCTGAGCATTTGCGGCGATACCGTTGTCGGTTTCGAATCCGAACTGGAAGCTGCCATCGGGAGTCTGTTCGTTGCTGCTGCGGAGGACTTGCGCGCTCTGGTCGGAGGATGTGGCGTACGCACACGCAAGCATGCAAACGGCAATGATGGCGGATTTCTAAAAACAAAAAAGTTACTGGTCAGAGGATTACATGATAGTGGTCGAGCATCGAGGTCAGTGGCGTGCAATCCACTTCTGGCCACAAAACTCTTATTGAAGACGACTTTGGCCAGAAGTGAACTTCTATAGGCTGATGATTGATCAGATTTGGGTACATTAGATTTATTGATCTTTCCAAATCCAATATATCCATGGAGTTTCTTGCCGGCTCTTCTCCATAGCATCAACTTTTTGGGAACCGTGCTACTAGATTAGTAGTTAACGTTTTGAAAGTGTAAGTAAATGCTTATTCGAAATAAAAGCTTTTAAATTTTTGATTTTATTTTGATGATGATTAAAAAATAAATAATAAATGAAATCTCTAGTACCTATCTAAAATGTGGAATAGCTCATCTATCATAATTAAACAATATTAGTTTTCTTTGCACATAAGTATGTAAAGATAGAGCTAGTTAAAACTGTGTGACAGACAATAGGGAAAAGTAATTTTTAAACCATATTATAAAATTATATTATTTCGTTTTGAGTTGACTATTGTTTTCAAGATTTCTATTTCCAATTTTCTTTATATTTTGCTCTCATTAAATTTCATCTAGATCTTACTAGAGCACATTTGTTTATCTGGCGGGCCAAATAATATGAATTGATTCTATATGATTTTAAATAATATTAAAATATAAAAAAATATATTATATTGCTGGTCGTTTATGTTGTGATTTCAATTTGGTTAAGGTATAGATAATGCTATCATATAATAATCGCGATAAACAAATGTTCGATTCATCATCATAATCAACAGATTTAAATTTAAAATTACAAAAATAAATACATAAATTCAAAAATATGTTAGTAATTATTATTTAGGGAATGTTATAATGTAACAAATAAACAGTCTGATATTTGAAATGTTGCCATTGCAATATTTCAATAATCGTTCACTATGTTTTTATATAATTATTTATTTATCACATTTTACGTATTCATTTTTAATCTCATCCAATTAAAATCAATTGTACAAATTCTTTATAAATCTTCTTGAGAAAATCATATATTTATAATTGGAGAAATTGAAAACTAAACCCGTTACAAACCGTTTTTAAATCACAAATTCACTATTATTTTTAATTAGCACAAATTATAAAATCTTTTATTTGTTCGCTGATGTGCGCACTTACCATTTTGGTGTTGCTTATTCGAACTACTGGTTCAATCTAATGCCGGAATAAGATTCTAAGTTTCTTATATACACACTCCCGAGTGTATAAAATATATTATCAAACGTGTTTTTTTTTTCGTGGCGAAAATCCGCCCGGTGAAGGCGGAGCCAGTGTTGGACTACTACCGACTAAAACCACCTCGGTGTTCCTCTTATGACCCTTGGCTGGGGGCGTGGGAAAAATGATATCATACCCACCAATGAGTTCACAAGTGGAAAAGGTAACGCAATGAAGAGAGATGGGACAAAAAACCGCTATCTGTATTTCTGAATATTCCAGCTAAATAATTGATAATACTAAGTAAATTGCCACTAACCACAGCAGCTCAGCAAGGACAGAAAAATCAGTGACCCTGCCCGTCGCAAAAGAATCAGTGGCCCTCAACGGTTCACCCAGCATGAGTAGAAAAGTACGGCTGATTGATATTGAAGTAGCCGAGTCCTCGAGCAGAGACCACGAATCGGAAAACGAAGCATAAGACGCATTTTGTTATTTCTGTTGAGGAAAAAGATCATCTCAAAGCTTTCTAACTTCACCACTTGAGACTGCACATAAAAACACACTTTATTTGTGGCCCTAAAAGGCGATCTTACAACCGTCTGAAGTTGACAGTTTGACAGATTTTTTATTAAAATTCTGACAAAAAAAATTACATTGGCAGTCATGGGGATTTGGGACTGCTGCTTAGTCGTTGCTCTGAGGGGACTGCCGACAGAAGTGAAAACTCAAAACTGTCACATTTGCATGTCGCATGTCGATGCCATAGGGTAGGTATGATATCTGTGCCATAGGGTGACGCGTTTTCCCCCTTTTTTTTTTCCTCATGGATGCACTCCACCCGGGGTAGACGTAGCCAGTGTTGGACTCTTACCGACTAAAACCACCAGGATGTTCCTTCATCTACCTTAGTCGGGGGCGTGGGAACCCGTGAGTATTCACACAACCACCCCCGACAGGTCTCGGCCCGCCACAAGCAGGCGAGCCCCTTCTCCCCGTGCGGCCTAACGTTGGCTGCACCCTCCTAGGCAGCGCACACGGAACACTGCACGCCACCTCACCTCACGGGCCTTTACCAGCTTCACCAACTACGCCAGCTGTGCCAGGTACGCTAGCTGCGTCAGCTACGCCAGCTACACCAACTGTACCAGCTACGCCAGCATGCTGCCAGGTTAGCATGCCAGCTACGCCAGCTATATCAGCTACGCCAGCTGCTGGTCGGGCAGCAGACTACCCCGAGTCTGCTGCTTGCAGGCCCCATCCTCCTATAACTTTTTATAGAGGTTTTCTTCCTCGCGGTCGGGGTGCTGAAGCCAAGACCCTCGGTCCCAAGAAGCGCGAGAACACTACTCAGCAGGCACTCCCGGGGTTACGAGATCGACGGGGGCAGGGAAGGATAGTCCCCCCGCTGCCTGCCCAGTGGCAGGGTGAGTGCACACCGGGCCCGCCTCTGCTGGTATCAGAGGGACACGTGGAGCAACTCCCCATTAGCCCTCATGGGGGGTTCCAGAATATTCACCACAGGCAATAAGATCCCTCGAAGGTTAATCCCTCGAAAGGATTCTATTGCCCGTACCCAGGATTCACCGGCCTTACAACCGCCGTTCTCTCCAAACGTGTTCAAAGGGACAAGCAGCCGTCAGACACACGTGGAGGTTTTCTGGCCAGCACCCCACGTGTTTTGCCCCTACCAAAAATCGCTCGACGCGCCTAAAGAAGTTTTCAATTCAGTAAATGAACTCCTTCCTCAGATACTTACAAATGCTAAGCCTACAGCAGGTGTAGACAAGAGATTTGTCTAGGGAAGAATAGATAAATACAACTATAATATAGAACCTAGTGGTTGAACGCTTGGCTTCCATGAAGGAGGGTGTGAGTTCGATCCCGGCCCGCACCTCTGACTTTTCGAATTCATGTGCGGATTTATATTCGATTATCACTTGCTTTAACGGTAAAGGAAAACATCGTGAGGAAACCTGCACACCTGAGAGTGCTCCATACAGTTCTCAATGGTGTGTGTAGTCCGCCAACCCGCACTAGGCCAGCATGGTGGACTAAGGCCTTAGCCTTCTCGTACTGAGAAGAGGTCCGTGCCCAGACAATGAAAAATAATAATGCTAGGAAAAGGCTGGATTGATGATGAAAATTTTCACTTTTGGTGTATTTTCATGAGCTTTAATTTCGTAAAGATCTGTTATGTTTCCACAACATAGTGTGAGTAAGAATTACAAAAATACAGAATTTACTAATTACCTGTGATTGTTTTGCAAGATGAACATAGACAGAAGAATGGTGCTAAGTGCTTTAGCTAGATAATCTTGGTAATCTTACAACAAATGAGTACTTAAGGTACTTGTTGTTGTATAAGGTACCTGTATAATAAGGTTCTTGTATTCAAGTATAATTTTTTATGACCACATGGAATTCTGCTAATCTAACAACACTGAAGCACATTTTCTTTGGTCTCTAATCAATCAATCAATCTCCTTACGATTACAAAGCTATTTGTCACAGAAATGATACTGGGCCAGTATAAGGACTGATAAGTGGGATGGTATAATTTGTGTGACTTATCTGACGTTCTCTTACCTTAAATCAAAGTAATTTGGTGGGTGGAGCGGTCTACCTACGTTATTAAAATCTAGCAGTAGAATAGAATAGAATAGAATAGAATAGAATAGAATAGAATAAAATAGAATAGAAATCATTTATACTGATTTTTTTATTTTTTAGTACTGAAGTTTGGAACCTCCTGTAATTTGGAGCTCAATATGAGTTATCAAAGATAGAAAAATAAAGGAATAGCTTAGTGCTTTTAGAACGTCGGTATTGTTTATTATAAAAAACCAAGAACTCTACGCTGCTTCCTAGTGTTTAAGCTGGGCAGAAAAACCGACGCAACTAACTCCCCAGCAACATCACTGTTTGTAATGCCCTGTCTTGATAAACTATTATGTGAACGATAGCACTGTCGACACTTTTGTGAAATATAGGCGTGATGTGTGTTTATATAAATAAGCAATGGTAGCTTTGCGATTCAACGCTGACCTCCCGTGCAGGAAGATCTGAGTTCGACGCTGTAGTCTTGTAAGGAACACATCGGAATTTGACTTTGTTTACGACTTGCTATAACAGTAAAGGAAATATAGAGAAACCTGCACACTTGAGACAACTCCAAAGAGTTCTAGATGTGTGTGCAGTTCACCAACCCGTATCAGGCCAGTGTGGGCCTAGAAAGCCTTTCTCATTCAAAAAAAAAGCTTGTGCCCAGCAGTAGGACAGAAATGAGAAGATTATTTTAGCTGATAAAATGGACGCATTTACCAGCTGTTATAATATTGAAGCATAGCAAGTCCAATTTATAAATAAATAAACCATTTTTGTGAGGACATTGAACTGTTGAACATGAAACAATTCTATAACTCACGAATAAGTCTCAAACCTCAAACCAAGAAGTAAGTACTTCTGGAACTATTATATATAAGTTTTTCCACTCTTTACAGAAACACTACAAAATTATAAATTATGATTTAGTCCTAAGAGTTACTGCTTGCTATCGATTCCGTTATTATTATTGTCTTATTGAACCAGTAAAGCTGCGACGCATTTTCTCCTCTCATTTTTTATTTATACTTCACAAAACCTCCGACGACCTCTGTGGTCTAGTGGTTCGAGTGTCGGACTGCTGATCACGAGGCTGTGGGTTCGATTCCCACAGGACACAAATATTTGTGTGATGAACATGGGTGTTTGTGTTGGTCTGGGTGTTTCTTAAGTATTATAAGTATGTATGTATTCATAAAAAAAAGTATATAAGTATTATATCCATTGTCTAGTACCCCTAGTACAAGCTCTGCTTAGTTTGGGACTAGATGGTGATGCGTAAATTGTCCCAAAAATATTTATTTATTTAAAAATGCTCAAAATTATGTACAAAAACATAAGATTTATGAAAAAAAATAACCCTAAAACTTAAATTGTAGTTGAGATTCGATCTCAGAACAAAACTGTAAGGTAGTTGTGTGATAACATTTATGTAATGTTGTGGGTATGCAATTATTACAATAAACCAGTTAGCTTTCCGACTCGGTGTTTCATTGTCGTTCCATTTGGCGACGAGGAGTTTTTTTTCTTAAACGTTTCGGATATCCTGATTAATAATGCCTATTGGTAAATTAGAACCGTTTGACGTAAATTCTAAACAGTGGCCGTCGTATATTCGTCGCGTCAAACAGTATATTTTACTCAATGAGATTAAGAACGTATTGGTTGTGCCGCTGTTAATAACGGTGGTGGGTGAAACTACGTATTCGTTAATGTGTGACCTTTGTGCTCCCGCGGACCCCGAAGCTAAGACTTTCGATGAATTAGTGCGTTTAGTATCGGATCACTTGGAACCACAAAGATCTGAGATCGCTGAGCGGCACATGTTTCGATTACGTAGACAGCGTGTCGGTGAATCCATGACGGAATATTTACAGGATCTGAAACATCTTGCGACCACGTGTAACTTTGGTAATATGCTGGAAGAGAATCTTCGTGATCAATTCGTTTCTGGACTTTCTAACAGCGCGATGAGATCGCGTATTTTTGCCGAGAAAAATATCAAATACAAGGAGGCGGGGGAGCTAGCTCTGGCGCTGGAAGCCGCAGAGCGGCACGCGGAGGTGAGCGCGGCGACTGCCGCAGCCACGACCTCAGGTGCAGGCGGCGAGGCAGGTGAAGGCCTGCACAGGACGGGCGCGGGGCGAGCGATGCCGAGTGCTAGGGGCGGTGGGCGCCGGGTGGTCCGCAATACTGGTTTTAGGACGGAGGTTGTGGCGGAAAAAGGGCCCAACTCCGCTGAGTCGGCGTCGTCGTCCCATCAAAATTGCTGGCGGTGTGGTAAGGCACATCGGCCAGACAGGTGTCGTTTTGCCAATTATAACTGTGACGAGTGTAACCAACGTGGGCATCTAAAAGTGATGTGCAAAGAAGCGCGCGGTAGTGGTCGGTCCGACCGACAAAATTACGTAAGTGAGGATTATTCAGAGGACGAGGATTTGTTTAGCATCGAACTGGCGTCTCAAGGTAATAAACCTTTCTTTATTAACGTGAACATTGACAGTTACGTAATCAAGTGCGAAGTTGATACAGGAAGTCGCATTACGGCGATCAGTGAGGATTTTTATAAACAAATGTTTTCACATAAAACGATTAAATCGGATAATCTGTTATTACGAGGTTATTCTGGTACCCGCATTAAATCCTTAGGATATATTCTGGTTAATGTAAGGTTAGGTAATGTTTTGGTGAATGATTTGGAGTGTTATGTCATTCAAAATGGTGGGCGTCCTCTGTTGGGCAGGGACTGGCTAAGGGCCCTGAACATAAAACAAATAAATTTCAATGACATAATTGCCGATCCATGTATTAGTCGCTTAGCTGCTGAATTCCCTGAAGTTTTTACTAATAAGTTGGGTAAATGTAAGAAGTTGCTCCAATTGCAACTGACTGATACTGAAGCAGTGTACGTCCGAGCGCGGCCCGTGCCCCTGGCACTCCGCGCACGAGTCGAGCGCGAGCTCGAGCGGCTCGAAGCCGAAGGCACTATATACCGAGTCGAGCACTCCGATTACGGGACGCCTATAGTGCCGGTAATAAAGGCGAACGGGGATATACGAATTTGTGGAGACTATAAAGTCACCATAAATCGTAAACTTAAGCGTGAATATTACCCGCTCCCTCGCATAGAAGAGTTGTTTGCTACTTTAAGTGGGGGTAAAGAGTTTTCCAAAATTGATCTGACTCATGCTTATCAACAGACGATTTTGAGCAACGATTCACAATTGTGTACAGCTATAACGACGCATATTGGTACATTCGTTTATCGCCGTACGCCATTCGGGCTATCTTGCATTCCGGAAAAGTTTCAAAAGCTAATGGAGGAAACGTTGCGTGGGGTGCCAGGTACAGTGGTATTTCTCGACGATATCTGTGTGACGGGTGCTTCAAGGTCCGAACATTTGAGTAATTTAAGGCAAGTGATTGTTAGACTAAGGGATATGGGGTTGACAGTTAAACTAAGTAAATGTAACTTCCTACAGGCGAGGGTTAAATATCTTGGATTTATTATTGATCAACATGGCTTACGACCAGATCCAAATAAGGTGGAGGCTATTTTAAAAGCACCAACACCTACAGATGTAACTCAATTAAAAAGTTTCCTTGGTCTACTTAATTACTACGGCAAGTTCATTTCTAAATTAAGTATATTGTTGTATCCGTTACATGAACTTTTAAAAAAGGGTGTCAGTTGGAATTGGAGTAATGAGTGCAATAAATCTTTTAATGAAGCAAAACAAGCACTGTTAGGCGATAAGGTGCTTGCACACTATGAGGAGGGGCGGCCGCTTGTGTTATCGGTGGACAGCAGCGCGTACGGGCTGGGTGCAGTACTGGCACATCGTTTCCCGGACGGCAGCGAGCGGCCGGTCAGCTGTGTGTCACGCACACTCAACAACGCTGAGCGTAACTATAGCCAGATCGACAAAGAAGCCCTGGCTATATTTTACGGTGTTACTCGACACCATCAGTACCTTTATGGTAGAAAATTTGAATTACGTACTGATCATCAACCCTTAAGTTATATTCTCGGGCCTAAAGTGGGTATACCCCAAACGGCCGCCAGTCGCTTGCAACGCTGGGCCGCACGGTTAGCCGCTTATGATTTCTCAATAAAATATATTACGTCAAAACAAAACGGGCCAGCGGACGCGCTGTCACGTTTACCGTTATCACAGGAGCGTCGTCCCGCCGAAGCGATCAGTTATGTAAACTTAGTTCACGAATGCATGCCTGTTAATTTTCGGGATGTAGGTAAGGAATCCAATAAAGACGTATTGTTATCTCGAATATTAGGATATGTGAAATTTGGATGGCCATCCGTACCAAGTTGCGAAAACGAAAAACCATATTTTTCTCGGAAAAATGATTTGATAGTAGATTTTGATTGCTTAATTTATAAGTATCGTATTGTTATACCACAAACTTTACAAAATAAAGTATTGGAAGAGTTGCATCAAGGTCATTTAGGAATAAACAAAATGAAAAATTTGTCGCGTAATTATGTTTACTGGCCTAATTTAGATACTGATTTAGAAAATTTGTGTCGCTCATGCGAGCCGTGCCGCGCCGTGCGCGATGCACCGCCGCGTGCGGACCTGCATCCATGGGAATTTCCTTTGTTTCCTTGGCAACGCTTGCATGCGGACTTTGCGGAATATTCAGGAAAAAAATATCTTATTTTGGTGGATGCACATTCAAAGTGGATTGAGGTACTTCCTATGCCTTGCACGGATGCGCAATCGACAATTACGGCTTTAATGACGATTTTTAGTAGATTTGGCTTACCTTCGCAACTCGTTACGGATAACGGACCTCCATTCCAAGCTTATGAATTTAAGAATTATTGTATTAATAACTGTATTAAGCATGTGACTAGTGCGCCTTATAGACCGCAGACTAATGGAGCTGCTGAAAATGCAGTAAAGACCGTAAAAAAGGCAATTAAAAGAGCTGTGTATTCGGGTGAAAATGTGTTGCAAGCACTAAATACCTTTTTATTTTACTATCGTAATTGTGAACACGCTACAACGGGTGTGCCCCCGGCAGTGCTGCTTACTGGACGGCGAATGCGGACGCGCCTGGATGCGCTACGGCCCGATGTCGCACAAGTAGCGCAGGCGGCACAGCAGCACCAGGTGGCTAATGCCCGAGGCACACCCCAACCTTTGATCCGTGTAGGGGAACCGGTGCTCGCACGTAACTATGCCTTGCGTTCGGATAAGTGGTCCACGGGAACAGTTGCAAAAAGAACCGGCCCAGTCTCTTACCGCATCGATATGGGTAACGGGGTCGAGTGGCGCAGACACAGAGACCAAATGTTACCGGTTGAGAACAAATTACGACTTTCATTATCACGAGCAAGCATCGGTACTCATAAGAGGGGAAGTGTTAATACGAGCGATGTAGAAGACTCTTTTGAGGATGCAAGTGATGCATCCGGCGAGCGAGAGGCGGAGCCGGACAGCGCGGAGGGTGCGATGAGTAGGCCGCAGAGCCCGCGCTCTCCGACGCCGTCGCCGCCGCCGCCGCCACCATCGCAACCCGCTGGGGCCACTGCCCGAGCGGTACGTGCTTTGATGCGCGCGCAGAAAAAAGTTTAGGTAGAGTTATGTATGTAAGATTCGTTGTATGTTTAATATTCTTTGTTTTGTATAAAATCTGAACTCTGCTATTTAGAGGGGAAAAGATGTAAGGTAGTTGTGTGATAACATTTATGTAATGTTGTGGGTATGCAATTATTACAATAAACCAGTTAGCTTTCCGACTCGGTGTTTCATTGTCGTTCCAAAAACAACTGCGGCCTTCATTACCGCTACCAGTGGCACGTGACTAATTGCGTAAGACTTCGAAATCCACGTTCCTAACCTTTTTTGAAATCAATCGTTTAGCTCCCTTTAGATATAATTTTTTTTTTTTTTTTTTTTTTTTTTCTGTGTCCTGGCGATCTGTGTCTTCACAATAAGCCATTTCGTTGTCTGATTATGATAATCCGGTAATGTCTGTATTTTGGGAGAAACATCCGTTGATATTCCTCTCATCGTGCATTTTAAAATCGGTCCACTAGTGAAGGGACGCCGTGCCTTTTTAGTCGAGAGAATATTAAGCTGCCTGAGCCTTCTAGTTGTGCTGCGAGCTCATTGACGTGACTCGACAATCTTGTCTGGTAGCTTTTGCTGAAGGTTTCAATTTCCTGTTTGACAGTTTTTATGTTTAAATCCTGCTGTATGTATTTATTACTTATGAAGTAAGGTATGTCAAACATGATCCGCACTATCTTGTTTTGAAATCTTTCCAGTATTTCAATGTTGCTCAGGCTGGCAGTCCCCCAGAGTTGGATACCGTAGGTCCAGATTGGTTTGAGGATTATCTTATAAACGGCCATTTTGCTTGTTTGGGACAGTTGAGATTTTCGCCCAATCAGCCAGTACATATTTCTTAATCTTGTATCTAGCTGTTTGCGTTTGGTCCAAATATGCTTGCGCCAGGTGAGTCGTCGGTCCAAATGTATGCCCAAGTACTTAGCGTCTTCAGCTTGCGGTATTTCTTCACTGTAGAGCTTTACAGTTGGACATGTCTGTCGTCTGAGGGTGAATGTGACATGGGTAGATTTGTTTTGATTTACTTTGATGCGCCATTTGTCAAACCAATTCTCTAAAATACACAAGTGGGCTTGCAGATTTGCTGAGGCAGTAACAGGATCGTCGTGAACTGATAACAGTGCTGTGTCATCCGCATATGTTGCAGTAGTGGTAGCATCGTGGGTTGGTACATCGGATGTGAATATTAAATAGAGCACTGGCCCTAGGATACTACCTTGTGGTACTCCTGACATGATTTCGCACAATTGCGACGTTTGAGTGTTATATTTTACTTCGTAGCATCTTTGACTTAGGTACGATCTGAGTATGTGGTAGTATGAGTGTGGAAGCAATTTTTTGATTTTGAACATCAAGCCTTCATGCCAAACTTTATCAAATGCCTGTCCAATGTCCAGAAATACAGCAGAACAGTAAAGTTTGTGTTCTAGTGTTCGACTAATGACATCTACAATACGGTGGATTTGTTCTATAGTACCGTGCTTTTCACGGAAGCCGAACTGATGTTTGGGAAGTATTTGCGATAGGTGGACACGCATTCTATTGAGCAAAATTTTTTCTAAAAGCTTACCAGGAACTGGCAGAAGGCTGATTGGCCTATAAGAGCTTGTTTCTTGGGGTGGTTTCCCTGGCTTAGGTACCATTATCACCTGTGCAATTTTCCATTGGCTTGGGAAAATTTGTAGTCTCAGACAGGCATTAAAGATAACTACCATTAACATTATACCCTTCTTAGGTAGCTGTTTTAAAAGTGTCGCGTCGATCATGTCATATCCTGGAGATTTACCCTCCTGGAGGTTCATTACTTCTCGGCGAACTTCATTTGGAGTAGTACTTTTCAAGGGTAGGCACATCTGGCAAGGTGAGTTTAAGTACGAAAGGATTTCCTCATCATGTTCAGGATATTTGCAAGGAAATGGTTTGAAGACGTTCTGTAAATGGTCCGCATACACTGAAGCCTTTTCATCGTCTGACCTAGCCCAGTGGCCATTACCTCTGATCGGCGGAATGTGTTTTTTTGGCCGATTCAGGCTTTTAGTAGCTTTCCATAATGAATAGTTAGACTCTTTAGTAGGGTTGAGGCTTGCTAGATTTGACTGTAGATTATCATTAAAATAATTGTCTATCATTATTTTAAGGTCCTCTGAGGCCTTATTAAATGCTCTTTTGTCGTCAGGGTAACCGGAATTGTGCCACACTTTACGCAATTGTCGCCTTTCACTTACTTTTTCTTTTATGAGTTTCGGGTATTTATGTGACTGGCGAGTTAGTAGTTTACCAGTTTTGGTCGATTCATTTGCAGCTTGATAGATTAATTTGTTTAAAGTTTCTATTGCAGATTCTACATCCTTGATAGTTTTAAGTGGAATATTTAGGTTAATATTGGATATAACGCTCTTGTAGTTTTCCCAATTTGTGCTTCGATTATACAATCTTGGAGGTGTTTCGACGAGTATAACTTTACAGTGTAAATTTAGAATAACTGGTGTGTGATCGGAGGATAGATCTGTGCAACCTTCAATACCTAAGTGGGTATATGGAATGTTCTTTATAACAAAGAAGTCAAGTAGGTCTGGTACTTTGTTTTGGTCAGTAGGCCAGTAGGTTGGGTCACCATGTGATAAACAATATAGATTTAAGTCATTGACCGTCTGATATAGTTGCCTTCCTCGTGGTAAAATAAGCCTTGACCCCCAATATGAATGCTTCGCGTTCCAATCGCCACCACTGATAAATCTATTTCCTAAGGTTGAGAAGTATTCTTTGAAGTCGTCTTTAGTGATTGTATGTCTTGGTGGACAATAGATTGCTGACAGGGTTATTTCCGTATTATTGTCTCGTACTTTGACTGACGTTGCTTGTATTTTTTCCTTAGTGTATGCTTCAAGTAAATAGTGCTTTATGTTTTCTTTGATTATAATTGCTGTTCCTCCATGGGCTTTCCCCGATGGGTGATTAGTGTGATACACGTCATATCGCTTTATTTTTATGTATGATTTACTTGTAAATCTGGTTTCTGAGATAAGAGCAACATCGATTTTTTCTGTATGAAGAAAGATTTCAAGTTCCTGACGACGTTCCGTCAATCCATTGGCATTCCAAGTAACTAGGCGTAGATTGGGAATCATTTTGGTACCAAATGAGATACTAATTGAATCATACGATCCATCATGCTGTCTATCATGTCTCTCATGATTGTCTGGAATTTATTAAACATTGTCTCTAACAATTCGTTAAAATTGTTGGTATTAATAGGATCTCCCCCGTCTCGAGGGGACTTGTTTTGTGTAGCATCTGCATAACTTTTGTTTGTTACTCGTGATGTTGTTGGTTGTTTGTTGTGCTCAAATTGAGTTCTGTCTTGTGTTTGTTGATAGGGTGTACGTACCGTTTTTGGTTTTAGGATTCTTTCTTTGTACTGTTTATACTTTATACAACCTTTGTAGCTGGCCGGATGTTTTTCGTGACAGTTTGCGCATATTGCATCAGTATCTGGGCTTTTATTGCAAGTTGTTGTTGAGTGTTCTTCTCCACATTTTACACATCTGAATGGTCGAAAGCATTGGTTTTTGGAATGCCCAAATCTTTGGCACCTTTTGCATTGCAGTATGTCTTTCTTCTTGTATGGCGCTTCAAAGGAGACTTTCATATAATTTAACCTAGTTACTTTGAAAATATCTTTGTTATTATGTTTAGGTTCGAGATCAACATAGAATATCGGTAAGGCTTCTTTGGTTTCTTTTTTCAGTACATTTACTATGTTTCTGACTTCATGTCCTAGCTCACTCAACACGTGTTTGATATTTTCTGTATCTTCAGATGAATGTAGTCCGCGTAGCACAACTCTATAGGCCCTTTCACTTTTGAGTTTGTAGGTGTAGTGACTTATGTTGTTGGCAATAAATTTTTCCCTTATTGTTTTATAAGTGTCAATGTCCATAGGCATTATCTTGACAATATGTCCCGATTTTAATGTAGTCATGGTATATGACTTACTGTCTGTAAAGTTGTTCAAGACTTCTTTTAATGATGATATATTAAGGACACCTGTGACAAATATTGGTTCAGGTCTTGGGATTTTAGGTGTAGTAGGGTCATTGGCCTGTGTTTCTTTGTCCTCGATTTCAAGGGATTCAAATTGATTTCGCGTCGGTATTGAGTAAGTTGTTCTTAACTTTGTGAATTTTGTAGAATTTTCTCCAGATTCTGGACTGTTTTCTGTTCTTTTCCTCTTAGTTGTAGGCACTTGATCTTTTTGCCAGGCTTCATGAGTGGGTCTTTGCTTTTGTTTTAATACTGACTCAGTGTCAGTCAGTGTAATTTCTTTAGGTATTGTGCCGACTGAGTTGCTTCTGCTTCTTTCAAACATGCTCTTATGGAAAGTTTGTTGTACCATGTTGTTGGTTTTAGGTAGATTTTTGTTTTTATTTTCTTCATTTATCATAATATTCCCACGAGTAGGGTCGATAATCAGTCGCTCTTGGGGTGACGCCCATTCCCAGAGAGAAGGCTAATTGCAACAACGGGTCGCCCTGTCCGCTGAGGTTGGTCGCTAACGGCTGATCTCACCGGTCAGTCATACATCCTCTTGGCGCGTACCACACTGTAGGATTTGGAGATTTTTTATAGAGGTTACCTTCCTCACGGTCCGAGTGGCGAAGCTAGGACCCCCGCTCCTGCAAAACATGACTGCAGGTTTACGGTCTGGGGCAACCCTTTCGGGCTGCACACTGGTTTTTCTGTCGGGGTTTTCTCCCTTATCTAGATGTTCGGTTTTAAGGCGCCGAATGCTCGCCTTCGCCCTCCATACATTGCTATTGCGATCACGAGGATGATGGTAGTGTATGGGCCCGTTATTGATCGCAACATTGCCCAGGGAGTACGACCCACAAAATGTGGGCTCGTCACTAAACCGCGACGGCAGTTTAGTGATGGCGTGGACGTTGTATGGTAGGACTTAAGAGGTGCGCGCCTTATAGTCCAGCCGCACACTCCTGGACGTACGCTACTGGCTCTAACTCAGCTTTTTGTAGGTGTATGCCTTCTAGTACAACAGACACCACCGAGGCCTGTCACCACTTTCCCCCCCCCCTTTAGATATAATGTGATGTTTTATGTCTCTAAAATGATTCTTTTTATTACTGGTAACTGATATTTTATCATTTTATCAATAAAATTTTAAAAATTCATGACATTCGCTTTAAATTCTTCTGCTACTCCCCTTTTACGCAGTAAAGCGTGATGACCAACAGAAAAAAATAACTAAAAAAAGTAGTTTCGACATCAGTATCGTTCTAAGTACAGGTAACACTTATTTATTTCCAAAAATATTAAATATACAGTTTTTGCTTCGTTACGATTTTATTATTTGTATACATATATAGATTAATTAAATATACAAATAAAATATATAAAATTCATGGTCTTCCTTTTATTTGTGACACTATGTTATTTAGCAAAAAAAAATATCCTTATGATGAAGCCTTTCAATCGGTATGATAAAGCTACAGGATGAATATATTTCTCATGTAACGGGTTTAACGTCAACCATGTAATTAAATAAATATAAGAAAATAGTGGCCCACTGATATCGGATACAGGATCCAACCTACCGGTGGTCAGAGCTCCAGAGAAGTGAACCTCTTAACAATACGCGCCGTATCAAGGAGAACCGCTTTCTGCATCAAACCCTTGACCCAGCCGCCTAACGAGAGACTCATAATATGGTGGTCGAGGCTCTTTGCCACAAGATTTAATTCAAATTCAAATGTTTTTGATTTCAAATAAACCCAATTACAGGCACTTTTGAAACGTCAGGCTCTAGTTGCACGGTTCCATATTGTGGGTCCTATGGAGAAGAACCGGCAAGAAACTCCATTTCTGAGTCCACCCCCCCACATGTCGACAAACTCGTGCTCTTTTATGAGGTTCCCGTCAGGAGGGACAGTGATATCAACAATCATTGTGCGGCGCTTATTATAATTATTATTAGTCTCATTTAAATTCATAATACTAGAAGTAGGTCCCACAAAGTAACCACCTGTGGAGTAATGACGCTATGCTGGCCATACTGCGGTCAACAATGTGACCATCTAGTGATGTAGCTATGAAAATATGCCACGAGTTGTAACCTTATAGGCCTAAGTATATTAGAAGCCTAAGTTCAGAATGTAACTAGGTATTTTTTTGTTTTAACTTATAAAAAGCAGACTGACAGACTGTCTGTCTGACAGCAGGGTGCTAATGATTGTGAAATAGCACCCATGTTTTAGTTATTCTCATTAATAAAATCACATGATCCATTGATGTCTTCGATAGTTAATTTCACCAAAATTTCTACGAAATCCAAAACAATCATAGTATTGTAATTATCACTGAAATCGGATTCCTTATCGACTAAACTAAAATGCGATTCCGTAGCAACCATGCCCCCCCTAAATCGACCCAATCAAAGGCCGGCCTTTGAAGATGACGAAAAATCCAAATGCTTAGCCGACAGCTTGGAGTCCCAATGCACTCTCAGTACGCTTCCCGTAAGCCAAACCCACCTAGATAAGGTAAATTCCGAAGTGGAGCGTAGGTCAGCCCTCCCCCCTCCCCCAGTAGACGACCCTGATGACCCGCTCCCACCGATCACCCCTGACGAAGTTCTCTCTATGGTCAAGGATCTAAAGCCCAAAAAAGCCCCAGGCGCGGACGGTATCACCAATAAGGTGTTAAAAAGTTTCCCTGCCACCCTAATCGCTCTAATGACCGTCATCTTCAATGCGGCATTTAAAAACAACATCTTTCCCTAGGCTTGGAAACAAGCCACGGTAATCGGTATTCCCAAACCGGGCAAGCCAAAAGCCGAGCCGAGTAGTTACCGGCCGATTAGTCTCCTCAATGTCTTCGGTAAAATCTACGAGAAGCTTATTTATAAGCGACTTAAAGATTTCGCCGACTCAAATAAACTCCTTCCCGACGAGCAGTTTGGCTTTCGTACAAAGCACTGCTGCGTTAATCAACTGCACCGCATTGTAGAACACATCAGTGCAGGCTTCATACGCGGTCAAATGACCGGTAATCTCTTTTTCGACGTGGCAAAGGCTTTCGATAAGGTGTGGCACAACGGCTTATTATATAAGCTGTACACTATGAATGTGCCACATCGTCTCGTGCTCATCATCCGAGACTACTTATCGAATCGTACCTTTCGCTATCGCATAGAAGGGGCTCTCTCCTTCCCCCATCCCATTAACGCTGGTGTGCCACAAGGCTCCTTGCTCTCCCTCCTACTGTTCACGCTGTACACCAGCGATATTCCGAAATGCGGTGCAGCCCGTATTGCCTTTTTCGCCGACGACACGGCTATCTATTACTCCGGCATGACCGATGTCGCTATTTCTCGTACCCTCCAATCCGCGGCCAACACCCTAGGTGACTGGTTCCAGAAATGGAGAATCGAAGTCAATCCCGCAAAAAGTGCAGCGGTCCTCTTCGATAAGAGACCCCTGTCACAGTACCGCAAAGAAATGAGCGTACCAGTCTCAATGTTCGGAAAACAGATCCCATGGCAACGTGAAGCCAAATATCTTGGCGTGATCCTTGAACGTAGACTGACTTTCAGACCACATATCCGCAAGGTGAAAAACCGTGCCACCTTCGTCCTCGGACGTCTCCACCCCCTACTCAATGCGCGCAGTAAGCTGCCCATTCCACTCAAAGTACAGATATACACCACCTGTATCCGCCCCATCCTCGCCTACGCTAGCGTTGTGTTCGCACACGTTAAGCCGGTAAGAATCCACATGCTCCAACCCTCCAAAACCGTTTCATGCGAAGGGCCGTAGGCGCTCCTTGGTACTTACGCAATGCCCAACTCCACCTAGACCTCAAACAGCCGACCATCAAGCAGTTTTTCAAGCGTGTCTCTAAACGCTATTTCGATTCCGCTCCCAAGCACCCCAATCCCTTGGTCGTGGCGGCCACCGTCTACCAGCCATCTGCTATTAGCAAAATCCGACGTCCCAGACACACACTCATCGAACCCGACGATGCTATAACACTCCTCCAGGAGTCCGATAAAAGCATAAGCACACTCCGACGCCGTCGTCCAAGATATCGTCCCCGCCGGCGAGGACCGACGCGACACACACACAGAATCCGAGAGTCCGACTCTCGAGAAACAGAAACACATGCCGACGCAGCAGCGGCTGCTGGGGGGACCGGTGGCGGGGTCCCCCTGCTGCACCCTGAGTCGAGGTCCGAGTTCCCCCCTGGGGACGCCCTCACGGTGTAGCAACCGGAGATAATCTCGTCACGCGAGACCGGCCCTATGCTCTAGAGTAGTTCCTAGGAGCAGGCTATTGCGTAGCCACTGTTTAGGTTTTAGGTAGGTCTTAGCCTCGCCGACGAGGCTTGCCGCATAACGGCGTTTTAGCGCGTCACCCGATAGACCGAAAGTCCGCCACTTTCGAGGAAATCAATTCGATGCAGCAACGGCTGCTAGGGGGACATAGGAACGGCGGGGTCCCCCTGCAATGCCCCAGCGAGGTTCGAGCCCCCCCCTTGGGGGACGCCCGCTTGCGGTAATTGCGAAACCGCGTCTTTAGTTTGTAAGTATTTAGGATTAGGGAAAAAACCTTCGGCGTATGGAGTCGCACATGGGACTCTCCGCCAACTAAGCCCGGTTAAGCAGAAATAGTACTTCGGTCCCACCTGCGAGAATCCAAAAAGGATGACTTTTTATGTTATAATGCGCAAAAAGTCAGTGTCATTGATATATACATAGAATTTGATGCAGCGGCATCATTCCGTTGCCGCTGCATCAAATTCTGTGATCCTAAAGATGATTTTTGAGAGATCATAATCTTTCGTCGTTGGTAGACTCATCAGGCTGCATGTGGCTTAATGAGTTCTTATTAAATCTTTCTTATTATTATTATTATGTACTGTAATGGAGATGTATTTAGAATATCGGTGACTTAGATAGTCTTAAGATATTATTACTAACAAAATTATGGACATTCTTAGTCTGAAATAAATGTTTTTTTAATTACACTTAAAACCTTTCTGTTCGTTTGAAATAAAATAAAGGTATCTAAAAGTGATCATGAGGTCTTGAAAGAAAACCACTTACAATGATATTACACAGTATAAATTAAAAAAAAACGTATGATAAGGTATTTAAAACGACTTCAGGCATTTAATTAATTTTAGGAAACTGTAAAGTAAAGCAAATATGGTACAGGTAATTTAAATAAATTGTTTTAATATTAAAAACACAATACGGAAAAAAAAAAAAAATAGGTAATATAAAATTGAAAATCGTTTACCAATTTCGGAATCTAATTAATCTGCATAATCGATTAATATAATTTGCTTATTAAATTAGCTTGTTCAACTTTTTTATGTCCTTACAACATAATTCGGTTTTTGTAAATCTTTAAAATGTAGGTATTATTACAAGTAAGAGGCCCGTGTGAAATAGATTTTATGCATTAGAAAGTTTAGTGTTACTGAAATAAAATAAATCCCTTCCTTTATAGTTGAAACAAGGGATTATATTTTATTTAATAAAAAAATGCTCAAGTTTCTTCTAGTTTCTTCCTAATGGAAAAGACTTGAAGAATCAGAAAAAAAATGGCCTTTGTCCAGCAGTGGACGTCTTTCGGCCGAAATGATGATAATGATGATGATCAGATAAAAAATAATCTACACTCGGAGCAATGAATCCGGGTCACCAAACATAAATCTTAATGTCCCGGAAACTAAGAAAGATAGCTTATTCAAATAAAAAGTGTTTTATAGACTATTTATTAACAACAATAGACTAGAAGTTTTTAAACGTTCGCGAATTTCACTCATATTGAACTATATTTACGGGACTTGTCGCGCACAATAAAATTAAAACATAACAAACATTTTGACTACCTACCCTCGACGTTTCGGCCAAGTTGCATTGGCCGTGGTCACGAAACGTCGAGGTTAGTCAAAATTTTTGTTATCTTCCGATTCTATTGTGCGCGACAAGACCCGTAAATATAGTTCAATATGAACAATAGACTATTATTTAGAACTATTTATTATCAACTTATTATTTGAATAACATATCATTCTTAGTTTCCGAGATATTAAGATTTATGTGATTCATTGCTCTTGAGTGTATTATCGTGCCATCGATAATTTTGAAATATAAGGTTTTACAATGTAACGAAGAAGTAAAACAACACATTTGGTAAACGTTTTTACATTATTTATTGCCTAGAAAACAAAAAAATTAACAAAAAAATTAAGTTCTTAAAGCCATTTAACGCTTTATTGCAGGTCGGATTCGAGTAACATTATAACATTGGTTTGATTGGGTCTAACTAATCTTGGTTTAATTTACTGTTTCTTTTCGGTGTAGGGGTGAGCAGCGATGAAGTCGAGAGCCCGTTGGATGTAATCGGGGATGGGCTCAGGGGCGGGGGGAGTGGGTAGATGATCACCCTGTAAAATAAAAATTTATTAATATCAAATAGTCACAAAACATCTTAACTCAAACACAGTAATTGGACATGGAATCATTAGTTGTTATTTGAACAACCTGGTTGGTATTGCAGTTGTTATGCGCAAAGTTAACCGCTTAACATCAGGTGGGCCTTTAGCTCGTTTTGCTATCCTTTTCCGTAAAAAAAAAACAAAATACAGAAAATATGTTATTGCTTGTATTAGAATGTTGCCAAACGTGAAAGCAAAGATTCGATTCGTCTGATTATTCGTAACCCTTTGACCTACCTCTGAATCAATCGAATCATCTCACAAACAACATGCTATGACATTTAATTTGGTCACCATTCCAGGCGGATCTCTAAAGGTCGGACCATAATCAGGTTTAAGAGATTCAAGTACGATCAAAATAAATCATTAATATTAGTGTCTAGTTCAGATATTCATTCCTACGTCAATGGAGCATAAAATCAGTGAATGATGTGGAGACAACTTATTATAAGTTCAACAATAAATATAATTTCATTTAGGCAGTACCTACATTGAAAGAATGAAAGAAAAGCAACAAAAATATTTATGTTGTTAACACTATGAGAAGAGGCCCGCGCCCAGCAATGGGACAGTAATTATAGGCTGATTATTCTTCTGCCAAATCTTTAGTACTGACCTTGGGCTGGTATCCGAACTCGTTGGCAACGTAGGTGAGCTGGATGTTCTGACCCTCGGGTGACGTATAGCTGTTGGAGCCTGCGACCTGAAGAGCGATCTCGTCCTAGGATGGAATAAAAAAAAAAACTGTATTCAAGAACCCTGTTGCCGTAGGGTAAAAATAATAGGAGTTTGGTGAATGAAATTAAAAAAACCGGCCAAGAGCATGTCGGGCCATGCTCAGTATTATAGGGTTCCTTAAGTAGGTGTTACAAACAAATCCAATCGAATATTAATCATGGCTATTTTAGTTTTTGCAATAGACGGCAGCATTAGCCGCTAGATGGCGCTATACAGTGCCAAATGCAATAGACGGCACTTGATGGCAGCATTGGCGACTTAGAGAGTGTTATTAGACGCCGCTAGATGGCGCCAAATTTAAGAATTTTGTCATGTCATAATAACACAAAGTTACTTTTTGTGATTTTTCAAATAGAAAGTAGCTAAAGGAGCATTATTTGCTAGGATCATTTTTCTCTAAGGTCAATGACCTTTGAACTAGGTCGTTTTAAGTATTTTTCAGTTTTCTGTCTATAACTCAAAAATTTATAATCACATTATGCTCGAAATAATTTTAAAAGAGAGTTTTTATAAAGGTCTATCAATGTGGAAGATTATAAGTTTCTACGTTGCATAGTTTAGAAATGGCAGGGGGGGGGACACATTGCAAGCCACTTTGGCAGGCTATATTTCACAGATGGTACACCTGATAAAAAAATGGTGTATGAAACATTACCATCATTTTAGTAGACCTATTTAATGATACCACACACGAGGGGGTGCAGCGAAAAAAAAGTTTCCATCCCCATTTCACATGTATGGGCGCCACCCCTAAAATACCTAATCAAGATGTTTTTATTATTTTAAAATTGAGATCTATATCTATACTATTTTTTTACAAAATTTCATTTTCTTATGTTTATAACTGTAGAAGTTATTAAGCTGTAAAGGATTAGGACAGACGGACAGACGGACAAACGGACAGACGGACAGACGGACAGACGGACGGACATGACAAAACTATTCCTTCCTTTCCTTGTAGGACTACGGAACCCTAAAAAGGATTTTATAAAATGCTAGTTTTTTTTTAAGTACCTATAGTAGGTAGGTAGGTGTTTTATTTTTTATTTTGGCTTTCATTTTTTTTACCTTTATATCACATAATTAATTTACTAATTTTATTGGCACGAATCTAGATGTAAATAATTTCTTACTTTGTTATAGACATAGTAAAAATAAAGACGAAGTGCCACGAACAATCATAATGGAGCCAAAAAATCCGTGTTCCTTCATGTACAACCAGCGCTCAAGCACATACCATGTAGTACCTGCTTTGGCGATACTTACTGGACGATGCCGCTACATGTGTACTGAGAGGGGTGAGCATGGTTTGAGGTGCATGTGTGTGCGTGAGCGCTGGTTGTACACGAAGGAGCACGGTTTTTTGGCTTCACTATGATTGTTCGCAGCACTTCGTCAATATTGTTTACTATATCTGTGTATACTACTAAATTGTTCAAGACTGGGATCATCTACACAAATAATATTATTTCTTAAAGGAAACAGGACGACATTCAAACGAGAATCTTGATCAACGGTTACAAACTCACCTTTCCTAAGACCTTGACCTGGCCCTGAGCATTTGCGGCGATACCGTTGTCGGTTTCGAATCCGAACTGGAAGCTGCCATCGGGAGTCTGTTCGTTGCTGCTGCGGAGGACTTGCGCGCTCTGGTCGGAGGATGTGGCGTACGCACACGCAAGCATGCAAACGGCAATGATGGCGGATTTCTAAAAACAAAAAAGTTACTGGTCAGAGGATTACATGATAGTGGTCGAGCATCGAGGTCAGTGGCGTGCAATCCACTTCTGGCCACAAAACTCTTATTGAAGACGACTTTGGCCAGAAGTGAACTTCTATAGGCTGATGATTGATCAGATTTGGGTACATTAGATTTATTGATCTTTCCAAATCCAATATATCCATGGAGTTTCTTGCCGGCTCTTCTCCATAGCATCAACTTTTTGGGAACCGTGCTACTAGATTAGTAGTTAACGTTTTGAAAGTGTAAGTAAATGCTTATTCGAAATAAAAGCTTTTAAATTTTTGATTTTATTTTGATGATGATTAAAAAATAAATAATAAATGAAATCTCTAGTACCTATCTAAAATGTGGAATAGCTCATCTATCATAATTAAACAATATTAGTTTTCTTTGCACATAAGTATGTAAAGATAGAGCTAGTTAAAACTGTGTGACAGACAATAGGGAAAAGTAATTTTTAAACCATATTATAAAATTATATTATTTCGTTTTGAGTTGACTATTGTTTTCAAGATTTCTATTTCCAATTTTCTTTATATTTTGCTCTCATTAAATTTCATCTAGATCTTACTAGAGCACATTTGTTTATCTGGCGGGCCAAATAATATGAATTGATTCTATATGATTTTAAATAATATTAAAATATAAAAAAATATATTATATTGCTGGTCGTTTATGTTGTGATTTCAATTTGGTTAAGGTATAGATAATGCTATCATATAATAATCGCGATAAACAAATGTTCGATTCATCATCATAATCAACAGATTTAAATTTAAAATTACAAAAATAAATACATAAATTCAAAAATATGTTAGTAATTATTATTTAGGGAATGTTATAATGTAACAAATAAACAGTCTGATATTTGAAATGTTGCCATTGCAATATTTCAATAATCGTTCACTATGTTTTTATATAATTATTTATTTATCACATTTTACGTATTCATTTTTAATCTCATCCAATTAAAATCAATTGTACAAATTCTTTATAAATCTTCTTGAGAAAATCATATATTTATAATTGGAGAAATTGAAAACTAAACCCGTTACAAACCGTTTTTAAATCACAAATTCACTATTATTTTTAATTAGCACAAATTATAAAATCTTTTATTTGTTCGCTGATGTGCGCACTTACCATTTTGGTGTTGCTTATTCGAACTACTGGTTCAATCTAATGCCGGAATAAGATTCTAAGTTTCTTATATACACACTCCCGAGTGTATAAAATATATTATCAAACGTGTTTTTTTTTTCGTGGCGAAAATCCGCCCGGTGAAGGCGGAGCCAGTGTTGGACTACTACCGACTAAAACCACCTCGGTGTTCCTCTTATGACCCTTGGCTGGGGGCGTGGGAAAAATGATATCATACCCACCAATGAGTTCACAAGTGGAAAAGGTAACGCAATGAAGAGAGATGGGACAAAAAACCGCTATCTGTATTTCTGAATATTCCAGCTAAATAATTGATAATACTAAGTAAATTGCCACTAACCACAGCAGCTCAGCAAGGACAGAAAAATCAGTGACCCTGCCCGTCGCAAAAGAATCAGTGGCCCTCAACGGTTCACCCAGCATGAGTAGAAAAGTACGGCTGATTGATATTGAAGTAGCCGAGTCCTCGAGCAGAGACCACGAATCGGAAAACGAAGCATAAGACGCATTTTGTTATTTCTGTTGAGGAAAAAGATCATCTCAAAGCTTTCTAACTTCACCACTTGAGACTGCACATAAAAACACACTTTATTTGTGGCCCTAAAAGGCGATCTTACAACCGTCTGAAGTTGACAGTTTGACAGATTTTTTATTAAAATTCTGACAAAAAAAATTACATTGGCAGTCATGGGGATTTGGGACTGCTGCTTAGTCGTTGCTCTGAGGGGACTGCCGACAGAAGTGAAAACTCAAAACTGTCACATTTGCATGTCGCATGTCGATGCCATAGGGTAGGTATGATATCTGTGCCATAGGGTGACGCGTTTTCCCCCTTTTTTTTTTCCTCATGGATGCACTCCACCCGGGGTAGACGTAGCCAGTGTTGGACTCTTACCGACTAAAACCACCAGGATGTTCCTTCATCTACCTTAGTCGGGGGCGTGGGAACCCGTGAGTATTCACACAACCACCCCCGACAGGTCTCGGCCCGCCACAAGCAGGCGAGCCCCTTCTCCCCGTGCGGCCTAACGTTGGCTGCACCCTCCTAGGCAGCGCACACGGAACACTGCACGCCACCTCACCTCACGGGCCTTTACCAGCTTCACCAACTACGCCAGCTGTGCCAGGTACGCTAGCTGCGTCAGCTACGCCAGCTACACCAACTGTACCAGCTACGCCAGCATGCTGCCAGGTTAGCATGCCAGCTACGCCAGCTATATCAGCTACGCCAGCTGCTGGTCGGGCAGCAGACTACCCCGAGTCTGCTGCTTGCAGGCCCCATTCTCCTATAACTTTTTATAGAGGTTTTCTTCCTCGCGGTCGGGGTGCTGAAGCCAAGACCCTCGGTCCCAAGAAGCGCGAGAACACTACTCAGCAGGCACTCCCGGGGTTACGAGATCGACGGGGGCAGGGAAGGATAGTCCCCCCGCTGCCTGCCCAGTGGCAGGGTGAGTGCACACCGGGCCCGCCTCTGCTGGTATCAGAGGGACACGTGGAGCAACTCCCCATTAGCCCTCATGGGGGGTTCCAGAATATTCACCACAGGCAATAAGATCCCTCGAAGGTTAATCCCTCGAAAGGATTCTATTGCCCGTACCCAGGATTCACCGGCCTTACAACCGCCGTTCTCTCCAAACGTGTTCAAAGGGACAAGCAGCCGTCAGACACACGTGGAGGTTTTCTGGCCAGCACCCCACGTGTTTTGCCCCTACCAAAAATCGCTCGACGCGCCTAAAGAAGTTTTCAATTCAGTAAATGAACTCCTTCCTCAGATACTTACAAATGCTAAGCCTACAGCAGGTGTAGACAAGAGATTTGTCTAGGGAAGAATAGATAAATACAACTATAATATAGAACCTAGTGGTTGAACGCTTGGCTTCCATGAAGGAGGGTGTGAGTTCGATCCCGGCCCGCACCTCTGACTTTTCGAATTCATGTGCGGATTTATATTCGATTATCACTTGCTTTAACGGTAAAGGAAAACATCGTGAGGAAACCTGCACACCTGAGAGTGCTCCATACAGTTCTCAATGGTGTGTGTAGTCCGCCAACCCGCACTAGGCCAGCATGGTGGACTAAGGCCTTAGCCTTCTCGTACTGAGAAGAGGTCCGTGCCCAGACAATGAAAAATAATAATGCTAGGAAAAGGCTGGATTGATGATGAAAATTTTCACTTTTGGTGTATTTTCATGAGCTTTAATTTCGTAAAGATCTGTTATGTTTCCACAACATAGTGTGAGTAAGAATTACAAAAATACAGAATTTACTAATTACCTGTGATTGTTTTGCAAGATGAACATAGACAGAAGAATGGTGCTAAGTGCTTTAGCTAGATAATCTTGGTAATCTTACAACAAATGAGTACTTAAGGTACTTGTTGTTGTATAAGGTACCTGTATAATAAGGTTCTTGTATTCAAGTATAATTTTTTATGACCACATGGAATTCTGCTAATCTAACAACACTGAAGCACATTTTCTTTGGTCTCTAATCAATCAATCAATCTCCTTACAATTACAAAGCTATTTGTCACAGAAATGATACTGGGCCAGTATAAGGACTGATAAGTGGGATGGTATAATTTGTGTGACTTATCTGACGTTCTCTTACCTTAAATCAAAGTAATTTGGTGGGTGGAGCGGTCTACCTACGTTATTAAAATCTAGCAGTAGAATAGAATAGAATAGAATAGAATAGAATAGAATAGAATAAAATAGAATAGAAATCATTTATACTGATTTTTTTATTTTTTAGTACTGAAGTTTGGAACCTCCTGTAATTTGGAGCTCAATATGAGTTATCAAAGATAGAAAAATAAAGGAATAGCTTAGTGCTTTTAGAACGTCGGTATTGTTTATTATAAAAAACCAAGAACTCTACGCTGCTTCCTAGTGTTTAAGCTGGGCAGAAAAACCGACGCAACTAACTCCCCAGCAACATCACTGTTTGTAATGCCCTGTCTTGATAAACTATTATGTGAACGATAGCACTGTCGACACTTTTGTGAAATATAGGCGTGATGTGTGTTTATATAAATAAGCAATGGTAGCTTTGCGATTCAACGCTGACCTCCCGTGCAGGAAGATCTGAGTTCGACGCTGTAGTCTTGTAAGGAACACATCGGAATTTGACTTTGTTTACGACTTGCTATAACAGTAAAGGAAATATAGAGAAACCTGCACACTTGAGACAACTCCAAAGAGTTCTAGATGTGTGTGCAGTTCACCAACCCGTATCAGGCCAGTGTGGGCCTAGAAAGCCTTTCTCATTCAAAAAAAAAGCTTGTGCCCAGCAGTAGGACAGAAATGAGAAGATTATTTTAGCTGATAAAATGGACGCATTTACCAGCTGTTATAATATTGAAGCATAGCAAGTCCAATTTATAAATAAATAAACCATTTTTGTGAGGACATTGAACTGTTGAACATGAAACAATTCTATAACTCACGAATAAGTCTCAAACCTCAAACCAAGAAGTAAGTACTTCTGGAACTATTATATATAAGTTTTTCCACTCTTTACGGAAACACTACAAAATTATAAATTATGATTTAGTCCTAAGAGTTACTGCTTGCTATCGATTCCGTTATTATTATTGTCTTATTGAACCAGTAAAGCTGCGACGCATTTTCTCCTCTCATTTTTTATTTATACTTCACAAAACCTCCGACGACCTCTGTGGTCTAGTGGTTCGAGTGTCGGACTGCTGATCACGAGGCTGTGGGTTCGATTCCCACAGGACACAAATATTTGTGTGATGAACATGGGTGTTTGTGTTGGTCTGGGTGTTTCTTAAGTATTATAAGTATGTATGTATTCATAAAAAAAAGTATATAAGTATTATATCCATTGTCTAGTACCCCTAGTACAAGCTCTGCTTAGTTTGGGACTAGATGGTGATGCGTAAATTGTCCCAAAAATATTTATTTATTTAAAAATGCTCAAAATTATGTACAAAAACATAAGATTTATGAAAAAAAATAACCCTAAAACTTAAATTGTAGTTGAGATTCGATCTCAGAACAAAACAACTGCGGCCTTCATTACCGCTACCAGTGGCACGTGACTAATTGCGTAAGACTTCGAAATCCACGTTCCTAACCTTTTTTGAAATCAATCGTTTAGCTCCCTTTAGATATAATTTTTTTTTTTTTTTTTTTTTTCTGTGTCCTGGCGATCTGTGTCTTCACAATAAGCCATTTCGTTGTCTGATTATGATAATCCGGTAATGTCTGTATTTTGGGAGAAACATCCGTTGATATTCCTCTCATCGTGCATTTTAAAATCGGTCCACTAGTGAAGGGACGCCGTGCCTTTTTAGTCGAGAGAATATTAAGCTGCCTGAGCCTTCTAGTTGTGCTGCGAGCTCATTGACGTGACTCGACAATCTTGTCTGGTAGCTTTTGCTGAAGGTTTCAATTTCCTGTTTGACAGTTTTTATGTTTAAATCCTGCTGTATGTATTTATTACTTATGAAGTAAGGTATGTCAAACATGATCCGCACTATCTTGTTTTGAAATCTTTCCAGTATTTCAATGTTGCTCAGGCTGGCAGTCCCCCAGAGTTGGATACCGTAGGTCCAGATTGGTTTGAGGATTATCTTATAAACGGCCATTTTGCTTGTTTGGGACAGTTGAGATTTTCGCCCAATCAGCCAGTACATATTTCTTAATCTTGTATCTAGCTGTTTGCGTTTGGTCCAAATATGCTTGCGCCAGGTGAGTCGTCGGTCCAAATGTATGCCCAAGTACTTAGCGTCTTCAGCTTGCGGTATTTCTTCACTGTAGAGCTTTACAGTTGGACATGTCTGTCGTCTGAGGGTGAATGTGACATGGGTAGATTTGTTTTGATTTACTTTGATGCGCCATTTGTCAAACCAATTCTCTAAAATACACAAGTGGGCTTGCAGATTTGCTGAGGCAGTAACAGGATCGTCGTGAACTGATAACAGTGCTGTGTCATCCGCATATGTTGCAGTAGTGGTAGCATCGTGGGTTGGTACATCGGATGTGAATATTAAATAGAGCACTGGCCCTAGGATACTACCTTGTGGTACTCCTGACATGATTTCGCACAATTGCGACGTTTGAGTGTTATATTTTACTTCGTAGCATCTTTGACTTAGGTACGATCTGAGTATGTGGTAGTATGAGTGTGGAAGCAATTTTTTGATTTTGAACATCAAGCCTTCATGCCAAACTTTATCAAATGCCTGTCCAATGTCCAGAAATACAGCAGAACAGTAAAGTTTGTGTTCTAGTGTTCGACTAATGACATCTACAATACGGTGGATTTGTTCTATAGTACCGTGCTTTTCACGGAAGCCGAACTGATGTTTGGGAAGTATTTGCGATAGGTGGACACGCATTCTATTGAGCAAAATTTTTTCTAAAAGCTTACCAGGAACTGGCAGAAGGCTGATTGGCCTATAAGAGCTTGTTTCTTGGGGTGGTTTCCCTGGCTTAGGTACCATTATCACCTGTGCAATTTTCCATTGGCTTGGGAAAATTTGTAGTCTCAGACAGGCATTAAAGATAACTACCATTAACATTATACCCTTCTTAGGTAGCTGTTTTAAAAGTGTCGCGTCGATCATGTCATATCCTGGAGATTTACCCTCCTGGAGGTTCATTACTTCTCGGCGAACTTCATTTGGAGTAGTACTTTTCAAGGGTAGGCACATCTGGCAAGGTGAGTTTAAGTACGAAAGGATTTCCTCATCATGTTCAGGATATTTGCAAGGAAATGGTTTGAAGACGTTCTGTAAATGGTCCGCATACACTGAAGCCTTTTCATCGTCTGACCTAGCCCAGTGGCCATTACCTCTGATCGGCGGAATGTGTTTTTTTGGCCGATTCAGGCTTTTAGTAGCTTTCCATAATGAATAGTTAGACTCTTTAGTAGGGTTGAGGCTTGCTAGATTTGACTGTAGATTATCATTAAAATAATTGTCTATCATTATTTTAAGGTCCTCTGAGGCCTTATTAAATGCTCTTTTGTCGTCAGGGTAACCGGAATTGTGCCACACTTTACGCAATTGTCGCCTTTCACTTACTTTTTCTTTTATGAGTTTCGGGTATTTATGTGACTGGCGAGTTAGTAGTTTACCAGTTTTGGTCGATTCATTTGCAGCTTGATAGATTAATTTGTTTAAAGTTTCTATTGCAGATTCTACATCCTTGATAGTTTTAAGTGGAATATTTAGGTTAATATTGGATATAACGCTCTTGTAGTTTTCCCAATTTGTGCTTCGATTATACAATCTTGGAGGTGTTTCGACGAGTATAACTTTACAGTGTAAATTTAGAATAACTGGTGTGTGATCGGAGGATAGATCTGTGCAACCTTCAATACCTAAGTGGGTATATGGAATGTTCTTTATAACAAAGAAGTCAAGTAGGTCTGGTACTTTGTTTTGGTCAGTAGGCCAGTAGGTTGGGTCACCATGTGATAAACAATATAGATTTAAGTCATTGACCGTCTGATATAGTTGCCTTCCTCGTGGTAAAATAAGCCTTGACCCCCAATATGAATGCTTCGCGTTCCAATCGCCACCACTGATAAATCTATTTCCTAAGGTTGAGAAGTATTCTTTGAAGTCGTCTTTAGTGATTGTATGTCTTGGTGGACAATAGATTGCTGACAGGGTTATTTCCGTATTATTGTCTCGTACTTTGACTGACGTTGCTTGTATTTTTTCCTTAGTGTATGCTTCAAGTAAATAGTGCTTTATGTTTTCTTTGATTATAATTGCTGTTCCTCCATGGGCTTTCCCCGATGGGTGATTAGTGTGATACACGTCATATCGCTTTATTTTTATGTATGATTTACTTGTAAATCTGGTTTCTGAGATAAGAGCAACATCGATTTTTTCTGTATGAAGAAAGATTTCAAGTTCCTGACGACGTTCCGTCAATCCATTGGCATTCCAAGTAACTAGGCGTAGATTGGGAATCATTTTGGTACCAAATGAGATACTAATTGAATCATACGATCCATCATGCTGTCTATCATGTCTCTCATGATTGTCTGGAATTTATTAAACATTGTCTCTAACAATTCGTTAAAATTGTTGGTATTAATAGGATCTCCCCCGTCTCGAGGGGACTTGTTTTGTGTAGCATCTGCATAACTTTTGTTTGTTACTCGTGATGTTGTTGGTTGTTTGTTGTGCTCAAATTGAGTTCTGTCTTGTGTTTGTTGATAGGGTGTACGTACCGTTTTTGGTTTTAGGATTCTTTCTTTGTACTGTTTATACTTTATACAACCTTTGTAGCTGGCCGGATGTTTTTCGTGACAGTTTGCGCATATTGCATCAGTATCTGGGCTTTTATTGCAAGTTGTTGTTGAGTGTTCTTCTCCACATTTTACACATCTGAATGGTCGAAAGCATTGGTTTTTGGAATGCCCAAATCTTTGGCACCTTTTGCATTGCAGTATGTCTTTCTTCTTGTATGGCGCTTCAAAGGAGACTTTCATATAATTTAACCTAGTTACTTTGAAAATATCTTTGTTATTATGTTTAGGTTCGAGATCAACATAGAATATCGGTAAGGCTTCTTTGGTTTCTTTTTTCAGTACATTTACTATGTTTCTGACTTCATGTCCTAGCTCACTCAACACGTGTTTGATATTTTCTGTATCTTCAGATGAATGTAGTCCGCGTAGCACAACTCTATAGGCCCTTTCACTTTTGAGTTTGTAGGTGTAGTGACTTATGTTGTTGGCAATAAATTTTTCCCTTATTGTTTTATAAGTGTCAATGTCCATAGGCATTATCTTGACAATATGTCCCGATTTTAATGTAGTCATGGTATATGACTTACTGTCTGTAAAGTTGTTCAAGACTTCTTTTAATGATGATATATTAAGGACACCTGTGACAAATATTGGTTCAGGTCTTGGGATTTTAGGTGTAGTAGGGTCATTGGCCTGTGTTTCTTTGTCCTCGATTTCAAGGGATTCAAATTGATTTCGCGTCGGTATTGAGTAAGTTTTTAAACTTTCGCGAATTTCACTCATATTGAACTAAGTTTACGGGACTTGTCGCGCACAATTAAATCAAAATATAACAAGCATTTTGACTAACCTCGACGTTTCGGTCAAGTTGCATTGGCCGTGGTCACGAGCAGACTACAGACTTGTTATATTTTGATTTAATTGTGCGCGACAAGTCCCGTAAACTTAGTTCAATATTGAGTAAGTTGTTCTTAACTTTGTGAATTTTGTAGAATTTTCTCCAGATTCTGGACTGTTTTCTGTTCTTTTCCTCTTAGTTGTAGGCACTTGATCTTTTTGCCAGGCTTCATGAGTGGGTCTTTGCTTTTGTTTTAATACTGACTCAGTGTCAGTCAGTGTAATTTCTTTAGGTATTGTGCCGACTGAGTTGCTTCTGCTTCTTTCAAACATGCTCTTATGGAAAGTTTGTTGTACCATGTTGTTGGTTTTAGGTAGATTTTTGTTTTTATTTTCTTCATTTATCATAATATTCCCACGAGTAGGGTCGATAATCAGTCGCTCTTGGGGTGACGCCCATTCCCAGAGAGAAGGCTAATTGCAACAACGGGTCGCCCTGTCCGCTGAGGTTGGTCGCTAACGGCTGATCTCACCGGTCAGTCATACATCCTCTTGGCGCGTACCACACTGTAGGATTTGGAGATTTTTTATAGAGGTTACCTTCCTCACGGTCCGAGTGGCGAAGCTAGGACCCCCGCTCCTGCAAAACATGACTGCAGGTTTACGGTCTGGGGCAACCCTTTCGGGCTGCACACTGGTTTTTCTGTCGGGGTTTTCTCCCTTATCTAGATGTTCGGTTTTAAGGCGCCGAATGCTCGCCTTCGCCCTCCATACATTGCTATTGCGATCACGAGGATGATGGTAGTGTATGGGCCCGTTATTGATCGCAACATTGCCCAGGGAGTACGACCCACAAAATGTGGGCTCGTCACTAAACCGCGACGGCAGTTTAGTGATGGCGTGGACGTTGTATGGTAGGACTTAAGAGGTGCGCGCCTTATAGTCCAGCCGCACACTCCTGGACGTACGCTACTGGCTCTAACTCAGCTTTTTGTAGGTGTATGCCTTCTAGTACAACAGACACCACCGAGGCCTGTCACCACTTTCCCCCCCCCCTTTAGATATAATGTGATGTTTTATGTCTCTAAAATGATTCTTTTTATTACTGGTAACTGATATTTTATCATTTTATCAATAAAATTTTAAAAATTCATGACATTCGCTTTAAATTCTTCTGCTACTCCCCTTTTACGCAGTAAAGCGTGATGACCAACAGAAAAAAATAACTAAAAAAAGTAGTTTCGACATCAGTATCGTTCTAAGTACAGGTAACACTTATTTATTTCCAAAAATATTAAATATACAGTTTTTGCTTCGTTACGATTTTATTATTTGTATACATATATAGATTAATTAAATATACAAATAAAATATATAAAATTCATGGTCTTCCTTTTATTTGTGACACTATGTTATTTAGCAAAAAAAAATATCCTTATGATGAAGCCTTTCAATCGGTATGATAAAGCTACAGGATGAATATATTTCTCATGTAACGGGTTTAACGTCAACCATGTAATTAAATAAATATAAGAAAATAGTGGCCCACTGATATCGGATACAGGATCCAACCTACCGGTGGTCAGAGCTCCAGAGAAGTGAACCTCTTAACAATACGCGCCGTATCAAGGAGAACCGCTTTCTGCATCAAACCCTTGACCCAGCCGCCTAACGAGAGACTCATAATATGGTGGTCGAGGCTCTTTGCCACAAGATTTAATTCAAATTCAAATGTTTTTGATTTCAAATAAACCCAATTACAGGCACTTTTGAAACGTCAGGCTCTAGTTGCACGGTTCCATATTGTGGGTCCTATGGAGAAGAACCGGCAAGAAACTCCATTTCTGAGTCCACCCCCCCACATGTCGACAAACTCGTGCTCTTTTATGAGGTTCCCGTCAGGAGGGACAGTGATATCAACAATCATTGTGCGGCGCTTATTATAATTATTATTAGTCTCATTTAAATTCATAATACTAGAAGTAGGTCCCACAAAGTAACCACCTGTGGAGTAATGACGCTATGCTGGCCATACTGCGGTCAACAATGTGACCATCTAGTGATGTAGCTATGAAAATATGCCACGAGTTGTAACCTTATAGGCCTAAGTATATTAGAAGCCTAAGTTCAGAATGTAACTAGGTATTTTTTTGTTTTAACTTATAAAAAGCAGACTGACAGACTGTCTGTCTGACAGCAGGGTGCTAATGATTGTGAAATAGCACCCATGTTTTAGTTATTCTCATTAATAAAATCACATGATCCATTGATGTCTTCGATAGTTAATTTCACCAAAATTTCTACGAAATCCAAAACAATCATAGTATTGTAATTATCACTGAAATCGGATTCCTTATCGACTAAACTAAAATGCGATTCCGTAGCAACCATGCCCCCCCTAAATCGACCCAATCAAAGGCCGGCCTTTGAAGATGACGAAAAAGCCAAATGCTTAGCCGACAGCTTGGAGTCCCAATGCACTCTCAGTACGCTTCCCGTAAGCCAAACCCACCTAGATAAGGTAAATTCCGAAGTGGAGCGTAGGTCAGCCCTCCCCCCTCCCCCAGTAGACGACCCTGATGACCCGCTCCCACCGATCACCCCTGACGAAGTTCTCTCTATAGTCAAGGATCTAAAGCCCAAAAAAGCCCCAGGCGCAGACGGTATCACCAATAAGGTGTTAAAAAGTTTCCCTGCCACCCTAATCGCTCTAATGACCGTCATCTTCAATGCGGCATTTAAAAACAACATCTTTCCCTAGGCTTGGAAACAAGCCACGGTAATCGGTATTCCCAAACCGGGCAAGCCAAAAGCCGAGCCGAGTAGTTACCGGCCGATTAGTCTCCTCAATGTCTTCGGTAAAATCTACGAGAAGCTTATTTATAAGCGACTTAAAGATTTCGCCGACTCAAATAAACTCCTTCCCGACGAGCAGTTTGGCTTTCGTACAAAGCACTGCTGCGTTAATCAACTGCACCGCATTGTAGAACACATCAGTGCAGGCTTCATACGCGGTCAAATGACCGGTAATCTCTTTTTCGACGTGGCAAAGGCTTTCGATAAGGTGTGGCACAACGGCTTATTATATAAGCTGTACACTATGAATGTGCCACATCGTCTCGTGCTCATCATCCGAGACTACTTATCGAATCGTACCTTTCGCTATCGCATAGAAGGGGCTCTCTCCTTCCCCCATCCCATTAACGCTGGTGTGCCACAAGGCTCCTTGCTCTCCCTCCTACTGTTCACGCTGTACACCAGCGATATTCCGAAATGCGGTGCAGCCCGTATTGCCTTTTTCGCCGACGACACGGCTATCTATTACTCCGGCATGACCGATGTCGCTATTTCTCGTACCCTCCAATCCGCGGCCAACACCCTAGGTGACTGGTTCCAGAAATGGAGAATCGAAGTCAATCCCGCAAAAAGTGCAGCGGTCCTCTTCGATAAGAGACCCCTGTCACAGTACCGCAAAGAAATGAGCGTACCAGTCTCAATGTTCGGAAAACAGATCCCATGGCAACGTGAAGCCAAATATCTTGGCGTGATCCTTGAACGTAGACTGACTTTCAGACCACATATCCGCAAGGTGAAAAACCGTGCCACCTTCGTCCTCGGACGTCTCCACCCCCTACTCAATGCGCGCAGTAAGCTGCCCATTCCACTCAAAGTACAGATATACACCACCTGTATCCGCCCCATCCTCGCCTACGCTAGCGTTGTGTTCGCACACGTTAAGCCGGTAAGAATCCACATGCTCCAACCCTCCAAAACCGTTTCATGCGAAGGGCCGTAGGCGCTCCTTGGTACTTACGCAATGCCCAACTCCACCTAGACCTCAAACAGCCGACCATCAAGCAGTTTTTCAAGCGTGTCTCTAAACGCTATTTCGATTCCGCTCCCAAGCACCCCAATCCCTTGGTCGTGGCGGCCACCGTCTACCAGCCATCTGCTATTAGCAAAATCCGACGTCCCAGACACACACTCATCGAACCCGACGATGCTATAACACTCCTCCAGGAGTCCGATAAAAGCATAAGCACACTCCGACGCCGTCGTCCAAGATATCGTCCCCGCCGGCGAGGACCGACGCGACACACACACAGAATCCGAGAGTCCGACTCTCGAGAAACAGAAACACATGCCGACGCAGCAGCGGCTGCTGGGGGGACCGGTGGCGGGGTCCCCCTGCTGCACCCTGAGTCGAGGTCCGAGTTCCCCCCTGGGGACGCCCTCACGGTGTAGCAACCGGAGATAATCTCGTCACGCGAGACCGGCCCTATGCTCTAGAGTAGTTCCTAGGAGCAGGCTATTGCGTAGCCACTGTTTAGGTTTTAGGTAGGTCTTAGCCTCGCCGACGAGGCTTGCCGCATAACGGCGTTTTAGCGCGTCACCCGATAGACCGAAAGTCCGCCACTTTCGAGGAAATCAATTCGATGCAGCAACGGCTGCTAGGGGGACATAGGAACGGCGGGGTCCCCCTGCAATGCCCCAGCGAGGTTCGAGCCCCCCCCTTGGGGGACGCCCGCTTGCGGTAATTGCGAAACCGCGTCTTTAGTTTGTAAGTATTTAGGATTAGGGAAAAAACCTTCGGCGTATGGAGTCGCACATGGGACTCTCCGCCAACTAAGCCCGGTTAAGCAGAAATAGTACTTCGGTCCCACCTGCGAGAATCCAAAAAGGATGACTTTTTATGTTATAATGCGCAAAAAGTCAGTGTCATTGATATATACATAGAATTTGATGCAGCGGCATCATTCCGTTGCCGCTGCATCAAATTCTGTGATCCTAAAGATGATTTTTGAGAGATCATAATCTTTCGTCGTTGGTAGACTCATCAGGCTGCATGTGGCTTAATGAGTTCTTATTAAATCTTTCTTATTATTATTATTATGTACTGTAATGGAGATGTATTTAGAATATCGGTGACTTAGATAGTCTTAAGATATTATTACTAACAAAATTATGGACATTCTTAGTCTGAAATAAATGTTTTTTTAATTACACTTAAAACCTTTCTGTTCGTTTGAAATAAAATAAAGGTATCTAAAAGTGATCATGAGGTCTTGAAAGAAAACCACTTACAATGATATTACACAGTATAAATTAAAAAAAAACGTATGATAAGGTATTTAAAACGACTTCAGGCATTTAATTAATTTTAGGAAACTGTAAAGTAAAGCAAATATGGTACAGGTAATTTAAATAAATTGTTTTAATATTAAAAACACAATACGGAAAAAAAAAAAAATAGGTAATATAAAATTGAAAATCGTTTACCAATTTCGGAATCTAATTAATCTGCATAATCGATTAATATAATTTGCTTATTAAATTAGCTTGTTCAACTTTTTTATGTCCTTACAACATAATTCGGTTTTTGTAAATCTTTAAAATGTAGGTATTATTACAAGTAAGAGGCCCGTGTGAAATAGATTTTATGCATTAGAAAGTTTAGTGTTACTGAAATAAAATAAATCCCTTCCTTTATAGTTGAAACAAGGGATTATATTTTATTTAATAAAAAAATGCTCAAGTTTCTTCTAGTTTCTTCCTAATGGAAAAGACTTGAAGAATCAGAAAAAAAATGGCCTTTGTCCAGCAGTGGACGTCTTTCGGCCGAAATGATGATAATGATGATGATCAGATAAAAAATAATCTACACTCGGAGCAATGAATCCGGGTCACCAAACATAAATCTTAATGTCCCGGAAACTAAGAAAGATAGCTTATTCAAATAAAAAGTGTTTTATAGACTATTTATTAACAACAATAGACTAGAAGTTTTTAAACGTTCGCGAATTTCACTCATATTGAACTATATTTACGGGACTTGTCGCGCACAATAAAATTAAAACATAACAAACATTTTGACTACCTACCCTCGACGTTTCGGCCAAGTTGCATTGGCCGTGGTCACGAAACGTCGAGGTTAGTCAAAATTTTTGTTATCTTCCGATTCTATTGTGCGCGACAAGACCCGTAAATATAGTTCAATATGAACAATAGACTATTATTTAGAACTATTTATTATCAACTTATTATTTGAATAACATATCATTCTTAGTTTCCGAGATATTAAGATTTATGTGATTCATTGCTCTTGAGTGTATTATCGTGCCATCGATAATTTTGAAATATAAGGTTTTACAATGTAACGAAGAAGTAAAACAACAAATTTGGTAAACGTTTTTACATTATTTATTGCCTAGAAAACAAAAAAATTAACAAAAAAATTAAGTTCTTAAAGCCATTTAACGCTTTATTGCAGGTCGGATTCGAGTAACATTATAACATTGGTTTGATTGGGTCTAACTAATCTTGGTTTAATTTACTGTTTCTTTTCGGTGTAGGGGTGAGCAGCGATGAAGTCGAGAGCCCGTTGGATGTAATCGGGGATGGGCTCAGGGGCGGGGGGAGTGGGTAGATGATCACCCTGTAAAATAAAAATTTATTAATATCAAATAGTCACAAAACATCTTAACTCAAACACAGTAATTGGACATGGAATCATTAGTTGTTATTTGCATGCCGAAATCGACTCTAGTTTAACGCCTTAACAAAATAATATGAGCCTGAAACAGGGCTACTGATAGTATCTGAATCTATGCTAACCAAATTCAAGAAGTCATATTTAGAGCTCCTTGTGGAAGAGCTCGTCCGGGAAGTACTACCACCGTACCTACTTCTCCGCCAAACAGTGATGCTTGCATTGCTGTGTTCCGGTGTGAAGAGTACGGGTGCCGGTGAAATAACAATCACATGAGACTTTCTATCTTCATGTCGTAGTTTGGCAAACGCGGTTTGCAATATCATTTAGGCAACAACCTGGTTGGTATTGCAGTTGTTATGCGCAAAGTTAACCGCTTAACATCAGGTGGGCCTTTAGCTCGTTTTGCTATCCTTTTCCGTAAAAAAAAAACAAAATACAGAAAATATGTTATTGCTTGTATTAGAATGTTGCCAAACGTGAAAGCAAAGATTCGATTCGTCTGATTATTCGTAACCCTTTGACCTACCTCTGAATCAATCGAATCATCTCACAAACAACATGCTATGACATTTAATTTGGTCACCATTCCAGGCGGATCTCTAAAGGTCGGACCATAATCAGGTTTAAGAGATTCAAGTACGATCAAAATAAATCATTAATATTAGTGTCTAGTTCAGATATTCATTCCTACGTCAATGGAGCATAAAATCAGTGAATGATGTGGAGACAACTTATTATAAGTTCAACAATAAATATAATTTCATTTAGGCAGTACCTACATTGAAGGAATGAAAGAAAAGCAACAAAAATATTTATGTTGTTAACACTATGAGAAGAGGCCCGCGCCCAGCAATGGGACAGTAATAGGCTGATTATTCTTCTGCCAAATCTTTAGTACTGACCTTGGGCTGGTATCCGAACTCGTCGGCAACGTAGGAGAGCTGGATGTTCTGACCCTCGGGTGACGTATAGCTGTTGGAGCCTGTGACCTGAAGAGCGATCTCGTCCTAGGATGGAATAAAAGAAAAACTGTATTCAAGAACCCTGTTGCCGTAGGGTAAAAATAATAGGAGTTTGGTGAATGAAATTAAAAAAACCGGCCAAGAGCATGTCGGGCCATGCTCAGTATTATAGGGTTCCTTAAGTAGGTGTTACAAACAAATCCAATCGAATATTAATCATGGCTATTTTAGTTTTTGCAATAGACGGCAGCATTAGCCGCTAGATGGCGCTATACAGTGCCAAATGCAATAGACGGCACTTGATGGCAGCATTGGCGACTTAGAGAGTGTTATTAGACGCCGCTAGATGGCGCCAAATTTAAGAATTTTGTCATGTCATAATAACACAAAGTTACTTTTTGTGATTTTTTCAAATAGAAAGTAGCTAAAGGAGCATTATTTGCTAGGATCATTTTTCTCTAAGGTCAATGACCTTTGAACTAGGTCGTTTTAAGTATTTTTCAGTTTTCTGTCTATAACTCAAAAATTTATAATCACATTATGCTCGAAATAATTTTAAAAGAGAGTTTTTATAAAGGTCTATCAATGTGGAAGATTATAAGTTTCTACGTTGCATAGTTTAGAAATGGCAGGGGGGGGGACACATTGCAAGCCACTTTGGCAGGCTATATTTCACAGATGGTACACCTGATAAAAAATGGTGTATGAAACATTACCATCATTTTAGTAGACCTATTTAATGATACCACACACGAGGGGGTGCAGCGAAAAAAAAGTTTCCATCCCCATTTCACATGTATGGGCGCCACCCCTAAAATACCTAATCAAGATGTTTTTATTATTTTAAAATTGAGATCTATATCTATACTATTTTTTTACAAAATTTCATTTTCTTATGTTTATAACTGTAGAAGTTATTAAGCTGTAAAGGATTAGGACAGACGGACAGACGGACAAACGGACAGACGGACAGACGGACAGACGGACGGACATGACGAAACTATAAGGGTTCCTTGTAGGACTACGGAACCCTAAAAAGGATTTTATAAAATGCTAGTTTTTTTTTAAGTACCTATAGTAGGTAGGTAGGTGTTTTATTTTTTATTTTGGCTTTCATTTTTTTTACCTTTATATCACATAATTAATTTACTAATTTTATTGGCACGAATCTAGATGTAAATAATTTCTTACTTTGTTATAGACATAGTCAAAATAAAGACGAAGTGCCACGAACAATCATAATGGAGCCAAAAAATCCGTGCTCCTTCATGTACAACCAGCGCTCAAGCACATACCATGTAGTACCTGCTTTGGCGATACTTACTGGACGATGCCGCTACATGTGTACTGAGAGGGGTGAGCATGGTTTGAGGTGCATGTGTGTGCGTGAGCGCTGGTTGTACACGAAGGAGCACGGTTTTTTGGCTTCACTATGATTGTTCGCAGCACTTCGTCAATATTGTTTACTATATCTGTGTATACTACTAAATTGTTCAAGACTGGGATCATCTACACAAATAATATTATTTCTTAAAGGAAACAGGACGACATTCAAACGAGAATCTTGATCAACGGTTACAAACTCACCTTTCCTAAGACCTTGACCTGGCCCTGAGCATTTGCGGCGATACCGTTGTCGGTTTCGAATCCGAACTGGAAGCTGCCATCGGGAGTCTGTTCGTTGCTGCTGCGGAGGACTTGCGCGCTCTGGTCGGAGGATGTGGCGTACGCACACGCAAGCATGCAAACGGCAATGATGGCGGATTTCTAAAAACAAAAAAGTTACTGGTCAGAGGATTACATGATAGTGGTCCAGCATCGAGGTCAGTGGCGTGCAATCCACTTCTGGCCACAAAACTCTTATTGAAGACGACTTTGTCCAGAAGTGAACTTCTATAGGCTGATGATTGATCAGATTTGGGTACATTAGATTTATTGATCTTTCCAAATCCAATATATCCATGGAGTTTCTTGCCGGCTCTTCTCCATAGCATCAACTTTTTGGAACCGTGCTACTAGATTCATAGTCAACGTTTTGAAAGTGTAAGTAAATGCTTATTCGAAATAAAAGCTTTTAAATTTTTGATTTTATTTTGATGATGATTAAAAAATAAATAATAAATGAAATCTCTAGTACCTATCTAAAATGTGGAATAGCTCATCTATCATAATTAAACAATATTAGTTTTCTTTGCACATAAGTATGTAAAGATAGAGCTAGTTAAAACTGTGTGACAGACAATAGGGAAAAGTAATTTTTAAACCATATTATAAAATTATATTATTTCGTTTTGAGTTGACTATTGTTTTCAAGATTTCTATTTCCAATTTTCTTTATATTTTGCTCTCATTAAATTTCATCTAGATCTTACTAGAGCACATTTGTTTATCTGGCGGGCCAAATAATATGAATTGATTCTATATGATTTTAAATAATATTAAAATATAAAAAAAAATATTATATTGCTGGTCGTTTATGTTGTGATTTCAATTTGGTTAAGGTATAGATAATGCTATCATATAATAATCTCGATAAACAAATGTTCGATTCATCATCATAATCAACAGATTTAAATTTAAAATTACAAAAAAAAAATACATAAATTCAAAAATATGTTAGTAATTATTATTTAGGGAATGTCATAATGTAACAAATAAACAGTCTGATATTTGAAATGTTGCCATTGCAATATTTCAATAATCGTCCACTATGTTTTTATATAATTATTTATTTATCACATTTTACGTATTCATTTTTAATCTCATCCAATTAAAATCAATTGTACAAATTCTTTATAAAACTTCTTGAGAAAATCATATATTTATAATTGGAGAAATTGAAAACTAAACCCGTTACAAACCGTTTTCAAATCACAAATTCACTATCATTTTTATTTAGCACAAATTACAAAATCTTTTATTTGTTCGCTGATGTGCGCACTTACCATTTTGATGTTGCTTATTCGAACTACTGGTTCAATCTAATGCCGGAATAAGATTCTAAGTTTCTTATATACACACTCCTCAGAATATAAAATATGATATCATACCTACCAATAAGTTCACAAGTGGAAAAGGTCAACTTTTGTTTTTTTTAACGTCTTATCGCCAGTACATTTGACATTTTCGTTTTGAACAACGGAAAACTAGTTTTTTAGTTAATGAAAAGAATATTACATAATTTTGTGTAAACGTGGAATCCTATTACTGTCTGAATACATTAAAAAAAGATGAATACAAAGTGGTTAGCTTCATTAGGATTGCCATAAAAAAAAATATAGGTAGGTAGAATTGGAATACCTATCGGTAAAGGTATAAATTGTGGAGAAAAATTTGCGTACAGGCAGGAATTTTTCCTTCCACAACTTATATTTTAGATTTCGCTCCGTATGCGTAAATGCGTTAAAATAATAAAATAATTGGTCTGGGTTTTGTGTGGTTATTTTCTAGTAGGTACCCGTAGTACAAGCTCTGCTTAGTTTGGCAATAGAAGGTGTTTACGTATAACATCTCCCAAATATTTATTTATTTTTCCCTTTATTTAATTAAGTACAATAGGTACAAATAATTTATATAATTATCTTTATAGTATATATAATTCATCTGTGTGTGTGTGTATGTGACTGAACTCCTCCTAAAAGGCTGGACCGATTTAGATGAATGTTTTCGTCTGCGTTGCCCGTTTTCGGCTTGACGTTGATTTCTGGGACACGTTGTGTAATTCATCTGCCTGTGTATGTGACTGAACTCCTCTTAAACGGCTGGACCGATTTAGATAAAAAATTTTGTCTGTATTTCAGAGGATTCGAGAATGATTTAGATTTACAATTGGACCCGGTAGGTGGTGCTGCTGTCAGTATGTCACTGATCTTCTAAACGGCAGGGACGATTTTAATGATATATGGCGCTGCATTTCCGGGCAGGACGATTTCTGCCGGGTCCACTAATATAATGATAAAAAAACATTTAAAATATAAAAATTGTAGCCCACTGGCATCAGGATTTTTGCTTGTCTTTCTCAGCTTTCACCAGGTTCTTGTCATGAGGGTTTGTAGTACACTTAAAAAAAAGTATATAAGTATTATATCCCTTGTCTTGTCCAGTACCCATAGTATAAATAAATATATATAAATAACATAACATAACATCACGCCTGTATTTCCCCGAAGGGGTAGGCAGAGGTGTAATGGTACACCCACATTTCGCCAGTTATGTTATAGTCCCATGTAATAGGGGGCGAGCCTATTGCCATTGACCGGGCACAAATCCAGTCTCCGGGCTGCTACTGAAAATTTCCTAATGAAAAAACCCTATAACACTTTGCCCGACCCGGGGAATCGAACCCAGGACATCACGCTCAGCAGTCGCGCTTGCAACCACTAGACCAACGAGGTAGTATATATAAATAAATAATAGTATATATAAATAAATATTTTTGGGACTTTTACACAGCACCATCTAGTCTCAAACTAAGCAGAGCTTGTGCTATTGGTACCAGACAATGGATATAGGTACTTTTTTTTTATAATACATAAATATTAAAAGAAAAAACTACTGACTGATGTTCCTGTTTTAAGTTTATTTGTGAGACATTTAATGTCACCAATAAACGGCAATCAGAAACATTCACAATCAGGAGAATGAGATTTAAAGCGTTGTGATTAGTTCTGAACATATTTTTATTAATAACGAGAATTGACCTTCTTCACACAACAAATAGATTAAGAAAACTAAGTTCTTGGAGTTGATTGAATAAAACATGTTGGTCAATTTGTATGATCATCGCGTCGTTTTCGTCCACAAAAAGACAGAACTTCATTTTATTGCGGAAATTCCATTTTTTTTTGTATCAATATGAGAATATACCTACTGTACTCGATACATAATATTCTTCATTCTTATATTAAGCCCTATAGTAATAATATAGTTCTTATATTTGTTAGTAGTAGAGATCTTTTGTGAAAGAGTTCGTCCGGGGAAGTACTATCACCGTAGTTACTTCTCCGCCAAATAGTGATGCTTGCATTGCTGTGTTTCGGTCTGAAGGGTACGGGTGCCGGTGAAATTACAATCACATAAGACTTTCCATCTTCATGCCTCAGTTTGCCGAAACGACTTGCGGTACTATTTAGGCAACAGCCTAGGAGGTTCTGAATTTGTTATGGGCAAAGGTAACTGCTTAACATTAGGTGGGCCTTTAGCTCGTTTCGCCATCCTATACAATAAAAAATTAAAAAAGCCCTGACAACTCATTTGTAGGTGGGCTTCTGTTTTTAATATAGATAATTATTAAAATGTATTTTTAATTATTAAGTATTTTTAATTTACTCCCTAATAATTCACATTAATTTAATATTGTAACATTTGAATTCAGTATTGTATTGTATAAGTTCCTTCCTACATATTAGATTAATGACATCTCCAATACTAAAATTATATTTGTATGCCATAAAGGCATAACATGATAGACCTTAAAAATAATTATTAGTGACAAATAAACATTATCTTATCATTAATTTTTAATAAAAAAAAAAAAATATTGACATTGGTAGGTAGGTACTTATAAATTGAGAAGTAACCAAGACAATATTAATTACATTAGAAAAATAAAATAATTGAATACCTATGCAAACCTATGCTCAAAGATAATGTTATTTTTTACTGTTTTTTAAAGGTTGTTATTAAAAATATACCTATAATGCTAGCTTGTGCCCGCGGTTTTGCCCGCGTGAATGACGTTTATCGCGCATCCCTCGGGAACTGTTCATCTTCCAAGAATAAAAAGTAGCCTATATGTTAATCCAGGTTATGTTCTATCTATATGCCAAATATCATTAATATCCATACAGTAGTTTTTGTGTGAAAGAGTAATAAACATCCATACATCCTCACAAACTTTTACGTTTATAATATTAGTAGGAGTAGGACTATCCGATGCCCGCAACTTCGCCCGCGTGAATGTCGTTTATCGCGCATTCCTCGGGAACTGTTCATCTTCCAAGAATAAAAAGTAGCCTATATGTTAATCCAGGTTATGTTCTATCTATATGCCAAATATCATTAATATCCATACAGTAGTTTTTGTGTGAAAGAGTAATAAACATCCATACATCCTCACAAACTTTTACGTTTATAATATTAGTAGGAGTAGGACTATCCGATGCCCGCAACTTCGCCCGCGTGAATGTCGTTTATGGCGCATTCCTCGGGAACTGTTCATCTTCCCAGAATAAAAAGTAGCCTATATGTTAATCCAGGTTATGTTCTATCTGTATGCCAAAATTCATTTAAATCCATATTATTGTTTTTTCGTGAAAAAGTTACAAACATCCATACATCCTCACAAACTTTTACGTTTATAATATTAGTAGGAGTAGGACTATCCAATGCCCACAACTTCGCCCACGTGAGTGTCGTTTATCGCGCATTCCTCGGGAACTGTTCATCTTCATGCGATAAAAAGTAGCCTATATGTTAATCCGGGTTATGTTCTATCTGTATGGTAAATTTAATTAAAATCTAAACTGTAGTTTTTGCGTGAAAGAGTAACAAACATCCATACATCCTCAAAAACTTTCACGTCTATGATATTAGTAGCACTAGCCTATGCCCACGACTTTGCCCGCGTGAATGTCATTTATTGGGCATCCCTCGAGAACTGTTCATCTTCCCAGAATAAAAAGTAGCCTATATGTTAATCCAGGTTATGTTAAATATGTATGCCAAATTTCATTAAAATCCCATCAGTAGTTTTTGCGTGAAAGAGTAACAAACATCCATACATCCTCACAAACTTCCACGTTTATAATATTAGTAGGATAGGATAGGATAAGTAGGAAGGAAGTAGGATAGTAGGATTATCTATATCCTTAAGGATACATCATTCACAGTTTGTCATCCATCACCGATCAACTACTCGGCTACAATGAATGAAATCAATCACAGTATGTTGTTATTAAGAGTATTTCAAAATCATAATCTCGCTTTTCTAAATTAATAATTGAATTTTCTTTTCTTTTTTTTATTTAATTTACTCGCCTTTTATTCACGGTCAGAGACATTCTACAATGCCACATCTTTGAAAGGATCACCACATCATAACCATACAAAGCATTATTAAAAAGTATTCATAGTACAGTCCACCTCAAGTCATTGGCAACAGTTTGACCTTGACATGCGACTTTATTACATCCGTGTGGTGCCAGACGTAAAGAATTGCACCACCCTCTTTCTTCTCATGGGTGTCGTAAAGGGCGACTAAGGGATTCACCAGAGGATGGGCAGCAGCGTTCTCTGAGTATATAAACAACCAACTGCGATCGCCAACCCGCCTGCCAAGCGTGGCGATTATGGCATATCCCCCCTTTGGGGGAGGCCTTTGTCCAGCAGTGGATGTCTTTAGGCTGAAATGATGCGACTTTATTTCGGAAGCAGTATAAGGGCAGGGGCTTACCCCCGACTGGTTCGAGCTCTGAACCAAATCGAGCTAATGTCAATTGCTAGAAAAATGCAGTACGATTTGACACTAACTCTAATTCAAATTCGATTGATACAGCACTCGATCCAGTCGGGAGTAAGGCCCCAGTTTCCATAATTCCAGTGTTACCACTGACGTGAGGTCGACTGTACACTGTACACTGATACCATCTTCTCCAAACGAACCCACAACAGGCACCAGTGTTACGAAGGGGTTGCTGGAAGTGAACCATGGTGTGCGGGTTCTCCTGAACCTGGGCGTAGGTGTTGAATGCAATAACACGAAGCATCAAGACATGTTGTTTATTCTAAGTTTCGCGGCTAACTGACCGCCAAATGACAGTTACACGTTATTTTATAATTTCTAGGAATTCAGTGTTGCTAACGTTAATAAACTTTTAATCGATACATCGTTAATTAAATTGATAATTAGGCTAAAATTATATAATATGATCAAGTTGGCTAGTGACGAGATTGATTAAATAATTTAATTGGCTTGATATAAATATGATGAATTGAAAGTATAATAATTGACTAAATACAAGACATAGGTAGTGACTTCATTCGTTCCTTCCGCTGATAAGAAGTGCTCTTTGGGTCGGCTGATCCACGATCTTGTAACATTCGGCCATCCTGCAAGAGCCGTGACCCACGGCGATCAATCAGGTTGTCACTACAGTCTATCTGAAACAATAAAACATTTTACGCAGTAAATGATCTTTTTAATACTCTTTTACTTTATCCTATTCGTATTGTACTCCTTCGACTTCATAAATATGTTGCAGTTAGATACTCTTGTACTATTACCATAATTCCTTTCATGAACAGAACTATTTAATAGTAACTATTGTTTTACTTCAACATAAATACCACACAGTGGTTTAGGTTAATTGCATAGGATAGGGATACTAACATAGTTATTAAGTAATATTGTCACTAACACGATGAGTCATTGTTACTTGTTGAATAAATAAATAATAATAATAAATAGTTTTAAGCTTTCATTTTATAGTGTTAACGAGATCGACTAATTGAAGATTATACTTTTTAATAGCTACTTTTTATTGTGTTAATAAATCTGCTCTCGATTATAAGTTACTTTTATTTACTGCCTTTACTTCTTTAATTTAGATCATTCTACACCTGATCTAGACAAGGTAGGTACCGTTACATACAGCTTAGTATTAGGCTTTAAAATAAACATGTAAAAGTAATTCCAACATCCAATTTTGCAGAATAAATAATATCATTTCATTATTATAATCAGATAAGTTCACACAGATCTAGTCTACCGTTTCACATAGCTTAGTTGACTAGATATTTTTAAAGTAGTTATGACGACGCCATCTAGTTTCAAAATCAAAATATAAAGGTAATGTTAATATCCAATTTTGCAGAATAAATAAATTCATTTCATTATTTAAACAACAATTTCCTCGATATTATATTTGCCAAATTACTCGTTGTCACACAAATCGAAATTTACAAGATATTAGATATATTTCAAAAATAACTCGTCACACAGGTTTAGCTTAATTTCTTCGTTATTAAATTCGCAAATTCTTAAAGTAGTTATGACGACGCCATCTAGTTTCAAAATCAAAATATAAAGGTAATGTTAATATCCAATTTTGCAGAATAAATAAATTCATTTCATTATTTAAACAACAATTTCCTCGATATTATATTTGCCAAATTACTCGTTGTCACACAAATCGAAATTTACAAGATATTAGGTATATTTCAAAAATAACTCGTCACACAGGTTTAGCTTAATTTCTTCGTTATTAAATTCGCTAATTCTTAAAGTATATATGACGACGCCATCTAGTTAAAAATCAAAATATAGAGGTAATGTTATCATCCAATTTTGCAGAATAAATAAATTCATTTCATTATTTAAACAACAATTTCCTCGATATTATATTTGCCAAATTACTCGTTGTCACACAAATCGAAATTTACAAGATATTAGGTATATTTCAAAAATAACTCGTCACACAGGTTTAGCTTAATTTCCTCATTATTAAATTCGCAATTACCTCGTGGTCACACAGATCTAGCTCAATTTTCTAGATATTATATTTTTCAATTGCCTTGTGGTCACGCATATCTAGCTCAATTTTCTAGATACTATATTTTTCAATCATCTCGTGGTCACAGATCTAGCTCAGTTTTATGGATATTATATTTTTCAATTGCCTTGTGGTCACACAGATCTAGCTCAGTTTTATAGATATTATATTTTTCGATTAGCTTGTGGTCACACAGATCTAGCTCAGTTTTATAGATATTATATTTTTCAATTAGCTCGTGGTCACACAGATCTAGCTTAATTTTCTAGATATTATATTTTTCTATTACCTCGTGGTCACACAGATCTAGTTCAATTTTCTAGATATTATATTATTCAATTAACTCGTGGTCATACAGATTTAGCTCAATTCTTTATGTATTATATTTGTCATATAACTCGATATCGCACAGACATTACGTACCTAGGTCACACAGACATTATGTACGACACGCAGACATTATGAAGTCCCACAGACATTACGAAGTCACGCAGACATTACGAAGTCACGCAGACATTACGAAGTCACGCAGACATTACACAAGTCAAACAGACATTACGTAGGTCACACAGACAACTCGTAGGTCACGCAGACATTATGCAAGTCACACAGACATTACGCAGGTCACACAGACATTATGTAGGTCACACAGACATTACGTAGGTCAAACAGACATTACGCATGAATTACTGAAATTCTATTATCAAAAATAAACAAACATGTTTTAGTTTTTAAATAAATGTGTCTTTGCTATCCAAAACTATTGCTATATTATTTCATTATTATTTGTGCTATTTATTTAGTTTAGTTTATTAACATGCAGTAGTACGCCACAGACTGCCCCCATTATCTAGATCTTACGTCTTCTTTGTCCATTCAAAGGTTGTCTGGAAGATCACTTTTAGCGGTAAGACCGCCCATGTACCCTTAATTTATACGTTGTTCCTGCTTACTACTATTTTCATGGTGTACAATAAAGTATATTCTATCTATCTAACTAGTCTTAACGCAGAATGGAATCAAAGTATTCATATGGAAATTTCCTAATAGCCCTTCTATACCTATGTTTAATCTCAATACTCAATTCTTTATTGCATTCCATAATTTAAGTAATATTCAAACAGTTGGTAGGGATCAATTAATGGACCCTGTCGGGCACCGCACAGTTTTGTAGGTGAGAAGAGGAAAAGCGCTTGTTTGTGTTTGATTTCAATCAAATGTTTCTCCAATTATTCTGTTATTCATAATTCTTTTCTCTTTTTTTTTTAAAATTGAAACTTATCATTTTGGTGAATTGTGTTGTTACTTCTTGTTAAATTATTAGGTAGACTACTTACATATTTAATTTGTTGGTATCAGGTAATTATTTACTGTAGTACAATTTTTTTTATTTTTTTATAATTAGGTTATTAATATTATTTCTCGATTATATTTGATTTATTGAACTATTATTCTTTATTTATAAGTTGTTCTAGGATATTTTATTCATAGTAATTCAAATATAACACAATATATATTGTTATAGGATATTTTACCAATTGTTATTAAGTTATTGGTCATTTTTTTTTTTTTTACTTTGATAGGGATTTAAGTTGGTACCATAATATACAAAATGTATTGTTTACTTATGTGTTTTTTTTTTTCTAACCTATACATTTATCCCGGTTATGGTCCATCTGTGTATCTGGCCAAATATCATCCAAATCTGTTTAACGGTTAACGCGTAACAAACATCCAAACATCTTCACAAACTTTCACAATTAATTTTATAATAAATTGATAGTTTATTTTATCGTCATATTCGTTTATACTATACTAGCTCTTGCTTTTTGAATGTGACTCAATGTGAGAGTCTATGTCTAAAAATATAAGGCTGAATTTGTTAACTTCTAGTTTAGAACTATTGAAGCTATACTTTACATTTATTTGTGTCTAATTTGTTGTAGTGTTAGGTATAGTATTTAATTTTCCATTTAGATTTATATTGTTCTCACAAACAAACAAGGGTTAGTTATATTTTTAGGAGGGTCGTTGTCGTCGTTGATGTCGTTGATGTATGCAAAGAATAGGACACATCCTATTACACTTTCTTGTGGAATCAAGGCGTTGATTGGTTTGTTATTGGACTTGATACATTCTATTCAATTTGTTCTGTGGTTGTAAAATTCTATTTCCAACAGTGGTTTTTTTTTTTTTTTTCGTTTAAATAAGATGATACATTTGCCGCGGATTCCTATGCTGTATAATAGTTAGTTAATAATATTTAAAATTGTGCTTTGTCGTAAGGTTTTGTCACTTTAAGAAGCACTCCTACTGTATATTTTTATTATTAATAATATTTGAGAAATTTTTGGATACATTTGTAAACGAAAAGCATAAACCCTTTTGCATAAAGGTTTTTATTCTTAAATATTTTTGAGACTGTTGGTAAGAGGGCAATTGGACGATAATTACTTGGATCAGTTTCTTTATTTATCTTATACAGGTAGCAACATAATAAGAGCTTTTTTTTTTTATTAGGAAAAGCGCCTTCGATAGACTGGTTTATTCGTTCATTAAATGGTAGCATTAACTCATCTGCGCATTGTTTCGGTAAAGTAGAATTAGTAGTAGTAGTTAGTTGTTAAGTAGTATTGTTTCAGTGAGTAGTTGTATTGTCGATGCCGTGGCTCTTTTTATTAGATTATTTTCCTCGTAGGTACATTGGACTACTGTATAATTGTATCGCCAATATTTATCACTCTTGATACAAGAAAATCGAACCGGTGCAGCGGTGTAGTAACTAGCAGTAGATAGTTGAATCTGTATTACGTTCATTGTCAATATAAATATCGTAACTACTGCCCGGAGAAAACTCAATGTCTAATAGTCACGTTTTGTTAAAAATAAAACATTAAAATCCAATTCATAGCACGTGTTGCTAAACATAAAAAATAAACATCTTGGTTTAAAAAAAAAATAAAAAAAAAAATCTGTTTAGTTTGTTTTATGTATTTAGCGAAATACACTCGAGTTTTTCCAAATAATTTGATCTTTAATATAAAGATTAGTGTTGTGGTTTCTCCACATCTTTTGTAAATCGTCAATATGAAGTCTAAATTGTACTTTTCCTAGTGGCGGTATATGTACCTATCCCGCCAATTTTTGATTGCCATTTCTCCATACTATCCGAGGTTATAAAAAAAATACTCGTAAGTAGTACACACGATACATTTCGTACCTGTAGTGTCCGGCGAGGCGCCTGTGATCCCTGTTACTGGGACGCGGTGTACTTCGCTGTACTGAGAGTGTTTTGTGATGTCTCGGCAGCATACCAGCATTTCTGCGCCACTGTAGCTCGCTGCTCGATTGCAGACTAGGAATGCCAATGGGGCGATCACATTGTTAAGAGCCTGGAGGGGAGACCTTCAAGACCAACACGATCCACTCTGAAACTTGAAAACATGGTATTAGAAAAGGCACAGATGGTAAATCCCACTTCTGAGATGTTACGAAGGGGTTGCTGGAAGTGAACCATGGTGTGCGGGTTCTCCTGAACCTGGGCGTAGGTGTTGAATGCAATAACACGAAGCATCAAGACATGTTGTTTATTCTAAGTTTCGCGGCTAACTGACCGCCAAATGACAGTTACACGTTATTTTATAATTTCTAGGAATTCAGTGTTGCTAACGTTAATAAACTTTTAATCGATACATCGTTAATTAAATTGATAATTAGGCTAAAATTATATAATATGATCAAGTTGGCTAGTGACGAGATTGATTAAATAATTTAATTGGCTTGATATAAATATGATGAATTGAAAGTATAATAATTGACTAAATACAAGACATAGGTAGTGACTTCATTCGTTCCTTCCGCTGATAAGAAGTGCTCTTTGGGTCGGCTGATCCACGATCTTGTAACACCAGCTCTCACAATGTGAACTATATAGTCTTGTACCTATAATAAATGTGTATACACGCTGAAATTTTAATCGCTTATTTCCCGACAGGGGATCATTGTACTCATCATTATGAACAACTTTTACTATGGGACCAACCCTGAAATCGCGAAAAAAAAATCAGGTGGTCCCTACATTTTATTGATTTAAGTGAACACAAATGTAGGGACCAACTGATTTTTTTTTCGCGATTTCAGGTTTGGTCCCATAGTAAAAGTTGTTGATAATGTTGAGTACAATGACCCCTTTTCGGGAATTAAGCGACTCCAATTTCAGCGTGTATAATCCATTGTGAGTGTAATACATGAATAAATTATTATTATTATTGACTGCCTCGTTGGTCTAGTGGTTGCAAGCGTGACTGCTGAGCGTGGGGTCCAGGGTTCGATTCCCGGGTCGGGCAAAGTGTTATTGGGTTTTTTCATTAGGAAATTCTCAGTAGCAGCCTGGAGTTTGGATTTGTGCCCGGTCAATGGCAATACGCTTGCCCCCTATTACATGGGACTATAACATAACTGGCGAAATGCGGGTGTACTATACACCTCTGCCTACCCCTTCGGGGAAATACAGGCGTGATGTTATGTTGTTATGTTATTATTATTATATTATTTTATTGAGGAAACCAAAAGCTACAACAGAAGTACGCAGACTTGACGCAGACGTTGCAAAAATCACACAATGACAGCTGATTGAATTATTAGGTCAAGGCTGTCAAACATGGCGTAATGAAGAGGCCCAACTTCACTGTAGGTAGGTGTGGGCTGAATAGAATGCAGAATATTAATTATATTTACCGTAGCATTACATACTTATTTGTTATCTAAACCGCAAAGTCCTCTCAACGATTACAAAATATGTAGCAGCCTATGCAGCCTATTAATAATGTCAAAGTTGAGAAAAAAGTTTTGTTAATCACCGCGAGTGCTGGCGTAATCTCGTGCCTCCGGTGTGCCCGGAGCTTTATTATAATCGTCATTATAATGAAACAAAGCTTCGTATGATCTGAATATCATTGTCATTACTTATGATTTTATCTATAAACTTGCAGTGTTCTTGCGTTTTTGCTCATGTAAAAAGTCTTAACATGCTGTATAGACTGTATACCTAACATTATCCGTCGTAGGGTTGGGAAAAAAAACGTATTTTCTTTATTCATATTGTATTTGTGTTAAGTTTGATCTCTTGGATCTCAATAAGACTTTTCATATAAACTTTAACACCCTTTTTTACCCACGTTGAGATTAATTTTTAAAAAGTGCAGTAACACGTAATTTATTAAGTGCAATAATATATATTTATTATTTATTATGCGTAATTTATTATGATTATTTATACCGAGTTTCGTAACAATCCAGCCATGCAATAAAAATCTCCCATCAAAAAATTATAATCCTAACACCTACTTTTAGGAGTCATTTTGAACAAATAAATGAAAAATTGTTCATTATTTACTTTAAAGACTAGGTATCTTTCACAAGTTTTGAATAAATCAATCCAGGAGAAAATATTTTTCATACAAAATGTAACAGCCTATTTCACACCCTTAGGGCTAATAATTCCAAAAATCATTTTGTAGTGGGTGCTTACGGTTATGTTACAAAAGGAACCTATTATACAAATTTCATGTTTCAAACTTGAAATAGTCAGTCAGGACATTTCTCTGTATAAGTATAAAAGTATAGATTTAATCCCTTCGTCCGTGTGCAGGGGTGCCAAAGAAAAACCAGCGCTGATGGGTGTGCCACGCGCAGCACATGCCGAGTTGGTGGTTGGTTGGTGGGTTGCTGCTGGTAGTTGCTGTTGCAACTTCTGTTTATTTTTATCTTATTTTTGTAATTTTATTGTTATCATTGTGCTCTCACTGTCATAATATAAAAGATTTTTCTTGCTTTCATTGTTGACAGCCTTAAATATGGTACTTTTTTAGGGTTCCGTACTCAAAGGGTGCCAACGGGACCCTATTAATCTCGCTACGCTGTCCGTCCGTCCGTCTGTCTGTCACAGGGCTGTATCTTTGTAACGGTAATAGATAACCAGTTGACATTTTTACAGAATTTATTACTATGATGCCTACCGCGACAAATACTAAAAACTAAAAAAAGTCTAAAATTAAAGGGGATCCTAAACACAACAAATACTAAAAATAAGGCTAACAAAGACATATAATAATAATAATGTCCTCCCGGCCGAATTTCGGTCACGGCGACCAATCTCAATGGAGACTAGCCATCTGCGCGGGACATATTATAGTGCACAAGTGTGTGCGCAAACACAGGTGCACTCTCTATTCCCTCACTCTCATAATCCGATGGGAAGGCAATTCGACACGACCGGAGAGAGATCAGGCGCAGGACCGACGGCTTTACGTGCTCTCCGAGGCACGAAGGGGTCTCGACAAACAAAGACATATTTGGTGGTACCTACGTAAGAAAGAGGTGCAAGAATTCATATTTCGCGCATGGTGCGTTGAAGTCTTTTGATGAACACTCGTAAATTAAATCAGTTTCTAAGGGGTATCAGGTCGATGGGTGGTACGTACGGAACCCTTACTGTGTGAGTCCGACTCGCACTTGGCCAATTTTACGTCTTTAAGTGCACTATCGAACATCGGTCGTGCCATAACCTTGCCTATTGAACTAATTACGAAGTATTGGGTGGGTTATTATCTAAATGAAAATCAGAACAGACTACGCATAATCTCCTCCTTTTTTTGAAGTCGGTTAAAAATAATGACGAATACAAGACATGTTTATTGCGTAAGGCATACTTATTAAATATTGGTGCAATAAAAAGTTCAAGTTTATTATTTAAATGTTGGAAGACGAAGTATCCAGTCCCTGCCCACGCAAATTTTGTGTTTTTGAAGTTGATTTGACATTTTATTGATGCAAAGAATTTTCACATAATTATTTTCAACCAACAAGGAAACTTGAACCTTATGTCTGTACAATGTTCGATTCAACGTGTTATTGAAACAACTGAAAATCTCTTCTCTTAATCTCTCTCTCATTGTTCTCATCAGTATGAACAGCTTTTACTATGGGACCAACACCGAAATCGCGAAAAAAAATCAGCTGTTGCCTACATTTTGTCGATTTATGTGAACATAAATGAAGGGGACAGCTGATTATTTTTCGCGATTTCAGTCTTTGTCTCATAGTAAAAGTTGTTCATACTGATGAGTACAACCTAACAAAGCAATGAGTATCCAGGTTTGCCAGATATAGCTGAAGATTTCTTAGGAAATTATTATAGAACGGTTTTATTAGGGTTTTATATAAATACAATTTAACTTTGCCCGTTATTAAAATCGTATTTCACTCGAAAACATCCATTATCTTCTGAGAATACTTCATTTATATCTGGCGACCCTGGATACTAATTGCTTTTTTAGACTGTACAATGAATTTCAGTTATAACACGTTGTATTTTTGAAAAACTTCCTAATCCATTTTTCGACTATAACTTGCTTATTTTCATGCTTATGTACAGTTTTGTAGTTCGGTTACAATGCAATATTATGGTACCATCACAGACCAGAAAGCCTCTAGACGTCGAAGCCAGATACCCCCGGTCACCAAGCATATGCAGTGGCACAGCATATCATAATCCCCGTCGCCAATCGGGACGTCACTCCGTCAGCGAGCGGCACCAATCATACAACTGAACTTTTGAGCCGGCCAATCATGACGCGCCGTCCGCCACCTGTCCCCCGCCAATATTTTACGACCGTGTTCTCATGCAAAACTTTGTTTATGCAGCGTCTTGAGGCTTACTAGTGTGTGGGTACCATGGACTTAATTTGTTGATGGAACCGGAAGGTGGTCATATTATAGGAACTCCTCAACTATACAGCATGAACCCGTATTTTTTTTATTTTTTTTTATTTTGTCACAGGTACAATTTCTTTAGTTTTACTTTACTAGAAAACTCGCCAAACTATCAAGTTTAACGGCGAGATGCGCTCATACATATGTATACTATCTTACCCTTACGTAAACATGCAACATGAAAACAAACTTAATTAGCAACAAATAAGTTGTATGATTATAAAATATTGTGGATTCATTTCTCGATAACAGAAGAGATTGGCTTTCAGTTTTTTTTTTTTTTACACTGCCTGGTGACGTCTTCTCGTCATCAAGAAGCAAATCCCTCAGTTTTGATTTTAACAGGTTTTTACTTTTGCACAAGTACTAAACCCTAAAACCTAGATGGTGTCCAGGGAGATTATATAAAAGCTTGTTTTTTTTTATTGCCTAGAATGTGACAGCATAAAATATACAACATTGACTTAAAATTTGGGTGAGGGCCTCGTGATCAGTAACACAGGGTTTCTCTACTATGGAATCCAGTCTTTCGCAAAGGAGCTTATACGCGCCTGTTTGTCACGTAAATACCTATTTATGCGGGCAGACAGACTTTTGGAAATTAGGTATTTGAAGAAACTATCGATGTCGTTTTGCGAGCGTTCGGCCTCAAATAAGTACGATAAAGACAACTGCAGCTCCAACTGAATATATAGCCTAAATAAAAAATTCATAATTCGAGGTTTTGCTCTCGACTACTTTCCCCTCCGAAACTGGACCAATTTAAAAGATATTTCATAAACTGAAGCAGAAGAATATATACTGTGTCGTATTTTTTTTCCTTTTCCATTCATAGTAATCTGTTGTCAAATTAATACACTAGGCAGACAGCGGTCTAAATAGGCAATTTTGTGATTTTTTGACGGCTTCTAGAAATAATTTACAAACAAAAAAGAATACATAGGTACTAGGAAAAAGTTTATATGTATTTGACTGGAATAAATCATTTCTCTAGGATTATAAACCAGAAAGAAAACAGTCGAGAGCGTTTGTATGGAGAAAAGACCACCAGGATTTCTTTTGTGAATAGAGAAATAAATTTAATATTTATTTATTTGTTAGGATTTATTTAAAATAAAATATAATTTTAATTAATACATTGCTGGCATTAAAAACGTGTGTACCGGATTGGAGCCATTATAGCCTAAAAGGCTTTATTTTTAGAAAGCACCTGTTCCGCGAGTACCAGTATTGAAATTTTATGGCTTTTTTCATACATGACAGGTTTTCTGATAAAAGAATTATCTAAATTCGTTGCTATACAATAAAATCATTGTAACCTTTTGAAAACTTGTTTGATGCTATATTAAAAGGACTGTCACATACATAAGTATTTATAATATACGGTGACGTTGTTAGGCGGAATTATAAATATATATTAACCTTTAACCTAGCCTTCTGATTAGTTAGTAGGACATCACAAACAAGAGATTATGTAACTTTGTGCTAATCCCTATGTCCGTATATTCTGGTACAGTTATTCTATCTCACGAAGGTGGGTTGGACTTAGTTGTATATTCACATGTTTCTGTGTGCGTAAGCTCGGGAACGCTCAGTAACGCCCAACCTGCATGCCGATCGGGCAGGTTACGCACCCAGAAAAAATCTGCATGCGTATCTACACAAACAACTAAGTCTAACCCGCCTTCGTGAGATAAAACAACTGTATATTCAATTTACTCTATGGGTATAACGCAAATCAGTCATTTCTCTAAGACGCAAATCTTAGCGTGACGTTCGTGATGCTACATTTTCTCTCCCGAATCACACATACCACAAGCCTCCAAAAGATGCGGCGTTCCAAAAAAAAAGTTGAACTAATAGGATTATATTGTACAATAAGTTCAACTTTTAGAAATAATAAGAAAGTTGAACTAATTGGAATATTTTTGTCGAATTAGTTCAACTGATTGAACTTATAGTTGAACTTAGTGGAATAGATCCAATTTTTGAAACACTGAATTTACATATCCATCACCATGATTCCCCTTTTATCATAATAATTATAGGCCTAGTTTTCATTATTCTTGCTCTGCTCTCAATAAAATCATTTTATATTGTACAGAGATCGGTGGAGATTAATCAAATTTAAATAATTTTTTATTCAAATATATCTAATTACAGGAGCTTAAGAATAGTCGAATCGAGTTGAACGGGTCCAAATGTTGCGTCTTGTGGAGAAGAACCGGTAAAAACTCCATTGATATACCTATTATTTACGAAAATCAATCATCATCATCATCATCATTGGAGTTTGTTGTGTATCCAGTCAACATGAACAACAAGCCCATCTCTTCCCTTCTTTTCAATTTTTGGCAGTCATTCCTGCCATAATCGCCACGCTTAGCAGGCGGGTTGACGATCGCAGTCGGTTGGTTATATACTCAGAGAACGCTGCTGCCCTTCCTCTGGTGAATCCCTTAGTCGCCTTTTACGACACCCATGAGAAGAGATAGGGTGGTGCTTTTCTTTATATCCGGCAACACACGGAACGCCGACGACGCTGAAACGCCGCCCATGCCTGTGTGATTCTTCTTTCTACTTCTGCCGTTTGATTGACATAACCCAAACTGATTGTATGACCCAAGTGTATGTATATTCAGTCGCAGCTTTGACGGCTAACTCGTCAGCCTCACCGACCAACCGTGGTTGGCGTGGTTATTATACCTAAACCCCTTTCCTCAACAAACCATGACTGACAAAAATCAACACAAGAAATGATTTCATTTGATTTATTCCTAATGGGCTTGCGTTTGACCGCCACCTCACCTGCTGTGTGGTTGACGATGGTACATGCTTGTCCAGCAAAAACCTATTCACTCGAGCCTTGAAGACCACCAGATTATACTTATCAGGAAACACAGATGCTGCATCATCTGTGTGTCACGCATAATGAAGCTATTAGCAAAACGATATTCAAATAATGTGAGAATAATGTAAATATAATGTTATTCTGACAAATATATGCCCAGCACTGCACTTAATTCATATTCAAAAAAGTGTTATAAAAATTAAAATATATAAAGGATTATTAATTATCCAAAACTTGTATTTTAGCTTTTTTTAAATCATAGAAAAGGAGATTTGTATAATTCAAATTTGAATGATGCAGTGGATAATATAATTGTTTGGCTTAATTTTCTACGGGTCGTGGATTCAATCCCCGCACAGAACTACCTAGTATTTGTAGCACTATGTTACAGATAATGGTTCCGAGACCAAGTATTTTTAACATGTTGAGTTTGTCTTTTTGTCTCCTAGCGGCTGTAAATCGCACCAACACAATATAAAAGAGACCCTAGAGAGGGGCATGGTTTAAAAAGAATCGAGCATCATCATCATCATCATTTCAGCCGAAAGACGTCCTGCTGGACATAGGCCTCCCGCAAGCATCGCCACAACGACTGGTCCTGCGCTTTCCGCATCCAGCGGATTCCCGCGACCTTCACCAGGTCGTCGGTCCACCTTTGGGGAGCCTACCCATGCTGCGCCTTCCAGTACGCGGTCGCCACTCCAGAACTTTACTGCCCCATTGGCAATCCGTTCTGCGAGCAATGTGCCTCGCCCACTGCCACTTAAGTTTGGCAATTCTTCGGGCTATGTCGGTAACTTTCGTTGTCCTGTGAATCTCCTCATTTCTGATTCGATCACGCAGAGACACATTTAGAGCATAGCCCTCTCCATTGCTCTTTGAGTGACTTTGAGCCTTCTGATCAAGCCCATTGTGAGCGACTAAGTTTCAGTGCCGTAAGTAATTACTGGTAACATACACTGGTCAAAGACTTTCGTCTTGAGACACTGCGGTATTTTGGACGAGAAGACATTGCGTAGCTTCCCGAACGATGCCCAACCGAGTCGGATTCGACGATTGACCTCTTTCTCGAAGTTGAACCTACCTAACTGGATAGTTTGTCTTAGGTATACATAATTGTCAGCAACTTCGAGTGTTGATTCTCCGATGTTTACGGGAATGGGTGCTATATGGGAATTCGACATAACTCTTGTCCATATTCATTTTAAGACCCACTCTATCGGAAGCTCTACTGAGGTCATCGAGCATTGTACCGAGGTCCTCCATGATCTCAGCCATGACTACTATGTCATCGGCAAACCGAAGGTGAGTGATGTTGGTACTCGCCGTTTATGTTAATGCCTAGCCCTTTCCTGTCCAATAATAAAATAAAAAAAGAATTGATACAATTTACTAACTATATGCACGGTAAAGTAGATAAAAGTAAGTACATCCACAGCACGTGACGGTTGCGCGCAGTCAGCAGGAGGGTGCGGGTGATGTTGAGGCCTCACGGGGAGAAGGGACTTGCCTACTAGTGGTGAGCCGGGACCTTTCTGGGGTAATTGGAGAATCCTATCCCACGCCCTCGGCTAATTATAGAGGAACACCGTGTTAGTTTTAGTCGGAAAGAGTGTGACACTGGCTCCACCTTCCCCGGGCGGAGTGCGTCCACGACCGTTCTCCACACAAAGAAAAGGTACAGCTACAGCATGACCCAAGATACTAAGTCTAGACACATGTCCCATCATAGTGATTTCCAAAAAGGCTTCGACATTCCTTGACTAATTGTCTTGACCTGCGACCCGAGTCTGGCCGGCAGAACACCCGGTCACCTTGGGACGTATACTTTCATCCAAACGCTGCCATGCAAGAGGTAAACAGCCAGACACAAATACTAATTCCATTTAATTATGCAAACTTTGATTGAAAAATTGTTTTAGCCTTCATTTTTTGTATCACAAGAGGAGTAGGGAACGGAAGGTATTTTTTTTTGTATTCGTTTTCTTGTAGATGTATAGTTGGTCGGATATAATAATATGGTATATTTCGCTGGACATTGTTTTTCCATAAAAGTTCCATAAGAAAGCTGTGCTATGTTGTGTTCAAGACAATGAAACTTTTTTACCTGAGTATTTCTCACAAAACACGAGGTTTTCAAAATAAAACTCAGTACTCTACAATAATACACCTAAAGAGTTCTTTGATAACCTTATCCTGGTTAAAAGTTAACAAGGGTATTTTTTCAACGTTTTATTAACTCGCTTTCTTGTCTGCCTGTTTGTCTGGTGGGTACAAAACAATCAATTTCAAACACTAGCTTCCCGATGAGCTAAAGACTTGAAACTTTAAAAATATCCCAAGACTGGATGACAAAGTAATATTGAATCACTAACGTTTAAAAAAAACATTATTTGTTAAAATGTAAAGCATTGGAATTGTTCCACAACACATAACCACATCCAACGGATGGGCACGTAATATTTTTTTTATTCACGTGGTGACATTATTATTGTATATTAATTAATAATTATATTATATTGCACTGTAACATTTGACATTAAAACTTCCTTTTTTAAGTAGATCTAGCGAAACACGTTTTTAAAAAAGACAAAAATAAATCTTCATTCCGGTACATAATTTTAAGTTTTATTTCGACAGGATCAAGTCTTATGTTTAAATTAATTATTGTTGTATTATTATTACATGATAATTTACCTTATTTCCATATTAACCGGCAGGTCTAATGGATGTTTTCTGTGATTTATAAAAACACTGTGAAGGTCATTTCGCACTGAGTCTAGTGTCCATAACATTCTTGACCTCAATACGGTTTCTAGACAACATAGTTTAAGAAAATCCTTGTTTATATTATTGTCTTTCACGGGATATTTAGCATATAAATCAAAAAGGATTTATATTAAACTAGCGGACCCGAGAGACGACCTGCCCGGAAAAGCAGCGCCACATATAATTAAAATCGTCCCTGCCGTTTAGGAGAAGATCAGTGACATACCGACAGCAGCGCTACCTACCGGGTCCAATTGTGTTTTCAAACCATCCAGGAATCCATTGAAATATACACACAAAATCGGTCCAGCCGCTTAAGAGGAGTTAGGTGACAAACACACGTACAGAAGAATTATATATATCAAGCAGTGGCGTGCATTGCATATAGGCAATTAGGCAATACCTACTGCCTTCCTCATTCAAATTCAATAGTGGTGTATTTTATTATCTTTTTTTCAGAGTACGATCATTATTTATCTTAAAATAGACCTATAAATGCTAAATTAATCTTCCTACATCAAAAAACCAATAACTTACACCAAAATTAAATTCAAGTGAAGTAGGCCAATGCACGCCACTGATATCAAGATATCCTGGATGGTTTTGAGTTCATTAGCAATTCTTTAGGGGATAATTATACCATAGACAAACAATTCCATGATTATATATTATACTCATCATTATGAATAATTTTTACTATGGGTCCAACCCTGAAATCGCGAAAAAATTAACATCGGTTCCCTACCTTTATGTTCACATAAATCGACAAAATGTAGGGAACAGCTGTTTTTTTTGCGTTTTCAGGCTAAGTCCCTTAGTAAAAGTGGTTCATAATGATGAGTACAATAATTCTATTGAAAATTGCTAATGAATTTCATATCAAACAGTAGGTATAGTGTGGCCGCTGAGAGACTACAAATTATTAAAATTTGTCCTACTAGAGCCTACTAGAGATGGAAATTTGACATAAGCTCCATACATTTTATGTTAAAATTTTATCTGTGGTAGGGTAAATCGTGGACAGATTGGATATTAATTTTGACGGATGTTTACATCACATTTTTTTTGCGCTAAGCCATTGTAATTTATTGTGACAATATAATCAACTCAGCCCATCGCAGTCCACTGCTGGACATAGGCCTCTCCCAAATTGCGCCACAACACTCGATCCTCTGCCTTCCGCATCCAGTCCCCCCCAGCTACTTTCATCAGTTCCTCGGTCCACCTGGCTAACGTTATAATGAATAAGAATAATTTGAATTTATATTAACTATTAAAACATAATCAATAATAACTTCATCATCCTCCTGCTCTCATCCCAATTTATTTGGGGTCGGCGCAGCATGTATTTTTCTTCCATACATCTCTATCAGCCGTCATCTCCGTGTTCACTTTCTTTCTATTCATTTACGGCCAAAATTAATATCCAATCCATCCACAATTTGCCCTACCAGAGATAGGAATTTGACATAAGCTCCATACAAAATATGTCAAATTTCTAGCTCTAGTAGGGTAAATCGTGGATAGATTGGACAATCCAGCCATGTTTTCTTCGGTTTAAATGTAACACGTGAACTAATCTGTTCAGTTTTGTTTAACAGTTCTAAAATTGTTGCCATCCCTTTCTTGTATCGGTGTCTGTCACACAGTTTATACTAGCACAGACACCGCCGTTAACTCTATCTTGGTAAGATATATAGAAAAATTGTATCTGTTTCTGAAATAAATAATATTTGTATTTGAATATTTGAATATCTACTATTAGTAAAATAGAGCGATAATTTAAAATAAGTTTAGTTCTAGAACAAGAGAATCGACACAATTTTTTTCCTGTAAAACGCAAACCATCGCATGAAAATACCAAATATTCATTTTATTCACTTCCATAACAAAAGCCAGTAAAAAAAATTATAGTCATTCAAAGGAAGCTTAACACTCATAGAAATAAAAAATATGCCTCAAGAAAAAATAACATTTTTGATTTAAAACGCCGTATTGTGCCAGGGAACTGCGATGACATCCTGTAGAAAACAATGGTGTACGGAACCATTGTGCGCTATGATTTATAAAGTTTCCGCTTTGGGCACACCACTGCTACTTTTCTTTCGTTATTGGCCCGTTTTATGGGATCTTCAGGGGTTTTCAGCAATTCGTGCCCGAGATTTATAATTTACATCTTTTCTTCGGATGGGAAGATATGAAAAGTTTAATTTCACTTTATGTTGGTGGGGATGTTTTCGTATTATTAATGTAATTAGGATTACATTTTCGCCTTTTTATAATACAAGAGGTCGCCCAATGGTCAAAATTCGACCGTAATTCATATTTTTTTATGATTGAACTATGTCGAAAATAAAAATAAAACAGTTTAATTTCACTTTGTGTTGGTGAGGTTGTTTTGGTAATATTAATATAATTAGGATTACATTTTCACCTTTTTAGGGTTCCGTATCCAAAGGGGCCCTATTACTCTCGCTACTCTGTCCGTCCGTCCGTCCGTCCGTCTGTCTGTCACAGGGCCGTATCTTTTGAACGGTAATAGGTAGCCAGTAGATTTTTTTTTAGAATATGTGTTGCTATGACGCCTATCACGACAAATACAAAAACTAAAAAAGGTTCATGGGTGGTACGGAACCCTTACTGTGTGAGTCCGACTCGCACTTGCCCTGTTTGACACTTTTCTTCTTACTTTGGACACTGGGTTGGGTTGACCAATACAAAAATTAACAAAATTATATCGTCTCAACTCGGTCTCTTGGCTGACTTGGCCAATAACTCGGGGCTTGCGAACGTTTTCAAAAATACCGGTTAGTTTTCTCTCGTTTCTTTCTTTTCTATCTTATCTTTCTTTCTTTTATTTATTTATTTCTTACCGCTACAAACCTAAGCTAATGCTTACAAGCATAAAATCCTTCCATGTAATCTAGTCCAAGTTTAACAAATAAATAACTATAACTATAACCGCTACAAACCTTGCTGCCCGGATAATCTCTTTTCCATGGCATGAGTTAGTTCGATTTGTTACACAGCACCATCTAGTCCCAAACTAAGCAGAGCTTGTACTATGGGTACTAGACAATGGATATAATACTTATATACTTTTTTTTTCTTCTAAATACATACTTATAACACATAAGAAACACCCAGACCAACACAAACACTTACGTTCATCAACATAAATAGTTGTGTCCGGTGGGAATCGAACCCACGACCTCGTGATCAGCAGTCTGATACTTGGACCACTAGACCACAGACGTCGTCAAAAAATAAAATAAAATAAATAAAATATCGTCGTATATGTCGTCAATATAAAATACCTATCTACAAAATTTTATTATTTTTCTAGTTACCAATATAGAATTTGAAATAAGTAAATTGCTAGCGCACCACGAATACATAATTTGTATACGTAGATTTAAGGAGGTTCGCCATCCCTGGGCTAGATGATTAAAGGAATAATTCATGAAGTCACCATGTTACTGCCACGTATTAAGCATATTTATTGTGTTTATCTCGTAAGTATTAAAATAATAAATTTTAATATTTGCAAGCTTCCATTCTGAAGATAAAATAGGAAGCGTCTCGTGAGACTGGAGTCGACGTATCATGATGAAATTGAATACTACACTTCGAGAAGATATTCTTGGTATTGAAACTTTTCAAATAAACTAAACATTGTTACTTTTGTATAGATATAAGCTCAATACTTATCTAATAATATATTAAATTGTAATTAATTAACTCCAAAATTTTTGCAACGCCTGAAAAAGGCGACTGAGTTTGTAAGAACTATATTAATAACCTACCACCAATATGTACACTAAACTTAGTTAGCGAAATAAATCTTTGAATCTTATACAAAAAAGTTTGTCATTAGTAAAATTACCGGAAAAACTACTTAAGAAATTCAAAACGCAAATTGGTTGCTCTTGTTAGACAACACTTTTTACAATAAACTAATGTCTGCATATCGGTGGCAAAACAGTTATACAGAAGGTAAATAAAAGTCATTCACTTTCCACCACGAGAGAACTCTGTATTTTTCATGTTAGTCACTTTAACACATGGCGTTAATATATAACAATTTAAACTCAATTCACAACTATTGGAAATCAAGGATTTCTATAATTCACAGAAAATACTACAAAGGTTACATCAATACTGACCGTTGCAACAATCTGAATGCCCCCACTAATCAAAACCACAGATCTTTTATAGATCAGCAAAATCGAGTCAATACACGTTCCTTAATTCATTTTTAAGAATATTCCTTTTTAATTAAAAATCTTGGAAAGGTATTATAAAAATTAAGTAGGTATCAAAAACAAATAAATATCATTATTATTCATTATAACATTTGGAAATAATTAATTTGACTCGGATATTATTGGAAATAGAAATGAATATAAAACAAATTAATACAGCACAAAAACGTTAAATTAAATCATAAAATAATTCAAAACAAATTGAATAACATAGGCATTCTAACAGCTCGTCCATCCTGATAATAAGTACTAGGGCTTCTCAATATCGCCTATTTTCCAATATCGGAATTGGACCCGATATTGACCTCAAAATATCGGAATTCCGAGATTCCGATATTGAGACACAATATTTTTAAATACTACTAGGACTTGATTTAAAATGAAAACCTAATCTTGTTTGTAGAGTAAAAAGTGTAGATTATGCCAAAAGTGTTGCTGTTGAAAACTAATGGGTCTTTATGATCTAATAAACATGTACAGCCTGTCCTCATCATCATACATACATATATACATAACCAGCCCATTACTGTCCCACTGCTGGGCACGGGCCTCTTCTCGATACGAGAAGGCTAAGGCTTTAGTCCACCACGCTGGCCTAGTGCAGGTTGGCGGACTACACACACCATTGAGAACTGTTTGGAGCACTCTCTGGTGTGCAGGTTTCCTCACGATGTTTTCCTTCACCGTTAAAGCAAGTGCTAATCGAATATGTCATCATCATCATCATCATTTCAGCCGAAAAACGTCCACTGCTGGACATAGGCCTCCCCGAGCAATGTGCCCCGCTGACTGCCACTTAAGTTTGGCAATTCTTCGGGCTTTGTCGGTTACTTTCGTTCTCTTGCGAATCTCCTCATTTCTGATTCAGTCACGCAGGAACGCTCCGAGCATAGCCCTCTCCATTGCCCTTTGAGTGACTTTGAGCCTTCTTATCAGGCCCATTGTGAGCAAACACATTTCAGTACCTTAAGTAATTACTGGCAACACACACTGGTCACAGACTTTCTTCTTGAGACACTGCAGTAATTGGACCAGAAGATATTGCGTAGCTTCCCGAATGCTTGCCTACCGAGTCGACCTACCAAACCTAGGTTGGACCTACCTAACTGGACAGTTTGTCCTAGGTCTTTGATTAGTCAAAGTACTAGGTACCTATACATAATCGTCAACAACTTCGAGTGTAGATTTTCGGATATTTACGGAAATGGGAAATTGGGAATTCGACATAACCTTTGTCTTGTCCATATTTCCACTCTATCGGAAGCGCTACTGAGGTCATCGAGCTTTGTATGAGGTCCTCTCTGATCTCAGCTATGAATATAAGTTGTCGGCAAACCGAAGGCGAGTGATATACTTGCCGTTTATGTTAATGCCTAGCCGTTTCCAATCCAGAAACCTGAAGACATCCTCCAATGCAGCAGTGAACAGTTTCGGAGAGATCAAATCTTCCTGTCTCACACTTCGCTACAGAAGGATAGGTTTTGAGGCTTGGTCCTGTAATCGTTTTCATACAAACACACTTTGATGTACCGATAGTCAATCTGGCACCGTTGAAGAGACTGTAGTACAGACCAAGTCTCGGTAGAATCGATGACTTTCTCGTAGTTCACAAACGCTAAACAAAGAGGCACGTTATACTCTTCAGTCTTATGTATAACCTGCCGCAGTGTATGTATGTGGTCTACGGTGCTAAGGCCTTTTCGGAAGCTGGCTTGTTCGGGAGGCTGGAAGTCGTCAAACCTACGCGAAAGACGGTTCGTAAGAGTGTCATTATAAATATGTGTTTTGTGTCTATATTTTATGTAATTTTATGTCATATGGGTACATACCTGAAATAAATGCATTTTATTTTTTTTATTTTATTAATAAGTGAAAAGAACTTTGTAAGCAATAAAAGCAAAAGCATTTTCTCACTAGCACTTTCTAGCTAGTCTTCTAACTCTGCCTAGGATCAATATTCAACAAATATAAGATTTATGAATGGAAAATACATTACAATTTAAAAAGTTTGTTGTAAGGTCTCCGTTCGAGGCACACCATTAGTCTTTGCTTAAACCACAGAATATTAGGGATACGGGATACTACGTATTAAACAATAACTAGCTCTCGGATTTTTTGATGTTTCTCATACATTTTCTGGAAAATATCGAAATATCGGAATTCCGATATTTCACTCTCTAATACCGATATTATAAATACGTAGAAAAAGTAGCGAGATTCCGATATTTCGAGATCTCGGAATCTCGGAATCGAAGCCCTAATAAGTACACGTCCTCGTGTACAGTGCGCGGCAAATACCCCACATTAACATGCGCAGTGACGCCACGCCAGTGGTACCATCATTGTTCAAGCTATTTGCCGGCTACTATACCTATTATAAGAATGAACTACTTATTTTAGTAATTACTTTTTATTTTCTATATGAATATTATCTTAACAATTTTATTGTTACGTTGGTAAATAATTATTCAATTAGCTTTTCAATAACACATTGCCTTGTGCATAATAAAATTATAAAAAATCAATTACATAATTTTATAGCATCTAATGGGAGAGGCCTATGTCCAGCAGTGGACTGCGATAGGCTGAGTTGATGATGATGATGATGACAGCATGTAATGTATCACCTATTCCACATTTATAACAGATTTCAGATACTATGACAAATTACACATTGCGCATTTTATACACACTTTGTGCATTAAACTTTGCACACTTTGTGCATTAACCTCGCACTCGCTAAACAACAATCAATTACGTAATTTCACACCATGTATCACATCTTACAAAATACACTTTTGAACACATTTCACCACACTTTACACTTTGCGCGCATTGCGCATTTCATTGACTAATCTTCGCACACTTTGCATGAGACCTCGCACATCTTGTGCATTAGACCTCACACACCTTGTGCATTAGACCTCACACACCTTGTGCATTAGGACTCCCACACATTGTGCATTTAGACACGCACACCTTGTACAGTAAGATTCACACACCTTGTGCATTAAGGCTTGCACACCTTGTGCATTAGGAATCGCACACCTTGTGCATTAGGACTAGGACTCGCACACCTTGTGCATTAGAACTAGGACTAGCACACCTTGTGCATTAGGACTGGACTCGCACACCTTGTGCATTAGGACTAGGACTCGCACACCTTGTGCATTAGGACTAGGACTCGCACACCTTGTGCATTAGGACTAGGACTCGCACACCTTGTGCATTAGGACTAGGACTCGCACACCTTGTGCATTAGGACTAGGACTCGCACACCTTGTGCATTAGGACTAGGACTCGCACACCTTGTGCATTAAGACTAGGACTCGCACACCTTGTGCATTATTTATTTGTACTTAAAACACAATACAGAGCACGAGGAACAACATCAGGTTGTACAATCAAGTCTTAAGATTTAATGTCATTTTTCCGGCCCCTAAACTAGGTACGCAGACCTGTATCATTAGGACTCGTACACCTTGTGGATTTCATACTTTATACATACATATAAAAGCAAACCTTGCGCTTTGCTTTTATTTGTGTATCGCACACTATTACAACCTAGCACACCTAGTGCAACTCATACATAGCATACCTTGTGCATAGCATATTTTTATATAGCACACTTTGTGCATACAACATTGCAAACCCTTTGCATCATATTAATTATACATCACACTTGCATCTAATACTTTTTCCATAGCAAACCTTACGCATTGAACATTTTTCTATCGATTACTTTGTACATACAACATCGGATACCTTGTGTGTCACACACAATTTACTTCATGTAACTTAACATAACACACACATAACATAACATCACGCCTGTACCTCCCCGAAGGGGCAGGCAGAGGCGTAATAGTACACCCACATTTCGCCAGTTATGTCATAGTCCCATGCAACAGGGGGCGAGTCTATTGCCATTGACTGGGTACAAATCCCGACTCCGGCCCGCTACTGAGAATTTCCAAATGATAAAAACCAAATAACACTTTGCCCGACCCGGGAATCGAACCCAGGACCCCACGCTCAGCATTCGCGCCTGCAACCACTAGACCAACGAGGCAGTCAACTTAATTCATTCATTCTTCAGTCATGTAACTTAATTTTCACTTATTTCTTTCTCTGATGAATTGGCAGTCCCATTTCCGCCAAAATATAACCAAATGTACATTTTGACCACTGCATACATACATCCCTTTGTATACAGACGTACCTTTCATAATGAGTCCATTACACACACAATCAATAATACGATATCTTAAGAATTCTTGTCTATCTTGCGGTTCGTCAACATATTTTGCAACCTCATTATCTTATTTTAGTAACATTATTCGATTGACCGCTCGCATCCTGTTCTAATAAATGTCGACGGACCAAGCGGTGTACAGAAAAACCTCAAGAAAAACCTAAACTGGTTTATGTTCTACATTGTATCGGCCAAATGCATGTATTTTTTTTTTATGGAAATAAAAATATAAAAATAATTAAATAATCTGTACTTTCCTCAATATCCATCCCATGTATAAGATGGGGGGTCTTTCTAGTGAGTTTACGGCCAAATAGATCCGAAACGGTCTGATGGTGACCCTCTTGTTCCTTAATATTACTCAACATGGCATTGAATCTGAACCAATCTGTCATCACACAAACGCTCGTCATCACCCCAATTTTGAGGAGCAAGCGAATACAAAACTAACCCGTCGCGCCTCTACCCGGCCACCCGCCCGTGGTAAGGCAAATTTCCATTCTTCTAACCCATTCCAATGTCATATATCAATTTCAGTCATTTAAATTTTATACCTGTATAAGATTTTGTACATACCCTGATCACACGTAACGTGTCGGCACACCCGTACCAAAATAATCCTTCAAAACCCCGACAGAAATATTTGATTTTGTATTTTAAATATCTTTTTAAAACGATAAATTTTGAGTGAGAGAGCATCCATAAATTTAAATTGTTCCCACTCTAAACTGACCCAATCACAGGCGCCCATGATTGCTCGACTCCAGTTGCTCGGACAACAGCAAGAACAAATCATAACATATAACACATAATCATATGGGTTCATTCATTAGTTGTGAAAATCAGACTCCAATGGTCGATATGGAAAGTATGAAAGGGCATAGCAATCTTTGGAATGAGATGTAAACAGCCTCGCTTCCTTTCCCATAGATCCCAATCATGAGCACACTCAAAGAGTTCTCTAAACATATTTCTTATCATTAGCTTCTCATTTGTAACATATGGAATGTATGAAAGGATTGAAAGGGCATAGCAATCTTTGGAATGCAATGTAAACAGCCTCGCTTCCTTTCCCATAGATCCCAATCATGAGCACACTCCAAGAGTTCTCTAAACATATTTCATAACATTAGCTTCTCATTTGTAACATATGGAAAGTATGAAAGGGCATAGCAATCTTTGGAATGAGATGTAAACAGCCTCGCTTCCTTTCCCATAGAACCCAATCATGAGCACACTCCAAGAGTTCTCTAAACATATTTCTTATCATTAGCTTCTCATTTGTAACAAGTTCTTGTTATAATAATGTTTGTCCTTTTCATTTCTTTCACTCTCAATGCTTTTGTCTATGCCTATGCGTTCAAACGCACACCATCCACACCCAACATCAAACATAACCTCATACGCCAACCTGGCACATAACCACCACACAACATTTAACAAGTATTATCGTAGTGAACTAAATTAACAAGTAATATGGATGACGTACTACGTACCTCATACTCATAATCCATAAAAAAATCTGTGCACACTGCACAACCCATCTAAGTCACTGACTCAAAATACATATAAAATAAAAATACATAAATATTTTTGGGACATCTTACGCATCACCATTCTATCCCAAGCCAAGTAGAGCCTGTACTATGGGTACCTACTAGACAATACAGTAGGTATATGAGAAGTATTTTGATAATCCACAAGTTTTACTAAATTGTTTGAATATTCAATCGGACCTCATCATATTGTTCAAATGCTGGCTACAAACCACCAAACTTTCCGTAATAATATTAAAATATAAAGAAAATTTAAAACCGACGAATAACCAATGGAGCATATCAACGAATTAAGCTATTCAGCGCAGCTCACCAAAAAATAAAGATATACTATGCTAAAATCACTCCGATTCGTCAACTAGTTTTCGAAACATTGTTCCTCTCAGTTAAATGTGCGTCGCGGGGCCAGCGCTGGCCGCTATGACGCCACTACATATCTCCAGGCTCACTCCGTTGCATGCCTGCGTTCTACGGGCTAGTGCTACATTTTAAAACTCTCATAATGTGTAAATCACATTGCAAAAATATTTTGTTGTGCTAAAATGCCCGAACTAGGTATGCAGGTACATAATAAACTAAAAGGACAGCGAGCGCGTCGTGGCTGTGGAGTGACGTGCCACGAGCCACGACAAACGCGTGCGTGCGGGAGAAACCTCACAGCATCATAACTTCTAAACCACTTGATTCATTTGAACAAAACAGATAGTTATGCATTTTTAGACATTTAGACTCCATTGTGAAAAAGGTTCAAGCGATTCTCTGAACCCACTGATATTATCCATTGAACCTCAGATCTTCTAAATTCTATGCATTGAACATACAGGTGAGAATGATAAAAAAAATGTCCCTTCTGTGAGAAGTGACCTGGCAAATATATCAACATACAAAACTCCTGGATTCCATAATTTAAATATTAAAACTGTTTTTGATATTGTCCTGGTTATGGTAAAACACATAGAAATTTCATTCTTATGAAATATATAAAAATATTAATGTAGGTATTATTAACGCTAACTCAGCTCACTAGGTATTTGAACTTTTTGCTTTAATCGGAATACCTACTCGCTTCGCATACTCTTTCAACAAGAGAGAACAACTACTTTGATTATTGTTTTATCATAAGTTTTTCATCCACAAATGTATGTATGACTGATACCGATCACTCGTGTATTAAGATTTCTTTATGTAAATTTTAATTCCAAACTCACCTGGTTCCTTGTAATTCCTTCGCTCTCCTCGAGAAAACGATTCCATTCGTAAAACGGACCTGTGCCGCGTCTTTGATCTTCTGATTCATAATACTCGACCGAGAACGGCGCGTAGTGATCCTGCTTCTGATTTGTTAGACAACACTTTTTACAATAAACTAATGTCTGCATATCGGTGGCAAAACAGTTATACAGAAGGTAAATAAAAGTCATTCACTTTCCACCACGAGAGAACTCTGTATTTTTCATGTTAGTCACTTTAACACATGGCGTTAATATATAACAATTTAAACTCAATTCACAACTATTGGAAATCAAGGATTTCTATAATTCACAGAAAATACTACAAAGGTTACATCAATACTGACCGTTGCAACAATCTGAATGCCCCCACTAATCAAAACCACAGATCTTTTATAGATCAGCAAAATCGAGTCAATACACGTTCCTTAATTCATTTTTAAGAATATTCCTTTTTAATTAAAAATCTTGGAAAGGTATTATAAAAATTAAGTAGGTATCAAAAACAAATAAATATCATTATTATTCATTATAACATTTGGAAATAATTAATTTGACTCGGATATTATTGGAAATAGAAATGAATATAAAACAAATTAATACAGCACAAAAACGTTAAATTAAATCATAAAATAATTCAAAACAAATTGAATAACATAGGCATTCTAACACTCTTTACGTTCAATGTCATCATCATCATCAGGCCATTACTATCTCACTGCTGGGCCTCTTCTCAGAATGAGAAGGTTATGGCCTTAGTCCACCACACTGGCCTAGTGTGTGTTGGCGGACTACACTCACCATCGAGAACTGTATGTAGCACTCTCAGGTGTGCAGGTTTCCTCACGATGTTTTCTTTTACCATTAAAGCAAGTAATAATCAAATTCTGATCCAAACATTAATTCAAATTTCAGTGGTTTGGGCTGGATTAGAAATCAGATCCTCTTGCATGGAAGGCAAGCGCTCAACCGCTACGCTATCACAGCTTACGTTCAATGTAGTCATCAATAAAAAAACTGTAAAGTAAATACACACTTTCACTGCAGTGTTTTTTGTACTGTCAGCAAAACCACATGTGTAGGTAACAAGGAAAAATAAATACTTATAAGATTTAAAGCTGAGAGACAAACAATCAAGCAAGCTAAATTATAAGCACTTATTAATAAAAACGTTTAAAAATACATTCAAACTGGAAAAAATCTTTATTATGCAACACCTTATGTGTTTGATTTCTTCTTATATAAGGATAATGACAGCTTTTTCCTTATTGTCGCTTTCCACTTTATAGAAACATCTTATTTAAATTTTGTTATTTACATTACATACATCTATAAACAATACTAGCTGATGCCAGCGGCTTCTCTCACAGCGCCATCTATCGGGTCCAAATTTTGTAATTATATTTTTGGCATTAAACCAACATTATACATATATACGTGGGACACTCAGAAAGTTTTGCGAAACTAAAAAAAATTGTTCTATACGTACATATATTTTTATCAAATCTTTTCAAAGTACTTTCCACCAGCCTCTATACAAAGATTCATGCGCCTAAACCAGTTTTCAAAACACTTTTTCCAGTCCGCCGCAGACACCTCGTTTACAGCCTGCTCGAACGCAGCCAGCGCATCTTCCGGCGACGAAAATTGTATCCCTTTGAGCTGATTTTTTATTTTTGGGAATAAAAAGAAGTCACACGTTGCTAGATCAGGGCTGTAAGGAGGGTGACCCAGGAGTTTGACTGGCGTGCTGTCCAGGAAGTCCCGAAGTTTTGAGTGCGGTGTGCGCAGGTGCATTGTCGTGGTGGAGCAGTAGCCCGCGGAGCCCTGTGTTTGGTCGCTTGTTGCTTATAACAGAGAAAACTTCTGGCAAACATTTGGTAGTATACCATTCGGCATTAATGCTTCTTTGATCCCGTAAGGGAATTGATACCAAGTGGCCAGTCAAATTAAAAAAGCTAGCGATCAAAATCTTACCCCCGCTTCTAGATCGCTTCACTTTGGTAGGCGTTGGCTCATTTTGAAACACCCAAACAGTCGACTGGCGCTTGGTTTCTGGGTCGTATTGATAAATCCAGGACTCATCACCTGTAACGATGTCGTAAACACGCCGAGACGAGCCTGCTTCAAATTTGTTAAGCATATCACGGCACCATTCCACCCGGGCCTGCTTCTGAGCATCGGTGAGGTTGTGCGGCACCCAGCGTGATACTATCCTCCTCACGCGAAGATGGCTGTGTAGAATCTCGTGAACGCTTCCCGATCCAATCTTCAATATGTGTTGAATCTCCTGATATGTAATTCGCCTATTGTCTTGGATTAAATTTTTCACTGCTAGCACGTTTTCTTCGGTAACAGCCGTCAAAGGGCGACCGCTTCTTTCGTCATCCCCCAAAGTTGGTCGACCGCGCTTGAATTCGTTATACCAACGATACACGGTTGCCTTGGAAGGGCCTTCATCCATGAATGCCATTTGAAGTCTATCGTACGATTCATCCGGTTTCAGGCGACACTTGAAATCGTATAAAATCATAGCTCTAAAATGTTCCCGGCGCAGATCCATATTTCAGTGAGACACAATACTTTGAATTAACTCGCAAAAAATGTGGAGGGAAATTTTGAAATTGGAACTTACTTATTTTTACTTATAAATAATCATATTTTCGAAAAACATTATAACTGGCCAGTCTCCCATATATAAAAACTTTTTTTCGCAATACTTTCTGAGGGGCCTGGTAATTATTGTGAATACGATTCATTTTGGTCCATAAATCCTACTATTCATCAACTCAGCCTATCGCAGTCCACTGCTGGACATAGGCCTCTCCCAAGTTGCGCCACAACGCTCGGTCCTCTGCCTTCCGCATCCAGTCCCCCCCAGCCAAGTTCTTTAGGTCGTCGGTCCACCTGGCAGGGGGGCGCCCTACGCTGCGTTTGCCGATTCGCGGTCTCCACTCAAGGACTCGTCTGCTCCAGCGGCCATCGGTCCTTCGACAGACATGGCCAGCCCACTGCCACTTCAGCTTACTGATTCTACAAGCTATGTCGGTCACTCCGGTTCTTCTCCGGATAATCTCGTTTCGGATTTTATCCTTCAAAGAAACTCCAAGCATAGCTCGCTCCATAGCTCGCTGAGCGACTTTAAACTTGTGGACTAGCCCAACTGTCAGTGTCCACGTCTCGGCACCGTAAGTCATGACAGGCAGGACGCACTGGTTGCAGACTTTCGTCTTCAAACTTTGCGGTATAGGCGACGAGAAGACTCGGCGAAGTTTGCCAAATGCTGCCCAGCCCAGACGGATCCTTCTGTTGGCTTCTTTCTCGAAGTTGTGTCTACCAAGCTGAATTGCCTGCCCTAGGTAGACGTATTCCATTATAACTTCGAGTGCCAACCCTTCGACGAATATTGGCCTCGGCATGACATGCATATTGAACATGACTTTAGTCTTGTCCAGATTCATGCCGAGACCGACACATCGAGAGGCTCCGTTTAAGCTGTGCAGCATTTCGCCCAGTTGTTCCAGCGACTCAGCCATTACAACGATGTCATCGGCAAAACGGAGATGTGAGATGTTCTCGCCGTTCACGTTGATACCCTATCCAGTCCAGTCCAGTGTCTTGAAGACGTCCTCCAACGCGTTAGTGAACAATTTCCTACTATTATATCATAAATAAATGTGAAAGTTTGTTAAGATGTTTGGCTGTTTGTTACAGGGCTGAATGGATTTGGATAAAATTTGGCATACTAATAGAACATAACCCGGATTAACATTTATCCTGGGAAGATGATCAGTTCCTGAGGGATGCGTGATAAACGACATCCTGGCGAGCTAAACTGCGGGAATTAGCTAGTATAGAATAAATATTAATAACTTGACTACAGCGCCACTCATCACATTCTAGCAAAGCTATGAACCATCGTTTCAACAAATAATTGTATGAGTATGACCTCAAATGGTCAAGTCATTCAGAAGTTACACGATTACTAACAGACAGTACAGTAACAGAGTAGAAGTATTTTATTTTATTTTATTTATTAAGGGACAATAAACAGCTACAATATGTGTGTACATGTAAAAATATAGGTTTAACGAAATATTAACAATATTGCAGCCCACTACAAACTACTACTACTACTAAGTAGAGCTCCTTTGTGAAGGAGCTCGTCCGGGGAAGTACTACCACCGTGCCTACTTCTCCGCCAGATAGTGATAGTGATACACCATTGCTGTGTTTCGGTCTGAAGGATACGGGTGCCGGTGAAATTACAATCACATGAGACTTTCCATCTTCATGTCTCAGTTTGGCGAACCGACTTGCGGTACCATTTACTTAGGCAACAGCCTAGGTGGTATTGCAGTTGTTATGGGCAAAGGTAACCGCTTAACATCAGGTGGGCCTTTAGCTCGTTTCGCCATCCTATACTATAAAAACCGGCCAAGAGCATGTCGGACCATGCTCAGTATTATAGGGTTCCTTAAGTAGATCTTATAACAAACGAATCAAATCGAATATTAATCATTGCTATTTTAGTTTTTCCAAACAGCGCCACCTAGCGCTAAATTTATGAAGCTAAATTTAAGAAGTGTGTTTCTTTTTGTGATTTTTTTAAAGAGAAAGTAACTAAAGGAGCATTATTTGTTACGATCATTTTTCTCTAAGGTCAATGACCTATGAACTAGGACGTCTTAAGTATTTTTCAGTTTTCTCACTATAACTAAAAAATTTATAATCACATTATACTCGAAATCATTTTAAAAGAGATTTTTTATAAAGGTCTATCAATGTTGAAGACTATAAGTTTCTACGTTGCATAGTTAAGAAATGGCAGGGGGGGAGGACACATTGCGAGCCACTTTGGCGAACTGTATTTCGCAGATGGTATACCTTATAAAAAAGTTGTGTATGAAACATTACCTTCATTTTAGTAGACCTATTCAACAATACCACTCACAAGGGGGTGCAGCGAAAAAAAAATTTTCATCCCCATTTCACATGTATGGGCGCCACCCCTAAAATACGTAATCAAATTTTTTTTATTCTTTTAGAATTGAGATCTATATCTAGACCATTTTTTGACAAAATTTCATTTACTTATGTTTATAACTGTAGAAGTTATTAAGCTGTAAAGGATTAGGACAGACGGACAGACGGACGGACATGACGAAACTATAAGGGTTCCTTGTAGGACTACGGAACCCTAAAAATAGGACGCATCAACATATACATGCTGAAAAGGGGTCATTGTACTCATCATTATGAACAACTTTTACTATGGGACCAAGCCTAAAAACAAATATTATATTTATAATAAAACAAAGTTTAACCGGATTAAATCGCGTATATTATTTAAATTGGTTTCCCTGACGTTTCGAAAGCTTTGCAGCATTTCATGGTCGCAGGTAGACTAAGATGACAAGCGTCTTTACAAATATTTCTAAAAAATTATTTTAATCTACCGTACAATATTATTAATTAAAATCGTTTCGATGCACGCCGTAATCACTCACAATATCATTAATCCGGTTAAACTTTGTTTTATTATAATGTGTAGTGATCGCGAAAACCTAAGAAGTTAAATATTATATTTATTTTGAGTTTTATTATTATATTTTTCAATTGTATAATCTTTATGTATTTTCATCTTTTAAATATAACTTTATACACATCTTAGTACCTATCTATTTATGTGCATTATAAATATCTACAACATACAGATTAAAAATATAACACTAAAAAGGTGGACTTAGGTGTCGAAAAATTGAAACATTAAATTAAATGATTAAATCACTTTAATGAGGTTTAGTTAAGTCACATTGTTTTATACAATAAGCAATCTGGTAAGTAATGGCTTTTCGATTTAAAAGTAACTTCTCAGCCTCAAGAAACTAGAATTGTTTAATAAAAACATGGATACGCATAACAACAATAGGCACAATGTTCTTGGTTCAATTTCTCAAAACAAATAAATTTTGCGATCATTTTAATAACGTTTAACTCCTCCTTTTAGGTTTTTATTAAGAAGCTTAATAGAATAATACCAGGCCCCTCAGAAAGTATTGCGAAAAAAAGTTTTTATATATGGGAGACTGGCCAGTTATAATGTTTTTCGAAAATATGATTATTTATAAGTAAAAATAAGTAAGTTCCAATTTCAAAATTTCCCTCCACATTTTTTGCGAGTTAATTCAAAGTATTGTGTCTCACTGAAATATGGATCTGCGCCGGGAACATTTTAGAGCTATGATTTTATACGATTTCAAGTGTCGCCTGAAACCGGATGAATCGTACGATAGACTTCAAATGGCATTCATGGATGAAGGCCCTTCCAAGGCAACCGTGTATCGTTGGTATAACGAATTCAAGCGCGGTCGACCAACTTTGGGGGATGACGAAAGAAGCGGTCGCCCTTTGACGGCTGTTACCGAAGAAAACGTGCTAGCAGTGAAAAATTTAATCCAAGACAATAGGCGAATTACATATCAGGAGATTCAACACATATTGAAGATTGGATCGGGAAGCGTTCACGAGATTCTACACAGCCATCTTCGCGTGAGGAGGATAGTATCACGCTGGGTGCCGCACAACCTCACCGATGCTCAGAAGCAGGCCCGGGTGGAATGGTGCCGTGATATGCTTAACAAATTTGAAGCAGGCTCGTCTCGGCGTGTTTACGACATCGTTACAGGTGATGAGTCCTGGATTTATCAATACGACCCAGAAACCAAGCGCCAGTCGACTGTTTGGGTGTTTCAAAATGAGCCAACGCCTACCAAAGTGAAGCGATCTAGAAGCGGGGGTAAGATTTTGATCGCTAGCTTTTTTAATTTGACTGGCCACTTGGTATCAATTCCCTTACGGGATCAAAGAAGCATTAATGCCGAATGGTATACTACCAAATGTTTGCCAGAAGTTTTCTCTGTTATAAGCAACAAGCGACCAAACACAGGGCTCCGCGGGCTACTGCTCCACCACGACAATGCACCTGCGCACACCGCACTCAAAACGAGGGACTTCCTGGACAGCACGCCAGTCAAACTCCTGGGTCACCCTCCTTACAGCCCTGATCTAGCACCGTGTGACTTCTTTTTATTCCCAAAAATAAAAAATCAGCTCAAAGGGATACAATTTTCGTCGCCGGAAGATGCGCTGGCTGCGTTCGAGCAGGCTGTAAACGAGGTGTCTGCGGCGGACTGGAAAAAGTGTTTTGAAAACTGGTTTAGGCGCATGAATCTTTGTATAGAGGCTGGTGGAAAGTACTTTGAAAAGATTTGATAAAAATATATGTACGTATAGAACAATTTTTTTTAGTTTCGCAAAACTTTCTGAGTGTCCCACGTATGTCCACCCGAATCCCTTTCATAAACTCCAAAATAAGTCGTTTTTATTCCTAGACAAGTCTTTTAGAGCCAAACTGAAGACGGTTTTGTCTGACCTATATGTTGGCAACGTCTCATCTTTGTTCCTAAATCAGGTTAAAAGGACAATATTTCTTTATATCCGGAGCTCTGACAAGATATAGTGCCGTATTTTGGCTAGGATCTTCATCTACGCAATTCCTCTAAAGGTTAAGTAGGTAGGTTTTCTGAATAAATGTATTGAGGTCACTAAAATACTCTTTTTTTTTAAAGATTTAAGTAAATTAAAGTATTGAAAAAAGAATCGTTTGTTAGTGGTTTAATTTTTCATTTTTGTCTCCGATAAAGAGAAAAAAATAAAGTAGGTACAGTAAATGATAAAAAAATAAAAGAAAGAAAAATTGTTTACTGTCCCAGTTATCAGCGTGCAATATTTAAATAAATTAAAAAACACTAAAAAAACACGCTTCAAAGTCCATTACGAGGCCTTTCTCACAAGTGCAAACACGACTATGATACGATATTCCATCATGGAATGCCAGTGCCTATCTTCCGGCTTCATCATCAGACCTTGAGACCTAATCGTGTTCAAAGTTCATTACAAGACTTTTCTAAGAAATCCAAAACAGCTATGATACGATTTTCCATCATAAAGTTCCAGTTCATATCTTCCGGCTCCATCATCAGATCAGTTCGACAGTACCATATTATTGTATTGTCATCAGAACTACATACTTACAGCTGCCAATTTTCATGAAGCTAAGACCCTTGGAAGATGGTTAAATTAGTTACCTTAGATTCCATTGCATAGTTAGTTACATAAAGGTCGACCTAATAAAAGCGTGTTAAAAAAAACCGGCCAAGAGCATGTCGGGCCATGCTCAGTATTATAGGGTTCCTTAAGTAGGTGTTACAAACAAATCAAATCGAATATTAATCACGGCTATTTTAGTTTTTGCAATAGACGGCAGCATTGGCGACTCAGAGAGTGATATCAGTAGCCGCTAGATGGCGCTATACAGTGCCAAATGTAATACACGGCACTTGACGGCAGCATTGGCGACCCAGAGAGTGTTGTACGACGCCGGTAGATGGCGCCAAATTTAAGAAGTGTGCCGTCAACATAACACAAAGTTACTTTTTGTGATTTTTTCAAATAGAAAGTAGCTAAAGGAGCATTATTTGCTATGATCATTTTTCTCTAAGGTCAATGACCTTTGAACTAGGACGTTTTAAGTATTTTTCAGTTTTCTGTCTATAACTCAAAAAATTATAATCACATTATACTCGAAATAATGTTAAAAGAGAGTTTTCACAAAGGTCTATCAATGTGGAAGATTATAAGTTTCTACATTGCATAGTTTAGAAATGGCAGGGGGGGGGGACACATTGCAAGCCACTTTGGCGGGCTATATTTCGCAGATGGTACACCTGATAAAAAAGTGATGTATTAAACATTACCTTCATTTTTGTAGACCTATTCAATGATACCCCACACGAGGGGGTGCAGCGAAAAAAAAATGTTTTTCCCCATTTCACATATATGGGCGCCACCAGCCACCCCTAAAGAACGTAAAAACTATTTTTTTATTCTTTTAAAATATATGTCCAGCAGACATCTTTCGGCTGAAATGATGATGATGAAAGAATGATGATAAAATCCATTATTAAGGTGGAAAAGCAAATAGGTGTCCCCAGAGCTCGTCCTGTTTTGCTACTTACATCTTAGCTTGGAGTATTTTAGCAAGTTGGATGGTCATTTCAGGTGGCAGAACAAACACTCCGCGCCCATCAATGCATTACTAGTACGTGCTAGTACCAAGGTTATTACTGAGCCAGCATTTAAAATGTATTCATGAACTCATGCCATCTACCACTCAGCCCAATAGACACCTAGTATTAAATATTATACTTACAATAAATTCCATCAATTGGGGTACTGCAATCTGATTTCCAAGGCGGCTATTGGCTAATTACTAACGCGGAAGTTTTGTCGGCTCGCATAAGTGGTCGAAAGTGATTTGAAGTTTTCAAGTGGCGAATAGTGGCGACCTGTATCAGTGCTATATCATTGATGTGTTGACAGACATCGGTAGCCTGTAATAAGGTGTCTATGGGATGTATGGTCGATACCTCATGCTCTGGCTTAGAAAACAATATAAGAAAGTAGAACTAATTAAAAGTTATTTCTTAAGCGTTAAACACATTTCACAAAACCGCCCGACTTTTTGAATACACAAACGACACTTCAAGGGTTCTTTATCGCCTTAACAAAATTAAATTTATAGTGATGTTCGTGCCGGGATCCCGGGGCGTCGCCAGTAGAGGCAGATTAGTCGCAATCCCGCAATTAACTCTTGCAAAGCTCTTATATTGTAAATTCAGTCGCCAGCCTACGTGACAGACTCCCATTTAGATTAAGACGGCATTAGACACTGATTGTTGCTGTATGGATGCTTTTTGATTTGGATATTTTCAGAATTAGATGTATCCTGATTTTCGGGGTTACTTTTATGATAGGGTTTTTTCTTAAAGCAAGATCTCGAAATCAACATTTCGAGATCGTTGATTCGGAGAATCGGCAAACGCAGCGTAAGGCCCCCCCACCAGGTGGACCACCTGAAGAACGGGGCTGGGGGAACTGGATGCGGAAGGCAGAGGACTGAGTGTTGTGGCGCAACTTGGGAGGCCTATGACCAGCAGTGGACTGCGATAGGCTGAGTTGATTAATTGCGTTTGTCAATGCAGTTATCTACTATCTACTACTATTATAAAATAGTTGAATGTCAGTTGTCTGTTTGTTTGTTTGTTCCAGCATCACGCTAAAACTACTGGACCGATTTTGATGTTTTTTTTTTTGTTTGAAAGCTGATGATCTGACTTAAAAACTGGTATGGGTTTTGAGAAAGAAAGAAAAAAAGAAAAAAATTAATTCGTGGGTTGCGTACTCACCCGACAGATCGAAGCTTCTATGCATTTGCACGAGCGGATAGTAATGTACGATGGAGTGGAGTGGAGTGGACAGGGGACGGGACAGGGGACGGGGCAGGGGACGGAACATGGGACGGGAAATGGGACGGGACATGAGACGGGACATGGGACAGGACAGTGGGACGGCACATGGGACTGGACATAGGATGGGACATGGGACATGGGACGGGACGATAGTGATATAGTGAGATAGTGAGACAGTGGGACAGGATATGGGACATGGGACATGGGACGATAGTGATATAGTGATACAGAGTGAGACAGTGGGAAAGTGGGACAATAGGCAGTGGGATAGTGGGACAGTAAGACAGTTGGACAGTAAGACAGTGGGAAGGTGGGACAGTGGGACGGTGGGACAGTGGGGCAGTGGGACAGTGGGACAGTGGGGCAGTGGGACAGTGGGACAGTGGGGCAGCGGGGCTGCGGGGCAGTGGGGCAGCGGGGCAGTGGGGCAGCGTGGCAGTGGGGCAGCGGGGCAGCGGGGCAGTGGGGTACCGGGGCAGCGGGGCAGTGGGATAGCGGGGAGGCGGGGCAGTGGGGTAGCGGGGCATCGGGGCAGCGGGGCAGTGGGATAGAGGGGCAGCGGGGCAGTGGGGTAGCGGGGCAGTTGGCTTCCCGCGATAAAGAGTTAACTAATGTTAATCCGGATTATGGTCTATCCATGCGTCAAATCATTCATCTAAATCCATTCAGCCTTTCAGCGTGATTAAAGGATATACAAACATCCATACAACAATTTTAACTGAATCACATCGCGTGTATTATTTAAATTGGTTATTGGTTATTATTTTAATTGTAACTTGTTTTATTATATTGTGTAGTGGTCGCGAAAACTTAAAATTATTAAAAATCCATACTTTCGCATTTATAATATTAGCAGGATTTATGTTTTCAGGTACCTATTCGAAATTCTAAATTGCAATGTGCTATTCCTGCCTGTAAATACCTATAGATAGTATAATTATCATGATTCAAAGTAAAACGTTAGGGTCAAAATCACTGTCGTCTTTTATTCCATTTATATTTGAAGGCCATTCCATTATATTCTATTCCATTTATATTTGTGGATAGGCCCCCCTCAAGGTTGACCGATGACTTGGTGAAGGTGCGGGAATCCACTCGATGCGGAAAACGCAAGACCGGTCGTTGTGGCGATGCTTGGGGGAGGCCTATGTCCAGCAGTGGACTGAAATAATGATGATGATGATGCTATTTGAAGATATATCATTTTTAAAAATTTGCTTAAACTGATGGCCAAAAGATACAACTCAGCATTGAAAATAGCCAAAGGTCTCAAGATAGCCAGACAAAACTGTCACGAAACTGTTCTATTTCCAAAACAGCCACAAATAATATTGTATAGTGAAAATATGTCTAGAAAAGTAAGAAGCACCAAGGCATACGTGACCAAAATATGTTATGGCGAACAGATTTCTCGAGGATATAGTCAAATTACATCCGAAATCCACCTCGTCTCGGAGAAAATAGGTTTCGTAATATAAATAACCTGTGAAGTATGGTTTCTAACGTAAAAGACACTCTTAGTAGAAGTAGAATGACACAGAACGTGATAAGAAGGATTTTTTTTTGTTTAGACATGCTCAGATTGCTTATAATAATAATTACAGTAATAATAACAAAAAATAGTAAAAAAGCATCAAGGATTAAATATTTTTTAGAGGCCATGTGGTGCCGGACATAAAGAATTGCTCCACCCTATCTCTTCTCACGGGTGTCCTAAAGGCGTCTAAGGGATTCACTAGAGGATGGGCAGCAGCGTTCTCAAACCAACTGCGATCGCCAACCCGCCTGCCTGCGTTGAAGCGATTTTCGGCTGGACATAAATCACCCCAGCCTCTCTAGCATCCAATCGCGTCAAGGTCATCAGTCCATCTGGCTGGGCTTAGCAAACTACGGACGCCGATTTAGTGTCTCCAGGAAGAACTCGATAAGTGAACTGCCCCCCTAGCCAAGTTGACAATCTACAATCGTCAACGCTATAGAAAACGATCAAAATGTATGGGAATGATATATCTCAACGAATGACTTTTTCGCTTTCGAAAATGGACCCTAAAGTAAGTACAGAAGCCATATGAGTGATATTCTTGTACCTAGAATTATGCTACAACATAACATACTCAGCCCATTATTGTCATACCGTTAAAGTAAAAGAAAGAAAGACCCTACCAACTTGTACACCGTAACTACCCACGATCGGTTCCCATTGTTCTAGTCCATCCAAAGGTTGTCTGGAAGAGATTACCCTGCGCGATAAGACCGCCCATTGTACTTATATAATCTTTTTGTAAACTACTGTCTTTGTTTTCTTTTGGTGTATGAACATTAAAGAATAATAAAAAAAAAAAAAAAAAAAATTGCAGGAACGGGTTAGAGATAAAAAGTTAGACATAAAGGCGATTTTGAGAAATATTAGCTCCACTCCATAGATAATTGAATGACAAATTCAACGGTATTATATCAAATTTAAACCCCTTTCAATTCTGATCCCCACATGAATTCGAAAAGTCAGAGCTGCAGGCCGGATTCGAACTCAGACCCTCTTAGATTGAAGGCAAGCGTTCAACCGCTAGGCTATCACTGCTTTTATTATTATTATTCATTTATTTCAGATTGATATCCATACTTCAGTTACTAATCTTATAGCTATGCTAGTAAAAGAAAGTTTATACAAAATTATTATTATTTGATAGCACCTATAATTAGGGCCACCCAGTGCCTTAATATAGGGCTGTCCGGGCACTCAGAAAAATCGCTTTTAGAATGTTGTTGTTACTACCGCGCACTCTTAAAAGCAGTGACGCCACTTTCTTTCGGATTATGGCGTGAAAGCCATCAGTATATGCCTCCGCAAATATTCCGGATGCACTGCAGCGCCGCGATGGTCCCTACAGCATCCTAAAATGCGTTGTTGTATTGTACGCGGAGGACGTTGTAGGCTCGTCGCGAATATACAAACATATGCTTTTAAACTACGTTTCATCCTACAATTTGTTAAAATTCGTACTTTATTGCAGACATCTTTCAAACTACAATAGACGTATTTATACGTAGGGACGTTTCGATTTGTCTGCCGAACAAAAACGTCTACAATTTTCTTCGAAACGAGATTGGTACTTAAGTAAATGTTCTAGTTCCCAAAAAGTAATTTAATAACGAGTAAAACCGTAATGTCTTATAACGTTCGCCGTCTTTTTATCAGATCAAATAACTGGAGACTCTTCATAAGCTTATCAATTACCTACATTTTGCTCATATGAGTTTTGCAAGCATCGTAAAACGCACCGTAGCGAATATAAATAAGGATCAAACGGAATAAGGCCACTTTTATCATATTTGTTTGATGTCAACAGCATAATTTGGTCGGTGGTCAAAATTATTTGTGGCCTTACATCCCCGGATCTACATTTGTAAAAGGGGGTGCAGAGTGCAGATTTACCACCCTCTAGGCACAATTTTCAACAAATAAAATACTAGGATTTTCGTATTTTTTACGATAATTTACGTCTTGCAATGCTTCTGCAATGCAATGAGTCCAGCATAATACAAACAGCAAGACTGGCTGGTGGCTGGCCGGCCCCAGTCTTCGCCGCCTGGGATGCCCCCCCCCCCCATAGGTCCAGCCCTGGGACCTTAAAAATGGCCGACAAACACTTTTTTGCAGAGCTATTATTACTCATTTTTTTGTTTCTTTTGTTTAAAGGAGCCTGAATATTTTTAATAGCAATAGCACTGGTATGTGTTTTAAAATTACCTATTTTATTGCAACCAGAAATAATAAAATAAACGTTCACTGCCAGTAAAATCCAGTATAATATTGATTCATACGGTTTTTTTAGTTTTACCTAGTAGGTATATATCCAATATTTATGAACATAGAAGCAAGAATTTGCTTCATTTAAACGATTTTTTTTTAAACTAGGAATTATTCTTATGGCCACAATTTTCGTTATTACACTCATGGGCATGGGACATAATGAGATGACATACTTAAGCTAAAAAAAGTCACTATTTAAACTCAACAAAACTTAAGAACAAAATAGATGTTTAGTTAACTAAAAATACTGGCTTTAAAACCCTCCACAGACGAAGGAAAGGCGATTTAAAATCTTAATGGTCTACAGAATCGCAATAGAATTCAATAACATTGGCGAAACGATTCGTGGAAAATTCAATAAGACTGAAATTGAGAGCCAGTGAAGTAATATCGTCAAAACCCAATTCCCCCTCATTAAGAGAGCGTTCAAATTCAAATTGGGTTGAAAAAACCCCGGCGCGTTTTCCAGCTAGCCCGACTCGCGATTGGCTATTCAAAACAATTTTCGTGTCCGATTAGGCGACCGAGATATCGATGAGTTTATATCGAAATTTTATTGGGATGGACCGATGGAATTAAGGGAGGTAACCTTTTGTCCATATTTTGATTAGACTAGAATGTACCTATACTTTTACACTTGTTTTTTTTTGAGAATACTGTTCATTATTCAAATACCTAAATTTATTTTTTAAATGTATACACCTACTGATGAAGTGCATCGTATGCAGAAAGCAATATTTTTAGAGCCCTTATTCAAACTGTTTTATTTCAAACATACTTAATTTAAGGCACTGATGCTTTAATATTAAAGACTTAGACATATAACGTGTTATTGTCATCTCATAGTACTATTAATGTGACTTGAACACCTCAACCAGTTAAACATAACGCGATTGCTTGTGATGCAGTAGCCTCGAAATTCAAAATTTCATGGGTTTTTTTCCAATTGTAGCTCTATTTCACGGTGCATATATATCGGAATATGTTATGCGACAATAATCACAATAAATTAACTACTCACTCAAAAAAAATTATGCTATTTTTGTTCGATAATAATCGATATTTTAACGGTAAATTAATATAGCTATTGCGTCGCACTCAACATAATAACGCAAATATAATTTTTCAAAACTCAGCACACAAAGAACAAAACAATCGATACACAATTCCTCAGCTGCTTTCCACTTTATTAAAATCACAAAAAACCACATGACCTCAAATTAGCCGCCTGTATATCAAAGTCAATTTGCGTTTTCAAAGAGCAGTGTGTTGTATCTTGTGACAAAGCGTTTCAGCTTCATTAGGCTCGAGTATGAAAAGCTTTGGAAAAACTCTCCTTCCTTCTTTTGAGCGGGATCAAAATTGCTTATTGAATTTCAGCCATTAATACGCCCTGTTACTGATAAATGCTGATACATTGAAGAACGCTGATTGGCTCTTATTATGTTTACTGAGTAGTCTAATTGGTAGTTAGCTTACATGAATTTAAGGGTCTTGTTAAAGTAGTTTATATAGAGTGGAATGCCTGAAGAAAGTTAATTGCACAACGAATTTCATAATTGAGTAGTTACATTAGTTACTTTTTTTCATCAAAATAATTTAATATTATACAGGACAATTTTGAATTCAGTAGCAATTTTTAAGGGATGATAGTAGTAATTTGAACAACTTTTACAATGTAAAAATCTTTTTTTTTTGCGATTTCAGAGTTGGTCCCATAGTAAAAGTTATTCATAATGATGAGTACAATGACCCCTCTTCGGGAAAGAAGCTATTAAAATTTCAGCATGTATATGACCACGAGTGTGCTTACCAATCAGGGCGCGTATGAGCGCAATCTTATTGGCTCGTGGGATGCCACGTCTGCGCGTGGTATGACCCGAACCAATAGGAGTTCGTTATGTCCAGTCGAAAATTGGCTGAATAGACTTCAAACAAATCAGATGTAATTACGTCTGTATTAGGGTTTAATACTCTCAATGGGCCATAACGACTACGGAAAGAGGGATTCCTGACCCCTCGTAGATGAGTTTCTTTGTAATGCACCAAAACACTGACCAGCCATCCATTGTTAACTAACTAAAGTTGTTCAAACGCACATGCTTTTATAAATATTCTCTTATACAACATTAGTGTTAGTTTACCTACCATAAACCTGAAAAGGGGTCATTGTACTCATCATTATGAAAAGTTTTACCATGAGACCGAAACTGAATACGCGAGAAAAAAAATCAGCTATTCCCTTCATTTATGTTCACATAAATCGACAAAATATAGGCAATTACTGGGTTTTTTTCGCGATTTCAGTGTTGGTCCTATAGTAAAACTTGTTCATAATGATGCCACGTGTATGACATGCTTACAATTTTTAATCACACCATTCATCATTCAATCATTTTTCTTACATCATACTTATGCATGTGGCCATTAATGTTTTTACAGTAATTCTATATATTCCTGCCTATTTGTTGTCTAGCAGTATGAGTCTGTCATGCTCACTTAAATGTCATGCTGATGGTGGCGTTAGTGTCGGATCGTTAAGTTCCCTTCAATAGCAATGGCTGATGCTCGCGTCATGCTCGTGAACGGGTGCCGTCTGTCGGGACAGGTCAGCTCCTACATACTATGGTAACTCTTTTTACGTTTATTTCTAATGGCAATATTATCACTTTTAAACTCTTGTTTATTTCTGACATTAACCTACATTATACGCTCATTATTTTAATAAATTTGATATAATAAACAATAACCTATTTTAAAAAGATTATATCCATGGAGTTTCTTGCCGGTTCTTCTCTATAGGATAGGATCCACAATTTGGAACCGTGCAACTAGAGCCTGACGTTTTAAAAGTGCCCGTAATTGGGTTTATTTTAAATAAAAAACATTTGTATTAGAAAAATTATGTATAATAACCCCTTTTTCAGGTTGATGGTAAATAAAAACTATTGCCCTACAATAAAATTTGCATACCAAACCAGACCAGAGCATAATGTTCTACAAGTTCAAGTTTTGATAGAATCTAAGTTACGCCTACGCCTTGCACTTATCACGATATTACTATAATAAACGTGACCTGAATCTATGCGTATACGCATCTTATATGATGACTAAGTATTGCTTCACTGTCGGTCTTCATCTGCCCACAGTCAGATTCCTGTATGTGATACATCGTTGACATTCTGGGGGTATACTCGCGTTTGACGATATTCGATTAATCATACCATTCGGGTGCCAGTGAAATTATAATCACATGAGACTTTCCATCTTCGTGTCCCAGTTTGGCGAACTGACTTGCGGTACCATCTAGGCAACAGACTAGGTGGTGCTGAAGTTGTTATGGGCAAAGGTAATCGCTTAACATCAGGTGGGCCTTTAGCTCGTTTCGCCATCCTACATTATAAAATAAAAAAATATTCATCGCTCAATTTGCTACTCCGGTCAACCATCATGGATATTGCATGCGATGATCGTGTTTTGAAAGTGTCTCTGGTCTCCGGTCAATATCCATACTATGAACTATATTCTATCTTTATTATGCCTTTTTTATGTGCCTATCTATATTTTGTAAGTATTAATCGGAATGACAGTTCGGACTCCGTTTGTCGTTCGTGAAAAGTGAGTAGACCCCCAGGTTCGGATGAACAATCGCGTGATCAAGGCGGCTTTGGCAATTGAACGAGTATGGGTATATTGATGTATGGTGCTAAAATACAATTCATGTCGCTGTATCAAGTAACCAGTGTAGTAATTGTGTAGTTAATGATTTCACAATTATAATAGCTTTCATTTTGACATTAGGTGTTGCATTAATCACGTACTGACTGACTGATGTTCAAAACATAATATACACCATGACTGGGTGAACAAGGGACATACCTATTTAATAATGTCTCAAAAATATTTACTTATTTATTTAAGAATATGGTAGAATGTGCATAAACATAATGTGTTTTTTAATAAACGTGTGCGGTGTTAAAAATCGTTTAAATTCATATTTTTTGACCGCTTCATTATAATACTAAATTTCGCAAATAAAATATAAATATATGATATATTTTTATATGTTGATATATTAGAGAGGGGCTCGTAGTGGAGCAACGACTGCGTGGATTGTACGATCTGCAAGGTTAAGCTGCACTTGCTGCGGTCAGTCTGTGGATGGGTGACCGTTACGTTACACATCGAGACCCCTCCGTGCCTCGGAGAGAACATTAAGCTGTCGGTCCCGGTTATCATACGAATATCTATGGCAGTCGTTACGGGTAGTCAGAAGCCTGAAAGTCTGACAACTGGTCTAACCTCCGAATGTCAGTAATACCCAGTAACTGGGTTGCGTGGGTCTGATGGCAGTCGCTTCGTGTAAAATACTGATGTTTAGCCGCATCTGGCTAGACTGGAAGCCGACCCCAATACAATTGGGAAAAAGGCTCGGAGGATGATGTTGATATATTATATCGGTACATAAACTAAAACTTGTGTTTCATAAAAAAATTGCCACAAATAGGTACTAAATTTTCCAAAACAAATATTTGCCCTAAAGCTTCCGTAAGCCGGCCATGAAATTGTATGTACCTTCATTAGGCGGTTGTAAACACGCTAATTAGTGTCAGCTACACCTTTCTTATTCCGGACAGGTATCAAAACACCCACTTCCCTAATTACGAGATTTATCAATAAAACCGCAAAGTTAATCTAAATTACTGTGAGATGGTTTAGTATACATACAATATTAGGTAAAGGGAATGCGGTACAACAAAATAATTGATGTTTCTTAAGAACATGAGTATATTTAAAAAAAAAAAAAAAATGTTCAAGGAATGGCCATAGCAACTACAAATAGCATTTGCCTAGCCTATTGATTTTGCTATTGTTTCTTCACGACCGTACTTTTAAATTTTTTCTTTAGGGAGATCAATATTTATGACTGACATTATGATACAAGATCCCATTATTTTTAGGGTTCAGGTATCCCAAACCCAAACCTGAAATGTAAATATATATTATATATAGGACAACTAACCATTTTAAATAAGATTTAGGAACCTATATGATTTTCAATGTTAGTAAACTAAGTGCTACATTTTGGGTCCTACGTCAAACTCTATATCGAGAAAAATGTGGTACTGAATACAGAAGTAGATACAAACATACTCTTAAGAAAAACATAACTCTAATTCAGCAAAACTGGTATAATAATCCCAGAAACTGAAACATCCGTTCCTATCTATTTCCTCATCATCACTGATTAGATCTGCTCCCAATTTTTCTAATAAGTTAGCAGCAGCGGTGAATAATAAAATAGTCGTGTAATTTCATGTATCGCAATCCGTACATTAGTGCGGCAGGTGCGAACGTTGCTATTTTGAGGGAATATTCTGGAACACCTCGTTATACGCAGAAATTTTAGTGTCGTTTTGGGAACGAAAAACATAGACTCTATATCGATAATAGAATCGATTGGAAGTGCCAATTTATATAAATACGATGAAAAAATCCCGAAAACTGAATTATTACCTCTACATCGAAGAAGTTTTCATTTCTTCACGTTAAATTGTAATCATTTTGATACATTACCGCCTGCAGTTGCGTTGTATGCTTGACACTTATTGATTAGCCTATGCATGGGCATCAAAACAAGCCATTGAAGCCATGGGGTTCCGCCCACACATAATTCGGTTTCAGAAAACCGTTATTGTGCATCCCTCGGTATTATTTTCACGGAATAAAAAGTAGCCTATATGTTAATCCAGGTAATGGTCTGTGTGCTTTTCATTGAAATTCATTCAACTGTTTCTAAGCAAACAAATAAACATCCACAGATTCGCATTTATAATTATCTATGACTATGACCTATGATAAACATCATGTAATATGTAAGAACTTCCCACTTTGATGATTATCCTCAAGGATGTCAAAACGTCATGTATGTATTGACGAACTCGCTCGTGTCGTGAAAGGTCAGACACCGCATTTGGTTCAGCAATCATCCACTTAGCTATCAACGGTGGAATCGGTACTTATGACGTCTGGGAACAATTCAATGGACACTTTTTATGTCTACATGTAACCAAGTGGTACAACGCTTTCCTTTATTACCTGATCACTTGGTCTTGCAGTCGCAAGACCAACCATGATGGCACGATTGGCATGCATGTATCAGCCAGTGTAACTCAACAATATTTTAGGATCGACCAAGACTGAAGAATTGGTCTCTCAGTCTTGCGGTCTTGCATTTTCGCAAGACTTTACTTTTGGCAACACTACTTGTCTTCCATGCAGGAGGTACTGAAACAACTACTTGACTGAACTGTGTAACTAACATCACCAAATGACAGGGTCTGACTGACGTCAACCAGCTTACCTGATGCAATGACTAAGATGAAGTCTACGTCTTAATAATTGCGTAGGTACTTAAAAACTGAACTACGATAGTCTCTGTTTATTGAATGATTGACTCAATGACCCATGACCCAGTAAACGGTACTTTAATAAGTCCCAGTAGTATGTGCGGTAACAGAACAAAACGTTAGTGATGAAACACGCTGTGTCTTTGCTCCGTGCATGAGGCACAGCAATATGCTGAGCGGTGGCCGTTTTGCGCGGATGTGACGCATATCTTACCACACTTCTTGGCTCTGTACCTGTATTTGTTCTGTGCTCTTGAATTTTTTGATAATTTTGTGCATCACTTTTGAAGCAAATAAATATTTTTTTCTTTCTTTCTTTCTTTCTGTATCACCTTTTATCTACTCCTAGTACCTATGTCAGGATAAATTGTGCTATGGTTTACCTGTTAGGTGAACCACGGATACAAATGGTTAACCGTGGAACAATACGGAAGTAGACCACGGCTCCGAAAGGATAGCATCTAGGGTTTGAACGCTTGCCTTCTATGCAGGGGTGTCTTTATTCCAACGCGGCCTGCATCTTTGACTTTTCTGATTCACGTGCAGTTCAGAATTTTATTATCACTTATAATTAAACAAGTTTATCCGGATTACATTGCGTATATTCTTAAAATTAGTTTTGCTGACGTTTCGTCGTTTTACAGATATTTCAAAAAGTTTTCGATACATGCAGTAGTCACTCACAGTGTCATTATGTTTTACAGTGTAATGTGTAGTTTTGGCCTTGATTATTTTTAAACTGAGTTCCATACAGGTGGTAAGGTCCCAACAATATTTAAATAAGGATATTTTTTATTATCATTTGCTTTAACGACGAAGGAAAACATCTTGAGAAAACCTGCACAGCTGAGAGTGCTCCAACATGTTCTCGATGGTGTATGTAGTCCAAACCGCAGTAGTCCAGCGTGGTTGACTAAGACCTGAATCTATTTCACTCTGAGAAGAGGCCCGTGATTGGCAATGGGTCAGTAATAGACTGGATATTTATGTAATGTTAGCATCTCTTAAAAGCACCTGTACTACCTGATTTCCGCAACCCATCCCATTACTAGGACGTCTATGACTATCCACCAACTCAACAGACGGGACACATGAAACTGACCATCACTGGGCATATTGACATATTTTTATATATATATATATATTATAGGATGGCGAAGCGAGCTAAAGGCCCACCTGATGTTAAGCGTTTACCTTTGCCCATAACAACTTCAATATCACCTAGATGGTTGCCTAAATGGTACTGAAAGTCGGTTCGCCAAACTGAGACATGAAGATGGAATGTCTCATGTGATTGTAATTTCACCGGCACCCGTACCCTTCACCGCTTCATTATATTCCAACAGTGCTCTATAAAATATAACTGGAACTATTTGTTTTACATATTCTATGCAACAGGATCCATGTTTTTTAACTGATAAGGTGTAGAAAGTCCAACTAAGCGGACGGCATTATCTAAAGTCTGTTATCAGAAATTTCCTGACATTTTAACGCAATGGTACTTTGACAAATAATTGATATTAATGGCATAACTCAGCACTGACTGATGGCGAGCATTTATTATTTATTTTCATAATTATTTTGTTTAATAATGTTCATTAGAGCCAGCTGTTACCTCGCCAATTTAAGAGTGGTTGCTGAAACAAACAAAACACGGACTCAATGTCAATGGCAGTTGTTAGGATTGTTAGGACAGCTGGCATCATGCCATTGTGTACATGTAGTATGTACTTTTGAACTCAACACGTTAATGTCAAGATAAGTTAACATACATACATAAATTGTTGTTAATTGTTTACATACATTCGGTAAAAGTTAGAGACTTAGCTAGTCATCGCTTGTTGCTTGACAAGGCACATGAGCTTAGGTGACGTACTTCCACTCTTACTTTCTTGTTTATAACTAGGGATGTGAAAAAATAATCGATCATTAAAAAAAACTATTATTTTTATTTATCAATCGTTTTTTATGAGTCGATTATTATTTCTAGAAAAATCGATTATTCAGAAATCAATATTTGTTAAGCATCGTGTGTCTCCGATTTTTTTTTAATGTCTTTGTCAAGGTCAAGTCAATGTTTTATTGACACTGATTTTGACTAGTTCATTCATTTTGTTCCAATCTTCAGTATAATTCAAGTTCTCGTTCCGGGTTCGTACATTTTGTTCCGTTCTGAAAATTAATGTGTGTAATGTTGTGTTCCTTTTTGTGCACAAAATGTCTAGCACCAAACTAAAAATAGGTTGCAAAATTCTTTACCAAGCAATATGAGTGGTAAATAATTTAGAAAAGAAACGAAAGCATCAGCTTTGGCCCTAAAGTAATAGTTACTGTTATAAAGTAGATTTTATCTGTCCTTGTTATTATTAATTTTTTTAAACAAAAATACCTAATTTTTGTGGAAAAATCAATTATTATTTTCAAAAAAATCGATTTATTATTAATCGATTTTAATGAAACTTAAAAGAACCGATTATTAATTAATCGATTTCCTTACCGCTAAGTCACATCCCTATTTCTAACGTATCAAACAACTAGCTAGATGTGTGCTCGAGGCAGTATGCCTCGGCATGCGGTGAATCACTGTTGACTTTTCTCGCTGACCAATATACTGGGTACCCTCTACCTGGTGACCTGATTCCAAATATACGTAGTAACAAACTCGAAAAATGTCGATGTCGTGCAGGCTCTGTGAGAGGTTATTTCAAGGTCAAAGACAGCTACAGCGTCGTCCTGTAAGCCAATTATAACATGCTTGGATCACCAATATCACAATCTGTCCGCCAAGCGTGGCAATTCTGGTAATATCTCCTATCACATTCACAACTGAGCATTCATTGGAACGCATATGAAGGTAGAAACACAGTAGCTAGCACAGGAAGTTTACGTGCTGGTATTGGTATTTGGTACTGAATAGTGGGTCATTTTCCGCAACCCACGCTTGGTGCGTAATTTGCGTGTAAGTGGGATAACTTGTTTACTCAAGCCACCCCAGCTCCTCGAGGAAGGCCAGCAGATGCTTGATGTTGCTGACTGTCTCTCGGAGTGTACCCGGATCTCCGAAGTACTTAGCCCTGTATGAGGCGACCTCCAGGTAGTTAAGAAGCACGAGTGCCTCACTTTCCTCTGACTCCATGCAGGCTCTGCACAGAGGACTGTCAGTCACACCTATGAGAAAGAGGTGTTTATTAAATGAACCGTGTCAGGTGTAGGCGGCTGTAACCGTACGTAGTTGTTGTTTTGACAGCTGGAGGAGCGGTTTGGTGATCCTACTGTCGATAACGGGGTGCTTCTTTAACTTGTCTGCCTACCCCGTGGTTCACCCAAAAGTAATTGTGTTTGTTTCTAGTATATTTCCTTACCAGGATACGAAAATGCCTAAAGGGGAGAGATATTGTGGATTCAGGTCCTACAGCGACGATACTCGATCCTCTCCTATTGAGTTTGTCCGCTGCGTCATTGTGTCTAGAGCCACTATGACCTTTAATCCATTGTAGGGTTATATTGTTAGAGCTGCCTACCCGATTAAATGTCTGGAGGCATTCGTAAATGAGCCCGGAGTTAACAGTACAACTGTTGAGAACCAGTAAATCCGCCATGCTGTCGGAGAGTATTCTAATGGAGTGATCTTTTACCCCTCGTGCCAAGACTGCTGCAGTTGCCAGTAAGAGGCCCATACACTCAGCTTGAAATACCGTGTTGTAGACACCCAGTGGCGTACAGATGTATATGTTTAGGTCTTCCGAAAAGACCCACATCCTGTACCTGATTCCGTTTTGGATCCATCTGTGAAGATCCGACGATTTCCATGCATTATAATAAAACAAGTTTCAACGACGTCTGTGGTCTAGTGATTCGAGGGTCGGACTGCTGATCACGAGGTCGTGGGTTCGATTCCCACAGGACACAAATATTTTGTGTGATGAACATAGGTGTTTGTGTTGGTCTGGGTGTTTCTTATGTATTATAAGTATGTATTTACAAAAAAAAATGTATGTATTATACCCATTGTCTAGTATTCATAGCACAAGCTCTGCTTAGTTTGGGAATAGATGGTGCTGTGTAAAAATGTCCCAAAAATATTTATTTTTATTTATTATTTACTATCCTGAGTTCTCTGGGATTCAAACCCTCGCACAGATGGTATTCCTACAGTTGGATCTTGTATTCTTGTCAAAAATTAACTCCTTCGGTATGCGGTCGTTAATAGTTTACGGGCTGATAGGTTACGGACCAATTTTTATGGCGGCTGTGAACACGCGGCGTATGCCTGTGCAGTAGCAAAGTTTAGAGTGCGCAGGTGTCAGAGTGCGGTGCGGGGCGCTGCGCAGCGCTAACTTCACAGCTAATATAAAGATTGGTTCGTACTTTACATATAATGATATGATGACGTTCTCGTAACAATGCAATTCGCAGTTCCCAGAATAGGGCACACGTTGCATATTTTAATGCGCAGCCGAATGCGACGAAGCGCGAAATGGAAATCTTTCGGGATCGTAACTGCCTGCCTTAACTACAGCGCAATATTGGAATACTGTTTTGGAAAAAATATGCTATCAAGGATATTGCCAAGCACGTTTATAATATTCTGAATAAGGGATTTTTTAAATTAATTTTAGGATTTAGCTGTGAAGATGGTATAATGGTAACTAACGGCCAAAATTAATATCCAATCTATCCACGATTTACCCTACTAGAGATAGAAATTTGACGTATTTTGTATGGAGCTTATGTCAAATTCCTATCTCTAGTAGGGAAAATCGTGGATAGATTGGGTATTAATTTTGGCCGTAAGTCAACTTTTTAGCTTTGGGGGTCTACTCGCGTTTGACGATATTCGATTATTCGTACGCACGGCTACACATCAAGCTGTACGTTTTCAGTATAAGCTGATCTCGCATTGTACGGAAAGCCTATACAATGCGAGGTCAGCATAAACTGGATATGTACAGCTTGATGTGTAGCCGTGTGTACCATTCATCGCACTCCGGTGAACCACCGATCCATATCGCGTGCGGTGTTCGTATTTTGACTTTTGTTTCTCTGATCTCCGGTCAATTTCATACGAGTATGAACAGTAGTCTATCTTTATTGTGCCTTTTTTATGTGCCTATCTTTATTGTGTAGAGATTTGTCAAAACAATTATTCGTACATCGTTTTTCGTTCGTCAAACACGAGTAATGTCTGTTTTTTCTCTCTTGTCTTTTAGTAACCAATTTTGGCACGTCTCTTTATTCAAATAAAATATAATTACTAGTTCCGCATATGTAATTTGGTAAAAAAAAAAATTGTTTGAATAATTATTAAAATAATGTCTTTCAATAATTATTACTGACGAATTGCTTTAAAAATACATGCTAAGATTGTTTACTAATTTGACAAGTAAGATAAAACGGAGTGTAGATCAGTTTCGCCAGTATAAAACGATGAAAAAATTTGCATTTATATTTTTAAATAAAAGATGCAAGTCATTAAAATACCTCAAAATTATAAAGGCTTCCCAAAGTTAAAACAATTATACATGACTCCTGTAATTATGAAAACACCATTTTCGACACTTCGATGATTTTCGACCAATCACGTTTGTTTTAGAAAGCAGGCTTAGCAACAGTAACGAGACCACAAAGACGTGACAATCGTCTGACGTCCAAAGCTTACTAGCAAACAAATTGACCCCCTTTGATCCATTGCCGGGCACTCAAATCAAACACAGGCAGGCTTACCAAAGGAGTTTGCAGTCAGGCTTGTTGAAAAAATCTGCAGGCAGGCAAACTGAATGTCTCTACAGTTACATCCAACCGTAGTATTTTTATAATATAAAAAGAAAGAAAGAAAGAAAAAGATTTTATTCTTGCGCTCCATTTGACGCACACACTACAAAATTTCATGACAAATTAGTATAGTTACAGTTTAATTGACAACCGACAACACTGGACATAAACAATACATGATCTGTGGTTATAACCTGTGGTTATAACGGTAATCATCGGTTTTTTGTTCTACATTATAGTCTGTGATTTTTGGAGGGGCTCGTAGCTAAGCAAAGACTGCGCGGATTGTACGATCTGCAAGGTTAAGCTGCACTTGCCGCGGTCAGTCTGTGGATGGGTGACCGTTTCGATACACCTCGAAACCCCTCCGTGCCTCGGAGAGCACGGAGGGGTTACAGTTAGTCAAATCAAAACAAAAACAATAATAAAAAATGCTAGGTATTATAAATACTGCTGTGATCTTTGTGCGTCGCATGTGCGCAAAAATGTAGGTCATTGCTCAGCATAATGCTGTGGCCTAGGACGGACCTAGTGCCAGCAGCGCTGATTTTCAGCAAAAACCTTATGAGTGACATAATGAAAACACGTACCACCACGTACCACGTATATACCACGTCATTAAAAAGTGAGTTAATTAATATCGCATTGTCATCCAGTCCTCAGCTATGTTTAAAGTTTCTAGTCTCTAGTCAGTGGCTCCCAAACTTATTTTGGCTACTCGAAAGTCGAGAGTTCAGTCGGTGTCTAAGAGTCCTCCTAGCTAGATGAAATTACAAATCGCCCCCCCAAGCCTTTACATAACGCCCTCATTTTTTTTCTAGGTCTCTTACCACCTTTTTTTTTGCCTGCAGCATCCACAAGGGGGCGTCATCGCCCACTTTGGGAATGGCTGAGTAGTTCATTGGGAAGTTAGTTTAAAATCGATTGCAAGATTTGTACCGAACAGACAATAATGATAGCTATTTACTAAAAACATGGTAATAAAAATAGACTGGAACACAATAATAACAGTTAAAACACCAATAATGAATCAAAAAGTAGTAATGGTTGAAATACTCCACTATTTTTAATTACCAAAAATACTTTAAGAGTAGTCTCTGCTCATAGTTCTGCATAACTTTTAATAAGAGACCAACTTTTTTCAAGATTTCAGAGTTGGTACCATAGCTGTAAAACTTGTGCACAATAATAGCACAGACTATCCTTAAAGTTTTTTGGTAATTAAAAATTAAGGGTGTAAGTATGTATAACCTCTTGAAACGATTACTATTAATAACGGATAACGTATAGTCAGGCGCTGACTGCTGTTGTGCACTGATTGCTGACATATTCTGAAACATACTTAAGATTCAAAAAGATTTAAAAAAAAGTATATAAGTATTATATCCATTGTCTAGTACCCATAGCACAAGCTCTGCTTAGTTTGGGACTACCTAGATGGTGCCGTGTAAAAATTTCCCAAAAAATATTATTTATTTATTTTATTTATTCAAAATTATGAAAAATCAGCAAACTATGTAGGGTCTGAGTTCGAACCTCTGACTTTTTGATTCATCACTTACGTTTACGGTGAAGGAAGACATCCTGAGGAAACCTGCACACCAGAGAGTGCTCCATATAGTTCTCGATGGTGTGTGCATTCCACCAACCCGCAGTAGGCCAGCGTGGTGGAGTAAGGCCTTAGCCTTCTCGTTCTGAGAAGAGGCTAGTGCCCTGCACTATACAGAATATCTAATAGTACTAACATACAGAACGGCCACTCACCACCGCCAATTCAAGATTCGTCGCCCGGACCCCGCACCCGGCCACAGTTTGCCGACAATTGGACTGCAAGATAGCTATGGATGTCAATCGCCGGTCGCTATACAAGCACGCCATCTCTCAAAAGCGCTAGGAACCCAGTCGATATTACGAGCGGCGAGCATCCCTAACTTACACGTGTGTGTGTGTAGGTGGTGCTAGCGTTTATATTGTATTGAGTGTCCGAGGTGTGGCCCTGCAATGGGAAAATAATGAGCTGATTGTGTAGGTATGTTTGTAGGTACGTAAAACTATCTCACACTTGACGGCTGACTGATCTGTGAACTAGCATTACGTTTGGTGTAAACCGTCCCAAAAAACAATTATTATTTTACTTATAACCTAACCTTTATATCAAATTAAATATAAAGTTTCTAAAAACAGTATCAATCAACATCGATACGATGTCATTAAACTAGGTAACTAGAACTTCCTAATTAACTGTGCTGTTTGTAGTATTTACGGTACCCTGATTTAATTGCATTATTCCTGGAATTATTAAGCAATGCACGTAAGTACGACAATGGCCCGAGGCAGACTACAGTAACAGCAAACCAATGGCAAACAGATGCCAGAAGAGCCAGAACAAACGCTAATGAAAAATAAACAACACCATTTTTAATAGGAAACATTGTTTTGTACAATTCTCCCGTGAAAACGCTTTGTTGATGTTATTTCACGTGTCGAGAAATGAAAAGACAGCATTATTACAGATGAATCATTTTCCAATTACTTTGTGCAATAATGAATATGACGGAAAGATGGTTTCTCTCTGTCATTAATTTTGTTTCGTGGAATTTTGCTTTTATACGTACACAGTACACTCAGTAAATTAGTTATGTACGCAGTCACCGAAAATCAACGCAATATGAAAAACTAAACGTCGAGTGTGGCTCGGGTGAATAGATTTTTGCTGAGCAAACTTCTACCATATTCGACCGTATCATCAGGTTAGTTGGCGGTCAAACGCAAGCTCATTAAGAAAATATTGATATTGGGTGTGTTTTCACTTTTAATACAAAATATCTACTTGCTCAGTCATATCAGTGATAACAAAGACGTGGCCTCTCTGTCACGCAAAACATAAAATACAAAAAAAAATACTGCTAATAATTATTATTACCTAATAACTTTTTTTATATAGGATGGCAAAACAAGCTAAATACCCGTCTGATTAGGTGGTTACCTTTTCCCATAACAACTGCAATACCACCACGACATGAAGATGATTTATAATTTATTATCGTAAGTATGTTTATATTTAGTATGTATTTAATGTCACACACTGTGTGACATTAAATACATACGTCTTTCTTTTATCCTTCTTTCCTGTCGCAGGTCTGCTGGAAAAAAAATCTTTTAGAGATAAGCAGTACCTTTGTGCTCAAGTGTTTGTTCTGTATGTTATCTATTATAAAAAGTGTTGTGTGTACATAAATAAATAAATAAATAAATAAGATGGAAATTCTGATGTTATTGTAATTTCACCGGCACCCGTAACTTAACAATGCAAGTATCAGCTTGGCGGCAGAAATAGGTACGGTGGTAGTACTTCCCCAGATGAGCAATTTTACTAATTTCTATCTAAATAAACGATCTGAGGGGTACAATAATCGCAAATAATATTATTAGCAGAATGTGACAATTTCTACAGTCCTCTAGAAATAATGCCAGCACACATATGTATTGTACCAACCATACATAGATGCATTATAATTTGCAAACTAATACTGAAATAGGAAAAGCTTCCTTTGTACGTCACGGTAGGAGTTCAACCAGCTTATCTGTTTGATATGGCGGCCAGCTTATATTGTCCAAGGTACATTTAGATTAGAAAACAAATTGGAAGCTTGTGCATATTATCACGCACGTGAATTATTTTATTGCTTTTTTGGTACATGACACTATAAAAACTGGCCAAGTGCAAGTCTGACTCGAGCACGAAAGGTACCTACCACCCATCGCCCTGATACCACAGATGATCTATTAGTTACTCTGATACTCCGTAGAAACTGATTTAATTTAACAGAGATCACAAAAGGTGCAGCACTGCCTGTTGAAGTCTTTCATATTTGCATCTCTTTCTTACCTGCGTACTGCTGCAAGCACAGACATGTGTTGTAGTATTTTTTTTGAGTCGGAGAAATTACCTATCGCATGTCACACCACCCGGGGAGGCGGCGTGCTTATGTGGGACTCGCACCCACTAAAAACTCCGCCGTGTGCCTACTCTCGCCTTGGGTGGTTCGGTTTGGTGCCTTACAATGCATGGCATTCGCAACCCATCCAGCGCGGCCCACTTCAGGGCCTTCCACTTCCAACCTAAACTCTCTTTCGGCGATGTCCGGGCAATGGTAGTACTGTGGCAGGTACCACCACACGTCTGTCCTTATTTTAATAATAATTAACTTACTGAGATTCATAAATTTTATTAGGTAAGGTAAGCACCGAACATTGCTCTAACGAAAAGGTACCTAAGTCGAATTGAGTTGAATTAAATGTTCTCCTTCACATCGGTCTACATTACGGTTGATGTTCCAACTGTAAGAGTAAGATTGTAATGGCGTTTTTTTTTCTGTGAGACCACAATTTAATGATTTTCAGATGTTTCCCTTTACTTGTGCTGTTATGCCTTGCACATGATTCTAGGTCAACGGCAATTTCGAATAAGTATTTACATTGATTTACATGTACTTTCAAAACGTTAATTATAAATCTAGTTGTCAAAATATTATGTGACCTTTGATTGCGTATTTTTATTTTTTTTATAGTATAGGATGGCGAAACGAGCTAAAGGCCCACCTGATGTTAAGCGGTTACCTTTGCCCATAACAACTTCAATTCCAAGGGAACGTATACCTTAGTTAAAAATGTTTGAACCTTAATTTCAACTTGATATCTCTACCCATTCCTGATAAAAAGGGTCTTGAAAGACGAAAAACAAAGTAATCCTATAAGGGTTCCGTTTTTTTTCCTTTTGAGGTACGAAACCCTAAAAATCTAATGAATATAGAAAATAGCTTGTATTTACTGCCAGCAAATGTGAATTCCGAATTCACTGCTTTTAGCTTTTATACGTTATTACACTCATTTTTACAAACACCTAATAATATTTATTAATAGAAAACGACAAAAAATTACAAGCATATTCTAGAGATAATCTCATAAAAGATTTCACTTTAGAACAGACCAAAACAAGATCAATCAATGTGGAACTATATAAAGTAACTCATCCATCCTAATTTTTATTTCAAACAACGTTGCACCTATTTATTATCTTTTTCAATCATCGCTGTACATTTCAAATAGTTTCGTACTGTAAGCATCCATAAGCGAAGTGCTTCTATAATTATACTTATCTATTTAGGACTTTATGCTCTGAAAGATCGCATCAATCTTTCATTCTCGTTTCTATAAAGTATGTCTCATAATCGTGGAGATACTATTAAATGTATCTTAGCAAAGACGTATATTATAACGGATTTGTTTCGAATACTCACTAGAAAAATACTTTTTATTATCACAAGCTTTTATTTAATTTGCAATGTTTGTTAGTTGGTTTAGGTCAAATCTTGCTAAAAATCCAGTTCCTGTTAATTGGCTGAAATTAGGTATACATAGGTTAACCCGATGACAATGCAATATTATGTTGTTTTGGAGCTGATCTGATGATGGAGACGGAAGGTGGTCACAAGATCTCTACTGTAATTACAATTGACAAACCGAGTTTGAGTTACAGTAGCAAATCCGTGTCTTTTAAAAGATTGTCTTGAAAAATTGATTTGTCGACAAAAACTTATTTGCTTATAGTATCTCAGTAAAAAATTTAGTATTTTTTTTTCGGACAAACCTGCCTGGCTTTCGCAACCACTGCAGCTTCTGGAAGCCAGAATCTATAATGGCAATCATCCAGAATAACGCCGAAATACTGCTTCACACCGAGCTGCACTATATAGGCCTCCTAGAGAAGCACGATAACAAAGAACCTGTTAGGATGTCGTGACAGTAAGGAGGCCTAAATCCAGCAGTGCAATGATTTAGGCTGAGTACCGTCGTACATATCTTATGGGACATGATTTTCTCCGTTCGGCTAATTGCAAACCAAATTTCCTCACAAAGCCTGTGCGGCCACCTCATTAATCATTTGACTAAAACCTAAAGTAACTAACTCATTTTTGTCAATTAACGCATTACAAAAACGTGGCGAGCGATCGCTTGCGACTGAGCATTTTCACGGTCGATTTTAGTCGCCCACCGGTTGTCGATATTAGACTAGGTTTCGACTTTTAAGACTCACACAAACGTCGAAAGCTTGTCTACTTCAGTGTCTGCGATTTAAGTCCCCTACGGTCTAGTCGATTTGCTATTTAGGTACCTACATGATTTACATCGTCAATTTTTGTCGTTCGACCTAGTCGGGTGGCGGAAATCGACCCGTGTAAATCCCACATTGTTCTCAACATACGGACATTTTATATAATAAATAAATAAATATTTTTGGGACATTTTTACACAGCACCATCTAGTCCCAAACTAAGAAGAGCTTATACTGTGGGTACAATGGATATAATACTTATATGGATGGTGGATAACACACTGGATAAAATAATCAATAAATAAATCAAAATACAGGAAAGGATATCTAAACCTATCTTGAGATAGATAATAAATCCCGGGATGCAATAAATTGTATCTACGTCGCTTTCGTGTGTGACATGGTTAATTCTGCCTCCGTACAGATATTAGTGGTGGAACACGGAAAACGGGAGCAAGCGCGACCGTGCCTACGAGTTCGCTGAATTATTGAGACGCCGCCCGAGTCCAAATTGAGTTCTTGAGCCTCCCTATACCCGTGAGTTATGCCCGTACACAATGAAAAGCATTTATTATAGACAAACAGAAAACTAAAAGAGCTTTTAATTTTTTTACACGCTCTTTGATGTTTTATGTTACTTCCTTTAAATCTCCATGGTTTGATTCATGTTGTGTTGGGAGATCAGAAATTGTAACGGCTCTCAGGCTTCGTTCGGGACATATTCCCCTTAACAAATGCGCCTACCTTATGAGAAAAGTCCCCTCTCCTAACTGCACAGTGTGGTAAAGTGGAGGACGTTTACCACATCATAGCGGAGTGTGTTCGGAACGAAGATCTGAGAGCTGAACTATTAATACACAAGGGTGACATCAAACATATTGGAAGCTGCAATAGCATTTTGGCGTATCCTCTTTCTGAGACAACAAGAGCATTATACAAGTTGGTGTCGGTCGGTATTCATAGACGATAGTTGGATAGTACACACGGCTACACATCAAGCTGTACATATCCAGTATAAGCTGACCTCGCATTGTATAGGTTTTCCTTACAACGCGAGGTCAGCCTATACTGGTTTTGTATAGTTTGATGTGTAGCCGTGTGTACCTATATATAAGTAAATTACTATACTATGTTTTTTTATATAACTGAGTATTATATTATAATACAAAGATGATGTATGTTTTATAAGATAGCTTAACGGAGCGACATAGTCTTGTAGACCAAGCTCCTTAAATAAAGATTTAAAAAAAATATTACTTCCTTTCGGATCCTAGTTTTAATTATGTTGATTCATATTTCTATAAACAATATTAGAAGTCTTGAATATGGTTCAAAACTACGATTTTTATTTGCTTCCATTTCTATTATCACTTTCGTCTCAATATAATTAACATAACACACATAACATAACATCACGCCTGTATTTCCCCGAAGGGATAGGCAGAGGTGTATAGTACACCCACATTTCGCCAGTTATGTTATAGTCCCATGTAATAGGGGGCGAGCCTATTGCCACTGACCGGGCACAAATCCAGACTCCGGGCTGCTACTGAGAATTTCCTAATGAAAAAACCCAATAACACTTTGCCCGACCCGGGAATCGAACCCAGGACCCCACGCTCAGCAGTCGCGCTTGCAACCACTAGACCAACGAGGCAGTCAATATAATTAATTATGTAATTTTCGTTACCTATTGTAAATACCTACCTATGTGAGAAAAAAACAAGTAAAGGATACAACAAAATGTATACAGGACAGGCACGCACAATCCGTTCTTGACAAACAATATCTCAGGACATTATTGGACAATTACACGTAAGTGGATTCGAGCGCTAAAGTTCGTCGTTCATTGAAACAGTGTGACCTAAAAATATTATCTAATCCAGTGTCACAATATTTAATAAAATGCAGAATCAAGAAAGTAATTTCAGATAAAAGTTATTGAATTCCATTTGTTATCTCTCGAAAGCACTCAGACCATATTGATACAAAAGATTATTTTATTCAAAACCTGATGCGAGAAAATCAATAAATAGGAGATAAAGATCTCACACAAAAACATCTAGTTCCCAATAGAAAAGGAACAGGAGCTACAGATAATATTATAGTGATAATATAGTGCAGTGTACGACGATGTACGGTAGCGACAAAAGGCGCGGCCGACCCTGGCGACCCAGCCACTGCTCGCACATGCGCACTGCACGCAACCCAACACACAAATCACAAAATGACGCTGCCGGACAACGCCACGTAATATTACGCTAAAAATATAAACGACAAACCCACATAAGTGAAAATTAATAAACCATTTACTACAATCTCCGTAAATTGTTTAACAATATCGTGCGGTACGCGAATAGACACACACGCACGCGCGGTTCTGTGTCAAAACAAACCAGTGCTTTTGCGATGTAAACATGAACGAACGTAAGATCCTGCTTTTTATTCTAGCCGTGATCGTTTACTGTATTTATAGTGTTCAAATGTGGTTTTCTAAACAAAATGTGGGAGCAAACGTCGTGTTGCCTGAGAAAATTACCGAGCCTGCGATCACGACCGAAGAAAATCAAACAACGCAGGAATATGAACCGCACGCATTAAAACCTGACGTGAAACCAAAAGTCATTCCACTGTTTATAAAAGACGCGTGCAGCGTTTTGGAAGTGTTTACTGAAAAGCCGACTGTGACGAAACGCAAACGTAAACAAGCATTGAGCGCGGATAATAACACGGTCACCGTCATAGGCATCACTGTATTTCTCTTGGTACTGTTGCTTAACGCAATACTAGATGTCCTGAAAGTGAAAGAGGAAGAAAGAGCAAGAAGGAAGCTGAACCCAGATGGAGAAAGAAGGCAATCGTTAGCAGAATTTGCTAATAAAAAAACATTACGAAGGGAATCGAGCAAATTTGGACTGCAGCTATTTCAGATTGCAGAAACGTTTGTAAATTCCGATGAAGAAGCGAAGAATAGTCGTCAAACCAGACCGTATAGGCGAGGAGATTCTACTAATTCATACCTAAGCGAGCCACATAGGAAATCTCAGGAAGGATCAGCACCGGCGTCAATCGCCGAGACTTCAGGCGAACCGAGACTTGTGAAAAGGCAATCCGTAGCCAAGCTCTTTGGTATGTAATCTATTTTTATTTCTATTTCTATTCTCGTACAAACATGCAAAGTCGATGAAATTATTTACGAGGTTATTGCAAGTCTGCTCATTATTGATCGATATTTTGATGTTGACAAAAGTGAATGATAAATGTTTATGATTTTAATATTTTTTAACGTTCTATCTCTCCTATCACTGTTTTATATTCTCTGTTTCATAACAAGGTCTGTCTGACGACTGAAAACAAGTTTCAGGTAATTGATGTTCACACTCTTGTAGCTAGATTTTTATAAAGAGCTTTATTTTTCAATAAATTTCAGTAGTTCGAATTTATTGTGGCTTACATTTCTTTCTTGTCGTTATTACAATGATTATACTTACATTGTTTCATGCCTGGCCTGGACTACAAACATATCTATTACTAAAATAGGATACACGAATTGTAAAGAGCCAAAGGACTTAACAGTTCAATAAATCCTTTATAGCTTTGCATGTAAGCACGTAGATAGATATCATCTATATTAAAGCCGTGAACATAATCAAATTCGTCAGCACACACCCAGTGTTGTCAAGTTTGTATGTAATCAATTGGAATCACGGTCCATTGAGCACATGATTACATTCCAACTGGTTAATCAAAGGTTTCATTTACAAACTGTAGCAGAACAATAATTTGCTGCCATATATCCGTAATCAATAGTACCTCGGAGGTTTGTGGCAGATTTAGTTGGCACCTAATTGGCTTTTAGCTGTAACAAATTGGTTTACTAGTGAAACCCTTTCATCCAATTTATAATTACTTGTTAGCTGACAAATATGTCCCGTTCCCCTGATGGTGATGTTAATTGGTAAATACTTTACATACTGCTAATCTGCTTGATACGTTAGTATAATTATAATACCCTCTTACGTGTAATTAATGCAGTATTTGTACCAAATATTGTTCTTTTCTGAATTGATTCCAATGATGAGTAGTTATGTACATTAGCAATTCTAGGGAAGACTTCGTAAGTATATGTATTTAGGATGTATTCATCTAGATTTGTATAGCTCTGCAGTTTTACATGACAGAAAAATACTATCAACCTCATTTTAACTATTTTACGTTACCGGTATCATTAATATTATCAATATGTATTACTATGTTTAGCATAGCTGCTTAAACGGGAACGAAATTACTATAGTTGCAACATTGGACAAGTAGATTGGTGATCGTAGAAAGCAAGTCTTATCAAACCCGTGCCGCTTTCAGACCTTTTCTTTGGCCCAGGATATTTAGGCTGGCTAGTTATCCCACAGTTGTGAGAATTTCTTTTTCCAGGGGCTGGTTTCACCGTGATATCCATATCACTACAAATTAATATTTTTAGCACATTTTTAGACCAAGATTTCTCTTTATTTAAATTTTTTTCATAGAAGTGACATTGCCATTGTGTACCGTTGCTTGCACAGTTTGAATTCATCAATGACAAATACACATTTGAATACAACTACGTTCTAGTAGTGCTAACTGCTTCGTTGGTCATGGGTTCGAATACCGGGTCGGGCAAAAAGTGTTACTGAGATTTTTCTGTCAAGAAAATTTCTCAGTAGCAGCCCGGAGTCAGGAAATTGGTGATGCTACACCCCCGTGCCTCGGAGAGCACATAAAGCTGTCGGTCCTACGCCTGATCTCTGACATGACTCACGACTCTCTATTCTCTCATAAACATGAGGGTGAGGGAATAGAGAGTGCACCTGTGTTTGCGCATACACTTGTGCACTATATGACCCGCGCAGATGGCTAGTCTTGGTTGAGATTTGCCGCCGTAACTGAAATTCGACTAGGAGGACATAGTAGTGCTTTATGGCATATTCTGGGATACTGTTCCAAAAAAATAATCACCAAGGTGGACAAAATGCCTTTTTATTTTACCACGTTTTTATAAACGTTTTGTTTTTTTTTTTCGTTTTTAGGGTTCCGTAGTCCTACAAGGAACCCTTATAGTTTCGTCATGTCCGTCCGTCTGTCCGTCTGTCCGTCTGTCCGTCTGTCCGTCTATCCGTCTGTCCGTCTGTCCTAATCCTTTACAGCTTAATAACTTCTACAGTTATAAACATAAGTAAATGAAATTTTGCTAAAAAATAGTCTAGTTTAGTCTCAATTTTAAATGAATAAAAAAATCATGATTACGTATTTTAGGGGTGGCGCCCATACATGTGAAATGGGGATGAAAATTTTTTTTTCGCTGTACCCCCTCGTGTGGGGTATCATTGAATAGGTCTACTAAAATGAAGGTAATATTATATACATAAATTTTTTATCAGGTGTACCATCTGCGTAATATAGCCCGCCAAAGTGGCTTGCAATGTGTCCCTCCCCCAGCCATTTCTAAACTATGCAACGTAGAAACTTATAATCTTCCAAATTTATAGACCTTTGTAAAAACTCTCTTAAAATTATTTCGAGTAAAATTTGATAATAAATTTTTGAGTTATAGAGAGAAAACTGAAAAATATTTAAAACGTCCTAGTGCAAAGGTCATTGACCTTAGAGAAAAATGATCTTAGCAAATAATGCTCCTTTAGCTACTTTCTATTAAAAAAAATTACAAAAAGTAACTTTGTGTTATATTGAAATGACAAACTTCTTAAATTTGGCGCTGTACAGCGCCATCTAGCGGCTAGTAGCAACACTCTCTGAGTCGCCAATGCTGCCGTCTATTGCAAAAACTAAAATAGCCATGATTAATATTCGATTTGATTTGTTTGTAAGACCTAGGAACCCTATAATACTGAGCATGGCCCGACATGCTCTTGGCCGGTTTTATTATTCAGTCATGTCTGTCTGTTCGGTACAAATTTTGCAAGCGATTTTAGTAGTAGTAGAGCTCCTTTGTAATAGAGCTCGTCCGGGGAAGTACTACCACCGTACCTACTTCTCCGCCAAATAGTGATGCTTGCATTGCTGTGTTTCGGTCTGAAGGGTACGGGTGCCGGTGAAATTACAATCACATGAGACTTTCCATCTTCATGTCTCAGTTTGGCGAACCAACTTGCGGTACCATTTAGGCAACAGCCTAGGTAGTATTGAAGTTGTTATGGGCAAAGGTGGGTCAAATATAGACTAAGTGCTGCGAACAACCATAGTGAAGCCAACAAAAACATGCGCTTGTGTTCTTTCATTGCTCCTTCATGTACAACCAGTGCTCACGTACACACCATGCACCTGAAGGATATTTGTTTTCGATACTTACTGGACGATGCCGCGACTAGTGAACCGAGAGGGGTGAGCACGGTTTAAGGTGCATGTGTGTGCGTGAGCGCTGGTTTGTACACGGAGGAGCACGCTTTTATTGGCTTCACTATGATTGTTCGCAGCACTTCGTCTATATTTTTACTATGTCTGTGACTTCATCAAATTATTTTTCAAACATGTGTTACTTCAAGTTCTAATTTGTTTCACCCAGGTTCTTTCTGTTTAGGTGCTCGTCCAGTGCCGATGGTGCGTCGCTCATCATTCCCCGTACTTCCTCTGAACCCTGAGGTTCAAGCACTGATGTTGGGGCATCGGCAGACATCAGTTGACAGTGATGACGAGGGAGACGGAAAGGGACGCCGCGTCAGAATCATACGCAGATTTTAAATATTTGGCAACACATTGCCGTGATCTAGTCTAATTGCCTAATTTATTAATTTAGTGAGATTTATTTACCTTGAGTATTTTTTTGTACTTATTAAAGTAACCAAAAATTTAATAGAATCATAATCGCTTATTGTTATTGTTTATTGTCACATGGACAATAATATTACTTTTAGTTGACAATATTAAGTATAGACAAAGCCATAATAATAAAATTGTTTATTTTTAGGTAGACATGAGTAATTACAATAGTTCCTTAGTTAAATTATGTAAGTATTATTTTTATTCTATTAGATCTATATTCCAGAGATTCACAAATGATTTACATATTATAAACAATACATATTATTAGAAATAGGTAAGTCCTTAAAATTCTATTGCGTATTCCTTATCTGCACCAAAATGTACTTGTGATTATAAAAAAATGTCTATAGTTAAATAAGGATTTGGCAAAAACGATGAAAATTTACTTCGAAATTAAACCTTGGCTTAGGTAATTTTTAACTAACACCTTTAAGAACATATAGAAAACAGAGGCTTATATCTAGTCAAGATTTTCCAAAAAAAAAAATAAGATTTTGTGTGAATGTTGATTCTGTCGTAATTATTTAAAAGTTAAGAAAATATCCTCCTTTTCTAACCGAATCATAGTTTGATAAGGAATAACCTCTATCGGTAACCAACTAACTAATTAACTATAACTGCTTGGGGGAGGCCTATGTCCAGCAGTGGACGTCTTTCGGCTGTAATGATGATGATGATGACGGTAACGAAAGTTTTACAATGCTAGAACCTCGGACGAATATTATTCGTCCGAGGTTAGAAACTATTAGAAAGTAATAAATCTTGGGACGTAAGTAACACTGTCTTAGTTAGTAAAATAAAAGAATCTGATTATATAATTTAATAACAAAAAGTTCCCAATAAATTATCACAATGTTTTATTTGAGGTTGTTTACTACTTCTGTATTTCTATGTATTTTACTCTTTTCGTGTACCTACTACCTACCTTAATATTACTAATATATTTCATCGAAATGGAAATTAAACCTACCTCTTACGTTTTGAAGGTCTAAACTTTCAGGATGTGAAAGTGAAGAAAGAAACGGATAAATTGATTTCAGCATTACTAAAATGTATTATAAACTCACAATATTACAAAAGATGAGGGATCACCTCTAATATTATTGAATTTGACATTAGCATGAGCTTGAACGGGACAAATATCTAAGTATCTCTAAGGTTCGCATTACAGAACGTTCCTCAAGTACAATTTGATCTTTAATCACCTGATCACTACTTAAACACAGAATCGTTACTCGAGCGTCAGTCTTATTCCAATATGGTACCTAATAATAAACTTCACATTCAATACAACAACATAACACACTAATGTAACCTGAAACAGCAGATAAATAAATCTATATAAATCTATGCTCAAGCGCGCTCTCGACCACGCTTGAGTGATTAAAGGTAAAATCTCTGCTCCACCACCTAAGCAGGTGACAGTACAGAATAAAGCTAAACTCAGCTGAACTGTGATCAATAAATCTATACTTGAGAAAAAAATAAAAAATAAAAATTCTAAAATTAAATCTCAAACCAAAACTAGTTTTAAACAATGATCAAAGCTTGAGTTTCGTTTCGTATTGAGGGCCGTAGAAAAAAAAATGTCATCAAAAATCCTAAATTGTCCTATATTCCGTTTTTTTTAAATAACAACATCAGTTAGCTTAAAGCATTAAAATAAAAGATACGTGGACAAATATTATATAATATTGCAACAGGAAGAAATTGAAAACATGTGACGAAATAGAAGCTAGTCCATAAGCAACCATTCAACTCAGTCTATCACAGTCCACTGCTGGACCTCTCCCAAGTTGCGCTACAACACTCGATCCTCTACTTTCCGCAGCAATCCACCCCAGCTACCTTCTTTAGGCTGTCAGTCCACCTGGCTTGCGGGCACCCTACGCTGCGTTTGCCGATTCACGGTCCCAACTCAAGGATTCGTCTGCTCCAACGGCCATCGTTCCTTTGACAGATATGGCCAGCCCACTGCCACTTTAGCTTCAGGATCAATAAGATCCTACAGGCTGTCGTTCACTCCGGTTCCTCTCTGGATAATCTCGTTACGGATTTTATCCCTCAAACTTCCTTAATAATTGGATGAATTTTGATATAAATATGATTGTAAAACGCATTTACAAAATTTCTGAAGTCCACTCACTTCTTTCAGGAATTGAGCTCAGTGGCTTGCGATTAGAGTGACTTATCAGTCAGTTTCTGAGAATATTTAGTTAAGCAGTAGATACTTAAGTATCATTTGAGCATAGTTTTGTTACGTACAAAAGCCATACTCAAATTATACTTAATTACTGTTTAACTAAGAATTCTCAACTTAGAAACCGACCCTATTTCTAGCAGTAAAATGCTTTAGGCTGAGAATAATGAAATATTTGTTTGTAATACTTTTCTATAATTTCAACCCGTGACTTCAATTTCCCCCTGCACATTACTTTAAATATCTATGATGTGATTTATCTTATTACTTCAAAGTCTGATCTATTTGTACTGAATGTGTGATACTTGTGTATGTATTTATTATATTAGTGGACACTATGTGACCTGACATTTTGTATAGCACCTTTTGTGAATAAATCTATAAATATCAAATATAGATAAATGAATGTAGTTTTTCTTGAAATACATAAATATTATAACTTTTTTGGTGTCTCATTTGATAATTGGAACTTAATAGAAAAGTACCACGAAAGGGCGATGTAAATAAAAAAAATACTAATCCTAAAAGTGAAAACCAGATATAAATCGTAAACAAAATCTTAATTGAAAAAAGATTTTATATTTTTACATTTACATTTTGAACAAAAAAAAACTCATCCTGTGTTTATATATTACTTGTAAAAACGTCAAATTCTAAATATTTATTGCATTTGCAAGCGTAGGCGGTCAATTTAGACCATTTACAACCTAGATTTAGACTAAAACCCGTATGGAGCACATCAACCTTAATGTTTTGTCTAGAACTTCAAATATCGAGGATAAGAAAATAACTAGATATTTTTAAGCGATATCTGAACATCAACATTATTGGTTAAAGTAAACTGTGCCGATGAAAAGAGTCTCTCGACTATCTCTTGAATGTTTTGTTTATTTTATATTATTTCATCCGAATTCAGATTCTAGAAGAGAATAGAAGAAGAATAGAAAGAAGAATATAATTCTTAACTTGCCTGAAATATGGTATTTAAAAATGTAATTTTATGGTTCTTTCGTATTTTGACTAGTAGAACGGGGTAAATAGGAATGCAGGAATGAATAGGGACCAAAGTGGACAAAGATTTTAACATTGAAATAAAGTAAGTAAGAAAAAGAAAGGAACAAAGAAAAAAAAAATGCTGCAAAGCTTTCGAAACGTCAGGGAAACCAATTTAAATTATATACGCGAGTTAATCCGGTTAAACTTTGTTTTATTATAACAAAGAAAAATATTTATTTGACACAACTGAGACACATACAAAAGAAAGGATATAAATGATCAAGAAATATATTTAGTGTAGAAGTAATACTTGAGTAACAAAGCGAGGAAAAAGTCATTGAACAGTCATGCGCCATGTGTGTCTCAAAATTGAGACCACAGAGTACATTGTAATATACTGAAATAGAGACCAATCTTCAACCTCAAAACAGGTAACCGATTACTAGCGCCATCTGATACTTTTAGTGCGATACTACTGTTAGTACATCATCTGAACTAAAAATAAAACTTGCAAAAAGAAAAGCATTTCTTGAGTACCGAATCCATGTCCTGCGTTTATAAACCTGACCGCAAGATCGTACTGCTACCAATACTTACTTCAGACTTGTGCATTTTAGCACTATAATCAACCAGTCAAAATCAATAAAAGTAGAATACTTTATTATTCAAAAAACAACAAAAATGGCTCTGAAATAGATACTTATTTAATAATGTAATGTTTGGTGAAAAATCAGTACAATTATCTCGTGAAATGAAATCTTAATCTCTTTGGAGCAATTATCCAATATGGGGTCATGTAGCGACATCTATCGAATATTGAATAAACTATTACAAGATCTCGTTTCTTAAATTTGTAAAACCTGCCATCTATTACTTTTAGTCCGTAACAGTAACAAATATAATGCTACTAAATTAGAAACCACCATCTTACCTGTTATCTACAAGCATTCGAAGTACTACGTTTTTTTGCAGCGTTGTAAAAGCTGTTGTACCCATTATTTGTTCTAAGATTGAGCACCCTGATTGAGACTAATGGGTGTCCAGCTCAGCAAAAAGACTTCAAAAATGTTTTGTCATAATTTGGTAAACATTCTTAAGTCTTTGTGGGCCACAAACTAGCTTATTTCAATGAAAATCCTTACCCACTTTTATTATTATTCACACATTCATTCCTATTCACCCCATTTTACCTGGTACTTAATTCAGCGTGCAAAAACAACGATAGAATTACAATAATAATAAAATTGTCAAAACTTATTCAATTAATTATTATAAATTAGGATGTCAAATATTAAGTAGGTATACAATGTCAAAATACAAGAAATACAATGTCATAAATACTAATTATGTCAAAATACTAATTATGTCAAAATACAATGTCGAAATTACAATGTCTAATGTACCCATATGAATACTCATTTCAGTGCGATTCCAATTATTGACTACTACAAGCTTACTAGCTTTTACCCGCAGCTTCGCTCCCGAGGTTTTTTATGCCGCAGGAACCGTGTTTTTCCAGGATAAAAAGTATAAGTACACACTGGATTTCAATCTGTTGCTCCGTTACTGTGTGAAAGAGGAACAAACACATTTTTGCAATGGGACGCCCTGTATGTAAGTAGATTATGTTATTTTTCAGCCCATCAACTATCTCTATGCAAAAAATCACGTCAGTTCGCTACTCCGTTGCTGCGTGAAAGAGGAACAAACAAACAAAGACACATTTGCAATGGGACATCCTGTATGTAAGTAGATTATATTCCTTTCCAGCCAATCAACTATCTCTTTCCAAAAAATCACGTCGGTCGGTTGCTCCGTTATTGCGTGAAAGAGGAACAAACACACTTTCAGATACCCTGTATACAAACTTATTCTTTGTTTATTTATACTAAACCCCTTGAGGGGTCATTGTACTCATCATTATGAACAACTTTTACTATGGGAGTAACACTATAATTGCGAAAAAAAACAGGTGATCCCTACATTTGTGTCCACACAAATCGTCAAAATGTAGGGATCAGCTGATTTTTTTTTTCGGGGTTTCAGGGTAACTCCCATAGTAAATATTATTCGTTATGACGAGTAGATTTACCACTTTAAATATTTGCCATTATTAAAGTAAGACCGTATAAATAAGTAGGATTCATAATTTCAAATAGGGTTCTAAACTTGATTTGGAAATTGTTATAATAAACAAAGACATCAGGAACCTAATTCACGTAATTTCATGACGCGCCGATCAAGTTGCAGTGGCGCTGCAGGTCGTTTCTGACAGCGATCGCCGTAGATAAGAGCTTACGAAAAGCATTGTGTTGATCGAAACTTAACTACAACTGCACTGCAACTGCACTTCCTTAGTTACGTGAATTGACATACTGGAGGCTAATTCTTGTAATTAAAAACGTTCAAAATATAGTTCCAGACTAATTTTAGTGTTTTAAATCTCAATCTCCTGATAGTAGATGTTCCTGTTTGCCATTTATAGGGTGACATTAATGACCTAAGTCCGTGTGGTACCGGACCTAAAGAATAGCACCACCCTTATCTCTTCTCATGGGTGTCGTAAAAGGCGACTAAGGGATTCACCAGAGGATGGGCAGCAGCGTTCTCTGAGTATTTAACCAACCAACTGCGATCGCCAACCCGCCTGCCAAGCGTGGCGATTATGGCATATTACCCCCCTTAATTGGGGGAGGCCTATGTCCAGTAGTGGACGTCTTTCGGCTGAAATGATGAATTACTTAAGTGTCACAAATAAACGGCAAACAGGAATATCTACTGTCAGGAGATTGAGATTTAAAACACTAAGATTAGTTTAGAATTATATTTAAACGTTTTTTTTATTACGAGAATTAGCCTTCTGAAAATATGTAGCTTATGTCGAAGCTCATAAAATCATGTTAGACATGCGAGTGAACGTAAAATCAATTTTTATACGGAACTATGTTTCTCGTAAAATTATAAATTGAACGAATTTAAAACCCCAACCACGTTTTCAGCATCAGCTTCTTGGAAAACTCATGTCTTCAGCACACTTTTTAAGCTCAACATTGTTCTGAGAAAATCTTGTTTCCTTGTTCGAATCTATCCCAATTAAGAAGACTATGGGGTATCCGGGGGACAGAAATAGATGTATGTGATCTATTGAATGTAGTAACTAGGTCGAATATTTTAATGCAAGCGCCGTTTTAAGCATACATGATCTAACTGTTGTCTTGTTTATATTTACTTATACATAAAATCAAAATTATGGGTTTTTCACCAGTCTGCAGACTCTGATACAGTTTATAAAAAAATTAATCTCAGGCATCATAAAGTTAATAACACACATAACATAACATAACATAACATCATGCCTGTATTTCCCCGAAGGGGTAGGCAGAGGTGTACAGTACACCCACATTTGGCCAGTTATGTTATGTTAATACCTAATTAATTTTCTATTTCAAAATAGATCCAATTGTCAGTCTCGAAGAAATCGAGCAAAATATTTGTACAAAATTGTGGTTATATCTATAACTTATGTACCGACCAAAAACCCGTATGGCACTTGGTTTTAGTCAACCCATAGAAATCTAAATAAAGGGAATAGAAGTGACAAAGGTGCGTGAACTTGTCGGCGCGTACAGGTGTCTTTTAGGACACTAGTGTGCGAACCGTTTGCTTGATCATCGGTGCTGTTTTGGACGCGAAGTTACTAAAATTGTATTTTTTTTTCAGCATATCTAGCAGCGGATTTTTTTGGCTTAATTTATTTTGCATTGAATGCTAGAAACATGGTGGGTGTGATTGTGTATTTATGTGTTGGTGGCGGAAAACCGGCGACACGCGTTCCCGTAGTGAAAGACAGTAGATAACATTTCTATTACCTTATTATTTAGATTTCTATGAGTCAACCAGATCTATAGATTTGGGAGAAAAACGGATCTAAAACGTTTGTGCTGAGATTTCAGTTCATAATATTGCAGCGTCGATATTTCGTCAACAACGTGGACTCATTATTTGTTATTGTGTTTAGATCAAGGACATTCGACCGTATACCGCGCGCAGTTTGTATTGGACCAGCGCCAAGCTCTTCGAACAGCGCTGAACTTATCACTCCACCTTGCGATGCTTTTCACTCATGTTTACAATGATAATACGGAAAGATGTAATTATTATTATGATAACTATTGATGACATAACAGGAATTATTATTTTTCATGACAATAGGTACTCGGTTGTACTTCTTAAACCCCTTGCGTAATGCGCAAGCAGTAATAAATTTAGTATGCGAGATGTAACAATTTTTATTATTGATTGAATTTAATGATTATTATTATTATTATATTGTTTAAAAATACGGTTCAACATTATTGTTGCCAGTTGCAATACAACAAACAGCTCCTATAAAAATTATCAATGTTGTAACATTCATTCAATGCTGACGTTTAATGTAAAATTTAAAATTGTCTGATATGAGCTTTAAAAAAATACATTTCTCATAAAATTCATTAGTGGAATTTTTGCACAGTTTATGTCTAAACAGAATTACCTACGGCAAAATAAATTTTAACGAAAATCTCTATAGCAAAGACCTTGTTATAGTTTTAAAAATAATTCACGTGCGTCCGACCGACGGGATGCAGTCTTCTTCAGACGGGAATCAGAGGAGCGCGCTTCTGCCTTTTACGTTTCAAACAAACGTATGAACAAGCTTTTAACTCAACAAACGTTATAACATAAACATATGAAGAGCCGACTGCTTGAGTGCATTACTTTTAAGAAGCATATAAAAGTGAAGTGAAAAATGAACCAGGAAAAAGAGTAAATAAACATTGACTAGTGCGAAATTTATAACAAACATGAATTACAATGAAGAAATTACAACCACAGTTCTACATTGGAACTACAGAGGTTTTACAGAGTTTCCGTTAAATCAACTGAAGGGTGAAGAAGCCGAAGTGACTGACATATACTTGAAGGAGAATCTCTTGACTCGTTTGCCAACTAACATCGGCGTTTTAGAGCATTTAGAGAGCCTGTACGTTAGCGGTAATGATATAACCGAGTTACCGAGAGAGATATCTAAGTTGCGATGTCTCAAGTGCCTGGATGTAAGTGGGAATAGATTGAGGCGTATTCCTGAAGAGATAGCCGAAGCGAGGAGCTTAAAGTTCCTGATATTAGATGAGAATGAGTTAACGGAGTTGCCGTTGAGGATTTCTGAGTTAAGACGTCTACGGTACCTATCGGTTTGTGGTAATTTGATTCTTTATTTTAATTTATGTGACGTTTAACAACTCAAGGTTTAATTGCAAAAGAATCTTGGCGAATTTTGGCGAAAAAAATAAAGATTTTTAGAGAATTTGTAGTAAAGAATAACATAGAGCATTTATATATTTTTTTAAACCCGGAATAAAATGAAATATTTCGAAGTTAATCATTTGAAATTGAGCTAATTTCTGAACGCATCGTACAGCCAGCTGTCAATTTTGTCATGCTCAGAAATTGGATCAATGATAACCTCAAATTGAATGATAAATTATATATTAATAATTATTTATTATTATTATTTATTGCGGGGTTTGAAAAATGTTTTAAATGACGAAAATTATTATTTATTGGCCAAGAAACAATAATAAAATTATTCCAATTTCTCCAAAAATCTCTTTTTTTTGTACAAATCAATGTATGGTTCTCGCCATGATTCTTTGTTTTGTTTTTGCATGTTATGTGAGGAATATTGACACGTGATTTTTTTTTTTTTTTTTTTTTTAAATTCTTAACGGGCTTGCGTTTGACCGCCACCTCACCTGATGTTAAGCGATGGTGCGGTCGACGATGGTACACGCTTGCCCAGCAAAAACCCATTCACTCGAGTCTTGAAGACCACCAGATTATATTTCTCGGGAAACACTGACGCCGGCAAGGAATTCCACTCTTTGGCGGTACGCATGATAAAGCTATTAGCAAACCGGTTCGTGCGTAAGGGTGGAATATCTACCATATAACGGTGGCGCATCGCCGTGCGTCTGGTCGTCCGATAATGGAAAGGGCTTGGGGGAATTAAATTGTGCAATTCCAACGCACACTCGCCGAAATGCATTCGATAAAAAACCGATAGGCTAGCAACTCTGCGCCGATGCTCGAGACTTTGTAGTTTGGCGTCGACCAGCGCATCGTTGCCAACGAGCCTCTTGGCGCGCCTCTCAATCGACTCGAGAGCCGCCAGTTGATATTTAGCCGAGCCATCACAGAGATGAGAGCAGTACTCCATACAGGACCGAACTTGTGCTTGGTACAAATTGAGCAGCTGTTCAGGTGTGAAGTACCAGTGTGATTTTCTCGTTATTTCAATATTACATTTATTTACAGTTGATCAACGATAACAATACTATTAATAATAAATACTATTGAAGTTTTGGTAAAACTTTTGGCAGTCAGTGGTCACACACGAGTACTATTTTATGATATACCTCTTCAAGGTTAACGGTCTCATAATACATTGTTTTTATGTTCGTGTTTAGCGAGCTTTTGGTATTTGGCAAATCACGCCAAGGCCACCAACTTTTTTTTTTTTTTGGAATATAATAGAATAGAATTAAACATGACTTCTTTTTTTATTGAAACACTTCACCTGTCACCAGTGTCTAATACGCAATTCTACCACAATTCTACTCAGTATATCATTAACTTTATGGTATATCGAGACATACTAAGATAATGCTGAGAAACTTTCAAGCCAGCGTGTAATTTGCCTAATCACAGAAAGATTTTATCGTGCATCTTTCGAGAAATGTTTTTATACCGGGATAAAAAGTAGCCTATATTCTACCTGTGTGCTAAATTTCATCATCATCATCCGTCGTGTTGAGTAACAAACATCCAAACATCTTCACAAACAACATCCAAACATCTTCACAAACGTGCATATTTATAATATTAGTAGGATATTACGATGATACAAGGTGGACCAACGACCTGGTGAAGATCGCGGGAATCCGCTGGATGCGGAAAGCGCGGGACCGGTCGTTGTGGCGTTGCTTGGGGTAGGCTTTGTCCAGCAGTGGACGTCTTTCGGCTGAAATGATGATGATGATGATGATGAGTAGGATGATACAAACAAAAATACTTCTCTTTACTGCTAGGTACTAGAATCACTAGATACTAGATACTAGGTGCGTCCTGCCAGTCATGACTTACGGTGCCGAGACGTGGACACTGACAGTTGGGCTAGTCCACAAATTCAAAGTCGCTCAGCGAGCTATGGAGCGAGCTATGCTTGGAGTTTCTTTGAAGGATAAAATCCGTAACGAGATTATCCGGAGAAGAACCGGAGTGACCGACATAGCTTGTAGGATCAGTAAGCTGAAGTGGCAGTGGGCTGGCCATGTCTCTCGAAGGACCGATGGCCGTTGGAGCAGACGAGTCCTTGAGTGTAGGCCGCGAATCGGCAAACGCAGCGTAGGGCGCCCCCAGCAGGTGGACCGACACCTAAAGAAAGTAGCCGGCCCACTCCAGCTGGACTGGATGTGGCAGGTGGAGGACCGAGTAAGCGATTATGGTGGCGCAACTTGGGAGAGGCCTATGTCCAGCAGTGGACTGCGATAGGCTGAGTTGATTGACTAGAATCACGGACCTCCAAGATCGTGGACGTTAAGAGTTGGGGACTCGAGACGTCTATTAAGCGATTCTGGGGAGGCTAGCAGTACGTGGTGGTCGCATTTAGCTGTGAGGGAAAAAGTATTGTTGTATGTGTCAAAGGCGAAGCACTAGAGGGCACCGGCGCGGTCCATTGGAGTTCCCGGAACTCCACTATTTTGTGCTGAGGATGGGCACCGTGTAGTTTTAGTCGGTAAGAGTCCGACATATCCCTCTGCCTTCTCCAGACGGAGGATACCCATGAGGATTTCCAACCGAAAACAACAAAAAAAGGTATAGTTCCCGGCACGAGACCTGAGCACAAAATGTACCTGCTTGGTAGTCTCTGTTGTCACCGTATTCTAGTATTCCGTTTTCTACGTATATTCAATTATGCATTATCATATTATTAAGCCAATGCAATTGCCCGTTTCTGGTCTGTTGTACTGTGAACAGAAATTCGACCACTTAAGCAGTGGGATCTGTGCTTACGACTCGTGCCGGCAACTATACTAGAATCACAAATAAAAACGCATATTGTGTTAATAATGAATGACCTACAAACCAGAGCCATAAGTACTACCTTGCCAAATGTTTTCCTAAAACCAGTTACATCACAGAACCTATTTACTATCCATCTTAACTAAACAGTGGCAGTGCTAATACGCTCTAGTTACGTTTTACTATCCGTCGTAAAGTTAACGAAGACAGTAGTTTTGGCGCCTCAGATAACAAACTATCCGCGATAAATCAACTTTAATGTTTCCTCATTGATTTGGTTGACCCATTTCGGTGTTGATGTTAAGACTGGTGTTGCTGAAGACCACCACAGAATTTTTGAATTAGAAAGTGTTATTGGTTTTTTTAAATGAGTTTTTTTTATAGTTTATTGATGTCAAAAGAAGGATTTCTGTAGGGATGTGCGTACTTGATGAAGTGTTTTTGCAGTAGAAAATATTAAGGGACCACAGGCCATAATTTTTAGCCTGGATTTTGTAATGTGACTGATGGCGCCCCCATTATTTTTATACTCTTTTATGCCAAACATTAATATTATATCTTTTTCTTTACAAATGCCGACATTATATAAAAAATATCAATATACTGCAGGTAGAATACAAATAATAATGAGAATTATAGGTAGTAGGTAAGTGTACAACTAGAGCCTGACGTTTCAAAAGTGCCTGTAATTAGGTTTATTTGAAATAAAAAACATTTGAATTTGAATTTGTATATTGTAGTAGTTTAAATTAACAATATATTAAGAAGTAAGAATATTGTCAAATTGAATTTTCATGTTTAAATATTGCATGCTGTGAAACGGCCAAATATGTGGAACATTTACATTTAATTTATAATATCCTCTGTACCATATTTCACGCAATAAATGATGATAAATAAATAAATAAATAAATAATCCTACTAATCATACTATAATGTTATTATTATAAATGTGAAAGTTTGTGAAGATGATAGACAATAATCTAGATTAAAATAAAAGTACTTTTTATCCCGGGAAAATAAACAGTTCTTCAGGGATGCACGATAAGTCTTTCTGTGATAAGCCGAATTATACGTAGGAAAAGTCTAGTAAAGTAAATAAATTGACCGCTCCATGTATAAAAAATTAGGTAACTCAACATTAGTCAATGAATAGGAAGCGATAGATACTAGTGCGCTTGTAAATAAGCGTGTACCTAAAATAGAAAACGCCTAGTATTAAGCTAAGTCATTTATTTATTTATTTATAGTATACCAACAGCAATACATATATAGCATACAGAAAACAACACAATACAATAATAACTTTTCTTATATGTATGCCCATAACAGGTACACACAGAACTCATAGAAGAGACAGCAAGTACAAAAGTAATGTTGTGTTACTACAGTATTCTCTTCTTGACATCTCTATTCCAAATAGATTAAAGATGTCAAGAAGGGACTGTGACAACTACAGATTTTTTTAATCAAATATTATCAACCATCACGCTCACATTTAGGTATATTGTATAGCATAATAATATTTAAAACATTAATATGCGAAATGAACAATCATTTAGATACAAGAGTATAAAATAAACTAAACTAAACAAAACTAAGTAAAACTTTAAAAACATTTTTTTTACGTTAAAAGTGTTATTGAAAGTATGAATGAAATACTTACACGATTTGAGTAAAATTTTATCAAAACAAGGAGTTGCCTAGAACTTAGGTGCAAAGAATAAATGAAAAATGTATTTAGGTAGGTTGCTTCCAAAATGCCGTGAAATCTTATTTTATTCAAACTAAAAATATAAAGGAATTAAGGTGCCAAATTGGAAGTTTCATTCAATTTAGCTACAGCATTTTTCAATCAGCGTGGGTCGACAGTGGTAAGTTTTATATTGACTCCGTTTTCAATCTTAGGTATAAGCGGAATTACTTTAAATAAAAATATACCTTACAAATATTGAAATAAAAGTGTATTCTAAATATCTAAAAAAAAAATAAACATTATATAAATAAACATTAGTCCACAGAATTAAAATAATTAACGTAGACTACTTGGGGAACAAAATGCGTCCATGTATTAGCGTGGAATGCGTAGGTTGTTACTAATATAGGCCCGCCTAAGTAGGCTTTGTTTTGATGTTTTAGGCAAAAATATAAATCTTATGAGAGATATTCTTACTGGTAATCTGTGCCCAAACTCCTATAAGCTTCGTTTCAACAATATAAGTCAAAAAGAAACTGTATTCGTTTATTGCGTCTTGAATATACATAAAAAAGTTAATTAAGTTAAAAACGTGAGCATGTTTTTTTTTAAATTAAAATCTGCCATTATACCTAGACTAAATAACGAGCATAATAACACTGCTGGCTTAACAACACCACCAGTACGGACGAATAAAAAAAAACCAGCCAAGTGTGAGTCAGACTCACGCAGTAAGGGTTCCGTACAACCCATCGACCTCATACCCCATAGAAACTGATTTAATTTACGAGAGTTTATCAAAAGACATCAACGAACGTACGCGAAATGTGAATTTTTGCACCTCTTTCTTCCGTAGGTACTGCCATATATGTCTATGTTTGTCCTGTTTTTAGTATTTGTTGCAAAACTACATAGTATGCACTATAATCAGACCAAGTTTGACGCTAGTATGTATTACCGTTTTTAAGGTAGAACAGGAACAAAAACGTTGAAAAAAATGCATATTTTTCGAGGTTTCTTGTATGGGGACCCCCTTTGGTTTTAGACTTTTTTTTGTTTTTATTATTTGTCGTGATACACCTCATAGCAACAAATATTCTGTGAAAATTTCAATTGGTTATCTATTACCGTTACAAAGATACAGCCCTGTGACAGACAGACGGACGGACGGACGGACGGACAGCGTAGCGAGAGTAATAGGGTCCCGTTTGGAACCCTTCGGGTACGGAACCCTAAAAAAGACGGATGGAATCTCGCTACGAAAAGATTGAAGCACTTAATTTTTTCCTGAACCCACTATAATTTCGATAGCATTTTAACACACCGGATATTATATTATTTTATTTGTGACACTACGAAAACGACTACCTTCACACGAGATTTGGTGCGTAATCGCGGCTGATTGTCATATTACAGGTGTGAATGTGTGCATGCCAGCCCGTACTATTAAGCGAGCCATCTTATTATGGGTGCTCCACGTATTGTTTAGCGAGATTCTGTCCGCCTTTTTTATTCGTCCAAGACTACGTAACTGGTAAACATTTCTGAGCTACTTTATTCTGTTCGCTTTATTTCATCTTTGACCACTTCATTGTTAGCAAGTTCATCATACTATTGATTAATTTTCAGATAATAAATTACAATGGCTTCCTCAGCGACCTGTATACAACTACCATCACTGCGAGTTTAGATTCTGGAGAAACTCCAACCTGAAGACTTTGCCTTACTCGCTATGGTATCACATGTTTAGAGATCAACAAACTAGATGTCTCAATATTGGGTAAGTTTTGATGGTGCTTGTCTTTCCCAACTATTTCCAATAAATCTACGTAGGCGTCGTATCTCTCCCACATATCATATCGGAAGAACTTGAAGAACACTGAACTCATGTGCATAAGACCTTTAGGTATTTTGCCTTTGAAACTAGAAATTATGTTGGTATCAGCAACTACGATACGTGTAGTAAAATATTCTTGTTACTTGTATTTGTTGATTATCATTTTCGATATCGTAGAGGTAGGTACTCAAATATTAACGTCTTCTATATTGCAAAGGGCAACGGGGAGGGCTGAGCTTGGAGTGTCTCTACGTGATCGAATCAGAAATGAGGAGATTCACAGGAGAACGAAAGTAACCGACATAGCTCGAAGAATTGCCAAACTTAAGTGGCAGTGGGCGGTGCACATTGCTCGCAGAATGGATGGCCGATGGGGCAGTAAAGTTCTGGAGTGGCGACCGCGTACTGGAAGGTTCAGCGTGGGTAGGCCCTCCACAAGGTGGACAGACGACCTGGTGAAGGTTGCGGGAATCCGCTGGATGCGGAAAGCGTAGGACCGGTCGTTTGGCGATGCTTGGGGAGGCCTATGTCCTGCAGTGGACGTCTTTCGGCTGAAATGATGATGATGATGATGATGATATTGCAGCTACATTTCGAAGAAAACGTGTGTAATAGGAAATTTCCATTGCATTTAGAAACACAAAGTATTATATAGCTACTGCATTGTATTACATGAAAGGTATTTTAACTTAAGATCTAGGTTTGATCTTGGTTTTTATTGTGCTCTAAATTTATCAACATATTATTTTCAGGTGTTTAAATGCTGCAAATAGCCTTAATACAAATAAAAGAAATTGTCACTGTAAATTAAAATTCAGTCAAGATTCCAAAGAGTATGAAGTTACCGTTGAATGGCCACCTCAGTACAATGTCCTACTAGATTCTAAGTACTATTCTCCGCTAAGTCTCTATGAAATGTGCAGAAGACAATTCTACCAAATGATTAATGGTGCAGTGAAAAAACTTAACCCACAAACGTACAGTTTTTACTCGGAACATGTTAGAGAAAATCTTTATAATGAGCATAATAATAACATACTTGATCTACAAGATAATTTTCATGGATTCAATATTGATTCTCGTGAAGGCAACACAGATTCTGATGAGAATAGTAACAACTATAGATCAGTAGTCATAAAAGAAGGAAATAACAAAAAAGCGACGAAACCTTACTTCGTACCAGCTGATATTATTAAAGAATATTTCAATTACTTGCCCAAAGTCATCCAATCAGATTTAAGCGATGGACCAGTTTCAAGATGTGAGAACGTGAACTGTAAGAAGCCTGTATTTGATCACGTCTTCTATGAATTTTGTTTCGGGTAAGTATTAAACAGTGAGTTAAAAATATTTTATCTCCAATACCTTTTGGAACGAAGCTCCTTATGGGGGCTAGCGGTAGGTGTGATTCGGGAGAAAATGTAGCGTCAGTCACGTTACGCTAAAATTTGCGTGTATATTGAATATACGTTCGTAGAGTTTAAGTGCAATCTGGTGGGTAAAATAACTATTAAATAAAACATACAAAAAGGCATGTTTTACAGATAACTATTAAATAAAACATACAAAAAGGCATCTTTTACTGCGCATTGAACCTGTGAGCCCTATGTTATCTGATTATCTCAGTCCAATGCATGATGTTTCCTGCCATCTATTCTTGTATTATAGTTGTGATTAGCATTATAATGAACCGGTCAAAAATATGAATTTTAAGAATAACTTCGTTCCTAACTGCACACCTTTTTAGGGTTCCGTAGTCCTACAAGGAACCCTTATAGTTTCGTCATGTCCGGCCGTCTGTCCGTCTGTCCTAATACTTTACAGCTTAATAACTTATGCAGTTATAAACATAAGCAAATGAAATTTTGTTAAAAAATGGTTTAGATATAGATCTCAATTTTAAACGAATAAAAAAATCTTGATAACGTATTTTAGGGGTGGCGCCCATACATGTGAAATGGGGATGAAAATATTTTTTTCGCTGCACCCTCTCATGTGGGGTATCATTGAATAGGTCTACTAAAATGAAGATCATATTTCATACATCACTTTTTTATCAGGTATACCATCTGCGAAATACAGTTCGCCAAAGTGGCTTGCAATGTGTGTCCCCCCTGCCATTTCTAAACTATGCAAGGTAGAAACTTGTAATCTTCCACATTGATAGAACTTTATAAAAACTCTCATTTAAAATTATTTCGAGTATAATGTGATTATCAATTTTTGAGTTATAGTGAGAAAACTGAAAAATACTTAAGACGTAGTTCATAGGTCATTGACCTTAGAGAAAAATGATCTTAGCAAATAATGCTCCTTTAGTTACTTTCTATTTAAAAAAATCACAAAAAGAAACTTTGTGTTATATTGATATGACACACTTCTTAAATTTAGCTTCTTAAATTTAGCGCTAGGTGTCGCTGTTTGCAAAAACTTAAATAGCAATTATTAATATTCGATTTGGTTCGTTTGTAATTAGGAACCCTATAATACTGAGCATGGCCCGACATGCTCTTGGCCGGTTATTTATTATTTTATAAAACGTTTTATTGAAATAACTGAAAACCTCTTATGGGGTCATAGTTCACACATAGTTTCTACATTTTTGTTCACATGAATCGACAAAATGTAGGGAACTGCTCTTTTTTTTCGAGATTTCAGGGTTGGTCCCATAGTAAAAGTTGTTCATACTGATAAGTGCATTGACCCCTTAAGAGGTTTTCAGTTACTTCAATAACAAGTTGTATACCTACATGTTTTTTTTTCCCAGAGAAATCATTCTTATTGACAAAGTTGAAGACGTCCTACTCAGTGCAGCCTTTTGTTCGAAATATTGTGCAGACTTCTGGAAAAGAGGGAAAAGTACAATATCATGGACCTTGCCATAAAAGTACTTAAGTGGTTATAGATAATAATTATTATTTGTAAAGTAACGTACTTTTGTACTAATAGATAAATTATTTACTTACGAGAAGTTATTTTTATTTTTACCCAATTAAAATTGGCTACCTAAAAACGTTAAGAATAAAAAAAAATATATATGGTATAGATTTTTTTCGGAGGGGCTGGTGGCTAATAATAACTACCTACGTAGGTTGCACAATCTGCAAGGTAGCCGCGATTAGTGCTTGGATGGGTGACCGTTTCGTTGCACATCTAGACCCCTCGTGCCTCGGAGAGCACGTTCAGGAGTCGGTCATGGCTGGGTTGCGGGAGATAGAAGTCGCTCCGTGTGAAATACTGATGTTCAGTCGCATCTGGTTAGACTGGAAGCCGACCCCAACATAGTCGGGAAAAGGCTCGGTGAAAAAAGAGTTTTTTTTTTAACAATAAGCGAAATATCTGTAACTCAATAACACGTGGTGTAAACTCTCTGAAAGGTGCACTTCTTTATTTCACTTCACTACACTACCCTACACTTCACTTTATTTTAGTAGGAAAACTTACAGCTGTATCTACATTATATTTATATACTATACAGCGTAAAACGAAAATAAATAAGGTAATAAAAATTCCACTAATTGAAAATTTCTCATCATGCTGCTAAAAGAAAGAAAAGAGGGAGACTGAAGAAAATATGGATGGATTGTGTGAAAGATGATACGAATAGAATGAAAGTGAACACGGGGATGACGGCTGATAGAGATGTATGGAAGAAAAAAACATGCTGCGCCGACCCCAAATAAATTGGGATAAGGGCAGGAGGATGATGATAATTGAAAATTTCTTTGTAAGTAATTATTTTATTATTTTAAAACATATTTTACAAAAAATCGCTCACGAGCAGGATTCGAACCTGCGACTCCTGGCTCAGTACCCCAGTGCTTTAGCCACTAAGCTACCGTGAACACTGCTCGTGGTATCGAAATTAACCTCCACCATTGGTACATTTTTTGGGTAACGTCAGCCGACTCAACTAACTTTGCACTTAATTCAAAGTCATATAGATATGCCTACCCTTACGCATTTACGCATGCGAAGCTATATCTAACGAATCTACGAATCTAACTTCAGTCGTGTGCTCTAAAGCCAACGATTTAAAAAGCTACTTACCTAATAACTTCTTAGGTTTTCGCGATCACTACACATTATAATAAAACAAAGTTTAACCGGATTAAATCGCGTATATTATTTAAATTGGTTTCCCTAACGTTTCGAAAGCTTTGCAGCATTTCGTGGTCGCAGGTAGATAGATAGGTAAATAGGTAATAGGTAGGTGGATAGGTAGATAGGTAGGTGGTGGGTACTTACCTACTATAAAAGTAGCTTCTTAAATCGTTGTCTAAAGCACACTCGTTTTTAGGGTTCCGTAGTCCTACAAAGAACCCTTATAGTTTCGTCATGTCCGTCCGTCTGTCCGTCTGTCCGTCTGTCCGTCTGTCCGTCTATCCGTCTGTCCATCTGTCCGTCTGTCCGTCTGTCCTAATCCTTTACAGCTTAATAACTTCTACAGTTATAAACATAAGTAAATGAAATTTTGTTAAAAAATAGTCTAGATATAGATCTCAATTTTAAAAGAATAAAAAAGTCGTGATTACGTATTTTAGGGGTGGCGCCCATACATGTGAAATGGGGATTTAAAAAAAATATTTCGCTGCACCCCCTCGTGTGGGGTATCATTGAATAGGTCTACTAAAATGAAGGTAATGTTTCATACACAACTTTAATCATCGGGGAATTGATAACAGAGTAGCGGGGAAAAGCAGGGAATCAAGCTTATCCTGGCGGGGAATTCAAAAACATACATTGGCAGCACTGCTAATACCATAGCATGTTCAGTCAATTCGGTAAGCCGCCTGTCTGTAATGCACAGAGCACTTTTTAATATACTCTGTAATGTTACGCCGTCGTTTAAGGTCGTAAAATTGGTTTTGTCTCATTAAATTTGGTGTTTTATATTGCAAATCGTTATTGGTAGAAAAAGTCTGAAGTCGTTCTTTGGGATTGGGAAATTGGGAGTGTTGGTTCAAAAAGTTTGTCGTTGTTGGTTGAAAAAGTCTGAACTTCTGTTGTTCTATGGATTTGGGAAATTGGGAGTATTGGTTGAAAAAGTTTGTCATTGTTGGTTGAAAAAGTCTAAGTCGTTCTTTGGGATTGCGAGTGTTGGTTGAAAAAGTTTACAGTCGATAACTTGGGATTGTGAAATTGGGTTTGTTGGTTGAAAAAGTCTTCAGTCCGACACTTGGGATTCAACACTCCTAGTGTTTGAAATATTGACATAATATACCTATAAGTAAGCATCATCAGTCAGTATATAAGTCATCATCAGTGAGCTATTATTCGTATAATAGCTTAATGTAAGTACTAAGTTTATTCTGACTTGGTGTGTGGGACCGTTGCCGTTGCTTCTTTGTTAGTAGTCTTGTTAAATATTGCGGTGTTTCTAATATCTAATGACTCATAAACAACGACTTCAAATGCAGTCATAAAAGTATTGTAGGATAATTGTTTCGTTTGTTTGTAGACTTATAAATATTATAGTACGAGTATCTGATTTCATAATTTTATTTTAAACTAAACCGTTATGGATTTTCAACGTAGAAAGGAGAGAGATTATCCTTATATTTTAAACAGGGACAAATATGTGGAAGATGATATTGTACGTGATTTTCACGGCATGTTGTCAATCCAGTCTCTATATCGCCCTCGCGATACTGGGCTCATACAGTATCCCCACCTCATTGAGCCAGTAGTTCAACATGAATCACATCTACAAATAATCTTCGGTGTGATCAAAGACATTTCTATACTGCGTCAGTATAATACCTTTATGGGTGTGATAGGCGATGTAGGTTCCGTAGGTCACTGGACTTGCATTTATTATAATGATGGCAAATTAAGAATATATGATAGCTTGTCAAAATCTTTGATGGTTGGTCAACAAGCTTATATTAAAGCACTCTTCCCTTATTTAGATCTAGCCACCATTATTTATCCCAACGTACAACAACAAAACAATTCCTTAGACTGTGGTGTTTTCGCAATAGCCTTTGCCACATCTTTGTACATGCAAGAAAATCCCAGTTTAAAAACTTATGATACGGGTACTATGCGGAACCATTTGTACAAAATGCTATTAGATGGAATATCTTTCCCATCAACTTCAAGAAAGATTCCTGGTCGCCCACCGAATATTTTTAAAAACTCTCAACAAATAAACAATCTTCGAAGATTGAAAGAAAACGAGAAAAAAAAGATACAACGTGAAAATAAGAAACAAACGCAAGTATCTATAGAAATAGACAGTACAAATTCTCAAAATCTTCAAGGTTATGATATATTAATAAAAAATACGTGTCATCAACAAATAACGTAAAAAGAACAAGAAAGTAGTAAAATAGTGAAAATCTCTCAACCCCGTACTAAAAAAACTGAACAGGAATTACGACGAAGTACAAGAATTAAACAACTTAAAAAATTCTTTTGGCGTACTGAGCCAGGAATCCTGCTCGTGAGCGATTTTTTCTTTCCACAATTTAAATCTTTAACTTAAAAAATCTCAATATCAGCATGCAAATACGAAAAGTCATCGTGTTGCTCGACTTGATCTTCTGTACAGAGAATTAGAGCAAAAGCGCGACACTGAAGCTCATCGTATTTCTCGAGACGACCCACTGTACAGAGGTTTAAATCAAGAGCGCAACACTAAGGCTCATCGCACTGCTCGTGACGGCCCTCTGTACAGAGAATTAGAACAAGAGCGCGATAATGAAGCACATCGTATTGCCCGAGATGACTCTCTGTACAGAGGATTAGAACAAAAGCGCAACACTGAGGCTCATCGCACTGTTCGTGACGACCCTCTGTACAGAGAATTAGAACAAGAGCGCGATAATGAAGCACATCGTATTGCTCGAGATGACCCTCTGTACAGAGGATTAGAACAAAAGCGTAACACTGAGGCTCATCGCATTATTCGTGACGACCTTCTGTACAGAGAACTAGAACAAGAGCGCGATAATGAAGCACATCGTATTTCTCGAGATGACCCTCTGTACAGAGAATTAGAACAAAAGCGCAACACTGAGGCTCATCGCAATGTTCGTGACGACCCTCTGTACAGAGAATTAGAACAAGAGCGCGATAATGAAGCACATCGTATTGCTCGAGATGACCCTCTGTACAGAGGATTAGAACAAAAGCGCAACACTGAGGCTCATCGCATTGTTCGTGACGACCCTCTGTACAGAGAACTAGAACAAGAGCGCGATAATGAAGCACATAGTATTGCTCGAGATGACCCTCTGTACAGAGGATTAAAACAAAAGCGCAACACTGAGGCTCATCGCATTGTTCGTGACGATGACCCTCTGTACAGAGAACTAGAACAAGAGCGCGATAATGAAGCACATCGTATTGCTCGAGATGACCCTCTGTACAGAGGATTAGAACAAAAGCGCAACACTGAGGCTCATCGCATTGTTCGTGACGACCCTCTGTACAGAGAACTAGAACAAGAGCGCGATAATGAAGCACATAGTATTGCTCGAGATGACCCTCTGTACAGAGGATTAAAACAAAAGCGCAACACTGAGGCTCATCGCATTGTTCGTGACGACGACCCTCTGTACAGAGAACTAGAACAAGAGCGCGATAATGAAGCACATCGTATTGCTCGAGATGACCCTCTGTACAGAGGATTAAAACAAAAGCGCAACACTGAGGCTCATCGCATTGTTCGTGACGACGACCCTCTGTACAGAGAACTAGAACAAGAGCGCGATAATGAAGCACATCGTATTGCTCGAGATGACCCTCTGTACAGAGGATTAGAGCAAAAGCGCAACACTGAGGCTCATCGCACTGTTCGTGACGACCCTCTGTACAGAGAATTAGAACATGAGCGCGATAATGAAGCACATCGTATTGCTCGAGACGACTCTCTGTACAGAGGGTTAGAACAACAGCGCAACACTGAGGCTCATCGCATTGCTCGTAACGACCTTCTATATAGAGAATTACAACAAGAGCGTGATACTGAAACTCATCGTATTGCTCGAGATGACCTTCTGTACAGAGGATTATAACAAGAGCGCAAAACTGAGGCTCATCGCATTGTTCGTGACGACCCTCTGTACAGAAAATTTGAACAAGAGCGCGATAATGAAGCACATCGTATTGCTCGAGACGACGCTCTGTACAGAGGGTTAGAACAAGAGTGTAATACTGAGGCTCATCGCATTGCTCGTGACGACCTTCTATACAGAGAATTAGAAAGAGAGCGTGATACTGAAGCTCGTCGTATTGCTCGAAACGACCCTCTATACAGAGGATTAGAACAAGAGTGCAACACTGAGGCTCATCGCATAGCTCGTGACGACCTTCTATACAGAAAATTAGAAAGAGAGCGTGATATTGAAGCTCGTCGTATTGCTCGAGATGACCCTTTGTACAGAGGATTAGAACAAGAGTGTAACACTGAGGCTCATCGCATAGCTCGTGACGACCTTCTATACAGAGAATTAGAAAGAGTGCGTGATACTGAAGCTCGTCGTATTGCTCGAGACGACCCTCTGTACAAAGAAAAAGAGCAGAAAATGAATACAGATATTCACCGCACCTTACGTATGAATACAGAATATAAAGTAAACGAAAAAAGACGCAATACTGATAATAGAAGAGATACACGTAAAAGTGGACAGAAAGATTGGGAACTGGTCTCTTTAGAATATAATAAGAATATCAAAGAGGGATACACTCACCCTTGTTGCTATTGTAGACGTTTATGGCACAAAACTTCCGTTACAAATATATCGAAGAAATACATTGTTGATAAATTTGGAGACAAATATGTCGTAAATATTTTTCATTGATTTACTAATCAAGACGTTTGCGAATTTTGTAGCACTTGTGTAAAATATAAATCAATCAGGGTCAGATACCACGGCTTGCGAGAGTTAATGGCTTTATATTTCCTAACATCCCAGAAATTTTGCTGAAGTTAACTCCTATGGAAGAGAGATTATTATGCCCTCGTCACGTGTTCCTTAAAATTGTTCATAAAGGTTCAGGCTTAGGGTTTCAACATGGCTTGACAGGAAATGTAGTAAATATTCCTGTTCAAGTTAATAACATGGTTAAAACTTTGCCACGATCTAGAAAGGATGATAACGTCATTACGGTAGAGTTAAAGCGCAAGTTCTGTTATAAACATGGCAGGAAAGAACAAGTTCGTCCTGATGTTGTGCGCCAAGCAGCACGATACCTAGTGCAAACTGATTTATTTCATACATACTGTGTGGAACTTGAAGATTCGTGGACGGATGATGAGCCTGATGAGACTTCTGAGTGCACATGTGCACCTATAAATCAACGAGAAAACGTTATTAGAGAAGACGATTGTGATTTTAATCCTGGCGGTGTAGAGACAGTCCTAGATGATAATCAAGATGTAGCGATAGTGATGGCACCAGGAGAGGGTCAGAAACCTATTTCTTTGTTGTTTGACGATCACCTTGAAAAACTAGCATTTATCAAAGTCCACTGTGGAATCGAAAGAAAATTCAAAGTAAATTTAAGTCACTCTGAGATAACGCGATCAGAAATAGTGAGAGTAAACAGGCGTGCTGTAAGACCGGATTACCTTTTCACAGCATTAAAAAAACAACAAACCATTGCAATCAAAAATAGTATTACTACATGTCTTCGCAAGAAAACCGTTAAAGGTGCTCCAGTTCTAGCAGGTAACGTTCTTGATAATCTATTTGTTGACAATTTAGTTCAACACGATGATAGATATCGAGTCCTTGGAGGTATAAGAAATTCTCCTTCGCACTGGGAAGGAGAAAAGAAGAAACTGTTAGGTATGGTTAGGCAATTTGGTGTCCCTTCTATTTTCTTGACTTTATCAGCTGCAGAAATGCAATGGACTCAATTATTGATCATGCTCAGTGAAATAGTAGACAAAAAGAAAATTTCCGAAACAGAAGCAGAAAATCTATCATATGAAACTAAGGCTCGTCTAATACAGTCTGATCCATTTATATGTGCTACGTACTTTGAAACAAAGTTAAAAGAAATCAGAAAAACTTGGTCTTCTCCAGTTGGTCCTTTCTTAGGGCACAATATTAGTCATTACTACTACCGAATCGAATTTCAGCATAGGGGGTCACCTCATGCTCATATGATGTTATGGTTAGATGGGGCGCCAGTATTTGTACCCGGGGATCCAGATTCTGCTTACGAAGTAACACGCTTTGTAGATGCTATTATTTCGTGTAAAAGCAATGATCTACCAAATGATCTTCGTCGGTTACAGTTCCATAAACACACGCATACTTGCAGACCCAAACCAGGACGATTATGTCGTTTCGGGATACCATTTTTCCCTATGGACAGAACTCGAGTGCTAATGGAACTTCCCAAAGACGACATATCCTATAAAAAAAAACAAGTGGATTAGCAAAAGTCATTCAAGAGAAAATTCAGAATATACCTGATGAAATAGAGTTGTTTCAAGAATTTCTTGATTGGACTACATTTTGGCCGTAAGACGCTCTTTAACACGACCAACAGTTATTCCTGAATGCAACCCTAAAGACTGTTATATCAATTCATTTTCTAAAAAGATTTTGACTTTACACAGGGCAAACATGGACATACAATATATTTTAGACCCATTTACGTGCGCGGTATATATTGTTGACTACATCAACAAGGCCGATAGAAGAATGTCACGACTTTTGCGAGAAGCTCTGGATGAAGCGAAAAAAGGGAATAACAGCGTGAAAGAATCTTTACGAGCTGTATCTAACGTTTTCTTAAATTCCAGTGAGATTTCAGCTCAAGAAGCGATTTATGTTCTCACAGGCCTTCCATTATCTCGTACCAGTGAAGCTGAAATTTATATAAATACTAGTTTGCCTCAGGAACGTGTACACATTTTGAAGAGCCATCGTAAATTACAAGATCTCGATCCCGACTCAACTGATATTTTCCAAAGAGGTATAATTGAGTATTATGCAAACCACATACATACTTTTGGGACATTTTACACTACACCATCTAGTCCCAAACTAAGCAGAGCTTGTACTATGGGTAAACCGACCCCCAGTGTTAGAAGAAATCAGCCTTGCATATTTTTCAGTTTATTATTCCTTTTCGAAGAACAAAAAATCAACAAACAATGAATCCAAATTGAAAATCGAATCAATTAAAAATGAATGGACCTCTCAAACCATGGATGAAATGAAAGATAACTGGATATCTTTGCAAAATAAAATTGGTTATATACGTAGAAGAACCAAGCCTCAAATAATTAGATTCCGTCGCTATAATTTTATTGACGATCCTAATAATTTCTTTAGAGAACAGTTAATGCTTTACGTTCCGTGGAGGAATGAGGAAAAAGAGCTACTGAATCCCCAAATTGATGTCAAAAGCAGATTTGATATATTCAGAGATAAAATTAAGTCCGAAAGTTTACAATTTAATAAGTTAGGTGACCCAGAAATGTTCGAAAGGCTATTAAAAGAAATAAGAAATGCAGAGTTAACAAATGAAGAAGAGTTACAGGAAAGAATAAAACATAAAAATAATAACAACCAGGTTTTCGATGACTATGAGTTTGAAACTCAGATTGCTGATGTAGGTGATGATCTCATTCCCGGTGGTAATCCAGGACCTCAGTTATGTGGTGATCCGTCAACATTTATAGCTCAGCCACCACAGTTAACAGAAGACGAATTTTTATCTTTAGCTAGAAAGCTGAACAATTCCCAAAGAGACATATTACTTCATATACACGAACATTTCTTGTCAACTTCGCTCAGCCCGCTTTATTTATTTATCAGTGGCGGAGCGGGAGTAGGTAAAAGCGTCTTAATAAAAGCCATATACCAGTGCCTAACATTATGTTACCGCGCTTATCATTCCAAGTAGTGTTTCACAATGTGCAGTCTTTGCGAAAACACTTAAAAGATGTTCTGAGCGATCCTCATATATTGGCCTCGGATATTTTCTTGGCAGTAGAAACGTGGAGCTGTAACGAAGACACTTTCAACATACCTAATTTCCAAGAAATAATCAGAATTAACGGGCCAAAACCATCGGAGGCAAACCCTGGCTTTGGGGTATGTGCATGGGCAAAAGTTAACGTCGATTTTTGCAACACGCGTGCCTATACTGAAATAGCTAGAAATGGAAACTGCCAGGCAGTGTCTCTGGAAGTCAACGGTGTTGTTTTAGTAGCATTATACAGATCCCTAAATGCCCCGATAACATTGCTTTAAATTTTATTAAAGAGTTATTACCCCGTTACAATAATAACTGCATTACCTATATTTGGAGATTTCAATGAAGATTTTTTAAAAAGCAATGATACTGCGGTGTACAATTTACTCCACAATTCTGGTTTTCGTTCCATAATACAACCAGGTACCACCACTCGCGGTGGGATCCCAATAGACAATGTTTTCTCGAATATCTCCTCTGAAGCTGGAATTTACATCTCACTCTTCAGTTATCACCATATTGTATGGGCTCGATTTTAGTTTTTAGCTCAACTCTTAAACTATGTAGGGTAGGGGCTTCTCAAAGTATGTAGGTTGATGAATTTTGCCTTAAGTCTTAGATAATGGAACTGAAAATACTCAAGACGTCCTAGTTCAAAAGTCTTTAAGAAAAATTATCTACTACATACTATTTTAGTAGCCTTCTATATGATTCGTTTGTAATTACAGCTACGGAACCCTATACTGAGCATGACCCGACATGCTCTTGGCTAGTTTTTTAATTTTTGATAGTGGAATCTATTTTATTTTATTTTTGGATCGAGTAAGTTCCCACCCGTACGCAAAATACACGCTTGGACGTGGAGTTGCGGAAACCAGCCCGTTATACTATACTATCTAGTTTAATATGACGCTAAATACAATATCGCATTAAATATTAAACCTCTTATGAATTCTTCAATTTTTTTTATTCTAAATAATGTAGTCTCTGCAGTCTCAAAGTTTCTAAGGGTGGTATGCCACTGGTCAAATTGTTTTGTCCAATTTCTTTGTCCAATCCAATTTATTTGATGAACACATAGACCAAGTAAAAACTCGATGAACAGTGCTTTTTTCACAGATTTGACATCTACCGCCGGTTCTACCGGGGGTAGATGTCAAATGTGTGGTTTTTTGCACATACAACATTTGAAAGACATTTGATGAAAATCATTCAATTTCTTTGATCATAGTCACATTGGACAAATGAATTTGACGAGTCCAAAGAGAATAATAATTAATATTATCCAAAGAGAATATAATCACTACGTTTATTATCTTTGTGAGATATTTGTCAAGTGTGGTCAAGTGCAAAGAATTTTTATCTTCGAGAATTTTTATTGGTCAAGTGTCAAGAGTGGGTCAAGTGATCATTTTCCTCGATTTCTTCAATAATTTTCAGTCTGTCATTTTCCACAAAGTACATTAAAATTTCAAAGATAACATAATCACTACGTTTTAGTACTTTAGTCAGCAACCACCAGTCAGCCGCGCTACCAACCTGCTGACTGGCTAATCATTTTCCCACGGCATGAGCTGTTATGATTATGTAGCTCATGTCGACACGATAGAAGAAGAAGAAGTACTTTAGTCAACTTTAGTACATTTGGCACTGGCACAGACCTACATTTGTGGTCATTTTTAAAACGTAGTGATTATATATTATTATCTTTGGTCATTTTTATAACGTAGTGACTCAGATGAAAAACCTCGTAGTGATTATATTATCTTTGGTCATTTTCTTGTCATCAACTCCACAGATTAATGACATTAATGATATTAACTCATCAACGTATTCATTGGTTAAGTAAAAGCTTTTTATTTAGCTTTGATTATTTTAGCCATTTTAATAAGAGTCATTATGAATTTCATAAAGAGAAGAAGTAAAACAGAAACTGAGAATAAAAACGAGCCGAAAGTGGAAAATTCAACATTCCATGGATATTTCCATGGCCACGACTGTCGGCTAAAGACTGAACCGGTTTCTGCATACGATATAAAAAGCCGCGGCCTAAGCAGAATGATCTTCAACTTGATCACCGTTCATTCTGGTGATATAAGAGCTATTAACATGTACAGGTAATTATATCTGGCAGCATTCTTCTTCTTCGTGTCGACATGAGGTACATAATAATAATAATAGCTCATGTCGTGGGGAAAGGTTAGCCAGTCAGCAGGTTAATAGCGGGGCTGACTGCCCAGAGTGCGCCGGACGATCAATTAAATATCGTCACTCGTGGAGGCTCTTTTAAAAGCTTTTGGCAGCATTTAAGTGTGTTATCTTGCCTTTTAACCGACTTCAAAAAAAGGTGGAGGTTATGTATTCCTTAGGGTAATTAGACTCAGAGTGCTTCTTTCATTCAAAGTTGAAACCAAAAACCGGCCAAGTGCGAGTCGGACTCACGCAATAAGGGATCCGTGCCACCCATCGACCTGATACCCCATAGAAACTTATTTTATTTACGAGAGTTCATCAAAAGACACCAACGCACCGTGCGCGGAATATGATTTTTTGTGTCTCTTTCTTACGCAGGTACCACCATATATGTCTATGTTTGCGCTATTTTTAGTATTTTTTGGTAAATGACATAGTATGCACTATAATCAGACCGAATTTGACGCTGGTATGTTTTACCGTTTTGAAAACAGAGCAGGAACAAAAACGTTTCTTGTATGGGGAATTTTGGTTTTGTTTTAGACTTTTTATTTTTAGTATTTATCGTGATAGCAACACATATTCTAAGAAAATTTCAACCGGCTAACTATTACCGTTCAAAAGATGACCTGTGACAGATAGACGGACGGACGGATGGACAGCGTAGCGAGAGTAATAGGGTTCCGTTTGGCGCCCTTTGGGTACCGAACCCAAAAAAAGCAGCACAGAAATATACTTATACATACTTAGATATATTTCTATGGTACGCACGTAACCTTTTAAAGCCAACTTTAAATGGCTTCACTAGGCGTGCGATTACCGTGCCTAGTTGGCTTCTAAGCCTATTTTTTTATATAATTTTATTGAATATATTTTTATTGTAGAGTTTTTTTCCAAATGACTTGTGTCCTTACGTATGAATTATGAATCTCGATTCTGACAACGTACCTCACAGGAACAACAGGGTTTTTGTTACATGTTACATTTCGAGACAATGGGAAAATAAGTTTCCATACAGACGAGACCACGAATCCAGAGAATTAGTGCGGCGTGGTGGGACCACAAATCATTCATCGTCATATGATATAACCATGGCTGGTGGACCCACCAACCAGTGGTTCTACGGGTCATAATATTTCGAGCTGGTGGCACCACAAGCACTACTGGTACAAAACCAATGGGTCCGGGAGTCATGCATCGTATTTTGTCGTATTTAGGCACGAATTTGGAGGCTGGAAGTGTTTCATATTTATGGTTTTATAAAAATTATGTAGGTAGTGTGGTCATGTTTGTGGGGAATCTTTATAACACTCGCCGGCCGCTGCCGCGGCACCGGTCGCTTCGCTCGCTCGGGTGTGGTCACAGTTCTAACCTAATCTACCTCAGCGATCTAGATGTCAGTTTTATTTCGTAGTGTGGGGGCTTAGCCCTCGAACCCCCTTACGTAGGCTCTACTCCTGAACCCCCTTGTAGAGGCTCTACCCCCGGATCTCCCTCGTGGGAGATCCGGGACTTTTTTGCACCCCGAGGCAAAAAAGGCAAATCGCGTCACGTGGGGTGCGTCCCCCGAGCCATCTAGTGGGAACCAAGCTCCTGCTCCTACAGTTACCAACTAAGTTACGATTCTGGCATAGCAGCTAAATTCTTGCAAAAAACTAACGATTTTTCTTTCTTTCCAACAGAAAATCCCCCAACCCCTAACCCCGACCCCCTAAAACCCTTAGCCACTTTCTAGCTAGGTAGCAAAATATTAAACCAACCTCATCCTCCTAATACCATCCTTATTATAATTATTATATCAGTCTGTTTATGATAAGTACCTACTTTATTTCGTCGGTCGTCGACTGCCTCGTTGGTCTAGGTAGCCATTCCCAAAGTTGGCGATAACCCTGTGGCCGCTGCAGGCATAAAGGGGGGCGGAAGAGACCCAGAAAAAAAATGGCGGCGTTGTGTAAAGGCTTGGGGGGCGATTTGTAATTTCATCTAACTAGGAGGACTCTTAGACACCGACTGAACTCTCGACTTTCGAGTAGACAAAATATGTTTGGGAACCACTGATCCCTATAGATGTCCAGTAGTGTGGACTGCGATAGACTGAGTTTATAATGTATTTTAATTTCTTTTTCCTGGGTCGGGCAAAGTGTTATTGGGATTTTTCATTAGGAAATTCTCAGTAGCAGCCTGGAGTCTGGATTTGTGCCCGGTCAATGGCAATAGGCTCGCCCCCTATTACATGGTACTATAACATAACTGGCGAAATGTTAGTGTACTGTTACACCTCTGCCTACCCCTTCGGGGAAATACAGGCGTGTTGTTATGTTATGTTATTTCGTACGGAGTACCCTGGTCAGTCAGTCCCACTACCAACCTTGCTGACTGGCTAATCTTAGCACCCATATTTTCATCACAACACAGACTATTTTCGCACAGCTCGTGCTGGTTTTAAAGAAGAAAAGTTGTTGTTATTTCCTTTTTCCTAGGTCCTATGCAGCCTTGAGCGCAGAGAAGCATAGACATCACCAGCATTTTAGATTCACTGTGCACCCATACAGCAAGTTGAGGTTCTACTTGGAAATAGTATTCGTGTTTTTTATGATCTGTTCGACAATGATCCTTCCAATACATTATGGACAAATAAACCCTAATGAACTCGTAAGTATTCTGATGTACACACGGCTACACATCAAGCTGTACAAAACCAGTAAAGGCTGACCTCGCGTTTGAAGGAAAACCTATACAATGCGAGGTTAGCTTATACTGGAAATGTACAGCTTGATGTGTAGCCGTGTGTACTATGAAGCTTCAAGTTTTTTTTAAACTATGTAACTCATCATTAGCTCTATGGTGACTTGCGGTAATTTCGTAAATGGTATAATTTCATTAAAATGGACTTTCGTCGCGTATTGTAACAATATTATGACGCGCAATAAAATGTCGTCTTACAATAGGTACCTACATGCTGAAATTTTAATCGCTTAATTCCCGAAAAGGGGTCATTGTACTTATCATTATGAACAACTTTTACTATGGGACCAACTCTGAAATCGCGAAAAATAAATCAGGTGGTCCCTACATTTTATCGATTTAAGTGTACACAAATGTAGGGACCAACAGATTTTTTTTCCGCGATTTCAGGTTTGATCCTATAGTAAAAGTTGTTCATAATGATGAGTACAATGACCCCTTTTTCGGGAATTAAGTGTGTATTGCTGCCACAGCATTCTGTGGCCATATACCTACTCTGCGTCAAATCCATTTTAACGGAATTAAGCACAATGTCCGGAATTACCTCAAGACATACTATTTGATTATCACAAGCGCGACTGGAGAACATGGTGTCTTGGGTTAGATTCCGTGTAGGTAATTGATTTTTGTTTTTACTAAATCTGACGTTAAAATAATAACTAATTGACAGAAGCCGACTTTGCTTACAATCTACTTCAGAATACATTTTCAATTCCACTTTAGAATATTTCTAAATTATTTAACAAATTCACAAAGCTGCAGATGTATCTGATTTTCTGTCGAGGTATTAAGTACCACTCATTTATTTATTTATTTGACACTAAATAAGTTCATAATTTGTAGAAAGCTCTGATTTCTAAACTAAGCTATAATCTAAGTACTGCGCAAATAGATTCAGCTACGTGTATGCTACCCCTGAAATGGAAACCAGAACTTATTGTAGGATTCACAGGATTCACACCTAATCACCTATATTATCATAATACCTATGCAATATCAACTTTACCTGATTGTTAATTTCCTTTACAGCACTGTAAGGGTCAGTTTCCACCAAACGGAAAAATCCTCACACATTTTAGAGTATTCTCTTGGTCACTCATTCACACAAAGAGCAAAAGTATGCTTGGAACGTGCGGCGTTCCACGGAAGTTCAACGGAATGATCGAGACTGCACGAGGGTGCTCGAGGATATATGCTGAAAACCGCTGGGGTTGGCCAGTTTAGTAGTTAACGGAGACATGACGTGCAGGCGCGTAATCGCGGATTTACGCGACAGGGTGTTCGTTCATGTCTACTTTCAATTTTATACTTAAAGTCAATACTGATACAGTTACTTTTACAGTGAAAACAAAAAGTGCTCGAGCATCCGCGAAGATTTTTCCGTTTGGTAGAAGCTGACCCTAAAATGTTAGCTAAAATTTTAATTATATTCCGCCAGGACTTTCACCTCCGAGCGCTCATTTTCTGCGATATAGTCGTTGTTATCAACATCATCGCCAACTTCTTTACCGGCTACATTGAGGGGCATTCCCATAAAGTTGCTGTTTTGGCCTTAAACAAAGTCAGCTTCAGATATATCAGGACATGGTTGGTCGTTGACGTGCTATCATCTATTGGTTTTTTGCTGGAATTCTCCGAAGTGAATAGCGTCACTCCTCGAATAACCCTGGATTCTATGAAGCTGTTGCGTTTACCTGTAATACTCATTTATACACACAATATTCTTACCGTCACGAGGGCCTCCGTAAGTTTGCTTTATTTTATTTTATTCTTATAAAAAATCGTGACAAACCAGTTAATATCGTTGCTGCAAGGTCGTATTTTGACTGCCTCGTTGGTCTAGTGGTCGCATGCGACCAAAATGCGACTGCTAAATGTGGGATCCTGGGTTCAATTCCCGGGTCGGGCAAAAAGTTTCATTGGGATTTATCTGTCAAGAAAATTTCTCAGTAGCAGCCCGGAGTCAGGAAGTTGCTGGTGCTACACCCCCGTGACTCGGAGAGCACGTAAAGCCGTCGTTCCTGCGCCTGATCTCTCTCCTGGTCGTGTCGGATTGCCGTCCCATCGGATTATGAGAGTTATAGAATAGAGAGTGCACCTATGTTTGCGCACACACTTGTGCACTATAATATGCCCCACGCAGATGGCTAGTCTCCGTTGAGATTGGCCGCCGTGACCGAAATTCAGCCAGGAGAACAATATCATTAGGTCATATTCATTAGATATGAGCCAATATGCGTAACTTTTACTTGTAACCCTTTTACAACCAGGAATATCTACCACTTTTAAATTCAATGATATTAGTAGCTACACGATAGTTCTGCTTTTTTTTAATATTGACCTGGCCCTTAATTTTCTTATAATACCAGACTTACCAGAGGACAGCTGTGGATATCCTATTCTTCTTAATAGTGTACTTATCATGGAATATCTACTTCCAATTCTCTGTGGAATATTTATTTGAGGGTTCATATACGCCGCAGAATCCTAGAAACTGTTCGTGGCTTTCTGTGGGAAAGTTGTGGAACCAGACTACACGTGTAAGGATGCTGTACGCTTTTGACAGAGCCGGTAAGTCAGACTATAAAAATTATGAAATATAATCAACCGTGGGGTATATACATTGACCATACAGCCCAATAGACGCCTTATGTTGAATATAATGCGTAGGTACAGTTACGATCTTTCCCGGTGATACATTTACGGCCAAAATTAATATCCAATCTATCTACGATTTACCCTACTAGTGATAGAAATTTGACATATATTGTATGGAGCTTATGTCAAATTCCTATCTCTAGTAGGGCAAATCGTGGATAGATTGGATATTAATTTTGGCCGTAAGTCGACAAAGTCCCTTGAACGAATCCTGCTACATTACATGTAGGTACCTACGGCTGCCATCGAACACTGAGCGCAAGCGATATTGGCTTTAGTGGTGGTTCACCAGAAAGTTTGCTGATAGTACATAAATTCTGTCAACTAGCTGAGGCGAGGTAGGCCGCCAACAAGGTGGACTGACGAACTGGTGAAGGTTGCGGGAATATGTTGGTTGCGGAAACCGCAGGACCGGTCGTTGTGGCGATGCTTGGGGGAGGCCTATGTCCAGCAGTGGATGTCTTTCGGCTGAAATGATGGTGAATGATTATGTCACCACATCGGCCATACAGCCCAATAGACGCCTAATGTTGAATATAATTGGGCAAGACAAAGGTTATGTCGAATTCCCATATAGTACCTACCCATTCCCGAAAACATCGGAGAATCTACACTCGAAGTTGTTGACGATTGTTGTTGTTGTTGTTGATTGTTGTTGTTGTTGACCTAGGACAAACTATCCAGCTAGGCAAGTCCAACTTCGAGAAAGAGGTCAATCGTCGAATCCGACTCGGTTGGGCAGCGTTCGGGAAGCTACGAATAACTTCTCGTCCAAAATACCGCAGTGTCTCAAGACACAGTGTCAGTGTCTTTGACCAGTGTGTGTTGCGAGTAATTACTTACGGCACTGAAACGTGGTCGCTCACAATGGGTCTGATAAGAAGTCTCAAAGTCACTCAAAGATCAATGGAGAGGGCTATGCTCGGAGTGTTCCTGCGTGATCGAATCAGAAATGAGGAGATTCACAGCAGAACGAAAGTAACCGACATAGCCCGAAGAATTGCCAAACTTAAGTGGCAGTGGGCGGGGCACATTGCTCGCAGAACAGATGGCCGCTGGGGCAGTAAAGTTCTGAATATAATGCGTACAATAAATTCTGTCATAGTTGTTAGTGCTGAGGCGGGGTACTGCACTTCAATTGGCCATCCTACCAAGGTAGCTATTGGCTAATTTGCTAATTACTAACGCGGAAGTTTTGACGGCGCTTATAAGGGCTGCGTTCTCTTATATCGCCCGACGTCATCGGACGACGCTCGGAGCGTTGTTTGGGCGTTCGTTTGTATGATCGCTCTGCTGAGTAATTGAACGACTAAAGTACCTACGCTCCGTGCTTCGTTGGTCAACGCAGCCAAGTGGTCGAAACTGATTTGAAGTTTTCAAGTGACGAATAGTGGCAACTTGAGGCATATATGTGGTGTATGGTCGATGAGTCCACCACCATTTCAGCCGAAAGACGTCCACTACTGGACATAGGACTCCCCCAATTAAGGGGGGGATATGCCATAATCGCCACGCTTGGCAGGCGGGTTGGCGATCGCAGTTGGTTGGCTAAATACTCAGAGAACGCTGCTGCCCATCCTCTAGTGAATCCCTTAGTCGCCTTTTACGACACCCATGAGAAGAGATAAGGGTGGTGCAATTCTTTATGTCCGGCACCACACGGAACAATGTCGATGAGTCTGTAGCAGAGGAAAGTCAGCCCCTTCTTGTGAGGTAAACTAAAGTGCCGTATTACAAAATCTGCGTTTTAAGCTAGTTTTTGGCGTCGTAGACCTTAATATCTTATTTTTTTTAACATCTATTTTAAAGTAGTGAAATATGATCGCTTTACGTTTTTCATGTCGTAACAATATTATAATTTTAACGTGTATCAGAAATGCGTGGTCATATTTGAAGAGCTCATTCAGGGCATAGCACAGAACAACTTTTACTACCAGGTCAACCCTAAAATCGCGAAATAAATCAGCTGATCCCCACATTTTGTCGATTTATGTGAACACAACACACAACAGCAGTTTTTTTTGCGACTTCAGGGCGACATAGTAAAAAATATAGACTAAGTGCTGCGAACAACCGTAGTGAAGCCAACAAAAACCGTGCTCCTTCATGTACAACTAGTGCTCACGCACACACATGCACCTCACCCCTCTCAGTTCACATGTCGCGGCATCGTCCAGTAAGCATCGCGAAAACAAATATCACAGACATCAGTATAACGCCAAAAATGGGTAAAACAGACTTAACCTTCCATACTTTTGACGACGTCCGTGGTCTAGTGGTTCGAGGTTCGGACTGCTGATCACGAGGTCATGGGTTCGATTCCCACAGGACACAAATATTTGTGTGATGAACATAAGTGTTTGTGTTGGTCTGGGTGTTTCTTATGTATTATAAGTATGTATTTACAAAAAAATAAAGTAGGTAGGTATATAAGTATAATATCCATTGTCTAGTACCTAAAAAAAAATAAAAAAAATAAAAAAAAATCATTTATTCAGGACCAAAACATTTTTACACATTGTATAAACCCGCCAAACTGTGTAACAGTTTGTCGGCGGGATTAGCGCTCGCCCATCTACCCATAGCACAAGCTCTGCTTAGTTTGGGACTAGATGGTGCTGTGTAAAAATGACTCAAAAATATTTATTTATTTATTTATACTTCCATGTTGTTACAGTTGGTATGCTAACGACAAATACAAATATGAATCTTCTTGAACAAGGAAATAGATGCCATGAAAATTTCCTCGTTGTTTGTTGGCTACTTTCTAAGGTATTTTTGTTAATAGATCGGTGCTCTGCATTGCACATTCACTGATAATCGATATGACTTTTTTACCGTCTGGAAAAAGACAGGGTGTGCTCAGTTACTGTAATAGAACAGATACCTAGGTAGGTATATGAAAAAATACGAGGAGTCATCCCGTACCTATATTTGTTTTTAGATAGTAACACATAACATAACATCACGCCTGTATTTCCCCTATGGGGTAGGCAGAGGTGTATAGTACACCCACATTTCGCCAGTTATGTTATAGTCCCATGTAATAGGGGGCGAGCCTATTGCCATTGACCGGGCACAAATCCAGACTCCGGGCTGCTACTGAGAATTTCCTAATGAAAAAACCCAATAACACTTTGCCCGACCCGGGAATTGAACCCAGGACCCCACGCTCAGCAGTCGCGCTTGCAAACACTAGACCAACGAGGCAGTCAGTCAGTCGGTTTTAGATAGTAGATATCATCTTATCCACTACCTATCTCAAGCATGGGTCCGGGGGAACGGGGGTTCTTCCCCTATCTGTTAGAAATTAATCCTGCATCCGTCCTTGCACCCAATGCTGATTACGATAAGAAGAATATACTGTTAAATGCATCTTCTCTGTCACACCAAAAAATTCTAACTATGGTGCCAGGTGCCTATGTTGAATTTTCGAGCAGAGTTCCTGTTGAATTTCCTGATAGAACATTTTTAGCAGCAGCCCGAATTCGTCCGATAAATAACCCATATGACTGCTGAGCGTTGGGTCCTGGGTTCGATTCCCGGGTCGGGCAGTGTTATTGGGTTTTTTCATTAGGAAATTCTCAGTAGCAGCCCGGAGTCTGGATTTGTGCCCGGTCAATGGCAATAGGCTCGCCCCCTATTACATGGGACTATAACATAACTGGCGAAATGTGGGTGTACTATTACACCTCTGCTTACCCCTTCGGGGATATACAGGCGTGATGTTATGTTATGTAATAACAAACTCCACCCCTAGAAATGTATCTGTCTTTTCACCGTAATTAGAGATTAAAATTAAGATGTAGGTAGAACCTAGAACAGTACTACTTTTCCTGGCTCTGCAGGAAATAGGTACAGATGTGTTGTAAAGAGGGTTTACTACTACAGTCGTCTTCTTCTTCTTCTTCGTGTCGACGGTACAAAAAATTCAATGACAGTGGCAAAGCAATCAGACGCTGCTGACCCAGAAATTTGCCACGTCTTGTGCGTTGTCTGTGGCATCAATGTGCAAATGCATGGACACAAGAAGCAGCATAGCAAGTGTAACATTGATTGAGGATCAATGCCACCTATACAGGCTGTAGCTGTTTGGTCTAAATAGCCCTACTTGCTCATGCCTGCATCTGCCTACCTGACTTCTATCTCCTTCTATGTAGGCCAGACAGGAAGCTTCTCACTGCGTTGGATATAGTTTGCACGTGGACGTAATTTTACTACTATTGTAAGATCCGCCTATACAAGGTGTTGATCTGTATTCGTGCCATATTTAAGAAGGTGACTATACCACTGATACTGAACACGAATCAATAAAAAAATCAATACCAAAAAAAAAAACCACATTAAATACCTACATGTAAACAAACAAATTTCCTCCGTGTGCCGCGTGCGACACAAAAACGATGCGTACGAAACCACCAAAACAATTTGCAGGTATTTCCACCCTTTGACAATACCACCGATGACGACTTATTTTCAGAGTAGTTCGGGATTTATTCTCGTGAAGTGAAATTTTGGGTATTAAATAATCTTAGATTTTTTTAAGTATTTTTAGATGACTAAGCACATTATTTATCATTTGCTCTAGAAATATGGCACGGTTACAGATCAACAACTTGTATTTTACAGATCTGTGTGATCCATTTTGCATTGAAATATATACTTGTACTATATGGAAAGGAGTCGGCTCGTGCCAACTACTACATCATGAAGAAACAGCTAGAAACATACATGGCACAGAGGAACTTTCCGCCAAGACTTAAAAGTAAAATCCTGAAGTTTTACGCTATTCGGTTTCAGTCCAAATATTTTGAGGTAAGTAGGAAAAGTTCTTTGTTTGCGATAAACTAACACGTTCTTAATTCAGTCACAGATAATATAATACTATAGTAATTCAGTGTAATCTAGGTGGGCCAGCGCCCCAAATCGTATCTACCGTTTAATTAGGTTTTCAACAATGATATTTAAAAGTACAGATTAAACAAACAAATAACAACAATAAACAAATACCTATACAACGTGGATATGACAATACGACAATAAATGAAAAACGGTTATTACTAGTTTATTTGTGCATTTAAACACATAAATAAGTTGTTTAACGAAAATTAAAATAGTTACAAAATTTTTCAACAAAATTAATTTTAAAACATCGAAATAATAAGTAAAACCATTTGAAATCATCTGTAATCATTGAGAGTGTTTAAAATTTTATGAACTCGCACAGGTATTTGACCTAACGATCTTTGCCTAGAAAAATGGTTTTACGTTCAAGATTAATTAAATTAAAATAATTTCCTGTGGCTAAGCTATTAACTGGATTTGATAAAAAAAAATGTATACGATCAGAGGACGTGATACTCTGTACCTGGTTTTATTTAATGTCGTATTGTCATATCCATCACGTATAACAACTTGCACTCGCAACTGAAGACTCGAAAACATCCTAACTAGGACGGTTTTTTTTCTATTAATCCGCGTCAAGGCACCGGGCGTGACCGGTGACAAAAAAAACTTAAATGCCGTCGTGTGTGTACAGAAAGTGTTCCAACTATGACGCGAAAGTAACTTGAAGTAACCAACTTACTTACATTGTACTAGTTTCTGTGTATTGTGCTGCCGCTGCGTACGGAACATTTTTTTCGTTGGTTTTGTTAGGGTATGGCATATCTATACTTTTAAATATCATTGGTTTTCAATTATTTCCCGTAGCAACTATTCTAGGCGAAGGTACCTACCTATCTGACTATCCCGTTAGGTACGATTACATTGTACGGAATTTGTACCCTAAAGTTTAGGGCCTAAACGAAAACCCTTCTGGTACGATAATCTACAAGAATCTAAAACATAGTTTTAAGTGATTTCACTTCGTAATCTTTTAGTCTCAGACCAAAAAATAAGATAGACGGAGCGCGTCGAACTAGCGAATAAAGCCAGAAAAAGGAATAGAAAATGGCAAAGGAGTAGGTAGGTAAGAAACCTACCTACATACAAAATACCTACATATAATTCATATATCGTGCGGGCGAGCAGATTTTAATGAACTTTGTAAAGAGTTCTCATTTGACCCATTTACTTCAAAAAGCTCTACGGTACGCAATGTGCTAAACCTTGACTTCTTTAGAATGACTGAATAAGTAATATTCAAGTATTTTATGTAATATTTTTCAACTCTAATCAATTGTAGTTTTTGTGCTTGCCAGTGATCGTTAAAATCAGTGTTAAATTTATCCTATTACTATCCGTGGAAACCTGTAATTGGCTTATATAACCTATGCTAGCTGTTTATTAATTTTTATATAGCTGTTGGTTTTTCTAATTATAAATAAATAAATACAATTCCGCCCACGGTGTCCCCGAGCCGCGATCGGGAGTGTCAATCTTATTCTTTTAGTTTGAGGATTAGACGTACGCTCCAGATTGCGGCTCGAGAACACTGGGCGGAATAGTAGGTACCTACTCCTTTGCCATTTTGTATTCCTTTTTCTGGCTTCATTCGCTAGTTCTATGCGCTCCGTCTGTCTTATTCTTTTGGTCTGAACTTTTAGTATACATTAGGAATCCCGTATGCTGGAGTGTGTGTCTGGTCAACTACGTGAAGACATTCTCATGCACACTGGTCGCCAGCTGGTGAGAGAACTGGAGTTCATGAAACACCTGCCAAGCTCGTTACTGGTGCAGATCGCTTTCAAGCTCCGGGTCGTCATTTACATCGCTGGTGATATCATATTCAAGATTAATACTGTAGGTAAGAAGTTATTAAATGCTCTGTAAAAGTAATGGTCTAGATAACAAACTAATTTAATGGCCGGAATACGCATGCCTGTAAAATGGAGCAGTAGCTTGCATGCCAGCTACATAGCAGCAAGTAACTAGCACACTGTGGATACATTTTAAAGTAAGCCTGCATGCAATTTTCCTTACTTGCATGCCTGTAATTAGCAAGCAGTATAATACACGTGCCAGTACCTACCCCACGCTACCGACGGCGACGTCTTGACAGCACTTCAGCAAAGCTTTCGAAGTAAATTAGTGTCATATTGTTACTAGCAGAAGAATGTGTAGCTAAATTAATGATACCAAAAAAGAAGAGAAGAAGACGGATTTGGGTGACACTGGCATGCCTTTAGCTGCCGCGTACGTTCATACGGTTGCGCAGCCCCCCCGAGACTCCTCCCTCTGCATGCCAGTAAATCAAATGTTGTTGCAATCTACTTGTTTACCAGATACAGGCATTCCGGTTAACGATTACACATGAAAGAAGCTGGCACGTTCAAGGAGCTGGTATGCAAGCGTGTAAGTTACAGGCATGTGTATCAGAGGCTTTACGTACACGTTTGTTAAGGAAATCCAGTCCCTGTCATCTTTATTGAATAATAGTATACCTTATCATCCGATCGCATCACCGAATGCAGGAAAGTGATGGCGTTATTTGTCCTATATAGCTCCACCTTTCTCTCGCAACGAAACAATAATAGCAAGCCTCATCATCCGATCGCCCCCATGTCACTCAAAGGGTAAAGAAGAGGGCTATGCTCAGAGTGTCCCTGCGTGACTGAATCAGGAATGACGAGATTAGCAGGAGAACGAAGGTAACCGACATAGTCCGAAGAATTGCTAAACTTAAGTGGCAGTGGGCGACGCACATTGCTCGCAGAACGGATGGCTGATGGGGCAGTAAAGTTCTGGAGTGGCAACCGCGTACTGGAAGGCGCAGCCCCCCACAAGGTGGACCGACAACTTGGTGAAGGTTGCGGGAATCAGCTGGATGCGGAAAGCGCAGGACCGGTCGTTGTGGCGATGCTTGGGGGAGGTCTATGTCCAGCAGTGGACATCTTTCGGCTGAAATGATGTTGATGATCTACACTTCATAACATCAGCTCTGCTCTACGTAGGTACTCATGTCAATTTTCCATTCCACAGGGGACTGCCTCTACTTCATCGATAGAGGAACAGTAGCAATCTACTCTGACTCGGCCAAAGAGATATGTCATCTAGAAGACGGAGATTTTTTCGGTGAAATAGCGTTAGTGATGAAACACCATTCCAGGACGGCTTCCGCTATAGCTGTCACCAATTGTGAGTTGTTCCGGCTCGATAGAGAACACTTCGAGAGTACGATAGCATATTACCCGACCGTGTATGAAAATATAAAGGAGGTGGCGACAAATAGGTTTGAGAGGACTTGCGTGCTGGATGAGCATCATAAAGCAGAATTGAAGACAGCTGAAGCTTCCTTTACGTCGTAGGTTCTATATTATTTTGCAAAAATGGGGAAGAGTTGATTACATATGTAGAAGAAGCAATTAACCCATTGATATAAGCCTTCAATTAAATCTTATTTGTTATAACTTCTTTCAAAAAAACAGTCTAGGGTTATTGTGCATATAGTAGAGAATTTAAGTTATTTTAATTTAATTAATTAATTAAAGATAATTAATTTAAATTTCAAGATATTTTAGCATAAGTTTGTTCTGTTAGGGTAAAGGTATTTAATTTTCAAGATATTTTAGAATAAGTTTGTTCTGGATTAGAGTAAAGGTAAATAAAAAGCGTGAAATATTTAAATATTCGTTTTTATTTAAAATCTACCACCATGTTATTATATTATTATTATTTTATTGAATTTCATTTGAAAAATATGTAGAACGCACTGCGATTATTCTCTTTTGTGACAGAAATGTCGCAATAAAAACGCACTGATATAACTGATGGACCTTTTTTTCGGAATGTACTCTCGCAGATGGCACCCAAGACAGGTGCTGGGTGCCATCTGCAAGACACCCAGCTGCAAGAGACTGCTTAACCGGGCGGGTGGCGAAGAATCCCGTTAGGGACTCCATCCGCCAACTGATCGACCTTCGTAACCGACAATGCACGCGAGCTCTTCCGAATGCGGTGCGGCTCGAAGTCTCGCGAATGCGATGCGGTGCGGCGCGCGCGTTGCAGCCACTTAAAATGTCCACGCGGGTTGCTGTGCGACGCGGGACGAAATGAAGCGAACGCGATGAGCGATCAGTTGGTTTTAATTTCGAGCGAACTGGATGTGACCCTGTGCATGCAGGACAGCATAGGCGCGTCGCACCGATTCGCGTGGGATCGCTTCAATATTCGCGCCGCATGATGTTCGTGAGTTCGGTCGCGTTCCCCCAGTACCTACGCACTTCGATTGCGATTTTTTTAAACCGCCAAGATACGTAACTTGTGTATTTCTACGCACTAACGGCACAGTGGTGACACTCTGTGTACATGTGAGCTCGCTCGCCGATGACCTTGAGCGAGCGCGTGAATGCAATAGGCATTAGCCGAGGCAGCCGAGAGACTTCCCGTTCCACATGCCGCGCACCGCGCACGGCCCCCGCGCTCGCCCCGATCCGCACAGATAGCCGTGAGCCATTTTACGAGCACACATGCTTAAGTGTCGCTTCTTGTCGTTAGTATATATTCTATGCTAACGGTTTCTTCCCGCGGCTGAATTGAGAAACCCTATTGGCTACATTTCTGAGAGCTTTAAAACCTCTCGCGGTCAACCGCAGTGCGTGCTGGGCTGAGATGAAGTTATAAGGTGCGATCAATCGTAGTGTGCACTGCACTCTGTTTTTTCTAAATTTTCTTTATTAGTAAACAGTATTGGCATGTCTTTTTAATGTAATTCATCAATAATAATTATTAAAAGACTTTATGTTAACAATTTCACACGCAATTTTTTTTTTAACCTAATTACATGTGCTGACCTATTAATTTTATCAGTAGTTATTTAAATAAAGAGACATGTCAAGATTGTTTACTAAATAAGACAAGAGACAAAAGCAGACTAAGTAAAACTGTATTTTTTGTCGAGAAATCTTTAACAGCCGAAACTTCTTACAGATATATTTATCATGCAACATAATATACATTTTATTGAAATAACTGAAAACCTCGTAAGGGGGTCATTGTACTCATCAGTATTAAAGACTTTTAGTATCGGACCAACCCTGAAATAGCAAAAAATAACAGCTGTTTCCAAAATTTTGTCGATTTATTATATATTTTGATAGCTATTGTTTACGGTGTTGCCATAATCCCACTGCAGAGTTAACGTGGTCAGACTCCAATAGTTGCATCATCTCAAAAAATTTTAGGAACGAATTATGTTTCGAGGTAGATTACACAGAATACATATTTCCGAATAAGCATTTAGTTACATAACCTTTATGTAATAAATTCTAATAGTGAGTCAACTCGGCCGCCAGACTGGGCAACGATGGGGTGCGGTATGAAGGAGAGCAGAGGTCCCCCCCTGCCCGCGACGCCTGCTGTAGTCCGACTCATCGCTTACGCGCCGGTACTCTCGTTTAGGTCCTATCACACACCGATCACTTAATTTGTATATATTCGTTGTTTGTTTGTACCTATTTGTAATCTATTGTAAGCCAGACGGCAGTTGTTATAATTATTGGATGTAATAATCTGGAAATAAACGATTTCATTTCATTTCATTTCATTAGGTGTGTCAGTTACACGAAATCACTACCACGCGTTAGATTTTTAATTGAATTAAATCCATTCATTATATCATTAGGTTCAATAAAAGACAATTAACATCTAATAATAATTATCCCATATATTTACCGTTTGCACATCTGTATCGAGGCGAATCAATTAATAAACAGGATGTATATTTTAGCCTCATCATCATCATCATCATTTCAGCCGAAAGACGTCCACTGCTGGACATAGGCCTCCCCCAAGCATCGCCACAACGACCGGTCCTGTGCCTTCCGCATCCAGCGGATTCCCGCGACCTTCACCAGGTCGTCGGTCCACCTTGTGGGGGGCCTACCCACGCTGCGCCTTCCAGTACGCGGTCGCCACTCCAGAACTTTACTGCCCCATCGGCCATCCGTTCTGCGAGCAATGTGCCCCGCCCACTGCCACTTAAGTATGGCAATTCTTCGGGCTATTTTAGCCTATTTCATTGTAATCACTTAATCACGACGAATTGGGCGAAGCCGCAGGGCACAGCTCGTAAGTACATATAGAATATAATATATTAAAAGGAATACAAATTTTAATATAGGTAATTTAATATTATTTTGCAAAAGATATTTTCTTTTGTAACAACCCATGCATACTTTTAGCTAATAGGTAGTAGGTAGTCGCCTGCGGCATTTCGCGTAGCGGCAAAGGAGTTGACTCACTATTAGTAATTATTACACATATGACGTAACATCGCATATTGTAATAACTGCGAATTGAAATTCAATAATTGAAAATTTATTTAAGTTCCGAAATGGGGCAGACTTCATATGATTAAAATCCGCACGAATATAAAATTCTTTATTTCATAATTAAATAAATTTTGATTATTCCACACCCTCAGATTAACAAAGGCGTAAGTAGTCACAGTTTAAAAAAGCTTATTATAAAATAAATAAATTAAAACGGAAAAAGGCTTCAGAATCTTCAGATTAAAACAACTTAAAATTCCAACTGGTTCTCCCCTCCTAGGTTTTTTGAAATATGTTGGAATACTTGGAATAGACTACAATCTAATCAGAATTCAATATCTTACACAATGCGACTGACAACTTCAAACATAATGGGGCATATCGGTATACTCAATTAAACCTATAAGATGCACTTGCGTTCGACAATATTCGATAAGGCGTTGTCCTAATACAACCATAGCAAGCTCGCGCGAATCCCGTTCGCGCACTTTGTTCGTGACATGACATGACATTATCGCGCGATCATAGCGCGAATATTACCATCGCTTATGGCTCGCGGTGGTTCCAACATACATTTTGTACGAAAACGTTATGGACGAACGGTAGTCCATAGGGCACTTGACGAGTTAATTGGGATACCTATTTGACACCTGTAGGTTTTTTTTTTCTAATGGCCTTGCGTTTGACCGCCACCTCAACTGATGATGAACGATAGTGCAGTCAACGATGGTACTTGCCCAGCCAAAACCTATCACTCGAGTCTTGAAAGCCACCAGATTAAACTTATCGGGAAACACAGACGCAAAGAATTCCACTCTTTAGGAATTAGCAAATCGGTTCGTGCGCTTACGCACCACCTTACCTACTATGTGAAATGTCTACCATATAACGGATCGATCGAACGGTTTGACCGCGGGCTCGCACGAACAAATTCTCATGAGCTTGTGTTGGTCGCGTAATCGCTTTGTATTAGGACAACGCCTTATTGTGTCATTCATAACAATCATAACACAATGATTGTTTACTCCGATCAACCATCGTTTCGACATCGCATGCGTATATCGTTTATCGTGTACGCATCGATCGGATTTCGGAACGAACATTCATACATTGTCAACGCGAGTAAAACCCCACTTTAATTTCTTGCTTCAGACTTCGTACTTACGACTTTATACGCCTCAAGGTGCCATTTTCCACAATCGCCATAATTTATACATTCTATTATATCAGTTCATACATTTGTTCGCACAATTTTATGCCACCGAACATTCTTGAGCTTATCGTAATGGAATAATTTAAACGTAGTTGTAATGCGCCTGCATCGGTACTGGGTAGTACATCTCACTCATGACGTATGGACCTATTATTGCACTGAAAATTAAAAGAAAAACTTACTTAAAATAATACTCACTCTTGTAGTTTAAATGTCGGAAAAGAGTTGTCAATCCAACAAAATTGTATAAATGACGTATACATGCAAATGTTTTATTTTAAAAGTATGTATATTCAGTTACTTCTACGAAACAGTTTAAAAGCGTTTATTTATTCAGAGAGACTACTCGCAAAATCGATAATCGATATATCGTGACATTTCATGTCGAAAGTTACTTTAAGTAACGTCAATTTCACTAACGTTTATACGCAACGAACGATATTCGTTCGGCATTCAGCAAATTGTCGGTCGTAACCTACGAAGCAATGAACGATACTAATCGGCAAATTGTCGGTCGTAAACTACGAAGCAACGAATGATACTAATCGGCAAATTGTCAGTCGTAAACTACGAAGCAACGAACGATACTAATCGGCAAATTGTCGGTCGTAACCCGACATTTGACCCCGTATCTTGTCATTGACGAATATTTTTATTTGACAAAACGAACTTGTACTTCATGATAGAAATACAAAAAAAAAAACTGCTGGCGCTGACAGCGAGGCCATAGACTGTATTTCTCTATTTTCAGACATCAAAGACTTTGAACATTGTCTACGACTTCGTAAATAAAAAACAATATTTATCTATGAATTTGATAAATGACAAAGCATCCGAACATTTCTTCCAGAGCAAGCTGGGTTTCGGAAAGACTACAGCACCGGACATATACATCCACATCCATACTGTTCGGCAGATTGTACAGAAGACTGAAGAGTACAATCAGCTGCTGTGTATGGCATTTGTGGACTACGAGAACGCCTTCGACTCCATCGAAACTTGGGCAGTTCTGGATGCTCTTCAAATGACTACTGCTACTATGAAATAACTGTTAAAAGATCCAGGGCCAAAAGACGAAGCCAATCCAATATCCCCGAAATTGTTCACCAACGCGTTGGGAGACGTCTTCAAGGCGCTGGATTGGACAGGACAGGGTATTGTTTTTTATGAGATATAGATCTGCTCTCGACCGCAATCTTGATAGCTTTGTCAAGATGTGGTCGACGATGAAGCAAGCAAACCTATTAGGTGCCGATTCACTCCAGCTTTAAAGGCATTAGGGTTGTAAGGCGGGTATCAGCGTAAACGGCGAGAACATCTATTCTCACATCTCTGTTTAGCCCATCACATCATTAAGCTGAAGTGGCAGTGGGCTGGCCATGTCTGAAGACCTGATGATCGTTGTAGCAAACGAGTCCTTGAGTGGCGAATCGGCAGACGCAGGGTAGGTAGAACGCCCCCCAGCCAGATGGACCAACGACCTAAAGAAGGTAGCTGGGGGGACTGGATGCGGAAGGTGGAGGACTGAGTGTTGTGGCGCAACTTGGGAAAGGCCTTCCAGCAGTGGACTTCGATAGGTCAAGTTGATGGGCATATCCGAAAACATTAGAGTAGATTCATCATCATCATATCGTTTCAGCCGAAAGACATCCACTGCTGGACATAAGAGTAGGTTACGTCCGATATATTCGGAGCATTATCGTGTCGTTTCGATTATGTCGTTGTCGATTTTGGGAGTAGATCCCCAGTTTAGTTTTAGAATATTATGCCGTGATTGGTTAGGTTAGAACTACGGAATCTAGAAAACAGGTGGAAGTGGCATACGGCTACCGCACGGGTGGCACAATTAAGCGCAGATGTACAGTCGACTGCATGACAGTGGTATCACTTCAATTCGAAAACCGCCCTTACTCCTTACGAAATAAAGATGCTGCTAATGTCAAAGTGTTACCACCGACGTGCGGTCGACCGTACAACATTAACTTAATCGCGCTTTGTTTCAAGCTGCGACACGGTGACGTCTCGAATGGTTACTAAATCATAGACTACTAAACTCATAGAGGTGTATTAAATCACTGCTATGTGTAGAATTTTGATATATTTCAATAAAACAATTTAATTTTAACAACTTGTATTAATATTTAATTTAAAAAATACATAATGTAATAATTGTTAGGTCCCATTTGAATTATAAATATACCCAATCACATAATTGTTTTTTGTGTATGTACTATGTCATTTGTCAATGTGCGATTTTGGGGACACTTTTTCCCGTACTACGTCATCGTAATGCTACTTCCCCTTGTTTTCTATGTTCCGTGAACTGTGACGACAGCAGTACTCACCCGTGGCTATAAGGTCCATACAAAAGCGTCGGCTATGATTTCGGTTCATCTTCAATCGGAGCCTGTCGTGCGCTGCTCGACGTGTAGAATAAAACACACGGAGTTTTCCACCATGATCCAAACTGCAGTACTTCATCTGCTGTTACTGGCACGATACTGGAGAAAAAAAACATTATTTTAAGCCTTTGATACGTTTGTAACCTTTATTGTTTCATCATCATCATTTCAGCCGAAAGACGTCCACTGCTGGACATAGGCCTCCCCCAAGCATCGCCACAACGACCGGTACTGTGCCTTCCGCATCCAGCGGATTCCCGCGACCTTCACCAGGTCGTCGGTCCACCTTTATTGTTTAAATTAGACAATCTTCAAATTATAAAAGACTGAACTTGTGCAGAGGACCCAGAGTTGTGGTGCAACTTGAGAGAGCCTATGTCCAGCCACACCTCGGCCACTCAATACAATATAAACGCTAGCTCCACCTACATACACAAGATTACGTCTGTATACGAACGCACACACACATGTGGTTAAGGATGCTCGCCGCTCGTAATGCCGACTGGGTTCCAAGCGCTTCTCAGTAGTTCTCAGAGATGGCGTGCTTGTATAGCGACAGGCGATTGACATCCATTGAATTATTGCAGTCCAATTGCCGTCAGACTGCGGGTGCGTGCGGGGCGCGGGCAAGGAATCTTGAACTGGCGGGGGGCGGTGAGTGGCCGTTCTGTACGTTAGTAAGTTGGTAACACTTTGACATAGCAGCATCTTTATTTCGTAAGCAGTAAGGGCGGTTTTCGAATTGAAGTGTTACCACTGTCATGCAGTCGACTGTACTATTAGATATTCAGTGGACTGCGATAAGCCGAGTTGATAGACTGGTGCGATGGATAACAGTTCAAAGGATGTGGCTACCGTATCATGAACTGTCTTGAGTATGAACTAAAAAAAAATAAAGTCAAGATAACCAAGACAATACTGCTAGGCTTCCAAAGATGTTCATATTTCTTTCAATGGTACTTCAGAATTCTTACCCCAGTGGCGAAGGGTCCATATAACACGATTCCCACCGGCTTCCCTTTAGGAATTGCTTAAAACAGATCAACGACATTTCTATGCTAATTTATTGTTATAGAGTACAAAAAAATAAAATTAAATTAAAACTTGTTAAATTGTTTTTTTATTTTATTAAAGTGCGATCTTAGCTATTTTAGGATTGTTAGGTACCTACGGCTTCCCTTCTGAAAATATTCACCCTTCGCCATTGCTTACCACATTACTGCATATAACTGGTTGGGAATATCTAGGCTGTTAATTGCCCATAGTCAGTGGCAGGGGAAAAAATTACGTTTGGTGAAGCTGCATCTCCATCATCACCCTATACCAATCTACTGCTGGACAAATCCGTTCCAACTGGTCGCCGATCTGCTAAGAAGGGCTCGTGGCTAAGTATTAAATGCGTAAATTTGAAGATCTGGGGGTTAAGCTGCACTAGCTGCGGTCAGTCCGTGAATGGGTGACCATTTCGTTACACATCGAGACACCTCCGTGCCTCGGATAGCACGTTAAGCTGTCGGTCCCGGTTGTCATACGAATATCTATGGCAGTTGTTACGGGTAGTCAGAGGTACGAAAGTCTGACAACTGTTTTAGCCTCAGAAAATCAGTATTACCCAGTAACTGGGTTGCGGAGGCCTGATGGCAGTCGCTCCGTGTAAAATACTGATGTTTAGCCGCATCTCGTTAGACTGGAAGCCAAACCCCACATAATTGGTAAAAAAAAGCTCCTAGTGAATGATGGTCGCGTAACTGCTATATTGAAGCTAGATGATCCATTAAAATTAACAAATTGAATAACCCGCCTTAAAGTTCTTAAAAAAAAGTTGGTTTGTTGTCTTTGAAACAAAAACATACATACTGAATGAACCTGGGACAGTACCAGGTCCCTGAAACCTTGCAAACATACATACATATTATCACGCCTGTTTCCCATTGGGGTAGGCAGAGACTATGGATTTCCACCTGCTACGATCCTGACACACCTCTTTCGCTTCATCTACGTCCATTAACCTCGTCATGCATGCTCGTCGGTTTAGAGAACTCTTAACCTGGCATTTTTTGAGAACATCCGCGACTTGATCGCGATACGTTCGCCGAGGTCGTCCCCTTCCAACTCTTCCATCAACACTCGCTTCGTATACTTGTTTCGTCAATTTCCTCTCGTCCATCCTTTCTATATGTCCAAACCATCTTAACATACCTTTCTCAATCTTTGTCACAACATCTTCTTTCACTCCACAACGCTCCCTTATCACGTTATTCCTTACTTTATCTCTCAAAGTTACACCACACATACTTCTCAAAGCTCTCATTTCTACTGCATTTATTCTGCTTTCATATTTTTTCTGCCATACCCAACCTTACTATTCTGAAAAAAGGCTCATGAGCCTCACTTTGTAGTAATTCCAAAATTTCAATATCTTCTTTTTTCTTCATTTATATGCCAATGAATAGCTCAAATGGTGTTGTATCTATACTCGTCTGATGAGTACTATTAAGTGCTCGTTGGACTTGACTCAGCAACTTATACTAATGAGTAGGTTGCTCGATTGACAGATTAATCTGCTTACTTCTCACAGATTGCGTTTGCTGACACATCTTTTCTTTGACCGTCTCGTAGATTTTCAGTTTGTCTTTTAAATCACCATACGTAGTGACACCATAAATCTTAACTTTATTGATCTCACTATCCTTTATACCATCGACTATGTATTTGATGGCCACATAGTTTGGCATCTTGCCGCGCTTACTCAACTCCTTTATTATGAGCATGTAATCCAAACATAACTCGGAGATAAGGTTTCAGGTCTTGGTGCACTAGGCCAGCCAGCTACTGCGTGTTGGTAGACTACACACACTATCAAGAACTGTATGGAACATTGCAGTGTGCAGGTTTCCTCACGATGTTTTCCTTCACCGATAAAGCAAGTGATAATCAAATTGAATCTTACCTCAAATCGTTGAACAGATACCAGACCGGTTCAACATCTTTCGAGGCGATCTGTATATACGCGATCATGTTCTTAGGGTTGTCTTCAACGCACACAACGGCCGCTGACAAAGTGTATTCCTCTTCTGATTGGGTCGTTACGTTCTTTTTCTTGTTTTTGTCAGCCTTACTGTTTGGTGTGAGCAGTTCGGTTGGGGTTTCGACCTAAAAAAATATATAAATGTGAGAATCTTAGTAGCTGAAACACTTAGAAAAAACTTATTTTGCTTACAAAATAATACAAGCGATCATAAACTTCGAATAGTGAATGATCACTACCATCGATTATTTATTTATACACCGTGTATCAGAAATGCGTGGTCATATTTGAAGAGCTCTTTCAGGGGATGCTATCGAACAAATTTTACTATGAGTCCAACCCTGAAATAGCGAAAAAAAAAACATATAAAAAGAAATGATACACGTTGTATATGCTTTGATTGAATATGGATTTAAACTATTGTACAAATGGCGGCCTTTATCGCGATCAGCGCTTTTTGCGCGATTGATTCTGGGAGTTAGGAGTTAAAGTGATTAAGAAAGAGTGTTAGGCTTGTAAAAAATATAATATCTAATTTTGACTCCTCCTACTTAAGCTATCGTAAGTCAAAAAGACTTAATGAAACTTTAGTTTACCCGTGGAACTTGTAACAGTGCCGAAATATCGGGAACTCAACATGGAAAATATCCCGTGTTAAGTGAAAATATTAACAAAGGTTACATTTCATTCATTCATTCGTTGGCCTCTTTATTCTTTTTATTTATGGAACCCACAGCTAAACTTTTTTTTTCTATTTCAAGTACACACGGCTACACATCAAGCTGTACATTTCATAATTCCAGTATAAGCTGACCTCGCATTGTATAGGTTTTCCTTACAACGCGAGGTCAGCCTTTACTGGTTTTGTACAGCTTGATGTGTAGCCGTGTGTACGTGTCAAAATCCCGACGAATTGATAGACATTATTAAATTCAAAACTTCACTCGTGTGGTAGCGTGGCCGAGCGGTCTAAGGCGCTGGTTTAAGGCACCAGTCTCTTCGGAGGCGTGGGTTCGAATCCCACCGCTGCCAAATATCTTTTTGTAGGGAATTTGGATCATTTTGTAGAGTTGATAGATTTCTTAAAATATACATCTCTTCCGGATTACTCTTGAAAATAATTCTAATACCAGATCTTGTCCCAGTGTCAAAAAGTGACAAGAATAAATGGGTATTTTTATTAAAAATATACATTAATTCTAATAATTTTGCATTCAAAAGTAAGGGTTGACATTAGTCCAGTGCAAATCGATCGGAATACGACACAAGCAAGTTTTTGTGATAGAAATAGTGGTGTCGGCTTTTTTCTTACGACAAATAAAAAAAATATGGAAACTACATACCTTATCGTTAATAATGACTTCACCATCGGATTGCAGTCTTATAAGTAATTGATGTGGCAGGACACAGTTTGATTCTTGCGTTGGACTTTTTGATGAGCCCGCTTGTGGACTTGGTCTGGAAGTTATAATAGGTAAATATAAAAGCTATATTGAAAAAAGCAGGGTTTGGAATTGCGTCTGGTAATGATGTCAATAGATCTGCATACTTTTAAATTAGACCAAGGTGAGTAAAGGTTAAATCAGACGTTAATCGGCGTCTAGAGGCTTACTGGTCCGTGCCACCAGATACTTCTTGGGAAACAGAGTAGGAATTCTTACCTTTCAGGGTGTTTGAAGTGACAGCCGGGTCGCGCGCAGTGCAAGCCGTACCGGCACGGCTTGCCGCCACTACCTCGTTTAGTTTCCGCCTAGAATAACACAAAATATTCATGTACAGTCAGAATATATTATAGGTAATTAAAATATACAATATTATATTGCATTATAATCAAAAATTAAAATGAAAAGTACATACATACATGAACAACAGTGATTACCTAAGACCAACAAATTAATTATATATTTAGTGCAATAATTTAACAATAAATAAAAACGAAATATTTAATAAAAACTATAATTTTCTAAAATAAATGAAAATCTCCTAATACAATTTAAATAAAATTAAAATTAAATGACGAATGAAGAACCTATTTAAATGCAGTCATACACATAAACGCTCTTCCTCCTCTCTCCTACCAAACTTTGCTGTGCCCGACAGGGTCCATAAAGATCTTATTCTTAAGCCTACCACCTGTTTATATTAAATATAATATGGAATGCAATAAAACATTGAGTATTGAGTATTTAAATATTTCCGGTGAACCACCACTAGGGCTAAAATCGCTTGCACTTACCCCCAGTTTCTGGAAGGCTGATCAATTTGATCTGTTGTCAAATCTCATGTTAACTCCAGTGATTGGCCGGCAAAAATGTTAACAACCAATCACAACGCTTGACCTGAGATTTGACAGCTGATTAGTAAATTTTTGAGTTGACCAGCCTTTCGGAAACTGGGGGTTAATGTTCGATGGCAGCGGGATTCGTTCAAAGGATTTTGTCGACAAAATGTATCACCGCGAAGAATCGTGGCCGTACCTAAGGATTATGTCACCATAAAAACGTTAACTTTGACTAAAGTAACAGTAAACTTGTCACTGCGTTAAACTGATTGCTGAACTAATAAAAAAAATAGCAGATGGGTTTTCAATTAAATAGTGATAGGTATACAATTATTTTTCTTTCTTTTCTTTCTTATATCACAAATATCACATGCCTAGAGCAGCCTAGTGGTTGAACGCTTGTCTTCCATCTTGTCTCCCTGATTCAGTCTACTCGCAAAATCAAAAAGTTAAGTAGATCCAACTTCGAGAAAGGTCAATCGTCGAATCCAACTCGATTGGGCAGCGTTCGGGACGCTACGCAATATCTTCTCGTCCAAAATACCGCAGTGTCTCAAGACGAACGTCTTTGACCAGTGTGTGTTGCTAGTAATTACTTACGACATTGAAACGTGGTCGCTCACAATGGGCCTGATAAGAAGGCTCAAAGTCACTCAAAGGGCAATGGAGAGGGCTATCCTCGGAGTGACCCTGCGTGATCGAATCAGAAATGAGGAGATTCGCAGGAGAACGAAAGTAACCGACATAGCCCGAAGAACTGCCAAACTTAAGTGGCAGTGGGCGGGGAACATTGCTCGCAGAACGGATGGCCGATGGGGCAGTAAAGTTCTGGAGTGGCGACCGCGTACTGGAAGGCGCAGCGTGGGTAGGCCCCCATGAGGTGGACCGACGACCTGGTGAACGTCGCGGGAATCCGCTGGATGCGGAAAGCGCAGAACCAGTCGTTGTGGCGATGCGATGCAGAGTGCTACATACAGTTCTTGACGATGTGTACCTATGTTAGTACAGTCTAACATAACAATTAGTTTACAGGGTCACCAGATATAGATGAAGATTTCTCAGGAAGTTTTTATAGAATGGTTTGATTAGGGTTTTGTATAAATACAGTTTAACTTTCTCCGTTATTAAAATGATTTTTCACTCGAAAACATCCATAATCTTCTGAGAAAACTTCATTTATATCTCTCTACCCTGTATACCAATTGCTTTGTTAGACTGTACTATGTGTAGTTCGCCAACCCGCAGTAGGCCAGCGTGGTGCACTAAAGCCTGACCCATCTCGTACTGAGAGGTCCGTGCCTGGCAATGGGACAGTAATGGGTTGTTGTTAGGTTGTTTATATCACGTGTGGGAAACATACCGGTCACGTAACACGAAGACCAGATGACCACGTCGTGAAAAAGTGCCTTTCCATGGCTACAAAGAAAAGAGGGAGAGGAAGACCCCAAACCACCTGGATGACAAATATCCATAGGGATATGGAGAAGCTAGACCTTAGGAAGGATGATACCTACCAGCGGGAGAGATGGCGCCGCATGATTAGGAAAGCCGACCCCGAGTAACGGGAAAAGGCGAGGACAAAGAAGAAGAGTGGGAAACATACCATGTCTTTCTGCGTGCCTTTCGCCCAATACGCTTTTTCCCGAACAGTTGCGCCGCCACAATTGATTGCTAATATCGGTGGTAACCTGAAAAAACATATAAAAAATATGTTTAAGGTTAAATTGAATTACTTGGCGAAACTTCACAGCCGTGATGGGTATCGATATCTATAGGTGCGCCACGCTATGATGGCGTTTTTGACGTTTGCCTGCTCATAAAGATTCGTAAATATTGACAGCTAAGTATGAAGGAACAATTGCCGTACTTTATTATCAATAGTGATGCATTGCTACAGCAATATAATTTTTCGAATTTCGAATCTATTATTCAAATTCAAATTCTATTTATTTCTACAGTTTTTTTTTATGTATGTCACATAATTTTTGAATAAATAGCGATTAAACAAAATGGCTAGACGTTATGTTTATTGAATAATTTGATAAATTCTTTACTTTATGTAGATATTATTCATAATAACTAGTTGGAGTTGGTAAAAGTAATAAACCTGGTCTCAATCACCAATAATTTGAAATGTATCAAACACTATTGGAAAATGTCAAAAACGCGATCTTAGCGTGCCGCAGGTATAATGATATTATGATAATAAAACTTACGCGATTGGATCGACCTGTCATCAATCATATGTCACCGGTTACATCTTAGGTGAAGACCCACGCGTAACTTACATTATCATAAAAACATTCGATCATATGATCGGGTCTTTTGATTCGATCACAAACATAACAGGCCACGATCGTACCCGGTCTTATGAAATGATCGATCGAAACCGGCCTACCACTATAATAGTTGTGGTCATCTTATCTTAAGTATTATAAAATTGTAGATGTCTGTTTGTTTGTTTGTTTGTTCCAGCATCACGCAAAAACTACTGGACCGATTTTGATCAACTTTTTTTTGTATGAAAGCTGATGATCAGACTTAAAAACTAGTATGTATGGGTTTAAGAAAGAAAGAAAGAAAAAAAGATAAAAATTAATTCGTGGGGTACGTCTTCACCCTAAAGATACGAAGCTTCTACGCATATGCACGAGCGGATAGTAATGTACGATGGAGTGGAGTGGAGTGGACAGGGGACGGGACTGGGGACGGACAGGGGACGGGACAGGGGACGGAATATGGGACGGGAATTGGGACGGGACATGGGACGGGACAGTGGTACGGGACATGGGACGAGACATAGGACGGGACATTGGATGGGACATGGGACGGGACATAGGATGGGACATGGGACAGGACATGAGACATAGGACGGGACGATAGTGATATAGTGAGACAGTGGGACAGGGCATGGGACATGGGACGGGACGATAGTGAGATAGTGGGACAGTGGGACAGTGGACTGGACTGGACTGGACTGACGTGGGTTAGCAGAATTTAACGCGAGCGGAGCCGCGGGTAAAAGCTAGTACTTCTATAAATCTAAATGTTTACCTAACGATCCTGCCTCGTTGCACAGTGGGAGTGAACCTGGAACAGTGTTCGCACCAGGCGGGGGTGCTCCGTCGAGCTGCAAGCGATGCTCGCACTAGTTCTAGGAAGCCGCCACGAGGTTCCGGACCTTCGCGAACGGCTGTAGGGTATTGTAGAGCGCAGGCCAACACTATGGACTCGCGACCTTCCTGGGGACATAAGGTTAAAGATTAGATATTGGTGTCGATTATCTTGCTCACAAACTGAACTTAGTTCAAACAATCGCTCTCTTTTACTAATAGTAGATGCAAGAAAGGGATGTTAACAATTTAAATGGTGTCAAGTTAGTTTACGTGTTCCACTTCGTATTTTTAGTGGGCACGTTCCGAGGTCACGACTGAACTTGTATGGAAATTTAAATTCAGACTAATTTTACAGCACTAAAATTGTTGCAATCCCTTTCTTGTATTTCATCATCATCATCATCATTTCAGCCGAAAGACGTCTACTGCTGGACATAGGCCTCCCCAAGCATCGCCATAACGAATGGTCCTAGATTCCCACATGCAGCGGATGGATTTTTTCTTTTATGAACTATTATTAAAATACAGCGATAGTTTAAAATAGTTTTAGTTTGTGAACAAGACAATCAACGCCAATGTTATACAGATTCTAATTTGTTGCAGAACATAAATTCCTCATTCCCAACCTCTTTATTACACTTGAGGCACCTATTGAGCTGATGTCTGCCGATGGCAAACAGTTGAGATATCTCCGACTCTTCTCTATCAGACTGCTGGATGTTGGGCAGCTCGTGGTTGTCAACTGGCAGCGAGTCTGCGTCGCCAGCACCTCGGAGATAAAAGCATCCAGCCGTTAGGATGATTCGAAGGTATACAACGTGTTATTGGAATAACTCAAAACCTCAGACACCCCAACTAGTTTTTATTATAATAAATTGATATGGAAAGTAATTATACATTATTATTTATTGTTGTAGAAGATATTTAATTTTGTAATTTTTGGTACCATGGTTACTCTAATCGATTCATAGCGCTAGATTGATTCACGAACGGCGACGCTCTCGACGCTACTTTGTCGGGAAGTGAATAACCTCTTAAAATTATGTTAAGTTTCAATAGTTTTAGGAAACAAATGTTGTCCAAAAGCTTCCATCACACTTTTTTACTGGGTCTCGCTCGCCTTTGCGCTAAGCGCCGCGTCGTCGTATAAAACTTAGACTCGGCATGGTATGAAAATATTTATTTAAAATTAACCTAGGTATGTTAAAAAGTATTGTAATGGATTCTACTCTCGATTCTGAACAAACTAGTCTCAGGTTTTGAGTTAATTCAATAACACGTCATTCAATCACATATACATAGAAAGATAGATACAGAGACACGCGTGAAAAACAGTACTCTGTCGTTGCTGTCGCTCAATGGGGTATAAACCTCGCCATGTTGGGGTCAGCTTTGTTTCTTACCAGATGCTGGTAATAATTATTAGTATTCGTCGAACGAATGAACGTCGTCATGGAACGTGAACTTTTCAATTGCAGGGAAAATATCTTATGGTCATGCTGTATCCTAGTTACTGGCGAATACTGTTACAATTACACATAAAAAATGTCTTCTACATTTTAGAACAAAAATTATAATTAATTATAAAAAATATACACCCACCTCCATAATCGGATGATCCAAATAGGATCGCTACTGGGATTTCAAAATGTATTAGTTTTCCTTCGCACTTTAGGTCTCCTAAACCAGTTAAGATTTTTTATTATAAGGCGTCCGACACACAACAAGCAGTCTAGAGTTCAGAACTTCAGAGTACCCATTCGCTGTCGTCTGTGGATTTCTGCACAAAATTAAATAAAAGTATAGTCGGGCCGACCGTGGTGGTCAAGAGTCAGTCTTAATAATTATTTATTACTAGCCTATGCCCGCGACTTCGCCCGCGTGGATGTCGTTTATCGCGCATTCCTCGGGAACTGTTCATCTTCCCGGGATAAAAAGTAGCCTATATGTTAATCCGGTTTATGTTCTATCTGAATGCCACAGACCAATAAGCCTCAAGACGCCGCATAAACAAAGTTTTGTATTAGAGCTCAGTCGTAAAAGGTTGGCAGGGACCGGGGGGCGGACAGCGCGTTATGATTGTTTGGCTCAAAAGTACGGTAGTATGATTCTGTGTGATTGGTGCCGTTCGCTGACGGACTGACGTCCGGATTGGCGGCTTGGCGTATGGTATCTGTGTATGCGTGGTGACCGGGGGTGTCCGGCTAATCGAGGTCTAGAGGCTTACTGGTCTGGGCTGTATGCCAAATTTCATTAAAATCGGTTCAGCCGAACTTGAGTTATAAATGATGTGACTAACCCCACTTTGTGTTAACCTAAAGTGGAAGTTAAATTCGATACCACGAGCAGTTCGCGGTAGCTTAGCGAATAAAGCAGTGGTGTATTGAACCAGGAGTCGCAGGTTTGAATCCTGCTCGTGAGCCATTTTTTCTTTCCACTATTTATATCTTTAGTAACTCTGAACTCTAAACTCTAAAACACTCGCTGTGCACCTGACAATTGAAATCATGAAAACTCACCATCTTCGCGAGCCGTCCACCCATCTTCCCTCAGTTCTTCTTGACACTCAAACTCAGTCGCAGGCCCTAGAAACTCCAGTTCCGTAAACTGATACTCTTCAGAGAACTGGCCATTAATGCCTTGTGGGGGGACTGGCCTCACTTTCACGTTTAAGTTAGGTATACGAACGGCCTTGGGTGGGCTGTTGGCCAGTAATGCCTTCTCTTTCTTTCGTGTTTCTAGTATTTCAAAGTGAATCTGGTGAAGGATGAAGCGGTTCCAACTCTGTGGGTTAAGACTAGAATATATAAATGATTTTTTATTATTATTTTTGGAACTGACCTATGGCTTCGCCCGCGTATAATTCGGTTTATCACAGAAATATGTTACGCTCATCCTTCGGGAACTGTTTAATTGTTTATCTTTCCGGGATAAAAAGTTGCCTATATGTTAATCTGGGTCTGGTCGGGTCGGGTTGGTCTGTATGCCGAATTCCATCTAAATCCGTTCTGCCGTTGCAGCGTGATTTAATGACAAACAAACAAACAAATATGCATACTTCCGCATATATGATATTAGCAGGAATTTTCAAACGAAAAAGGAAGATTTACAGCTAACATAGGCGGTCAAACTCGAGCCCATTTTTTTTTTGTCAACCTATACTGTCCCACTGCTGGGCAAAGGTCTCCTCCATGTTATTCCAAACATCCCTATCAGTAGCTTCTTCAGTCCAATTCTTGAGAAAAATATATCCAGATCGTCCCGCCAGCGTTTCCACGGCCTACCCCGGCGACGAATTCCTTCCTGAGGCACCCAATGTGTAGCGATCCGTGCCCACCTTTCTGGATACATTCTGCTGATATGGCCCGCCCCTTCCATTTTAACCTGCCATTCATTCATTCCGAATCATTCCATTCATTTAATTTCGAGCCCATTTAGAAAAAAAATAGAAGTATGTGTTAAGTGAGTGAAGACATCAATGAATAGATCCGTGAAGCGAGCTGATTAATCAATCATTTCAGCGTATCGTAGTACTCTGCTGGACATATGCCTCTCCCAAATTGCGTTACAACTGTCCAAGTCACTTCAAAACTTTTGTATAAATTAGTTCGACGATTTTCTCAGGCTTCTCAAATATAGGGAAACCTTTGTCCTACTAGTGGCACAGTAGTACAGTTATCGGAAAAACACATGCAGAAGTTAACTTTATCATATAAAACACAAGGTTTACCTGTATTAAAGCAACTAAATCGACTCTGGAATCGGCGGCGCGGTCTGGCAGGATGAGGCCTAGAGCAGCCGCCTCGGGCACTGTCCGGAATGCCCGAAGGAAGTTGTTAGCCTGACACGGCGAGCCCCCTGAAGTGTCTAACATTCTGAATAGGAACCCTGAAATATTGAATGAATTGTTATATGTGAAACGGTTTGCTAGCTTTTGGAAGAATTGGTTTTAGTCAATGGTGTAAGGGTGTTTCTCCACTACTACAATCCGACATAAATCCGATAATATCGGACTGCTGTAGAAACCCATAGTTTTATATAAAGCGTCGTACCATCTTCAAAACTATTTCTGATGGCAAAAAAAAAGGGAAAATGCCGATCTTCTTCTTAACGTGTCCAAGGCTTTGGCTCAAATGCCGATTATTTACCAAAATAAATAAATGAAAATAAAATAGGTTTTTATTATCTCTCATTCATTTTCATACAATACAGAATTGAGGCAGCCCCAGTAAGTTATAAGAATACTTGTGTTAGGGTTGCCTCGCAACTTCCCTTACTAGTTTTATAATAATTATGAGAACGTCTCATAATTATAACTAATGCTTAATATGTTTTTTCAGCGTGAACTTTGTTATGATATTTATAATTTCGTTTCATTTTAAAAAATCGCTAAGTTTTTGGCGAAATGATATTGACCAAAGACATTTATGAAATGAATGGTTAAAAGGACAAGTAACAATCCTATCTTGACTTTTACGACATTCGGGAAATTGTAAAAAGACTTTTTTTTTTTCTTAACATAATATAACATCACGCCTGTATTTCCCCGAAGGGGTAGGCAGAGGTGTATAGTACACCCACATTTCGCCAGTTATGTTATAGTCCCATGTAATAGGGGGCGAGCCTATTGCCATTAACCGGGCACAAATCCAGACTCCAGGCTGCTACTGAGAATTTCCTAAAGAAAAAACCCGATAACACTTTGCCCGACCCGGGAATCGAACCCAGGACCCCACGATCAGCAGTCGCGCTTGCAACCACTAGACCAACGAGGCAGTGTTTTCTTAAATATTAAAAATAATAAATAAAAAGTGAGCATACCCAATTCGCAAGTGAGACAAAATTCTTTGGCACAAGTATGTGCTAAAAGGGTCGCTTTTACCGGCAATGTGTAATATAAAACCTGAAAAAAGTTATGTCTTATAATCTAAAGGTAATTTGCTAATTACTCTTTTAGGCGTAAACAAGATACTTTAATGCGCACCGGTCACGAAGCAAGTTCACGAGTCAGTTCAGTTGACAGTTCAGTCACTGGCCTTTCACCTCGTGCATACAACGTTACTTTTTCTTAACGCAATTTGAGAAACTACTTTGGTCAGAATCAGTAGGAGACTCGATTTGGATATGTTACATTTTAACCAAAAAAATATCTAGAATGGTGGTGAATGGTCAAATTCAGTACATCAGCGATCTTGAATAGGTCCTTAGGTTCCGGGAAGGTCAACTAGATTAGTTTCCGTGCATCAGGTAGCCCTTAACGACATCCTTCACTATCTCCGCTACCAACTTGAGAACTTACGAAACTTACAGAACTCTAAAAGCATGTAATTTTGAAAAATAACTATCCCTATCGAATCTCCTCGTGATCCCAACAAAGCAGTTGCTCAAATTGCGTTAGCAAAAAGTAATGTTGTATACATTTGAAGACAGTTCAGTGATTAACTCCCAGTTTCTGGAAGGCTGATCAATTTGATCTATTGTCAAATCTATTGTCAGCTTCTGTGATTGGCTGGCAAAAAAATAACAACCAATCACATCGCTTGACCTGAAATTTTACAGCTGATTAGTTATTTTACGCTTTGATCAGCCTTTCGGAAACTGGGGGTAAGTCAGAGAGAACTAACTGACCTGACTCACTGAACTGACTCGCGAACTGGCCTCGTGTCCGGCGCGCATATTCAATTACAAGAAGCAATTTTGCGACAGTGTTGCTTTGACGAATCGGTGAACGGTCACATTAAAGTACGCTTTCTTTTGTAACAGTATAGTCGCGTATCCAGTAGACAGCCTCTAGCTTATCGATACTACCACGCGTATAAGCTTTCAATAGAAAAGTTGTAATGTGCTTGCTATGGCAAATGAGAAACTGTCTCTAACGACGGCCGGCTGCTTCGTTAATCGTGTAAGTGTGATGTATGCATGAATTTTCCGTAGCCACACACTCAGGACGAGGCAGCTCGTATTGAGGCTGCGCAAGTGGAGTCCCGGCTTTATAAGCATTAATAAAATATTACTAAAAATAGAACCTGTTTAAATTACCTGTAGCATAGAATTGCAATAAGAATTAGGTAACGTGGACTCTAATCCTGGAAGACCAGTTTTGTTACTTTTTTCTAAATCTTCGTTCGGACCGTGTTTATTGTAGCGTAAATCAATCTGCAATACAATAAATGCAAACAATCTCCAAAAAAAACTTAAATTTTGATATCAAACTCGGTAAAAGAACTTCATACTATCGACCAACCATGGAAATTTTTCAGAACGATTGCAAGACTTCTGCAGAAGCATTGCTTCGCCTCAATCTAACTAGATACGCACGTAATTGCCTGGTTTACACGATGACGGTAACGATAAATTACAGTAACCCAGTTCAGCGCTGACTTGCTACTGGGCTCGTGTGGACACTAGTTCCAACCCAGTCGAGTGCCGACTTCAAGCTCGCAAGTCAATCCAGCTGACTAACCACCCGTTCTATTTTCGAACCCAGTAGCTTACTCCAACACGCCGCTCCAGTGCGTGTGACTAGCATTGTCTGAACCACTAAGGTAATATGTACGACGTACTAGAGAAGACACCTCGAATAAAATGTTTGTAGCACGTTTTAGAGCTCTTGCACTCTCACTCACTTAGCCCCCGCTCGCCACACGCGTGCTCCGCGGCCAGCAAGTTGCGCGATATTTTTTGTTCGTAATGTCTACTCTAGTACATAGTACATATTACCTCACTGGTCTGAACGCGTTCGGGCAGTCGCTGCCAATCGACTGCCAATTTGTTGTTTAGTGTCCATGCTACGTATTGTCACGACCGCCAGTGTCAAAAATAGACAGCAAACTGACATACTGGGTCGAGTCACTGCTATCATGTAAACCAGGCTTATGGCATGGGTAAATTATACGGAACTCTTTACAAAAATTATGAAAGTCCTTACCGTTAAGGGTTCTTAATTTAGGCCTGTATTCCAGAACGGAGCTCAAGCGTTAATCTAGATTTAAGAACAGCCATTTCATACATTTATATCAATCTAAATGACAAAGATGTATACAATGACAGTTCCTAAATCTAGCTTCATGCTTGAGAACCATTCTGGAATCCAGCCTTTAGGTGCTCGTCATGAGACAACGATAAAGACAAGTCATGAGACTTGTCAAGCAATGATGCTTGATGGCAGAGGTATAGTTCGGGTGTTCAAAATCATAGTCGGAGCTTAAAATATGCATTCTTAACTCCGAGATAACTGAAGAGAAGAAGAAATAATTTATTAATGTCTCATTACAGACAAAAACAAAAGCATAAAAAAACAATAAAATTAAAAATAGTTTGTACAAAGCGAAAAAGACCTCTATCTAAGCATATGCTGCAACCAATTACATGCTATTACCATAATGGCGATAGAATGGCATTGGCTGCAACACTCAAATGTTGCAGCGCTGGTTTTCTAATTCCCCGACGAATAATTTCCCGACAGTGATGCTACAGGCAGCCACAAGTAAATACATAAAATAAATTAATATACAACCTTACATATACCTTATATGAACTTATATAAATAAATGACGATAACAAATACAAATACAGTAGTACACATTTTATATAGCCCACTGATGTACATGTGCAGATGAACGATTTCAATATGCGGGAAATTGGATAACCAATCAGAAAGTACCATCGCTGCGCGCCTAGTCTCAGCCGCTGCCGCTACAATGACTTGCAGTGTACATAGCCTGTGAGCGAAATAGAAAAAGACGGCACGGCAATCAATTTTAATACCTTATGGGCATTGCATAATGTTGATTATATGTATTTTTATTTATGTTTCGGGTGTTTTCGTCGATCGTCTTTGCGTGTCTGCGCGAACGAATATTGACGACACGCCTTATCTTTTGTGTCACACTGTACCTATTTTTGGTTGTAACTGTAATGACTTTCATAACTTTTGTCAAGATTTTCCGTCAATTTGCCCTACTACACCGAGAGATCAGTTGATAACGGATATTTCTTTACCACTGCACACTTAGATTTTTGAGTTAAGACTCATTGAAGAAGTATTCGTATTTATACTCCATTTCAAGCCCATGGGATATCTCAATATAGATATAAAAAATTCAACACTTACTTGAGACGAGCAGAAGATATTTTACATCCACGTGTTAAACTTAAATAACTGATATTATACCTTTTGATAATGTTTGGGTATAGGCTGTGCAACATATTTATTTTCGATCTGTCTCGCAGTTTGCAAATCTTCGAAATTATCTTCTATATACGGCATCTGGAAGCATAGTTTATGACTACAATGCAAATAATAGCCTATCCCGTCTTCCCGTGGTTCGAAAAAGTTGACAAAGGCTGATTCTGGCTTTATTATAAAATAATAAATGTTTATTTGAAGTACCTGGTTCCTCTTAAATGTTCTAGGATTCGGTGCGTATCCAATAGGGCCTTGCATTTTCATAGAACTCAATACTTCGGGGTCGATCAGTTTTGGTTTCCTGCATGATATGGTATTTTTTATTCCGGACCTAATTACCTTAATATATCCTATTTAGGTAATTAAGTCCGCCCTTATACACTAGGCCAGCGTGGTGGACTAAGGCCTAGAACCTTCTCATTTTGAGAAGAGACCCGTGCACGGCAATGGCGCAGTAATGGGCTGATTATATCTTAACAAGCTAGATAAGCCATCGGTGGATCATACCTGTATATTTTCCTGAAGAACTCTTCAGGCAATTCGTTGAACCACTTGGTGCCTGAATTTAAGGGGGGTAGTGTCACTGTGGAGTACTGGAAGGTTGTGTCGCTGAAGCCGACGTATGGTAGGCCTGCTACTTGATCCGCGAACTCTGTTGCTCTGAAATAAAGGGTAGTTTTGAAAAGTTTTAGTTTGAGAACACATGTTTGTCGATAGGTTGCCAAATGCTTTGAACAATTTAAAGTGAATGGACGAAGAGCGCGGACTTATGAAGTCTTTAAAGTGAGCGCCGGCTTTCAATTCGTCTCGGTCGGTCTATGTCCGTTAGAAGTGCGACACGTACTATCAGAAAACTTTCCAGTGAACCACCACTAAGGCTAAAATCGCTTGCGCTCAGTGTTCGAAGGCAGCCATAAGTACGTGTAATGTATCACCGGGAAATATTGTGACTGTACGTTTATTTTTATCATGATCCAAATAACAGACAATGTCGATTTCCAAAGTGCAAGAATATAACAAATATTAAAATTAAAGTTCAGGCAACACATTCCATGCGTAAGTCACATTAATCACTCTATTGAGACAAATATTACTAATTTCAATTCAATTCAAACATTGTTTAGTAGTCTCCATTTTGTTATCTTCCCAATAACAAACGTTAAGCGGTTCGAGAGCAACAGACAAACACAGGTGTTCTCATTTTCTCGCGTAGTTATTATATTCAAAATCTCTCTTTTTTGTAACCAATGTACTATAAATACATATAGTTAGGTGTTGTAGTATTAATTTGTTCGATTGTTTTGACTAGTCATTAATGAGCAAGTTGTATGAACAAGGCCCGTTCATTCACTATATTTATAAAAACCAAGTGTATATTTACTGCATATGTTACGAATTATTTTTATTTGAACCTTATGACCCTGTCCCTACGTCAGAAATACGCGTTCGAGATTTGGCAGCAACTCGTGAACACAATTAATAATAATAAAATAATAAAATCTTTATTTCAAATCACAAATAGATCCATATAATGTTAGTAAAAACAAAAGAAAACCTAAAGCCTAATGTTAGTAACTTAAAATTAATCAATGTTGCCGAAGTTAAAACTGGATATAGTTCGCACTAGACGTGTGAAGTGTCGCAACATTGGACAATCCCACTTGTCGCACAATTAATTTCCTCAGTTATATGCTAGAGATTTTTCACTCGTTTGATTACGGCTTACATATTGTTAAGATCAAAAACAGACATTTTATTAATAAATTAACTTTTCTAGCGCCCAGAAATGATAAGACAAAGAAATTATCAATTTCCTTACCTTGAAAAGTTGTTGAAGACTGGTTCATGGTTGTGTTGTGGCGAAAACAAGTGCAGATGTCCGGCTTGATCACCGAACACTAACGCTTGGCTAGTGGAAGACACGTCCATCACGCTGCACAGGGAACTTTGGGTGTCCACCTGAAAAAATAAATGATCATGAACAAACAGCCGTACAAATTTGAGGCAACATTGTTCATTATCCAGAATGTACGGTCGACCGCACGTTGGTGGGAACACTTTGAAATTAGCAGCATCTTTATTTCGTAAGCAGTAAGGGCGGTTTTCGAATTGAAGTGTTACCACTGTCATGCAGTCGACTGTACGCTTTATACAAAAAGCATGATTATTCCATTCATCTATAAATTCTCTAAAAAAAGCTGTGATGGACATTCAGTAAGTGTTAAATGGAATATTCATAGATATACTTAATTTAAGTTTTTTTTTGTGTGAAAAGTCATTTGTATTATTTCATACAGACCATAAACGGGTACTTATAAAAGGTAAACTTTATTTGCATTGCTGTAAGTATGTTGTTTTATCTAATTAATATTTTTGTAATAATATTAAAGTTCGGAAGTTCTTTCTAGATAAAATTTTGGCAGAATCATCTCATTAGTATTTTATCTATGACTATAATAGTACATTACTGTTGAGGCCTGAAATAAAGCAATTTACGGCCGAGTAATATTGGAAGTACGAGGCGAAGCCGAGTATTTCCCAAGTGATTTTAAAACTTTTTAACTTTTTTTAACTTTTTAACTAAACGAGGCCGTTAATTGCTATTTCGGCCAAGACTTGTATAGTACTCTTCTCTTATTTGCGAGGAAACACAACACAAATTGATTCAACAGTATCTCATTTACATTCACACCAATTCGCGCGCGCGCGGATCTTGTTCTATTTACAAAGTTTTGAAAAAAAAAATGCGCACAGGCTGACTGTATAATGATAAATATTTTGCACCTAAAAACACCTAATTTATGTAAGTGTGTACTTAAAAACCTCGGTAGCATAATTTAAAAAATAAAAAGTGTCCAGCAATTTCTATTATTGTCCTGTTGGATATTATCGGCCTGTTATTCCGTTGCGTACGGAAAAGAGCCGATTGTTGTATTTTTTTTTTTGAATAATGAAACAATTTCCGAGCAAGTGGGAGAAATAGTATATTATTAAATATATTTAGTACTTATTGTATGTTATATATTATATACCTATGTATGTTTATTTATTGTTTTAGTGGTAATTTATTTCTCATCTTGTTTTGTGTCGTGAATCAATATTGCACCTGCCTTGTCATCTCTGTATCACCCTAAGGTTGACTGGGAGAGAATGCCTAAGGCATTAGGTCCGCCTATGTACACATGTTGCATGAAGTTTAAATAAATAAATAAATATTAATTCCGCTTAATGTATGGCATGCTCTTCTTTAAATAATGGGGCCCTTAGATTTAGTTTGAAATTATTTCATATTTCATGATCAGTGTACTCATTGTTGAAGAGCCAAAGAAATAAACAGCCTTAATTATTAAATTCAGCTTGCGAACCGAATAAATACAAAAGACTAATTTAATTAGACAAAGGTTTCGAAAAAGATGTGGTGTTGATTCATGATTATCTTGTTCACAAACTAAACTTAACTATCACTCTCTTTTACTAATAGTAGATACAAGAAAGGGATGGCAACAATTTTAGTGCTGTCAAATTACTTTACATGTTCCATTTATTCGTATTTTTAGTCGGCACGTTCTGAAATCACGACTAAACTTGTATGGAAAGTTTAATTCCGACTAATTTGATAGCACTTAAAATGTTGCCATCCCATTCTTGTATCTACTGTTAGTAAAAGAGAGCGATAGTTTAAAATAAGTTTAGTTTGTGAACAAGAGAATCGACACCAGTGTATGTTATTGAAATTAAAATACACGATACGCAAGGATATAATAATATGGCTCAATCATCGAATAAAAAGTAGTTCCGTTTATGGTATTTTGGTATGATATTTCACCTAAATATTGTTTTATTGTTTAGAAATCATATAACTGAGCTAACAAAAAGATTCGCCGAGAAAAAAAATGTACTTTCATTCGGAGTGGCGTCAACTTCATGCCGCACTACTCTTTCCCGGCAAAACTCGTAGTTAGTTTAGCGCTCTCTCATTGCGCAGCGTTCTTATTTGGAAGGCGGACATCATAGAGTTGTGGTATAGCAGAGATAGATTCGGAAAGGCTTTGTTACAAGGAACTTTTTCGATGTTTTTTTTTTCGTATATCAAACCTTGTATTCTCGGAGGCTTTGTTACAAGGAACTTTTTCGATGTTTTTGTTTTCGCAAGGATTCAGATTAATCACCCTTAAAAGACTTTAAGTCACAAATAATAAAACTCGACTTTAACCAGTCAATCAACTCAGCCTTTTGCAGTCTACTGCTGGATAAAGGCCTTTCCCAAGAAGCAGCAAGACACTTAGCCTTCCATCCTCCAGTTTATTCCAGCTACCTTCATCAGGTCGATGGCTAAACCCAATTTACTAAACATAAATCTCACCTATAACCTGAAACGTAGGCTCAGCTGCATTAGACGCGTTAACATGCAGCAACGCAACGTGTCCGTTTCGTGATAAAGCAGATTTTAGTTTAGTAGTTATGGCGGGGATACTCTGGCAGTGACCATGCGCCCTCACCCAGCGTAATTATGTTTCCCAGCAGCGGGTCAGACATGTGCTGGTTATGATTTGTTATTTACTAAACGTAAATCTCTCTTGGAACGTAGACTGCTCAGCTATATCAGACGCATTAACATATAGCAACGTAACGTGTCCGTCTCCTGATGAAACGTTGCTCTCCCAGAAAAGGCGGGAAGGAAGTGTAGTCATAAAACCACACAAATCTTTCCTATATAACGCTACACACCTAAACTCTTTCCTCTTTTTCCCTCCGTTCACACACATACTCACACCCCCTGACACAACACACGTGTGTGTGTTGTGTCAGGGGGTGTGAGTATGTGTGTGAATTATGTATGTGCATGAAAGTGTTTTCATGCACATACATACAATATATTCTTCTCTAGCACACACACACAATACTTACACAGATACTACACACACTTAGTATAAGATAGCAAACATAGATTGTACCTCTCTGTCCATAGCAGTCTCCATTATTTTTATTCTTCTTTTGTGGGAATCAATGGCTGGCGAACCTTAACACAAGCTACTTTGTAACCTAGCTAGGACGCCAGTTCTACTATTGTAATTGTTACTACTGTTGAAGATAGATCCCTAACTTATACTATATTTTTGTAACAGACTGTACCACTTTTATGAAATAAATAAATATTTAATCTCACCTGGAATGTGGACTGCTCAGCTGCATTAGACGCATTAACATGCAGCAACGCAACGTGTCCATCTCCTGACAACGCAACGGCTCTCCCAGAGAAGGCGGGTAGGAAGTGTAGTAAGAGGGGCGGGGATACGGTAGGTAGCGACCAGGCTCCCTCCCCCATGCTGTTGCGGCGCAGGCAGCGCACGTCCCACACTAAAACGTAGGGCTCCGCTACCGCCATGCCAGCCCTGGAAAAGTTTTACTAAGAGTTTTAGGCATGGATAGGCATAATACTCGTAATTAAGAATGTTAATTTCTTAGGTTTTCGCGATCACTACATATTATAATAAAACAAAGTTTAACCGGATTAAATCGCGTATATTATTTAAATTGGTTTTCCTGACGTTTCGAAAGCTTTGCGGTTAAACTTTGTTTTATTATAATAAGAATGTTAATTTTGAAATCCAGACACTAGGCAGCTGTAATGGGCAGGAGCATGGTATAATAACACCAGCACGCGTAGCATGACCACTGTAGACAAGGGCTATGTCTACGAAAGAGTAGACAAAATGACAGTTAAAGTACTATACAATGTCGTTTAGTCTATTCTTCTGTAGACATATCTCTTGTCTACAGTGTTCATTCTACGCGTGCAGGTAGTCTCTTCCCGTGACAGCTAGGTCACGTGATTGCCTCCGTACTACGTCATCGGCCGTGGAGCCAATAGTGGGCTGTTAGCTGACACTTGTCAGTTTGATGTGCTGCCACTTTGTGAAAATAAATTACCTGAGCAAAATGCATTTTTTCATTTACTTTCTTCTATAAAGAATCTATTTTTAACTAGTAATTTAATATAGTTTCCTTTATTAACTAATTAGATGAATAACAAGAGATAACAAATAGTTAGGCTAGTTAGGAATTTATTTTATATTCATTATGAACAAAAATCTCTTTAAGTATATTGAAGATATCAATCAATGGCAGCACTGATCGTGACGTAGCTTGGAGGCATCGCGCTGTCATTGCGGGAAGAGAATACCTGGTGAAACATCTTATTATACCATGGGCAGGAGTTTTTGGAGGTTGTCTCAACTGTCAAGGTTCAGAAAATGCTTATTCATCATTTCAGCCGAAGACGTCCACTGCTGGACATAGTCCTCCCCAAATTGGGGGATATGCCATAATCATATATTTTAGTAGTAGTAGAGCTTCATTGTGAAAGAGCTCGTCCAGGGAAGTACTACGACCATACCTACTTCTCCGCGAAATAGTGATGCTGTGTGTGCTTGCATTACAATCACATGACTTTCCTTCTTCTTGTCTCAGTTTGGCGAACCGACTGGCTGTACCATTTAGGCAACGGCCTAGGTGGTATTGCAGTCATTATAGGCAAAGGTAACCGCTTAACATCAGGTGGGCCTTTAGCTCGTTTCCATCCATCCATCAAAAAATTAAAACAATCGCCACGCTTGGCAGGCGGGTTGGCGATCGCAGTTGGTTGGTTAAATACTCAGAGAACGCTGCTGCCCATCCTCTGGTGAATCCCTTAGTCGCCTTTTACGACACCCATGAGAAGATATAGGTGGTGCAATTCTTTACGTCTAGCACCACATGGAACAAAATGCTAATTGGCTTTAGCCTATTTTGAATAAGTTTTATCTTCACATCAATGACACCATTTCTGAGCGAATGTATAACTATTTTAATTGCGAATAACTAACTTTCTTCAAGGGGTAATCAGATGTGATGAGATGAGAGTGATGAGACCAATGCAAAAATCTATGTTTATACAGTACATTTACCAGAGCCAAGCTGCAGGTATGCATGTCAGGGTTGCCACCGTTCAAACTTTTACGAAATTAACAGACAACTAATATATAAAATACATACGACTGTGTAAATCCACACGAGATAAGTAGATCTCCTTGCATGTCCAAGTCAGATAAGCAGGCGGAGTGTGCCCTGAAGGTATGTTCTGCCGTGATAGGCTTCCTAATGTCCCGTAACGTGACCATGCCGTTAGCACTGCCACACGCGAGTAGCGAGCCGCCACCGCTGCGGAGAACTGCGCAACCTTCTTCTTGTATTGGCTGGAAAGAAGGAATGTGTAGGTCTAATTTGTTCATTCTAAAAACACTTTCCAGTATTGATGTAATGCTTTAATTTAAACACACAAAAAAAACGAAAAACAACTACTCTACCCTGGCAGGCCACGAAGACAGGAGCGGGACCAGATAGATGAACTACACAACCAATGGTTACAGAATATCTAATAGTACTAACGTACAGAACGGTCACTCACCGCCCCCCGCCAATTTATGACTCCTCGCCCGCGCCTCGCACGACCCGCAGTCTGACTGCAATTGGACTGCAATATTGCAATGGATGTCAATCGCCTGTCGCTATACAAGCACGCCATCTCTAAGAACTACAGAGAAGCGTTTGGAACCCAGTCGGCATTACGAACGGCGAGCATCCCTAACCTAGATGTGTGTGTGCGTTCGTATACATACGTAATCTTGTGTATGTAGGTGGTGCTAGCATTTATATTGTATTGAGTGTCCGAGGTGTGCCAATGGTCGGCATTACATGGAGACCGTAAGGTCTGAAAAATATAGGATAGCTTGACAGTCTGATGATACAGGCTGAAATTAACAGTAGCTTTACCCCTGAGCCACATAAATTGGGATTGATCAGAATTCCTGCTATATGTACTACAGTTGACCGTCAGCACGTCAATGGTTACACTTAAATTACGACAACTTACTGCTTACGAAATAAAGACACTGTCAAAGTCAAACTGTTACCACTGACTTGGGGTCGACTGTATGTGCTACTTTACATGACTTTTCAAAGTAATTGACAATTATTTACTAATAAAGGTATACTAAATCAAATATTTTGATTTAAGAGGAAATGCGGGTAGTCTTTTCTCCATACAAACGCTCTCGACTGTTTCCTTTCTGGTTTATAACCCCAGAGCAGTGATTTTTTACAGTAAAATCAATATCCACTTTTTCTATTAGAGACATGTTTTCGTTATTGTTGATAAATTATTTCTAGAAGCCCTAAAAAATCTCAAAATTGCCTATTTAGACCGCTATCTACAGAGGCTTAGTTTATAAATTTGACAACTATTAATGGAAAAGGAAAAAGATAGCGACACAGTACATATTCTTCTTATTCAGTTTATGAAATATCTTTTAAATTGGTCCAGTTTCGGAGGATAAACTAGTCGAGAGCCATACCTTGAATTGTGATATTTCTAATTAGGCTATTCAGTCGGAGCTGCAGTTGTCCTTATCGCACTTATTTGAGGCCTAGTGCTCGCAAAACGACAGCGATAGTTTCTGCAAATACCTGATTTTCAATAGTCTCTGCCCGCATTTCCTCTTAATATACAATTACTTACAATAGCACATCCCTTCATTTTGGTGAGATCAAGATCTATCAGCTTGCTTTGATGACCACCCAGCATCAGCTTAGTGGTACTCGATTGAAAGAGACACTGCATGTCTATCATATTTGGTGATCTAGAAAGTAATTATTGAGATTAAGACCATGATAAGACCTGCTGTCTTGTATGGATCGGAATGTTGGGCTACGAAAGGAATTAATGAAAGGCAAGTACATGCAGCTGAGATGAGAATGTTAAGAGGAATTTGTGGTGTAACGAGAATGGATAGGATAAGGAATGAATATGTAAGAGGGAGTCTGAAAGTAGCGCCAGTGACAGAGAAGTTAAGTAGCAATAGACTGTCATGGTATGGACATGTGATGAGGAGGAATGAGGAGCATGTTACGAGGAAAGTTTTAAGTATGAATGTTGATGGCTACAAGAAAAGAGGGAGACCGAAGACAAAATGGATGGATTGTGTGAAAGATGATATGAATAGAAAGAAAGTGAACACGGAGATGACGGCTAATAGAGATGTATGGAAGAAAAAAACATGCTGCGCCGACCCCAAATAAATTGGGATAAGGGCAGGAGGATGATGACATGTACTTGTTTTCATTACCTACAGCATTTTTTACTTTACAGTGGGCGTATAGCAGTGGAATGTACAGTCACGATCCTTCCCGATGATACACTTTGTCGACAAAGTCCCTTGAACGAATCCTGCTACATTACACGTACCTACAGCTGCCGTCGAACACTGAGCGCAAGCGATTTTAACCTTAGTGGTGGTTCACCGGAAAGTTTGCTGATAGTACTTATAGGAAATGTTTGTTCAACTGCTCACACATTTTCTGTAGTTTTATGGAACAACATACAATGTCACATCTCACTTGGTCACACGCTAAATGCACCTTTTACGCAGTAACTAAGTCTGAGCATACATGTATGGCTTATGCACACCTTGCTTCCCATATAAACTACAAAACAATTGGAAGAAGTAGAGAAATCATCTACCACACAGCCCAATAGAAGCCTATTGTTGAATATAATGCGTACAAACTCGCCGAAGTACGAGAAAGCGGCCCTACCAAGGCGGTTATTGGCTATTCACTAACGCAGAAGTATAAGGGCTCACAGAAGTGGTCGAAATTGATTCGAAATTTTCGAGTGTCGAATAATGACGTCGCGCAGTTGTCCTACACTCGGGAGCAATGAATCTGGGGCACCAACAAAAAACCTTAATATCTCGGAAACTAAGAATGATAGCTTATTTAAATAAAAAGTATTTTACAGACTATTTAATAACAACAATAGATTATTTACAATTTTTTATTTGAATATGCTGTCATTCTTAATTTCCTAGTTATTAAGGTTTATGTTGGTGACCCGGATTTATTGCTCTGGATTGTGTATATATCTATTAGTCAGATATGTTGACAGAAATCGGTCCCCTGTAATGAGACATCTATGAGCTATATAATCGATGAGAGAAGGTAGAATACAAATTAAAAATAACATTATTGTTTAAAAATAGTAAGTTATAGCTTTAAACATGTTGTCAAACTGAAAGCTACACAATAAATTGGTGAAAACCACCTAAAGACACTCCAATAATATTGATGGAACTTACTTGTATGTACGTTTCGGAATCCCTCGGCGTATCTGATGCCGTAAAGACGTTTTTGTCAGCGCAAATATGCCTTGCTCTACAGTTACAATGTCTCTCACTTCTTCAGATTCATGTACTTGGAATGATGTGTACTTTTGCATCCCTGGACCATAATAAGATGTTACATGGCCCTAGAAATTATAAATAAAATTAAGAAAATAATCTGTTTAAGATTTAACTATTTCTTTCGGAAGTAAAAATTGTTTCTGCAAACAAAACATCAACATCATTTCAGCCGAAAGACGTCCACTGCTGGACATAGGCCTCCCCCAAGCATCGCCACAACGACCGGTCCTGTGCCTTCCGCATCCAGCGGATTCCCGCGACCTTCATCAGGTCGTCGGTCCACCTTGTGGGAGACCCACGCTGCGCCTTCTAGTACGCGGTCGCCACTCCAGAACTTTACTGCCCCATCGGCTATCTGTTCGGCGAGCAATGTGCCCCGCCCACTGCCACTTAAGTTTGGCAATTCTAAACAAAACATACTCAAATAATATTGAAGTTCGCCTGTTTATAAATTTTTGATATCAGAACTTCAGAAGATTATGTTGAACAACACAAAAAAAACATTGATTTGATGAAAGGTACAGTTTTTAGCAAATTTTTTAATAAAGATACAGATGTTTATTATGGCGGGTGAGCCATACTTGTGTGTGTGTGTACATGCATGCACATTCTCTTTGCGTGTGTAAGCTTGGGAGCGCTGTTTTGGCCGAGTTTTGTAGCTACACACACAAGAGCGCGTGTCTATATGCATTACAACTACAAGTATGGCTCACCCACTTTCGTTAGATAAAACAAATGTAATAATCTAATCAAAAAAAGATATATGCTGAATCCATAACTTTCGAACCAATGACTATACCCTGTAAGTTACAGGAAAAATATGTAAACAACATTTAGACTACTCTTAATGAAAATAAAATATTTCAATTTTTTTTTTTTACAAATTGAATTTAATTGTTTCACAATTAAGACAAGTGAAAAAACTTGGAACTTGCGACTTGAAGTTTTAAAAAAAATTATAGCCTTTTTTCTTTCTTATTCCACAAAAACAGACAAGCGTTTTTTCGACATTTATTTTTTGCTGGGCAAATCATTACGTATACAGAATTTGATTATCACTTGCTTTAACGGTGAAGGAAAACATCGTGAGGAAACCTGCACACTTGAGAGTGCTCCATACAGTTCTTGATGGTGTGTGTAGTCTGCCAACCCGCACTAGGCCAGCGTGGTGGACTAAGGCCTTACCCTTCTCATACTGAGAAGAGGCCCGTGCCCAGCAGTGGGACAGTAATGGGCTGATTATGTTATGTAAATCATTACGTCATGTAAAATATTCCTCGAAACAAACTATTAGACTAGAAGTAATGCCCCCAAGTGATCAAATTTTCAAAAAAATACAAAAATTTTCGTTTTCATAGGGTCATTCATTATATTATGCACATATTATATTTATAACACCATTGATACAATATTCTGACACATAAATTAATTGAATTTAATTGAATTGAATTAAACCAAATTAATTAACTCCCCTTCAATATTTCATATAAAATCTGTAGTCAAAATACACGAAAACTAACATAAAACAGCAAAAGGCACTATTGATTGTGACATGCCTCTAAAATATTTTCCAAAATCTAGATTTTTGCATCAAGTTTTTGTTTTTCTAGTGATATCATTCAGGGTTTAGTGAATATATATTGTTTTAAGTTATAAATATTTTACTTACTCCTTGGTTCCCCATCCATATCAGCTCCTCGTATTTATCAAACACTACTGCAGACACCCCAAACCTGTCGCCGCCATCCACCAGCACACTGGCCCTCACTGCATACTCTGCTGCTTGATTCGGCACCAAGTATTGCGGAGCATATTCTGCGGCATATGGGTCTAAGAGTTAAGCTCTGCTACACTATTCATTACTAGCTTTTCTTTGTTTATGCATATATATATTTTATCTATACACCAGGGGTTTTTTGCCTTTTGTAGTATTTTTTTTACACAGCTTAGCTATGAGAATGAAAAATCAATTACACAAACATACAAATAAACTCAATTTATCATTTGTGCAGGGTAAATAATTATTATTACATATATTTTCATTCCTAGACGAGCTTTTGATACGAATGCCTACAAAACTTCTTTGTTCAAAAAAGCATGTTAGCCACTCAGTTGGTGATAGTATAGAAAATTATTATTATTATTACTCTAAAATCTGAGGTACAATACTTTTGTACCAGTGCAAAAGTATTGTACCTCAAAAGTATTGTATCTCGGCCACCTCCTTTAGTTTTATTCTTTATTGTACCTACACACAATACATTATACATTGATGTTACCGTAGGAAAGTTTATGTATTATAATAAAACAAAGTTTAACCGGATAAAACGGAACGGAACGGTTTTTTCTTAGGTTTTCGCGAAAAACTAAGAAGTTATTAAGTTTGTGTATGTTTATGTAGTGTATGTGTATTACTGTTACTTTACTATTTATAAATGACCTCTAAAGGTCAAATTAATAATCATTCAAAGAATTGCTGAATAAAGTAGGCACTCTATGGCATTAGCTGATAATAATCTATTGATTGATCATTGAATATAATGTGCTATTTTTTACTTTTTTTTAAAACTAGTTAATGCTTAAATGGTGTTTGCTACATACCTATTATTAACCAAGCCTTTGCCCAATTATGTTGTTAGGTACATATTGTTAGTACCTAGGTACTTTGGTTAAATGATTTTTAGAAGGAAATAATGTTCTTTAAAAAGCGATTACCGAGTAGTTGGGTTTTTTTATACTACACTACAGCAAGGTTTAGCAGATAAGTACATTCTATGAATAATCAACCCATCAATGAGACATTACAAAATTTCGTAGTAAAGGAAAATAGGTCCTCAATATCTATTGAACAAGTTGTTGATAATCTTGTTACTTATTGAATTGCTTTCAATAGGTTTTCTATTAAACTTTCAATTACATATTTTATAAGTACTAAATGAACTTTTCAGAGAACGCCTAAAAGCAAAATAAAGCAATTTCTTATACAGATAAGATAATTAAATATCAAGTTATAGTAAAAAATAGAAAAGGAAGAGGTACCCACCAGTAAGCAGATGATCAGTAGGCATGCAAAGATCGGAATAATGATATTCCATGTTGAAATGTTTCACTAAACTTTTTCACGACATTAATATTCACTATTTGAACTCAAAAGTTACAATTAAAACCATTTTAATTTAAAATTGAATTAAATAGATCATAGGGCCGACGACGACAATTCAGATTTTCAAGTAAATCAACATGGAGGTTTTTAACAGACACACTGTATTCTGCTGTATTCGTTGACAGAAAATTCTTCCTTTTCATAAATGAAATACGGGTCACAGAATCGACACAGTGTTCTTGTTGGAAAACAAAATGTACTCGCGTCTTGTCATCAAACTGTATGTGCATTCCGTTTTACGTACGCTATGTATGTGCATTCCGTTTTACGTACGTTATGTTACGTATACTCTGTTCTCTGCGCTTAAGGGGTGCGTTCAGTATTATCGCCCGACGACCTTTCTGATGCTGATGCGTCGGCATGGACACGGAGCGTATTTTGGTCCACAATACATTTGTATGTTTTGGTCGTTCAGCTATACGCCGAAAGCGACGAAAAAACAACGGCAAAGTGACGGCCGAACTAGCTAGCTCTACTAATATAGTAATCTGTTGGCCGAACCGCTGAAGGAAATTCCGGGGGGCCGTCTAGTCTTCTGCAGCAGCACCAGGCGACCCTTTTCAGGGCCTCGACTACAACGTAGTGATTATATTATTATTATCTTTGGCCAACAAACACATAGGTAACACACAACTGCCGAAATGTGGGTGTACTATTACACCTCTGCCTACCCCTTTGGGGAAATACAAGCGTGATTTTATGTTACCTATGTTATGTGATCTTTGGCCTCGACCTGAAATAGCTCCCTTCATATATAATGTACTCTGTGGCTCCCTTAGCCTATCTTCCATTGCCCAGCCCAATGGTCTTTACAGGCACTTCGTCAGTACCTACCTAGTCCTGAGGCAGTCCTCTTGGTCCGATCCCCAAAATCCATCCCATCTTTGCATCTGAGATTGGAGGAGTATCAGATCAGACTAGGTCTTGATCGCCTCTCGGTGGAGCCATAGTAGGAGACGGGAACACCAGCCAGTCAGGAGAAAACGCTACGACTTCGGTAAGAAGCTGAGGACGGATTTTTCGTAAATGAGGGGCCTTGGACGCGGAGTTTATTCAGTGTCGCACGATACGGACATAGTCATGACATGGAAGACATGTTCTAAATCAGACCCACTGCACTACATCCTACTTCCATTGACTTTTACTTACATGTAACTAGTTATTGAAATGGGACTGCAGGGCCAAATTCAAAAATATTAGTAAAAAGTTGCCAAAGTAGTCATGACTTGAGCTCGACGTAGGAGAAACCAAAATTGGCATTTTGAGTTTTTTTTAAAGCAGAATTTTTATGCAGAATCGGACCCAATGTTATTGTACCAATCAATAAGTTTTGTAGAGTATTTTGTAGAAAGTCAAAGTAAATGGCATTTCTGCACCAGTTCTGTGCTCTGATTCATTATACTCTGTAATTTGAGTTTTGTCACCTCACAGGACGATTTACTGCTATATTTCATGGTGTAGAATTAAATTCAATTTCTTGGGAAACCTGGATCAGGATGTTATCTAAATGTTTCTACATTCTTACCTAAAAATTCAGACTACAAAAAATCTTGCAAAACAGTTTTATTGTAGCCTTAAAAAAATATTCTTTTTGTTTATCAATTTTGCTTTTATAATATGGTTTAGGTAAGCATAATTTGGAAATTAAATAAATAAGTATTCAACTTTAACCTAATAGGTAGGCATTTTTTTTATAAATATATTTTTATTGTACTGTTGTTGGTAAGAAATGCTGATAATAACTCTTGGTGAATTCTGTCATGAGATCAGGCATTGCTTCAGGTAAAGTGGTGATGAGTCGAGCTGGGCTACCGGAGTATCTTGCAAATGAGGGAACAACTGTCTCTGCAGGTAGTACAGAATTGTCTTCAATCATGCAGCAGTCTTTTAGTACACATCTCCGACCCTGTAAACGAAAATTTTAATGATATACTTAATTTTTTTGTATAATTAACATGGTGTATCTTTGGTGAATCTGGTTGAGGTAGAAAGTTTGTATATTATGTATTGAAGGGTGTACTATCAGCAAACTTTCCAGTGAACCACCATTAAGGCTAAAATCGCTTGCATTCAGTGTTTGACAGCAGCCATAGGCATGTTTAATGTAGCAGAACTCGTTCAAGGGACTTTGTCGACAAAGTGTTTCACCGGGAAGGATTGTGACTGTACATACTATCATAAACATTTACAAGGTACTGAGCATGCATCTTCCTAGGATGCATTGCATTTGGTGCATGAATTGCGAGAAAATCCTGGAACTTGGAAAATAGTTTTAGATGTAACAGGAATTATTACAAGAGAATGCCAATGCCCATTGGCATTATCTTTTAGCTAAGCATTTATAGTAGTATAGTATAGTATAACGGGCTGGTTTCCGCAACTTCATGTCTAAATGTGTATTTTGCGTATGGGTGGGACAGCTAAGCATTTACAGCAATCCATAAGAAGAGGTGGAAAATAAACATAGAAAACTTTTTAAGTACAATAAGAAGTGTAATAACTTACAATGACAACATTTTTCCCAATGTAGACATAGGAGCCAACAACAGCAGCATTAACAACTGTATTTTCACCAACAAACACATGGTCACCCATTTGTAAAGGGAAGAAGGCTACTCTGTAAGTAATAAATTAGTGATTAATTACAATTGTTTCAGATAACACGAAAATTAAAAAGGTAAACTTCAAAACCATTGAATATTAAAATAATTTAATAAAGAATGGCTTTTGAGACACTATAGACTTTGTTATTTTTTCGTGGCCCTTGCCGGCTTTGCCGCCAGGATGGGTTAATATCATACTAATGCACACTTCAAATAAAATGGACATAATTTTACTTGAGAAACATCATCATCATTTAAAATTTTGTTTCACCCACAGCTGAGTATAGGTCTGTATCGTTGTGCTACCGTTACCTGGTCTACTACTCCTGTTGTATCCATGTGGGGAAATATTTTAAAATATGATTACTACTAACTATAAATTTACTATGCACTACCGTTGACTACAGGATCAAAAGCTTTTAACATACCCTTTACTAAATTTTTTGAAAGGAGGTCGTATGACAGAGCCTTTGCTTATAATACAAAATCTTCCAGTTTTCACATTAGCTAGATCTCCTCTGATTATAGCATCGCTTTGAACGATCACTTTTCCGTGTAGAACAATATTTTGAGAACCACATAGCACAGTTTGTCTGCTTACTTTATTACCTGATGCCTATAAAAATATTAAATGTTAAGAAATACACGTTTACGTATGTAATTTAGTATAGATACAGTCTGCTGCAACTGTAAGTAACGTTTACTTACAGTTTCTACGTATTCTGATTTATTATAATAAGTATCTTGAAGCTCCATGTTTTATGATTAACTTAAATTAGGTGCCTTATATTATATTATTTACAAAAATAAATGAAGTCAAATATTCAATTCAACAATGAAATATGAATAATTGAAATGAAAGCTGTCAGTGTCAAACTCGATGAACAGTCCAGGGTTGCCAGATGCGTGGAAGTGAGTTATTGTACTGACGTTCAAAAATGATCGTACCCGACGAAAAATGATCTTAAATATTTAGTTTTTTCGTGGTTTTCAGATGAGTACAGTCAACCGCAGTTTAGTGGTAACACTTGAATTTCAAAATCCACCCTTTTTGCTTAATACGAAAAACACTGTCAATTTCAAACTGTTACCACTGACGTGTGATTGACTGTACAAGTCTAATATCATACAGCCGTTTTAAAATTATGTAATAATAGCCTATTCCTGCGGCTTCACCCACGTGTTATTAGGTTTATCACAGATTTTTATATCGCTCGACCCGCGGAATCTGTTCATCTTCCCGGGATAAATCGTAGCCTATCTGATAATTTATGTTATGGTCTATCTGTATGCAAATATCGAAGTCCATCTACCGGTTTCAGCGTGATTAAAGGATAAACAAAAAACATCCCTTCTTTCGCATTTATAATATTAGCACAGAATAAGGATGATATTAATAGGATTATGGAATAGGGTGTTTGACAATTTTTGAAAATGTACGTAAAACGATGGCGAAACATCCAATTAAAGCATTCATTAACAAATAATTACTAAAATATGCTTGTAAAATGAAATCAAGATTTTAAATTCTCATTTTTTATTTCGCACCAAAACGCTAAGTCACGTGACATTATCGTCAACCTACGTCACTGTTCTAGTTCCGGTCAGTGTTGCCGGTGTGAATTCCTATAAAAGTACGACACGCTTACCAAAAAGGTACGAATTTGACAAAAGTTAAAAAATCGGAACACGGTTTTTTTTTGTCATGAGACATGACTAAAACGTTTTGTAGTTTGTGTTTGAATCACGCACATACAAAAAAAAAACCTTTTAAATTACGTTCAAATTACCTACAAATGCTGATTAGTTTAATTGTTAGTTTTGGTTTTTTTTTTTTTAGATGTACCTAATCATTTTTAGGGTTCCGAAGTCCTACAAGGAACCCTTATAGTTTCGTCATGTCCGTCCGTCTGTCCGTCTGTCCGTCTGTCCGTCTGTCCGTCTGTCCGTCTGTCCTAATCCTTTACAGCTTAATAACTTCTACAGTTATAAACATAAGTAAATGAAATTTTGTTAAAAAATAGTCTACATATAGATCTCAATTTTAAAAGAATAAAAAAATCGTTTTTCCGTATTTTAGGGGTGGCGTCCATACATGTGAAATGGGGAAAAAAAAATTTTTTTCGCTGCACCCCCTCGTGTGGGATATCATTGAATAGGTCTACTAAAATGAAGGTAATGTTTCATACACCACTTTTTTATCAGGTGTACCATCTGCGAAATATAGCCCGTCAAAGTGGCTTGCAATGTGTCCCCCCCCCTGCCATTTCTAAACTATGCAATGTAGAAACTTATAATCTTCCACATTGATAGACCTTTGTGAAAACTCTCTTTTAAAATTATTTCGAGTATAATGTGATTATAATTTTTTGAGTTATACAGAGAAAACTGAAAAATACTTAAAACGTCCTAGTTCAAAGGTCATTGACCTTAGAGAAAAATTATCATAGCATATAATGCTCCTTTAGCTACTTTCTATTTGAAAAAATCACAAAAAGTAACTTTGAAATGACCAAAGACATTAAATATTTACTAGGAAATGACTGACATGCGCTACTAACAACACGCTCTGAGTCGCGAATGCTGCCGATTATTGCAAAAACTAAAATAGCCATGATTAATATTCGATTTGATTCGTTTGTAATTACACCTACTTAAGGAACCCTATAATACTGAGCATGGCCCGACATGCTCTTGGCCGGTTTTTATTTAGAAGAAATGAATGCAAAATATAAATACACATCTTATAATTAACTACTACCTATCTACATTAATATAAACAAAGCCGAAACTGAGAAAAAGTTCGCGCTCGCTTCGCTCGCACCAGCATATTATTATATAGTGATTTTTTGGCTTATAGATATTGCAAGTAACTATTCCATTACATTAATATTGTACAAAGAGAAAATCTGAAGCTCTAAAATTCTCTTAAATTCATGTTTTAGCAATAATTACGAAAATCTTTGAATGTTTTTTCCAACAAGGCGGCAAATCGCCAATCGGGCTCTGCAACTTCTTTAAAAAAATGTAGATCCGAGGCTGGATCCGCCCTTGAACGCACCTTACTATGCAGCCAAAGAGTACATTATAACCACTACGTTTATTATGCAGCTATGTGGAGCTATGATCAAGTATGGATCAAGTGGGTAATGGTAATTCTATGGTAATACCCTTGTCACGAATTATCGCCAACTATGATGTACCTATTTGGAATTATTATAGGACCAAAACAAAAACATGTTGCTCGACTAATGTACAGTCAACAAATCGGAATCATGACCCACGATAAGCTTAATATCCTACAGACATTCTAATACAATTGGGTTGAATTTCGCTTAAACAGATATTTCCCTGGCAACTGACTTGTCATCAATTTTGTTAGCTATTGACAATTACAGCTAGTTTACCAATAAAATTATTTTTCTAACTTTTATTCTTGACGTTTAACTTCAAATATTGTTATTTATTTATTTATCATTTATTGCGTGAAATATGGTACAGAGAATATTATAAATTAAATGTATGTTCCACACTCGGACGAATAAAAAAGGCGGACGGAATCGCGCTAAACAAAGACTGAAGCACTCCATTTTTTCTTGAAGCCACTATAATTTCGAAAGCATTTTAACAGATTTATACTGTTATTTTATTTATGACGCTACAACAATGAATACCGTAACACTAGATTTTTTGCGTAATCGCGGCTTTTTGGCATACTATGGATGTGAATGTGTGCGTCGGCCGGCCCATACTTTTAAGCGAGCCGGCATGCTATGGATGCTTCACTTATTGAATAGCGAGATTCCGTCTGCCTTTTTTATTCGTCCGAGGTTCCACATATTTAGCCGTTAAGAGTATTGTTTGACACCTTTTCATACTTGACATTTTATTATTTGTAATTTTATTTTTTATTTTATTAATGGTCTGTAATCGAAAAAGTTAGTATAGGTTTCTTAAAAAATATAGTTGTTTGTAGGAAAACCACGTGAGACGACAGCTAATTCGAAATTCAAAACATAATTCCTGCTTTATCAAAAACATAATTTCCAATCCAATTATAAATCTATTGCATTGATAACAAAGCTCAAAATGGCACAGACCTCTGACCCGTTTTAATGCAGTTTCTGTAATATTCAAAATGTCCTAAGTGCAGCATAGAAGAAAACCTTACTGTTTTGACGATTTCAAACGAATTATCAGCTGAGTGGGTCATGATTCCGATTTGTTGACTGTACCTAGTTCTCCGAAGTAATAAATGTTTTATAAACCAGTAAAAAAAAAATTGCATGACTGAATAGTTACTGGCCATTTGCACAACTATTAATTATTTAAAAATACAACGATTTAAAAAAAAACTAATTTGGCGCCACGCCAACAACAACTTTAAATTAATTTTCGGCCATAATATTTTGTGCAATAAATAGGTAGGTAATTAAATTAACTGAATTTTACTACAAAATGGATAGGTACGTTGTCAGAGAACCAAGGGTCGGGGCGGGTAAGGATAAAAAAAATCATCATATTTTCGTAACTCGTGCCACAAAGTTCAAATAAATTATTAATTGGTACCTATATTTTTTTAGACTATCCGCAGGGTAATCAAATGATGACGTTTTCAATGAACGCAGGAAGGAATAATATGATGTAAGTAAAAACATAGCTCATTATTACCATTTAGTATGTAATAGGTTTTATAGGTAGGTACCTCAGTGGTAGGTAGTTAATCAGAGACGTTTATTTCTAAAGGCAATATACCTACTCACTTTTAAACTCTTGTTTATTTCTGACATTAACCTACATTATACTCACATTATTTGAATAAATTTGATGTAATAAACAATAACCTATTTTAAAAAGAGTTTATCCATGGAGTTTCTTGCCGGTTCTTCTCCATAGGACCCACAATTTGGAACCGTGCAACTAGAGCCTGACCTTTCAAAAGTGCCTGTAATTAGGTTTATTTGAAATAAAAAACATTGAAATTGAAAAATTGAAATTATTGATTTTTACACACAGTAGGTACCTATTCACAGTAACTATAGCCCGCGTCAGTAAAGAATGCCTTGAAATGGTTTTGGGAGTGGCGGCTATTCTATTATGTATTTGGGAACGTCTCATTAATAATTAAAAGACGTCGTCGTTTTATTAATTAAAAGACAAATTAGCAATTTTACATACATTTTTTTTTAACCTAATTATATGTGCAGAACTAGTAATTATATTTTAATCAGTACCTAGTTATTAAAAAAAATGGACTCACGCAGTAAGGGTTCCGTTCCACCCATCGACCAGATACCTACCCTATAGAAACTGATTTAATTTACGAGAGTTCATCAAAAGACATCAACGGCCGTGCGAGGAATATGAATTTGTGCAACTCTTTCTTACGCAGGTACCACCACTTATGTCTATGTTTGCCCTATTTTTAGTATTTGTCGCTAAACTACATAGTATGCACCATCGCGCACGAAGAGGTCCGGTACGTGCCCGACAACCAGCTGCTCGAACTGAAGCAGCAGCTGCAAGTCATGGGTGGCAGCCGCGCCGAAAGAAAGAAGAAGCGATAAAACGTTGTTTTATATTTGTAGTGTGTATATTGTGTATTTTAGATAAGATAGAATACATTATGTTATGTTATAATCAGACCAAATTTGACGCTGTTATGTATTACCGTTTTAAAGATAAAGCAGGAACAAAAACGTTGAAAAAGTGCACTTTTTTCGAGGCTTCTTGTATGGCGGTCTAGGTCCCCATACAATTTTAAAATTTTTTAGTCATTACAATTTAGAAACACTGTTTCTTAATAAGATATCGCTGACGTCACCCAAAGATGTACCAAGTGGATGAGAATTTCGATACCACGAGCAGTGTTACGGTAGCTTAGTGGCTAAAGCACTGGCGTACTGAGCCAGGAGTCGCAAGTTCGAATCCTGCTCGTGAGCGATTTTTTCTTTTCTACAATTTAAATCGTTAGATTTCGCTTCGCATGCTATGCTATTGTAAAAATAATAAAAATCATTAGAATTTCATTTGGCAGTATCTCGCCAATCACTGCACCTGGCTCGAATATCCAGAAGATCACTTTCCACCGCATCGCTCCAGCAATATCTGGGGCGACCGACTGGGCGTCGCCCTTTCGGTCGACCCAGATAGGCTCTCTTCGCTTCTCCATCTTCTCCCATAGTAATTACTTATGTATTTTGTTACCTAGGCCACCCGAGAACGTTTACTATAGCGGACCTTATACACATCAGACTGCGAACGTGCAAAATGTTTCTAATCAAAATTACATGGAAATGGCTCATATAAACACACCGGTTTTTGGACAAAATGTATGCATATGTAGATTAATTATTTTGTATTAAAATGAATAAGTATTCATTTGAGGCAATGATATTTAAAAGTATAGATATGTAGGTAATACCCACGGAATACTTAACATTTCCTCTATGGTAATACCATAACAAAAAATACCAAAAAATGTTCCGTACGCAGCGGCAGCATAATATAGGTAGGAACATAAACTAGTACAAAGTAAGTAAGTAGGTTACTTCAAGTTACTTTCGCGTCATAATTGGAACACTTTCTGTACACACACGATGCCATTTTAGTTTTTTTTTTGTCACCGGTCACGCTCGGTGCCTTACTTGATGCGGATTAATAGAAAAACGTCCTAATTAAGACGTTTTCAAGTCTTCAATTTGCGAGCGCAAGTAACATATCTGTACTTTTAAACATCATTTATTTGAGGTATTTACATAATAACCTCGCAAGTAAATTTCCAATTGCGTGACGTGCTCGAAGGCAATGGGCATATCGCACTGTAGTGTGGTTCAGGTTATAAGTATTTTGGGTGTCAGGGAAACGCTTCAAAAAACGTGGTGATAGTGCTGGTGATTACTGATACGAAACCACAAAAAAATGCGATTCTTTTTTTATATTTTTGCATTTATCATACATAACCAGCTTTGGGTAGTTATGTTTATTTGCAAAAAAAAACCCCATTTATTTACTTAATTTTTTAAAGTTCGCAATGTAATTCAAATAAAATATCAGCTGGCGCTAGGGGTGGACGACATCCACTCGCATACGCAGTCCGTGTCGTAGCGAGCGTAGGTAGGTTAGGTACGCGCGGCATTGATCCAGAGTTTTGTACGCTTTACATTGCGTGTTTGCAAAATACCAAATCACGAAAACAATGAGTATAAGGCTAATGATTATTGGTATTTGATTGTGTTTAGGTAGTATAATAATAGCCTTTAAGTTTCGGGAGCATTTCCCTGACACCCAGTATAAGGTTAAATCAAATTAGCTGGCGAAACTTCACAGATGTGATGGGTATCGAATTATCGATATCCAATGATAATAAAATAAGAATAACCCTCCTTCTGGCGCAGTCGGGTAAAAATATGTTTTTCTTAACTCATTATTTCATTCAAGTCACCTGATTATGAGATCAACAGTCAAAGGACGCGTGTCCTAGTAGGTACATAATAAGTACGTAGTGAAATTTTGGATACCATAACTCTGCAACTGTTTTTAAATACGTAAAAAATATTTTTCGGGCGTCGCGTGGCCTTTGACCCTGTGGTCAGCTAGCTGTAGTTGAAATTACGAGTTTAGAAAATCATATAGGTAGGTATTTAATTTTCTTTAGATACCGATACCCATCACGTCTGTGAAGTTTAGCCAACTAATTTGATTTAACCTTATACAACGTGTATCAGAAATGCGTGGTCATATTTGAAGAGCTTATTCAGGGCATAGCATAGAACAACTTTTACCATGGGACCAACCCTGAAATCGCGAAAAAAACATCAGCTGATCCTTACGTTTTGTCGAGCGACATCGAAGATTTTGTTGGGAACAGCTGGGTTTTTTTTCGCGATATCAGGGTTAGTCCGGGTTTTGAACGCCCCTAAGCCACAGCGGCCTGATAAGATCTATTGTGACACCTCTTACAGCATTACAGAACTTCCCCAAGTTACAAGTCGTAGTTGACTTCATAGTCGACTACGACTTGTAAATCTCCTTGGGGGATGAGAACTTGATCTCACCTTGTCTTACATAGTTGTATATACTTTTTAGATGCTACCAGGCCAAAATCAAGTGGTGACGGGAATAGATCCCAGATATTTAGCAAATTACTCTGATAACAGCAGCACTCAATTCATTCTCACAGGTGAGCTCAACATTTTTAATTCGTACCCACAGACATGGTAAAAAATATAGGTAGACGAAGTGCTGCAAACTGGAAACAAAACAAAACTAATGGAAGGCGCAGCGTGGGTAGGCCCCCCACAAGGTGGACCGATGACCTGGTAAAGGTCGCGGGAATCCGCTGGATGCGGAAGGCGCAGGACCGGTCGTTGTAGCGATGCTTGGGGGAGAAGATCTATGTCCAGCAGTGGACGTCTTTCGGCTGAAATGATGATGATGATGATGAAATGCTGCAACAATGATAGAGAAGCCAAAAAAAACAATGATCCTCCGCGTGAAAACCAGCGCTCATGCACACACATGCACCTCAAACCGTGCTCACCGCTCTGAGCACACATAAATAAATATCTTTGCGACATTTTTTACACAACACCATCTAGTCCCAAACTAAGCAGAGCTTGTGCTATGGGTACTAGACAATGGATATAATACTTATATACATTTTTTTTCGTAAATATATACTTATAATACATAAACAACACCCAGACCAACACAAACACTTATGTTCATCACACAAATATTTGTGTCCTGTGGGAATCGAACCCACGACCTTGTTATCAGCAGTCCGACACTCGAACCACTAGACCACAGAGGTCGTCGACATGTCGCGGCATCGTCCAGTAAGCATCGCGAAAACAAATATTCTTTAGGTGCGTGGTGTGTGCGTGAGCCACAGACCAGTAAGCCTCTAGACGCCGATTAGCCGGACACCCCCGGTCACAACGCATATGCAGTAGCACTGCATATCATACGTCCCGCCCCCAATCAGGACGGCAGTCAGTTAGCGAGTGACACCAATCATACGGAATCATTCCACCGAAGTTTTGAGCAGACCAACCATAACGCGCCGTCCCCCCCCGGTCCCCGCCAACATTTTACGACTGCGTTCTCATGCAAAGCTTTGTTTAAGCGGCGTCTTGAGGCTTATTGGTCTGTGGCGTGAGCACTGGTTTGTACACGGAGGTACAAACCAGCAAGTTAGTTTTATCTGTAACATCCAATTTGTGAAAAAAAAAAAAAAAAAAAAAATTTTTATTCAGAGTAGATATTGATATGCACATAGAGGAAATGAGATATGCAATACAAACAGCCAACTTACTTATTGATTGATGATTTCAAAGTTGAAAACAAAAGCCTCAGGGGACACCTACTTTCAAAACAATTTCGGACATGCATTACCACTTATAAAATTACATTTATTATGTACGTGAGTACTTTTAATGTTTAGATATTTTGATGGATAATCTTGAGATTGAGATATATTCGGCACGCAACTTTACCATCAGGAAGATGTTCATAAGACAAGATAATTTGGGTAAAATTGGATAGTTATTTATCAGAAATCTAAAAATAAATACCTACAATACTGTGGGGTAAACAAAGTCTTTTGAATTAAACTGCCCTTGGAGCTGTAGATATCTACCCGTGAAGAACATCAACAGTAGTGGAGCTCCTTTGTGAAAGAGCTCGTCCGGGGAAGTACCTACTACCACCGTATCTTTTTTTGTTTTCGGGTGGAAATCCTCATGGATATTGGATACCCTCCGACTGGGGATGGCCTAGGGGTTTGTCGGACTCTTACCGACTAAAACCACACGGTAGCCATCCTCTGCACAAAATAGAGGACCTCCGGGAATTCCATTGGACCGCGCCAGTGCCCCTCTAGTGCCTTTGGCACGTCTCGGGAAAACAATATTGTTACCCCCACAGTAGCCCGCGACCACCACGTACTGCTGTCCTCCCCAGGGTCGCTTAATAGACGCCTCGAGTCCCCCCCTCTTAGCGTCCACGATCCCAAAGTTCCCCTGCCAGATGTGGTGGCAGGGGATGCGGCCCTTCGCCCTATCTGGGCCTTGCGCCAGGACGGTTGCCTCCCCAGCGCCTCCTTCTCCGAGCGGGATCGGCCCTGTCCCGATCTCTCTACTTCTGCGCCAAATAGTGATGCTTGCATTGCTGTGTTTCGGTCTGAAGGGTACGGGTGCTGGTGAAATTACAATCACATGAAACTTTCCATCTTCATGTGTCTCAGTTTGGCGAATCGACTTGCGGTACCATTTAGGCAACAGCCTAGGTGGTATTGCAGTTGTTATAGGCAAAGGTAACCGCTTAAAATCAGGTGGACCTTTAGCTCGTTTCGCCATCGTATATTATAAAAAAAAAAACATCAAATAATATATCAAATTAGAAATAAGATTTTTCTCGTGACGTGAATTTACCATTTTTTTAAAAGTGAAGCAGTGAAACAATCTTTACAACTAACTATTCTATAGAGTTATAAAGTTTTCCTATTAATCTAAATAATTTTTAACATTCTAGGTCAAACGATGCAAAGAGAACAAAATACAGCACCTCTCAATACTGGTTTCGGAACTAATTATCTGAACACAAGCTTTGCAGGCGCTGATAGGAATAAAGCTAATAGTTTTACTCCTCAAGTTCTAACTAGTATTAATAGTGGTAAGTTTACGATTTCTTTTAAGAACTTCAGGCTAGACCCCACAGTCAGTCAGTTCGCTAAAGTGTAAACGATGCCTTCCCTTCTAGATTAATGAAATCTAGACTCTTAGTCAATAATGATATCCTCCTGGATAAATTTCGGTCACGGTGGCCAATCTCAAGGGAGACTATCCATCTGCGCGGGACATATTATAGTGCACAAGTATGTGCGCAAACACAGGTACACTCTCTGTTCCCTCATTCTCATAATCTGAAGGGACGGCAATCCGACACGACCCAGTGATCAAGTAGAGGACCGACGGTTTTACGTGCTCTTCGAGGCACGGGGGTAGAGAAATATTCTTGATGAAAAGTTCCAATAACACTATTTGCTCGACCTGGAAATCGAACAAAGTACTCCACTCTTAGCAGTTGCGTTTACGACCACTTCACGAGGCAGTCTACGTGGTCAATAGTCGTTACATTATTGATGAGAAAAAAATATTGCCAAGCATGACGTCAACGATGAGGTACGATTTTTAGGAAGGTAGGCAAAGGAATCTTAGATTTTTTGCCCACAATCTGAATGTTTATGCTGTAGTTTGATGGTGTTGTACTTTTCAAAAATGATACCCGATACTTGTATGTTTTGGTTTCATGAATAGCACCACATAAAGAACCACCGAAAAACATGAACAGGTTTGAAGGAACACCGAAACCTAATTTCCAGCACAAGCAATATAATGCACAGTTGGAGCAAATACATCAGAACTCTATAATCGGTAAGTGATACCTACCTACTTACCACTTGTATTCCATGCTTTTTAAATCCTTAGGTCAGTGGTTCCCAGACTATTATGGTTTCGCAACCCTAAAAATTTAATAAAAATATATTTTAATTTTTTGGAACCCCCAACGAACCCAATTTGATGAAATTAAATGTTTTTAGCTTGGTGTCTTTAACTTTATCTACTTTAATTTAGGCAGTTTATGATGTAGTTGTAAGTACTTAAGTATATTTTGGCATACGAGCGACTGCAATAAATTTTATTACTAAGAAAAATTGCCAAGCAGGACGTCATATACGATTTTTAGGAAGGCAGGAAAAGGAATCTTAGATTTTTTGCAAACATTCTGAAAGTCTATGCTCTAGTTTGATGGTGTTGTACTTTTCAATATTGATACCCGATACTTGTATGTTTTGGTTTCATGAATAGCACCACATAAAGAACCACCGAAAAACATGAACAGCTTTGAAGGAACACCGAAACCTAATTTCCAGCACAAGCAATATACTGCACAGTTGGAGCAAATACATCAGAACTCTATAAATGGTAAGATACAATAAGCGGTACCTACCTACTTACCACTTGCATTATTTGATTTTTAAAGCCTTAGGTCAGCGGCTCCCAAAATTTATGGTTTCGCAACCCGAAAATAAAATGTATTTTTTTTCGAACCCAATGTGTTGAAATTAAACGTTTTTCGTTTGTTCACTGAACCCTAGCTTCTTTAACTTTATATACTTAGGTAGTTTATGATGTAGTTGTACAGTCGACTGCATGACAGTGTAACACTTGAATTAGAAAATCGCCCTTACCGCTTACGAAATAAAGGCGCTGTCAATTCTAAACTGCTACCACTGACGTGCGGTCGGCCGTACTTAAAGTATTTTTTGGGTTATGAACGGCTGCAACAAATTTTATTATTAAGTTTTTTAGCGATTATTGCTTTAGAATTTACTCATCTTTAACTATCTATTTTTACTACTTGCGTAACTATACGCATATTGGTAGGCATTGTACCGTCAGCTGCACCAATTGGTTACCCCCCCTACGAACGAACTCTCGAACATGAGGGGTAGGGTAACCAATTAAAGCAGCTAACCAGTACAATATTGTGTTATTGAACAAAATCACTTCAGATCTTTAACTTCAAACAAAACAGATGCATACAGAGTAAAGGTGGTTTCACACCGGCGAGGCGTGGAGTGGATGGGCCGAGCGAGAATTTAAATTTGTATGGCGTTGCAATTCTCATCACGCCCATCTTTGGTGTGAAAGGTCTGGTATGCGCGAGGATGTGCGAGGCGTGAATTGAAATATTTGTTGGTACAACATTAAACTATATTGCTACATGAATAGAGCTCCATGAGCTTATATCGCCTTCTCCTTTCTTTCATCGGACTACACGACGCACGAGCGCTTTGAGAACTCTTTCATAATGCACACAGCCAAGTTGTGGAATTCACTGCCGGCTGTCTGTATCCGTATTTCCGGGCAGTTACAACCCTAACGCCTATTAAAGCTGGAGTGAATCAGCACCTAATAGGTTTGCTCACTCCATCGTTGACCACATCTTGACAAAGCTGTCTAGATTGCGGTCAAGATTAGATCTATATTTCATAAAAAAAGAGCATCTATTACTATGAAAAACGGATTCAAACATCTCGCACCGGCCATCGAGGTCCCGCGTGGTCTCGATCTTCCACGCTCAGCCACGCTCTGCCTCGCGATGTCTCGCGCCGACATGCCGGACCCGCGATGTACACACAGCGTCATTAATTGGTTACCTCTCTTGTTCGAGATTTTGTTCAACCAATTAAAACAATAAAACCAATTAATGAAGCTGACTGTACATCGCGAGCTGGTCAGCGCGAGACGGCGCGGAACAGCGCGAGCTCGCGATGTCATGTACATCTTTCGGTGTGAATTGATTTCAATTCACTCCCATCCCATCCAATCCTCGCCTCGCTGGTTTGAAACCGCCTTAAGACCTCACAAATTGTGTGCTGTCAAACGTAAAAGTATTCTTGGCCGACCTGTGCTAAAGCTCCGTAACTCGGTCTAACAAGCTCATTACTCTGTATTTTCGAGAGAAGTAAGTTCTAAAGAGAAACTTCGCGATACTTGGCAGGATACGCGTTTCAAGTTGCGCCCCCAATGGGTTGAGAGTTCAAAAAGTCTCCCTATCACCGTAAGAACGTGATTTAATTAACACACTTTGTTCGGGACATGCACCTTGTTTGAGTCGTTATGGGAGATTTTGTTTAACAGTTTGAGATTTTATCGGCGTAAAACTAAAATTCCAAGTATTTTATAATGACTATATTTGATTGATCATCCGGTGCACCCTGGGCAGTCAGCCCCGCTACCAACCTGCTGACTGGCTAATCTTTTCCCCACGGCATGAGCTATTTATCATTATGTAGCTCATGTCGACACGATAGAAGAAGAAGAATCCTCAGACAAAAATAATTGACGCTCCCAATCGCGGCTCGCGAACCTGTAGGCGGAGCTCCTTTTTTATTTAGCATTCCTTTTTCTGGCTTCAGTCACTAGTTCTACGCGCTCCGTCTATCTTATTCTTTTGGTCTGAATTTGGGTACCTATCAAGCCGACCTCGGCGAACGTTAAGAGACGTTTTACAAAAAACACAATAAATCTGCGTTTTAATCTACTTTATGGCGTCGTGGATCTCAGTAATAGATGTATTTATTTTAAATTTTGTTTGTGGAATATGATAGTTTTATTCGTGTTTTAGTCACAACATTTTGTAGAATTTTCATTTGTTGCGTCTAAGACTATCAGTAACCTTTTTCCCAGCCGCCACGTTGGTTAAACGCTAAGAAGCGGTATTTTAACGTTGTGGATCTCAATTAACTGTTGCTATAAACTGTCAAAAATAGACCATAATAATAATTATGTGGAAAATGTTCCCATTGATACAAAATTTACAACTTTTTTTAATAATATCTCCTGTTCAGCTAAATGATGACTTTAAAATACATTTTTTTTCTATATCTCAATTTTCTCCTAAAATAAATGAAGTTTATAAACAAAAAATATTATCACATAAGACTTCAGACTTTTATCAACATAATAAAATAAAATTATGAATAAATTAGTTATTAATTTTAAAAAATCTTATCGACTTAAAATCAAAAGACTATTTTCTTGCGCTCACAACGTGGGTTGTTTACCACAGGATCTGGGTTCAGTATCGCGATATCTAATTTCTATAGACATTTCTATAGAATGCCAAAAGTCCACTTCTCGTTGCTGTTTTTGTCGAAAAAATTCAAGAGGGCTCTTAATAAGCGTGTTCCGGACACGCACACAGGGCAGGCACATATTGAGTTTGTGAATACAAGAATCTCTACCGATTCAATTAGTATCGATATTGTTTCATACTTGGCCTCTTGGCAATAGACTATTAAAACAATGCAAATATTTATTCCAGCTGCACCCAAAAAGTCTACGGAGATTGAAGTAACAAAGAAGGAATCGCAGAATCAAGTCATGACGAGAATAGACAGACTTAAGGTAAGTAGGTACGCACGGCTACACATCAAGCTGTACATTTCCAGTATAAGCTGATCTCGCATTGTACGGAAAGCCTAAACAATGCGAGGTCAGCTTATATTGGAAATGTACAGCTTGATGTGTAGCCGTGTGTACTATAACTCGTAGCATGAAACTGAAAGCACACTCTTGTTTGATTAACTCAATACGAAATTCATTTATTTACTTTGTTACATTTCAACCTATGTTGGTCTCAAAGAAAGGGTACTAAAGTAAGCATGCCTACTAATTTTCATAATTCTCACACGTCATAATATTTGAGCACAATTATAGTCCCTTTTTAACTAGGTACCACTCTGTTATATTAACACTGCGTACCTTCCCGAGTGTATTATATCCCATTCTACCCAAACCTGTATTTAATCTCGCATTTATAATTCATATCGCTGTTGGATTACATAATTTTACTCTAGTTTAAGTACCTAACCCTAACCCAAATATCTCACCTCATTTCATCAAAAGTCAAATATCAATCTCATAAACTCGAGTACCTCCATTTTGCTTGATCTCCTATTACACCGAAGTGTAACCTACACAGTCATCGATCAATAAAAAGGTGAATAAACGATGATATATAAAAGTATAGGACAACGTAGCTATGTTCGCCACCCTCATTCAAGACAATTTATCATGCACGCTTCTCTGGTAAGGACGTCAAATTGCAATACGATATCCAATAAAGTATAAAAAATTGCTTACGGGTTGTACAGATGGTAAATTTTCGCTCTTTGGCACGATAATCTGTTTATACGTGAGGATTAGTTGTTTAGTATATTTAACTCTATTAAATATAGGTACAAAATAAAATACGTGTTACATTTACATTGTATTTAGGTAGCTAGGTATGGACATTGTTTTGCTTTTTATTATTGTGTATCTAGTAAGGAAACCTTGAAAGCCGCGGTCTTATGGCCAAAATTAGTAGTCAATCTATCCACGATTTGCCCTACTAGAGATAGAAATATGACATAACTTTCATAAATTTTATGTCTTTATATCTCTAGTAGGGCAAATCGTGGATGTGTAGATAGGATATTAATTTTAGCCGTTAGTAGGTTCGGTCTGGTAACTATAAGAGCACATTCCTCTTCAACCATATTTACTACTAGAAATATCTACACAATTAATTTAATTACATCTGCAACCGTTCTCAACGTAAACTCCACAGACGTACTATAGAGATGCTTCTGTAAACCCATATCAAAACGTCGGTCTGACAGACGGCCTCCATCAAAAATCATACAGACTTGACTCATAAAATAAAAACTTAAGGGGGCGGCGTACCTCGGTTTGCCCATACAAACTGAATACCGAAATCATTTGTAATTCTAACATATTTTCACCATATTTTTTCATTATTCTGACTCGGATAGTGATTATCTAGGTGCTTACGTCGATTTATTTTCAAAATTCTAACCCAAAATGAAATGTAAGCAAATTTCATTTTGCACATTTTTACGACATTTTCGAAGAGTTTTCATCTTATTTGTTTCGTATTAAAAACAATGATATTTTAAGTATTTTTGGGCTAGAAACATAGCTTATATAATCAATTTTTAGAATAACAACAACAAATGGATAAAACATTAACTTTTCATTCATGTTTCTTGGTATTCACGTTCACAATCAAATTTTTACCATATTCTGAGTGGATATTATTGCTATCGCGCTCTAATTGTGGGGCGGAGCCAGCACACGGCGCACACATGCACAAGAGTCACAGTACTCACAGTCAGGGCAAGAGGCCACACGCTACCCTTCTCGGTGCACGCGCACTTGTAGTAGCATATTTAAATATTCTCAGTGTTTGACGATTATCGTGCGTTGAGTTTCTTGTATTACTAGCCTATGCTCGCGGCTTCGCCCGCGTGGATATCGTTTATCGCGCATCCCTCGGGAACTGGATATCTTCCCGGGATAAAAAGTAGGTCTTTCGGTGTTTCGGTGAAAGGATTGGCATACGAAATAATAAATAAAAAAGAGGATCAATTCTGGAAATCAGCTATCGAAAAATTAAAAGAATTTTATTTATAATAAATACATAGTATATTGCCAGAATAAGAGATCCCCGCTTGCCAATCCCGTTTTATAATAATAATATATTTTACTACACGACTAGGTACGTAAAAGTAGGGTTCAGTACAATTAAGTCAAAGGTTCTCAGAGTCCATGTTTTTTATATTTTTAAGTACCTATGTATATATGTTGTATGTATGATCCACTATTAGTCGTATTTTGGCAAATAGTGGCATTTGATGATACTGTACTACGTCATACGTGTCATAAGATGTAGTAGGTACCTACTTAGGTAGTTTGATTAAATACAATATCGGGGAATTCTACAATATTTATTCGGTTCTATATGTCATTCATCCATCTATACTTTTATTTACACGTCTAACCATTTTTAAATACTTATTACACAAACAAAAAATAAAAACATATATAAATATGTAAAATAGTAGCCACTATGCATCGGGAGTTTTAGTAGTAGTAGAGCTCCTTTGTGAAAAAGCTCTTCCGGGGCAGTACTACTACCATACCTACTTCTCCGCCAAACAGTGATGCTTGCATTGCTGTTTTTCGGTGTGAAGGGTACGGGTGCCGGTGAAATAAAAATCACATGAGACTTTCCATCTTCACGTCTCATTTTGGCCAACCGACTTGCGGTACCATTTAGGCAACAGTCTAGGTGGTATTGCAGTTGTTATGGGCAAAGGATGGGCAAAGGTTTCCGCTTACACCAGGGGGCCTAGTACGAGTTTGACACTTACGAATACCTACTTTAATAGTTTTCGTCGACTTTCATTCATAGATCAGTAGCGCCCCTGGCGGATACAAGGAGGAACTACTGATTTACGAATGAAAGTCGACGAAAACTATTAAAGTATTCGTAAGTGTCAAACTCGTACTAGGCCCCCTGGTGGACCTTTAGCTCGTTTCGCCATTCTATAATGTTAAAAAAAGATTCAAGTTCATTAAGTTATCGGTGGCCAGGGCCTCAGAGAGAGAGGAAGTTCCTAACGATATTCACTATGTTGTAATTTATAAGTACATTGATATAAAGGCTAGAAAAGTATTCTGTAAACTTAGTACCTACATAAAAAACACGCATTGAATTTATAGATATTTTCCGAGAGATTTGCAATATTCTTAAAAATCGTGGCACGGGACTGTCGGCTGTTACAGGGAACTGTTTCATCTAGGCACATCTTATATTTCATGATTTTATTACTTTTCCGTCGTAAAACTCTTTGTGTCCAGCCTATTCAGAAGTCTTAGTTTTGTAAATCAGGCGATATTTATAATGTTATTATTTACACGATTATTTAGTCAATAAATATTCATATGCGAGGATGAAGGTAGCTGACGTCACGGATCTTCTGTAACCATGTTATTTTCGATAAAAGAGCGATTCTCTGTAAACTCGTTATCAGCTCTAACAAAGCTATGAAAATTTGTTACTAAGACCCAGTAAAGTATCCTTTAAACTTCATCAACTCAGCCTATCGCAGTCCACTACTGGACATAGGCCTCTTCCAAGTTGCGCCACAACACTCGGTCCTCTGTCTTCCGCATCCAGTCCCCCCCAGCCACGTTCTTCAGGTCGTCGGACCACCTGGCGGGGGGGCGCCCTACGCTGCGTTTGCCGATTCGCGGTCTCCACTCAAGGACTCGTCTGCTCCAGCGGTCACCGGTCCTTCGACAGACATGGCCAGCCCACTGCTACTTCAGCTTACTGATCCTACAAGCTATGTCGGTCACACCGGTTCTTTTCCGGATAATCTCGTTACGGATTTTATCCTTCAAAGAAACTCCAAGCATAGCTGGCTGAGCGACTTTGAATTTGTGGACTAGCCCAACATTGTGCATGAGAGCTAGTTTGTACATGGAGAAGCACGGTTTTGTTGGCTTCACTATGATTGTTCAGAGCACTTCGACTATATTTTTTACTATGTCTGTGCTAATAATAAACAAAACTATTGCAGTGCATTTTATTTCTTGACAACTGATAAGTTGATCTTTATTTACGGGACTTTTCACGCACAATTAAATCAAAACAAAACGAATATTTTGGCTAACCTCGACAAATAAATATACAGGGCGTCCCTCGGATATGCCACATGGAGGGAAAGTACCTTGAATATTGTAGATGGAACATTTTACTGAAAGAAGACATTATTTGAATTTAAAAAAACAATTTAAACTGCATTCATAGATATTTAAATAACTACACGGTTGAACCGGAAATCGAACCCGTTACATGAGAAAAATAATCACCCTGTAGCTTTATCATACCGATCGAAAGGCTTCATCATAAGGATTATTTTTTGCTAAATAACATAGTCACAAATAAAAGGAAGACCATGAATTTTAACATTTTTGATACAAATTTAATCAATTTATCAAATGCTCAAAATGAGTCCCTTCCTGTTGATTACAAAGTCGTACTCTTTTGATTTATAACCCTATTGCTCTGCCTACGCCATCTGTCCATCGGTCTGTCTTCCACAGGGCTGTATCTTTTTAACCGAAACAGGAAATTCTGAAAGTGGCACAGCCCAGGGGACTGTGTTTCAGCGGATTTGGGAACCCAATAACGTACATCCCACACGTAGGGTTGCCATACATACAGAATTTTCATGTCCGGTCTGGACCTTTGTCCGGAATCCCAAGTTGCTGGAACTTATTCACTTTAACTTCATCTGCCCGTACCCGCATTACAAATGCAATGGCTTCACGTAATAAATCGACATGCCGCGAAATTAGAGAAAGTGTCCGGATTTTTCCGCAAATGTCCGTAATTTTCTCCAGGTTTTCTTTTTCTTGATCAGACAACCCTACCCACACGCGACTATTAACAACATCGCGAATTGATTTGTAGGTATTGGTTGAATAGGTGGATAAAATGTTTCATAACAATATTCAATGAACATAATAAACATAATTATCATTACGTTATTGTTATTATTAGAATGTCTTTGACTGCCTCGTTGGTCTAGTGGTTGCAAGCGCGACTGCTGAGCGTGGGGTCCTGGGTTCGATTCCCGGGTCGGGCAAAGTGTTATTGGGTTTTTTCATTAGGACTTTCTCAGTAGCAGCCCAGAGTCTGGATTTGTGCCCGGTCAATGGCAATAGGCTCGCCCCCTGTTACATGGGACTATAACATAACTGGCGAAATGTGGGTGTACTATTACACCTCTGCCTATCCCTTCGGGGAAATACAGGCGTGATGTTATGTTGTTATGTTATGTCTTTGAATAAACATAACTTCGACGTGTAAGTGCGCTCTTTATATTATTTGATTTTGTACTAATATTTTTACATACATAAACATAATCAGCCCATTACTGTCCCACTGCTGGGCACGGGCCTCTTCTCAGTATGAGAAGGCTAAGGCCTTAGTCCGCCACGCTGGCCTAGTGTGGGTTGGCGGACTACACACACCATCGAGAACTGTATGGAGCACTCTCAGGTGTGCAGGTTCCCTCACGATGTTTTCCTTCACCGTTAAAGCAAGTGATAATAACATTCTGATCAGCAAATGAATCCGAAAAGTCAGAGGTGCGGGCCGGGATCGAACGAGCAACCTCCTGCATGGAAGGCAAGCGTTCAACCACTAGGCTATCACTGCTTTCATCATATCTTCATCTTTCATCTATCATTTTTACATGGTCCTACTCAATTATGTCGTACTTGAGTACATATTTTTTATAAACTTAAATGTACATATTTTATTTTTAGTTTAATTAAATAAAACCAATTTTACCTTTTTTTTAACCATTATTGTATTGTATTTTTAAATGATTTTGTATTATAATCCAATCCTAGTCGCAGAGTACCTAGTAGGTGTAAGATATCTTGTGATCTAAGCGTCGCAGAGAAATTTCCTCAAAACGCATTACTAATAAGTACATTTTCTAGCGATTTTCCAAAAAAATAAATAATAATAACGCAAATCATAAACATCTTTCATAATTACAAATGTTATTAGATAATTACGAGCCGTCATGCATGCGTAGCCGCGGCTACACACACATATAACCGCGCCTCACCCCGCGCGCACCTCCCTCAGTCAAACGGAGATAGCATTATTTGGGCCGAGTTTTGCCGTCGCCTCGAATCGTAGTTGCTCGTCCCTTTCGCCGGACCCTTAAAGAAATTGCTTGTGATAAAAGTAACCGCGGGCATTTTTCTCCTTTGTCATCTCTATGGCAGTGGCCAAGAGGGTCACGTTGTGGGGACAATACCCTTGCATATGGATAGAATTTCGTATAGGGGAACTTTCTGCACGTTTTTACACTCAACATTTTAGCTATTAATTTGCTCAACACTTTTTTACGATAACTTACCATAATATTATTTTGTAAATACTATGTCTGTGGGTGTAAGTAGTATAGTTAAGGTACCTTTCTTTTCTTTCACGGTTGGTCCCATAGTAAAAGTTGTTCATAATAATGAGTAAATTCACGCCTTAAAAGGACCTTAGCTAATAATATTACAGTTTATATTTTACCACTAGCCTATGCCTGCTTTGTTTATCGCGCATCCCTCAGGAACTGTTCATCTTTCCGGGATAAAAGTAGCCTATATGTTAATTCGGGCTTAGTTTTACCTGTATGCCAAATTTCATCCAAACTGGTTTTAAGCGACCACCATCAAATACTAGCAACCTCTTCACTGGTAATCCCTAACGACGCTGACAACAGCCAAATGCCCCAAATAGGCTTCTTTTAAAAACATTTATAGCTGTATCTATTCAGTTTGTGGCAGTGAAAAAAATATATTATTATGTTAATCTTGATCGTATTTTCTGAAACTGTATTGTGCCCAAAACACGTTTTCTTGAAGTCTTCTCGATAGAAAAGAAGTGTAAACTAACCTCTTAAAAAATGCTTTAAAGCAAACAGTCTCTATTATTTACTAAATATTATAAATAAAATTAAGAAAACAATTGAGAAAGACAATAATCTAAACATTTGTTGTTTCCGTTTTTCAAATAAGCTTTTAGTTTTTTATTTAAAAATGTTTTTGTTAATTTTCATTCAAGTTGAGCGGCGTATCCAACGTCCCTCGGCTCGTTGCCTCTCTTTCAGTTCTGTACGAAACGACAGTGACCGCAGAGGTCTGATTTTTTGGGTGTTGTCAGCCTCTTAAGTAACAAACATCTAAACATATTCACAAACTTTCACATTTAATTTTGTAATATTAGTAGGATGAAATATTTATTTAAGAGTGTTGCAGTAAGATTTGCAGTTGATCTCAAAAATCGATCACAATTCCAGTCCATTTGTTCTAAGTGGGTAAATAGGTAAATAAAGTGAAGTTCATTACGGGAAGTGTGCCGGTGTTCCCAGCCGATGCAATATCCGTGCCTTTCTTTGTTTTTGAAAAAAACTGATTTCTTGAACATCTCTTTAGGCCGTTCGATTCAGGCTCTACAAAGAGATAAGTAGGGTCCGCTATTTCCTTTGCCTTGCCATGTTGGGACTTGGAATCTCTGAATCAGAATTTAAAAAAAAAATGTGATACATAGGTACAATGGTTGGTTAAGTAGTACCTATAATATACATATAATATATAATATAAGGCCGAAAAAGATAAAGAAATCAGATATCTTGACTTGGCACACGAGGTTGTCGACATGTGGGATGTTGACTCAGCAGTCATTGTGCCGATTGTCGTTACGGCCAATGGCATCATCGCAAAGAGCCTCGACTAACACCTGCAGAGGCTCTCGTTAGGCGGCTGGATCAAGGGCTTGATGCAGAAAGCGGTACTTCTGGACACGGCGCGTATCGTGAGGAGGTTCCTCTCTCTGAGGCCCTGACCACCGGTAGCTTGGACCCTGTTCCTGATGCCGGTGGGCTACTGTTTTTATATATTTTTAAATGTTTTTATATCTTTTTGTTTTAAAAAATATTTAAAAATGTATTGAAATGTGTATATAAAATGAATAAACGGTATAATATAATCTTTATTGACATAAAAAGTTGTCTATGATCAGCCAATTAAAGGCACACAAAAATAAAGCATGAAAATCACACATCTTAATAACATCTGCGCATACCTATCTCTTGTGATAGTTTTTCTTCTACAATTTTATGGAAAAAACCCTAACATTACATTCCTGTATACATATTGCAGAATTCATTTGTTTTCTAATTGATAATCAACTATGTATTACAATTCAATCTAATTAATCCAAAAATGATACAAACATGAATTAATTTTATTATTGAGCTACCCCGAATGTAATTATGAATTCATCGTTTGATTTGTTACAAATTTATTAGGTGGATATACTTAATGCAAATGAAAAATATACAAAATAGCATTATTTATAAATAGGTATGTTAACATAGGTAATCTTCGTCATACGTGCATCGGGCAGCCGTGTCAAATATCTTAATTAATATTACTTTTACTAATATAGATATGTCTTTACTAAATATTATATGGACAGTAATGTCTGAAATAAACATACTTAATTTTTATTTTTTTTATTTTATCCAGCTCAGCTATTTATGAGTTGAAGAGATTGTATGTTCATTGGAGTATGTAAAACTACTCTATAAAATACATACTTCAAAGCACAGACCTACAATCTCTTCAACTCATAAATAACGTATGATCGCACATATCTACGAAATGTTGCGATGTTATTATAATAAACGGTCGCATTCAGGCGCTACACAAAAGCGGCCCGAGGGCGTTTTCCGGTCCAGTGGAGAAGGTGCTTAAATGGCACAAGGCTTTGCAGGACATCGGAGTTTTTGTATTTTACGAAATCGTCGGTGAGTTTGATTGATGAGATAATGTTTTTTTAGGTATTCTTTTGATAAGCTCAATGGATATATGAAGAATAGTTTACGACGTATTACATCCATTTGATTCCTTACTCCATTTAATTTCTGAGAAATATCGGTTTGAATAAATTTTAATCTTGCCTGTACAGTTAGGGTTGCCAGGCCCAAAAAAAGAATAGCTGGACACAGAGTCATAAATTATTTAGCTGGACACACAGGTTTTTATAAGAAAAAAAAAACATTTTTATATGTGTATTTATTACTGTTATTCATTTGAGACTAACACTATCTTAATTATACATGCTGAAATTTGAATCGCTTATATCACGAACAGGGGTAGTTATACTCATCATTATGAACAACTTTTACTTTGCGACCAACCCTGAAATCGTGAAAAAAATATCAGGTGGTCCCTACATTTTATCGATTTAAGTGAACACAAATGTAGGGACCAACTTATTTTTTTTTGCGATTTCAGGGTTGGTCCCATAGTAAAAGTTGTTCAAAATGATGAGTGTATTCGCTTTCGTTCGTCAGTTTTTGGCGGGGCGGGGTTGACCAAAAGCCTTACAAAAGCCGGATAGTAGACTTGTATACATATATTTGGCCGGACTCGATTGTAAAAAGCCGGACATGTCCGGTCATAGCCGGACACCTGACTCCCTGTGTAAAGTACGCTGAATTGATATAAATACAGATTTCGTAGTAGGTCTTCCTAAATTCTTCTTTGAATTATTAATTTGATAGGTACATACCCTCCTATTTGGGGGAGGCCTTTGTCCAGCAGTGGACGTTTTTCGGCTGAAATGATGAGGTACATACTCTTGCTGATTGCTGCTCTTTATAATGCCTCGTGTTTTGTGTTAAAATAAATTTTCAGCTAAATGTGTGAGCGTACGGTCTGGAGAGTCTTGCACCAAGAACCTAGTAATAAGAGATGACAATGGACCAGCCATGCAGGTCGTCTACTACGAGATAGATTTCATGCTACCAGAACTAAAACTACCTTCCACTGTCAGGTAGAGAAACAAATTGTTTATGAACACAAAACTAGATTGTTCCCATTCTTTCACTTGTGTGAATTCAGGATGGGGTATAATTGAATTGTTACCACCGTCCTTTGTAGATCTTGTTGTAATCCGGGTCTGGCTTTTAGTGTACGATAAGCAAATAGAGAAGCAGATAAATATAATGTTTCCTTTTCAATCAACCTCTTTTGTTAAACTGGGTTTATAATTGTTTTAAAATGCGTATAGCAATTATTAATTTTAATTAATATATATATATACCTAATTAATTTTAATAATAACTTCTTAGGTTTTCGCGATCACTACACATTATAATAAAACAAAGTTTAACCGGATTAAATCGCGTATATTATTTAAATTGGTTTCCCTGACGTTTCGAAAGCTTACCTGCGACCACTAAATGCTGCAAAGCTTTCGAAACGTCAGGGAAACCAATTTAAATAATATACGCGATTTAATACGGTTAAACTTTGTTTTAATTTTAATAAATTACTGTAATTGCGCAATGATATTGACCATTTAGGGGTGAGATTGAAAGACATAAATGATGATCGGGACGATACAATAATAAGTGCAATATTAATATTGCGCAATTATATTGTGTGTGTGTAGGGCCTTATAGTGTCACCCATAATAATTACACAGATTTGACATTAAAATTATGAATATAATCATAATTTAAATTATTTTCATATTTAAAATATGGATGGCACTAAAAAATGCTTGATGTGTTTGTTACAGTGAAAACCCGATTTCCAGGCAAAACTGGTTTATCCTAACACGTTCAGGAAGAACTAGTATTTTTTGTCAAAACTAGTATTCTGGCCCTCGCTGCTGCGGCTCCGCTCGCTCGGCTCGTGCTCGTACGATGTGGGGTCACAGTTCTAAAGTTCTAACATATAACCTTGGGTTAAGTTTTTTCTTTTCACCCTTTTGTGTGCATTTTTCTTATTGCGTTGGGCTACTAACTACTTCTGTCTTAATATGTTAGGATAAACTAGTTCTGTCTAGGCCAAACTAGAATTTCCTAAACTATTGGTACTTACGAAAGGATGAACTATGCAATGGTCATCAACTCGCTTTCCCTGTATTATAAGTTATAACTGTGTTGAGCATTTTTTGTTGTATGGGAAGGCGAAACGAGCTAAAGCCTAAAGGTCGATGTTACCTTTGCCTATAACAACTGCAATACCACCTAGGAGACCTGCGGAAAAATGTGCCATGGCAGCGGCCAGCAAGGACCAGTATATTAGTTTTACCTAGGCAATACTCATCATTTCAGCCGAAAGACGTACACTGCTGGACATAGACCTCCCCAAGCAGTTTGGGGGGGCTATGCCATAATCACCACGCTTGGCAGGCGGGTTGGCGATCGCATTTGGTTGGTCAAATACTCGGAGAACGCTGCTGCCCATCCTCTAGTGAATCCCTTAGTCGCCTTTTACGACACCCATGAGAAGATATAGGGTGGTGCAATTCTTTACGTCCGGCACCACACGGAACCGGCACCACATGGAACGATATAGGAAATACTATTTCTGCCTAAACGTGCTAGGATGGACTAGTATTGCCTGGGTTTTAACTGTAACAAATAGGTACAACACATCAAGCAATTGATGGTTGGATTGGATTGAGGTTGTTATGCCAAGCATTGTAAGGAAGGATCAACTCTGTCGCAGGGTAATAGGAAGGATGATGGCTGGAACCTGCAGGTTGCAGGCTTTCAGTGTGCGACCAGCGACAGGTGACGACGTCGCGACGTTGCAGCGCCGCGCTGCCGTCGCTGCGCATCACGTTGCACGGCTCTGCAAGGAATACGGAATTAACCAATGATTTAATTAAATTAACTAATTTGAATATCAATGTTTTCATGTTCTTTGATAAACAATTAAATATGATTAATAAAATGCTGTTCATTATGCGTACCTATAGTTATTTTTATTCGTTCTTTTTTTTTCATAACCAGCCCATTATTGTCCCACTGCTGGGCACGGGTCTCTTCTCAGTATGAGAAGGCTAAGGCCTTAGTCCATCACGCTGGCCTAGTGCGGGTTGGCGGACTACACACACCATTGAGAAATGTATGGGGCACTCTCTGGTGTGCAGGTTTCCTCACGATGTTTTCCTTCACCGTTAAAGCAAGTGATAATCGAATATAAATCCGCACATGAATTTGAAAAGGCAGAGGTGCGGGCCGGGATCGAACTCACACCCTCCTGCATGGAAGGCAAGCGTCCAACCGCTAGGCTATCACTGCTTTTTTTTTCTCTTTTTTTTCACTTTAGATAAATTTATTTGTAAAGCGATGTTTAGGTACCTTTTTTTTAGGTGCATGAGCTGTATTACTCACTACTATGTTTCGTTCTAAATTGAGACCCCGGGATGCCTCGTAGAGAACGTTAAGCTGTCGTTCTCGGCTGTCATACGAATATCTTATAGCAGTCTGTCGTTACGGGTAGTCAGAAGTCCGAAAGTCTGACAACTAGTCTATTAGATACCGTAGGATGTCGCTATTACCCAGTAATTGGGTTGCAGGGGTCATGGCAGTCGCTCCGTGTAAAATACTGATGTTCAGCTGCATCTGGTTAGATTGGACACCAACCTTGACATAATTGCGAAAAAGCTCTGAGAAAGAAGAAAGCTCTTCAGAAAACAGCCACATCAAATACTTTTTAGAGATAGTTTTTGCAAGACAACCTGTTGAATAGAGATTTGTGAACTCATAATTTCTTGATCGTCGCGACTGCTACATCTTACAGTTTCTTAAAATATTACATATACAAGTCTCTATTCCATAAAATTCTATAACCGTAAAGTAGGTATCTCTACGGCACGGTAGGGTTAGGTTGCTATATAAATCCCATTACGTAGAAAGTTTGCACCTGCGAAGTTACGGCAACTTTACTACCATTGTGTGAATATGATCGTAAAACAAAGATATCTATGAATTTGTAGTTAATCCCACTGCTCCTTTTTATGGTTTTATGACAGATTGCTTTATAAGTTCTCTTATAATAATATAATAATAATAATAATAGCTTTATTTATTCCTTACATATATTCTAGATTTGAGCTTATTCTATATTTTTTGTTAGTTGTGTGTTAATTTTATTTTTAACCTAGCTTGTTAGTAGTATTAGTATCTATGTAAGGACCGCTCTAGCGGTGAAAGCCTCCTCCATTTGTTTCCACCCTACTCTGTCTCTGGCTAGTCTACTCCAGGTGTTTCCAGCCATAGCAACTATATCGTCGCTCCATCTTTTGGATGGTCTTCCTTGTCGTCTTTTCTTGTGAAATGGATACCAATTAGTGACTATTTTTATTTTCTACTATTTCGGCACCTCATCATTATTTTGGGGGGTGATTGTGATTTCTCCTTGATTTGCAGTTTCCTGAGATGCATAAAGTTGTCGGTAAAAACTTGTAGCAACTCGCATTATGTCCTCTCTACTTGTTACAGTTGATTTATTGTCGTTTTGAAGCTGATTCATTATTGGTTTTGAGTTAGTAAGATATTTATATGCTTTTTTGACTGCTCCAGATTTTTTTATGTAATTTTCGATGATGCTGAGTCTGTATCTTCTGGTATTCCTCTTGATCCCCCTTTTTATTTTTCTATATAGTTTGCTGAGTTGATTTTTTTCACTTTTTGTTTTGTTCTCTTATAGGGAGTTTAAAGTTGTAGCAGGGGTCTCACGGGAACTGAAAAGCTAGGCATGCCTACACACCTAGTAGGTACTATCAGCAAACTTTCCGGTGAACCACCACTAACGCTAAAATCGCTTGCGCTCAGCGTTCGACGGCGGCCGTAGGTACGTGTGATGTAGCAGGATTTGTTCAAAGGACTCGGCAAAATGTATCACCGGGAAGGATCGTGACTGTACCTGTATTATACAGCACGAGAATGGGTGAACCACAGGGACATTCGAGAATATGGTAGAATGTGTGTACACTTATGAAAAAAGAAACATACGATAAATCACGCGTGCAGGAGAAAAAATGCTCGCGTAAGCTCTGACTGTCTAGGGGTCTACGTCCAGTATCCAGTACAAAGGGCGGAGAGGATGGAAATAGCGACCGATGGACACTGCCATGCTAGGTGCATCACCTCACTGCATAAAACATTGATTTAAACACAGATTTAAATGTCCACATTTTTATTGATGAAATCGATTGAAAAAAACCAAGGTGTCATTTTTATTCATATTTGGAACGAGAATCGAGTACTGAACATCCTCCTACAGTACCTCGTTCAACCAGTCAACGTGTATATTACTTGGGTTACGGCAACAATGAAAATAATTTCAATATCATCAGTGACGTGACCTGAACTTCAGGTCTTGAAGGCTGGTCATTACTTTGGTCAAAGAATAAGCAAGCATTCCACACAACAAATAGTACCAGTCTTTTGCGCACGTTACCCTGTTGACCGTACCTACGCAGGATATTTTGATGCTATCTTTAGTTTTAGTGTTAGCTTTTAGGTTATTTTATTTATAAACAAGTTATATTATGTAAGTTTGTAAATATTGCTAGTTTCGTTTGAAGAATACATAAATAAAATACTAAAAAATGCCAATATTGTATATTGTTTACAAAGCAATCGATGTCACTTAAGATATCAAAATATGAAATGTAGTACCGTAAAACAGGGTGAATAGGGACGCAGGGGTGAATAGGGACAAAAGTGGACAAGAATTTTAACATTGAAATCAGGTAGTTTCTTGCCCACAAATACTTCAAAAATGTTCCGCCATAATTTGGTAAACATTCTAGTCTTTATGTATTAGTATTTAACAAACTCTTATTTCAATGTTAAAATTCTTGCCCACTTTTGTCCCTATTAACCCCATTTTACGTTAGGTGGACTTGAGGCGTCCATTGACCCTGGGGAGAGAAGGTGATAGTGGCGTGCTGCTATGGGGAATCACAGCACCAGAGAGGCACCGATGCGGTCCACAGGAGTTCCCATAGCTTCTCTATTCTGTGCTGAGGTCGGCCACCGTGTGGTTTTAGTTGATAGGAGTCCGACATACCCCACTGCCTTCTCCCAACGAAAGGTGTCCACGAGGAATTCTACTCGTAAATAAAAAAAGTAAGTATTCACTACAATGCTTTATTTCATAAATATTATGAAAAGATAAAGTCGTTTTCCTTGTGCATACAAATTGGAATTCACTGAACAGCACTAAGCCTCGCCGCACACGGGCCACGCGCTACAGCGACAAAACGCCATCACCTGTAGTATGAAGTAGCGGAAGCGCGTGACAGCCACTTGTTGGTAGACATGGGTCACCGGTAGACAACAAAAATGCTGCAGCTCAGGTCACGGTTCACATGGGTAAACCATAGCTTTGAACCGGCTCATAGATTAGCTCAGCTTATCTGATCTGAATATTTGCACCGGTTCTGAGCTGAGGTACACACCACTAGTGGTCGGTGGCCACTACTGTTTCCATACTGACGTAATAGACCACCCCAGTGTGCGATTGAGATACCGATCATTACGAAAAAACCTACATGCTAGAAAGAGACATAATAAAATGACAGTAGAACCGATTTTGAAAATTATAATCTCCCATAGCGTCCCAATAAAAATATAATCTCGTAATATTTTATGATTTATTTCACAATCGTTCTGTATTTTATCTAATTTATATCAATAATCGTAATGGTGTAGTGTTCTGTGTTATACTGCTGTGTAATTTACATAAATAACGCAAAGAAAAAGACGTTTCACAGGTAAGTATCTGCAGGACAATACTACTTACATAATGCTTATTTTCATAGAAGTTATTCTTAAAATTATTTAGTCATACATTAATAACATGCAGTAAATACCCCATTTTCTATATAATATGTTATTTTAAATAATTATGTTGTGTTAGATAAAAAAATAATGTACGTGAAAATGAGTTTAATTGCTGTAGCGCGTGGCCCGTGTGCGGCGACCTTAATACAGCAGAAAAATTGATTCCATGGGTCATGCAATATTTATATTTTAAAATCACCTTCTCGATGGACCAGAGTATATATGGTAAAGAGTTCTAGTTTTGGCGTCTATCCAATATTCGATAATACTGCTTACGAATTTTTCTCTATACTAATAATAAACCAGCTTTCAAAGAGCATTGCAAAGCATTTCCGAGTGACATTTATCACAGCCCTTGTCTTTGCAGTTGCGCAGCTGGGTAAAAAAAACGAAGTGTACCTAATAAAATTGTAAACGTGTGTTTGTTTGATTGTTTGTTTGTTTGTTTGAGCATCACGCAAAAAAATCCGGACCGATTTTGATGAAACTTTTTGTGTTTAAAAGCTGATGATTAGACCTAGAAACTGGTAATGTACCTATAACGTGTTATCGAAATAACTGAAAACATCTAAAGGGGTCATTGTACTCATCAGTATGAACTTTTACTATGGACCAACCCTGAAATCGCGAAAAAATATCATCTTATCCCTATATTTTGCCGATGTTGGTCCCATAGTAAAAGTTGTTCATACTGATGAGTACAATGACCCCTTAAGAGGATTTCAGTTGTTTCAATAAGACGTTGTATTTCGTACCTGACTCAATTCAATATTTTGGGCTAATCGAGATAAATACATAAAACGACTGTATGTATGTATACTTTTTCGAGTCGTTTTAGTAAGAACCTACCTATTTAACTAGATTTGTTCTGTCTGGTAAATAAATAATAATTATTTTATTCATATCAAACGGATTGAAATGACTTATTTATTTTATTTGCAATTATATATTACTTATATGACAATTATGTATGTACTCATTGACCAGGCCAATTTTAACATTTTGATTATGTTTACCTAAAATAAATACCTTAATTTTTACATGCTGAAAGGTTGAATGTGGCGAAACAATAAATAGGTATCATGTAATATCTTTGTATAAGCCCATATTATGCAAATAAAGAATTGAATTGAATTGAATAAATACAATCTTTAACTACCATCATCATCTATCTTATTTAAATTACTTAAATAATACAATAATATTTGTTTTGTTTGCACGCATTTAAAAACCGTGTAACAGACACCGGAGATTGTGGGGCAATGTTGTTGAAAATCAGCCAAGAAGAAACTTGTTCCGCGTCATTGTAGAATTGAATTTGAATGTAACAGTGTAACTGATTTCGTGATTTCCCTCGTCAATTGAATCAGAGTACGTCAGGTACTCAGCCGTAAATTCTGTTTCGTAGGATAAAATTGTATTTTGTGCTGTTTCGTAAAAGTTTATGGTTTAAATAACTTTATAAAAATTAGATATAATCCATTCCGTGCTTTTACAGTAGTAGAATAAAAAAACCGGCCAAGTACGAGTCGGATTCGCGCAGTAAGGGTTCCGTACCTCTCAACGACCTGATACTGATACCCCATAAAAACTGATTTAATTTACGAGAGTTTATCAAAAGACATCAACGCACAGTGCGCGAAATATGAATTTTTGCATGTCTTTCTTACGCAGGTACCACCACATATGTCTATTTTTGTCTTATTTTTAGTATTTGTTGCTAAACTACATAATATGCACTATAATGTTTTGAAGATAGAGCATGAATAAAAATGTTGAAAAAATGCACCCCCTTTGATTTTAGACTTTTTTTAGTTTTTAGTATTGGTTGTGATACACCTCATAGAAACACATATTCTGAGAAAATTTCAACCGGTTACCTATTACCGTTCAAAAGATACAGCCCTGTGACAGACAGACGGACGGACGGACAGCGTAGCGCGAGTAATAGGGTCCCGTTTGGCACCCTTCGGGTTCGGAAACTAAAAAAAAACGTGTGCGTTCAGGGGACCCCTATCTGGACCGAAGATACCCTTAAAATTCATATTTTTTTGACCGGTTCGTTATAATGCAAGATTTAGCAACTACATATAGTGCAAACACAGATGACAGGAAACATCATGCTTCGTACTGAGAAACCACAGGAGTACTATAGTAGGGGAGCCCGCGATGCTAAATGGGGATTTACTCGAGCGTCGTGGGGACCTATTGGATTTTGAAGATAAAATGGTATAAAACATGGCTATTTTCTTGTAGTTTATTGTATTTTTCAATAGATTCTGGCATTTTTTTACCACGCGTACTAGATACAATGTGTGATAATAGTGATAATATACATCGAAAAACGCGCAATCGGCGGGAAACTTCTACTTTAGATATGAAAAACTTTGTTATCACTACACTACTTTTACCAATATGAAGGATTATTCCCACGAATTATTATATGATGAGTGATTTATTAGTTGATTCTATAAAGTTTGGATGTACAGAATAGTCAAATTTTATGTTTTTTAGCCTCAATCATCACTGTAAAAAAATGGCGGTTATCGCAGTATTCACTTGGAATTTTCAAAGGTATTTATTATAACGCGCACGCGCTAAATATTAAAGATATAATGGCACTGACAAACGTGCTTTTTATTTAAATATCCTAATTAGTGTACTCATACATGATTCGATAGATAGTACATTAAATATTCATATCTATAATTAGGGTGACGTTTGACATATTAATCCGTCCCATAAATGGGACCAAACTGAGCTTACGGTGGTTCTCATGTCGGGGGCATTTCAGGGACCGCTACGAACTATACGGTTAAGGAACTTTGTTCCAAAAACATGTTAGGTATATTATTTTTAGAAGTTAGTCTTTTCGATATTGATAATAATATGAAATAGGTGCATACTGCATAGGTTAATAGACATTAATTTAACAAATACCTACCACACTTTTTAGATTTATAAGCTGAAAGCGCAGTGTGCTGAGTAGATGACAGAAAGTTCTTACGGATTAATTCTGAAGTCACAAGAACTCTTAGAAGTTAATCTAAGTTACTGACTTCGCAAAAGTAATAATTTTGTAGCGACTGCGTTATAAAACTTCCCATTGGTTTTGTAAGATCATTTATATTTTTTTTTGTATAAGTTAGAGATGAGCATACATTTCGGTACAGTACCTTCATCTGGCTATACTTAGATAAAGTAGGTAAATCAGCAAATAATTCTAATAAAACAAGTTTAGCCGGATTACATCGCGTATATTATTAAAATTGGTTTTCTTGACGTTTCGAAAGCTTTGCAGCGTTCGTGGTCGCAGGAAGACTAAAATGACAAGCGTCTTTACAGATAAATTATGCCATTTTATATTACAGCCATTATGTTTTACAGTGTAGCGTGCTGTTTGGGTTTTCATTATTTTCAAAACTGGATTTCAAACACGGGTGGCTGCCAGCCACATAAATAGATAGATAGAATGGTTGTAATCACAATTTTATGCGAATCATGCGTGGCAACTTTCGAACAAACTACGCCTCCCATATTGACATCATAATTTTTTTTTAATTAACTTTAATCAAATGTACGCACGGCTACACATCAAGCTGTACATTTTCAGTATAAGCTGATCTCGCATTATACGGAAAGCCTATGCAATACGAGGTCAGCATAAACTGGAAATGTACAGCTTGATGTGTAGCCGTGTGTACTTTACAGCTTTTGTTTCGTTTCTGCAGTTAGAAACAGCGTAATAAGGCATCTTTGCGAGTTTTTGTTACAGTATTTTGGCACGCGCACCCCGCCGCCTTTTCCATTCTATCTATCTATTTATGTGCTGCCAGCCATCTTCTTTATTAAAATTAGGATGTTTTTCAATTTCAACTTTTGACTGCCTCGTTGGTCTAGTGGTTGCAAGCGCGACTGCTAAGCGTGGGGTCCTGGGTTCGATTCCCGGGTCGGGCAAAGTGTTATTGGGTTTTTTCATTAGGAAATTCTCAGTAGCAGCCCGGAGTCTGGATTTGTGCCCGGTCAATGGCAATAGGCTCGCCCCCTATTACATGGGACTATAACATAACTGGCGAAATGTGGGTGTACTATACACCTCTGCCTACCCCTTCGGGGAAATACAGGCGTGATGTTATGTTATGTTATGTTGTTTCAATTTCAATAGCCTCACGGAGCATTCTAGGTACCTAAGTATAACTTAGATATTGTTTACCGGTGTACTGAAAATAAATAATTTAAGCTGAAAATACAATTTCCTCCATACAAATAAATATAAATCGAACAGACTACCCACAAATTTTAGATAATTGGGAGCTTTTCCCTAAAATTTTCACGTTACTAATTGCTTACCAGGCACAAAACTAAACGTAGGCAATTACTCAACATTACACAACGATTCAGCCCAAACCTATTCATTTGAAACAATTTGTACGAGTAGAAAATTTCATTAGCATCCTAAGAACTTCATCTTGACTAAAATTAAGATTTTCCTTTTAACAGTCGATTAACATGTAAATTGCATATTAATTTTAGCGAAATGGACGACCATTAAAAGTTAATAAAGAGGATCAAAAGATCGTTTCACGGTGTATTACAGGTACTTTGAGAGTGATTAACTAAGGTTTTAAAGTATATTTTGGAAGGGTTCACTGGTCTATTAACCGTCGTAATCTTAAATGTTGTAATTTTTTTGGAAATTTTACGTGTTTCATTTAATTTTATACCTAGAAAAACAACTGAAGTGTACCCGTTGAATTTATAACTGATTCGTGTTTCAATATGACAAAAGAACACTCAGTAGGTATGTACTCTTAGAACAGTCTGAAGAAACTGTGACCATAGAAATCTAAATAATAAGGTAATGTAAATGTTATCTACTGTCTTTTAATGCCGGAACGCGTGTCGCCAGTTTGCCGCTACCAACAAAAAAATACGCAACTACGCCCACCATGTTTCTAGCATTAAATGCAAAATAAATTAAGCCCAAAAAAATTCAGCTGTTAGATATGCTACAAAAACAATTTTTGTGACTGCATTTAAAACAGCACCGATGATCAAACGGTTCGCGCACTGGTGTCCTACGAGACACCTGATGCACGCGACGATAAGTTGTGCCTTTACCACTTCTATTACCTATTATTTAGATTTCTATGGTACTGACGTACCTGTTATTCAAACACTAATTCAGTTTATTTACCTAGCTCATTAATTTTAAATAACAACAATATAGCAATCAATTTATTTTCTGAACTATCGTTTTTAGGGTTCTGTACCCGAAGGGTTCCAAACGGGACCCTATTACTCTCGCTACGCTGTCCGTCCGTCCGTCCGTCCGTCCGCCTGTCTGTCACAGGGCTGTATCTTTTGTACGGTAATAGGTAACCGGTTGAAATTTTCTCAGAATATATGTTGCTATGAGGTGTATCACGACAAAACTAAAAACAAAAAAAAGTTTAAAACCAAAGGGGGTCCCCATACAAGAAACCTCAAAAAACATGCATTTTTTTCAACGTTTTTGTTCCTGCTCTATCTTCAAAACGGTAATACATACCAGCGTCAAACTTAGTGAGATTATAGTGCATATTAAGTAGTTTTGCAACAAATACTAAAAATAAGACAAATATAGACATATTGAGAGGTACGGAACCCTTACTGCGCGAGTCCGACTCGCACTTGGCCGGTTTTTTAATTCTATCATCAACATCATCATCGTCATAAAAAGTGTAAGAGACCAATACCATAATTATGTTAAGTTGTACACTCAAGATGAAAATGTGGGTAAGTACTTTCCAACTAAAAATCTTTTTTGTATCTCCGTTTAACCTAAAAATTTCTGTTAAACAAATACGCTTTTGCGGAGGAAATAGACTGACATTTTCGCTGCACAGTTTCATTATTACAAGACAAGTTGTGCGGCAGTCCTGAAAAGAATAAACCTTTTTTGAAATACCGGAAAAATCTGACGCGAGGTAGCCCTGTAGAGTGGTGGAAAGCTAGGAAATGGCGTACTTTTAAGAAACAGTGCAACTGCAATACACGGTCAGATTCAATTCACAATTTAATGCTATTTTTGGTCTTCTCATGATCCAGCAATTAAATATTCACATTTTATCAGATATGTGTTCTGTTCTACATGTATGTTCTATATCAGAAATGCAGTGTCATAATTGGTGATCTCATTCAGGGCGTAGCATAGAACAACTTTTAGTATGGTGAAAACCCTAAAATCGTGAAAAAAGCTGTTTAATAGCAATAGTCGATTGAGTAAATATATTATATAATAATAAATAAATATTATAGAAATTTTTACACAGGCCCAGTCCAGGCCGACACTAAACAGCTTGTACTATGGGTACTAGACAACCGATATAATACTTACTTACTTTTTTAGTAAATACATACTTATAATAGGTACAGTCAACAAATCGGAATCATGACCCACTCAGCTGATAATTCGTTTGAAATCATCAAAGCAGTAAGGTTTTCATCTATGCTGCACTTAAGACATTTAAAATATTTTATTGGTAAACTGTCACTGTCACTTGCCAATAAAATTGATAACAAGTATGTTGCCAGGGAAATATATTTTTAAGCAAAATTCAACCTAATTGTATTAAATGTCTGTAGGATATTAAGCTTATCGTGGGTCATGATTCCGATTTGTTGACTGTACATAAGAAACACCCAGCCAAACACAAACACTTATCTTCATCATATACATATTTGTGTCCTGTGTAAATCGAACCCACGTCTTCGTAAACAGCAGTCCAACACTCGAATAACCGCTAGACCACACACGTCGTCAAAATATTCTGAATAGGTTCATAAAGTAAAGTATAACATAAATGATGATAAGTTCTACAACACTGGGCATGTTTTTAGAGTTAAGACCATTTTTGACCGGGGATTACACTGACAGTAAACTAATTATCTCCCTTCCAACCACTAGAGGTGGCTATTTCAACTTAGAATTAACTGAGTATTTACCTAAAACAGGTGTTCATTACATTCTACATTTGCGGTGGGGTGGTGGGCTTGTTTGCACTGTCCAGTCCTTGTCAACGCGCTTAACGAAGTAGCCCCGCAGCGCCAGCCGGCTTAGTTCAGTAAAGCTTGATATCGTGAAGGTAGATTCTCTCCATAGATATGAAACAAGTTGAATAATTTTTCAATGAAAATAGAAAACCGAATCCTAAGTTAGTGCTCATGTAGGGTACCTACAAGCCGTCTTTCAGCCGGGGCAATGGCATAATAATATGCTGAATTGCTAACTTGGTTCAATGTGCCGATTCAATCATTTATAAAAGATCCCTTTTACAATAATTGTAATTGTAGGAATTATTCCTAGCAAATTAATAATATACAGTCTTATTTTTAGTGTATATAAATTTTTATTCGCTCTGAATATAAGCCTTACAGTTAGTTAATAGCTCGACTTCAGTACTAATAAGACAAATTCTCTTATTTTCGTATCTCCTAGATTTAAAAGAATTCACAATACCTACCCATATAAAAGACACATAACTGCAAGAAAAGTTAGAACTTTTTGTAATTAAGTCCAAGTGAGTGGTCTGCAATCATCATTAAACCTCATTTAAAACTACAGCGAGCACAGGGCTGACGGGACGAACAGCAGTCGTAATGGGAATGGGCGAGAAGCAATTAAACAGGTCCAGACAAGTTTTGACCCGTCCTTGCGGTGGTCCCTTCGCGCCTCGGATATAATCAGTGTTGAACTATGTACCATAACCTGAACTTGTCTAGGCAACACTAATTAACGGTGGACTACAAATTGTAGAAATTCACGAGCGAATTAGTTAAGTTAGTTGCTGCAAATGTCCACTTCTGCTAAATTAAGTGGTTGCAGTTTATGTAGTAGTAGAAGATCTCCTTTGTGTTAAGCTCGTCCGGGGAAGTACTACCACCGTACCTACTTCTCCGCCAAATAGTGATGCTTGCATTGCTGTGTTTCGGTCTAAAGGGTGCCGGTGAAATTACAATCACATGAGACTTTCCATCTTCATGTCTCAGTTTGGCGAACCGACTTACGGTATAATTTAGGCAACAGCCTAGGTGGTATTGCAGTTGTTATGGGCAAAGGTAACCGCTTAACATCAGGTGGGCCTTTAGCTCGTTTCGCCATCCCATACTATAAAAAAAAACAAAGTTGCGTTATAAAGTAGGGACTCGTGGCTTAGTAATAACCACGTGTATTGCAAGACCTGCGAGCTTAAGCTGCACTAGCTGCAGTCAGTCCTTGGATGGGTGACCGTTTCGTTGCACATCGAGACCCCTCCGTGCCTCGGAGAGCACGTTAAGAAGTCGGTCCCGGTTGCCATACGAACATCTACAAGCAATCGTTACGTGTAATCAGAATAAAAAATAAAAAGGGGCCGATCAGTAATACCGAGAGATTTCTAAGTGTGGTAGGCAGTAAGGACCCTGAAAATGTTGTTTACCTAGCATATCGATGGATTTTCTCGGTAGAATAATTAACTTCGAGTAGCTCAAAATCAAATATATTTTAATATTATACTTAATAATTATTACACAAAAAATAATTCATCATCCTCCGAGCCTTTTCCCAACTACGTTGGGGTCGACTTCCAGTCTAACCAGATGCGGCTAAACATCAGTATTTTACACGGAGCGACTGCCATCAAACCTCCGCAACCCGCAAACTGGGTAATCCCGACATTCGGAGGTTAGACCAGTTGTCAGACTTTTTGGGCTTCTGACTACCCGTAACGACTGCCATAGATGTTCAGACCGACAGCTTAACGTGCTTTCCGAGGCACGGAGGAGTCTCGAAGAGGACGTCTTTCGGCTGAAATGATGATGATGATGATATAATTCAATGCATACAATTTTATAGAACATCCGAAACGCAGTGTATCGGGCGCGCGCCCCAGGCGCTTGTTAGTCCCTGGCGTCCACTGGGTGATCTCAGGGATGACGGTGACATGCTGTGGTCTTGTGTCGTCCTATGCTTTCGCATCGAGAAGGTGTTCAGGGACACAAAGTCTTCCCTGGGACGTGCCTTTCAGGCGTAGCACAGGAGGGGGCACCGGTAGCATACCCATTCCCGGAGTTCCCTCACTATTGTGCTGAAGATGGTCACGGGGAGTTTTTAGTGCGGTAAAAATCCCACACACCCCAGCCTCTACCCCACGAGGCCGGAGCCTTTTGAAGGTTTCCTCCTCAAAAAAAAAAAAAATTGTTTACAAATCACGTGCATGTTAACATACATCAATGTTGTCACATAATAAGTGAAGCGAATTCATAATATAAAATTAAGCAATGTTAACATAAAAAATGTTACATTAGAATTCTATATGGACATCACAAAATATCACACAAAAGAATTAGGTACCTCCAACCGAAACGATTGAACCAATAAAATGGACCAATGTAATAAATTCCGTATCTTTTGACTTACATACTGTTTATACAATAGACCGGGACTGTGGGTATTGGCAGGACGGACCACGGTCCCTGATTTATGATTTCATATATCGAACAGAGTATGTTTATGTCCCGACTGGCTTATTCTAATGTAAGCGTCGGAGGCTGTTAAAATAAAATACATGTAAAGAGAAAGTTATTTTTTCAGGCTTTCTTTTCTTGCAATATTACGTCATTGTACGTGAGTTTTCGTTGTATGTAGAAACGAGTAGAAAGGTTATACAGGGTGTCAGCGAAACGCTTCCGAAAACGAAGACAGGTGATAGTGCTGGTGATTACTGATACGAAACCACGAAAAAAAATGCGATTCTTTTTATAGATTTTTTCATATTTTTTTTGCATTTTTCACTATGTATGAGTTTTATTTAACTGCCCAAAGCTGGTTATGTATGAAAAATGCAAAAAAATATATATGAAAAAATCTAAAAAAAGAATCGCTTTTTTTTCGTGGTTTCGTATCAGTAATCATCACCAGCACCTATCTTCGTTTTCGGAAGCGTTCCCCTTACACCCAGTATTATTACTAGCCCATTCCCGCGACTTCGTCCGCGTCTAGTTCGATTTATCATTGAATATTTTTATCGCGAGATAAAAAGTAGCCTATATAAATAAATAAATAATTCTTTATTTCGGATTCAAAGATCCATACAAACAAAAATAAATTTAAAACGTATCTGTGTGCCAAAAATCCATGGAGCCGTTTTAGCGTGATTGAGGCACGAACAAATATCATCCTCCGAGCCTTCTCACAATTATATTGGGGGGGTCGGCTTCCAGTCTAGCCAGATGCGGCTGAACATCAGTATTTTACACGGAGCGACTGCCATCAGACCCCCGCAACCCAGTTACTGGGTAATACTGACATTCGAAGGTTAGACCAGTTGTCAGACTTTCTCAGGATTCTGACTACCCGTAACGACTGCCATAGATATTCGTATGACAACCGGGACCGACAGCTTAACGTTCTCTCCGAGGCACGGAGGGGTCTCGATGTGTAACGAAACGGTCACCCATCCACAGACTGACCGCGGCAAGTTAACCTTGCATATCGTACAATCCGCGCAGTAGCTGCATCGCTACGAGCCCCTCAAAAAAAAAACCTTATATCAATACTGTCAACCTTATATCAATGGTAACAAAACCATTCAAGTTTAACTGGCTTAGTATGTAAGTTTTGTACAAGACAAGCTCAACTTATACTGGTTATGACACTATTGACATTATATGCGGTCACGGGCGTATATGAGAGGGGGGATAGGGGTATCCGACCCCTATAGCCCACTCAAAAACGAAATCTCTTATATCTCTGCCACTAAATAGTATAGTTGCACGCGCCGCTTCGTTGATTGACTGATTGGTTGTTGATAGCAACGAACAATAGTTGTGAGGTGAAACAGAGGTGCTCACTGCTCGTCCCCCGACCTCCGCACTTACATACTACGCGCGCAACCGAGCCAAGCCCCCCCCTCATGTAAAAACTATAAATACACTACGCCCGTGTATGCGATTGACCCCGATATACTGAAAGTCCGCCACTTTCGAGAAAACTATTCCCGATGCAGCAACGGCTGCCAGGGGGACATAGCGGCGGGGTCCCCCCACAATGCCCCAGTAAGCCGAGGTCCGAGCCCTCCCTTGGGGGACGCCCGATGCGCTTTAGCAACCGCGATTTAGTTTATAAGTTAGGTTTAGGGAATTTTTTCGACAGATGGAGTCCTTAACGAGATTCTCCGCCACCCGCCCGGCTAAGCAGTTAGGTTACCTATTTTGGGTACCGATCTGAGAGAGTCCATTCGAAAAAAAAAAAGTATGCGATTGACTGTACTTCTTCCTTTAGCTGTACTATTATTTGTTCTATGCTTTAGCTCAAATAATAATAAACCAAATTACCTACTTTACGAGCGGGGAAGGTACATTTTGATAACATTGTCGTTTCAAATTAAAGTAGGGTCAGTAGAGAAGGACCGCACTTATTGCGGTCTGTGTTCATTACTGTTTGCGGTCAATTCAACATCTGTTATTACTTTTATGTCGGCTACGTACTTACTATGTATCGCATGAATAGGGTTAATTCAAAATGTTTGTGTTGTTGTGTGTTTAAATCTTTACCTGGTTTAAGGCTGTAGCGATTTATTTGATAAGTATCACACACTTACGTAGCCTCGGATTTCCACCTAGGTCTACTAGGCCCCGGCCTAGGGGCCCAGCTAGCCTAATGGGCCTTGTGTAGGCCTGCCGACAGTGACAAAATAGAATAATAGAAAAAAATGCATTGTAGCGCGCATACAGTTTGAATATCGCGCCAAGTGAGCCTGTCAATGCGGTGACCAATCACAGCGCTTACCGCTGACGCTAACTGTCCGTGGCGGGCTTCCGTGCGGTCACGCCGCCCGCACCTCAGACCCCGTTCGCGCTGCATAAAATTGAGTTTGTGATTTTGTGATATAGCAAATGTTGGTGTGCGGATCTCATTAAATAATCCCTACACTACAAGTGGCTGCCCAACGTGCCGCGAGATACCTAAAGTGCTCGTTCGAACTCATTGTTATTGTTGTTAGTACCGTAATTTACATAATTCGCGTGTGTTCATCATCACCATGCCACGTACGCGCAGGGATCAGGCGACGCCCTCAGACGACGAGGTCGCCGTGGACGTCGACGATGACAAGGGCACCGACAACGCCGCAAGTTTTTCGTCAGGACAGGTGGCTGCCATGATGGCCGCCATGCAGCAGTCCCAAACCGAAGCGTTCGAGCGCCTGCTGGACAAAGTAATAAGTCGCCAGCCGTCATCCCCAGTTCCAAACTCTGCACCCGTCGGCAGCGGCACCTTCACGCACTGCACCGCCAGGTTCGGCGGTGACGCCGACGAGTCAGTGGACGCCTTTATAGACGCCATTCAAAGTTTCAAGGACTGCGCTAATGTGTCAGAGGAGAACGCTCTCAGGGGCCTCTCTATGGTGCTCACAAATAACGCCGCAACATGGTACCAGGGAGTAAAAAAGGAGATACATACATGGGATGTTGCCATAGATTTATTGATCAATACCTACGGTGATAGGAGACCCCCGCACCGTATCTATAAAGAATTGTTTGAACAACAACAATGTAATCAAAACACAGACGTGTTCGTCGCCAAATGTCGTGCGTTATTATCTAAGATTCCTGTCGGCGACATAACTGAAAAGGCGCAAGTCGACATGGTTTACGGCCTACTGGACGCACGGATTCGAAAACATCTGAGGAGGGAAGATTTTAAGGATTTCTCTGGTATGCTTCGCCTCGCCCGTTCCATCGAGATTGAAGAATCCGATGCGCGTACCCAGTCGCAGCCCGGCCCACTGTCCAACGCCCGGTCAGTAAAGTCAGCGTACGTCATCGGTCGCAGTGGCAGCGCGGCGCAGGCCCCGCCGCCGCCGCGTCGCTCCGCGCCGCCAGCAGCGCCGAGCTCGGTCAGCGCAGCGCCACCGTCGAATACATCTACGACGTCACGACACTCAACGGTTGTTCATGATAATAACGCTAGTCCGCGTCCGAATCAACATATCGCGAAACCTAGATGCGTATATTGTAAACAATACGGACACGTACGTGAAGATTGTAATAAGTTAAATAAGTGCGGTGGTAATGATAAGTCTCTCTATTGTTACGGTTGCGGAGCGAAAGGGGTAGTGAGGTCGCAATGCCCTAATTGTAACAATAACTTATCGTTTTCATCTCTTTCAATCGAAACAGATTCACCAGATTTGGTAAGTGAATACAATCATATTACTACATTCTCGGATAACACTCCAAGTCATGATATTACCCATAATAGTAGTAATAGTGTCTATCTATGTAAACATACACGCGAATACGATACGCGTGCTAGTTACCGTAGATCATCTTGCCTACAATCGCAACCGTGCGATCGTGATGGTTTTAATAATAATTTTTGTTGCGATTGTCGATCTCAACTTATAACATGTAATTCATGCGAGTGTTATTGTGATGATAAAGTGCGTTCGGATGTGCCGGTAATTAATGAATCGATTTCGGGTACTCTTGTTGATTCACCTGATAGGGTAAAAACCCCGAATATCGGTAATCACGCTAATGACTTATCTGGTAGGGTAGAGGTACCTGTTGTCATATGTAGTGATAGTACCTCACTTAGTAGGGTGAATTCCCCAACTATCGGTAATTATGTTAGTGTCTTACCTGATAGGGTAGACGTACCTGTTATCACATGTAGTGATAGTCTGTCACCTGATAGGGTGAACTCACCTGTTATCGTCCCGACTCATGGGTTGTGCTGCTCTAACGTTGATCAGTTTAACACTCCTTCAGTAGTTTCTTCACTTTGCGCCGACACTGCGGCGACAAATACTGTTTCTTCGGGTGGTGTTAAGCCTGCGGTCCCTCTCTCTGCGTATCGCGTTTTGCGGACGACGACCGTGCATTCAACGCAGCAGAGACCTGTGCTCAGTATTCAGGTTCTTGGCTTACGGGGCATAGCTTTGATTGATACAGCTGCTAGGTGCTCAATAGCCGGACATGCACTGTATAAAATATTTAAAGAAAAGGGACTTACCTTTGGTTCTAAGCAGGTTAACGTAAAGCTGGCTGATGGTGTTGTCCGTTCACGCGAGGTCCTAGTGGCAGGCGTTGACTTCATCATCTCTGTGGACAAAAGTGTTCGAGTGGACTTCGTGATTTTTCCTGAAGCTGACAACAATGAAACTCTTCTGGGAATCGACTTCCTCAACGCCGCAGGTATGGTTATTGATTTTTCTGCTTCTTCTTGGCGCTTTTCTGGGTGCACGCAGACTTACCCGCTCGAGTATGAGGGAGAATCAACGTCACAGCGCAATCCAATCTCTGTGTCTTCAATGTCGTTAAGGGCTGACGAGGGCTTGTTGCTTACCTGTGACCAACGCCAGCAGCTCACAGATTTACTTCAGCACCATGAAGACGTCTTTCGTCTAGGAGGAGAGGCGACTCGCTTCGCCGAGCATCATATTGACACGGGAGGTCATTCACCTATCGCAGTGCCTCCATACCGCCTCACGCCCACGAAGAAGACCGCAATGGAGGCAGAGATCAACAAGATGTTAACTGATGGTGTGATTGAGGAGTGCGAGTCAGCATGGGCTGCACCCGCCCTCCTCGTCCCTAAGAAAGATGGTACGTATAGGTTCTGCGTCGACTACCGTCGACTTAATGCTATTACTAAAAGTGACACTTACCCTTTGCCGGTCATCGAGGACCTCCTCCACGCCACCAAGAGGGAAGGGTACATGAGTACCATAGACCTCCGGTGCGGCTACTGGCAAGTTAGCGTATCACCTGTGGACAGGGATAAGACAGCATTTGTGTCGCCTTTAGGTACGTACCGTTTTATTCGCATGCCATTCGGCCTTAAGAACGCCCCCGCCACTTTCCAGAGGTTAATGGACCGTTTTAGGTCTGGAAGTGCTTTGAAGGACGTTACCTTATTAGTTTATTTAGATGACCTGTTGATCCTGTCGGATGGGCCCTTCCAGAAACACCTGGAAGATCTGGAGGCCGTATTCAACCGTCTACGTGTTTTTGGGTTACGTGCCAACAGGGACAAGTGCAACTTTGCCTGTAACCAAGTTAAGTACTTAGGCCATCTTATTACTCCTAAGGGTATTATGCCTGATGAGTCCAAGGTGCAGGCTATTCAGCAGATGAATGAGCCGACCAACCTCAAACACTTGAAAAGCTTCCTACAAACGTGTTCTTGGTTCAGGAAGTTTGTGCCAGGGTTTTCAGAAATAGCTCAACCGCTCACCAAGCTTACTAAGAAAAATGAACCATGGGCTTGGGCCGAAGACCAGCGACGAGCCTTTAATGAGCTGAAGAAGAGGCTCATCACAGCACCAGTCCTCGTACAGGCAGACCACCGTAAACCATTTATTATCCATACCGATGCAAGTAACTATGCATTGGGTGCCGTCCTCTTGCAAGGTGAAGGTAACGACGTGCACCCCATCGAGTACTCCAGTCGTTTACTAACTTCTGCGGAATGCAAGTACTCCACTACTGAGCGAGAAGCTCTCGCCGTAGTATGGGCCGCAGAAAAGTATCGCCCATACATTGAGGGTCATCCTGTAATTCTGCGTAGTGACCACCAACCACTGAAGTGGTTATTAACCTTAAAGTCTCCCAGCGGCAGGTTGATGCGCTGGGCTCTCAAATTACAAGCTTTTGATATACAATATGAGTACACTCCTGGTAAGGCCAACGTCATTGCCGACGCGCTTAGCCGCCCTATCTGCAACGAGGCTACTCAAGAAACATGTGGGGTTTGTTCGGTTATCATAGACATACCGCGCAAGAGTGCAGCTGATCTTCGATCTGCTCAGTTAGACGATCCTGAGGTGAGTAAGGTTATCAAGGATATAGAAAGCACCACGGACCCCATGTCCCCTACCCGCTGGTTAGAGCGCGGTTATCTTATGGACCAAGGTGTCCTCTATCGTCACGCTCCCGACTCTGAGTCCGAAGAGCCGCAGTTGGTAATTCCCGTATCCATGCTCAAGGATGTGATGAATGAGTTCCATAACGCTCCTACTGCTGGTCACCAAGGCGTGGATCGTACAATTGACCGTATTAGGCAACGATACTACTTTACAGGTATGCGTAAGTACGTCACAGACTACCTCAAGAACTGTGTTGATTGCCAAAGGTATAAGTTCTCCAATCAGAAACCCACCGGTCTTTTGCAGACACCAATATTACACCAGAGAGGTGAGGTACTGGCCGTCGATTTATTCGGTCCTCTTCCAGAAGCTGAATCAGGCGAAAAATGGGTGTACCTTGTCGAGGATACTGCCACTCGATGGGTGGAGTTATATGCCCTCAAGGAGGCTACGGCTGAGGTATGTGCCAAAATAATGATCGAAGAGTATTTTCTTCGATATGGTTTTCCTAGGCGTGTCATTTCAGACAATGGAGTCCAATTTATATCTTCGGTAATGCAACAGTGCATGTTTCTATTCGGTGTCAAGCAGAACTTGATACCACTTTATCATCCAGAGGCCAACCCGGCCGAGAGGAAGAACCGGGACCTAAAGATCCAACTGGCAATGCTGGTCAAGAATGAACATCGCAATTGGCCCCAATTCTTACCCCAGGTACGGTTCGCCCTCAACACTGCTACCTGTTCAACCACAGGACTAACACCATCGTACATGATGTATGGCCGCGAACTGCGGACACCATTCGATGCACAGCATGACCTGCGTGCAGTCTTGGATAAGGAAACGTATGTTCCTCAGGCTACGCCTTATCTGTCAAAATTTATTGATTCCCTACAGGATATACGAGATCGTGTTGAAAAACAACAAGATCTAAGGAAAGAATATGCTGACTCTTCCCGACGACCATCTCCAGTTTTCCAGGTTGGTGACCAGGTATTATTAACTACTCACTCTCTTAGCAATGCTCCCAAAGGCTTAACCCGAAAGTTTATGCCTCAGAGAGATGGGCCATATACCATCAAAAGAGTTATTAGCCCCACAGCCTATGAGTTGGTCGATAGTCAGGATCAGTTGTTAGGTCGTTTTCATGTTTCGGATCTGACGGCTCTTATTTGTAACCACACTGAAACAATTGAGCCGGTACAACCACGCCGACTGCGAGGTCGGCCGCCTAAGACAATTTGTAACCAAACCGAATCTATTGAGCCGGACCAGCCTCGCCGTCTGCGAGGTCGGCCGCCTAAGACAAAAGGGAAGGCGCGCTCTTAGATTTAAGCCCAAATCACTCTCGGGTCGATGTCGTGACTTGGAGGAGGAGGATGTAGCGCGCATACAGTTTGAATATCGCGCCAAGTGAGCCTGTCAATGCGGTGACCAATCACAGCGCTTACCGCTGACGCTAACTGTCCGTGGCGGGCTTCCGTGCGGTCACGCCGCCCGCACCTCAGACCCCGTTCGCGCTGCATAAAATTGAGTTTGTGATTTTGTGATATAGCAAATGTTGGTGTGCGGATCTCATTAAATAATCCCTACACTACAGCATTTATTTATAATCCAATAATTCAATAACACAACACTGCACCAGCCACTAACAGACATAATGGCATAGACTGTATTATTTCTGATGTTTATTTATAGTAATTAAAGTAGGTAAAAAAATTTTTTTATGTACAGTCTAACAAAGCAATTGTATACAGGGTAGAGAGATATAAATGAAGTTTTCTCAGAAGATTATGGATTTTTTCGAGTGAAATATCATTTTAATAATGGACAAAGTTAAACTGTATTTATAGAAAACCCTAATAATACCATTCTATAATAACTTCCTGAGAAATCTTCATCTATATCTGGCAACCCTGTACAAATTGCTTTGTTAGACTGTACTAGTGCATTTTATTTGCAAAATTTCCAAAATGGCTTCCGGATGTGGGAGCCCCAAATGTAAAGTGCCTAGGCGCCCTGGGTCTCTAAGTCTGGGCCAGCACTTACGTACGCATCAAGGTATAACTAGGAAGGGAATGGAAAGAAACATTAACCTAGCTCTATAAGTTATATTTGCTCGATAATAGTAATTGATAATTTGATGGTACCTAAATTAATATTATCGAGAAAATATTGCACAAAGAGCAAGGTTAATCTGTTTAATGAGTATTATACAGTATCTGACAAACCCTGTTGTTCCTGTGAGCTACGTTATCAGAATCGATATTCAAACGTATTAAGGAAACAACTCATTTGGAAAAACTCTTCAATAAAAATAATAAAATTCAATATTAAATCATTATTAATTGTAAATTGAAAGTGATCTAATAAATAAATTATAATAACAATCTTGTGGAATCAGAAGTACCGTACTACAAGTATGTGCCCAACCCAGTTCTTGAAAATAGTCATGCCACACTGTACTGGAACCGATCCATCATCACTGACAGGAGTGTTGTTTTCAATAAACCTGACATAGTAATAATAATAATAATAATGTCCTCCCGGCCGAATTTCGGTCACGGCGGCCAATCTCAATGGAGACTAGCCATCTGCGCGGGACATATTATAGTGCACAAGTGTGTGCGCAAACACAGGGGCACTCTCTATTCCCTCACTCTCATAATCCGATGGGACGGCAATTCGACACGACCGGAGAGAGATCAGGCGCAGGACCGACGGCTTTACGTGCTCTCCGAGGCACGAAGGGGTCTCGATGTGTAACGAAACGGTCACCCATCCACAGACTGACCGCGGATAGTGCAGCTTAACCTTGCAGATCGTACAATCCACATGCTTACTACTTAGCCACGAGCCCCTTAACATACAGTGACATACCTGACATAGTAGTGATAGATCAACGACAACCTAGTGAATGCTGAGAAAGATAAAAAATCAAATATATTGACTTAGCCCACGAGTTTGTCGACATGTGGGATGTGGATTCAACAGTCATTGTGCCGATAGTTATCACGGCCAATGGCTTAATAGCCAACAACCTCGATCAACACCTAAGGAGGCTCTCGTTGGGCGGCTGGATCAAGGACCAGATGCAGAAGGTAGTACTCCTTGAAACGGCACGCATTGTGAGGAGGTTCCTTTTTCTGGGGCCCTGACCGCTATCATCATTTCAGCCGAAAGACGTCCACTGCTGGACTTAGGCCTCTCCCAAGCATCACCACATGATGCCATATGTCCAACAGATGTCGTCATAATCACTTTTAATAATGATTTAATATTTAATTGGATTATTTTTATTGAAGAGTTTTTCCAAATGAGTTGTGTCCTTACGTATGAATATCGATTCTGATAACGTACCTTACACGAACAACAGGGTTTTTATAACATACATATGACATACTATATATTCAGTAGTATATTGTGATTATTGTCGCGAAACATATTTCAATCATCAACATAATATAAAAGGTTAAATAGAGCTACAATTTGCAAAGAACGCAAGAAATTAAAATTTCTCTGGCTACTGTAAAGCAATCACCTGAAGCTGCTGTTACGGGGGATATATACCTATATTGTTGTGACGTTAATGCATATTACAGGATTCAAAAGCTACTTCACTACTTTGTTAAATATTGTTTGAGACACCAAGATCTTAAACTAAAAAAAAAACATTTTTCATTGTACATCACTATCAATAAAGCTTACAGCATCAAAGCCTCCAATTAAAGGGGCTCACCGACACTTGAAACTCTTGAATAGCTTCCAACTTAAACGTTATCTGAAAATCCTCGCGTGTAAATATCACAGAATCCTCGCGTCTCGCAACCAATCAGCCGTGAGAGATCGCTCTATTTCCTCCAAGTGCATCAATTCACGGTCGTAATACGTTCACGCTCGTTCCATATTACCAGTATGTCATAATGGGGCTCCGAACTGATTGGGCGAATTTCTATAGCTCGCAAAAAATGACGATAAATCGCGATCAATTTATTTTACGTCGATCTAGAGATTTACCTCTAAGCCATGGATTCCCAACCAGTGGGGTGCACCCCACTTAGGGGGCAACGAGAGACCCACGAGGGACGTGACTGCTCCAAAATAACTAATACATTATGGTGTTAATAACTGCCCGGAGTCTGGATTTGTACCCGGTCAATGGCAATAGGCTCGCCCCCTATTACATGGACTATAACATAACTGGCGAAATGTGGGTGTACTTAATACACCTCTGCCTACCCCTTCGGGGAAATACAGGCGTGATGTTATGTAATGTTATGTTAATAACTGCGCAACAGTGATACACTTCTACAGTTATTATCGGTCAACTGGTTATTGTAAACTAACGGCCAACATTAAAATCCAATCTATCCACGATATGCCCAATAGGGCAAAAGACTAGTAGTTCTCTAGTAAGAGGTAGGAATTTGACATAAGCTCCATACAATATATGTCAAATTTCTATCTCTGGTAGGGTCAATCGTGGACAGATTGGATATTAATTTTGGCCGTAAGTGTATTATAATTTCATAGATTTTCGCGATCACTACACATTATAATAAAACAAGTTTAACAGAATTACTTCGCGTATATTATTATAATTGGTTTTCCTGAGGTTTCGTGGTCGCAGGAAGAATAAATGACAAGCGTTTGAAATATCTGTAAGGACAAAAAAGTTAGTTTTATTATAACTGTATGGCTCCAAAAAATATATTTTTTATCATTAAAAATGTTCTTGGTATTAGAAAAAAATTGTCTTGATGCCAACAACATTGGGGTAGCAATGACTTGTTACATACAATCAATAAGTTACTTGATGCGAATCAGTGTACGCGGCACACATCGGCTCATTCTAGTTTATCCTAACAGGCAAGGGGGTGCGTAGGGGGGCGGGGTTGCGTAGTGATTTAAGGGGAAAGCTGGGGGAGGCGTGTATGGTAAAAGGTTGGGAACCCCTGAGTGCTATTGTAGCATGAACAATAGTGGTTTTTGGGAGTGACTTAAATGGATAATAATTGAAAATGTTGTTGCTATTTATTGTTATTTATGTGACTACGCAAAAATAAGTGTAATTTAACTAAAGATTTGTAGATACTCGTCGATCGAAAATCTAAAAGATAGTGAAATATAAACTTAATTTTAATAGCATCGCGAAGAATTCTAGGTACAGTCAGCGTCAAAAATATCAGGACAAACAGACTGTTCGAAACAATTAGAACAAAATAAAACCGAATCAAAGATGTTAGAATAAGGGTTGCACTACGTACGGAATTTTCTGGACATGTCCCGAAATTTGGTACTTTGTCCGGAATGCGGGGGGAATTCTAAGTTGTCCGTTTCTTCACTTCAACTTCAACAAACTCCAAGCGATGCATCACAAATGCATCGCTTTCCGCAAGAAATCGGAATGCCGCAAAATTTTAAATTTTCATGGAAATGGCCGGATTTTTCTGCGAATGGCCGGATCTTTCTCCGGATTTTCTTTTCTTTTATGTGTGGGAACCCGAGTTGGTATATTATTTTCATGCTGATATTTTTGATTTTGACTGTAGGTACACATCTAATTTCTTCACGAGAAAGAAACATCATTTATTGCCACAAGATACCAGCGTGCAACAATACATAACTACAAAAAAAATTGAATTAACACAACATAATGTGCGAGGACTTTAGGTTAGGTAATCAAAAGGCAGAAAATGGATTTACCAAATACTACTCGCGCGTCGCGCGGCTGTTTGACCCCGTGATCAGCTGGCTGTAGTTAATTATGAGTTTAGAAAATCATATTTTCCCTTGTTTTACTATCATTTGATATCAATACCCATCTCATCTGTGCAGTTTCACCAACTAATTTGATTTAACCTAATATTTCTATAGCCAACTTGGCGTAGATACAGAGAACTGAACGAAAGCTTTCACATGATTGAAACATTCGAAACTATTCAATGCGTAAGCATCCATCGAATAGGTAATATTCAGAATAATTTATATAAAATTGCAACATCAGCTGGGATAAATAGATTAGATCCAATAACCTGTGAGAGAGTGTACTATTTCCCGCGCTTCCATCCATTGGGCAAATAGATTCACGCTCGTTCCATTACACTCGATGTGTATTACAGGTGAAAACATACTCGTCTATTGCATTTCAAAGTAATGAGTTCCTGTTATTATTATTTATGAATCAACTTTGTAGGGTTTTGTACAAGGTAGGATATACGCAGATGGCAGCCATTTTTTATGCGTATTGTGTAATAGATCTGTGCGTGTTGTTGAATTTCATTGAGTCTATGATTAAACGTAACTTTATTATGATGTTTCGACTAAAAAAGTTAAACAAAAACAAAAGATTACTCCTTTTCTTTTCGAAATGAATCTTATTAATCAGAAATTACAATTTTTATAGCATCTTATGTATCGATTCACGCAAAAATAGAAATGAAATGAATTGAATTGAGAATGGATAAAACAACACTGACATTTTATCTATCAGTAGGAAATAAAAAGCAAAATTACTTTAAAATTATTGTTGATGACTTTTTTCATTCACGCGAATTCACAATTTGAATCTTATCATACTTCAATCCTCGATTATATAACCCGGTAGTTTTGTTATATACGCCACTTGTTTTTAAGCAATTGTGAGAAAACATAAACATTAACAGGTACAAGAAAATGGATACTTACCTAAAGCTATAGTTAGAAGAAGAAAGAAGTTATTGAAAATCTTAAAATGGATTATTGGAAGCATAAAGTTGCTGTTGTTACCGGTGCTGCACATGGAATAGGTGCTCAAATAACCGAAGATCTTGCAAAGATTGGAATGATTGTTATTGGTTTCGAACCCACTGAAGAAAGAGTATATGAAATGTTAAATAGAATGAATGCCTGGGGCAGTGTTGATGGACAGCTAATACCTTGCAAATGTGATGTGTCTAAAGAGGAAGATCTAAAGAATGCTTTCGAAGGCATAGTGGCAGCCTATGGTGGAGTCGACGTGCTTATAAATAATGCAGCTATAGGCAAGGAAGGTTTGATTTGCACAGGTAACATACAAGATATGAAAGATATTATAGACACTAACGTATACGGTTTGATAACATGTACACGTTATGCGATAGAATCCATGGTAAAGAAAAATGTTCCAGGGCAAATCATCAATATCAATAGTATTTGTGGTCACTATATGCCACCATTTGCTGAGCCAAAAATAAACTTGTATATTGCCTCAAAGAGAACTATGACTGTTCTAAACACTTTATTGAAGAATGAGTTTAAATGGATGAATCGTAAAATTAAAGTTACGAGTATATCTCCTGGAATCGTACGGACGGGCATATTCAAGACAGCTGGCATTCGATTTCTAAATGAAGACTTTTTTGAAAATAATCCACATTTAACTACTAAAGATGTGTCTAATGTTGTTCTTATGATATTAGCAGCTCCTCGTAGTATTCAAGTTAATGAGGTCATATTTCATGCGTTACACGAGGTTTATTAATTAAAATGCCTTGTATTTGTCTATTCTTATTGTTATATTTAAATTTGTTATTTGTAGCAAAGTTGTATTAGGGTTGGATAAAAATTATTACTACTACTTTACTGTTATCCTGTAATATTCCACTGTTGGGCAAATGCCTCCCCCCTTGATTTCCATGTGTCATGGTTTTGCGCTATTCTTGACCATATGGATTAAAATAAGGAATAAAAAAATTGTATTATTCATATGTTTTATACTGGTGATATTATAGATATCCCCGTGCTTTTTTCCGAGGCATTATTACAAAATTGTACTTAGTGCATACTAACCCCTGCCTGAGTTATTGTTCCATGTAAAATGATTCTAATACTTAATAACAAAAATACACAGACTTCGAAGTCAGAATTTTATTGTTATGGACGGAATTTTACATTTAATTTTATATAACCTAGATATTTTATACATCATAGCCCTATCAACCAGTATTCTGGACTAGTAAAAAACCCTATTTTACTTAGATTAGTTAAATAAACGTGTTTAAAGGAAAACATTTAAATAAGCTTTTATTATTTTCAGCAGACATTAAATTCTCGTTAAGTTATCGAAACAACCAATCTGCATAATGTGTGCGTTTATTACCTGATAACATATTAAATGTCCCATCCACAAGGTAAACTTATGGTTTATAAAGGATGGTAAAAATATTCTGGGAAGCATTTTAAATTTGGAAATACAGGGACAGGGTAATTTTTCGTAAAACATGCAGTGTTGGATCAACAAAGTAGCAGTTATCACTGATTGTGGCGATGACGTTGGTTTCACTATTATGGAACAGTTAGCCAAAATTGGTATGATCGTCATCGGTTTCAACGAAAATGAAGAAATTTTAGAAAAAGTGACCGAGAAACTCAAACCTGTGATCGGGAATAAAATTTCCGGAAAAATCGTGTTGTGTAAATGCGATATAACAGACACAAAGCAACTGGAAGCTGCTTTTGATAAAATTAAAGACACGTATGAAGGAGTGGATGTACTAATTAACAATGCTCATTGCAATACTGACTGCTTAGTAAACACTGGAGACTCCAAAGATTTCAAGAAGATTGTGGATGTAAATATTAATGCTCTAGTTGCTTGTACAAGATTGGCAGCCGGACCTATGATTGAAAGGAAAAGTAGAGGTCATATTATTAACATGAACGACTTATGTTCTTACCAAATTCCTGTTGAATCAAGAAAAACTGTTTATATAGCTGCAAAAGCCGCCATTACGTCGGTCAACGAAATTTTGCGACATGAATTTCGTTATTTAAAGGCTAATATAAAAGTGACGAATATTGCATGTGGAAGGATTGAGAATTTAACTGAATCAGTTACCGGTGAGCCGAAATTGCGAGTTAAAGACATAGCCAAGTTAGTGAAATTGATATTGAACACACCAGAACAACTGCAAGTTCATGAAGTTTTGTTAGATTCTGTAGTTGAGTAAGTCAGTGCGTGGGTGTTATAATAGAGTTATGTCGGTTAAGTTTTATTATGTTATAATTGTTACCATTTTTAACTGTTTTTTGTTTAACTGTTATTATTTTGTTTTATGTAATCTTCGAAATAATTATTTAATAAGCTACAGTATAGTTAAAGTATTAATTTAAATGAGTAAAAACGTTTTTAAAACAATAATAAGCCTTTCGTTTGACCTTAAACAAGTTTTGTAATTCCTTGTTACATCTTTTTCTCACAAAAAAAATTGTGAGTAGTCGGTACTAAAAAAATACAAGCTCCGAAACATACTCGTACAGACATGATAGGTACTGAAATAAAAAAAAATCCACATTCGCGGAGCGCATCCTTACAAAGCCAGCAAGCAGGCATTATCCTAATTAAATGGAGGAAGCATTAGCACACATCACAGTCTGTGCTGTTCCGAGAAAACATTTGCAAATCATTCTGGGTAACCTCATTTCATTCCTGATGTGCTTTGTGGTACTCGTTGCAGTAATGCCGCTTATTTGGCTTGGAATAGTAAGATCAAAATTATATAGGTACATATATAATTCCATTACATTTCGTAACCACAGACATAGTAAAAAATATAGACGACGTGCTGCAAACAATCACAGCGAAGCGAACAAAAGCATGCTCCTCCGTGTACAAACCAGCGCTCACGCACACACCATGCACCTGAAGGATATTATTTGTTTTCGCGATGCTTACTGGACTGTAAAAACAAAAGTAAACAAAAGTATATAAGTATTATATCCATTGTTTAGTACCCACAGTACAAGCTCTGCTTAGTTTGGGACTAGATGGTGCTGTGTTAAAATGTCTCAATAATATTTATTTATTTACTATGCCGTGTTATGTGTACTGAGAGTAGGCATGGGTTACTCCGGACACATCTATAACTTATTTATATATCCCAAAGTTCATGTGTAACACATCTTTCAAAAAAATAAGCATCTTATATCCGAGTAACGCCAATGATTTTGTCGCGAAAAGGACGAAACGCCCATTCATATCCTATGCGAATCTGATGCAGTGCACCACATTAGAAGTCAGCATCTTGGAGGCCACACAATCTCAGCTGATGAGATCAGATCCTCAAACCCCAAGGCTATAGTCGACTTTATTGTTGGCCTGCGGCTTGGAGAGGTGCTGTAATCTACTATTAGAGGCGTTACAATAGATCTTTTAGGGCGCAGTGACATAAGGGACTTGCAAAGACCTTACCTCTTTTTTCCAAAATAATAAAAAAAACTCCAATGCCCGACATTCGACACTGACAACAAGGATATGGAATGAAAAACTTAGTTTAGATAATCATTGTACATCATACTTGATTTTTAACATTTTTTTATTTAGTTGACAATCCTAAGCCTGTAAAGTATGAAAATAAATCAGTATTATGTTACTGTGTCACTTAATCGTTGTTCGCATCAATCTCATCCCTCGGGAACTGTTCAATTTCCCAGGATAAAAGTAGCCTATATGTTCCGGGTTATGTTCCATCTGTATGATAAATTTCATTAAAATCGGTTCAGCCGTTCTTGAGTTATAAATGATGTAACTAACTCCAAGATTTGGTGTGGTGATTGTTATATGTGTATCGTTGTTGGTTTTGCTGTGATGATGATTTATTATGCTGTCGCGTCTTTGCGGTCTGCGCTTGCAAATTGTCCAGGCGAATTCTGTTGGGCGTCCTACGACGTTATTAGTTTTTATTATTACTTTCTAATCATGATATAATAAAATGCTTCATATTAATATACCTACCATGAAATTCAGTATCTACATTTAATTTAGTTAAGTATTCTTTTTCTCCACGCGTCAAGTTACTGTGAACTAACTGTAATTATTGGGATTCGTGTAGAATACAAATAAGTTTACAGTCTGGCAAAAAACGTCTTCTATCTTTATCAGTATTGCGTCAATCTGTGTTTTATCATGCAAAAAATGTGCCTGAGACTTGCCAAAGTTCTGCAAAAACGCGATTTTAAAATGATTAAATTTTTCAATGTAGGTATGACTATTAGCGCCCCCATTTTGTGTACTCTTTTATACCTAACTAGGTAATAGATCTGTGTGCCTAACTGTACATTCAAAAGTAGTGATTATATTCTCTTTGATAACAACAATCCTCTATCCGAACAATCATAAAGCATAAAACAAAAGACAAAAGGAGCGTTTTTGTTTCAAAAAATCTGTCACTTTCGAAAGCAAGCAGCGAGCCGAATCAAGTAAACGCGTACAAAAGCCCAAAAATAATAATAATAACTGCGTTTTACAAAAAGCAACAATTACTGAGCAGCATTTTAAATATCTACGCAAATTTTTTATTGCAACTATGCGTTCAAGGAGAAGTGAAGCATACGATGACCCGCTCAGAAAACGGTCCCATGTGGTCTCTATTAGCAAAGTCAACCTACCTAGCAAACTGGTTACACACGATAAAGAAAGATTTGTTACTATGCAAGATGAATCCCAAATAGAATGGAGCAACCTAATCTTTCTGCCATTTCACCCAGTCTTCGAGATGTTCGTTCTGGTCAGCGTTTTTATAAAAGCAATGCTGGTAAGAATACATTTTACAGTACTCGCAATTTACTTGGCCGGAGTGAAGTGAGGTAATACTGGTCTATGGGTAATACGCAGGTGTCCCCGCCGACAAATCACACACACACACAAGACGGGTGCGGGTCGGGAGTACGGCAGTTATATATGGACGTCATCACACGAATCTCAGGCGTGGGTCGTTCGCGGGTTGGCCCCGCGGCAAGTGGAGCGCGGGGGCCACGCATGTCTCCCACCACTACAGAAAGTGGGAGTGCAGATTGCCCTACTACTAAATAAATTTGACATAAACTCCATACAAAATATGTCAAATTAAAAATAAATCGGGGATAAATAGGATATTAATAATAAAACAAGGTTACCTAAGAAGTTATTAGGATATTAATTTTGGCCATGCGACGGTTTTGTGAAACTTCACTCCGGCCAAGCTAGATTGTGCGTGCTATACTTTTTTTAAACATTCACCCACAGAATAATATGTCAGCGTTCACCTTGCAATGTTAAAATATAATAAACTAGCTGACGCCCGCGGCTTCGCTCAAGCGGTAGGTTTATTTATATTTATTATAAACCTCTAAAGGGGTCATTGTACTCTTCAGTATGCACAACTTTTACTATTGAGTATGGAACTAACCCTGAAATCGCGAAAAAAAATCAGCTGTTCCCCTACATTTTGTCGATTTATGTGAAAACAAGTGTAGGGGAACAGCAGATTTTTTTCTCGATTACAGTGTTGGTCCAATAGTAGAATTTGTAGTGATGAGTACATTGACCCCTTAAGAGGTTTTCAGTTATTTTAATAACACGTAATTACACGTATATTATCTCCTAATGTATTTAAACCAAATGACATACTGTAAAGGGCAAATCTTATCTCTATTAAGTGCTTGTGATGTTAAAATAATACATTTTTGTAAGGTTTAATATTTTGTAGTTCATACAATCATCTAAACCATAGAAATCTAAATAAAAGTAATAGAAGTGGCAAAGGTGCGTGAACTTGTCGCCGCGTACAGGTGTCTTTTAGGACACAAGTGCAGAAACCGTTTGCTTGATCATCAGTGCTGTTTTGGACAGAGTCACTAAAATTGTATTTTGCAGCATATCTAGCAGTGGAATTTGTTTAGGCTTAATTTATTTAGCATTGAATGCAAGAAACATGGTAGACGTGATCGCGTACTTATGTGTTGGTAGCGGAAAACCAGCGACATGCGTTCCCGTAGTAAAAGACAGTAGATAACATTTCTAGTACCTTATTATTTATATTTCTATGATCTAAACTAATTATTACATTATGTTATAACATTGACAGGGCCCCATACAATCAGTGTATCCGATTGTGTACTGCAACGATGTGATGGATTACAACCCGGGTTCGATGTTTATTAAATATTGTTATTGGTATTTCTGCGACTCCTTTTACGGCATGGACACCTTTCTTCATATAGTGCACAGGTAATTTGAATTTTTCTTAAATAATTAAATATACAAAAAAAAAAAACGTCGTCGACGTTTTTGGCTGCCTCGTTGGTATAGTGGTTGGTCGTGGCCGGCCGTCGCGCGCGCCTCGTTCCCCGCGTCCCGCACTACCCCCTCCGTTCGCGTCGCCCGATCACACTTTTCGTAACGCTCTCGCCAGCTTACTTCCCAAGTCAAGCGTTTGTAAAGAAGTTTTACTTCAATAACAGAGTCATACCTCACGCTCGTTACTTTCGTTTGTGATTGTAAGACTAATAATAATAGACAGTTTTAAGGGTTCCTTACCCCAATGGTCTGAAGTTCTAAGCCTCTATCACTTTTCATGAATAAATTTAATTATTATGTTACGTTATAAGTAGTTTTTCTTGTATTAGGCTACAGAGTAAATTTCCAAAAACAATTAAAAAATAATAATCAAACGAATATTGTTAAAAAACATAACCCTCCTTCTGGCGCAGTCGGGTAAAAAAAAGTGGTGAGCTATCAAATTGAAACCTATAAAATACAGATGAATGTGTTACTAATTCCATTTAGTGAGTGATTGTGCGATAATTTTGCCAAAATTGGGTTTGTTTGCCTTTTTATTTAATTGGATTGAAATAGACTTATACTTATTTTCATTTAGGGTTCCATACCTAAAATCAACGTTTTCCATCCGTCTGTCTGTCTGCCCGTTATCGAGACCGACTAGAGGTATCGAATTAAAATTAATATCAAATACCTAGTACGGTCGACGGCATGTCAGTGGTAACAGTTTGACATTGACAGAACCTTTATTACGTAAGCAGTAAGGGCGGTTTTCTAATTCAAGTGTTACCACTGTCATGGAGTCGACTGTACTGTAAAAAAAACAAGTTTCCAACTTAAAGCTTTAAAAAGCTTGGCTTTTCAAAGATTTTAGATCACTGAGTCCTATGGAGTACTTTCCATTGACCTAGGTCAACGAAAAGTAAAACCTTCCTATGCCGAATTTTAATATCCTAGGATATTAAAATTTGGCATAAAGGAAGATTTACACAAATAAAGAAAAAAACAGAAAATTGACAATTCTTAATTAAATAGGTACCTAATATAATACTACAATTTATGTTGGTCTCCCTTTGTACACACGGCTACACATCAAGCTGTACAAATCCAGTAAAGGCTGACCTCGCGTTGTAAGGAAAACCTATACAATGCGAGGTCAGCTTATACTGGAAATGTACAGCTTGATGTGTAGCCGTGTGTACCAAGTTGACATTTTAGCGTAGGTCAACTTATACTGTAAATTATTCCATTGTTATGAATTCGATTATATATCTATATCTATACTAATAATATTATAAAGAGGCAAGATTTGTATTTTTGTGTGTATGTTTGTAATGAATAAACTCAAAAATTACTGTGCCGATTTCAAAAAAAATTTCACCACTAGAAAGCTACATTCACCTTGAATAACATAGGCTATATTTTCATGTCCACCCGTGCGAAGCCGGGACGGGCCGCTAGTCTTTGATAAAACTAATGTCACTAACTGAAAATAAAGCACTTGATGAAGAGGAGTAACCTATGTATTTTTGATATATCGGCAGTGTTTCGTTCACGTATTTTAGTTTACATACCTGTATCAGTGGCGGTTCTAGGGGGGGGGGGGGGGTCGTAGGGGTCATGACCCCCAAAATCGTACACGTCAAATTGACAAATCTAAAAATAGACAATTTACAAAAATAAATTAAATAAATTATTAACTTCCTGCTTAAACGTCCAAAAGTAAACAATGAAATAAAAACTAGGTAAATACTACCTTCCTACTTACTCAAACACGACATCTACTCGTACGTCAAAAAATACCTAACATTATTTTAGAGTTTTGTTTATGTACTGAAGTTCATTTTACAGCATAGGTATTATTTTGCTCAAAATAAAGTATTAATGATATTTCCAGTTTAATGACAAATAATATCACATACGACGGCTGTAGTTCATTTTGTTGAACGGTTTGCGCTACTTTACATGAGCCTACCGTTGCAATCGGACACTATAGTATAAAAGGCGTAAGCGTTTGAAGCTTTGGCGGTAAAAAAAAAATCGAGCTCGCTTCGCTCGCGCTTCTTCATTATCGTACATAGCCTGCCACTCCAAAAAAATACACTTAAATTTAAGCCAACTTTTCGCATAAATATGAAAAATTCGGGCTCCCTTCGCTCGCGTTTCCTCTTTGTGGATGTTCATTTTGTAAGTAACTATTCCGTTACATATTAAACCAACTCCAAACATTACCTGATACTGTACGTAAGTCAAGTTGACCCCCCCCAAAATCTTGGGCTGGAACCGCGCCTGACCTGTATTTCTGTCAAGTCCTTACAATAATGTAAGCGTGGTAATAAAATTGTAGTACGGAACCCACAGAAATAGATAGAATGGTTGTAATCACAATTTTACTTATGCGTGGCATCTTTTCGAATAAACTACGCCTCCCATATTGACGTCATTAATTTTTAAAAATTAACTTTAATCATATGTACTTTATAGCTTTTGTTTCTGCAGTTAGAAACAGCACAATAAGGCATTTTCGCGGGTTTTTGTTACAATATTTACAAGTCATAAAGCGCACTGAGAAAGGCTTTGAAATGTACTGCACTAAAGTGCAGTGTTGGCACGCGCGTCCTGCCCACTTGGCCATTCTATTTCTGTGACGGAACCCAACTCACTCTTGACGTTTTTTTTCTTTGTTTCTAGACAAGTTGTTGACAAGGCTATGAGACGAGAACATTTGCCGAAATCAGCGTTATTACTGATGTTCGATATAATTTCCCTGGTTCCGTTCTTTCGCTTGCTCGAGCAGGACCCCTGCCCACCCCCTAAGATATGGCCTAACATCCTAGCATTCAATGAATTTGTGGTGTAAGTATTAATTACAAAATAATTATAGTTTTAAAGAATAGGACGTCTGTGGTCTAGTGGTTCGAGGGTCGGACTGCTGATCACGAGGTCGTGGGTTTGATTCCCACAGGACACAAATATTTGTGTGATGAACATAAGTTTTTGTGTTGGTCTGGGTGTTTCTTATGTATTATAAGTATGTATTTACAAAAAAACAATAAGTAAATAAGTATTATATCCATTGTCTAGTACCCCTAAACCATAGCACAAGCTCTGCTTAGTTTGGAACTAGATGGCGATGTGTAAAATGTCCCAAAAATATTTATTATTAATACCAATTGTCTAGTACCAGTAGTAAAAAGGAGGGCATTGCAACGCACAGCTATTGTCTTGTTTATAACTTTTTAGTGGGCTTTTTTTGTCATAGTTGGGTTTTTAAGGTACAGGCACACAGCGGGCGGGACGGAACTGAGGCAGAGCGTCGACCGAACGTGGACGGGGCGTGCGTGTCACACTGCGGGCGGATCGCGCGCGGGACTGAACGGCTGTGGAATGACATAACAAAAATGACAATACTATGCATTCCCATATAACACAATGGCAGCGTATCGGTCACGCAGCGCCCGGCATTGTCTTTCCGCCCGGCGTTGTCTTTCCGCCCGGCGTTGTCTTTCCGCCCGGCGTTGTCTTTCCGCCCGGCGTTGTCTTTTCGCCCGGCGTTGTCTTTCCGCCCGGCGTTGTCTTTCCGCCCGGCGTTGTCTTTCCGCCCGGCGTTGTCTTTCCGCCCGGCGCCCGGCGGAGCGGCAGCGGATCGGTCGCGCCGTCAAAACGCCCGGCAGGACGGCGCTGTGTGCACTGTCTAATACAGTTCAGTACATTACAACACAACGAGACCCGCCGACGATACGCTTCAGTTCAGTCCCGCTTCAGTTCTGCTCGCCGTGGTTTTGCAGCTTTAGTTTTTAATTTTAATTTTATTTAAATCTTGTAAATGATACAAGCTCTGCTTAGTTTGGGACTAGATGGTGCTGTGTAAAAATGTCCCAACAATATTTATTTTTATTTGTTTTATTTTATTTGTAGACGCTTTTTTCTACCTACAGTACGTACATACCTACACGAATTTAAATAAACATGTTGAGAAAATGTTATTTTTTTCAGTATATACAGAGTGACGCAATACTTTGCGTTAGTTTCTTCACATTCATACTTGAAACTTTTAATGGGTTTTGGAATTGTAATGGCTATGTGTATTAACTGCGTCACCTGTTTCTGGCTACTGCTTACTCATCAAGGTTTTTGTAAAAATTGTTTGACTAATGAAACATATTACGATTGGCGAGCTTTCGTCATGTTTAAGGTAATAGAGATTATTTATATTAGGTATATATGATTATTATACAATACAATTTAACTATTTAAAGCGTGTTTATAAAACATTTTCGTCTCATATACGAGGTGAGTTTTAAAAATAGAGCTGGATGCTCCAATTTCCTCTGAATCCCGGGAAAGAAGGGCAGGGAACTCTAAAACGTAATGGAAATCTCCAAAACCGAGTTCACTCCGTTGACGACTTTTCTCTATTTCTAATAGTTTCGGATTTTTGTATATTATTATTTATTACATTTTAAATAAAATATATTTTCAGCTAAATGAAACCGATGAAGGATATGCCACCTTCGTATATGGAGCTATTTTTGTATATTCTTTTGTCATAAATCAAAACGTCGATGCAATTATGCCTTCCGCAGTTGCAGAATATATAATGATTTGCATATTTATGGTGGCTGGTTATACTTTGGGACATTTTGTTTTTATACCAAAAACCTTTGCTGAATCTATGTTAAGGTTTCGTGGAATATGTAGTAAGTATCCAGCAATAACAAAGATTATTGAGGAAACTAAAAGAAGAAATCCTTTAGATGATTCTTACAAACAAGTTCAAAAACATTACGTACTCTTATGGAGAAAACGAAGTTGTGTCATATCTGAAACTCAGTTTCTCAGGGATCTACCAAGATATTTAAGACTTGAAGTCAGACAAGATTTACTTTGGCCATTATATTACCATAGCCCCATATTGAGGAAAACTACATATCCTTTTCGGCGGTGGCTTAGCGAGAAAATAGGTATAACTTATACATTGCCTGGTGAGAAATTATACAAAGATGCACTCTCTAGTGGTACTTTATATTATTTGAAATCTGGTATAATTCAGCTCATTTCGGTTGACGATGGAGCTACTCCAATTCTTTCTGTTACTGCTGGCACGATATTTGGAGACATAAACTTTTTACTGCCTAATATGAAAAGGAAGGTTCAAGTTCGCTGTCTTACTTATTGCGAAATGTTTTATGTTGAACGGAAGTACATGATAACAGCGTTACACAAATATCCAGGAGATCGACAAGTTATCTTGAACGATGCAAATGAGAGAATAAAACACGCAAAATGTTTGTTTGAGAATAAACAATACATCAGAGGTTTCGATAGAAACGTGGATGAAGGAGTAGCGTGGATCAAAAGCCGCTGGTGGGAAATATCTAACGCTATTGAGAGTTTTACAAAAAAAACCGGCGAGCCGAGAGAACATTTAAAGGGTAATTTACCACATGAAGACACAGTATACCATTGTGCCAAGTATATAGGACAACTTGTACTATGTACCAAAACACAACTACAGACAAACTCAATGTTCACAAACTACAAGTTTCCTTGGATATTAAATCCATATTCACGTTTCGGTTATGAATGGCACCGAATTGTTACTGTCACCGTTATGCTTGTTATATTTTTGCATCCACAATATTTAATAAGAGCTGACATTCCCGAATGGTTTGAATTTTTTTCACATGCATCCGACACCATATACGCTTTAGACATAGGCGTATCTCTTCTTACTGCAGTAGGAAAACAAGATACTGTTACAGCTACGTTTTCTTCAGTTATGTTTGAACGGTTTAAGAGTTTTACCTTCATGCTGGATATAATGTCTACAGTTTGGATTGAAGATTTGGCAGAACTTGTTGGGGCCCCACAGTATTATTACACTCTTCAGTTTAACAGATTGCTTAAAGTTTACATGCTTTTTTATGGCGATTATTTAAATGGAGATATAAGAAAGGATCCTATAGTCGATGTGTGCCGTAAAATTGCTTTACTTCATTTTTGTTTCACGTTTATAAGTAGCCATGTCGTATTCGAAATGCTTTATTATATACCACAGTTGACGATGGAATATTATTTTGGAGAAATATTGTGTTCTAGGGCAAACCTTGAAGGTTGTCACCCACTTGATACTTTAGCCGGTTGTGCTGTTTCGTGGTCATTTGAATGGACATACTCTGAAAACATGCCTCAAACTCTGATAGATATTTATGTGGCGGGCGTATTAGGTTTCTTAGCCTATGTTATACATATTTTTTCTAAAGGCAGATTTATCTCCTATTTGTATTTGCGAAACAGGAATATAATAAAATATGAATGTTTTGTGTCGAGAATCAAGAGCTATTATCAACATTATAGAATACATCAAGATTTGCTCAAGAGACTCGATAGATATCTTATTTGTCATTGGAAGTACTATAAAGGTACAGATGTTATGTATCCTAACACGTTGGAGAACGAACCATTTGCTGTATACTGGCAGGCTCAAGGCAAGGTGGCTAAAAAAACTATTCAGGAATCAAAACCGTTCAAATACGCTGATCCTGCTCTAGTAAAGGAGTTGGCTAGCGCAGGAAGATTTTTAATTTTGCCAAGAAATGCTAACATATTAATGTTTGGAATTCAATGCAAAAACGTTACTTGGGTTGTTCAGGTGAGAGTTATTCTTAGATGAAAACAGCCTTGGCCAGCCAGAAATGGCCTTCTCATTCAGAGAAGAGGCCTGTGTACAGTGTATAATCTACCAACCCACATTAGGCTAGCATAGTGAACTAAGATCTTGCCCTTCTCATTCAGAGAAGAGACCTGTGTACGATGTGTAGTCTGCCAACCAAAATTAGGCTAGCGTGGTGAACTAAGACCTTGCTCTTCTCATTCAGAGAAGAGGCCTGTGTACAGTGTATAGTCTGCTCACCCATACTAGGCTAGCGTGGTGAACTAAGGCCTTGCCCTTGTCATTCAGAGAAGAAGCCTGTGTACGGTGTGAAGTCTGCCAACCAAAATTAGGCTAGCGTGGTGAACTAAGGCCTTGTCCTTCTCATTCAGAGAAGAAGCCTGTGTACGGTGTGTAGTCTGCGAACCAAGAATAGGCTAGCGTGGTGAACTAAGGCCTTGCCCTTCTCATTTAAAGAAGATGCCTGTGTACAATGTATAGTCTGCCAACCCACACTAGGCTAGCCTGGTGGACTAAGGCCATGCCCTTCTCATTCAGAGAAGAAGCCTGTGTACGGTGTGTAGACTGCCAACCAAAATTAGGCTAGCGTGGTGAACTAAGGCCTTGCCCTTCTCATTTAGAGAAGAGGCCTGTGCCCAACAGTGAGATCATCACAGAAATAGATAGAATGAAAAGTGGCAGGGCGCGCATGCCAAAACTCTGCACCATAGTGCAGGGCATTTCAAAGCCTTTCTCAGTACGCCTTATGACTTGTTTCTGTAAATACTGTAACAAAAACCCGCCAAAATGCCTTATTGTGCTATTTCTAACTGCAGAAACAAAAGCTGTAAAGTACATTTGACTAAAGTTAATTTTTAATAAAAATGAATTACGTCGTTATTGGAGGCGTAGTTTGTTCGAAAGTTGCCAAGCATGATACGCAAGTAAAACTGTGATTACAACTTACAACCATTCTATCTCTATCTATTTCTGTGGAGATCATAATGGGCTGCTTGTGTGATGAAAGTGCTTTATCGTTTGACTTTTCCCGCAGACAAATCTACAGTTGTAATATTAATAATTTATTATTATTAATATCGAATATTCCAACTGTTTAGGTAGCTCATCTTTGTGAAAAAATCTAGTGATTTGGCAAAATGTTACACTATCTCGATCCTAGTAAGATGACATCTTACATGATGTACAGTCACAGACCAGTAAGCCTCTAGACGCCTATTAGCCGGATACCCCCGGTCACAAAGCATATGCAGTAGCACTGCATATCTTACGCCCAGCCACGAATCGGGACGTCACTCCGTCAGCGAGTGGCACCAATCATATCACCGAACATTTGAGCCGACCAATCATAACGCGCCGTCCGCCCCCCGGTCCCCGCCAACAAAACCTGCAAAACTTTGTTTATGTGACGTCTTGAGGCTTACTGGTCTGTGTATACAAAACATGTTACGGCTAAAATGGCCTACTGGCCGACTAATCGTCTTGGCAAGCATTATTATTATTTATTTATGCAAAAATTACAACTCTGACGACTATACAACTTGTTATTGAAATAACTGAAAACCTCTTAAGGGGTCATTGTACTCATCAGTATGAACAACTTTTACTATGGCACCAACCCTAAAATCGCAAAAAAAAAACAGCTGTTTCCCTAGATTTTGTCGATTTATGTAAACAAAAATGTAGGGGCTCAGCAGATTTTTTTTCGCGTTTTCAGGGTTGGTCCCATAGTAAAAGTTGTTCATACTGATGAGTATATTGACCCCTTAAGAGGCTGACAACACCTAAAAAATCAGACCTCTGCGGTCACTGTCGTTTCATACAGAACTGAAAGAGAGGCAACGAGCCGAAGGACGTCGGATACGCCGCTCAACTTAATGAAAATTAACAATTTATTTTTTTAATAAAAAACTAAAAGCTTATTGGAAAAACAGAAACAAAAATTTTTTAGATTATTGTCTTTCTCAAATGTTTTCTTAATTTTATTTATAATATTTAGTAAACAATAGAGATTGTTTGCTTTAAAGCATGTTTTAAGAGGTTAGTTTACAATTATTTTATATCGAGAAAACTTCAAGAAAACGTGTTTTGGGCACAATACAGTTTCAGAAAATACGATCAAGATTAACATATATTTTTTTCACTACCACAAACCGAATAGATACAGCAAAAAAATTTTTTAAAAAAAGCCCATTTGGGGTATTTGGCTGTTGTCAGCGTCTTAAGAGGTTTTTAATTATTTCAATAACACATTGTACCTATAAATAGGCTTTGGTTGGGTGGGTGGCTCAGGGGGTGATACAGGATGCTCCTCTTGATCACAGCTCGAATTCTTAGGAATCGTACATTTAAAATCGTTTCGACGCACGCAGTTTTCACTCATAGTCTTCCTGCGACCACGAACGCCGCAAAGCTTTTGAAACGTCAGGAAAGCCAAATTAATAATATACGCGATTGAATCCGGTTAAACTTGTATTACTACTGTAACCATATTTAAAAGCAAATAAATATTTGAATTAAATTGAATTGAATTTATTATAAGAATGTAATTAAGGTTTGTAGAAATTATGTTACTCTTGTATGGTTGTCACTTGTTTATGCAATAAAGAATATTGTATTGTATTGTATGAATTAAATAATAATTTATTTTTAGGGTTATATAAAATCCGAGTATTATGATGAAGGCGGTGAAATGCTGACGAATTATTTTGGATCTGGTACTATGTTGTCAGCCAGTGCAGTATTCCTTGGGAGAGCGTCTTTAAGAGCTTACACGGCGTACACTGAGTGTGAAGTAAGCTAATTTTAATTAGAGCTCACTAAACTTTCTTCTTCATTCTTAAGTAACATTTTTTATTCCGTACTATTTATTACTAGACTCTGTCCACGGCTTTGCCCGCGTATTGTAATAAAATATAGCTTATGTTACTTCTGGATAAAGTAATTTTCTAATGGTGCAAGAATTATTAAAATTGGTTCAGTAGTTTCAGAGTTTATCGATTATAAACAAACAAACAAATCTTTCCTCTTTATAATAATTATTGGTATACAGGTTGTCCCATCGCTATGCTTTATCGAGGGAAACTATTTTAAATATTCAAAATAGGAAATTTTACTTGAAGAAGACTTCATTTTTAACCGACGAAAAAAAGGAGTAGGTTCTCAATTCGACGCGTATTTTTTAATTTTTTATGTACCACGCATAACTTTTTACAGAGTGGCCCGATTTTGATGAGTTTTTTTTAATGGATAGGGTATATCTCGAAGTTGGTCCCATTTAAATTTCAAAATCAAATACCAGCCCTAAGGGTGGGAAAACAGGGGATGAGTGCTTGTTCACCCACTGAATTCTTACCTGTTAGCCGATTCTGTTGAAACATGGCACACAAATATAGTTCTAGACACTACGACATAATGGAGACCAGTGGCCTTATTCACAAACGTTCGAAAAGTTTCCGTTTCCGAACGGAAATTTGACCGGCAAATAAAACAAAACAACCACTTCCTACGACCATGAACGCTGCAAAGCATTCGAAACGTCAGGAAAACCAATTTTAATAATAATACACGATGTATTTCGGTTAAACTTGTTTTATTAAGAAACAAAACGATTTGAGAAACGAACGGATTCGGAAACGCAACGCGAAATTCATGGAAAGTCTCCCGTGAGCCATTTGTTGTCGGAAAGCACTCGATGTAAAATTAAAGAACTATGAATAGCGTTTCCGAATGCGTTCGATTCTTAATAATTTTTTTTCGAAATAAAACTAACTTTACAGCATTACATCGCGTATTATTATTAATATTGCTTTTCCTGATGTTTTGAATGCTTTGCATCATTCGTGGTCGCAGGAAGTGGTCGTTTTGTTTCGTTTGGCGGTCAAATTTCACTTCGGAAACGGAAACTTTTCGAACGTTTGTGAATCAGGCCACTGGAGTTAGAATAAACCACAAAAAAAATTAAAATAAAACTTTTTAACAAAAAATTTAACCGACGAAAACAGAAACTGAAAAGCGAAAAATAACAAATTATGAGTCGGCGCCAAACAAACAATCAACGAAGATCATTAAATTACTTTAAATAAATAATAAAAACAACGTAACATCAAATACAACGTGAAATTTTCAACGATAAACAATAACTTTCCAAAAATGCGTTCTCCGCTCGGTCACTTGCAACTTGCATGCACGTTGCTTGTTAAAAGTTTGTTCGGCGCCGACTCATAATTAGTTATTTTTCGCTTTTCAGTTTCTGTTTTCGTCGGTTCAATTTTTTGTTAAAAAGTTTTTATTAAAACAAAATAACAAAATAGTGCTACAAAAATATTATTTTGCTTCCTTGTAATACAATATACTATTTAATACAAATATGAAGAATTTTATGAAACTGCACATAACTAGGTATTAAAAAACTCGGTTTTTAATCTCACACTCGTGTTTTGATAACCCTTGCTATGCAACAATTTCACGAACTATAATTACGATATCGTGGCTTTATTCATAAGTACTAAATTGATTGAATATTACTTTTCAGATTTTATACATACCAATTAAAGATTTTTTTGCTATTTACAAGAAATATCCAACCGAATATGCGGGCCTGGAATCCGCTAAAAGAGAATTTGGAAAATTGTTCGACGAAATCTTTAGAAAATATGTGATGAAACACAGAGATGTGAGTATACTTACTTACTGTGATAACCAACGAGCCAAGTTCGCTTTGACATGAATCGGAAAGTATAATAAACAACATTTTTTTTTAAATATCTGTAAAGACGATTGTCATCTTACGGCCAAAATTAATATCCTATATATCCACAATTTGCCCTACTAGAGATATGAATTTGACATAAGCTCCATACAAAATATGTCAAATTTCTAACTCTAGTAGGGTAAATCGTGGATAGATTGGATATTAATTTTGGCCGTTAGTCTACCTGCGACCACGAAATGCTGCAAAGCTTTCGAAACGTCAAGAAAACCAATTTAAATAATATACGCGATTTAATCCGGTTAAACTTTGTTTTATTCTAATAAACAACTTAGAAGAACCGATGAAAAATAATATATTAAAGATTATTATAACAATGAACTAAATAAACACAAAATAAAATTAAAATAATTAACGCGCGCGCCAATTTAAAGAAAGAAAGAAAGAAAAGAAAGAAAAATAGTTTATTGTCACAGTTAACGACGCGCAACATTTAAAACACTAATTTAAATAATATACGCGATTTAATCCGGTTAAAATTTTGTTTTATTATAATGTGTAGTAATCGCGAAAACCTAAGAAATTAAATAAACACAGTCCGTATGAATTCAGAAAAATAGGATAGTGTGATTTTAATTAAAATACCAAACAAAATAAACAATAAAAAAATATATATAAAAAAAGAAACTACACACATTTTTAAAAAGAAATTGTCAGCATTATTGTTGGAGAAATGCTACTATTCAGTTAATGATTTTTTAAATGATAAATTCTAGTTTTACAATGTAGATAACACATGACATTAATATTTTAAATTTAATTTGAAATTGTTTTGATTATTATTATTTTATTGCAGGAATGTTACTATTTAATTAATGATTTGAGAATGATAAATTCTAGTTTTACTATTTAAGTACCTACCTAATTCGTCACATACCTACATATTTTTATGTTTTATTCAGTTTAATGTAATAGATTTGATTATTGTTTTATTAGTGTTATGGATTTTAAATTTAATTGATTAATTAATTAAACTCAAAAATGTTTGCATGCCTCATCCAAGGTATTTTGTACAAGGGTCACTCTACCGATAACACCTTTATGTCATGTACTTACATTCTTTGCAAATAAATTATTATTCTATTTTATTCTATTCTATTCTAAAATTCGGAAGCATATTAATTTTCAAAATTAAAAATTAACGAGTGAGCCTTACAGTAGTCGCATAAATTCAAATTCAAATGTTTTTTATTTCAAATAACAGGCACTTTTGAAACGTCAGGCTCTAGTTGCACGGTTCCAAATTGTGGGTCCTATGGAGAAGAACCGGCAAGAAACACTATTTTTAAAATAGGTTATTGTTGATTACATCAAATTTATTCAATTAATGTGAGTATAATGTAGGTTACTGGCAGAAATAAACAAGAGTTTAAAAGAGAGAACCTGTACGTGTACATATTATGATGTGGAACATGATAACATCTGACATCCCACACCCATCTCTGCTGTGCAACTCACGAAATCTATAAATTTTTAAGAAATTATTAATATCAAAGATCATAATCCTTCACAGGATGGGCCTCAGTGATACCACAGTTTGCAGGTTTTGTCGCGAAAAGGATGAGACGCCCATCCATATCCTATGCGAATGTGATGCAGTGCACCACATCAGAAGCCAGCATCTTGGAGGCCACGTCATTTCAATGCAGGAAATCAAATCCTCCTCCCCCAAGGTCATAGTCGACTTTATGATTGACTTGCAGCTTGGGGAAGTGCTGTAATGCTACAAGAGGCGTCACAATAGACCTTTTAGGTCGCAGTGGCTTAGGGGCATTCAAGACCCTACCTCTTTCCTCAAAAAAAAAAAAATATCAAAGAAATTATCCGTGTAATTAATTAATTTGTTTTTTTAATCAAAGTTATAAATATCAATTGAGCAGCGACAGAAATTTATTAGTAAAGCGTAACTAAACGTACGTCAATATTGATAGTTGTCACTTGTCAGTTTGATGTGTCAGTGTCATGTGTCATTAGATGATAGGTTGGTTATTTTCCCTCTCTGTGTCTCCGGTCTTCCGAGCTGTACGTGTCTTTTAAATCATCCAATAAAATCTGTTAACATCTGCGATATTAGTTTTCTTTTACCTATAACCCATCAGGTTATGGGCCCAGGGACGTATTCACAACGCTGTACAGGAGTATTTTCGGAAAAATTTGGGTTACAAATTCCAATTCTAACCCATACGACGACACACCACACCGGCCGGCTAACATCGAATTTCGATCATCATGGCTTTAACTACACATGGAGCTGCTGTTGGTATCCCAATAGAGAAACTAAAAGGGATTGAGGACTACAACAATTGGAAGTTCATGATGAAGATGATTCTCATGCATGAAGACCTATATGAATGCATTGAAACAGAAGGTTTCAAAGACGAGAAAAAGAAACAAAAGGCGCTAGCAAAAATCTGTCTCTCAGTAGGGCCATCTGCTTTACAGCATGTTCGGAATGCGGTGTCTCCGTACGAAGCATGGACTAGGTTGCAAAAGGCCTATGAAGACAGAGGGCTGAGCAGAAGGCTAGGTCTTTTGAGGTCATTGTTTGGTGTGAAGTTGAAGGAGATGGTGGGAATGCAGAGTTACATATCTAAAATTACAGAATTGGCACAGCAACTATCTGATATTAGTTCACCTCTTGATGACGAATTCATCGCAGTGATATTGCTTAGTGGATTGACTAATGATTTTGATCCGCTTATCATGGCACTCGAGAACTCAAATATGAAGCTAACGAGTGAATCGGTCAAATCAAAACTACTGCAGGAACAGCAAAGACGGGATGAGAAGTCTGAACTTCCTGAGATGAATGCTTTGACTTTGAAGAAACCTTTTAAGTGCTTCCGGTGTAAGAAGACAGGTCACATGAAAAGGGATTGTCCCAACAATTCATACAGAGAGAATGTGAAGTCGGACAAGAGGCAATCTACGTCAAAGTTACAATGTAAGGAGAAATCATTGTTGATCGCACTATCAGTGAATGTGCAGAGTAATGTTTGGAATGTGGACTCCGGGGCAACCAACCACATGTGCAATAACAAGGAACACATGTTTGACTTTCAGTGTACTAAGCCAGTAGAGGTTAATGTAGCAAACGGAGAGAAGGTTTCAACTGAAGGACAAGGAAAAGTGAAAGTGAAGCTGAATAACGGTTTAAGAACAATACGTTTACTACATTCCTAGATTATCTACAAATTTACTGTCAGTAAGTGAATTAGTTAGAAAAGGATATAGTGTTACTTTTAGTTCAAATCATTGTAAAATATTAGATGGTGGTGAAGTGATTGCTACTGCTTCTTGTTTCAATGGCATATATCAACTCGATGTCATTGATAATGTATCAAAATGTAAAGTAAGGTCAGAGATCGCTATGAATTCTGTCGGTGATGAGTCTGGAACTAATGTTGGCTTGCCAGGGTGTGGTAAGGAGACAATATTGATATCAAAGGACAACATGGTCACTCAACAGGTTTGGCATAGAAGGCTGGGCCACCTTAACAGCAGGAGTATGAATTTAATGAAGAATGGATTAGTTTCAGGAATATCTAAAGGGTTGTGGAATTAAGCATCAAACCACAGTTCCACACTGCAGTCAACAAAATAGAATTGCAGAACGGGCCAACAGAACAATAATGGACAAAGCTCGATGTATGCTCCAGGAGGCTGGACTCGGAAAACATTGTTGGGCTGAAGCTGCTAACACGGCTGTATACTTGAAGAACCTCTCACCGACGAAAGCTGTGATGGGATCCACACCGGAAGAATTGTGGACATCTGAAAAGGTAAATGTAAGGCATTTACGTGTTTTTGGTTGTATAGCATATGCTGTAGTTGAAAACTGTAGGAAACTTGATCCAAGGAGTAAAAGGTACATCTTTGTAGGATATTGTAATGATACAAAGGGCTACAGGCTAATTGACCCTACATGTCCAAAGAAATGTATAAAAGCAAGGCATGTAACATTCCTAGAAAATGATTTTATTACTAAGGATGTGTCACATGATGATAAATCTGTAAATAAGATATTGCTTCTAGATAATAACAGCAATACACCACCTAGTCCTGTAGGGACTTCTGACGAGAGAGAAGTTCAGTCACTTGATAAGTCAGATTCTTTGATAAATGATAATATACAGTCTGATGACACAAATCTTCGCGGACGAACATTTAGTCTGAATGAAACGGAAGATTTGCAAGACACAGATGACTCGTCGGATTGTTCTTATATTCCAGGCTCCTCAAGCGTTGACTCTGAAGATTTAAACACGAAGTCTTTTGAAGATGCTAACGATTCTGTGGAGTTTGCTGGACTAGCAGGGACAGTGGGAGACAATATACCTACTACGGTGAAGCAGGCACTAAGCAGCAGTGAAGCTGAACAGTGGAATGAAGCAATTTCAGATGAGTATAACTCTTTCATAACAAATAAATGTTGGTCATTGGTTGATCTGCCTGAGGGACACAAGCCAGTAAAATGTAAATGGGTGTTTAGCAAAAAGAGAGGACTGAATAATGAGCTGCTTAAATATAAAGCTAGGCTTGTTGCCAAAGGCTATACCCAAAAATATGGGATAGATTATCGTGAAACATTTTCGCCTGTTGTTAGATACTCCACGATAAGAATATTACTGGCTTTGGCCGCTCAATATGGTATGATGATCGAGCATCTTGACGTAAAGACAGCATTTTTAAATGGAAACCTTACTGAAACTGTTTATATGGAACAGCCTGAGGGATTCATTGATAAAACTAATGAAAAGAAAGTATATAAGCTACATAAAGCAATTTATGGCTTGAAACAAGCAGCAAAGGCTTGGTATGAGAAAATAAATGATGTGTTAACCAATAAATTGAATTTTAAGAGGTTATCTTCAGAACCATGTGTATATATTTATAATCAGGATAGTGAAATGATTATAATAGCACTGTATGTCGATGACATAATATTATTTTCATTGAAAACCTCTCAGAGGAAGAATATTATTAAGAAACAGCTGATGAGTGAATTTGATATGAAAGATTTGGGTCCTGCTAACCATATTTTAGGCATGAGAATCACCAAAACTGATGATGGAAAATTCACACTGGATCAGTCGAACTACATCAAGAGAATTTTAAATGAATTTAAAATGTCAGATTGCAAACCAGCAAAAACTCCTATGGAAGTGGGGTTAAAATTGGAGAAGGGAGAAATTAAAGATTGTCACAATGATTATAGAAGTCTTATTGGTTACTTAATGTACTTAGCAGTGTGTTCTAGACCTGATATAGCACACAGTGTGAGCTATCTAAGTCAGTTCAACAATTGTTTTACTGAATGTCACTGGAAAGCTGCTAAGAGAGTACTTCGCTATTTGAGGGGCACTTTGGATTACTATCTATCATATGAAAAGGGTGACATGGACACATAGACCAGTAAGCCTCTAGACGCCGCTTAGCTGGACACCCCCGGTCACAACGCATATGCTCTACCACTGCATATCATATGTCACTCCGCCAATCGGAACGTCACTCAGTCAGCGAGCGGCACCAATCATAAGGAATCATACCACCGAACTTTTGAGCCGGCCAATCATAACGCGCCGTCCGCCCCCCTGACCCCACCAACGTTTTACGACTGCGTTTGAATACAAAACTTTGTTTATGCGGAGTCTTGAAGCTTACTGGTCTGTGCATGGACATTATGGGTTTTACAGATGCTGATTGGGGAGGAGATCACGTGGACCGCAGATCATATACTGGGTATGTATTTAGTCTTGGTAACTGTGTAGTATCCTGGGAAAGCCGTAAGCAGAGAACGGTGGCACTCTCTAGCACAGAGGCTGAATACATGGCGATCTCTGACTCTTGTAAAGAGGCAATGTTTTTGCGAACCTTTGTCTGTGAATGTACTGGTATTATATGTAAAATTAATTTATATAATGATAATCAGTCTGCTCAGAAACTATGTAATAATATTATATCCCATTCGAGAAGTAAACATATAGACATAAGACATCATTTTGTTAGAGACTTAATAAATAAGAAAATTGTTAATTTGAGTTATGTTTGTACTGAGGAGATGTTAGCTGATATTTTTACAAAATCATTAACAAAAGAAAAGCATGTAAAGTTTGTGAATAAACTAATAATATTGTCTTAGTTTAAGGGCTAGTATTAGTAAAGCGTAACTAAACGTACGTCAATATTGATAGTTGTCACTTGTCAGTTTGATGTGTCAGTGTCATGTGTCATTAGATGATAGGTTGGTTATTTTCCCTCTCTGTGTCTCCGGTCTTCCGAGCTGTACGTGTCTTTTAAATCATCCAATAAAATCTGTTAACATCTGCGATATTAGTTTGCTTTTACCTATAACCCATCAAAATTAACCTCTAAATTTAAAAAAGCTAAAAACTTATATATTTATTCGAATAATTATTCATTATTACTCACTTGCATTTTTTATCAATGATCTGCACCTTTTTCAGACACTTATATCAACAGTAAATACATTTATTAATATAGTTTACACACATTACCATCTGACGGCTAACTCAGCACCGCGAGCGCTCATTGGACAAATCAAATAGCGCGCGCTTCACCGGTTTCCTATTACACACTTCCGTCCCTTTTCACAAAATCACTCCCACAGATAGCAAGAAAGCGAGAAGAAAGAATATGTTAAACATCAAAATTGATTTTTTCAACGTGGAATTTTTCCATGACCCTATCCTATCCTATCTCTATAACCAGTACTATGTTATCTGTGCTATAACTAATTCTGCCTATAAATTTCAGTATCAACATAAACTCAGGGATAGAATTTACAGCACAAGAATGTCAATGGTGTCGACTTCAAAAGTCATTGCTGACATTCAAGACACTCGATCATTACCCGTTGAAGGTTTGTTCTGGGGGGAGCCAGAATCTGGGTGAGTGATAAGCTTCATTCCTCCATGCATTGGTTTTTTTTTCCCAATTTTTTTGATGAAATTAGCGTTTCGGACAGAACTGTTTTCACCCCTAAATCTTAACAAACTCTTATGTTTTTAGTGCCAATCGCTAGGCTAGATTATAATCTATGCTGATATGATATTGAATTTTCTAAAATTAGTTTTGTATAATAATAGTGTGGTATAATATAATAAGAAAAAATACATTACAGATTTATGCAGTCCTGGATGTTGTTTCGAGTCATCATTGTATGCGTATCTATCACGTCTGCATCAATGTTAGGTAAACCATTTTATTTATTCTTGTTTGTATAACATTGTTAATTGAAAAAATACCAAAATCATCTACTGTATCTGCTGTATGTAATATGTATGCAACATTTTATCGAATTAGGTACTTATACGGCAGATTTGTTTTTCACCATTTCTGTGTTGATCCCATAGTAAACATTTTGTAGAATGATCGTAGAGACAACACTTTTTGGTATTTTTTAGGGTTCCATACTAAAATGGTAAAAAAGTAACCATTATTGTGTGAGTCCGTCCATAAGTAAGGCTACGAGTTCAAGTGGGATACCATATGAAAGAACTTTATTTGCACATACCAAAACTGTTTCTTTTTGTTTTCTTTATGCTGCGTGATTTTAGGATAAAAAATTACAAAAAATCCCTTATCTCCGAAGTTTGTAAAGAGAATAGTACATTATGATACAAGTGAGCTAAGTTGACTATTATACTCGAGGCTGGATTGCAGCCGGAGCCGAAGGTGAGGGCGTAATGGAGCCGAGAGTATAATAGTCAATGCTCACGCGTGTCATACGACGTTTTTCAACACACTTGCGAGGAAAAAAACATAAATTACACATTTTAGACAAATATTGAATTTGTGAAAAATGATAAAATGGCGCGCGGATCGCGAGGTGACATACAGGTATGCGCGCGCAGGTGGTCGAAGGAAACCGTCAAACCGCCTAATATAAAGATATTATAAATTGTTTTTTTTATTTATAACACAAATTAATATTAATTTGTTGACAAAAATTAATAATTTGATGAAATGAAATGTTTAAATAGCATATTTTAATTAATACAGTTGATATAGTCCCAAAAATGTTTAATTTAGTTCAGGCATAAAAACTCTTTGCTGCGATTTAAAAATAAACTGTAAAGTAAAAAGCACTAGTGCTAAATATAATGAAAAAAGCACGCGTGCGTTATAAGCCACATTATGAACCTAAAAGCGATGCAATAAGAGCCACTTTACGAGCAAGTGTGTTGAAAAAATAATTAATGTAGGGGCCTGAAATTTTGAAGCTTTTATTTAGCTTACCTACTTCTTTAACTGTCTGTCTGCTCCAAATATAGCAAGAAAATTTTAAGTCAGTTTCTGTCCAATCAGGCTGAAATTTTGAACACTATGCAGTAGTCCTAATGGTAGCACAATAATATGATATTTAAAAGCATTTGTTTACATAATTTTCAATTAAGATTTTGTTTAAGGTGGCATTGGGGCAGTATCGCGATGGGTATTTATGATGATAAGCGCTTTCTGCGATTGCATCGCTTGGATAGATATCGTCGTAAAACTATGCGTAAGGACTTATTCTGAAAATATTATGTACAGTATGACCACGAGGACATCTGTACCCTCGTAGTCATACTGATATGACAAATTAGTATGACCCCAAGGAAACAGCGGAAATTTTTGATATTCAAAGAGAATAAAACTGCTGTAATTTGTTATATTAGGTCTTACTTTAATAATGGCAAATATTTAAAGTGGTGAATCTACTCCCATAACGAAAAACTTTTACTATGAAAGCAACCAAATATTAGTAGTAATAGAGCTCCTTTCTGAAAGAGCTCGTCCGGGAAAGTACAGACTAGCAAAGCGATTAGTATCCAGGGTCGCCAGATATAGATGAAGATTTTTCAGGAAATTATTATAGAAAGGTTTGATTAGGGTTTTGTATAAATACAGTTTAACTTTGTCCGTTTTTACTATTATTACACTCGAAAACATCCATAATCTTCTGAGAAAACTTCACTTAAATCTGGCGACCCTGGTATACTAATTGCTTTGTTAGACTGTACTACCACCGCACCTACTTCTCCGCCAAATAGTGATGCTTGCATTGCTGTATTTCGGTTTGAAGGATACGGGTGCCGGTGAAATTACAATCACATGAGACTTTCCATCTTCATGTCTCAGTTTGGCGAATCGACTTGTGGTACCATTTAGGCAACAGTCTAGGTGGTATTGTTGTTGTTATGGGCAAAGGTAACCGCTTAACATCAGGTGGGCCTTTAGCTCGTTTCGCGTTTAAATCGTGAAAAAAACAGCTCTTTCCCTCATTTATGTTATAAATTGACAAAATGTAGGGATCAGCTGTTATTATTATGATTTCAGTGTTGCACCATAGTAAATGTCGTTCTTTATGAGTAGCTTCACTACTTTAAATATTTGCTGTTATTAAAGTTGTATTTGTAGTATCTTATTTTTCAAATTAATATTTTTTAAAGATATAAAGATATTTATATTTTTTGCTGTTGATTTCCCAATCAATAAATAAATAGTAATTAAAAATATGAAAAGAAAACAAACATTCTAAGCTACCGTGAACACTACTTGTGGTGTCGAATCTTTCTTTCCACATTTTATATCTTTAGATTTCGCTTCGTATGCGTAAATGCGTTAAAATAATAAATAACTAAATCTCATTTCTTAGATCGTAGTGCCTTAAGCGACGGTTCACACTCAATGTACAGTCTGCTGCTGACTATATGCTCTGCAGCGTACGTATAGTAGTATAGTATAGTATAGTATAACGGGCTGGTTTCCGCAACTCCACGTCCAAGCGTGTATTTTGCGTAGCGTACGTAATGTTGAAAATTATACAAAATCATCAAAACGCGTAAAGACAGTACAGTTAATTTAAGTCAATTCAGCGTCTGTTTGTGAGCGAGAGTTAGGTGTTGTCCTAATGCAACGCGACTGCGCGACTGTTTCAAGCTTACGCGAATTTTGTTCGTGCGAGCCTGCGATGTTTGTCGAAGGACTGCCGCTGGAGCAGACGTGTCCTTGAGTGGAGACCTCGAATTGGTAAACGCAGCGTAGGGCGCCTCCCCGCCAGATGGATCGATGACCTGAAGAACGCGGCTCGGGGGGACTGGATGCGGAAGGCAGAGGACCGAGTGTTGTGGCGCAACTTGGGAGAGGCCTATGTCCAGCAGTGGACTGCGATACTGCGATAGGCTGAGTTGATGATGATGAGCCTGCGATCACACAGGTGTCGAAAGCATTTGCGCGATAATATCATGTCACGAACCCAACTCACGCAAACTTGCAATGGTCGTGTAGTCGCAATTACGACAATGCCATACGTTTGGTGTGAACCGACATTTGTTTTATTTTTTAAAAAAATCGAACTCTGCGATAAATTAAGCACCTTCTAAGTTTGTTTGTTTGTTTTGGCTTTTATTCAGAGATGAATCTAGCGTGAAATCATGCTTCCAACTGTCAAAAGCACTGCATTTTGATAGTTGGAAGCATGATTTCGCGTTCTAATGCAGTATTCTGAATAGGTTGATGCCATTGAGATGGCAACACTGTCGTTAATTGGATAGTGAAATTAATAAAATCAGCAAAAAAAAAATAAAAAAAAATAAAAAAAAAAAAACAAAAAAAAAAAAACAAGAAATATATAATCAATAAATCAGTAAATCATTTCAGCTACCCTTTTACGACGATAGTGGATTATATATTACTAATAAAAGAAGATGCTTGATGAACTACTTAACTAAAGGATTTGTTTTGGATATAATTGGTGCAGTGCCTTGGTTTAGCATCCTGAAGGCCCTCTTGTATCAAGAAATAAACGACGATACCTCTTTTCTTATAAACACATTTTGCAAGTTCGCCCATATGTACATTGTATTTGCATACTTTGATTATATTACGGACATTCCTACGGTGAACATAACTTCTATAATGGTTTGTACATAATATATGTTGCAGAAATAAACTTTTATACAGGCAGTATTAGATAGGAGTTACTTTACCATTGCAAATTATAGCTTTATAGAGGCAGGATTAGATAGGAGTTACTTTACCATTGCAAAAATAAACTTTTATAGAGGCAGGATAAGATAGGAGTTACTTTACTATTGCAAATTATAGCTTTATAGAGGCAGGATTAGATAGGAGTTACTTTACCATTGCAAAAATAAACTTTTATAGAGGCAGGATAAGATAGGAGTTACTTTACTATTGCAAATTATAGCTTTATAGAGGCAGGATTAGATAGGAGTTACTTTACCATTGCAAATTATAGCTTTATAGAGGCAGGATTAGATAGGAGTTACTTTACCATTGCAAAAATAAACTTTTATAGAGGCAGGATAAGATAGGAGTTACTTTACTATTGCAAATTATAGCTTTATAGAGGCAGGATTAGATAGGAGTTACTTTACCATTGCAAAAATAAACTTTTATAGAGGCAGGATAAGATAGGAGTTACTTTACCATTGCAAATTATAGCCAGTGTCTGCATATCAGAGGGGCAAAGCGGGTATGTTAAATAATAGTCACGTTAAGGCACGTAAGTCTCACTACTATAGTGTGTATAACTGACTGACTGCCTCGTTGGTCTAATGGCTGCAAGCGCGACTGCTGAGCGTGGGATCCTGGGTTCGATTCCCGGGTCGGGCAAGGTGTTATTGGGTTTTTTCATTAGGAAATTCTCAATAGCAGCCCGGAGTCTGGATTTGTGCCCGGTTAATGGCAATAGGCTCGCCCCGTATTATATGGGACTAAACATAACTGGCGAAATGTGGGTGTACTATTACACCTCTGCCTACCCCTTCAGGGAAAAACAGGCGTGATGTTATGTTATGTTATAGTGTCTATCACGACAAATACTAAAAATAAAAAAAGTCTATGAATTTCTTGTATGGGGACCCCCATACAAGAAACCTCGAAAAACTTGCATTTATTTTAACGTTTTTGTTTCTGCTCTATCTTCGAAACGGTAATACATACCAGCGTCAAACTTGGTCTGATTATAGTGGATACTATGTAGTTTAGCAACAAATACTAAAAATAGTCTCGTAAATTAAATCAGTTTCTATGGGGCATTAGGTCGATGGGTGGTACGGAACCCTTACTGCGTGAGTCCGACTCACACTTGGCCGGTTTTTTAACTTTTGAATTAATTAGAAACTATTTACTCTGTTAGTTATAGTTCGCTAATACATACATATATAATGTTCTTGATTTCGCTGTAGTTGTAGATACAAAATATCTGAAAAACGGCCACTTTTGGCACTTGACGTTCACTTCTTCTTTCAGATAATAAAATGGCAAATTGTTAACATTCTAATCGTAATGGGATCTAGCCACTACTTAATGATAAACTGTGTGCATTATGAATTTAATGCAGACAAGGATTTAATCGATGTAACCCGCCGAAACGAATGCTGGATGCCAACACTTTTCAGATTGCCTGACAAGTTAGATCGGGATCAGTTACACTTGGTATGTTAGTCATATACTCTATACAGGGTTCTTTTTGATTCCCGGCCCCGGAGAATTTGAATTCGATTATCACTTGCTTTAACGGTGAAGGAAAACATCGTGAGGAAACCTACACACCAGAGAGTGCTCCATACAGTTCTCAATGGTGTGTGTAGTCCGCCAACCCGCACTAAGCCAGCGTGGTGGACTAAGCCTTCTCGTACTTAGAAGAGGCCCAACAATGAGACAGTAATGGGCTGATTATGTATGTTATGTTTTTTTTTCCAATAAACTTTTAAGGGATGACCGTACTCATCAATTTGATCAACTCTTAGGCCCGTATTCCAGAAGGATACTCAAGCGTTGATCTCTGTTTAAAACTAGTTTTAAGTTGAGCTTTGATTTTAGAACGTCCCTCAAGCAGAGATTTGTTGATCACAGTTCAGCTGAGTTTAGTTTCGTTTTATATTGTCACCTGTTTCGGTATTTGGGCAGATATTTGATCTGTAATCACTCAAGCGTGGTCCAGACTACGCTTGAGTAGAGATTTCTATTATATTTCAGGTCAAATTCGTGTGTTTTGTTGTTGAATTAAAGTTTATAATTACCGTTCTGGAATAAGACCGATACTCAAGTAACGATTCTATCCTTAAGTAGTGATCAGGTGATTGGAGTTTAAACTATACTTGAGGAAGCTTCTGTAATACGAGCCTTACTGTGGGACCAACCAACTTTGAAATCGTGAAAAAATGTCATCCGTTCCACAGAAAATGTTGCGGGTACTTGACCGAAATGTATGGAACCTTTGATTTTTTCGCAATTTCAGTATTGGTCCCATAAAGTTGTTCATAATGATGAGTACAATAATCCCTTAAGAGGTTTTGAGTTATTAAAATAACACGTTGTTTAATTATTTGGAACGAAAATCAAGTCCTACTGAACTTCCTTCAATATGTCCCTCATTCAACCAGTCATGCTGTATAATATAGCTAAGTGTAAACGTGTCCATAAAAATAAATGCTGAGTGATAATATTGTAGTGTTATACATTATACGGACGTACATTACATGTACGTCCGTGTGGTGCCGGACGCAAAGAATGCCACCACCCTATATCTTCTCATGGGTGTCGTAAAAGGCGACTAAGGGATTCATCAGAGGATGGGCAGCAGCGCCCTCTGAGTATTTAACCATCCAACTGCGATCGCCAACCCGCCTGCCAAGCGTGGCGATTATGGCATATCCCCCCAACATTTTCTTGGGGGAGGCCTATGTCCAGCAGTGGACGTCTTAAGGCTGAAATGATGATGATGATGATACATTATAGCGTTATCTAAACTGGGCTCTAAAGGCGCCTTCATATTAGAGGCGTAGAGAGAAGAAGCGTCACTGTGGCGCGCTACCCGCGCCATCCCACCCGATGTGCCGAAAGTCCGCCGTCCGAGAAAACCATTCCTGATGCAGCAACGGATGCCAGGGGGACATAGCCCCCCCCGCAATGCCCCAGTAAGCCGAGGTCCGAGCCCTTCCTTGGGGGTTGCCTTTATGCAGTTTTGCAACCGCGATTTTAGTTTATAAGTTAGGTTTAGGGATTTTTTTCGGCGGATGCTGTCCCTAATGGGATTCTCCGCCACCCGCCCGGTTAAGCAGTTTGGGTACCGATTTGCGAGAGTCCATTCGAAAAAAAAAGGTATCCGCGCCACTGCTAATTTTCGTACAATATCTAGAAGCGCAGTCGCAGCGCCACTATTGAGACAAGTGTGGTGCTGCGACTTTCTAGATATTGTATGAAAATTAGTTAGGGCGCGGCTAGCGCGTCACAATGATGCTCCTTCTCGCCTCTAATTTGAAGGCGCTAATCGTATAAAATAGTTAACCTTTTTAACGCCACGACGTCGTCGATAAGGTTTTCGTGCCCTCAGCGCCACGTCTTCTATAGAAGACAAATATTGTGTTGACATTAGTACAAAGTTATAAAGTCGTGACGCTGAGGGCACGAAATTGTTTGTCTTCTATACATATGTGCCATTGGCGTTGAAAAGTTTAAACATATACTAGCTCTCAAATGATACGTAGATACAAAAGAAAAACTATGACTGTTATTGTTGAACATAACTACATTCAGATGTATTATTTTACCAAAAATTTTTTAATTTTTTTTTTTTTAAATTTTTTTTTTGTGGGCTGGCCATGTCTGTCGAAGGACCGATGGCCGTTGGAGCAGACGAGTCCTTGAGTGGAGACCGCGAATCGCCAAACGCAGCGTAGGGCGCCCCCCTGCCAGGTGGACCGACGACCTAAAGAACGTGGCTGGGGGGGACTGGATGCGGAAGGCAGAGGACCGAGCGTTGTGGCGCAACTTGGGAGAGGCAGTGGACTGCGATAGGCTGAGTTGATTGATTGATTGATTATTTCATTTTAGATCTTTGCTGAAAGTCTTAATCTTGCTGAAAGCGGTATGATGAGGATGAATTTTGGTAGATTTATAATCAATCGTGACCACTTAGGAGTTGGTTTTATTCTTTTTATACTTGGCCTTACATTTTGGTAAGTTTCCATTATACATACTGTTTGAGATAACGTTCTACTAATCGAATGACTTGAATTTACTTTTTGGGGTGTATTGGATATTGGGAATACAAGATGTTGAACTGTATCCGTGCCATATTTATTGAGGTTACTATACCACTGATACTGAACAGGAATCAATAAAAAAATCAATACAAGAAAATTACGCTTTTGTTTTAAATATCTATTTGTAAACAAACATTCCCCGTGAGTCGCGTGCGAAACTAAAACGATGCGAGAAAAGCCACCAAAAAATAGGCAGATGTTTTCACCTTTTTACAATGCCGCTGGTGATATATTTTCAGAGCCGTTCGGGTTTTATCTCAGATCCTCGCAAATGTTTCTAAGTGATTTGGTTATTAAATAATCATAGAATTGGTTAAGTATTTTTATATGATCGAGCACATTGTTATCATTTGCTCTATAGATATGGCACGCTTACAGACCAACAGCTTGTATAGCTGAACAGTTTGCAACAAAAAAGAAATACGATACTTTTACCTATTTTTTTTTTTCCTTACCGCATAACTCCTGAATCCGCCCAGGTGCGGCTTGCTACATCGACGGTTTTTGCAAAAGGGTCCTTCAGGCTATACCTGAATTTTATCGATACCAAAGTTACCTTGGCTTTTTGGTCGTTATCTCTTATTAGTCTTAACTGTTCACTCAAGGAAAGTTTTCATTCTTTAAGACATATCCATTACAATCATATATTGTGCCTACTTCAATTTCTTTATCTGAAAAATGTACTGTATTATTCCTGTGTAATGTACTTTGTTCCGTGTGATACCGGACATAAAGAATAGCACCACCCTATCTCTTCTCATGCGTGTCGCAAAAGGCGACTAAGGGATTCACCAGAGGATGGGCAGCAGCGTTCTCTGAGTATTTAACCAACCAACTGCGATCGCCAACCCGCCTGCCTAGCGTGGCGATTATGGCATATCCCCCCCATTTTGGGGGAGGCCTATCTCCAGCTGTGGACGTCTATCGGCTGAAATGATGAATGTACTTTAAAATGTACTTTCATACGCGTTGATGCGCTCCGCTAGAGGTGTGGTGTGAATCGTACATAAGATGCAAAGGCCATTGATAGCCAGTTACAATATTTTTAATGTGTACATTATTCTATATTTAGGTTCATATCGTGTTACACTTTGACTCTTCTGGTACTTCGTGGTCGAGGAGACACTGTGTTTCAACATGGCGTTAATCAACTAAAGAGATTCCTTACTTCCGAGAGGGTGGAAAAGGATGTTATTGATAGAGTCATGGATCATTTTAGATATTGTTGGCTCAGGTATCTATTTATTTTAAAACTACGTTGTAAATTCAACACAAGCTTATAATAAATCGTCTAGAGTGAGGCCACATGGGTGTTGCCTTGTCGTCGCACCGTTATGATTTCAAAGCACTATATGACACACGGGCAATGTGGTGTCGCAACGCAACTCCGCTTACTACGATGTCGCAGTGTCTTGGTGTTAGGTGTGTCAAGTCTTCTAACGACAATGAAGTGAAATACACGTCTTCTGTCACTGCTATCAATATCTTCCGTACAAAATTTTGTACAAATAAATTTATGACAACCCAACCAGCAAAAATGTGTACTATAGCAATCGAGAGAACGTTTTCGGACACACTATTTAGTGTATCAAATATGTCCTACAACAATGATGTAAACGTTTACCCAGGCAGGTTTTGGCGCAGGTACATCGCAATTTTGTGACAAAGCCAAGTTATTGTAGCTCCATGCGTCACAAGTTAGTAGTATACTTGTACTATAATAATGTCGTAAAAGTCTTTTCAAGGTTTTAATAGTGATTTTGTGGCGCTTTTATCACAAAACAGCTACAAAAAAGCCACCACGACTCTATTAATGGACATTTTTGTACTATAGTAGAGATCGGGGATCTTTTATAGTATAGTTTAATTTAGTGTCATTTCTCGTATAGATTGTATGTTTGATGTGAAATAAAATTAAAGATTATTTCTTGGCAAGTAAATCGATATTACTATTAGCAATATGGCGCTCACGACTTGTGAAATCAGTGTTATTTTACTTGCGACTAAAATTTTATTGATAAAGTAGTTAGTATTTTTTAACAAATTTACGTTTACAACACTTATTATTGTTACCAAAATGCTGTTTAATATTATACAGCTAAAATATTATATAAATCGCTATTATAGAACACACGGTCATAACGGATACTTTAATAACGCTATATTTTAACTTTTTAGTGATAAATGGGTCGATTTCACATAAAATTGGGTACCACGAATGATTTTACACTAATGAGATCATGACACAAATGAAATCTAAATCACGCAAATGGCATGGATATTTTTATTGGTTTACAAAGTAATTTTAGCCTTATTTATATTGATGAAGATTACTGTAAACAAATTGTAAAAAAGTTTTTTAATTGTTGTTTCTATGTCAAAGGTTTTAATATTGACCATAAGAAGACTTAATTTACATTTTTAAACCAATAAAAATATGCACATCATTAGTGTGATTTGGATATCATTTGTGTCACGATCTCATTAGTGTAACTTCATTCGTAGGCTGTGAAATCGACCCAAATGCATTTCTTAACGGACTACTTTGCTGGTTGGGAAGCTTATAACTATCCCCTTTGATAGTACTAAACAAAACTGTGGTGCGGTGCCACTGCAATGCCGCTCCGGCGTCGCACGGCATCTTCCCTTCCCACTGCGGTTACGTTGCGTTGCCACACGACGCGGCGCGACGTCAGCGTCACAACGCATCGTGTGGCATATTTATATGTAGCACGACGCATCATGTTGCCTCATTCTTACACAAAGGATAAATATAAATAAATAAACAATTTATACTGCCGCCATCAAACAACAAATGCAGGACATTTCCAATAATTATTATTTATTGAAAGCACGGAAGACTTGCAGCTAAATAAACTTAAAATTATTCCAAAACCTTTTTGCCGATCGTGTACTAGCTTAGCCGTCCACATGAAGCTAGTACACAAAGCCAGGATAGTAACAAGGGTCAGGGAGTAACTAGCTCAAAAAACAATCCATTCTATTAAACTCTCGATTGCCGAGCCGCCTTTTAAAGGCGGGTGTAAAAAGTGCGTGTACGTGTTTGCCGACCTCCTTTAAAAGGCGGTTTGGTCAAGGTCATATTTAAAGAAAACATATAAAATTTACTATATACTTCTCACAGCTGAATCTTTTTATATAAACAGAGTACATAGGTCAGTTTCAAATGATTTACTAAGAAATTATATTTTATTTTAGAGTTTAAAAATTATTTTTAATGACATAAGTTATTTCTTTATACCAAAGATCATTAAGAAGATTACTTCTTTTAGTTGGATTACCAACTTCTCAAAAAAAATTTTTTTTTTGTTTAAATTTTCGCCATATTCCTTTATGGTTTTGTAGCGAGATAATATATTTTAATTAATTCTTTTACAGAACTCAGGGTATAAATATTCAACAACTCACGAATGAACGCATCGGTGTCGTCTTTCGACAGGATTTAAGTTACTATTTCTATAAAAAGTAAGTTGCAATTTTAGTAAATATCTACCTCTACATCCGTTATTTAAAATGCCTAATTAGGCAGATGTCAAAATAACATGTGTAGGGTAGGGATGGAAAAAATAAATCAATTGGAACAAAAACCGATTTTTATGATGAGATAATTTAAATGAATTTTTAGATTGTTGTTCATCTTTTTTCGAAAATATTTAAGATTTCTAATTTTGTGGGTGTACTCACCTCTGCCTACCCCTTCGGGGAAATACATGCGTGATGTTATGTTATGTTCTAATTAAAAAAAAAAAAGTCAAATAACTTATTATTGTATTTTTTTATACAGAACATTTACTATCCTGGACACTATACTGTTAGGAGGAGAGACAATGCAAAGACACTTGGCGAGTGCTAGTGATGTTGCCTATTTTCTGCCCCACCATGAAATATTTAGGGAAATGGACTTAGTGTCAACTGTATGTATAGTGCATCGTGGAAGAGTCAATATCTTCAAAAATGGGAAGAAGATAATTATTCTTACTAAGGTAAGTCCTTACATTGTTGCAGTTCTTAACTTAGCACATCTAAATAAGATGCCATAACACACACAGTCGTAAAATGTTGGCGGGGGACGGGGGGTGGATGGTGCGTTATGATTGGTCGGCTCAAAAGTTCGGTGGTATGATTGGTGCCGCTCGCTGTTGGAATGACGTTCCGATTGGCGACGGGGCGTATGATCTGCAGTGCTATTGCATATGCTTGGTGACCGGGGGTATCCGGCTAATCGGCGTCTAGAGGCTTACTAGTCAGTGTAAGATACATAAATACATATTATGATGTCTGTTTCCCATTGGTTTAGGCAGAGACTATGGATCTCCATTTGCTACGATCCTGTGACATACTTCTTTCGCTTCAATTACGTTCATTAACCTCATCATGCTTGCTCGTGAAATAAGATGTCTTGTAAAAAGGCAGAAAGCCAGAATTCGATAAAAAAACGACTTCTCAAGTAAGTTTATATTTAGTTAAAAATTATTTATTTTACAGGGTGACATATTTGGGCCACTGGATACCAGTAAAATGCGTCCCATCCGTACGACAGCAATAGCAGATGACCACGTCGATTTGTTGTATATCGACTTACCAGCATTTCAGAGCCTCATCAGCGACGAGGTACATAGTAATATCACAGTGTAATTATCTGTTCCATACAGTGGTTCAACGATTTGCATTGACAGTTTATAAAGGCAACTCGGGACATTGTTTGACAGTTTTGAAGGCAGCTTGGGACACTTAACTCTCGCGTTGGACAACTGTTTAGAGTGGCTAGACTGTGGTAAACCTGCACACCTGAAAGTGATCCATACAGTACTCGATGGTGTGTTTAGTCCGCCAACCCGGATTGGCCTTCTCATTCTGTGAAAAGGCCCGCACCCAGCAGTGAGACAGTAATGGTCTGATGATGATGATGATGATGAAATCAAATTACATGACGAATCTTCACAGACGTGATCGTTATCGATATCTAATCATAATAAAACAAGAAAAAATGTGATTTTCTAAACTCGTCTCAAGTCAGCTGATCACCGAGTCAACGGCCGCGCGACGCCGGACTGCTTACTTAAAGTGCCGCCCTCGGACGAATAAAAAAGTCGGACGGAATCTCGTTACACAATAAGTGAAGCATCAATAGTATGCCGGTTCGCTTAAAAGTACAGGCCACGCACACATTCACATCCATAGTATGCCAAAAAGCTGCGATTACGCAAAAAATCTAGTGTGACGGACTCCATTGACTCCATTGTTGTAGTGTCACAAATAAAATAACAGTATAAATCGGGTGTGTTAAAATGCTTTCGAAATTATAGTGGGTTTAGGAAAAAATGAAGTGCTTCAGTTTTTGTTCAGCGAGATTTCGTCTGCCTTATTCGTCCAAGGTGCGGCCACTGAAAATGTGCGGTACGGGCACTGAAAATGTGCGGTACGGGCACTGAAAATGTGCGGTACGGGCACGGCCGGCATAGTGCAATAAGTAATAACATTATGTGGCCGGTCCGGAAGGTGTGTACCCGCGCTAATAATAATAATATGGGATCGGTCTATCATCACTGATAGGACTATTATTGTACACAATAAGCCTGATATAGTGGTGATAGATCGATCAGAGCGCCGCGCGATGATTATTGACGTTATCGTCCCGCATGACGAGAATCTCGTGAAGGCCGAAAAAGATAAAGAAATTAAATATCTAGACTTGGCACACGAGGCTGTCGACATGTGGGATGTTGACTCAGCAGTCATCGTGCCGATTGTCGTAACAGCAAATGGAATTATTGCAAAGAGCCTCGACCAACACCTACAGAGGCTCTCGTTGGGCGGTTGGGTCAAGGGCTTGATGCAGAAAGCGGTACTTCTTGACGCGGCGCGTATCGTGAGGAGGTTCCTCTCTCTGAGGCCCTGACCACCGGTAGCTTGGACCCTGTTCCCGATGCCGGTGGGCTACTATTTTTTATATTTTCAAATGTTTTTTTTGTTTTTTATTTGTTTTAAAAATATTTAAAAATGTAATTGATAAGTGTAAATAAAGAATAAATGGAATAATAATAAAAACATAACTAAATAAACTGAACTACGAATTCCAAATTGAAGTTCTCGAACCATTTTTTCTCACCGTACGTAGAGTGTGAAACAGAGATGCGAATACTGTGCGAGTGAGAGGGCACGAGATTAGCCGCCATTTATGATTCTATTATTTATGGGCACGATTGGTTATTTCAGGTTAAGAAAACTATTTCGTACAGCAGGCAATCTAAAAATGACTTCATGGCTACAACAAGTATTTTCGTCGAGAATCCTTACGATACTGTGCAATACATCCTTCGCGGGCGTAAAACTGTAATGTTTCCGGTTAGTTGATCTTAAGTTTATGTAAACGTTTTTTGAAGCGAAGCTTTTTAACGCATCTTTGGGACCTAAGACCTAACCAATGATATTTAAAAGTATTATTATTATATTAAGTAGTATTTAATAAACGTACGTAATAGGGTCCCGTTGGCACCCTTTGGATATGGAACCCTAAAAAAGGCTTGAACTGAACATGATTTTGTTTTTCTCAGTGGAATAAGCATCCTTTGGAGGCTCGACACCGAACATGGTATTCTCACTGGCTATCCCTGGCCTGGTTGGTTGGCCCTTTTATCTCGTCCGTCGTCGTGCCTATTTTTCTCATTCTTCCTGAAGACTCCGTGTTGTGGTTTAGATTCTATTGCGTTCTCTTTGTCGTGGACGCTATTAATTTAGCCAACTTTATTGCAGAATTTTATACAGTAAGTATCTGATCTGTATTATATTTGCTGTGTACAGTCAACGGCAAAATTATTGAGACGAATGGACTGTTCCAAATATAATACTCATTGTACATACACTAATTAATAAAACAAATAAACAAATGAAGCAAAAACTAACATAAATGTACAATAGGCGGTCTTATCGCACAAGGCGATCTCTTCCACACAACCCACCCACGCCTTCGCTGTTGTATTCACATAAAGTGAACGCCAGCTGAAGAGTACGGCTGAACGTGAACGAAAGTCTTCGCTTGCTCTCGCTCGCTTTCGTTAAAGCGTCCACATTGAACACGTTCGCGTGGTAGCCTTCGCTTGCCTTTGTTCGCTTGGTCTGTACCATAACAAAATTTTACTTTATCTCAATGTACTGTGTTCTTTCTGAAACATCCATTGTGTCACCACCACAGAAAGTTAACTGTATCTGTGTGAGTCACTGAGATATATTCAGATAATTTTAAACAGTCTGTTTGACTCGATGTTTTGGTCTCTGACTGTACATATAATTATTGTAATCGTATATTTTTTACGGAGCTTTCACAGCAAACAATTTTTTGTTCGAAATATTTGGGCACCCGTACCTATCCTGAATATCCTGATTCTGATTAGTATCTGTAGCTTGCCTTAGTGTAGTCTAACAATCGACAGACTATCAGAATTTTCATTTTATTGAACGAAAACAAATGTTCAAAAAAAAAAATTGTTGTAAGGAAGTCTCCACTTTTTTGTCTCTGTTCTTTGAACTTTAGGCACGTTAGCTATTCATGCCTATTCCGATCACTGGTTCTCAGTCTCCCACAAAGCAGTATTTTTATTTGTAATTTTATTTTCAGATTGAGCTTACGATTGAGAAAAATAAGTGTGTCCATAAGCGTTTTGGTGTGAAGAAATTCAAGTATTGGGGTTTATATCTCGATGCTTTATCTCTTTTAATACCTCTGATCACCTTGGTTACTAACGATTGGAGATATCAATTCGCAAGATTATTCAGACTAAAATTGTTTATTGATTTTGAATACAGTTTCTGCAGGAGTTTCAAGGTATTAAGGACTTAGTGCTTATTTTACAATGTCCAGACTATTCTACCTAGCCCGTTTGAATTATCTCCCAGATAAGTTACCTAGAATTTACCAGGAGGTGGAGAAACAAGCCCTTAGTTTAATTAAAGCAATCACACCTAATATCTCATCCTTGTATTTAAAAGTCTAAAGTAACCACTGCCACTTCACATGTCCTAGCCATATATTTGTTTCTATAAAATCTATCACACTTTTTTCCCATGGGCAAACCCTAATGGATACAATCGGTACGGGGACGGCGAAGTCAGTATTAGACTCTTACCGACTAAAACCACGGTATTCCTCGTAACTACTTTTGCCTGGGGGCGTAGTATAGACTGCATTCGCCAAACACCCCCGGTAGGTCCCAGCTCGCTATTAGTAGACGAGCCCCTTTTCCCCGTGAGGACTAACGTTGGTCACAACCTCCTCGGTTGCACGGGTCACCGTCACGGTTTTTGACTGTTCGGGCGGCGGACTACACCGAGTCTGCCACCCGCAGGACCTATCCTCCCGTAAGTTTTTTTTCCTTCCATAAGAGCGGTGAAGCCAAGACCCTTGGACCCCATAATAGCCACTAGAACATAGCCATAGCACTTCTACTTGGGTTACAAGATTGACGTGCAACTACAGCCTGACCTTTCAAAACTGCCTGTAATTAGGTTTATTTGAAATAAAAAACATTGAAATTGAAATTGACGGTCAGGAAAGGAGAGAGTACGTTGCACGTTGCGTTGCACGTCCCCCATTGCCTCCCCAATGGAAAGCTCACACACATTGCCCATCCCTGCTCCCCCACTGCTTTCTCTACTAACACCGCGGACACGCGGAGCAACGCCTTATTGGCCCAGATCTTCCCCTCACGTGCCAGAATATTCGCCCCGGACAATAAGATCCCCCAAAATATAGTTATTTTCCGTGCCCAGGGTGCAGGGGCCATCAAGCTGCTATTCTTTCCAGACGTATCGAGAAGGACCGGCAGCCATTGGGCACACGAAGATTTTTTTGCCCCAGCTCCCCAAAATCGTGTTCCCTGTGATGCCGGACACAGAGAATAGCACCACCTCATTTCTTCTTGTGGGTATCGTAAAAGGCGACTAAGGGGTTCACCAAAGGATGGGCAGCAGCGTTCTCTGAGTATTTATTCAACCAACTGCAATCGCCAACCCGCCTGCCAAGCGTGGCGATTATGGCCTTTTGTGGGAGGTCTGTGTCCACTAGTGGACGTCTTTCGGCTGAAATTATGAAGATGAATGGCCCCAAAATCTATCACTGTCATCACAATTTTTTGCCGTTTTCCTACATCTTAAGACTCATTTTAGCAATCATAATGTCAGCTTGCATGTTAACTGAACTAAATTAATAAAACTAACATATTTTCAGAGTAACGCAGCACCTAATATATTGAAATTTATGATTCTGTTACTGTTAATGCACTTCTTCGCGATTGGATGGATTGTAGTTGCATGCAGAGGTAAGTGTTCTATGGTTCCGTATCCAAAGGGTGCAAACGGGACCCTATTACTCTGGCTACGCCGTCTGTCACAGGGCTGTCTTTTTAATCGTAATAGGTAGCTAATTGAAATTTTCACAGTATATGTGATAATATAGCCTCTAGCATGGAAAATACTAAAAATAATAAGAAAATAATTAAACCAAAAGGGTGTGCCCGTACAAAAATCCTCGAAATAAATGCAATTTGTTTACCGTTTTTAGTTCCTGCTCTATCTTAAAAACAGTTATACATACAAGCGTCAAACTTACCTATGTGTGAGCCAGAGGCAAATGACAGGCAGGCTTCTATAATGTAATAGCCTATGTACCAACCACATTTTCACTGCAAATAAAGATTATTCAATTCAATTCAATTTTAAATATAAATACCGCCATTTTCAATCCCATTGTTTATCTGTATACCTAATATTCGTGCAGATCATCTGCACGAATATTACGTATAAAACGTAGTACAGTCAGCCACAAAAGTCACTGAACTATAATTTTCAAAATCAATTTTCTCAGGAGTGGTAATGGTTTGATTAAATTGATAATAATACTATGATAATAATATGTTTAAAAAATAAGCACATTTATCGTTATTTACTAACAATAATTTAAACAAAAATTAACTTCTGAAATAAATGATTTTGATAATTTCCTAGTTCATCAACTTTTGGGGATTATGTACAATATTTTGGTGGCATTCAACATTTATTAAAAAAAAAAACGGCCAAGAGCATGTCGGGCCATGCTCAGTATTATAGGTATTACAAACAAATCAAATCGAATATTAATCATGGCTATTTTAGTTTCTGCAATAGCCGGCAGCATTGGCGACTCAGAGAGTGTTGTCAGTAGCCGCTAGATGGCGCTATACAGTGCCAAATGCAATAGACGGCACTTGACGGCAGCATTAGCGACTCAGAGAGTGTTGTTAG